>CM059415.1:6862542-8220042 GCA_030378225.1 Knoxia roxburghii
ATGAACGAGCCTTGTGATTCAAAAAGTAAAGTAAAAATTTAGAAATAAACTCAAACACCGTGTCTTGCATCCCAAGGGAATTTTTTTTTTTTTTACAAATTTTCACATTTTGAGAACATTTTTTAAGAATTTAAATTTTCTATTTATATATTTTAAGTACTCAACATACTCGTAATATTAATTATTTGCATCGGCATTAAAATACATATGCTTATGAACCTAAATAAAACTCAAATTTATTTCAAAATTAGAGTAATGGATATATTTTCTGTCAGTTACTCACTCTATCCCCAACATAGTCATTTATAATATACCGAAACAAAATTACACATTTTTTCTAAGACACGGAAATATACTAAATGTAACTACGCAATAGATGTGGATGAGAAATTTGAGTTAATTTACCAGACAATACATTTAGAAATAAAGAATAAAAGGTTAACGATAGTTTTTTTTAACCTTAAGGATCACTTTAAAATTTTACCAAATGTTTAGGGTGTACTAGTTAAATTTATGGTTGGTTTTTCGGCCTTTTCATACTTACTGATATTTGATTTTATCTTCTGATAGGTCAACGGGGGTACTTGTAGTTTCTTGAAACGTAAAGGCTTTTTTGCAATTTTCCCAAACTTGAGGGGGTAAATGAAATTCACCCTTAAAAAACTTTGTCCAGCACATTTAAATCAGGCCTTTGTCAGATCCAAATTCAGGAAAAATGTTGAAAGTCAAAATCACAACTCAAAAGAGCTCGTTTATTAGCATACAAAAAAATTTTGTTAAAAGAAAACAGAAGAAGGTCGAATGAATTATCTATAAATAATAACGCAAACAGGCAAAAGAGTATACAAGACCATAAGGACAAAGGAGGAGTCACTTAAGCATACAAGAATATCGGTTTACTCTTGGGCTAGTCATTACTCATAACATCAAATTTATAGAGAAGCCCAATAATTACTCATACTCATGCAAGGAAAAGAACCAACCTGAATAAAGGATTGTTGAGCCTGCTCATGAGGATGAATGAACGGCATCCCAGGATGCTGAAAAGGATATTGGGCAGGATGTAGGTACAAAGCTGAATTAGAACGGGCACCGACATGATTGGGGCTGAACGGTGTCATCATTGTCTCTGGAAGTCCATATCCAAGGCCCCCAGGGGTTGATGGAGCAGTCCATGGTCCAGGCAGATGCTGGGGAAGTGGCTGTGGTTGGTGTTCAGTTGATATAGGTGGCCTTCGAGCTGCGCCAAGTTGTGGGAATTCAGTGTTGTAATTCAAAGCAGGAGTGTACATAGGCTGAATGGTATATCCTCCTCCACTGAATCCAAACCCAGGATCAAACCTCTGCATGTACCTATGGAGAACATTATACAGTTACTTCAAGGAAGAGAAAATCTAATAGCCTACATTTGTCGAAAAGCAAAGACAAGCATAACAATTCTCAAGCTAATGATATAAAAAAACATGACCAAGTTGTGAATACATCTATACTCCAAAATACTGGGCATTAACTAGGAAAATTTTTCTTTCAACCAATGTCGATGTTTTGTAAATTTTCCATTTGCAAAATCCTAAAAAACTACTAGGTGTGCACAACATACATATCGCACAGAAAATATGAAAGCATACATTGTGACTGCATTTGTTCATTGACGAATGAGATCTTATTCAGTGAAACTATCGACATGAAAACCTGAACCAAAGCTTGGTATTTGAAACTGCATAGACATGAACCTTTTATATTGCCTGACACAATATCGCCATAGAAAAAGGGGGAAAAAGAAAAGAAAAAACAAAAGAAGAGCATACTCCAGTGTGACTAGCAAATGTTGAAAAAAAGAGAAGTGAAAAAAGAAAGCATTGTTTTTACACTATGGAAAAACATAGGAAGTAATAAATCTAAACAATAAAATAATGGCATCAGAGACCTAGTCCATGAGGGGGGAAGAGGAAGCTGGCCAAAAAGGTCAAATATCAAGACATACCTGTCATAGCTCCTATCATAATCAGGATCCTTGCGATCAATTTCACGATCCCGAAAGATAGCCACCCTATTCATAGCTTTAGATCTACCAACTGGTTCCTTTTCAGTCTTATTTCTAGCTGATTTACTACTGCCGGGTGCAGAATCAAGAACACCCCTACTGATATTCAGATCTGTCGGTGCCCCTGCTGGCATCAATTTCTCTTCTGTCTTCGGTACTCCTCGCGTAACATGATGAGAAGTCTCTTGTTTCCTAGGTTCACTTTCTCCTCTACCGCTGGCACCCCCACTGAAACTATTAGAGTTGAATATCCGAGCTCGAGCTTTGTTGTATTCTTCTTTCCTTTCCTCCACACTTTTCAAGCTATTGCTCTTTGACAGATGCGAATTTGAGCCAGTCAAAGCCATTGAACCCTTCTGTGGCCTCTGCTTAATCGCAACCTTAATGGCCCCACTGTCTTCTGATGGCAGATTTACAGGAATGTCAGCTAAACGAATCAAAGGAACCCGACATTCATCACCCTTACGTACAATGATTCTGGAACCAGATCCATCTGGTAGATTGTTTTCCAGTAAAACCATTGATTGCAATGAGTAATGCTGAGCAACACGATGTGCAGCCAGTCGTAAATACGATGTGGGAAGCTGTTGGAACTCCATCTGTTGTCTGCTAGGATCACGTATAAACTTCTCAACATCCTGCTCCATTCGAAGCACTGAAACCAACAAGTAAAATAGTTACCAGCTAAGAGAAAAGTATATTTGAATTTTGATTATCTTTATTCATGAGCCATCCTCAACCACAACCAACCCCTCCGCAAAAAATCTTTTTCTTTTTATATCTCTTCATCCAACTCCTCTTCCCTCACTCTGACATTGCAACCATAACCAAAATGCAACTCAAATAGCACAAATCAAACTAAATGTGTCAAGAGTAAACAATTTCAACACTAAGAAGGAAAAGTAAGAGTAAGACTACTCTTGCCACACAAAAGAAAATCAGCATAAAGAACCAAATTCTCAGAAGAGGATAAACTTTATTACCAGTAATACAGAAGGAAAGACATTCAAGAGCCTGCAAAAGTTACCCATTTTTCCACCACAGGCAAACGAGAAAGCATAAGGTACTATTAGCAGAGAGCAGGGTAAGCACGAGTTCGATTATGTGTGTGTGTGTGTGTGTGTGTAAGAGCGTAAAAAGTATGGGCTGTTTCAAGCCAATTCCCAAATCTGAACTACAGGGCCCGACAAGTACATTTCACGTTCAAGGTGAGAAATGCCGTTCTAACAATAAAGAGGCTTAAAGACTGGTTGGCTGTGCCAATGTGGAGTGTTATTTGAACATTGGTACTGGTTTTGTGAATAACTCAACAAAAAGCTATGATGCAGTTAAATTACAAGGCTATCTCTACACCGCAAGCCACAAAGAGGTGCGAATAGCATTTTAAAAAAGCAAGTCCACACAATTTAACAGCCTCTTTTCTCATTTTTTCCAGCCATAAATGCGGCTTTACTTTAATGGAACAAAGCTTAGCATATCAGGGTCTATTAATCACAATTTTTCTTCTCAACATTTTTGTGCTACTTAACATGCGCGTGAAATTACAAATTCCCCAGAACCCCCTGTCAACTTCACCATATTACCGAGCACATAGATCACCGAAATTGATATGGCTAGTTACTCTCAATCACAATAATGCTCAAAACTTTCCAAGTGTTGAAAATAGCAAGTAAGCTTATGCTAACAAAGTTGAAATTTAGTATCAAGAGCCAAAATATCATGTGTAAAAGCTCTCCATACTTCACAAGTACAAATCTTATGATAGCATAACTACGTGAAGCATTCATATCTAGCAAATTTATAACTGCACTGGCTTTAATCATCATACTGACTTTTTACCATCTCCCACATTTAGATGTCATAATGTCCTCATTTTCCTAGGCTTAGATTTTTTGAATTCCTTTGTAGCACTTGATGACTGTTACTAAGTACTCAATTCAAAAATTCCTTAAAAGGCAAACACTCAACAATCAACAAAATTGGCTATTTGACATGAAGATTTAGCATATAAAAATAATAAACAGGTTACAACCAAATAGAGTATTTGCACCAATAGAAGCACCAGCAAAACCAAACTACAGACATCAACCAATCACTAGAAAAATTTTCCATATAGTGATAGTTACCAAGCAGGATTCAATCATTTCCTTCTTTTGACATTTACCATGTCCCAAGTTTAATTACTTCGAGTAGCAAAACAGACTTGGATAGTATTCACCCAAATACATCACCAATCAGTTTCATACACCTATACATGTTCCTTTTTCCCCATTTAACTCTTGTATTACAATTAATTCCCTATTTTATTCATTTTTAACCTCAACGATCTGTTTAAAAGTCACACAGGAACATCATTTAAGAGCTATTGTTTTCACATCCATAAAATGATGCCTTCCCCTGCTTTGGTATTTTCTTAACTCACCATTGATAAAAAGAGAAAAATGTAAGAAGATATTAAAAAGGATCAACAACGGCAACCCATGGCTTGGGGTGGGGGGTAACTGAGGATTATTAACTGGGTTTCAGCCGAAGAAGCAAGCATCAAGAGACACAATTCACTGCAAACTTTTAATTCAAACACGTAGTCCAAAGTTAAAACAGACAAATACATATGCATCCCTTTACCTTACTATTTCCTCCAAGTAGAATCAAATTAGTAACCAAGTAAACCGTTTGTTTCCTTATCATCCTAATGCACCAGCACATACAAAGATTACGGTAACTAGAACGCCAGATATGAGCAGCCACAGTTCATAACACGGGTCTCTACGTCAGGAAATACTCCAAAGTACAAGAAATATCTACCAAACAAAGCAACAATATCCAACCATGGAAAAAAAAAAAAAATCACGCATAAGCAAAAAGATGATAAACTGACTAGACAAGCTTGAATTTTGTTAAGCAATGAACACACAGACACACACGTTAACAAGTCTAGCACACAAAAGGGTAGTAAGAAATTCCGAAAGGTAACCCAACCCAAGAAAAATCCTCACCAGAAAGCCGCTCGCGAGGGTTTTGCAAAGCCTCCCGAAGAAACTGATCCACCGAATTTACCAAATCCTCAGATGGTAGGCCACCCGAATTCCCCAAAGACGTAGCTGAATTAGAAGCCGAAGCATCACCCAGCTCAGATAGATCGTTAACAAGGTCATTGGCAGAAGAAGATGAAGCTAAAGAATTAAGCGAGTCCTTCTTGGATGACGAAAGCATGAGACGGCGCATACTGGCATCCAAGTCCGCGGCTTCCCATGACTCCGGCGGGGCTCCGACATCCGAATCCACCACAGAGCTGTCCATGGGATGGTTTCGATGATTGAGTAATAGGAAAACAAATCCTACGTCTTTGCTTTAAGGAGGGAACGTCAAATTGAGCTGGTATATAGGTTACTTGTACCCATTGATTTGGAAAATTCGTTGAATTTCATGAGAAACAAAATTCAACGAAGATTCGAATACGTGAAATCTTAGGGTTTCGAAAGGTAATGAAATATAACGAGATTACCAAAAAAGTAGAGAGATAGGGTTTGACGATTGTTTTGGAAGTTTTGGGGAACCAAAAGTTCCTTCGGGGCTCCTGTTATGGGTGTCACGTGCGAATCACGCACTACTAGAATCATTCCCCTTTTTATATTATACTATTATTTATATCATTTTTAACAAAATAAAATGAAAATTTTGTTTATAATTTAAGTTGAATGAGGTGAACAAAAAATGAAGAAGAAAATATGAGAAATGAATGACAGATGACCTCCGCCCAACATTTTGTTCTCTTATTAATAAGAATATCAAACATAAAATTAAAAGTATTATTATTAAAAATATGAAATAAAATGGTTTTTTTGAAATTAAAAAAATTAAATAAGACTATTTTACTAGATAAATATACTGTATTCATTATTTATGTAAGATTTTTAGGGAGTATGTGAATTTTTTTATAAAATGTTTTATATTTCCAGTGTAGTTTTAGAATTCTAGTCATAAATTACGTTTTTATTTGGTGGTAGAGTTTACATAAGATATAGTTTTTTAAAGGAAAGGCTGCACTCTTCTAGTTTTTTATCATAAGATATTTAAGATTATTTATACTACTAATAATTAATTATTAGTGGGTTAAAAACTTCATATGTTACTAAATTTGTTCAATAATATACATTTGATCATTGAACTATTTTACTTGACTAATAGGCCATTAAATTTTTAAAACAGTATACTTTTGACTATTAAACTGTTCTTTTACTTGACTAATACACCATTAAACTATTAAAACGTATAACTTTTATATTTTTATTAGGTATTCATGTATTATCTGATTAAAAATTAAATATATGCAAAATTTGTTAATTTTTTAAATAACAAAAATGAAATATTGATTCTGAATTTTTTTAGAAAAAAAAACTTTAGATTTTCTTCTTTTATTAGCAGGCCGTTAATTTGACAACAAGTAAGGATTTCAAACCAAAAATTTTAATTTTTTTAAATCCATAATTGATATTCCATTTTTGCTATTTAAAAAACTAATTGATTTTACATATATTTAATTTTCTGTCGGATCATACATGGGTACCCGATAAAAATATGTCAATTTATACATTTTAATATTTTAATGATCTATTAGTCAATTAAAATAATTTATTGGCCAAAAATATATTATTTTAAGAGTTTAATAGCCTATTAGTCAAGTAAAAAATATACTGTTTTAAGAGTTTAATGACCTATTAGCCAAGCAAAAAGTTCAGTGACCCAAAGTATACTATTGAACAAGTTTAGTGACTTATCAAGTTTTTAATTCATTATTATTTAATTTTAAAAAATAATATTATAATTATTTTATTTAATTTAAACTCTCTATCTTAATAATCTTTGTATCTTATATGCTATTATCCTAAGTGAGGAATGACTGCCTCATCTCCTTCTTGTCATGTATTACAGTTTTAATAAATAAGAGTAATTTAATTTTAATATTATTTTTTTAAAAATTAAATAATAATTGATATGAATCATTTTAAATAATTTGTTTTGGTACAATAATTTTAAATATTTTAATCAAATGCGTGAAGCAATGATAATTTATGACAAAGGTGATTTGAAAGAATCTTATTTGAAAATTATTTATCCCTTATAATTAGTTCAATTTATGAAAAAGGAGAAAAAAAAGAATATAACTAAGTGATAAATACTCTGTGTTTTTGAGTTCGAGTCACCATTTTATTTTTTATAATTTATAACTAAATCATAAAGTTATTGCTTAGAAAAAAAAAATCATAAAGTTATACATAAAAAGTAATAATTATTTACATGATTTAAATATCTTATTATTACTGGACAGCAAGGAAATAGTAATTTTTAACATGGATCAAATTAGATTGGATTTGTCAAGTCGGGCTTTTGATTTTGACCCAAACTGCATCTTTAACCCGGTCTTCATCGTCTGAGTATCAGCAATTAATTCCAGCAAACGGCAAATTTCAATCTCGTTCAACTGAAGAAGAAGATTCTAAACCGCAACGCTACTAAATCACCAGTAACACCTCCACCACCACCGTCCGCCCCGTTATCTTACGCTACACCGTTCACTCCTGAACCCTAAAAAGCTAAAAAACAGGGTACAAAAGGTACAATGAAGAATCCGGGGAAGCTAATATTGCGAGTAGCTCGTTGTTCGACCGGATTATTTTCATCATATCACGCCCGGACCAACCCACCTTGGGTTTCTAGGCGATTCCTTTATAATTATGCTTATTCTTCAAGTCGGCCCAGCTCCTTTTCTGGTTTGGCTTTGCCGAAATCTTCGTCAGTTTTTCGTTCTCCCGGTTCTTCCTTATGGACTCATTTCGGAGGTCAGTCTAAACTTTGGTTATCCCCCTAATTGGATTTTTTTTGGGAAATTTTGTCAGCTAACTTTACGTGGTTTATCCTGTTGGATTTTATCTTGGGTATATCAGACGGTAATATATACTTGGGTTCACATTAATGGAAAGAAATTGGAACAAAGATGTCATTTTGTGCTTAAAATTCATATTAGTAGACGGGGTAAAAAAGGATTGGTGCTTTATCTTATTTCTGATGGATTTAATAAGGTTGTAGGATTGTGACTTATTAGCATTATATGTAAGGATTACTAGGCTTTTTGTTGGACTGTGACCTCCTTGTGGTGGGGAAGAGGAAGGCACTGCATTGATTTTGAAACTTGCCATTTGTCCATTTGTTCTAGTTATTTTCAGTATTCCTTTAAGTTGCAGGAAAAAAAAGACTTGGGCTCCTGATATTTGACAGTTATTGTGCATGAATTGCAAAGTTCATTTTATTCGTAAAACATGTAGGTTTGCTAACTTTATTTTCCTGCTCTAACACTAATCTGGCCAACAGGGCAGCGAAGAACCATGTTTATTCAAACGCAGTCAACTCCTAATCCTTTGTCACTGATGTTTTATCCTGGTAAGCCGGTCATGGAAGCTGGCAGTGCTGATTTTCCGAATGCACGTGTGGCCATGAATTCTCCTCTAGCGAAGTCTCTTTTTGGGATTGATGGTGAGCTTAATGAGCTTTTTCACCGTAGCAGGATTACCTTTTGTCCTTCTTGCTTTTCTGTTGTTCCCAGTTCCATATAAGATGCCTAACTCTTTGAATTAACTGTAAATGCACAGATCTCTTCCTTTTTTCTTTTTCTTTTTTTTTTCTGTTCTCCTGCTTTTCCAATCCTGACATGGAAATGCTTTTGTTTGCCACCTTATTTGTTATTCACACTGTTTTGAAATTCCCATTCAGTCATGTCTCTTTGTGAGTGCTTTCTTCTTCTGGGGTTATTTGCAAGTGGTGTTGAGTTGACATTCAGATATTTACCAAAGTGGACTCTAGTTATTTTTGTTGATTAACTATAGTAAACTATGAAGCTGTCATATGAGATCGATGTCTTATAGTACTCCAAAAAATTTTACAGTACTAATGCCCTGGTGGGGTTAATAGGCCATTCTCATGTACTAATGCTTGGCTGAAGTAAAACTTGAAACTTTCAAAGAGAAAGGATTCAAAATTCTAGTTGTCACTTTTTCTTTGGAATCTAATCTAGTTTAAGTCTTCAGAACTGGTTTGTGACGAGTGGTGAGCTGATGACTATTGATGACAGATGGTGTTGAGGTATCAAAATTTTGTGCTGAATTTTAATGTATAATACTTCTTTAGAGCGTTGAAAAGTGACGCTGATCTCATCTGAAAGGTGATGATTGTCTTCTTTGTGTATGCCATCAGCATCTCTGTTGCTTTAATGTTTTTAATTCTGTTAATGAACCTTCTTGTGTGTTCTGTTTTTTAGTTCTGTTTGGGGTTTCATTAGGATTGTATCTTTAGATAAATGCAACCTCAACTGCTAATTATATCAATTCTATGTAGGAATTACTCGAGTCTTCTTTGGAGCTGATTTCATAACTGTAACAAAGTCGGATGACGCATCCTGGGATCTTTTAAAGCCTGAAATATTTGCTGCAATCATGGATTTCTTTTCTACTGGAAAGCCACTGATCATGGACTCAAATACACTTGCTACCGTGGACACAGCTATCCATGAAGATGATTCAGAAACTGTAGCCATGATCAAAGAACTCTTAGAAACCCGTATTCGTCCTGCTGTACAAGATGATGGTGGGGACATTGAGTATAGGGAATTTGATCCAGAAACTGGAATAGTCAAGCTAAAGATGCAAGGTGCCTGCAGTGGTTGCCCTAGCTCATCTGTTACTCTCAAGTCTGGCATTGAAAATATGCTGATGCATTATGTGCCCGAGGTCAAAGGTGTGGAGCAAGAATTTGATGATGATCAAGAAGACAAAGATTCGACATTAACCGGTGCAGCGTACGAGTAACCGGTGAGAAATTTGCTAGCACAGCATTTTTGGTAGCTTCTAAACTTTGTGTACAGCAGTTTTTTGCTCTGCAAAGCTTTTATTCCTTTTCTGTAACTTTCTTGAATAAGGTTGGCATTGTTTTGGCTACTTTTCTTCTATTTGGCTAGCTATGAAAAGATGAAAAACATAGTCGCATGAGAAATTAAGCAAAGGGCCAAGAGCCTCTGTGTAATCCCACTATTGTGAGCACTAAACTTTGTCAAATGTGAACTACATAATATATATTCATCTCCAACAAATTACAATCAAAACAAAAGTTTACTACGTTTGAACTTGTCATAAACTATTTAAACTGTCACTTTCTGGAGCTTTGGGGATGGCGATAGAAATCCAACTAGAAGAAGCGTTTGGTGGGGATTTTTTATTTCTCCCTATTCCAAGTGAGAAAATGCTAATTTACCTTTTTGGTTTTTATACTTAAAAAAATATATATTGTGTTGTGTTTGGAATTTTATACACTTATAATCCATTCAAAATAAAAATATGTTGGATAAAAAATAAAAAATCACATGCATTTGAATACTCTCTAATAACGTAGTTTGTCAACATTTTTTGATAGATTAAAATTAATAAAATTAAAATCATAAATATTTTATAATAGATTTAAATCCCGAGGTTTGGGGAGGTAAATTTAATTCTTCCAGGACAAAAAGAGTATAATTCCAAGAATTCCTATATTTCCGTCTATATCATCACGATCGTCTTACGAATTGTAGTCTGGAGAGAAAATATTGCAATGGCGGCGGCTGTACGAGCTGTGTTGAACCGAGCAAACCCATGGGCATGGGGTAATCAGCTTGTAGGAAATAAGTTATCAGTTATGGGTCTGGGTATAGTCGCCGGCTGCAGTCGTAGCTCCGGCAATTCCAGCAAGGATCGCACGCTTTTACCCGTGTTCTTCAATCTCCCATGTCGGGGCTTCTTTTGGCAAGTCTCTCGCCCTTCGGATTTCAGTGATCATCTCACTCCTGTTTCCTGCGGGGACGACGGCAAAGGGGTCTTATTTGCGGCTGATTTTGCCGTAGCCACCAATAATTATAATGATGTGGACGCTTTTCGTGATGTTGTCCCTGTCTACAACATGATTCATCCTGATAGGGTTGTCTACTATGCTTTATCAGTAGTGGAAATGCTCAAAAAAAAGAACAGGTCCTTTCCCTCCCTCCCTCTGTTAGTCTATCCATTGTGTGTACCTCTAAATTCCTATGGCAGAAAGCCATGTGCTTTATCTGTCCAGTGCAAATTTTGATTTTGTATGTGTTGGGGGAAGATCCTCTCAAAACCCACATCAACCTCAAACTGGATATATAAGCCCATCATTTTCCACCTAAAACCAATTGGCAATAGAAATAGGGCACCACACTTACATATTGATATGGGACTTTCCCTCCACCGATGTGAGATGGAGTTGCACCCCCAACAGTGTATTGTTTTGTGAGCTTTTAAACACTAAAATGATTGTGGTAGGCAAAGAAATTCGTCTCCGAGAGCATGCAAGCAAACATGATGTTGATGGCATCACGGCAAGGTCTTGTACAAATTATTGTTGAAGGTGATCAATGATAAAGGGGAGGTCAGTTCAGCGCGGGGCCGCCGGGGGATAATAAAGAAAAAAAATGAAGAAGATGAAGAGGAGGTCAGCTTTGTGCATGCTTCACTTGAAGTGTCAGAATTCAAGGAAGAGCTGATCAAATGGCTGGCTTGTTGTTGACGACTTATTTTCTGCGGCCCTTTTGGAAAAAAAAACAGGTAAAACTGCTATCTGAATTTCTTCCCTTCTATAACTTCAATGGTGTTTTACAAAGTCTCGAAATAATGTGATGTTGGTTTGTGTTACAGAATGTTGTAGGCTTTTCAGATTTTCAAACAAGTAAAATGACAATCAACAAGGAAATATCTCAAAGAATACAATACCTGCTGCCTCAGTACTTGAGGAAAATCAGTGGGGTCTTTTCCGAAGAGTTTAAACACAATTCGATCGGTCCGACTCTGAAATTCAAAAAGAACATGATTCAACAAACAACAACTTCAGATCATGTAACACCACTTATTGGTACTCTAGACTAACTTTTGAAAGAATAAAAAAAGCCAGCTGAGTGTACACAAAAGCATGTACCCAAGGGATAAGTACATGAAGAACACAAATAATATTAACTTTGAAGTGACTGCTGCAAATGTACATAAAATGCCTTTGACATACTAGCAGAAAGCATTTACAATACCTGAGCTTCTCCACGGGAACTAGGAGGAGATAGGGTAGACGTAGAACCGAGTTCCCACTGGTCTGAGGCGGGCTATGTTTGCACAAATTATATCAGGTAACTATATCTATTACTATATTTAATAAAGTTTACTAAATATATACCACTAGTTATACTACTAGTTACTATATTTAATAACTAGTGGGTGTATGTACCTAGTGCATATTGATATTTTTTAATTTGTAGAGTAGTTGGGACATAAATAAAGAAAAAAAAAAAAGGGTGAAAAATAGACATTCACTTTTGTTAATAGGCTCTATCCAATTCAATTAAGATTAAGTGTTGAATTGATTTATCAAATGGAAGTTTAATTGTTGATTTTATGCCCTATCTACTTTTATTATTGTACACCAAGGATTCTAGTATATATTAATTAATTGTGTAATAAAAAATGTGTGTGACAGAAGACCCAAACCCCTATTTTGGTAGGGGAATTTAATTATTGATTTGGATTAATTTATTATTTCAATTTTTTATATTTTGTTACCATTTTGCCCATTTAAAAGTTTGATATATACACACGAAATTCATAATGAGAAGCTATTATTATTGGTAGGTGCCTGAAGAATATATGCTTTGCAAATAGCTGGTCTCGATTCGATTGTTTTTGTGAAGATTTTTGTAAACTATTAATACGTGGAATTATTCATTTTCAACCGAAGCCAATAGTGCCCACCATTGCTGCCAATTTGGCATTGATAAAAATTCTGTCTCGAGGGAGCATTTTAATATAGTTTACACATGTCACTGTCCAAAAAGTGATGAAGCTTAACTTAACCATGGTTGCTTTGCTTGCTGTGAATGGAAACTACTGTTCCTGATCCATGCCTTATTAAACTGGCGTTATAATATAGTAATTGAAGTTCCCATCAAACATCATCATCAGCTTAGCTTGGCAGTTTCTGTTTTGAATTGGTAAATATATATAAGTAGTGGAGGCATGCATTTCCACATTTATCTGTATTCCGTATTTTTGAAGGAGGGTGGTCGAGGGAGGAGAAGAAGAAATATCCAAGAATATAAACAAATAAATTAGATGGAGGGATGGTGGAAGAAAAACAGAGAGATGAAGCTGCTGGTGGACCTCTTGTTTCCTATGTTTGTTCACAGGATTGCCATAGAAATGACTCATTCAGTTCTTGTAGATGTCACCACAAAAGCACTCTGCGCTGATCATTCCTCTTGCTCTCAAGTTATCTATATCATGGGTCTTGAGCAAATTGTAAGTCCCTCCCTTCTTTCTTGATTTCTTGTCCGTGGTCAATAACTGGGTCCTACTCCAATGGGATTCAAATTGACTGTAGATTTTCCTGTTTGCTCTGCTAATTGTGGTTTATCATGGTCGGTAATATTTTTTAGAATAAGGTCACTGTTTAGGAGATTGTTTGCTACTTTGTTCTATGGAATGGCTAGTCCTGGTTGTTAAGATAGCGCATGTTATCCCATGAGAAGGAACTATAATATTCTAATAATACAGTGATCATTTCGAGGACCCCAGAATGATCCAAAATAAAATGGTGGGCTTTGATTGTTTAAGTGAAAGCTTCAACGGGAACCTCATTTTGGAGTACGATTGTCGACAATTGGGCACAACTTTTGTAGTTGGAAACTTTCTCCTTAACTTGTGCTGTTGTTGAATTTAGGTATTTTGCTCTTGATTGACAAAAAGATACGCCTTTTGTATAAAGATGAAGAGGGTAACTGATTCGAAGCTTGACAACTCAACTTACATTGTATAAATGGTGACTGTAGCATAGTTAGCACAATGGTGGACTGATGGCGGACGAATGAAAGAGTAGGAGCTAGAATTCATCATATGAAGCATGATTATATCTTTCAAGGATGAAATCTGAATGAAGAATATAAGGCAGTAAAAGTATTTTAACGTTGCTAATGGAACTGTTCCATTGTTTTTCATGGTATATATTATTGATGAACATTTTGTGCAAGTATTTGAGTGGCATATACTTTCCTGTCATGATAAGTAGGTCTTTCCTCCTGTAGATTAGTGGAATCTTCAGAATGGTGGCTCTTCCAGTTTTAGGTCAACTCTCAGATGAGTATGGGAGAAAGCCAATGCTCTTAGTTTCTCTATTTTCTAGTATTGCTCCTTTCGGTAAGTATTTCACTCACTGTTTTTGTGATGTTGTTTGCCTAGTACATAAACAGTGGCATATCAGTTGTTGTCTATTCCCACTTGAATGTTTTCTGATTTTATGGACCAAAACACTCTAGCTAGTAGTCTCTACAGATAGAGAAACTGATATATACATTATGTAATTTACTTTGTTTGGCAGCTTTGATTGTCATCAATCAGTCAAAGGGCTTTGTATATGCTTATTTCGTGCTTCACACTATTGCGGGCATCGTAGGAGGAAGTATGACATGCATTAGCGCTGCTTATGTGGTAACAACATCAACATCATTCAGTTCCTTTGGTAGAAATCTATCTCGAGGTTACAAAAATGATACCGGGTCCATCTCTATTTTCTCGCAGGCAGATGTCCTGGATGACAACAAGAAAGCTTTGGGTTTTGCCTGGATGATGGGCCTTTTCTCTGCATCCCACCTCCTCGGAGATGTTATTGCACGTATTCTTCCTGGAAGATACATTTTTGAGGCAAGGCATTAATGTTACCTGAGTGTTTATCTCTCTATTATGAAAGCTAGTCTGATTCTTGAAGCTGTTACTTTGCAATCTCAGGTTGCAGTATGCCTGTTGATTTTTGTTCCTTTTTATATGATGTTGTGTATGACTGAGACCGTGACTCTAGCTTCAGAAAGGAAACAGCGGTTATCATTCTCAAAGAAGGCTTTTGAGATTGTTCATGAACGATATGAGTCGATGAAATATACTGCAAATGTTGTTAGCAGCAGGTAATTGTACTTCCTTTCCTTTGAAATCATCCAGATTTAGGTGGCACCTGAGAACTGTTATCTCTCTTCAGCCCAACACTGAAGAGTGTTAGTTTTATTCTGTTCTTCTACGAATTGGGGATTTCTAGCGTCTGGAACATCTTACTGGTATGTGCAGTTTTCAACAAAATATCTTTGCTTTTCTTTCATTGCTGATTTTATTTGCAGCTACTCCATTATGCAGTCTTTTGGTATTGATATGGTGATTCCAGTTGAAAAGTTACCTACCCTTTCTGTTTTTTTCTGCAGTATTATCTGAAAGCAGACTTTGGTTTTAACAAAAATCAGTTTTCAGAAATTCGGATTGTTGCAGGAATTGGCTCTATTATTTCCCAGGTACTTCATGGCACTTGTTTCTTTTGTTCTTAAACAATCAGCTCCCTAATATTGGTTTTAATGTTGCCGATTGCCTCTTCTTGCTTCGGTGAAGTTGCTGGTGTTTCCTATCATCAATCCTTTGGTTGGAGAGAAGATCATACTATGTGCAGCTTTAGTCTCGACCATAGCATCTGTAAGTTAAATTGTAAAACTTTTTATGTTATAATGGTCATGAAATGTAAACTCACAGAAGTTGTCACTGTTCACAGGCGACGCTTTATGGCCTGGAATGGGCTTCATGGGTATGAATACTTTCCATTCATTCCAGATTGGCTACTTTTCTTGTCACTGCATTCCTAAAGAAATTCACATGCTTAAAAGAGAATATTAATCCATTACAAGATCAACTGAGTCATTTTCCTAAAACAGGTACCCTACTTCAGTGCTTCTCTAGGAATTGTTAATGATCTTTTCCAACCTTGTGTAAGTATCTCCATCCCTCAATACTTTTATCAGCAAGTATGTTGTTCTGGTGCATTTTTTTGAGTGATTTTGCGCTTGCGCAATTCAAACCACTTCATTCATGAGTTGCATTCCTGTTCGATGTTTATCAGATATATGTTGTCATATCAAATGCATCAAGTTCAAGAGATCAGGTGTGTGATCAACTAAATTGTTCATATGTCTTTGTCTCTCCTCTTAACTTGATCTGTCTTGTCACATTCTACTGATTGTTAGATTCATTGCTAATTTATTTGTGTTTGCTTCATGATATGATCCCCAGGGGAAGGTACAAGGGTATATTGCTGGTGTGCAAGCAATTTCGTGTTTGTTGTCATCATTAATAATGACTCCATTGACCTGTGAGTTAGTAACAATGTAATCTTGTTGTGATAATAGAGCATTTTTCAGCTGAATTTTACTTGACAGATGATTTGATGTTCCTTCCAGCATTATTCCTGTCCAAAGATGCACCATTTGACTGCAAAGGTTTCAGCTTCTTGTGTGCATCTTTTTCTGTGGTAAGCCTCTATAAAATCTTGCTTCTTAACATCTATGTCCTCACTCTCACTGTAATGCTTTCTTTTCTTTTTTTTTTTTAATTGTCTTCAGGCTGTTTCACTTTATTTGGCTTGCATGCTAAAGCCGATTCCATCGAGCAAGCCGGCGAAGGAGGTTGATGAAGAAGAAAACTTGGAAGAACCTCTGTTGTCATAGTAGGAAAATGATGAGTGAATTCCCTCATTTCCATCCCTTTTATGTATAGTAAGTATATGTTGTATATAGTTTGGCTTCCACTTACAAAATCTTAAACAATAGGATAGAGATCTAGAGAAGGAGGTTGATGAAGCACCTCTGTTATCATAATAGGTGTATGGGTGGATCAGCATTGTCCACCATTAAAGATGCCTGTATTATGGTTTTAGAATATGATCAGTTCATTCCCTGATCTTCCTCCTATTCAGAAAGTATATATACATACAACTTCCCTGAAGATTTATTCCATGGACATAGCTATCCATGAAGATGATTCAGAAACCAAACAGTCATGGATGACAAGGCTATCATCTTTGTTTGCACTTATTTTCTGAAGAAAAATAAATAAATTAAAACGATCACTCATATGGAATCATTAGATTTTTAAACTTCTAATTTCCTCATATTATTATTTAAATATTTTCTTTAAAAAATTGATATATATTCCCATATTTTTTCTATTAATGATTCAAATAAAGACATATTAATCATGAACGAAAATTTTGATAGTCTCTGTGTCATTTTACAGATTTTAAAAGTAAGATGAGAATATGTTTTTTGTGTCTTCTCCAGCATTATGAATGATGATGAGGATGGAATTGACATCAATGGAGGAAAAGATGGAAGGAGTAACAACTGGAACCGGTTGTTTACGTACGTACGCCCTCTAATGTTTTTTTTTTTTTCTACTTTTGGGAGTAAAATATTTTCATCAGAATCAACTTAGGTAGGTTATAACTCAATGTCAAATATTGTTTTATTCTTAATTTTTCCTTGAGTTTTTTGAAATTTTTTTTTATTATTTTCATATTTATCTGGGTAGTTGTTGCTTAAATTCAATGGCTAAAAATAAAATATGATGATATTAAAAAAATACATTTAAATTACCATTTTTTCTCTTATTTTATTATAAAAATATTTTTATTATTTTTTAATTAAAAAAATAAAAAGAACATTTTGATAATTTATGAACAATTAATTAAAAAAAAAAAAGAAAAAGACTCACATTTTACACTATAGCCTTACTGCTATTAAATAATGATGGTAATTACCCGGGAGAAATATGAAGGGGAGTTGATACCTTATCAGCTCCATTCATGGATGATTCATTCAAAACCTTAACAATTGACATTCGTGGCATACATTCCATAGAGTTGATGAGTTCCAATAGCTAAGCACTCCTCCAAAATAACTTTTAGAAGTTGACTTCTAAATATTAAAAATAAAATAAAATAACAAAATTCATAGTCTAAACTTAAATTATATTCTTTTTTCACTTATTTTAAAAAATAATTCACTTTTTATATTTAATTAATATTTTTTCGGTCTCAAAATAATAATTTTATTTTAATAAAATATAAGATAAAAAAAGATATCGTAATAATTAGTCTATTTCACGATAAGACTCCTATAGTCTAACGATTGAAAAGTTCAGGCTGTTCCATCCAAGTTCCAACACAATACAAAACACTAGCGGGAGACAAATGGAATTTTTGGATTTTTTTTTTTTTTTTAAGAAGGAAAAGGTGAAACGGAAAAATATTATTAAAATATTGTGAGAGAATTAAGCGAGGATGAATTTTGAATTTTAATTTATAGTTATTGTTTGAATAGTAATTTTTGTGAAGGGAAAAATAATTTTCTGGGAAAGTTAAAAAAAAAAAAAAAAAAAAAAAACAGAGGACAACAGGAAATCTGCGAAAAAAACACCATGGTAGTATCAACCTTTTGAGTTTTGGCCACAATTTTTACGTCAGTGATCAAGCTTTAAATTAACCATGGTTGCTTTGCAATGCAAACAAAACCCACCATCATCCACTCGCTACTTACTTTTTTAAATCATCCCCACTACGGACTGTAAATTCAAACTAACCTCATTATTTGTCTTCTTGGGCACTGCTCTTTAATTTGGTTGAACCAGAAGATACAAAAATGGTGGGAGGATGGTGGAAGAACAAGAGAGAAGTGAAGCTGCTGGTGAACATCATGTTTCCACTCTGTGTTCACTGGGTTGCTGAAGAAATGACTCACTCAGTTCTTATTGATGTCACCACTGATGCTCTTTGTCCTGATCGTTCCTCTTGCTCACAGGTCATATATATCAATGGTCTTCAGCAAACTGTAAGAATTACTTCTTCTTTCCTTCCCCGCTCTTTCTGCAGCTGCCCTTTTATGTATATGATCAAATACGCATGATTTTTTTTGGATGTTAACTGGGATTGGGATTTGTTTATTTTTGGATTTGAAGAGATTGGATTAAAGTGATCATACAACAACTTCTTTTGAAACAGAGGATTGAAATAACTCTGGCAATAGTAAATCATCATTTACTCAATTGTCTATGATGATCTTAAATACTACTAGTTGATTTTTTTGGTGGGCTCAAGTTCTCCTCCACCAATTTGTTTCTTCCGTGATATAATGTTTATTTGTCGTTTTGGCATATTGCTCTACAACATTATTCTTTTATACCTTAGACATCTTTTCCTGGAATTTTGTAAAATGATAACAAGTGAATGAATGAGTAGACTCTACAATTTAGCAATGTGAAGCATGGCTATATATGTTTCAAATTTTAATTGAAATTTGACCAACATGAATGTTTTCAATGGAACTATTACATTGTTCTTGATATTAATAGTATTGATTTAAATTTTGTGCTTTTGACCTCTTACTTTCTGTATCTTAATGGCATATACTTGGTTGCCATGGCGCATTCTATCTTTCCTCCTGTAGATGGTTGGTATCGTCGGAATGGTGGTTCTTCCAGCTTTAGGTCAACTCTCAGATGAATATGGTAGAAAGCCGTTGCTCTTAGTTACTATATCTGCTAGTATTGCCCCTTTCAGTAAGTATTTCCCCACTTTTGTCTCTCTGTTTTCTTATTTTGTTTGCTAAATGGAGTGCATCTTCCGTGGCGTATCAAACTTGATTTTTACTCATTTATGGACCCTTTTTGCTCCAAAAAGCTCCCCTAAATCCTTTGTTTTTTTCTCACTGCTGATCTTGACACTTGAGTGAGGATGATGTATAATTGTGTTTTTTTTTTTTTTTTGGCAGCTTTGATTGCCATAAATAAGTCAAAGGGGTTTGTATACGCTTATCTAGTGCTCCGCACAATTTCACGCATCCTAACTCAAGGAAGTATTTTCTGCATTACTGCTGCTTATATGTTAATCACTTTGTTTGATTCCTTTGGATAGAGTTCCATCTTGCAGTTAAAAAAGAAATGATATCAAGGGAAATTTCTACATTTGCTTACAGGCTGATGTCCTGGATGATAATAGGAAAGCTTCAGGTTTTAGTTGGATGATGGGCCTTTTCTCTACATCCCACGTTCTTGGAAATATTATTTCACGTTTCCTCCCTGGAAAATACATTTGCGAGGCAAGAGACTTGTTGTTGTGCCTGTGTGTTATTGTTTGATTACTTCATGTCAGATAGTTTCAAGATGTTACTTTGCTATCTCAGGTTGCCGTGCCCCTGTTGATTTTTGCGACTATTTATATGTTACTGTATATGACTGAGACAGTGACTCCAGCTTTAAGAAAGGACCAGCATTTACAACTAGCCAAGAAGGTTTTCAAGATTGTCTGCGACCGATATGAGTCGATGAGATATACTGCCAATGTCGTTTGGAGCAGGTAATCAAACAAACATTATATTCCCTGAAATCATCCACTTCACAACAAAAAAGTCCCCCAGATTATGGTGGCACCTGGATAATGAAGCTTTAGTTTCCAAGTGGATGGAATCAACTATCTCTAGAGCATATTCATTGAAAATCTTTATTTATCTCCTCAGCCCAACACTGCGGCGCATTAATCTAGTTTTATTCTTCTATGAATTGGGGATGTCTAGCATCAACACCACCTTGCTGGTATGTATCTGCAATATATTAGAGGGATTCAGTTACATGAAATTCCACAATAATTAAATCATTCATTTGGTCCATTTGGGACTGCTTTGGAAAGAGGTGAAATAAAATGTTTGATTCAAGAATTTGGATGGTACATACTCAAGAATTTGATCCTTTACAGCTGCTTTTATTTGCAATGACATCATTATATTGAGTTTTAGGATCGATTTGGGGCACTGAAGTAGCACAACAGTCTTTGGTTTTAAAATTTTTGCAAGCAGAGTTATCAAAAAGCTCACATAGATCTGCTTTTGGACTCTTTTAAGTCCTCAAGCATCTAGGATATTCATTAAATTGATTCGCTGATAGTTGTACATGGACTTTCTGTATCTTTTGCAGTATTATCTGAAAGCAGCTTTTGGCTTTGACAAAGATCAATTTTCAGAGATTCTAATTGTTGTAGGAATCGGTTCGATTATTTCCCAGGTACTTCATAATAATTATTTATTTGAAAATTTTCCCTTTTTTTTGGGATTGCACACCCCTTAATCAAATCAGTATCATGCTTCGTGAAGATTGTAAATCATCAGCTTAGCTTAGAAGGATGACAGGTCAAAAAATGCTCTAAATGTTGATCGTGGTTCACAACCAAGCTTAGCTTCATTAATTGAATTTCATATTTCTTGAGATTTTTAAAAGCTTGTTTCTCTTTTTTCAAGTTGGGTCAAACTATCAACCCCCCTAAGTACAACCGAACCCCTTACTTTTGCTCTTAAAGAACCTTGAATCCTTCAAATGTCTTTATTGTCTGATTGCATATTCTTCCTTCTTGAGCAGTTGCTAGTGCTTCCTATCATCAATCCTTTGGTTGGAGAGAAAATTATACTGTGCACAGCCTTTTTCTCAACTACAGCATATGTAAGTTGCATAGTTAATAATCTTTTCAGGTTATAAGCTCCATGAAATTTGAACTCACTGAAATGCTCACTGTTCACAGGCATTGCTTTATGGCTTGGCATGGGCTCCATGGGTATGAACGCTTTTCTAGTCTCTTTGCATTTGTGAAAAAATTTGCATACTGTAGAACATGAAACCATTACAAGATGAACAGAGTTATTTATTTTCTCTTTTTTTTTGGGTCAAAGACTAGAGCTGAAATGTGCATGTACATTGTCCTGTTAATGATCACTGGATATTTCTGAAACAGGTACCTTACTTAAGTGCTTCACTCGAAGTTGTTAACGTTCTTGTCAAACCATGTGTAAGTATCCCCCCCGTACTTTGTTCTGAACTAATCTTGGTAAATTTGTTTGCTCCATTTAGACCATCTAGCCAATCTGCATTCCTGTTTGATCATTTCTAGACTTATGCTCTCGTATCAAAAGCATCAAGTTCAAATGATCAGGTGTGTGAGCTAAATCGTTCATTCATCTTTACATCTCCTCTTATCTACATCAGTTATGCGTCTTTGCTGCGCACCATGTCACATGTAGGTCGTAAGTTTCATCACTATATTGATGCCTTTGCTTCATGATTCAACCACAGGGAAAGGCGCAAGGGTTCATCGCTGGCGTGCAGTCACTTTCCTGCTTGTTGTCACCATTAGTAATGACTCCATTGCCCTGTGAGTTAAGCAAGTTTGTAAATCTATTTGGGATATTAGGCCACTTGGGCTGAATTTAGCTTGACTGATTTTGTGATGCTTCAGCATTGTTCCTGTCAAAAGATGCACCATTTGACTGCAAAGGTTTCAGCTTCGTATGCGCATCTTTATCTGTGGTAAGGCCTCTCAAATTTACCATTCATGCACTCTCAATCACTCAATTTGCTTCTTTCGTTGCTTGGCTATTTCATGATGTTCTTGCTTGTATGCTCTAAAGCACAAAATAAACATCCATATCATCTCTGTACTGTCCATTTTTCTTCAGGCTGTTTCACTTTTCTTGGCCTGTTTGCTAAAGCCGATCCCAACAAGCAAGACCTCAGAGGTTGATGCAGAAAACATGGAAGCACCTCTGTTGTCATAGTGGCCTGGTCCTGCCCTAGGAATATTGATCAGCACTTCACACATTATTCTTATTATATTTACGAGATCGCACATTTCTGCTTGCATAAGATTTGGCTTTGACTTGATTAACGGTCTTTTCTTTTGTGTTATGGTATCATCATTCATAATTATAAGGGCTGTCTGTCAGAGACAATAATAAGAAAATTTTTTTTATTAATTTCTGCTCAATTTCTTACCCTTTACGACCTCAATTTAGACTAAAAATGATCTCATATATATATATATATATATATATATATATCTCTATTTTTTCCTTTTTAAATAAAAAGATAATTTTGTCAAAAGCTATAGAAGTAACTAAGGACTAGTGGAGAGTCGGAACGCAAAATTAATTGGACAGCTACAATCACACAGAATATTCATGATGAGACAATGTAACAGTAAAGCCTTTGTCTGCCCAATATATACAAAACGGGTCAGTTTCCTCTCCCCAATAGTATATTTCAAAATGGGAAGAGAATGAGCTCAATGCTTTCCAGAAACATGGAGTTTTTCAAAATGGGTGAGCTCAATGTTCATACTCCTGAGGTAGTAAAGCAGCAAGCATCAGGCGATTAACCAGAAACCTGCACCATGTTCATATCGCATCTTGAGAAATACTAGCAATAGACCGTACAGCATTAATTTATAAATAACTGAAAATTGCAAAAGAAACACTCGCAAAAGACCGCACAAGAATACGTTATAAATAATAAAAAATTGCATAGGAAATCGATCTAAAAGTTCTCTTCGTTTTTTAATGTAAAAAGATAATAACCATAATCTAAAAGACATTATTCAAAACACTCATATGCAAGAGCAAAATATTGCTAACTCATTCATTCAAAGTCTCTAATATGCAAATTTCTGATGAGGACACTACTTTTGATCAAGAACGATAAGTACCAATTTACAATACAACTATTTTACTTGATTACAGTTTTGGATAATCAATGTCAAAAGCTTATCTCCAAACATGTTACTTCCCGGTTACATAGGAAATAGAGACAAATATGATGTAATAAAGCATTTCACTAGACAACATATCTATGTGATCCATAATATAAGTCAGCCCACAAACATTTTACGCTAGAAGATTGAAAGCATAAATCATGACAGTACAGAGAAGCAAGCAAGGGCAAATCAACAGCTCAACCTATTACCTTTAATTCTTTACTTGTCTATAACTTCTTTATCATCACTTCCATGGTATTTACAAAATCTGGATTCCACATCTGTGGTTGGCCAAAATCCAAGAGCCATCGTTTCCTACCCGATTAAAAAAAATATACACTATTAATATAATTTCCACCCTACAATGTTAATGAAATTTAAAATTAAAAATGACCAAAACTTACATGATGGGAATGATGATTGATCCCAAAGTATCCACACATCTGTCAAAAGAAAGATATCCACCGTCCTTTTCCTTCGGCCAGCGAGCAGATAGTATTCATCGTTCCTATTAATAAAAAAATTATATACGGTTAACGAAATTCAAAATTAAATTTTTTTTTTTTTTTAGAGTAATTCATTTTTACCCTACTCTATTACACAATACTTTTTGGAACAAGGTTGAATACATCAAATGAAATACTGTCACTTTTACTGAGAAGATGTTCAAAAGCTCAAACAAAGTAAACAAGACTAACACCACTTCTTGAAGATGTTCAAAAGAATCACTTATAAGTACCGTGGCTGCTCTGAGGATTGAGCACAATAATGTTCAAGTGTTCTTGTTGACTCAAAGACTATGTAACTTGAGGTCTTTAAGAAGCCACTCTAGTAACTGCTCTTCAACCTCAAATTGATTTATGCCAGCAGAAATCCGCACAAGAAGCAGCTGGCACACTCCTTCACATGAGTTCCATGAACACAAGCAGGCATATCAACCTTCAGCAACCAGAAGTTGTTGCAAGACACATTGCATGAGAAGCACCGATGGCCACAGAAAGCACTTTGTTGACGATTGATCCATCATCTTGGGTGAGAAACTTAACTTCAACAGGAGAAGATTGCACCTCTGGCAGACCGGAAATTCCTAGTTGACAATCCTTCGCATTTCCCCACATATACAGCTTACCCTCATCAGTTATAGCCGCTGATGATGAACCTCCACATGCAATATGTATTACCCTCTCATTAGCTAGTGCCTCGATGCGCATAGGAATTTTCTGGTTTCCAATAGAAGAATGGCCCAATTGACCATGCCCACCATGACCCCATGAAAGAACTTCTCCTTTATCAGTTAAAGCAATGGAATGATATCCACCACTAGCTATTTGAATAATACGCACATCTTTCAGGCTGGGAATTGGTTGGGGTTTCCAACCACCAAGATTGTCACCTCTTCCAAGCTCATAATTAGAATTCGCTCCCCAATTCCAAACTTGTCCCTCATCTGACAGTGCCATTGTGAAAAAACCACCACATGAAACAGTAGCAACAGCCACCGGTAGCGCTTTTACTCTGGTGGGTATACTCAGGGCACCTGCTTCATTTGGCCCACAACCAGGTCCAAGGCCCAGTCGACCATCTCCTTCATCTCGACCCCAGGTATAGAGCTCACCTGCACTGCTTATGGAAGCTGTGTGTGCCCCACCAGTTGCAATGCTACATATTTCTTGGTTCCAAGGACCTTCAACCAACCTAGGAATCAGCTCTCTACTATAAACAGAATGTCCAAGAGCTCCAAAACCACCATAGCCCCATGTAAAGACTTGCCCAAGAGAGTTCAGTGCAACAGAATGAAGGCCACCAAGAGCAACAGTCTTAATCCAACTCGAAGCCAAATAAGCATTCAGAGTAGGTACAAACACAGGATCCTCGTGGCCAACGCCAAGGCGCCCTCCATCACCTTTTCCCCAAATCCAAACTTGCCCATTAACCAACAATCCCGAATGAAAAAGCCCACAAGAAATCTCAACGTTCACCGCATCCTCCACATCTTTGGTTGCCGATTTTGACAACGGCAGATGACCTAGTCTAGGGGACGAGAGAGTAAATGAAGAAGGCAGGCAAAGTGACGCTACAGGAGCTGGATATATTCGGATTTCTTCAATTCCGCCACCGAGTTGGCCTGATGCACCACGACCCCAAGAAAGTAGTTTGACCGTCACTGGTTCGGCTTCTTCGATGGTGCTATCAGATTTTCTATAGTCCCAAAGGACTGGGATGGTTTTGCTCCCAGGATTTTTTGTGGAAAAACTTAACTTAGAAGCTGAGGATGTTCTACGACAAGAATGCCAACAAAGTGTTCGATGATGTCTTCGCAAGTAGAAAAGTGCCATTGTTTGAACAAATTTCTTAACAAAAAGAAAATTACAATTAAAATTGTTAAATTCAAATAAATCGTAATCAAAGAATCCTTATGAATGACTCTGATAAGACACCATAAGACAAATAACCACAAAACCACCAGCCATAGGACAAATAACACAAAACCACCAGCAATTGAAGTCAAGAGAAAATGAAGGGAGAGAAATAGAAAGAATGATACCTTTTACTAAGGTTCAAAACAAGAAAGTGAAGGAGTGAAGGGAAAAAGGAGGGGATACTTACTATATTATAATTTTCCTGAGCCATCCAAGCTAGAATTCTGACTTCCTCTTTTGAAACATACGAGCAAACCCATACACAAAAGCTCTCCTCTTTACAACTAAGAAAAGAGAAAGAAAACAGTTTTGAGAAGTCATGGTTAGTCTGTAGCAGATCATCCAATCCAAAAAATATAAAACAAATCCAACCTAGAAGCAAATGTAACATTTAGTTACCAGGCACGACGTCAGACTAAGCATATACAAGAAAAATTCAAAAGTTAGCCAATCACATAATAGTACCACAATCCAAATATAAAAAAAATATATATTTTTTCACAAGATATAAGTGGACGATTGAAGGTTATTAGAACTAACAATAACCCCCATAAATCCAAATCCAACTCCAGAATTCAAACTTTGCCTCCATCCGAAAACCAATGAAATCCACGAAGACCAAAGTGTTCAAAAGAATAAGTTCTGATTCCTTGTATATAATAAAACCAAAAAAAAAAAAAAAACACTCAAAAAAAAAAATGGAAGTACCTTCTTAGAAGTAATACTAATGTCAAGAGTCGCTGAGATTCCGCCTCGTCGGTGAGACAGCGGGTAGCTTGGTTTATAGAGGGCTTTCTTTTGTATGTAGGTGGGCGGAGGTAATATTTGTAGCCCTAGTTGTAGTTCAACTGTAAAGACAATGAAACCACGATATAGTGATATTTATAGCGATGATTTGGATTGAGGAGGATGGTTTGGTCGGCGGTGGTGGAAGAACGGCCGGAAGGAGGAGGATGGCGTAGTGAAGAGAGTCTGCTGCGGAGAAAATGAAGGGAGTATGTATAGGGTATTTGTGTTTCTATTTTTTGCAGCCCAAGTGTCTGAGCTTTTAAAAATCAGGCCCAGGATTTACCCCAGCCCTAAAGCAGAGCAGCTATAGCCCGTTGAGAGCCCCTCCTTCCTGCTGCCAAATCCTCTGCAAAGGAAAAAATTCGGGTCGGCCCATGGGTCAATCAACTTCATCCGTCTCGGTTGTATTTGTTTTGCGATAATGCAAATGAAAATAATTATATTTGTGTGAATTAAACGCATTTTAAGAGATAAAGAGATACTTAGAGAGTTGGAAATAAAACGAATATATTTCCTCAGATATTTCAATGGTTAGAGAATGCAAATTTCATCATTCTAATTTTAAAAATTTAATTATAGAATTAGATTATTATTATGGGATAGAAAAACTAATATATAAAACAAAATAAAAATAAGAATATTCATATCAATACTTAAATTTCTTCTTGTTTTCAATTTTTTCACGACTATTTTATATTTTACAAAAATAATTCATTTTCCATATTTTTACTATTGACATAGTATATAAGTACTACTCCCCTCTCTATCTCATAATAATAATCTTATTCTTTTATACAAAACATAACGTTTTATTTTGGATAAAAAACAATTCACATAAAATGTTTATTATTTTATTTTACTTGTAATTTTATATTTTATTTGCAAACTAAATTTTAAAAATTCATGTATAATTATATTAATTTAAAATATAAAAGTAAAATAAATATATTGATAATCAAAATTTAAACCCAAATTATTTTTGTGACGAAAAGCTTAAAATATGAATATTATTATAGGACATAGAAAATACTATAATATAAGATTTATCATTATGATTTAATGGTACAAGTTTTTTTTTTTAAAAAAATCAAAGCTATTTTATAATATTATTTCACATACCTTATCAATTTTCAACTTCTCCCCATACCTTTAACAATACCACCATCCATCCCACACAAAAAGGGTTTGAAAATAAAAGAATAACTTCTTTCTGCCTATGAAAGCAATAGTAATGTTTCTAACATTAATTTAAAATAATTTTTTTTTCTAAAAATATAGTAACACTCCTTCTATTTCATATAAAAAAAAAAATTCCCACCGAACCCATTTGAGATGGTAAATTTATAGTAGTTAGCAAACCACAATATTAAATAAACCACCCTAGGTAAGTTTTGATTGAAAGATTGAAAGAAAATTTGTGATACTTAACTTATAAACCCTAACAAACCCTAATTTTAGTTAATTATAAATTGAGAAAAGACAATTTTCTCATAATCTGATAGTGAAAACTTATAATATAATGCAACTAGGTATCTTAAATTAATTCATAATTTTTTAAACTATATCGACTATTTTTTAATAGCATAATTAATTCATTATTTTCTAAACTAAATGTCTTAAGTATTATACTACCATATAATACTTTACTCATAAAAATGATTTTGATATCGTAATATATTCGATTTGAGTGGTCTAATAGCACAATTAATGAGAAGCATATATGTTTGAAATATTGACTGAAATTTGAGCAAGAATGTTTTGAATGGAACTATCACATTGTTCTTGATATTAATAGGATTTGATTTAATGGCCTCTCAGATTTATGCACTAAACATGGAAGCACTGATCTTCAGTCTATGATAAATAAGTGATTTTTTTAATAATAATAAATCAAAAAAGTAATATTATGAAATAGATGAAGTTTCATTGATAATTTTATTTCAATAATTAGATATATATATATATAGTAATATTAAAATTAAATTATATCAACGCACGAGGCTGATCATATGCTCACATGAAAAGTATAAAGAGTATTCCGTGAAAAGAGTTAGAAATCATGCAAACTGAGTTAGCAGATCAAAATGCATCTATTGACTATTATTTTTTTAACATCGTCTATGAATTCTTGTGATTAATGTTACATAATCAAATTTTTTATTTCTCGGTCTACGAATTCAAATGGTGCATGTTAGTATTTCGTAATTATAGTAACACATAAATATTAATTTTTTTAATAGTAACATAAACAGGGTTTTTTTGAATTTTATTTTAATAAAAAGAATTAATAATCAGAATAATATTAATTATATTAGCCCCCGTCTCTTATCTCCCAACCTCCACCTTCAAAAAAATATTTATTCATCCATCTTCCTATATGGGAGGATGGAGAAAATAAATTTGTTGCAAGTTTTCGCTTTTTTATTTTAAGTTTCGTCAATAAAATGGATTAACCTCAATCTTTATTTTATTGTCCCTCCAGTAGATTCAAATCTACTGATAGAATATTGTTCCTTCAATGGATTCAAATATCTGGTAGAGTATTATTCATTCAATAGGTTTAGATCTACTGGTAGAGTTTCGTCGATGGTATTCGTTGTTATAGCGACAGTTTCGTTGGTAAAGTTCTTTGGTATGACAGCGGCGCCATTGATGATGTTCGTTAGTTTGGTTCAAGAAGAATCAGTCGTCATAGATCTAATTATTAGATTTATGGCTTGGTATTTTCATCAAAAAATTAGTTATGTATCATTGTTCGGATTAAAATTTCGACATGTGGTATATCCACCGCTTGATAGGATAGATCTATATAGATTTATCCGTAGTAAACACAACAACAATGATATTCATACTTGTAATTTGTGTTTTTTTGGCTGTATTTTTCGTTTGCTAATCATTGTTGTGACATTTTTTAGTAAATTAAAATATATATATTTATTTAAATAAAAAAAAGAATTCTTCTATTTTTATTTCCGCCAAAGAAAGGCGCCTAAAAGAATATGTGCTCGTCTTCATGGCTCATTACCGAAACCCACGATCCCGACTATTTTCAAGTATCAGTACCATCCAAACAAATACTATACTTTTAGAAGTTTACGGCTCTGTTTGGACAAGGACTTCAAAAATATTTTTGTAGAGGTGATTTTTTAGAAATTTTAGTAATATATTTTAAATTTTTTTAAAGAAATAAAAATGTGTTTGGACAACTATTTTAGAAGTAAAATCAATTAAGTATTTTAGAAGTAAAACTGTAATTTTAGGGACTAAAATGTAATTTCAATTAAATTATAACAAAACTTAATGCTTCTTCTTTTGGGTTTCTAACACCGACCACCACAATTTTTATGATTCTTTTTATAGGTTTCTAACACTCATCCACCGCTGTCATTTTTATGTTTACAGAGGACAAACATGTTAAAATTCTTCCCCTGAAGACAACGTACCACCATTTTCTACAAATATGTTAAAGATTCAAGTGTGGCTAAAATCATGAAGGGCCAACAGTAGCATAGAAGACCCATAGCCTTTCCCTAGAGAAGCCAAGAAGACGATGGCATGTTTCCTGGAGAAGACGAGGAAGGCAACCGCTCCTGATTCCGTTTGGATATAGCAGATCAGGCGAGGGCTTACCGGAAACGATGAAGGGCTTTTCCCGGAGAAGACGAGAAGAGCAGACGAGCCCAAAATTTCTTATAACCTTTTTTTAACCCAAAGAGAGACCCGCAACATTTTTTTAAAAAATCTTAAAATATTGTTAAAACACCTCCCACTTGTTTTTCAATAAATATACTCACAAGTAGAAACTATACATAGTTTTGTGGGGGCTGGTTTTTCTTTTTAATTTGAAAGATAATATTACTCCTATTTTCTATTTTCTATATTACAGTCTTTCTCTTGAAAAATCCCTTTGCATGTCTAATTAAATCCTACAATTAAATCGGAGAAATTTCAAACTAAAAAGTCAACAGTTATTGTATAAGTGTGAAACATTTTATCAAAAAGTTTCTTATTTTTATAGTTGGATTTTCTCCAATTGTTATATTATAGTACCACATGCCTTTACCAAAATAATATGTGAGAATTTTTAAAACATATAAATTATCTTATTATAATAAATATATCATAACAATTATAAGAATTTAAAAAAAAAGTGAGAAATAAAGGAGGAAAACATTCCGAATTAATTATAGTTATCAAAATTATTATATAGTAAAATACTATAACATAATTTTTATACGCTGCAAAACTATCATATAATTTGTTTTTTTTTTTTTTTTTGCATATGTAAAATGATTTTGAAAGTTTAATTCATATATCTATCATGTTATGAAATAAAGTTTCTTAGATTATTGATAAAATTAGACTAATCAAACAAAAGTGATTACATCCAAACAAGAAATACCTATCATGCGTGGATCGTTTTTCCTAAACTAACTATTCTCTTTTGATAAATTTTAATTAAATCATGTTATAATTTAGGTATTTTTGGAAAATTCATGAGAGAAGAAAAAGAAAAGTCAAAAGTGATTGGACACTACTAGAATTTATTGAGTTTTGCCGAAGCTTAAAGAAACCAAGATGCATTTTACTTCCTCGATTATCATAGCACGAAACTTTCTTGTCCACACAAAAGAAGACGACATTTTTCTGTCGTTTTAGGCTAAATATATTACTCATTTCATTTCACTGTTGTTAAGAAAAAGTAATAATTAATAATTTAATCAAGTAAATTTTTTTTTTCTATTTCAATTTAAAAAGAAAATTACTAGTAAAATAGGTAGTTGGGTGGTAGAGTTTAATACACTCATAACTTTTGAAAAAAATAAAATAAGAAAAATTTAAAAAATTTACCTTGATAATGATAAAATGTTAATTAATAAGAAACAATTTTCAAACTCTATAAAGTCTATTAATATGAGATGGAGGGAGTAATAAAAAAATATAAAATAATTACTTACCTTTTACTTTATATTCCTTTTTTATATCGTTAATAATAATAATTAAAATTGTTTTAAACTTTATTAAAAAGAAAGTAAGCGTAAAATAAGTGAAAAGTGAATTTTAATGGTATTGAAATGTACAAATAATAAATAAAAAATATTTTAAAAGGACAAATAAATTTAAGACAGTGAGTGACATGACATTGATGCTGCTTGTGAGTTTGCAACTTCATTGCTTCCATCAAGAAGCCACCAGATTATGACTTAAAGTGGATGCACTTTGTGTTTTTCTGCAGTCCACAAAAACTAGGCATTAATATATATTTTTAATTAAAAAAATACTTATAATATAAAATGAAAAGATTATGTAATTAAGTTATCTTGATTTTTTTTATAAACCCAGTAATCAAGCCTAACCCATCATACATCGAAGAAGTTGCGGGAAGCAAGTTTGGAGCTGGGATTGAATAAGAAAATTGTTTATTTCAATAGAAAATATGAAGTAAGCTAGGTTTAGGCTAAATATTTCTCACCTTGAAAAAATAGAGGCACTTAACTCACAATATAAGTTTTATTACTCGTGTGAAATTTAAATTGTCAAATATATTATATTCCAAAGTATGTCGCTTGCATGCCCGCATTGTGATATATTGTTCCGCCCAAGTATTTTTTAAAACTTTTTTGGACTAAATTTACTGTCCCCCCCAATGTAGTGTATACAATAGATTCTCGAAAATAAATATATTGTGATAAGCTAATTAATATATATATATATATTTTGGACAAATTATATTTATTCTACGTGATTTTGTCAAACTACCAAATTCAATATGAAAATTTTTCATAATTACATTTATAACAAACTACTAACTAAACATTTTTATTTAGTCAAAATATTATTAGAAAAGTTCACACTCACAATTATCTAAACTCATTTTGGTAAGAAATCATCAGTTTTTTTTTCGTATTTTGACCATCTAAACTCATAATAAATAGTTTTTCGTTGATAAAAAAATAACAAACCTACTTACGTAAATATTTTCATTTAATCAAAAGATTATTAAAAAAAATTACGCTTACAACTGACCAAACTCATATTAATTGAAAAATATCAAATTTTTTTATTTTCTATTTTTTTTTATTTTTGTTTGTTTCATTTCGGACAGGAAAATAAATATACTTGTTGAAGAAATTAAATCACAATAAAAGCAAAGGTAATTTGTTACTCCCTCCGTTCCGATTCATCTGTCACTTTAGCATTTGATTTTTGGTTATATTTATCTGATACTTTTAAATAAATGAGATAAAATTGAGTTATTATTCTTATTTTAACTTTCATCAAACTCTGAATCTTTTATTGATATTAACAAATTCAAACCAATAGTATTAATTATATGTACTAAAGTATTAATTACGGTCATTGGTAAGAGTATAATCTCATTGGTAATATTAGTAAACCTATTTAATTAGAGATAAAAAATATTTTATGAAATAAATTCATTCATTAAATATAATTTTTAAGAACTGTGAAAATTCTAATGTGATAGATAAATTGTCGAAAGCAGTATATTTCTTAAAGAGATTGCACTGTTTAAAAGTTGATGATGGGATTCGTTGTTGGCCGGTCCCTCAGTGAGCCGCATGGAGCCCATTTGGGGCCTCACGACCGTCGTGGGCCTGCATATGGCTTTCCCGGTGCTCTCCACACTCCGCACGCGCCCAACAGCGGCCAAACGGCCTTTGCAGAAAACGTCCTTTCATTTACCCCCAATCCACGCGACTTGTTATTGGTTTGTTCTTTGCGCACGCGCATTCTCATTCGTTGAAAATTTTTATTGTTGTGGACGCGGTCCTTTTAAGGACAGATTAATCTGCCAATAATGCTGATATCATTATTTTGTTCAAACTCACAGTAATATGTCAAGTGAAGTGAAGTGCCCAATTAATTAATTATAATATTAATTTTGTAAAATTGAGTTGTTATGTTTAAAATTATTATGGACTACACTATTTTTTATATATATAGTCAAACAATTTTTTAGTTTACTAGTTTATATTGTTAATTATAGTCTAAATTGTGTCAACATCGTCCGAGTATAGTCACGATACATTTTTAAACGATAAGTATAATGACCTGATTATTAATTTAAAAATATATTTATTTTAAAAGAAACGAGAATGAAATAATTGTAAAATATTATCATTACTATTTTTAAAGGCACCCTATGTTAAAAGCAGTCATATTTTTTAAAAAATTATTAAGTTATTAAATTTGAATCATTAATTAAAAAATTTATTTATGTAATAAGAAATGAGAATGAAACAATTGTAAAATATTCTGATTATTATTTTTAAATGCACCATAAGTCAAAAACAATCATATTTCTTTAAGGATTATTAAATTATCAAATTTGATTGCTTTCATATTCATTCCTACGCGCACTCTAAGTATTAAAAATGATAAAATATAAATAATTAACCTGAAATTTATTAAACAAAAAAAATTATTTTAAATTTTTAAATAAAATTTAATCTTTTCCTTTTTCAGAAATTTGGGGAATAAGTGAGTGTTTTATGTCCTAAATAGTTGTATTTTGAGAGAGAGGATCCGATCCAAACCCGGGCATGGAAATGGAAATGGAACTGGATAAAGGCACATGTTCTTTGTTGCAGAGGCCAACGACACACTGTAGTTACAAGTTTTAAAAGGCTGGAAATACAATTCGCTTGACCAACTCCCAACTTGCTCTATTAAATGCCATTTGCAGCCTTGCCGCTGCTACTCATCAAATAAATACAGTACTTAGTGCTCGATCACTGGCCAATTTCTCAAAATATTCCAGAGAGAAGACGATTCACAGACCCAGTCGTCACAGAAACTCTGTGTTCTTTTTTTGTCTTCGAAGAGGAGCCCTGAGAAGAAGAATTTGACCGGAAAAAATGTTGGGATGGCGGAAAAACGAGCGAGAGCTGGTGCTGTTGATGCACCTGTTATTGCCACTCTGTGTTCACTGGATAGCTGAAGAGATGACTCATTCTGTTCTTGTGGACGTCACCACCAATGCTCTCTGTTCTGGTCAATCCACTTGCGCCGAGGCTATATATATCAATGGCCTTCAGCAAACTGTAAGTACTCATATCTATAATCCCTCAAAATCTTATTCAGTCTTTCCTTTTTCCTCTGTTTTCAATTCGGTTGCCTTTGATACAACAGTAAAATTATGTTCTTGATGCATCAGAAACATACTTTTGAGTAATGGGACTCTTTTTTTCTCTAGATTGACGGGTCGGAACCAACCGATTTGTTCTTTCAATAATTGCCACCAACCATCGATTACTCATTCCATTTCAAAATATAAGTCATTTTCATCTATTAAAAAATCGATCAAAATATAGTTCAGTTGTCAACTTATAAGAAACAATATATTAACAATATATTAAAATGGAGGGAGTACCTTGTTTCTGGGTTGAAATTATCAGTTCCTTCTTCATATTTCCACTTATTAATTCAATTGTCGCTTGTCAGTCCGGCGTGATGCTTAAGACAGATGGCGGTAGTTGAAACTTGCAGGAATTTATTAATCTTAATGTGCCATCTGTTAAATACCACTCTCATCTATCCTTAATTTTATTGGGTTTTTTTTGGTAATAATCTATGTATGTGGGCTATGTAATGTTAGTAGGAAAGATACTTGAGCCGAAGACGAAGAAATCTTGTGATAATATCAATCAAATTCATGGACCCCATTGCATTAGCATACCAGGGGCGGCTGCTTGGGTTGACGCAGTTATCTTGGATATATTATAGTACTGCCAGTTCAGCTGTTTGGGATTTGGCCTTTTCTGGAATCCGGATTACTACTGTCCTTCCTTTTTCGACTACTTTAATTGGCACTATTAGCCATTAACTACGTTCCAAATAAAAGGGAAGAAGAAGAATCCAATTATGATTATCCACCACCACGACCATTTGCCTTAAAATCGATAATCATATTTGTAATGGGCTTTTCAATATCATGAAGGGAACTATTTCAGGTTTTGATGTGCTCTCCCGAGTTAAAATAATAATTTCCATGAATGGATAAGATAATAGCCACCTTGAAAAAATTTAACTTTTAGATTCTAACTTCTTTAACCTTTTTGATGCACGAAGTGCCTATTGACACTGATTGGATGTTCTGAACCATAATGATACAAACCAAAGTGATAAAAAATGCTGGAAAGTACAACATTATAACATGTTTTTCCTTATGAATATTTGTATTTTTCTTCACTTAGTTTTTTCTATAATTGATTTCCATGCGTTTCCTTTAATAAAATCATAAGTAAGCAATGTACTTCTCTTGTAGATTGTTGGAATCTTCAAAATGGTGGTTCTTCCAGTTTTAGGCCAACTTTCAGATGATTATGGTCGGAAGCCACTTCTCCTTCTTACCATATCTACTACTATTGCTCCTTTCAGTGAGTACTACTTCAAAAATCTGTTTGCTTTTCTTATTTGATGTTGAAAAACCATGGCATCCGGTTAGTATGTATAAATGAGTCCACACGATATCTCCATCCGTACTTGTAAATGTTTAAACATTATTTGTGCTTTGTTTTGCAGCTTTGCTAGCCATCAACAAATCAAAGCCGTTTGTGTATGCTTATTATGTGCTTCGCACAATTTCTTATATCCTCAGCCAAGGAAGTATTTTCTGCATTTCTGCTGCCTATGTGGTAACAACAAATTTATTCAACTCCCTTGGAATATAATTATAGTGAGTTTATGAAATGAATCAATGATGACAATGGCATCCTTGGTCTTCTTGCAGGCTGATGTCCTAGATGACACCAAGAAAACAGCTGGTTTTAGCTGGATGATGGGTCTTTTTTCTGCATCCCATGTCCTGGGAAATGTTATTGCACGTTTTCTTCCTGGAAGTTACATTTTTGAGGTATGTCGCCGCTGTTCTCTTGTAGCTATCCTATTGTTGTCACAGTTCTAACTTTTCCCCAACCTTATTTTACAAACAAAAACAATTTCAGGTTTCAATTGCCCTGTTAATCCTTTCTCCTGCTTATGTGATACTGTACCTACCTGAGACAATGACCATTGCTCCAAAACCAAACCAGCATTTACCATTTTTGAAGAAAGTACAAAAGATAGTTCAACGGCGATATGACTCAATGAAAAATGCTGCAAATGTTGTACAGAACAGGTAATAACTTCTCTGTGGAGTTTTTCATTTGTAAAAAAGTGCAGTTCATGATATCCCAATGTTAGAAGCTCTTTTTTCTTTCTTCTTCCCTTAAGATATTTAATGAATGCCATCTCATTTCTCCTTAGCCCGACGCTGAAGCGGATTACTCTAGTTCTGTTTTTCTATGAATTGGGGATGTCTAGCATTGATACTACATTACTGGTAGGTTCTTGCGCTCTAACAAAGTTTTGTTGAACTTGTGTTGTAGCAAATGTATCTCCTTGCTGTTTTGTGTTCATTGAATTGATGCACTTTGAAACCTTTCATGTTTGGCTACTTTTGCAGTATTATCTGAAGGCAGCCTTTGGCTTTAGCAAAAATCAATTTTCAGAAATTCTGATTGTTGTAGGGGTTGGTTCAATTATTTCCCAGGTACTTTCAGAAGCTTCTCTTCTACAGTTTTATGCTTTAGTATTATGAGGAGTCAGTTCTGATTTTTATCATGCAGTCATAATTCTGAATTTATATGTAGCTAGAAAGAGTGATAGGCACTGATTTTCCTCAAATGGGAACTCTGAAGGGATCTTCACTTACATTCTAAATTGGGAGGTTTGATAAGTTTCTTAGGCACCTAAAACTATGAATGCATATTAAACAACATCAAATAAAGAAAATCAACACATTTGGAATTTAAACAAGATGTATGTTTTCTTCCTCATTGTCTGTTGTGGTCATGTAACGCTCGTCATCGACTGATGCAGAATATTTCATGTGACTAAGCAGGAGTTTTAATTTAAAGCTCCCATTTTAAGTCCTTGACAACTTTTCTTGTTTACTATTTAGTATTTACTAAATCTTTGCTTTCTGTGAAGTTGGTGGTGCTTCCCACTGTTAATCAATTCGTTGGAGAGAAAATCATCTTATGTGCAGCTCTATTTTCATCCACAATATATGTAAGTCAATGCGATCTTTGTCAAATTTCTTTATGCTATAGTGCTTATACAATGAAACTTTGATCTAACATGCAGACATCTTCAATATTTACAGGCACTGCTATACGGTTTGGCATGGGCGCCATGGGTATGTATGAACAACTTTTGTACCTATAAATAGTAATACTACGCCAGAGCTAGATTTACTTTTGTTTTTTGCCAAAGTTGTGGCAAGAAAATACAGCTAAAAGAATGCAATAACAATGTCCTGTTGATTGATTACCGGCTCTTTCGGATAACAGGTGCCCTACTTGAGTGCTTCTTTTGGAGTTGTCAATATTCTTGTCAAACCCTGTGTAAGTTCTTGATTCTTTAGCATCCAATTATGAGTTACCGGCCACTTAGAATCTTTTTTCACTATCTGTTTGAACCATTGAAACCATTCATCAGTGTATTTTGATGGCTGTTTGTTCATTGACAGACTTATGCAATCATATCAAAAGCATCAAGTTCCACTGATCAGGTGAGTGGCCGAATTCTTCGTGCATTTCTATGTTCTGCCAGATTCCTATGAAGAACACATGCATGTTTATACTGCAAGAAAAAGGAAAATTCACACTCTAGTATCTCCCTCATCGATTTAATGACAGGGTAAGGCGCAAGGATTCATCGCAGGCGTGCAATCAATTTCGAGTTTGTTATCACCCTTGGCAATGACTCCACTGACCAGTGAGTTACAACATTTGCAAATATTTTGTAGAAACATGATACCATTTTAAGGCTAAAAGTCCATTCTGAACAAAATGATTTCATGATCCTGCAGATTTGTTCCTATCAGAAGATGCACCATTCGATTGTAAAGGTTTCAGTTTTGTGTGTGCATCATTTTCAGTGGTAAGCCTCTTATAATCCCTATGCTGTTTCTTCCACATTTCCCTGCATCTTCCCATTATCATCCAATGTGTAAAAAGCATTATTGAAACATGGGTTCCATTTGATTTTAGGCAATTTCACTTGGTATTGCTTGGCTGCTGAAGCCAAGTCCTCCTTCAAGCCAGAAGTCGGAGGTTGATGATGCAACAGACGTCGAAGCTCCTCTTCTGTCATAGTATATATATATATATATATATATATATATATATATATATATAAATTTCCCCGTAGAAGTTGTAAAGTAAAATGTGAAAAATTCCCAACCTTTCATCGTCCGTAAGTAGAAAGAGGTGGGTTTTTGTGTAAATACGGGGCAATTATACCGACACTTGGAAGATTTATGTAAATTACAAAATAAACTCTTAAATAACATATAATACGTTAACTAATAATTAACTTTCCTAAAATAAATAATAATAATAATAATTAACTTAACACTCTTTTCTCTAACTACATACTAATAACGAAATGAGTTTAAATCTGACAAGGAGGAGATAGCGTGGTTGTCACTCCTCATTACGTTGGGCCCTATTAATAGTGGTCAATGAGGTTCTATCAAATATCTGTGAGTTACTCACATCAATGATGCCATGGGAGATAAAGATGGCCAATGGTGCTCTGTGATATTCTATCAATGGTGTTCTGTGTGATTATATTAATGATGCCCTGTGAGATAGCGAGATTGTTACTTCTTATTTAGGATCTAAGAGGTCTCGAGAATTACGTAAGTTGGGTAACATAGGACATGGCAAATGTGTAAGAAATTATTGTCAAAATTTAATATATTTTTTTGTAAGAAAGAGTAATTTTGTATGTATAATAATGTTATAATATATTTTTTTTAAAAAAATATTTACGGCAAGAATGTTATTTTTTATTCTGTCCTACCAAATATATTAGGGGTAAATCATATTTGTCACATGGGTTTATCAAATTATCTCTACTTTTTTAGTATTTTTGACAATTATTGATGATACTCTTAACCGCTCGTTCTGTTAATATACAGTGTTCGATTGATGAAAAATGGATTGAAGCAGGTGATGACAACAATTTTATTAATTATAAAGATAAATTTTAATGGATTTTGTAATAGTAATGGTCTCAAAATAAAAATAGGGTAGTGTTATATCGCGTTTTATTTTTATTATTAAACCTTTCATTGTGTTTCCTTAATTATTATTTCTTGTCTCTTAATATTTATCTTTCGTTCATTCTATTATTACCTAACTGCCCTTAATAAATTTACTAAAAATTTTATAAGTCTCTTTTTAATCTAATAAAAAATTATAATTAAAGTAATGTAGATGAGCATAACTATAAATGAAAATTTTAATAAGTATTTTTATTAAACTGATTAAGGGTAGTTAGGTAATTTAATATATTAATAAATATTATATTTAAATATTATGATTGTTATTTCTTAATTTGTCGAGATAATTTAAGTATAAAAGGAACACGAAATAACAAAATAAAGATGCGAAATAAACATTCACTTCAAATAACCGTTTTTAATTTTTATTTTTTTACCTTATACACTAAAATTACACTTGCACATCTCTTTTTCACCCATTTCTTATCCTTCCACAAATCTATAAAAATTGTCTAGTTTGTTATTTTTTGCATTTTTCTACACTCCCATTTTGGATCAGGAAAGATGTTTATCGATAATTGTCAAATTTTTTTAAAAAATTATTATTGATTTGACCAAATTACACGACATAAATATAATTTAGGTGATTATTAGGGGGATGAGAATGTTGACATATAAAATAAAGTAAGATTAAATTACCCGTAATAGGTGATTATTATTAGCACATTTTTAACAGGATTTCAAATTTGAAGTTTGAGGGATAAGTTGAAAACCTGTCAAAGGTGCAAAGTTGAAACGTCAAATTATTGGAAACCAAAGTCAGAATGAACAGAATCAATATCCCTTAAATTTTGGTTGTCACATGAGCCTTATATTTAGTTCATCCTAAACCAACCAAAAAATACCATTCATTTCCTTCTCCCTCTTCCCCACCACCCTTTTTGCCTTTATCCTCCTCCTCATCCCTCCAATTCAACTACCTAATTTCCACAGATTCTTCCCCCCTTAATCTTCCCGTCTCTTTTTGTTCGATTCCGATACATATCTCCAGTTCATTTCCCGTTTCTTTTTGTTGCTGGTAGAGGTTCGTGATCAAATTTCACTGGGCGATTGATTGTTGAATCGATCAATCGCTCGCAATCGATCTTTTTTTTTTTTTTTTGAACAAAAGTTCCTGTTTCCTTTTCGTCTCTACGAGTAACTTTTGGTTGTACGGAAGGAGGAAAGGGATCACCATCAACCATGGCAGAAGAACAGAAATGGCAGGAACAGGGGAGTCACACCTTGTGTGCTAATAACTGTGGATTTTTCGGCAGCCCCACCACTCTTAACATGTGTTCAAAATGCTACAAAGATCATTGCTTGAAAGAGCAACAGATGAAGGATGCCCAATTGGCCGTTGAGAAAACCCTAACTCAGGCCCAATCCTCCTCCTCGGATTCTTCCTCTCCTTCGCCCGATATTATTTTTCACCGAGCCAGAGTAGAATCGAAGAAAGCGGTGGTGGACGATGACGCGGCTCCGATCAAGGTTGCTGCGCCCGCAGCGGTGCAGACGAACAGGTGCGCGACGTGCCGGCGGCGCGTGGGGATCACTGGGTTCAAATGCAGGTGTGGGGTGACTTTCTGCGGGACCCATAGGTACCCCGATCTGCACGGGTGTACGTTTGACTATAAAGCCATGGGGAGAGCGGAAATTGCCAAGGCCAACCCGGTTATAAAAGCTAAGAAGCTCGACAAGATCTGAACCGTTGATTCATGTTGATATGTGATATATTATTATTCGATCTTGATTGCTGGCTCGAGATGATTGGTTTGATCGGTCGGCCCAAAGGGTAGGCTTAGCTTTGGGGGTGGGATGAACCATTTTTAAATTCAACTTCAAATTAGTAAAATTGTATAATACAAAACTAGAAATATTCCATCCTTTGAATTAGAGATAAAATTAATTTTTTTAAAAAATAATTATTTATCTCAAGTTCAAAAGTCCAAAAAAAAAAAAAAAAAAACAGTAGCTGTTTTTTCTCAATGCAAATGGGAAAAAAAATTTGTAGTAATTATTTCTTGAGAATTATATTATTTTTCGATGATTGATTGATAAAAGGAGACTCTCTCTCTCTCTCTCTCTCATTAATGTACAGTTTAGTACCCAATTGGGCCTAAATCCTGAAACTTGGCAGAAGTAACGATCAAAGCCCAGCCCAAACGTAAAATAAAAATATCATTTTAGTTCATCATCTTCGTTCGAATCATCGCCGTATCTGAGGAGCTGACTGCTCTTCGAATGCTCGCCTGAACCATGAAATCAGTCGTTCATTCCACCTCTTCCCTCCCTACAATCCCAGCAAAGTTCTCATTCAAACATCCCAGAAACCCTTCTCAAATTCATCCCTCTTTCATCGTTTTTCCTATCCAAAATCCTCCACAAGCCCCCTTCTCTTTCACCCCTTCTTCTTCTAATTATTCGTGTTCTGTTTCTTCATCAAAACCAAGAACCAGAGCCAACTTTCCAACTTTCTCGTCGACAACCTCGTCGCCTATTACTTCCAGTAGTGCCGGCGCCGGTCATCAACGCCATTGGATGGTGCTGACGGAGGACCCTCCGCAGCAGCTTAATTCTAAACCACAAATCATTGATTACTACGTCAAGACTCTTCAAACAGTTGTCGGAAGGTTAATATATTTCTATAACTGAAAAGCTTCCCCATTTCTTATCTGGGCTTATTAATGAATCCTAATCTGTGCGTACATTGTTATCTTTAATCACTTTTTAAAAAAAAAATAAAAAATTGGGGAGTAAATGACAGTTTAAAAATAGTTGGTTTGTGAAGTTGAATCGATTTTTAATTCTGTTCAGTGAAATAGATGCTCAGAAGTGTATATATGATGCTTCGTGTTCAAAGAATTTTGGGTTCTGTTGTGGCATTGATCAAGAGGCAGCTGATGAGTTAGCTCGTAGGTTCTTTCGAACTCGCTGTTCTTTAATCCTTTTCATTTCACCATTCATGCCATATAGAATTAACTGATAGTATACAATCTTTGCAGTTTTTGGTTTTACTACTTACCTGAATTTTAGAGCATGTTTTGGAAGTTGTCTACTTGGAGAAAGCGGTTGGTTAAAGTATCTTTAACATTTTGATCTTGATAGGTTTACCAGGTGTTTTATCAGTTAGGCCTGACCTTGATATAAACTCTAGTAAAGATTATAGCCGCTCTGAGGTTCAGTTCAATTCTCCATCTAGTTCATACCATGAAAGTTCATTATTGTTTCCTCCTGGAACATCTAAATGTTGGATAGTTCGTGTGGAGAAGCCAACTACTGTACTTATCACCAAGGCACAAATTGTTGATTATTATACTCGAGTTCTAACCAAAGTTCTGGGGAAGTATGTTCTGGGTTCGGTTCATCTGTGCATCATCTTTCTTTAAACTGCGTGCATAATTTAATTGGATTCTAATGTGAGATGTGTTTGTTTTACAGTGAAAATGATGCTCAAATGTGCATATATCATGTTTCAACTCTATCTAGTTATGGATTCTGCTGTGAACTGGATGATGCATGCGCGCAAGAATTAGCTGGTAGACATCGCTTTACAGTTTGATATTATATATTCTATTCGTGTTCTTTCCTTGATGAATTTCATGTAATCAGGTGTGCCTGGTGTTCTCTGGGTCCGTCCGGATGAAAATTTTGAGTCTACATATAAAGATTATGGAGGTCTGTTGTTCTGTCTGCATATTTTCTATGGAACTGCGAAATCATCCTTCTTTATTAACTATATATGACTTTGAGAACCCTAATGGTACATTGTCCAAATTCAAGATGAAGGCCTATATTCTCTCCAGCTATTGTACGTCTGTCTTGATAATTGGTTTTTTGCACTGCTAAATTTAATGTGATGGAGAACAATCAACTCTATCATGAGAATTATCTGGTTATGTGACCATATTTTGATGTGGTTTCTTTCCATAGTTTGTCTTATCTAGTTTCCTGTTTCAAATTGTCAACATAATTAACAATATTTTTCCGTCAGGTGAAAATTTTAGCAGGAATGGTCCTCAAGATTCTGCATCACCAAATCAAGTGACTAACATCAGGACAAAGAAGCTATTTGTTACTGGTATGTTATGGATCTTAACCAAATTACTTGTGAACATCATTTCTCTATTTACTTCTCTTTCTGGTGAGTACACAAAGATGCGAGTTATGTAGGCAAACAAACCATTTTTCATATGCAATTTCGTTTTCATTAAGTCCCGGAATCTTCAGGCTACAGAATTGAGACTTGCTGGTTTATTGGCTAGCATACTCTACCTGATTGCCAATGATCTTAACTTACCTTCTGCATTAGTTCCCTTGAATCTTTTTTGGGCTGCTAGCACTATAATATCAGAGGTTCAGATGTTCAGATGTTCAGGAGGGAAGAATCAAGATTTCCATTAGTCCTTTGAATATTTGTATTAGATTTACACTAGCTTCTCTGTTATTCTTTTGATCGAAACACCCTTAACAGGTTCTGCTAGTGTTCCCCTGTTCTTAAATTGGGACTTGCTGGTTCTTTCTTGGTGTAAAAGTGGATTTATCTGAAATATATTAAGGGGTTGACTTTTTACTGTCTGAGTTTAACAAGCATGATGATGAATTTGTTGTCACAGGTTTGTCATTTTATACTTCAGAGAAGACTCTAAGAGCAGCTTTTGAAGGTTTTGGTGAACTCGTTGAAGGTATTATGGCTCTAATTCACCAGAAAATTACTGCCTTGATTTGTGGAAAGCTTGATTTTGTCTGTATCGTTCTGTATTACCACTTGCAGTGAAAGTTATAATGGACAAGATCTCAAAGAGATCCAAAGGATATGCATTTGTTGAGTACACCACTGAGGAGGCTGCAGGAACTGCCCTCAAAGAGATGAATGGAAAGGTAGTTCCACAATTCTGAACTTATTCATAAATTCAAATCGAATTTGGTAGAGAAACTGAGTCCCTTTCCTGCAATGCTTACAGATCATCAACGGGTGGATGATTACAGTTGATGTTGCAAAGAAAAATCCTCCAAAATATACCAGAGGACAACCAAGAACAGCCACCTGAGAATCTCCCTACTTGTCTCATTGTCTCTTCCTCCCTTCAGTGCACTGACAAGATATTACAGCAATGGAAGAGGGATTTCGGGGCTTTAGCCAAGGAAATGCGTTTGGACTTGGAATCAAGATCAGGACAAGTAAGTACGCTTTGGGGCGGCATGGTCGAAGGTGGCGTTTTTGCTCATTCTTTGCCTCTTCCAGATGCTAGACTTTGATGGTCCGGAACAGTGGAGCCTCCTGCAGTTCAAATGATGTTGTGGATCATGCCCTTAGTGGAGGATGAATGTATCCCTTGCAAACCTTTGTTGTTCATTAATCATAAACGCCTGCAACTGAGCTTCTTCAACTCGTCACTGTGGTGTTGTTAAAGTGCAATAACGAGATAATTAGGGCTTGGGATCTCCTAAGTCCGTTTCCTAGTCCCCTTCCTAGTCCCTCTAATCAGAATTTGACAAGTAGCTTTTCATTTTTATCCTCATAACTCCTAATTCTTTCCTCAGTTTTTATTCCGTTTGCTTCTGTCGTTTCTCTCTCTTCTCAAACCTCACTTCTACCATCATCTCACAGCCACCCAATCTAATCTCTCCCCAAAATTCCATTTCAATTCTAAACCCTCAAAACCCATCTCTCTGTGTTGATGCAGGTGAATGTTTACCCTAGGGTGTTGCAACCTAAAAATCCTGACAGCTATAGAGCTCGCAAAAGAGAGCCCTTTAGACTAAAGCGTGAGCGCAGAAGGCCCGAAGAGAAGGCAGTCTTTTGGAGCCACAGTTGGTTCTGCCTACGGTGGCCGAAGAAGCCGCAAAAGAGAATCCGTGTTGATGGAACTGTGTTTTAAGTCTGTAATTCATTTGTTTTGAAGGCACATTTGTATCCCAAATGTGAAAAAATCGAGTATGGAGATGTTCCTAGGTTATATTTTGATTGTCAATTTGTTGCTATGAATTTTTACCTCCCAAAGAAGACGCATTTGTTTGCCCTTTATAGCATTTAGATATGTTTTTCATCATAAACATATCTAAACGAACACGCATTTAGAGGTAATCTAGCCATAAAATTTTATCACAGTAGATCAATGGAAGAATAAAGGGCAAACCAGAAAATTTAAAGTTTGCTTTTGCAGAAAGATTCTGTTATATGCTAATTGGGAGGAAATAGTTTGAGAAATTGGGAGGATTTGATCTATTTATCCTTTTCCCTGAGAATTTTGAGGTTTAGAATTGAAATTTTGGGGAGTTTACAACTGGATTTTGGATTGGATTGAGTGGCGGCACTGACGAGGAACCAACGTGAGATGATAAGTTTGAGAAGAGAGAGAAAAGACAGAAGGAAACAGAATAAAAACGGAGGAAAGAATAAAGAGTTACAAGTGATAAAAATGAAAAGCCACTTGTCAAATTTTGATTTGAGAGACTAAAAAGGACACTAGGAGATCCCAAACCGATAATTAGATAACAAAATATCTGATACTACCAATTGAAAGTATATGTCTCTGAACATAAATTTTATTATAAAGCACTGAAAAATACGATTGCTCGAATAATAGGAGCTTATAGGGGAACAACTATTTTCAAATAATTCTTGAATTGCGTCATGTTGTGTAATTAGTTCTTCAAGGTTTTTCCGTAGACACTGCAACCTTCAAAAATTAAAATAAAAGAATTTAACCCCAAATTGGGGTTATGCTACAGCAGCAGCCCAAAGCCCAACGCTCGATTTGGGGAAGAATTAATTCGGGTGGGTCTGGAGCGGTTGAAGTTGAAGACCCATTTTTCTAAACCAAATTTGGTGCTAAACCAGTAAAAAGTGTATAGCATTAAACTGGGCATGCACAAATAAAATAGCCCCAATCAATCTTTGCTTCCTCATTTCTTGAAAAACTGCAATATTTCTGGAATTTCCCGTCCAATATTTGCTCAGTTCTATTCTATATAACACAGCCTGAGCTCCATCAGAAAAGAAAGGATCCCAAATTAGGAGCAACCAGCCAAGAATGTATCAATATTGTTTGGCAATGGCATACTTCATATTGGCGTGCCTAGTCTTCTTTTCTTCTGCAACTACTACTACCGCTACAGGTTCTTTTAATCTTCAAGTTTTCACTTCAGATCAGTAATGGCAGAACTAGCCACTGCTGATGAATAATTATTTGCAGGTCAAGTAGGTGCTGTGATCACAGGGCACCGTCACCGTTACCGTCATCACCATCAGCACCACCCGCAGCAGCAGCAGCAGGATATAGATAACTCCACCAAACTATTCGTGTTCGGTGATTCTTATGCAGATACCGGTAACTGGCCTAAATCCACCACCATCTCCTGGAAGAACCCATATGGGATCACTTTTCCCGGAAGGCCGTCCGGCAGATTCTCCGACGGCCGTATTCTCACGGATTACATAGGTATATTATATGATTCATCAATGCTCATGCTTGATTCTTTCTACCACTATCCCACTACCATGCATGCTTGATCGAACCTACTCTATCACCTGAATTTCATTTTGGCACAAATAATTAAATTAATTTAAATGTCCCAAAATAATAGTTCTATGCTCGATATTTAGTAGTAAAATTCAGCAGTCATTGAGTGTGCAAGTTCCCTGTTTGCTGATTCCATTGGCACGCAAAGAAAATAGATCTTCATTCTATTGACTACCGCTTTAGTTACTGAATTTACATTTAAATTTTCATATTTTTACGACTACATAAACAATCATTAAAGAAAAATGACTCTGAACATTTTTAATTCTTAACATTTGTTACACAATTAGCTAGGTCTCCTTAATTCATTTGTTGGTGAGATATACATATTTTGGTGCATGTGGGCAGCTTCATTTCTAGGTATAAATTCTCCAATACCATACAATAGATGGAGAATGTTTGGTGATCAGAAATCAGAAATCCAAAATGGGATCAATTTTGCGCATGGAGGGACGGGTGTTTTCACCACAATAGTGAACCAACCAAACATGACTTCACAGATCAATATGTTTCAACAACTCCTGGAAGAAGATCAAGTGTATGGAACACAGATCCAGGACTCTAATTTGGTTGCTTTAGTCTCTGTGGCTGGCAACGATTACGCCACTTTTCTGGCCAAACATGGCACTAACATTGAGGTACAAGTTTGATTACGTCCCACGTCAAAGTAACCCCAACGTTAATATATCAGCTTTTTGGTAGTTGATCTATATTTGCATTTAGTCAAAAAATGATTTTGGCCAAATTTTCTTAGTGCCACTAAAATTTTCACTATGAATCACTTTCTTGTAGCTTTTTTACTTTCTCAACAAATTGGCCGTTAAATTTTCTAAACTATTCGAAGAAAATGCAAGAAGTTCTTATATTATGATCCTGTGAAAAATTTAGTTCTAAACATTTGATAGTCGAGAACTTTAGTCATAAATTTTGTTATCACAACACATTTAGTCTTAATAATAATTTTTTGAGATAAAATATATATTTGGAATCCACGATAACGTGTTAGTGCATGTGTTATAAAATTTGTCATATGAATTAAATTAGTTCACGTGGCATTCACGTGATTTTGAGGTTGACGAAATTACAATTCAATTATTAAATGTCTATAAAAATTGTTATTAGAATTAAATGTGTTGTAAATAGCAAAGTTTAGAATTAATCAATTACTAAAATTTAGAACTAAATGTACCATTAAATCATATTCTAGGGACTATTCTTCCAATTTGTTTCCAAACTATTCTGTACATTAAGACTAAGTTAATGTCAAATTGAAAGGTAAAGATATGAATAATGGTAGAGATATCGAATTGGAAGAAGAAGATGATAATATGATTTAAATAAAAAGATAAAATTATCATTTATCATCCTAAGAAAACTCGGTTTGAAACAATATAATGATCTTGATCCTATGAAACAGGAATTACCGGCATTTACTGAATCAATTATGAGTCAGCTTGAGTTAAACCTTCGAAGAATCCACGGATTAGGAGTCCAGAAAATCTGCATTACAGCGATAGAGCCCTTAGGGTGTTTGCCACAAAACACTGCTTCAAATGCCCACACAAATTGCAGCGAATCAGAGAATTCCCTGTCCAAACATCATAACCAAATCTTGCAAGAACTTGTTCAGAAGCTCAACAATGAAACTGGTGGATCTATTTTCATGATCCTCGACCTCTATAGTTCTTTCATGTCTGCATTAAATATAGCCGATAACCATCCAGGTAAACAATATTCCGGTGGGAGAAAAGGGCTATTTATGTAGTAATTTTTCTTACATTGACAACTTTTCTTTTCTGTAAACAGGGGATTCGACGTTTTCTTACCAATTAAGGCCGTGTTGTTTTGGTGTGGGTGGAGGCTATTCATGTGGGAGTGTGAATAACGTTGGAATGAAGAAGTACTTTGTATGTGAAGATCCCATGCTTTCTTTTTTCTGGGATTCTCTTCATCCTTCGCAGGAGGGCTGGAAAGCAGTTTATACAGCTCTCCAACCTTCTCTCCTAGATCTCTTCAATTGAGATTTATCAATGTCTGTCATTATTCACAATGCATGTTGTAAATTGAATCATGGAACTCTGTTTAGTGTTATTTGTTCAGTTGGATTCTGTTAGTGACGAGGTTTCTGATTCAACAACAAAAGATTATGCAAAAGAATGGAAACAGAGCATGTATTAGTATCATTCCAATAAAGATACTTCATTCCTTACCAAGATCTTACATTCCCTAATGCGACAGAAATTAGGTGTAATGATATTGTAAATGGTAGTTGGCTAGTCCTTAAATTCCAAACTAGAGAGTTTATTCATCAATCATTTGCAAACCAAGCCTTTCCCCTGCATCCCACCGTGGCAGTGCATGGCTGCCGGATTCAGAAGCAGAGCTGAACCGGCTTTTCCGGCCCTAAAACGAGACACAGCACAGTCAGTACTGAACAGCCCGGAAGAGGAATACTTGTGCTCGCCGCCCATGACCGGCATTACCGTATTCACCTTCAGTTTGCTGATGTAATTGGTCCTGTAAGTCTGTCCAAGAACTCCATGCACTCTGTCAGTGATGTTAAAGAACTTGAATCCAATCTCCAAATGAGCAAAGCAATCCTCCTCGGTAATTCCATAGCTGTGTACTCTTGATTCTTGGGCAGTAATTGGAACCACTGCTGCAGTGATTCTGAAATTGTTCGTAACTTCAATCATCACTCCGTTAGTATTAGTTGTTCTTGAGATTATGATTTTGGAAGTGTCCGAAAATTCCCATCTGGAACCTTCTTTGGTGGGAAGAGAAATGGGGATTCCATCAAATGATATGGCAAGTCTGTCCACCATGTTGTCCCAGATTGCCGTTCGTTTTGCAGCAACAAGAATCTTGTGATTGTCGAACATGATTCCGATTGCCTGCACCCAAGTGAAGTCTCTGCGCAAAGAGGGATTCCTTTTTCCTATGAAATGTCCGTTCACGTGAAGATTTGTGTCTGAAACTAGGCAGAAGTCTTTGTCTTTTCGACCGTGGAAGTAGAACGTGTTGCCATCACCACCGACAAATCTGGGATCCTGGCAAACAGCTCCAGGGAAATTGCAACCTGAAAAAAATTAAAAAAAAAAAAAAACCCCCGAAAACAATGTAAACAAGGATGATCATGCAAGATGTTACAAATAGCTAAAGATTAGTTAGACCAACCGGTGATCAAAACTGGCAAGAACTTACTGCACACTGTCTTGCAGGTGACACAGTCGACGAAACAGTTGGTGAGGCATTCCAAGGGGCATGGAAATGGAAGATTGAAGCACTTAGGGTACGATGAAATTCGACATCTCACGATGCGGGGTTTGGGTAATGGTGGTGGTAGTGGTGGTTTTGGCGGCAATGGTGGCAGCGGTGGTAGTGGTGGTTTTGGCGGCAACGGTGGCAGAGGTGGTAGTGGCGGCAGTGGTGGTTTTGGTGGCAGGGGTGGTAGTGGCGGCAGTTGGTTTTGTGGCGCCAATGGTGGAATGAGTGGCGGTAGTGGTGGCAGCGGTGGTAGTGGTGGTTTTGGTAATGGTGGCAGGGGTGGTAAAGGCGGCAGTTGGTTTTGTGGCTGCAATGGTGGAATGAGGGGCGGTAGTGGTGGCAGCGGTGGTAGTGGTGGTTTTGGTAATGGTGGCAGGGGTGGTAGTGGCGGCAGTTGGTTTTGTGGCTGCAATGGTGGAATGAGTGGTGGCAGTGGTGGTAGAATTTGAGCAGCCACCAGACAGGCGGAAGGAAGCCATAGGATGAAGAGGGCCGAAAGAGCGGAAAATGCTAAGTATCTAGTGATGGTCATTGTGTTGGTGGTAGTAGGAGCCATTTTACCGGCCGATTGTTGTGAGTTTGTGAGATGAAAATGCACCATCATTTAACCCTTTATATATGCAAAATTTGATCATCTTTCGATCGAGATTCATGTGAAGTTTCATTTGCAAACAAGATTTATGCTTCTTTTTTTTTGAAGTTTTGCTGAATTGGGCTAATGATTCATGTGAAGTTTCATTTGCAAACAAGATTTATGCTTCTTTTTTTTTTTTTTTTTTGGAGTTTTGTGGAATTGGGCTAATGTTTCATGCATTTCTCATGTCTGGAACTGCATGTTCTTCAAATAAGGCAAACATGCAGCGGCCAACCCAGCCTGTGGCTGCGTGGTGCGCGCGCGTTCTGTGAGTTCTACTGCATTTTCCGCACATCGCAAGCGTTTTTCCTCCTTGGTATGACCCCACAAAGGCAAAACGGATGAAGGTGAAACGGTCCTAGTCGGGTTAAATTGGAATCGTATTATTATTATTTTTTGCTTCATACTATTATAGATGCTTTAAATTCAAAAAAATAAAAAAATAAAAAATATAATTCTTGTTAGTAAATTATCTAAATAAATTGAGTTGTCTTATCAAAATTTGTCATTCTAAGGTTGTTTAAGTTTTTTTTTTCAACTGATAATATTATGTTAAAATATATTTTTTAACTAAAAAAAGACGGTATGTATGAGTGAGAGAGTTTGAGGAGATAATAAGATGACGGATTTATAACCGTGTTACAAAATTACTATTATGCATGATTTGATAATCTATATATAGAGAGGGTTAGATATTATGTAACACTTGTTTGTGACATTTAATGTGATTTTAATTATTTTATGTATATATTGATGCGAGTTGTTTAATTTTATGTGTCATTAAATATTCAATTGAATTGAATGATTATGTATCATCTTATTACATGTATAGTAAAAATATAATTTAATATCAAAGTAATATCGTAAATAACTTAATTTACTTTACTGTGTTCCAAGTTCCAACTTAGTAAGTGATTTTAATTTTATATCAATAGATATTGGAACTTTCCTTCTCATGTGTAAGGCACCACAATCAATTGAATAACAAATACAATTTTGCTAGGCCGTTTTGAACATAAACCTTTAAATGTTCAAACATATAATGATATGTAAATTCATTCTGATTATTTAGGACGAATTGTCTCTGGTGGAATATTTGTAACAAACTTATGTGTGGCTATTTCATTGATCGTTCCTCACACTGTTGCTGTATATGCCCACAAATATCACTCGAATGCATTCGGAATATTCATGGGATTTGGTACAAAATGTTAATTGTAACATTTTGAGACCATGACTTAGCCTAATCATTTTAAGATTTTGTTTCCGTTAGCACATAATTATTAGTAGTTTATAAATTTATATACAAATTATAGTGATTACACTAATTATATGAGATAAAATTTTACAATTCCTGAATTTTTACATTTTCACGAAGCCTACCAAGCAAGCACTTACAATTTAATTTTTTTTCGAATAATATAACTTTCTAAATTTGTCATTTCTAACATAAAATGGTTACGTAAAATTATTAATTGGATATGAAATTTATATACAAGTAACAATCATACACTAATAATGTAATACAGAATCTTACATTAATGGTGATGGATTTATAATCAATTTTCCTTGAAAACAATTAACATATGAGAATTTATTTGCTAAAAGAATTTTCTTCTTCTTCAAAGAATGAAAATTTGAATTATTTATTATTTTTCACATGATGATGGAACCAGAATAGCACCACCAGTCTTGCCAAAGGACAGATCGCCATGATAACTAAACTTCTAGTTTACTATTTACTATACTTCAATTTTGTTAGCTCTTCTAGAGCTTTCAATTAATTTTAAATATGTTATTATTTATGAATATAAACATATATAATAGAGCATTAACAAAATATAAATAGTCATAAAGATAGCTAATAATAATCACAAAAGACAAAAACATTTTCATAGTGCTGACATTCAAAATTACATAAAAAAACACGACAGTTAAATATATTTACCTTGAATAATATTCATCTACATTGAATTGCAAATACAAAAATAATATAATCATAGTTGATTGGACCAAATTAAAATACGGTTCTCCTATAACCTATATAGAAGGTGGGTAAGAAAGACACGAATCGTTTTTTGGTCCAATTTCTTAAAAATGTCACAATTTTTTAGAAAGGATAAAATAAAAAAATTTTAAAAAATTTATCTAAATAACAGTGAAATGAAAATTAATAAAAAATACATAACATTCTTTAAAACGATTAATATATAGAGACAAAGAGAGTATTATTATATCACGATTACATATTTATGTACTGAGATTGTTATCTTCAAAATTATTATATTTTAATATAAATGGACTGTTACAAATTATATAGAAATGAACCATTTTAATGTATATAATTAAATGAGCCCAACCACAGTTTATATCATTTCCAAGAAGGTCGGCGTACTTTTTGCGATCATGTAACATGGTTAGATATTTGTACAAATCATAGCTGAAATTAATATTTTTCCATTTAAAAAAAAAATACTAGAATCTTTAAAATTGCTCATAATGATTATTATTTAATTTAAACCACAACATTATTTTTATTTTTTGTTTATTACACCTTTTCTTTGAAAAAAATATTTATTTTCTATCTATTTCAATTTTATCATTAACTATACATACACTATAGCACTAACAAACCAAAAATTACGTTAAAAATACTAAAAAATCTCATAAATTTTTTTTTATTACTTTCTAAAATATTTTACAATTAAAAAATCAGAGGATGACAAGAATGAATTGACGTAGTGATAGACTTTCTCACTTAAGATCAAAAATTTTTGAATTGGAGTCATATAAAAAATATTTAAATGCATAAATATTTTGAATTCGAGTAACATTGAAAATAGATAAAATCGAAGATAATTGTGTGTGTGTGTGTGTGTGGGGAGGGGGGGGGGGGGGGGGGTGGGGTGGGAATAGGAAATCATGACACGATTTCGAAGGTGTTGACCCAACTTGTTCGAGATTGGAGAAAACATGGTGGCATTTCTATTTAAATTTTTATTAGTTCGTTAGGAAAATTCTGAGTTGCTTGGGATTACAAGTATACTATGTATCTTCTCATCTAACCTAGTTCCTTACGACGTACGATATTATTGCAGGCTTTGTTACTGGGGAGACTTCCTCTGTTGAGTATACTTTCCATCTTTCTTGCTACTATCCAATCCTCCAAATTGAAGGACTTTTGATGTCATTTTACATTTCTAAAATCCAGAGATTATTTTATACAGCCAAAAAAAAAAATGCAATTTAAGATAACAAATAGAACAGTCGCTGTCGTGATTAGTCCGATATACTAAAAATAGAAATGCTGCCTTATACGTTATTTATTTGTTTATGTTTACACTTTTTTAAGTAAAAACTCCTCCCCATCTCTTTTAATTTTTTTTCCTCCCTATATGTCAAGTGTTAAATAAGTATTTTTTTTTCTCCAAAAAACAAATTAATCTAATCGAACTGATAAGAGGAATGTAGTACAATTGTTGGCATTCCTTATCTAAAATCAATCAATTTTTGAGTTCGATCTCTTTTTTGTATAAAAATAAATAAATAATGTACCCGACCAATCATTCAATTGCATTGCATCATATTGAAAATTTAAATTTTTAATGCCTTCTAACCATTTTCATTAAAGTACTTATTAAGAATTCTTGTCATGTTATTCCTTCAAATGCACAATTTTATTATTAGTTGATTTCGTTAGACTATCACCTCACCGAATTGATCAAAACAACAACCTCAAAATATAAACATAAAGAATTTGTTGTATGTATGGTGTCATTGTCATTTGAGGGAAACGAGGAATTAAAAAAATTAAAAAAAAAAACTCAATCAAACTTGTATAAATACCATATCCAGTATTCAAAGTTCATCATCCCTCTCCTTCTTCCAAATTCTCCTAGCCAACACCACAATATTCCAAAAATGGCAGCAAAAACGATATTTATGGCATTAATCCCAATATTGATCCTCCATTTATCGTTATTAGCAAAAGGAGATGGATCAGTAGTAGTGTACGATGTGCAGAGCTTCGGGGCGAGATCGGACGGTGGAAGTGATTGCACCCAGTCTTTTCTCAGTGCATGGGCTGCAGCCTGTGGTTCAGTCCAGTCGGCAACAATTTATGTTCCCCCGGGCCGGTATTTGATTGGCACTAGTGTTACGTTTTTGGGACAGAGTTGCAACAACAGTGGCATTACTCTTCGCATTGATGGAACCCTTGTTGCTCCGTCGGATTACAACGTAGTCGGCCGGAGCGACAACTGGATTAAGTTTGAAAGAACGACTGGACTTACAATCTACGGAGGAACCCTTGATGGCCAAGGAACTCGTCTGTGGGGTTGCAAAAGGAATGGCAAGAATTGCCCCGGAGGTGCAACGGTACTTTACCTTTGATTCTCATTCTTTAGCCCATCTTAAACTATCCCGGAAGTTTAATCCGATCTCATCTCCGAAATTTTTTATTAAAAACATGCAAATTCTTCTTCCTTTTGTCAGTCATTGGGAATTTCCAGATCAAAGAATGTGACAGTGAGGGGATTAACTTCATTAAACAGCCAATTTTATCACATCATCGTGGAATCCTGCTTCAATATCAAACTAGTGGGAATAACCATTTCAGCTCCGGCCGACAGCCCAAACACAGATGGAATTCATGTCCAATCATCGTCGGGAGTCACAATCTTGAATTCAAATATCGGGACTGGTGATGATTGCATCTCTCTTGGTCCGGGATCTTCTAGTGTTCACGCTGAAAGCATCAACTGCGGCCCTGGCCATGGAATCAGGTATGCAAGTCAACCATGGATTTCCCTCCCGATCTACTCGCCTGAAATGCCTGCAAATTTTTTAAAAGAAGGCTCATCACGTTAGTTCACGATGCTGTTAGCCTATTTAATAAAAGCCATTTTTTATTTATCACCCCTTTAAATTATTATCCCAATTTTTTATCAAAATGTCTTTATTATTTTTAAAATTAAAAAATAAGAGAGAATCGAAGTTTATAGATGATTGAAATGATTAATTTAGCATTCTCTTAATTAATTGTATAATTACTTATAAATTTTTCGTGTTGTCTTAGCATTGGAAGCTTGGGATTCGATTTAAACCAAGCGGGAGTCCAAAATGTGACCCTCAAAACGGCTACGTTTAGAGGAACGACAAATGGTGTGAGGATGAAGACATGGGCAAACCCTAAACGCCATGGATTCGTCCGGGGAGTCCTCTTTCAGAATGCAACGATGATCAACGTCAAGAACCCTATCATCATCGACCAAACTTACTGCCCCCATGACGGAAAATCATGTCAGGGCGAAGAAGTACGTTAAGATATCATAACCTTTTACTAATATGTTCACATCGTTAATCAAACTATAATTAATTAGTTGAATTATTTCACATTTTCTTCAGGGATTTGGTATAGAAATTAGTGAAGTGACATATCAAGATATCCATGGAACATCAGCAACAAAAATAGCTGTAAATTTTGACTGCAGTAAAACATATCCATGCAGAGGTATAGTTCTTCAAGATGTGAATCTTTCCTATGGAAATAAGCCAGCCATGGCTTCATGTGTCAATGCCTATGGATCTTCAGTTGGTTTAGTTAATCCCAGAAGCTGCTTATAAATACTACTCTGTTCATACCAGAAACGGGAACTAAATATTATAGTGAATCACTATTTATTATTTTTTTAAAATGGGAGTAGTACTATAGTGCATTATCTTTGCATTTCGTGTTGTACTGTATGAATAATTGAATGTTTATTTATCTCAAACTAAGAATAAGATGTAATTTTTAAAATTTTTGTTGTCACTTTTTAATAAATTTTCTTTTATTTTGTTTAACTTAAAAGAACAATAAGTTAATGTATTGAAATAAAAACGTGGAACAAACAACGGCAAGCATCATGGCCTAACCAGATCATTCGGTAATTTAATTATTTATTACAATAATTTTATATGTAATATGAGGAGCTCCATTATCATTCTCATAAAATAAATACATAATGCAAAGAATTTTTGGGTGGGGTTTAAAAACTTGAATTTCTCATACCAATTCAAATTATAAAAGTATAGATTTTAAGAGTAATTTAAAAAATATTTCATTTCATTTTGTCCTGAATGTGAATATCCTTTCTTAATTTCCTTTAACAACTACCACGCCCACCCTCACTCCACCGCCGCCGATTGAGTTGGAAGTTGCCAGATCGAACCAAAAACAATTGCCAAACAAACCATCCTCCGCCGGAATTCTAACAACTACGACTATGAGCGAAGGGCCTTTACTTTTTTTTTTTTTTAATTGAATTTTTTAAATACTGTCCTTTTTTAATAACCATCATCTAAATTATCATTTTATTTCATTTTTATCAAAATGTCCTTATATTTTTTAAATTAAAAAATAATAATCATATTTTAATAAAAATAGAACACTACCTCTCATAAAACCAACCGAACAACATAAATAAAGAAATCTTTGTTTCATTGATCTTAATCTCCTCATATCGTATCAAAAATCAAGGATATATATAGATACACAGGAAGTTTCTCTAAATAGACATTGCTATGAAACTATTAATAACTAAACAACATTGTACAGTAACTTAATCTTTATGGTGTCCGTTTGATGTTTCATCTTCATGATCATTTTCTCATATTATTATAGGCAGCTTCTGGGATCGACTATACCAGCTGAAGATCCACCGGCATTGACACAAGAAGCCATGGCTGCCTGATTATTGAAGGAAAGCTTCACATCTTGAAGAGTTATACGGCTGCATGGATACTTTTTACTACACACAAAGTTCACCGCCACTTGTGTTGCAGATGTTCCATGGATATCTTGGTACGTCACGTCGCTAATCTTCACGCCCGAGGCCTAGAACGACAACAATAGTATTAGAAACACTACTTCAATTTTTAAGAAATATGTTGTTTATATAAATCTATATTATTATATTGGCAGCATGCATACTTGACTGGAGCATCCTCCTCCACCAGGGCAGTAATATTGGTCGATGATGATAGGGTTTTGGACACCAATCATTGTTACATGCTGAAACACAACTCCCTGCACGAATCCATTGCTAGGTTGTGCCTTTGTCTTTATCCTCACGCCATTTTGTGTTCCCGTAAATGTGGCCTTTGTTACTGTCACATTTTTTACTCCGGGTTCTTGCAAGCTTGATCCCAAACTCCCAATGCTGAGGGACCGAACAAAAGGAATTTCAAGAACACTATATTTATACACTTACATTTTCGGTATGAAAATTATGTATAATTGTTACCTAATTCCATGGCCAGGGCCGCATTTGGTGTTCTCAATCCAGATGTTTGAGGATCCCGGACCAAGAGAGATGCAATCATCACCAGTGGCAATGTTGGAATTCGCTATTGTGACTCCGGACGATGATTGGACGTGAATTCCGTCGGTGTTGGGGCTGTCACCGGCAGCTGAAATGGTGGTTCCGATTAGCTTGACGTTGGAACAGCCATCAAGGATGATGTGGAAGAATTGGCTGTTTGACGAAGTTAATCCGTTCACCAGCACATTTTTGGAATTGTAAATTCCAAATGACTGCATCACCAACAAGTTTAAAGTAGAAAAACTATAATTAGACTTTCAACTCTTCTTGATTAGTGGGAGAATCGTGCTTTATTAATTTCAAAAAAAAAAAAAAAAAAAAACCCATTGCTTAATCTCAATCATTTGGCCACATGATCATTAGTAGGTGTTCAACAGATATAGATTCAAAGAATATGATTGGTAAAAGAAAGGAGAATCAAAGATAGTGATTCTTTGATGCAATAATTATACTGTAAGAATTTTTTTTTTTAGATAATATATGATTTCTTTATCTTGGTAAGATAAAACTTATATAAAAGTTTTATTATTATATTCCGTTCACGTATTATTTTATTTTCATTGTAAATTATATAAAAATCATAGATAATTCTATTTAATTTAGATATTAGCAGAAAAATTTTAGGTATTAAGAGTAAAAAAATAAAAATTAATATATTTGTATAAGATAAAACTAATTTTTTAACGTGAATATTATTATGGGACAAAAAAGTAAAATTTTTTGAGCTTAGACCAACTAACCGTTGTTCCTTTGGGGCAATTCTTGCCATGGTTGTTTTTGCAAGCCCAAAGAGCAGTACCTTGGCCATCAATGGTTCCTCCATAGATGGAAAGCCCATCCGTCCTCAAAAACTTAATCCAGTTACCCGTCCGGCCAAGGACATTGTAATCCGAGGGTGCGACTAGGGTTCCGTCAATATGCAAAGTTATGCCACTGTTCTTGCAAGTTTGTCCCCAGAACGAAACACTGCCGATCAGGTACTTGCCCGACGGAACATAAATGGTTGGTCGCTGGACTGAGGCGCAGGCTGCAGCCCATGCACTGAGAAAGGCACGAGTGCTGTCACTTTTGCCGTCCGATCTTGCGCCGAAGCTCTGAACATCGTACGTTAGCGGGCCTCCTTCTGCTAATGGTGAATGTGGGATAAAAATGGTGATGAATATTGCAATGAATATGACCATTTTTGCTGCCATTTTTTGGATATGTTAGTGATGTATAGGAGGGAGGGAGAGTTGTAGAGAGGATGATTGAATTTGAAATGGATATGATGGTATTTATACTCAACTTTGATATTGGGTTGAATTATTAGCTGATCGGATGTTTTTAATAATATGTTTAAGGTTATTAACAAATACTATTAAGAACCAATCATTATTTAGTTTAAAAAATAATATCACTTCAAAAGAATGAATAAACTTTTAAAATGTTGCTTAAACTTTTAAAATATATACATATTTTGTCCGGATTCGTTTGGTTCTTTTGATTCCTACTCGAGTCGGATGATGAAAAATTATCATGTCTGACTTATTCGGGGGATGAATTGATAATAATTCACCTCTCTTAATAAAAAAAATTATTTATTGTTAGAAATAAGAAATAAATGATTGATATATTTCTTCATTTGTATAATTCTAATTGATAATCTTCATTCGAAAAAAAATTGATAATCTCTTTATTTGTAAAGATCGTGATTGTGTATATATCTTAGATTGATATTTTTCCATAATTAAGCTATCTAATTGATACTAATTAGAGAGGAAATTATGTATAAATAGTGAGACATTGTATCAATGAAAGACAAGCCAAGTTTTCTCATTGTTTTTTTTTTTACAGCAAAGGAAATCAAACTCTAAATTACTCGAATTTAAAATCTATTGATAGCGGGAGTATCAACCACTCAGTTACAATTCTCTTATGTTATCCATTCTTTTTTTTTTTGTTTTTAATACAATGATAACTCGAATTTAAAATCTATTGTTTTAAGCGAAAGTACCTACCATTGGGTACATACCTCTTGTCTCCTTCATTCTTTGTTAAATGTAAAAATAAAAAACTACTGAAATTCCAATTTAAATGTCATTCTACATTTTCAAGAAATATTTTATATATTTTTAAAATTTTTACCCTTCTTTTTCATTTTTAGTTATGCTTGGGGTAAATAAATTATGAATGGTTTTTAATCCTTATGAAAATCTGAAAAAGTCATTTAAAAAATAATGGATGGAGTTACAATTATTTTTTCAAAAAAAGTAGTTTTTTAATCCTAATAAAACACTAGTTTTTGTATTTTATGGTTAATAAATATCATTTTACCTTTAAAAATCAAATTAATAAGATTATATAGGATTTTAAAATGATTTATAACTAAAATATAAAGTTATAAAAAAATAATAAGCATATATATGAGTTGTACCTTAATCAAAATAAAAAGTTATAAAATATTTAAATAAAATTATTATCACAGGACAAAGAAATAGAGCATTAAATACAGACAATTTAAAAACAAATTGTCAATAATTATATTAAAATTATAAAATATTTGATAAAAAAAATTCCATACTTTTTAAAATATCTTATATAAAAAAAAAAAAATTGAAGAGGTCGTCTATGGAGCAAATCAGGCCATGCAAATAAAAATGGCAGAAATAATTTTAAAATTTTGGTTGATTAAATAGCGGGCTGATGTGATAGTTTAACGAACTAATTAACGAAATATTATGTATTGGGAAAACTCAAATTAATGAGGAAAAATAAATTATTGGCTGAATGAAGCGCATACCTTCACATGACAAGTTGTATTTTATATGATAATAATGTGAAAAGAATTCCTCATAATATTGTTGAACCGAAGAAATATTCCTCATCACATGGGTGGGCCTCCTTTAATTTCCCATTGCAGTTTATAATCTCAATTGTTTTTTTTTTTTTAAATTATATTATGAACATCGTTTTTTCTTTTGGAGGAAGTATTTAGTGCTTATATTATATAAAAAAAAATTATGAATGTTTTACACTTTTAAAGTAATGTTTGATTATCAATAGTATTTTAATAAAATAGACCAGACAATGTTTTTTTGGGAATAAGAGAAAGTTAAATTAATATTATTTTTGAATTAAATAATAATTACTCTTTTTTTCTCCCTAATTCAAGATATATGAATTCTGACTAAAGTCTGATTTGACTAAAAATTTTCATTTTACTCGGTTTCTTCAATTATTTTTGGTCAACTAGGCCATTTCTTGGTAACCGTAATTATTCTAATACTTAATTATATACTCTCTCCACCCAAAAAAATTTAATTATTTAATTAATATTTTAACTCAACAAACATATTTTTTTGAGATTAAATTTTTTTTATATCATAATTAATTTATTATTTTAATATACGTAAAAATCAGATAAAATAGAAGAGACGAATCCCGCCTAATTTCCAACAAATCCAACTAATAAATGATTGGTTTTGAACCCTAAAAAAATTAATTAAATTAAAGTGGATAATATTTATAATAATGCCCCTCTCTAACGAACTAGTTAGTTCTTCTAGTTGTTGAGAATTTTAATTACAGCAGCTGCATATATTCTTCTTCTACTAGTTTCTTCATGATTATTAATTCAGCAACAACTACTAAATATTAACAGTTGGGATCCCTTGATTTTCTATAATTCTCATTTATCTACCAAACTAATCTACCATATTTCAGAAGGAGTATTAGAAACTGACACATATACACCATATCTACTAATTATGAAAAATAGCAAAGAACCTTAACTATTTCATTGGGTTAGTAAAAAAACTCTTTATCCCACATGGATTGAAAAATAAACATAATTGAACCATTGTGCTCAGTACTAATTAATTCTGGATTGAGACTCCAATTTTTGTGAGATCCACAATCACGTAATTTTAATTTTAAAAAAATAAAAACATAGTCATTTTCTTTTTTTTCATCTTTTTTTATCCATTTCATTTTTTTCTCTCAATCAACAAGTAATTAAAAAAAATAGGAATATCATCAAATTGAAGACTTGTCTATATATCTCGATATTGGTGATTTTGAAAGTCGTCGCTGTTCTTTGACAAGTTTTCAGGTAACTCACAGTATCTATGAAGAGTCATTATTTTTTTTTTTACAATTGATTGACCCCATAATTCAAAATCATGTTGTGTTGATTGTAATTATATTAATAATATATTTATCTATTTATAGGGGTCACATTTTTTATTTTACTCTGGGTCTTGAAAATGTCCAAGACGAACGTGAACTCACATTTCTTATCCCTTTTAATTATAAATACGTCATATTAGTGATTTTTAATAAAAAGAAATTTAAAGTAAGGATTTAAGTTTGACAGTTAGTCAAACACAAATTTACCTTTATTTTTTTTAGGTAAATTTAACTTTATTTTTAATCCTTCCTTCACAAAAATATATTTTTTTTTTGGTTAAAAACATCATAAATCACTCAACTTATTGAATAATATACTTTTAGCCATTAAAACTTTTTAATTTAACTAATTACCTATTCAATTTTTAAAACATATTATTTCTCCCATATTTCGTCGACTATCCATGAATGACCCAACAGAAAATTGAACACATATAAATTATGTTAGTTTTGCCAAAACAAAATATTCACCCTTAAAAAAAATAATTACTAGTTATCGCTCTATTACTTTTCCTCTACCGTTTCAATTTGAATTAAAATGTCTCATTTACAATACCCTCTCTCTTCTTTCCTTTTTAAGTAAAAAAATAATTTTGTCAAAACTTATGGATTATCGCCCCAAAAAGTGAAGCGATAACTAGTAACCTCTAAAAAAAATTCTTAATTAATTTGCGTCTCCTCATCCACGCCCCTTCTTCTTCTTCTCTTCTTCCCCTCCGCCCATTTTTTCTTGTCTTCAGCGGCGGCTGCTAGGGTTATCCGGTGGATTGAGTTGCTAAAGAATCAATCTGGAAGAACATTTTTATTTTCAATTTAGAACTGCAATCTTTTGGGCAAGATTCAACTTGGTTGGGTTCATCATCGTCTTCTCTGTCTCGTTATCATCTTCGACTAACAACTAACAGTAGTAAGCATTAGTAGTTAGATGTATGCTTTCTCTAATTATTAAAGGTAAAATAAAAAGAATATGTATTATTATTATTATTTAGGGTTCTTCTACTCCTTCTTATCGTCTTATTTAGGGAGCAGAAGGAATAAACTTAAATTATTTTAACTCCATAAGCACATATGGGAGAGAACAATGCACCACTTTCCACAAGTGAAAAAACCATTATTGTGTACCCTGATCTCAGGGATCTTCTGCTTGGTAGTTAAGGGAGAACGGAGTAATTCAAATGGAGTAATTTCTTCCTTGGACTACATTTATTTTCAATTCTAAAAGTCACAACTATGAACTATTACCAAGTGCAATACCAAAAAAAAAAAACAAATGAAGGATTCTTCTTCTGGTCTGCAAAAATATCCCTTCTATTGATTCTTAATCTTCGAATTTGCTTTCCCTCAAATTAAAAGTGAAGTTTTGAAGGTTCTGGAGTTAGAATTTCGACTAGGAGGAACCAATAAAGAGATGGGAGAGAGAGGTACTAGAGAGTGAGATTGAAGGCTTTGATTTGGGTTTCGTTCTTCTTCTTCTTCCCAGATCCTTCTTGGTTCTTCTTCTTTATTTTTTCTGCCCAAACGAATGAGAAGGCTACTGTCTTCTTGGTTCTTCTTTTCTTGGTTTTGATTTAGATTTCTTTTATGTCTTCTTCTTCCCAAATTCTTCGTCTTTTTCTTTTTCTCTTTTTGAGGTGTACTTTTGTTTTTCCCTTAATATCCCCATCATATCTCTTGTTTGGCTGATGTGTATGCCTTTCCGTTACATTATATTGTAATTTTCAACAAAAGTACCTTTAGTATGTCGTTTTGAAGGATTAAAGACTGATCACATTATACGGGTCCTTTTAATAGTCAAAATTTGATTAGTTTAACCATCACTCGTTATTTTTCAAATTCTTACATTAAAAAAATTAAAATATATATTTACGATTAAAAGAGATTAATTTTATCAACCATATTTTAAGAGAAATAAAAAATAAGACCGCCACTAAATCGTAATTTTAAATTATAGATTTATATAGATAATTTCAAAATCAATTTGTGGAAGCGCGTTGTACGGGTCGGGTACAATGGGGTTGAACATAAATCACATGCACATGTGGGGTAGAAAATGTGTTACAGACGTGAAGTGCAAGAAAACAAGCAACGTGTCCATGAACGTATGGTTCTTGATTCTACATTAGCCACAAATGAATCCCATGAATTTAATTGCTTGTGCCGCCAACAATTTTCATACTACCCTCTTCTGGAAATATTATATATATATATATATATATATCTAATCTGCTCGATTAAAATAATTTAATATATATATTAAATATGATTTTTTCTTCAGGGTATAGTTTTTTTATTTTTTAAGTGACAGCTTATTTTTATAATATTTTTTGTCCCCAAAAAATAATTTAAATAGAGTATAATTGTTTTAAAATTTTATTTTAAAGGTATAAGTCGTAAATTCCATAGAAAGAGCATATTATGCACGCAAGACAGTAGTTAGTCTACTAACTCTAGGTAGGCAAAGAAATTAATCATTAATCCAACTTAATCTTCAGTTTATTCTGCAGTTGAGCTCTATTAATGGTGTGTTTGATAAATAATTCATCAATTTTTTTTAAGCAAGAATTCATCAATTAATTTAAATTTATTAGATGTTTAATTTATCATCACTATTTGATAATTAAATTTAATATTAATTTTATAATTAAATATTTAATTATTAAATGCGTTTGATAATAAGTTTTAATAGATTAAGTGAGTTTAAAATACAGTATGATTGTTAGTTAAATAAATGATAAATTTAGTATTCATTGTTCAATTGAACTTCTTTCTTTTTTTTTTTACTCTTTTTTTTAATTATTTAAATAATTTTATTAAATATTATTTTTAAAATATATATTTCTATCTTTTAAATAAATAAAAATTTATTTATTACATGAGTCATTATCTTTTACAAAAATTATTGATATGTTGATGTTTATTTTAATTATTAATTTATTTACAATAATAAAAGAAAAAAGTTTATTTTTAAAAAAGTTTTACAAATAATTTTACTATTATAATTTTATGTGTCTAATATTTTTTAAAATAAAAATAATGTAATTTAGTTTAAAATTCTAATATATTTAGTTTCAAAAACTTAGATTGTAGGCTCCAAAGTTCAAATTTTAGACATATTTTCAGATTTTAAATTTTAATTTTATCAAATAAACCACCTTAATTAATTTAATTTTTTTAGGAAAAAGGGAAACTTGATTAGCTTACTGAAAATCGTCTAGCGATAATTGTGACAAAAATTATGACACATTAGGCCACTCTTGCACTCTTTACAAAATTAGTTATTCCATGAGCAAACAGATTTTGGGTACGAGGTATCTCAAAAGGAATTATTAGTTACCGCCTCAATACTTTTTTTTTATCGTCTTAATTTGGACAAAAATGTTACCCTTATAATACCCTCTCTCTTTTCCCTTCCCCTTTTATATAAAATGACATTTTTATCGCCAAAAAACATGACTGGGTAACTAGTAACCCCTATCCAAAATAGCCTATTTTGTAATGGTGGCGGAATAAGCCTCCTGCAATCTTCAATAATGGCAAACTCACATGTGACCTTTCGCAAATGTGTCTGGCAGCTGACACCACTTGGGCAGAATCCCCTAGAATAGAGTAGGAAAGAATACACCGGCTCTGGCACAGCAGTAAGGCTTCCCGAAGTGCTAATGCTTTCGTCGTTTCTGCGTCAGTGATTGCCAGAAAAATTTTTTCAAGCTCTCTGATGAACTTACCATTCTCATCTATTATACACACTCCTGCAGCCGCCCCCTGGCATTGAGCATTAATAGCACCATCAAAGTAAACTCTCATCCCGTGCAGCGGTGTTGGGCGGATCGGCGGGGCACTAAACACCGTGGCAAGGGGCTTTGGCATTGCTGATCGGGCTGCCTGGTAAGAGTGCAAAGTAGCCGCTGTTGAAAGGGCCACTTCAAACGGTCTGAATCTTACTCCTTCATTGATCAGCTTATTTCTGGCAAACCAAATCTGAGAAAGGAGCATGGGCCCGTTCAGCATCCTCGGTAGACAGAGCCAGCAGCATTTTTTCAATCCATGTTTCAACACGATCAGCCTGGTGAGTAAGCGACAGACCAGGAATCCCCAGGAAACGCCAAGCCCCTTGTGCAAAAGGACATAGAAACAGAGCATGGCGATGAGAAGCATAAGACTCCTGGCAATAGTTACACACCGTCGCGACCTCCACCTAACTGGCGACCAGGTTTTCAATGGTTGGTAAAGAACCTATAATCACTCGCCAACAGTGATGAACAACTCTCGGCGGCACTTGAAGACTCCATATCTTTCTCCAGATTGGTGATGGAGTTAGAACTAGAGCTGGTGCAGTGGGCAGGGAATTCCGGGAAGCATTATGATGTGGTAAGCCGTTTTAATGGTGAAAACTCCTTGCTGATAATTATGCCAGTACCATCGATCTGGTCCCCCTAGCGAACTGATTGGGAGGGAGAGAATTTTAGATGCCACCCCTGCAGAAAAGGTGTTGCGTATAAGATCCTCGTTCCACATAGCGCCAGAGGCAGAAAATAGAGCCGCAACTTTCGCATCTTCTGGTAGTTCGGCGGAGGGATGAAAGCCACAATATGTGTTGTCGCCGGGCAGCCAAGGATCTAACCAAATACTCGTTTGCTACCGCCGAAAAGATCTTTCGCCTAGCTCCCAGCTTTAAACTGGCTATGCCCTCCATTATTCCTCGCCAAGTATACGAAGGTCTCGCACCTAATGAGGCCTCAAATATAGAACATTGTGGAAAGTACTTGACTAGCCGAGCTAAAATGGAGTGGGGGTGCGTGAGAAGCCTCCAAGCCTGCTTGGAGAGCAGTGCAATGTTGAAGGCTTTCAGATCACGAAAGCCCAGACCTCCCTTAGATTTTTTTCAGTGCCATTTTCTTCCATGCCACCCAATGAATCTTATGAGCCTCTGAATTAGAACCCCACCAATATCTGGAAATAAGCCTCTGGATGTCATCAATAATATCGTCTGGAATCAAAAAACAGTCATGGCATATGATGGGATTGCCTGGAAAATTGATTTGATCAAAGTTTTTTTTTCCAGCCTTCGAGAGTGCCCTTTCCGACCATCCCTGTATGCGGTTTGCCACCCTGTCTCTAAGATCATTGAAGACTTCCCTCTTGTTTCTGCCCATAATGCTAGGTAAGCCTAAATATTTCCCGTGAGAAACAAACCCAGGGATACCAAAAATTGAACAAATTTCATCTCTGCACTGTTGAGGTGTATTTGGGCTAAATAAGACTCCGGACTTATTAGGATTAATGTTTTGCCCAGAAATAGCATCATAAGTCTTCAAAGCCCACTGCATGTGCCCTGCCGTCTCTGGTGTTGCATTGCCAAATAAGAGGGTGTCGTCAGTAAAGAACAGGTGCGAGATAGCTAGAGCATCCCGAGCAATTGAAATTCCTCCTAAATGGCCACAGCTCTGCAAGTCCGGTATGAGACATGACAATAACTCGCTACAAACAATAAACAAGTAAGGCGATGAAGGATCTCTCTGTCGAATACCGCGCTTTGGTAATAAATTGCCCACTTGTTGGTGATGAATTTAGTTTTTAAATTCAGATTTCAGATTTTTTTCTTTTTAATTTCAGGTTTTAAATTAAATTTTATCAAACAAATCCTAATTTTCATGCTAGCATAATTTAATTCGGATTAAACTCATAATGTGGAATAATTACCGGACCGATCATGCTCAAGCTTACATGAAAGAATTTCTTGTTCTGTTGGGAGCAAGCCCAAACTCTTAACATAAATAGCAATCCAGCCCAAATTCTAGTTTGGTGATAGCCTGATGAAACATAAGAATATAAGATGGCCTAGCTCCAAGGATTGGACTGGACCAGATTCCAGAAACGAAGACGTGGATTGTGGAGTAAGAAATTACAGGAAAACCCCCCTAAAAGGCGGAAAAAAATAAGTGGTCGTACTAGCACGATTTGTACTAACAAAGAGAGCACAAGGACAATATGGTACTACAATACAACCATTTGCTGGCAAAGTCGGTAATACGGATTCGGGTGGGGAACGGGTGATAGAAATAGAATAAAGCATTTGGTGAAAATGATGCAACAAATGGTGGTTGATTTGTTGTACCGGCTTATTGCTGCCTTATCCCACCATCATCACCACCATATTACAACCATATTTTGCATTTTCTTCCTCGTATCTCAATTTTACCGCGACTTATATTTACTGTCACTGATATAAAAGTTATTGTGTCGTGTGTTGAAAAAAAAAAAACAAAAACTTAAGAAGGAAAATATAAAAGAATTAATTGCTAAAATTGAAAAATAAAGAAAGAGGTTATGTTGCTATTTAAACAAAATCGAAAAAAGACACGGTAGCAGTTCTTCTCTTCAGTAATTATTTTTTATTTATCACTCTGTTGGGTCAATCTTAGCTCTGCATATGCATGTTCCAGTGGTGACATCATGAGACGAAAAACTTTATTCATGATTTTTTTAATAACGGTATCTTATATCTCATGATAATTTCATTACTGTATATGTTATTGTAACCGTACGATGTTATAAACAAAGTAAAATTTTTACATCATTAATTTCAATATAAATGAAAATTTTAAAAATGATACAATTCCATCGCAAATCAGGAGGGATCATCAATTTTCTAATGTTCTCATTAACCACTTCGATGATCACTAATCATTTATATAACTCTTATTATTTGACATATGTAAATAACCTTCATTTTCTCCCACTTTCAAGCTAGGTTCATCCCATATTATATTTAATTCTTATTGCTCTAATCTGATCCCCACTTTGCCCTTCATTTTAAAGCTTTTAAATTATAATATATAGTCACATCTTCCGCATCACAGCAATGACTTGAAAACATATAAATCCACCAATCAATCTTTATTACAATCACACCTTAGATTTGATCTATGTATCCAGGGGATCCTCACCGTTCGATTTACGACAATGAATATCCAACGGTTCATATGTAATCTCCAGAAAATGATAAAAAAAACTTTGACTACTGAATTTTACCTGCTCAAAATGATAATAGTTTTTATATAACCACGCTACAATTGATTTTGATCGATGATACTAATTTATGGCCTTTTTTCCTATTAATTTATAATAGTAAACTAATCCAACAGCGATTTATATTGTTTTATTTTGGGACAATGATAAAATAGTGACGTTTTAGAAATTTTACGTAAATTAAAAAATATTAAGTAATTATTTAAAGTTATGTAATTAATTTTATAAGGGTAAAAATAAAAATAATAATTAAAATATTTTTTGAGAGTCTGTAACAATTTTTAATTTAAAACTTTGTAAAATTTTTGAAATATCTTTTTATCATAGATAAGTAAATATTAATAATTACTCCTCCAGTTCTAACTTAATTGACAAAATAATAGTAAAATTATGTTTTAATTGAAATTTTATATTTTAAATAACCTTTTTTTTTTTAAAATAACTTTTTAAATATAATCTTCTAATTTTAGTGTATACACTATAAATAAAGATGAGTTACTAAAATTTAGTAAATTAAAGGTGATTCATTAAATTGTTCCATTTTTATTTCCGAAATAAACACACCCTAATCGGTATAACTAATTACAATATGATAAAAAAAAAACAAAATTTATCCAAAAGAGTAATACTTATCTATTGATTATATGATTATTACATTTGAAATAAATAAGATTAATTTAATATAATCACATCAATCTTAATTTATCTTAAAAAAACTAAACATGAATTAATTTAGAGCAGAATGAGTACTGTTTTTGATAAATTGGTAACTAATTAGTAAATATTACCATGAGTGAAGATTAAAAAAAGTAGTTATTCTTATTTAATTGACCGAAATTAGATATTTAGAAAAAATAAAGAAATAAAAACCAACGGGAATTAAAAAAAATGATCGAGGAGGGGAAGAAGCAAACGGAGGGAGTACGAACGGGATTACGACAACGTGAAGTGTCAAAGTGGGCCATAATTCCACCTTGAATAGTGGAAAAGAAGACCTTTTCCCACCGGCTAACCTAGGCCCACCATTCTTTTAATTACCTTTATTATCGCTTTCATAATTTTTGTGTTTTACTGAACTTCGGATTCTTTTTATAACCCATTTCGGCCTATAAATACCCAGGCCAGGCCCAGAAATATTTCAACAAGGGCAGCTCTTTATCTCATAGCATTAGTGATAAAAAATTTATCAGAATTCGCGATCATGTCTCAGGTACCCAATTGACTTCCTTATCCCTTTAACTTTTTCTAATTCCCGTTGATTTTGATGCGCAAATGCTTATATTCATGAGTTGCAGAAATTGATTTTGAATAGTAGCTTGGATATTGCGAATTCTTTGTTTTTCTTTTGATTGTTTGTTTTGATTTAGTAAGGGCTTGTGGTAGTTCGATGTTATGTTTATGTTATGCTATTTGATTCTGTTTTTTCCTGGCATGTTAATCGGAAGATGGTATTTTCCTGGTTGGAGTGGATGCTTATTAATTGCATTCAAATGAAGAAAACTGGAAGATTTCTCATTCCAATTTCAGGCTGTTTTTGTGGGGTTTTAACATGAGATTCTGTATTACTATGTTGTGTATCCGAATTTCTCGGAAGGATTCAATCACTGTTTTATCAGATGAGTTTTGTTCATTTGTGATGCTTTCCTCGGGTTTAAAGGCTGTGGTTGAAGATAATTATGCCTGTTTGTACATGTTTTCCTTTCTAGTTATGAACTTTTCTTTCTTTGAGAGGAGCAGAAGAATTCAGGGTTCTGTTTAAATTACCGTTTAAGGTCTTTTTGTGTTCATAATTCTGATATGAAGCTTGTTGATCTCTAGTCTTTTTTTCTCTTTCTTTTAATAATAATTTTTTGTTGCAGACTGTTGTTCTCAAGGTTGGCATGTCCTGCCAAGGCTGTGTCGGGGCAGTGAACCGGGTCCTGGGGAAAATGGAAGGTTTGTGAAACTTGCTTTTACTTTTCATTAAAATACAGTCCTCCCGGTTCCCACTAGTGCAAACTTGATGAAGATTGTCTTATGTAGTGCAGACTTTGTCTAGGATGTGTTATTGGGGTTTGGTTGCCTATATGTATGGTTCTTGATGTTCTGCTTTTCTGAGCTCCGATGCATTAGAATCTACAGCTTTGGAGATGATCCTCATTTCTTAGGTGTAGCCTAGGCTTCTCCAACTGAAATGGGAGTCTGTAAATTTGGTGAAGCCCCGTTAGGAATGTTGATTGACCACCCAAATACGGAACAATATCAATATATGGATTGATTGTTGGCCTAAGTTCACTTTGTGATGGTTCTTTTAGATTGGATTAGATGTGTAGATTCATTGTCTAATACCAGTATACCATTACAAAATATTTAATCATACATTAATGCTTGAAACAACTGTATCTCCATACATTAATGCTTTGGATTGGTTCACTTATCCTCTATTCAATGTATTCAGGTGTGGAATCATATGACATTGATATTAAGGAGCAAAAAGTGACCGTGAAGGGTAATGTGCAGCCAGAAGCAGTATTTCAAACTGTTTCAAAGACTGGGAAGAAGACTGCTTTCTGGGAGGAAGCAGCACCAGCTGCAACTGAATCAAAACCCGCGGAAGATGTTGCTGCAACTGAAACAAAACCTGCCGAATCAAAGCCGGCAGAAGCCGTTGCTGCTACATGATATAGATTATACCACAGACTAGAAAGGTCCTGCTGTGTTATACTTTTATGGCTTCCTATAAATATTGTTTTTACCAGGAGCTTCAATAACTCTATTTACAATGATGTCTCGTTTGTGATGTTGAGTTGTTAGAAATTACAAGCTTTTCATCTTCTGTCTCGTTGAAGTTATGTCCATGTAACTTTATTATTATCTTATATAATGTTGATGTGTTGCAAGTTTTTTAAGTGTTTCTTGTTAGTCCACTTTCACGTGGCTATATTTGATCCCTAAGATCTCGAATTTGGACAGTGTTCATAGATCATGGAAAACCTTGATATCCTATCATATGCATTAAAAATTTGCTCAAAAGTGATCTTTACATCTTGGAAAATCTATGTTGCTGCTTTGCTGCCATCCTATTTTGCATTGGCGACAAAGACAGTGGTCTGAAAATAACTGGAAAATTGGTTGGACAAAACATGGTCTCCAATTGGTGGGATATTTGTTGATTGCTGTGTGGTTTCCACTTTGTCTATCTTCTTGTGGCCCGGTAGCTTATTTGGTGGATTGTGCTCATAAAAATCAAAGGAATAAAATCGAGTGTTGGGAGTTTTTCTGGGCATGATTATTTATGTTTCATCATTTATACTTTGAAAGCCTTGAAATCAATGCCAGAATATATTCCCTACATTGCTGTACTACTTTATGGTAGTAGTCATAAATCATAAATATTATAAAGTGAGAAATTTTTTTTTGATAAAATATTCTATATTTTAGTGTAAAATTATTCATATTTAATTAGAATTTTAAATAAAAATAATTTATAAAAAAAAATTTATAATAAAAATAATACTATTTGATAAATCAATACCGTAGCGGTGCTCTTCTGTCCCGCCTTCCTTGAGAATGCGAAACTGAATTTTGCCAACCAAATTCTCCACAAGTTTTGCATGTATTCCTCAATGGGATTAATGATCTTTAAAATAAAAGAATTTTCAATGCTAAGAATCATCAAAGAACCTTGGAGGAAAACAAAATGCCCATTAGTTCCATAAGCAAACACTTGGAGGCCCATCATCGTGATCATGAATTCATTTGCTTCCCTTCAAGTACCTAAATCTGAACCGGGTAGGTGATGCTCTCAAGGTGTTTGATATGATGCCGAAACATAATATTATTTCTTGGACCACGCCAGTGTCTTCATTATCCCATATGGGTCACTCTGAGAAGGCCTTGAATTGCTTCAGGTCGATGGTACTTGAAGGGTTTTCCCCAAATAGTTATAGCTATGTGGGTGCAATATCTGCTTGTGCTAGTATTGGAGCTGTCAGAATTGGGAAGGAATTGCATGGGAAGATGTATAGGGCAGAGGAGGTTTTGAATAGCTTTGTAACTAATTCTTTGGTGAGTTTTTATGGCAAATGTGGTTCGTTGAAGTTGGCTGGGTTAGTGTTTGATGCTATGTTGGAGCCTGATTTGGTTTCTTGGTCTTCAGTTGTTTCTTGTTATTTCCAGTGTGGGGAGGATGAGGAAGGATTGAGCTTGTTCTTGAAGTCTTTGAAGGTAGGGGTGAGGGTTAATGAATTCACTTTTGCCAGCATTCTGGGAGCTTGCGCTAGGTTCGAGAGGCGGATTTATCAGCTTGGACTGCTTTGATAGGAGGTTGTGTGCAGCAGGGAAAGGGAAGAGATGCTATTGACCTCTTTTGTAAGCTGCTTTCTTCAGGTATGAAACCAAGTAAAGAGACATTTGCAACAGTGTTTGGAGCGATTGCTGATGGAATGGATATGGAAATCGGGAAACAACTCCATTGTTATATCTTAAAATCGGGTTTTGATTCGTTTATTTTGACCTGCAATTCAATTTTGGCATTTTACATGAAAAGAGGTCATATTGATGAATCTTTGAGAATCTTCCACCAAATGGAAGAACATGACATTGTTTCTTGGAACACCATGATTACTGGTTCTAGAGGCACTGGGCAATTTATGGAAGCAGTTAAATTTCTACAAGACATGTTATCTGAGGGTTTTAGCCCTAGTGTTTATGCCTATTCCAGCCTTTTGAGCATCTGTGTGGATTTACCTGCAGTCAAGTGGGGAAAGCAAATTCATTGTAAAGCCTGGATTATATTCTGATGTGGTCTTTGGAAGTGCCTTGATTGATATGTATGCCAAATGTGGACATCTGGATGTTGCCAGGAAAGTGTTTGATGCCCTTCCTCTGAAGAACTTGATTTCTTGGAATACCATGATTGCTGGATATGCTCAAAATGGGTTCGGAACAGAAGCTTTGGAGGTTTATAACATGATGAAAATGAATGGAGTTGAGCCCAATAACATCACATTTGTTGTGGTGTTAAGTGCCTGTGGGCATGCAGGATGGATTAAGCCATTTTAACTCCATGATTGAAGATTACAATATCACGCCAAGTACAGATCACCTGGCTTCTATGGTCACTCTATTTGCACGTGGTGGGTGGACAAAAGAAGCATTTGATTTCCTTGCTAGATTTCCTGGGGAGCCAGATATTGTGGTCTGGCGCTGTCTTTTGTCAGGTTGTAAGAGTAATAGCGACGTGGCTTTAGGAAGGTATGCGGCTGAAAGGATCTTGAGTATCGATCCTGATGATAAATCAGCCCATATCATGTTATCCAATATTTATGCAGACTTAAAGGATGCGGAATGAATTAGCTGATATTAGGAAACTTATGAAGGAGAAGGAACTGAAGAAGGACACTGGATTCAGCTGGACAGAGTTGCAGAACAAGATAGTTTCATTCTGCAATTAGTCGTGTTCCGGATCCTGAGATGAAAAACGCGCAAGAACTTTTGAATGGATTGTCTGCCCAGTTGTATGTGCGAAATAAGTTCCCGACGTGATCATGTCATCACTGCAATATGGCAAGTAACAGTTCTGCTCATTAGTCTTAAACCTTGTTCAACAATCAATCTTGTTAATCTGCTAAGGAACGGGGAAGCATTTGCAATCTGCAAGCTGGGTATGACATTTCAATCAGAGGAAGTTTTATAGTAGAATTTCAGCTTCCTGCATCTTCTAATTTCTAGATTGAATTTTCCAGGCGAATGAATCCTGCATAATCAACTGTCTGAAAAGAGATCAAGTTCTCAAAGAAGGCTATGATTTAGCTTGCAGAAGAGAAACTAACAGGTACTCCTACATCCTGCAATTTTGTTTAGTTTCAGAACTTCTAAATAAGTCCCTTGTTGAATTTCCAGCACCATGAAAATTTCTCTAATCTGCTGAAGATTTGTTGTTTCTGATCAACATTGGCTCACTTTTGAACACAAGAAGCCTGCATGCATGTTTAAAAATAGTGCATTTCAAATATTTGAAGTACATTGACATGATGTCAGAGTCCACGTTTCTAATAATACTCTACAGAAGTATCATAATGATCTTGAGGAGAGACCAAGTCCCTGGTAGGTTGGGGGGGAATATGAGGTGGTGGTGTCTGTCTTAATAGTGCCCAATTCACCCCATTAAAGAACGAATGGTTCTTGATTGAAGTAGCCCCCATAGTGGATCCCATCCTCTTTGCAGGATTCTTGTTCAGGAGCCTGATGATCAGATCCTTAGCAGAGCTAGGCACAACAGGTTCCTTAGGAAATTCCAGGGCTGCAGCCAGAATTCTAGACAGTGTGAACTCATTATCAAGCCCTCTAAATGGTGTCAAACCATAGAACAGCTCATATATGAATATCCCTAAGGTCCACCAATCCACTGCACTCCCATGGCCTTCCCCTGAGACCACCTCAGGGGCCAAGTACTCATGAGTCCCGACGAACGACATCGACCGAGCCTCTATTGGCTCGGCTACGATCTCTAGGGCCCTCCGGGGATGGTGATCCGGCCTTCGCCTCTGCTTGGCTCGGAAACACGAGACATCTGGCAGCATACAGCTAGGCAATATGCAATTTGACTTGGATATATGGCTAACCACATTCGGGCTGTAGATCGAGTCATGTAGAGTTAATGCAGATGGGGAATGGTTAGAAGAAGAAACAAGTTGAGCCGTTGGTTTAGAGTTGTCACATCTTAGGGAGAGATCAAAATCTGTCAGCATAATATGACCGTCCGATCTTACAAGAATGTTTTCAGGCTTGAGATCACGGTATACGATCCCTTTCATGTGTAGGTATTCTAGTGCAGCTACCACCTCAGATGCGTAGAACCTAATCAAAACAACAAACCAACCAAGTTTAAGGTACAAGTACAACATTGGCACTGCCGTTTTGTACTGTGTATTCGTTTCAGAATAATAGTCATGTATGTAATTTGATTTTAGACCTTGGAATTGTGTTTCATTTCCGGTTTTTTAACTTTCTGAAATGGTCTTATATGTAAGACAAAAGTACAAGTCTAATTACAAACTTTGAATTTGGTTTTATTAGTTTACAAATTCTACCTTATCATTCCTTAAACCCCAAAGAAAATGTCTAATCAATGTGATGAAGACAGAAAATAGGAAAAAATGAACAAAACATTAGACCTTGTAAACATTCAAACCAATTCCGAGGTATTATAAGTTGGAAAAAAGAGAGACAAAATAATTTCATACCTCATTATGAGGTATGAATACTCTGATTCAAAGAATGAATAAAAAACTAAAATAAACCAATGAAGTACTGCCGGATTAGTTTTACTGATTAAAAGTAATGCCTGCAGGAACCAATCATGCAAAAGATGATGATGATGATACTAACCTGACGGCAGCTTCATGGAATCGTCTGCCCGGCTGCCTTTGCCGGAGAATGTGCAGATCACCACCGGGACAAAACTCAGTCAGCAAACAAGACCACCTACCAGATTCCAAGGTGGTATACAGAGTAGGCAAGAATGGATGATCCAAGCTTTCCAAGATTTCCCTCTCAACTCTTGCCCTGCCTTCTTTACTCCGGTGAGAAAGCTCCTCTTTATCCATAACTTTAGCTGCAAACGTGATCCCTTTAGCCCCTTTAAGCTCCACAAGATAAACCGTCCCAATGTCGCCACTCCCAAGTTTCTGGAGGAAACAGAGGTCCTGAAGGGTGATCATATTCATGGCGTTGTTTGCTTGTACGCTGCGGATTGCATCCCACCCGGGGTCGCCACTCGCCGTTGCATGAGGCTTGTTGAATGACAGAGTGTTGCCGGAGCCTGCACAACTGGAGGGGTCCGACCCCGAACTGGTTGTACTTATCTTGGCTGAGTCAATGTTGTTGGCCATGGCGTTGTTCATGGGGGTGCTGGTGGCGGTGGAGGTTCTGGAGGCGAAACTCCACGTGTCGGGGTCGGTTCCGGTGGCGTATTCCGAGGAGGATTGCATGCTTTGGGAGGAATCAATCATCTTCTGTGGAGGAATTGTGAGTGAAAGTTGTGGAGTTATAGTGTGATGAAATGAAAGGGAGGGAGAAAAAGAATGGGAAGCATTATTTGAAGGTTTAGTTTTTAAAAAACAGGGGATATTTATGATGGAACAAAAGAATGTGAAATTTTGGGCCGGCAAATTTTTGGGTGGGCCATTCTGCCGGCTGTTGGAAGAAGTCTGGGACCGTTGATGGCCCAATTCTTTATTATGTATTAGAATATTATGGATATGGATTATGTAGTAACAAGTATCCTCGCACGCAAAAAAAAATATTAAATTAAAATAATATAATAAAATTATTATTTTTTAATAGAAATAATAGTTTTAGGGTCAATAAACGCCAAGCATATCAAAACAGTAAGGGTATGTTTGATTTTTGTTTTGAAGCATGTTTCGGATATTGTTTTTCAATAAAAAATTTTCAAAATTTTGTATTAAAAATAAAAAATTAAAAATGTCAAAATGAAAAAATAAAAAAAAAACAACTAAACAAAACACCTTAGTACAAAGAAATATACATAAAACCTATAAACCCTATATTCATTTCACATATATTCATTTCATGTAACTCGAATTCAAATTTTCAAGTTAAGTGAAAAATATTAACTATTAGGTTATTCCCTTCATATAACCCAATATCATTTATTATTATTATTATTTATTTTGAATTAATATAATTTGTTTTAACAAAGAAAAACAAGAAAGAGCATATCGTGCATTATCTTATTTTTAGTTAGGCCTTTTAGTTATCTTTGTTTTGCCTTCTGGACTTGCGAGTGACTTGGTAATATTGGATTTATATTGTAATTTAAATTAATATTTTTATTTTTTTTATTTTAATAAATTTTAATATTGAGATTAACTTTTTTAAGTTATGGTATATTAATTTCAATATTGTAATGTGAAAAATCATAAAAATAGAATAATGATCTAAATTATAATTTATATCTTGGCTCTATCTCAGTCATTTAAGCCATCAAAGAAATTGAAAATGGATCTCGTCCTTGTCTATCCATCACGAAAACTACAAACTTATTTTTAAAATTTCTCAATTCTAAAAATTTTCTAAATTTTGCCTGCCAATATCTGTTAGCTCTCATGCTACAACACATTATGTTAAATCCACGATAGTTAATTCTCAAGTTTAACTTCCTAAACCAAATTTTATCATATTTTCGCATGTTTTCAATACGAATTAATATAAGTCCTATTTTTAAAAAAAAAAAATTTGGCCATTAAATAATAAACTCATGTCAATTTCTTTAGGAATTTTTTAATTTACTTTCTATATCAACAAATTTACCATATCCATGATTTTGTCATTTGGTGTTTGTAACTTGTTTGACACTTTAGACAGCTTCCGCGATTAAGTAATGGAACCACCGCTTTTCCAATACAAGCTTTTTCATTTTCAATTAAAGTATTAGGGTTTGTAGTAGTTTATATAGTAAAAAAGAATCATCCTTGTTGGTTTTCAACTTTAGGGGATGGAATGTCCATATACGATTATTTTACATTCAATTTGTCATTTTACGAAACGAAATTTACAGTATAATGAATTTTATATTTTATGAACAGAAAATAATAATTAAAACAACAGTTTTGAAATAAACGTTCGTGTATTAAATATTTAGAGCATTGATCTTTAATAGAAATCGAAACAGTAATTTTGAAATAGATAATCATGTACCAAATATTAGAAATATTTTGATATTCAATCAAAATTGAAAGAGATAATGCTTTAATGGGCATTCATCTTCAAGTTTGTATGAAAGAGATGAGGCAAGAGTGAGTATTAATTAGTTGATTGGTATGGGCACTTGACTTGTTTGTGTTTCTCCCATCTAATACTATCACCCTATTCTATCAAGAAAGCAACTTTTCATTCCTTCTTGACACCGTCTTTTCACCTACAACCAATTTATTTCGAGTAATTCACTATTGGTTCCAATTTTCGAGATTAAATTCACTTTTATTTTTTGTTTAAAAAATTTTTAAGTTTTTTTTTTGAAAAATAAATGCATTTATTTTTCAAAATATATATGTGGTTCAACAAATCAGTATATGTATAAATTTTATATTTATATATTAAAAAAATAAATAATTACATTATTGTACTAGGGTGACGATTTTATATGTATAAATTTCGAAAAATCAACTCAGTCCCAAACGTACAATTGCATAAGATGAAGCTGTTTTTACTTCAACAAATCAGTATTCTAAGTTTCGAATATTTCTTCAATGCTTTAAATTTGTTTATGACTGCCATTTGGATCATTCTCTTCAGAAATAGCTATTCTCAGCTTGCATTGCATTTCCCTTTCATCTTTCATCACCTTTTTTTTTTCTTTTTTTTTTTTCTTCTTCTTTTTTTTTTAATTAATTAAAAGAATATTAAAAAAAACAACCACAAGAGCCAAAACGCTTCTTAACATTTAAAAGGCTCTAAATTAAAATAATTTAAATATTGGAAATTGTAACCAACATTATATAATTTTTTACGGCAGGACAAAGGGGAGGGGAAGATGACCACAACCCTGAATTATATTTATATAATACTAAAAAATATTATAAACAAGATTAATGTTTGATTAACACCAAAGGCAAGATTCTAAAAAGTGTAATAATTATTCTTATTCAATTGTTCAATCCACATATACAGTTTACAACGTAAGAACCTAGTATCACCTTTGTTCATACAGAGAGGGATGTTTATGAAGGCTTAGAAGTCTCCCAAATAATAATTGTATACTATGTTTTCCAACAAGTTTGGATAATTAGCTGACACATAAACCAATTTCAGCCTTGAGCATAAAGAATACTACAAATGGAGCTGGACCATCCATTATCAAATAATCATGGATGGATCAAGGTTTAATCCAGCGGCCAATATAAGTGAAAAACTGATATCTGTACATATGCTTAATAAGGAGGAAGATGGCACCGAACCTTATACTATGTAGGTTTTTTTCTCGGAAGGTTTTGGCCCGCGTTTTCGCCTTGGATTTGAACTGATTGCACAGGAAAAGGCATTTGTTAGCTCAGAATCCTCTTCAGTTATGAGGATCTTCGCCGCGCTTGGGTTGGCAAGGAGGAGCTTTGCTACCAGATATCCTGCAATGGTCCAGGTCTGGAACAGCCGGGACTGTTTACCGATGAACCTTCCTTTTTTGGTGTCATAATACTCAGGCCACTTATCCAGGGATAGGCGCTTCTCGGCAACCTCAATGGCTTTTGCAGCAATATCTAGTCTGTCCATTTTGATGCATGCAACTGTAAGCTGCAAAAGAGACCAGTAATAATGTCATCTTGGTTGTCGAGGTATCTTGACGAAAGGAGAATGAATTTATTTGAATCTAGAGTGAGATAATTCCAACAAAATGTCGATTGATGACGATCCCAGAAACAGTTGAATATAAGTTCAGTTATATCAAACAACACAACAACAATAAGAGCAAGATTTAGTATTGCATTTCACAACTGGTACCTGCCAGAGCAAAGTTGGCCAAGAACCTCCATTGTGATAGGACCAAGGTCTGCATCAGAAACAAAGAAAGGATTGAGTAAATGTTTTGTCAAAACCTGCGAGAGAATTTAAGGACCAAAAGGTCAATCTACGAAAAGTAAAATTACGTGTTCTTAGGGTCACATCCTGTGATGATCTGCCACTCCTGGCCCTCGAGGGCAGGATAGCATATTTTAAGAGGCATGTCCGCCACCAAATCTGCCCATTTGGCTTCAATAAGATCCAAGATAGCATGTGATTGATCTGTTGTTGCAAGATTGCTGACAATCGACCATAAGTTTCCCAGGGAAAAGAAACGGAAATCCATGTGTGCAGGCTGCAGATTTCCAATAAGGAAGCCTCCCTTATTAGGCATCCACTCCACAAGCCAAGGTGAAATCTGGTCTGGGTAGATGTTGAACTTGTTAACAGCATCATAAGAGTACTCTTCAGTTTTGTAACGATAAATCTCATTGAGTTTTTTCATATCAATCCAATAGTATTCCCTAATATGGAAGGATAAGGCAACAAGACGATTGTTTAATGCACGGACAAGGTCAGCTGACCCATCCTCTGGAGCAAGCATTTCACGTGCACAAAGTAATGCCGAATAGAACAACGCCTGCAACAAAATTAGACATTTTAGGATGTAGTTCATTGCCTCATCCAAACCAAAACCATCAAACTAGAAGTTCAAACCAGTACGAACAAACACCAGACAGCCATGAAAGTTATTTGAAGACAAAAGAAAAACAACAGAAAATATAGTTTTTATAAATTGAAACTTATGGCACAATAGACCTTTTATTTTTTTCAAATACATTTCCTGCAATTACTGGAGATTAGAGTAGGATCTTAATAGGTTTCAGAAGAAAGAGACAAAAATGATTCTAGTAACTACTTTAGTAGCATTTGCTGAAAGTTTCTTAACAACAGCTAACTTTACTACGTCCTCCATTAATTAGAGTGATAAACATGAGCCTGCATGATGAAAAACTATCACAAGAATAGCTCACTTACAGGAAATGCTTTATCCCCAGTATAACAATAGCAATGACCTCAAAAAGAAAGAAAGTGTAGTTGCTAGTAGATAGAAGAAGCCCTAAGAAGAAACCAGGCATTTGTTTCTAGCCATCAAAATCATTTCCTTAAATGTCATGTTGCATCATCAAATGCTCTAATACAAACGTGACCCAAAGAATCTTACTTGAATCTCCAAAGGATGGCCATGGATCCCCATACGACGATCAATCATGCAAGAACCATCAGTCACCAACAGGGTTGGAAACATATCAAAACCATCAGCAAGACAAAGTCTCAGTATCATTTTAATTCCAGTTTGGACATCAATCCTCTCTTGTACTGAGAGGTCTCCTGAGCATTTTCCATATGCACGCAACAGAATAATCCACCATAATCCTGTATAGACATCATGCAAGTCCAATTAAGTCACAAGGGCAAGATCCTTCACAAAGTACTCTGCTCAAGCAGCTATTACCAGAATCAACTGGAGCAACACGACCAATTGCGGCCTCTCCAAAATCCGGATCGAGTACTTCTTCGGTTACAGTCTCATCACCATCCAATGGGACAGTACGCACCTTAAAACTGGCAGGCATCAACCCTTGGCCAGGACTATGACAGTCCATAGTTTTTTCCCAGCTCTGTGATAAATAATTCCAAAAGGTGAACATTAGTACCGCTTCATTAACTACCATTTGACAAATTAATAGTTACTGTAACACCATAGATCTACCAGTTTTCAAGTTAAAAAATAAGGGGTTAGTGCTCATCTCAAAGGAAGAAAATCAAAAGTGGAAGAATCACATAAGTGTGCTATGTACAATAATGCAATTTAAACCAATCTAACAGCTACATAACAGTCCATATTGTGGCAATATTTTTATCTATTCACCAGCACTCGGTGAACATTGGTGTAGGTAAACAGGGGCCACACATACCTCAGGTAAAGAATAAAACATTACCAAAACTTTCTTCCTAGTTACTTGAGATTTTCCATTCAAAGACACTCTACAAATGCCTGGCACACTTATCCAAAATGTTCGTAATTAGTTATACTGACAATTGGGCACAATTTTAATCTTGGTAGGTAACACATTTATATTTGTAAAATCCAAATCGAGGTCCACGGTAAATTGATACGGTAAATTGATTGCATAATTGCAATTGGATTTGGCTTTTTCAGTACAGCAAGTGCTCATAATTCAACATTAAACATCTGAGACCATCCCTCTACAGTCACCCACCTCTATCAAAACCACTAACCTCAAAACATATGTTTTACTTCTTCAAGAATATACAAAAAACAAGGAATACGTTATCAAGTCATATTATCAAAGAGATGAAAGTGAATCCCACTCACAGGTGAAAGAAAAAAATTCCATATCAGATTGAATAAAATCAAAACAAGATATTACCTGCAGTTGAAGTGTATGAAGGATAAAGTTACGAACAATATCATACTCTCCCTTCAACAGGAAAGCAATTCCAGAAGGTATAAAATCACGAATAAAGACCTGGTCATAATTCAGAACACTCGAACTGGTAGGGTCCTTAGCAGCAATTGTTCCGACAGGGCTGTCACAATAATAAACAATAGATTCTCGCAATAGTTCCCAAGCCTCATCCTCAATGGAGCTTGGCTTAACCTTGGACAAGATATCTTGAGCTATCCCATTGGATGGTGAGTTGCCATTATTATTAGATAATTCACTTTCATGACTCGACTCCTTAACTGTCTCAAATTCCAGAACATTATGTAAATTACCATTACTGCTGCTGAAATCTTTTGCCATATCCCTAACCCATGTCCCATTTCCACCCTCAGCTGTTAAGCCACCAACATTATCAGCTGATTGGCATTTGAGAATCAACCTAAATTTATCAGTGGTAACGTATCTGTGTGAAATGCCATGGATACCTGGAAACTGATGATGAACCCTAACACCCCTACATGAATTGCTTACACATTTTAAAGGCCTTATACACTTGAAAGCCCTTTTCTTCCTGCATCTTTCAAAGCATCCCGAAGAATATTCTGACCCCAACTTCATAAAACAACGATTAGAACCAAAAGAGTGAGGTGCAGACCCGTCCAAAAGTTGAACTGCTTCTGCGGTGGCCATGATCCAATTGAGAGCAAAAGATACTATGCGCACTCAGAATCAAGAAGTAAATTTCACCTGCAAATCGAAACTTTCATTGTCATATCAGAAACCCAAATTATCTTAGTTGATAGCACCAGCTAAAAGAGAAATTCAAGTAAAGCCAGAATCTTTGTTCTTAATATGTATTTGAGCCCAAGGCTATAACTCTTAGCATATTCAAAACATTAAAAATAAGCACAAAATAGCATGTACAAGCAAAGTTTAACCAGTTAAACTCAAATTCAGCACCAGGCATAAAATGCAAAACAAAGTAAGACAGAAACCATGATCAACTGCTTAATCAAACAAATGATAAACGCTACAACAGAGCAACGGCACCCATTAGCACACGTGCATATACATAAATTGAAGGTTGGAGAAACCAAGAAGATAAAGAACAAAGAAATACGTATTTTCAGCGTGGACATCAAAAGTGGATCATAATACAAAGCCCAGATTAGTTTCCACCCACAAATAGGCCGATACAGACAGTTAGCTGAAAAATCAAATTCAAGAACCCAAATGAATCAGAAATGCGAAAACCAAAAGATATGTACAATATTACCTGAATTGAATAAGAAAATCTAAGCAAATGGGCAACTGCGAAATCGTCTCGGACGATGACAAAAAATGTTAATTTCGAAGACTGCAAGGAACTAACGATACATAAAAGGCGTGCCTGCTTGTGAGTCCTTGTAAACTTTATCTGTTTGTGGAAAAATCAAAATATGCATTAAAAGAAAAAAAAAATTGGGAAAGGAGAAAAAGATAGAAAAAAGGAATAGTTGTAGGGTGGATCGCGCGGAGAACTGATAGCGAATTGCCAGATTTTGGAGGCAGGGGAAGTTTCCACGGTTAGTATTCGTCCACATGAGGAGGGGGGTGTGCTCTTTCCTGATTTTTTTCATTCAAAGCTTTATTCATTCAAGTTTTCTTTCATTATCACACCACTGTAAAATTTATACGTATGTCATATTAATTTAGATTTTAAAAATAAAATAATATATTAATAATAAAAATAAAATAATTTTTAAGATAAAAATAATTTTTAAAATTACCTATTACTTCTAGACGGGTTACAATTTTTATGTGTGTTGGGATTAAAGAGATTTGTATGTAATTATTAATAATTAGTTGACGAGACTATTTCGATGCGTTTGTTTAGAGGTAATTAAAATGGGGGTAAACTGATTCTGATTATTGCATTTTTCAAACAGTAAAATAAAAGGCAAATATAATCTATTAACACATGAATTAATGTAATTAATTTTATTCTTTTATATAACTATTTTTATATATTCAGTGCAGTCTGATTGCTTTAATGAATATTACCAAAGAATTCAAAGCGGATCAGATTCTTTTAATAATTATTGAGTTATTAAATTTCGATTGCCTCCAAACAAAGGCACCCTTAATATATTTAAAATTTTCACATTTTTGACAACAGAATATGAGATAGTGGTTGACATTTTTAGGATCACAGAATTTCTGAATTCGAGTCATACTGGGAGCTTCAAATCACACGAAAAGTATTTAGGAGTATAGAGGTTCTCGAGTCACACCATGAGTATTTAGGAGCATATGGAGGTTAAATCACATGAGAATATTTAAAAGTATAAAAGTCCTCCACTTATTAAATGTTGTTCATTTATTTATAAAATACTAAGGATACAAGTGTTTTCTTAACTTAAAACCAAATTTCATCTTTACTTACTACAATTACAAATAAATCATATTAAATGTGATAAGTTTTGTCTGAGTGCATTTGGTAAAAGTTGTTTTTTGGTGCTAGTGGGCTTATATTTTGAACCCAAATAACTAAAAATATATTTTTTAATCAATCCAAAAAATATAATTTTGTAACTTTATTTTCTAATATATCAAAGGTGGTAAGGGAAGCAATTCAAGTAAAAGGCAAGGCATACAATACAAATAAGGGTGATTGCCATATTTCAAGTTGCATAACATTTACAGTTTCATAACTCATAAAATATTTGTGAGATTTTGACTAAATGTTTAGGGCACATTGAATAAACATAAATGGCTATAAGAACGTTTTTTTTTTTTTTAATTCCTATCAATAGCTATTTTGAAGGGTTTTCTATGCAATACTAACTATTTCATAACTATTTTTTATTTTAAATAATTTTAAATAAATTTAAAAATTTATACTAAATTAAAAACATCTAAAATACAAACTATACTAACTCAAATATAAGTCCACTAAGTAACTAAAAAAATTTGTGTTCAACAAGCTATATTAAATTTATCGTCAACAAATTTAATTTCTTAAATTTTAAAAATATTTCTTAATATAACATATTATCTCATTTTAAGGTGAGCGTATTAACTTTTTTCATAATTACTAGTACTTTTTATTACCCCATTCAAACAATATTTCATAACTCATTTATTATTACCACAAAATATCGGTCAAAATAAATAATACTCCATAAACTAAACGTGGCTTCTCTTAATATAAACTAATTAATTAAATTTTGTAATCCATAAAAAAAATATGTGGCTTCTCTTATAATAAGGAACCGGGAGTATCTCGGTCGTCTTTAAGCTTGACTTCCTTTGTTTGTAATTTTTATAACTTTTATAAGACTAATTGTAGCAAATTATCCTTCTATTTTTAATTTAATATTATTAGTTTATAGTTTATTTTTTTAAAATATCAAATAATAATAATAATTTTCACTAATCGGATCATGTTTAATTTGAGCGATCATCATTAAATTTCGCTAAACGTGGTCTTAATCAAATTTTTTAAATTTTTTGTTTTGAAGCAAAATTTTAAAAAGTTTAAACTCAAATGAAAAATTAAATCAGGAAATTATCTCATATAAATACTTGTCCCAGGGTTGTTTGTGTTTCATTTTTTATTTTTTATTTTTTGGTTGCGTAAGAAACTAGAAAGGGCTTGTATTGTAACGTGGGAACTCGGACTTACATTTGTTCAGCATTGGAGGGCTAGGGCATCATCTCCTACCTCCTACACACACCCCATAATGAAGATGAAGCTGTTCTTCTCTGTTCTTTCATCCGCCATTGGTTTCATGATCCTGTTGCAATGTCTCAGACTGCAAACTCAGGTATATTCTTCTCATTTTGGATAAGTGGTTTTTGTAATATTTGCTTTCATTTTAAATTTGATCAACTTTGTTCTGATTATTGCAAGTTAAGGTTAAGTTAGTTTGTGAGCAGTTTAATTTTGATTAACCCATGGCTGTAGATTTGTGTGTACGTTTGTTGTGGTTGCTGTATTGTCGGAAGTGTTGGATATTGGTTCCATTGCTTCAATAATTATAGTTCTGAGAAAAACTGTCAGTAATTCTCGCCAGTTCGATTGTTTTTGGATAATTTTGTATATTGCTGGAATAGATGCATCTCTGCCTGTATCTAAAAGGATGGCCTATGGAGTCGTTGATTTGGTATTAACCATTTGCTTCAGAATTGGCTATCGACTTTCCAAAATCATTGATCATGAACATGGGCTTGTTTATTTTGCCAAATTTAGCTTGCAGTGATATGGGCTCTCCATCTTTGCTGACTTTGGTGTCAATTACACAGGTTTAGTTAGTGGACATCTCCTGCTGTATAATTGATTTGTAACCCTAATAGAGGATGTAGCTTCATTTGTTGGAATTGTGTTGGAGCCTAATATTTCTCTGTCGAGGAAGATTTGGTTGTTATGCCTGTTAACTATGCTGCATGGTCTTATAGTTGACTGATATAGATGTTTAGGGTTTTGCTACAACTCATCTTGACTACTAAACGATATATGATCTCTTTTATTCCTTGGTTCTAATGATTGGGTACATTTGCATTTGTTATAATCTGCTGATTTTATATTGCATTGTTTTGTTTTGGAATGGCACAACTAACGGTGGTATCCTTGAGCTCATCTGTTGACGATTTGATTTTCCTCTGTTAGTCATCGAAAGAATTATGTGAATTCACTATGACCATGCTCTTGTTATGGTTACTACTTCAAAATGAGCTGGAAGCTGGCTCTAGGGTGTAGGAAATGTTCTTATATTTTGCAAGTTGTTCTTCCTTCTGTTGATTTGCTCTGCATTATTAACACTTCAATTGATTTGTGTCCTTGTGTTGTTCAAAACTATTTCGATCTGTCATATATTGAATTGAAGATATTCGCTATATATAGGTGTTGGGCAGAGAAATTCATGGCTGGAGTATCTCAAACATTTCTTCAGGTTAAAAATGTAAGCCTGATGATGCAGGGGGAGCAGAAAGACCTGCTGCAACCTAACGTTATTTGATTTCTTTTGCCAGTGACAGCACTGCATAACAGGTTGGAATTCTGACATTTTCATATTGGAGGGGGAAAAATAGAGAAGAGCAATAAAAGAAGGAAGAGTTGTATTTCTCCATTCTTTCCTCTCCATTATGATCGAATATGTTTCAGTTTGATATTTATCCCTCTGGTACGTAGCTCTGCCTATTGACATATTTAGTTAAGATAATGTAATTTATCCTCCTGGCACGTTCTTGCCCTGCCGATTGACATATGTAGTTAAGATAAGAAATAACTGTGTAAATAGGATATCAATGATAAAAATTCCACCTATCTATTTGAATTCCTTAACATTTTTGAAGTTCTTTGCTGCACTTTGGTTCAAAGGGTGGGCAGATTTGGTCTCTTACTGCCCGTATATCGGTTGTGGGCAACAAAATAGGTGGGCTTGTAAAGTTGGAAGGATTTTTTTCTGATGAATAAGTCTTTCAATCTGATGACAAAAGTGTGGACTTCTAAATTGGAATCTGTTGCTTTAGGCAGGCGTCATGGATGAAGTCTACTTTTAAATTCTTCAGCTTTATCCAACAAGGCCTGAAAAATACTGGAATGCGAATTGATATCTAAGACTGGAAATGAGGTTTAGGCATAACTTAAGATTTAGAATTGGGTATGAAACTTTAGGCTAAGTTTGACTTTGAACTGGCCTTAGGGCATTGGGAAATTTATTTAAAGATTTTTGGACCATGTCAACTAGAATAGGTTTAGATAATAAGATTTGAACTTAAGGTATATTTATAAAGTGAAGGGTATAAGTTTGAGGTTTAAGAAATAATCCTTAGGAGTAGTACATGATCTTGAATGTTATTGTTTTGAGGATATATTTTTGTTGGTACTGGTTCTCGAAAATTTTGAAAGGAAAGGCTTACCAAATGGTTTTAGATGTTTACTCATGGTTTTGGTTTTGCTAAAATTACTCAGTGAGTATCTACTTTAGTTTTTAAGGATTCAGTGGCATTCAGTTCTGTCTGTTCCAAAAAATGTTGAAAGTTTGAGAATTAGTTTGCACATTGCATCGTTTTGGCTTCAAGAAAAATGCTGAATTCAGGGACTTTACTTTGTTTCACCAGATCTTTTGTAAGTTGATAAGTGGAACTGCCCACTTACTGCATCGGAAATTCAGGAGCTTCATTTTAAAATTCCCTCTTAAAACTGATGTGTGGCATCGAAACTTGGAAGACTTAATTTTCAAAATAGTCTCCTTTGAACTGTTGAATGTGTGATTTCTTTTACAGATTTACTGGACATAATATATCACCAAATCAAAATATTATTTGAGTTATTGAAAGCTTTGACCACTGTGAAACCGCTAAAGTCTTGCAGCTGTTATGGCGAGGTTTTCAGCTACTACTTTAAACTGTTTTCCTAAAAGACTGTCTTAAACTCTTTCTGTTGAGGAGTGTGTTTGGAAATTCCGAATATTGTGCTTGTTATCTGTGCCTGCCTGTTTCTTGTGCATGACTGGGTATCCAAACCTCGATATTGTTTGAAATGGTGAGGTAGGCATCTGCTTTATAACTTGGAAAGACTGTAAAGAATCCTGTTAGGTAGTCTCATGAAATACCAATACTGTACTGCGCTTTTACTGATGGTGTGTGCTGAGCAAAGTAAAATGGCGATTCTATTTCATGTATTTTACTATGTCTTGAGAAATATTAGAGTGTTTGACTTCTGGTTTGTTGGAATTTACTTTTAGTATTGGGTAATGCTATATAAACTAAACTTGGAATTACAAATTTGCAGGTTGGCGTGGATCCAGGCCTGGGTTCCTCTTTAGCGTAGCTTTCTTTCCTCTCTGGCATTGCTTGGAAACCGTTAGTAGAAGGTAAGTTGTTCACGGTCTTGGATGAACAGAAGAGTATCATTCTTCTTGGTGGGAAGAACTACTTACTTTCATACACTTCCACAAATTAATTTGAGAAATAATGTGAAATTGTGACGGGAAAGAACTTAACTATTTTATTTGTGAATAAGGGTTGCAGAAATAAAATTCTTGAAATAGATGTATGGTGGACAGACTAGATAGTAGCTCTGATTTAGTAAATGAGAGAATTAAGGCGATTAAGCATGTGTGTAGAAACTTTTAGAATTGTCGGAATTCTCAATATAAATTAAAAGGGAAAGGACAGATCTAAAAAGCTGTGAATGAAACTATAACTGAAATATCTAAACTTCAATAATACTAGGTCTTTTGATAGAACACTATTACCACACACAATCCATATGGTTGATCCCATTATGGGCACTAATTGCTTTTTTTTTTTTTTTTTTGTATTTTTGAATGTTTGTGATAATTGACCATGTTTTTTTTTGCATGTTCATGGACAAAATATCTTGAAAGTAGTTTCTGTTGTATTTTCATGACTTCCATTGTATGAAAAGGATTATTGTTGATGCATCCAATCAGACATGCACACATTTCCTTCTTTTGACCATACTTTGGATTTCAGGACTGGTTTTCCTTGCTTTCTCTCTCATTCAGTTTTAGCAAATATTTCCTACTTTTGACTACACGTTAGGTTTTAGTACTGGTGTTTTCCTTAATTTGCTCTTTTTCAATTTTAGTTTGGTTGGCCTCCCCCTATATGCATCAATTCCATTATTTTCCATCTCACAAATATTCAATATTATAAACATGATTATTTTTTTGTTCTTGTGTCGATACTTTTCAATAACCTAAATTGCTGTGAAACTCGATGAGGGGTACTTCTACATCATTTTCAGCCAGTTTAGGTTAAGGTGATTTTCCATGCAGGATTTCTCTTTATAGTTTTTGCTTCTAGGGTTGTCTATCCCCTTATTAGCTACATGTGGTAACCAGTGTTATTGTAGACTATGCTGTCCATGTTAAGGTGAAATAGCCTGCCTATGCTTGAAAGTTCTTTTTTGGGATAATTTTTTTTTAGAAAATGATTTATTTACTTATTTTTTTGGTTGTAGGGAGGAAATTTGTTTCTTCAAATAGTTTGTGGAGATTAAAAAAAAAAAAAAAAGAAAAGGTATGTGGAGAAATTTAGATGATAATTGAATCTGAATGGGAGTGATTATTTGGAAATATTTGGGCTGTTTAAAGTTGAATTTATGATATTTTAAAATTAGATTATTTTACAGAATAATAATTTGATTTGTTATATGATCTAGTTTAATAAATAAAATATTACATATTCAGAAGATTTGATTTTCGAAACAATTAAGAAATCTTTTTATTTTATACGTCGAATTTCCTTTTTTTTGTTTTTTTACCTTGTACAGTCTCCCGATAAATAATAAAATATCTTAATTAAGTTGCGAAACTGTTGCCGCCATTTCCACAACCTCCCTCCATAACAGACTTGGCGCGCATCCGCTCTTTCTTTTTAATTTTCTTTTTCTTTTTACGAAATTATTTTATTTATTAGTCAATAGAAAAAGATCATCACGCTGTTCGAAAAGACTAAAATGTCTCGGACCGCAATTTTCTTAAACCGGTGACGTTGGGATAGTTATGTAAATTTGACGTTTGTATAGGCCCAATAAGAGAGGGAATTCCAAAATATCGGCATTCCCCCTCTCCTCGGTCTTTATCATGAGACTACAGGGGTAAGAAGCTGAAACGTCCACCTATTATCGGGCCCCCCCCAAAACTTTCCTCGGGCATCATCACGTAAATCGGAACCGCTAGTTTGTCTAATCCAACGGTCTAGAAATATTCCTTAGCAGTTCCCCTTCGTTTTCAGTGGTTTATTATCATAAACCCTAGGAGCATCACAGAAAACTTCCTCCGCAGCCCTCTTCACTCCCCCACCCTGCATCTCACAAAAAAGACGTGAAATCCATAAAATCAGTAAAATTTTCAGAATTTAAATAAAAGAGAGAAAATGAAAGAAAAGCTCAGATCTTGAATGTTCATAAAAAGTTAGAAATCTCTGGAGGGATGTCGGATTGAACAGTTTCCCTGTTGGGTTCTCGTTTGTAGAGGTAAAGTAAATATTTTGTGTATTTTTGTGACTTCTTTTGTTGGGGGCAAAGCCTTTTTCTCTTTGTTTGAATTTAGATTTTTTCTGGGTTTCGTGTGTAGTTTTGCCCCCCCATGGGATTTTATGTTTTGGGGTGTGGTTTCTGCCGCTGTTGGTGAAGTTAAAGAAACGAACTGTTTGTTTCTTGGGATCGAATTTTGGTGGTTCTTGACCTAAGTCGTTTGGAGAGCAGTGAGATTGAAACAGGGCACTCTCTCTCCCTTTTTCTTTCTCTCTCTGTTTTTCTTTCTCCTTTATTCTTCCCCGTCTCTGGCGGGGGCGTCCGTATGTGGAGCTTGAGGTACTCTGTTTGAGTTGGGGATTTGTGGACTCTGAATGTAACCGGGTTCTTGATAGTTGGGGATTTGTGGACTGTGAATATAACCAGGTTCTTGATTTTGTAGTTGTAAAGCTCTGGTTTTTAGGCTATTGGCCAAGTGAGACTGAGTAGGAGCTAGTTGGCTACTGAGTTGAGATAAGAATACTGAATCGGGAGGGTGCATTTCAATTGCTCAGTTGTATGCCTGGTATTTTTTTTTTTTTTTATAATTGCCTATATTTTTAACGGGTTTATAGAGCCCATTCAACCCCATTACCAGAAGTGATTTGGATAAAATTAGTCCCCTGCATTGGAGCACTTGAGCTTCGCGTTATCTCAGTTAGAATTGCAAAAATTTCTGGGTCTGGGGATCTTTAGGGAAGATTGATTCCTTTCCTCTGCTTTGGAGAAGTCGCTTCCCAATGCCTTCTGTGGGAATGAGGAGGTCTACAAGAGTTTTTGGGGCAAGGGTATTAAGGTCAGGAAGGCGGTTGTGGCCCCATAAAAACAGCAATGGGGAGTGGATTGAGCTTCTGGATAATTCTCGTGATGGTGGAGGTGACGCTACTAGTAAACGAAAGGAACGTGCGCGACATCTAAATGATGTTTCTGAGCAGGAAGCAGCAGGGATGGATATTGATGTGAGAGTAGTGGTGTCTATATCTGAGCCTGTTGTTCCAGAGGTTATCGTTGCAAATGATAGGAGGTGGGGAATTGTTTACACTAGAAAACGCAAGAAGGTGGATCCTAATATTGATTCCTTATCTGCTGGAAATACTAAGAGGTTTGGGAAGCAGTTTTTTAGGAAGAAATTGAGGAAACAAGTAACAGGGAAAGAGCTTCCTGAAGCATGTGATTCCAATGTTGGTCGGGTGACAACAGAAGGATCGTTTGAGAATTCTAAATTGTGGTCACTTATGGTAGTTGTTGACACCTCCTTTTGCTGCTGGGATATAGTTTCATGCTTTCTTGGTTCTATTTTGAGGTACATGTGGATTGCCAGAGGTGATCTCCTGCAGATCTCTGCATTCATCAACTCCGAAACCATTGCTCTTACATACGCATCATGTGGGATCCGTTTCTTGCAGGTAATATTGTATTTTTCATTTTACTGTCTCTTAAGTGAATTGGGAAATTTGTAGTTTCTGTAAGATTAATTCTTTTTTACGTTTTATTCAGGAGTCTGAGTTAGTTCAACGTGGTGCCTGCACGATATGGGATGCCGATACTTCCACACCAATGTTCTCAGTGGATTATTCTGCAGTTCCATATTGTTTTATGTACTTGAATTCAAGGAGGCAACTTGATTTTGATCGTCTATCTTGTTCTCTCGAACGTCATTCAGTGGATATAGTTGAGGAAGATGATGAAATGACAATATCAGGCATGCCTTCTGAAGCAGTAGTGGACCTGGTTACAGTGCCAGTATTTGATGATGATTCCATGAAGATAGAGGTGGTTTCTTTGAATAGTTCTGTTTCTAATGCAAGGCGGAGTGTTCCAAGGAAAAGCGGTCACCATATCCAGACCAGAAGTTCTTTTAGATCAAAGAGAGGTCGGCCTTCGGCTCTTGGCACTCGAAAAGCTAGTGGCAGTTCCCCATCTCGCATTATAAGCTACAGGCACCATGGTACCCAAGTCTCTCCTATGACACAGAGACATGGGCTTAGGAGTTCGGCGCGTAAAATTGCAGCAGGTCCTAGGAATATCGTCACAAACATCAAACAAGTGAAATCTGTATCAGAGGGATTGAAACCAGAGGTTGACCTGACAAAATGTTCTGCAAACGTGCTGGTTACTGATTCAGAAAAGTGTTACAGGGTAGAAGGAGCTATGATCTCACTTGAAACCTTTGCTGAAAAACAGTGGAATCTTGTGATAAAGAAAGATGGAATGGATCCTTACAGGCTTGTTGCACAAAAATTTATGAGGCCATGCAGTTGTAATCGCTTCACGCATGCTGTTATGTGGAATACTGACAACGATTGGAAGCTAGAGTTTCCTGACAGGCAAGACTGGTTGATATTCAAAGAATTGTACAAAAGGTGCTCGGATCGAAATGTTCAGGATCCGGCAGAGAGTTTCATTCCGGTTCCTGGGGTTTGTGAAGTATCTGGTTATGTAAATAGCAGCAGTGTTTTTCTTAGACCTGATTCCTACATCAGCTTGAAGGATGATGAACTGAGTAGGGCATTTGCAAGGACTGCTAATTATGATATGGATTCTGAGGATGAAGAATGGCTGAACAAGTTTAATGGGGAATCTGGCGAAGGAAATCTAGATCATGAACTTCTCTCAGCAGATGATTTTGAGCTGGCAATTGATGCTTTTGAGAAAGGTTCTCATAGCAACCCAGATGAATTTTCTGATGAATGCAAAACTCCCGAAATTAATCTTGGTTTGGAAAGGAGAGTTTTAGATGCTGTTTACAGATTCTGGATTAAGAAAAGGAAACAGAGACGCGGAGCTTTGGTCAAGGTTTTCCAGGTAAAATTGTTAGGCCTCCTCAATTGCATGTATTTCCAGCGCCATCTAGCATTTTCTTCTTGTATCTCGCAATGAATCAATTATTACTGCATAACAAGTCTTCTATACATTTTTTGTTAAGTGTTAGAGAATCATGGGTGGATACTCTTCACTTGTTTGTCACTATTAATGATTTGATTATTCATTGAGAAATTTGCTGATACTCTTTATGTTGTTTACACTTGGATAAGCTTTCATAGAATGGATATTCTCTCTCTGCACAGTTCTCCCTTTTCAACTAAACTTTATGGGTGGCAATGCTAATAACTTGATGATTGCTTTGTACCTGGATAGTTCAATATCCCCTCTCCCCCTAACTCTCATCCGTTATATTTATTTGTTTACTATAGTAATATGGTAGTGCAATAGAAAAGCTATGGCTGTAGCTTCATTCTCAAGTAATTGGACAGTTTGAAGTTCATGATATGCTTCTTGCAGTTATACCAGCGCAGGAGAACCCAACTAATACCAGATATTGTCCTTCGTAAGAAGAGGTCATTTAAACGCCAGGGTGGCTCTAGCGGAAGAGGGAAACAGCGACCTTTGCTCCAAGGTAGATGTTCTTTGTACTTAGTAAATTGTCATCATGAATTTATAGAAGAGCTTTTATTATTTTTATGGAAAATTTGATGGAAATGTTGGTGCAGTTTAGCCAACTCCAAGTGATATTTGGCACTGTCGATTTGGTGATTCTTTTTGTTCTGTATGTTAGGGTTTATTATGAGATCTGGATTCTTTGTTGAAACCTTTCCCCTCTTGACCAACTGAGTTGTGATATCATTGACTTGGTTTTGTTTTTGAGTTTATGCGGCCAGCTTCATTTTCTGAATGCAGTAACCTTGACTCATTTTGTTGATTATACAGCGATGGCAGCTGAGCAAGATGCTCTAGAACAGCAAAAGGTGGAAGAAGCGACGGCAGCGGCGAATAGGTCAGAGGAGTTAGCTGTTTTAAAGCGTCAAAGAGCGCAGCAGCTCATGGAAGCTGCTGATTTAGCGACATATAAGGCAACAATGGCACTTAAAATAGCTGAAATGGCTCAAAATGCTCGATCTCCAGATAATACTGTTGATCTTTTGTTATAGTCCCAACTCTCTCAAAAGTAAAAAACTAGTGTTGTAATTTGAGATCATCTCAGGTTCCATGGCTACTTATTTTTTGAGGAAAAAGGAAGTCAAAACAGCCTCATGGCCTTTTTTAAAACGCCCTTTTGGATGGCGAGCAGTATGATTGGGGCCAGTGTAATTTTGTATAGAGATTCCGATTTGCGATGTACATTCTGTATTATTAAATTATTATTAATACCTCATATCTGGAAATTCTAACAATGATAGGTGTAAGCTCACAATAATTCTGAAAATACGATGAAGAAAGCTCATCGTTGGACTAATTATTGGTGGTTTTTTTTTTGTCTCCTGGGAAGAAAGGTTGTTGCCAAAGGCAGCCCAAAACTTTGTCATAGATATGATTTACATGAATAATACACGAGAAGCCCAGACACTTCATTTGGGCTTCCTTAGTTGCACTACCGTATGTTTCGAAAACTATAGGCCCATATGACCCATATACTTTAGTGGCCAATTAGCTCGGGGAGTTGATTGTTCCTTGTTTGGAAAACAAATGTGATAACATGGCTAAATGCGTTACATTTTTTTTTTTATTATTTGAAGCCTATTTTTTATTATTTATAATCATATTTTTGAAATAATCTTCCCAAATTGTCTTTCTACTAATTTTTAAATAATTTATCAAAATTTAACAAAATGAATTCTATCTTAATTATTTTAAACATATTTAATCCTATAATAACCAATTATAAAATAATGTTCACACATACAATATTTTTTTAAAAAATAAAAAGATAAAAAAATAAGAGAATAGGGGAGAAAAATAATCTTTTTCTTTTTTTTTTGGTAAAAAATTCCTGAAAAATTACTAATGTGAATGTAGTGTGTTGGTGGTGGAGTTTGAAAAAGGAGAAGAAGAAATAAGAAAGAATGTGAGTTTTTTTTTTTTTTTTTTGTTAAAAGGGTATTTTGAATAGTAAACTCTGAAAATATAATTATAAATAGTAAAAAATGCTACAAATAGTAGTTCAGTTATTAATATCTCATGAGAAAGTGAGAATATTAGGAGCAGTTGGATCCATTAGGAGGAATTGTAGTTGTCTTGATGTTAAAGATTTATAGATAGTTGATAAAACAATATGATCGAGCAAGCGATAAATACGTCGAGCGAATGACATATTAGTTTGGAGTTTCTCATAATTAGTTATTTCATTTTATAGATTTTATCTTGCATAAGGTTGTAGGTTTTTTTTTTAAATTTTTTTTTAAAAAAAGGTAAAATATTTAATTTAGACGTTTGGTTGTCCTTGTATGGCTGCTGATGGAAAAAGAAAGAGACAAAAGACAAAGAACACCCATACATACTAATATATTAACTTAAAATTTATTATGAAATTTTGTTTAATATTAAATCAAGTTTAATTAAAAATATAATTTATTAATTATATATTTTTTCTTATTTAGTTTCAAAATTAATATTTGAATAAATTTTTGTTGGATACATTTGATAACAAAATTTAGTTACTCTATGACAGTTTTAATGTTTATATGAGAATTTACATAGTTCAAATTTTTGTAGCGTAAGAGTTTAAAGTTAGAGATAGATTAGAAATACGACCAAAAAAAAAAAAAAAAAAAGCTTAATTAATATATGAGTTGTAGTTTGGATTATATTTTGAGCATTATTGTTGCATTAATAAAAATTGAAAAAAGATATATAAGAAATATATAAAATGTACTCTCTTTGTCCTATAAAAATAATATTGCTTGTACAATTTTGAATGACGTACTATATTTTTTTTCTTCTAAATTTATATTTTAGTTTAAATTATATAAAATCATGCCTAGTTTCATATTATAAGTTAAAAATAATACGAAACATGTTCTTATAATTATTTTTTTGGCTTATAAAAAGGAGACGTGTGGAAAATCACGGCTTATTTTCAAATATTTATTTTTTAATTAAAAAATATAACTAAAAAAATGTCCGAAGTTATCTGAATTTAATTAATGCATTTAAAGATTATAGTTATAAGTCAACGTCTTGACCCGTTTCCTACACGACTCTATCACTATCAATATCTTCTGGCTTGGAAAGAGTAGGGTTCAGATTTTTTTTTTAGTTAGGATTGTTGGATATTTCCATCTGCCAAAAAAGAATAGTACTACTATGTAGGCAAAATGGTTTTCCAAATTAATAAACTTTTTTCCCTCTACAAAATAATACTTATCTATCGCATAAAAATGATTATGTTCTGATAATATATATATATATATATAAAGTATTTTTAAAATAGATACTATTTATATAAAATATTTTTTTATTTATGCATAATTTTATTGTTTCCCTTTTTAAGAATTTACAAATTATATTGTATAATTATAAGTACGTAGTCCTAGTACTGTTGGCTAAGTAGTTAGTATTCACGTAGTATGTGAGCGAATAATTAGTTATTACGTGGCATAAAAATTTAATGATTGCTGATTCATTCGTTAAACTCTATTAAAAATATTAAATTATATTAAATATGTCAATTTAAAAAATGTGTAGATCAATTATGTAATTGGATTATTATATTAGACGAATTTTGTAATTTTTTAAGAGAAAAATTCCAACTCCTTAAGAAAAAGAGAAAAAAAATAAATTAAAAAAAGAAAGGAGGATTACTTCTCTCTCTCCCTCTCTTTTTTTGTTTTTTGTTTGTTTTTTTTTTTTGTTTTTGTTTTCTGGGCCAGTTGCTTACTATATTAGACGAAAGAAGCTTCTAATTTGACCCTTTTTTAAAAGAAAAAATATTGAATAAATGTTGATAAAAATCAACAGCAACCAAAATAGAAAAAGTAGCTTTCATATTTACACATCACTGCCCAACATTGGAACTCACGAAACCTTGATCCTCTTTTTCCGGTTTTGATTGCTGGTAGTAGATTCTAATTACTATGGCCCACCATCACAACCTACGGTCGAGCAGTCACACAATTATTCCTCCTAACATTCTGTTTAAGGTATTTTTATATATATAATAGTCAGAGGATCCCAAATATTTTTTTTACGTATTATCATAATAATTGTTAATACTTATGAATAATATAAATAATTTAAGTATTATTCATTTATTATTAATTATTTTTAAATTGAATATTCATATTAAATTAATATGGTATTAAAGGTAATATTTTGATATTTTAGATCGAGACAGTTTGATTGACCCAATAGTACACTTAATTTTATTTACCCACAAATTTTTTTGAGTGCATGATGGGTTATTTGTTGTTTGCTTATGATTTGTACTCATTTGATTGACCCGACGAGATATTTGATTTTGTTTATTTATAATTTCTTATAGTTTAAATTTGTTTGACTAAGTGACACTATATCTAATTTTGTTTGTCTAAGTCTTCTAAAGTTTTGATACTCATATTAATAAAAAAATTTAACAACACCCGTAGCACAGAACGCTTTGATTTCACTGACTTTGTATTGATAAACAAGATCTCATACAACACCGGTAGCACAGATCTCATACAAAAATTTCATGACATTTACTGTGTAATATAAATTTATTAAATTAAATTAATTTAAATAATATAATTGTTGGATTTATGTATTAAATGTGAATGAAAATTTGTTTGGAAATTAGAGTTAAAGCTAGTGGGACTTTTGTTCGCGTCCTATGCATATGAATGCCATACGAAATTCTCGCGGGTCTCATCAACTTGCGTTTTTCTCTGTTCCATATTTGATATTTTCATTTAATTTTCATTGACAATATTGAGAGATTTTTGTTGAATTCGAAATAGATTAATTGTGTACTTAATTTGATTCTTTTAGAATTCTAAAGATGATTAATCAAATTCATAAATTTGTAAAATTTGAAGTGATTTATTGTTCATTTAATATACAGATTCACGAAGGGAAGATTCATGGTTTCTATCATCCTATCAATCATTCATTCTGCATCCTAACTTAAGACTTTTCGATTTTTCTCTCAGTGACTATCGCCCCTCTTATCGATGCCCATCGTTCTTTTTTGTTCTAATTTGTGGTGAGACCATTTCGTGCAAAATAGACTTCAGGTATCCGTTATATCCTGAAAAATAGTTATCCAAATATTCTCTGACACAATGTAAAGGGGCAAAATTATTTTTAAAAAACGAGTTTTATATTTCTTTTTTTTTTGAAATAAAAGATATATATTAATTTACTGGAAAACGTCCAACAACGATTGACAAAACGAAGATACAGCAAAAAAAAACAAAATTACAAGTATAACTTTCATTTTTGTGTTTATTACGGATAAACCTATATAGATCTATCCTATCAAGCGGTGGATATACCGTATGTCAAAATTTTAATCCGAACAAGGATACATCACTAATTTTCTGATGAAAACTCCAAAATTTTTTTGGACCAAACAAGCGAACATCGTCAATGACGCTGCTACTAATCCAACGAACTTCACCAATGAAACTGCGGTCATAACAACGACCACCATCATGAAGCCGCGACCAATATATTACCAGTAGATCTGAATCTATTAAATGACAAAATAAAATAAAAATTAAGGATAATCCTCATTATTGGATGACAAAACTAAAAAACAAGAAAGCGAAAACGAAAAACAGATTTATTTATGCATACACATATATACATAGATTTTAAAACAACAATAAATAGTACTAGTAGTATTAATAATTGAGGGCTAATTTTAATGCATTAACTTAGCCGAATTACATTATGAATGGAGCTAATTACTACCTGCCGATTGGAACCATGCGAGCTGGCCAAGTTATAAAGAAGTCTTCAAAGGTTGGACGGCTACTAAATTTTGGTGAGAATCTCTCGAAGCTACCCATATTTAATTTCTTATATCACCCATTAAAAATTGATAATTGTCTAATATTTTTTAATTATTTTTAAGGTGAATTACATTTACTTCCCATGTGATTTGGTCAAACTATCCATACTTCCCTCAAGTTTTGAAAATAACGTATACTCCCATAAACAATTTAAATTAATAACATTTAACCTTTGATCGACAAAAAAAAAAGAGTAAAAATACCGATGTAAGTATTATTATTATATTAAAAAATAAAATTAATATCATTTTATAATATCTGCTTGACAAAATATCATCAAAATTTTTCCTTTTTTTAACATTTTTTGACGTTTAACTTTGGTCAAGGAGATATTGATAGTTGTCAGAATTTTGAGAGGCAATTATTAGTTTAACCAAATAACAGAGAATATAAATGTAATTTACCCTATCTTTAATTACTCTGATTGTAATTTTATTAAGTGGCACAAAAAGTGAACCATTGAGTGGCTTATAAATTCCTGAGCCAATAAATTTGAGTAATGCTATAGATAATGAGCCTCAACCCTTTGAATCTTCACTCCCGATTCTTATTAAGATTTTTCATATCAACTCCCATCAAATTGATACTCTCCCTAAACAATGTATACTTTTTTTATTTTTTATTTTATAATTCAATAATAACCCGGGAGTTTTTATTTGGATAATTATTGACTTCACTTGAAATTTTTATTTTTTAATTATCGTTCTAATATGAATATGAGGTTTTTAATAAGAGAATTTCTATCAATAATAGTAAAAAGTAATTTTATTAATTGCGTTTGATGCAAGACAAAGGTAATGAGACAAAGACAAAATAATTTCGATTGTTATTTTTTTGATTAGTAAAGGCAAAGGCAATCAAATTATTTTAATGAAATAATTAGATTACTTTAATGAAATAATCGAATTTTTTTAATAAATGTCCTGTTAATTTACCAAACGAGTCAAAAGCGATCAAATTTCTTTAATGATTATTGAATTATAAAATTCTGATTGTTTTATTATTTTTGCCTTGTATTAAACATACCCTTAAAATAAAATGGATGATGGGGGTGTGTGACTTGAACTTTTGATTAGGCTCACGTAAATAATTATATTTTAATTATATTAATTTATGTATTAAAAGTAAAATAATATATATTGATAATTAAAAAATAAAAATGGGACTATGTGGGGGAAATTTTTTTTAAAATAAATATATTTTTATGACATATAAGGAGTTTGATGATCTCAAAAGTTATTCTGAAATTATCATTTTGGTCATATTTTATTTAGCGGATAGAACTACTATTTTAGAACCGAATAAATAAATATTTTAATAAATTCAAAAATAATAATTTTATTTTATTATTTTAATTTAATAAATAAAATTATTATTCAGATATACACAATTACAAGCACTCAAGTTTCTCATTGTCCCATCGGTGATTATTAAAAGAAAAAAAATGAGCTACTAGAAGGATGGTCGGCCGAGTTAATGAGAGTGCCAACTTCCAACTGTTTTTTATTTTAATTTATTTGTTCGTTTGGTCCTTCTATTTTCATATTTTTTCATAATTCAATTAGGGCAAGTTTTGTTATGTATTTGGGGTCAGTAATGTAAATAATATTTGACAGCAATATTTTTTTTAAAATAAATTTCTTTATATAAAATTTAACGGGCTTGACAAGAGGGAATCGACCTAGTGATTGACCTCATCACTTAGGATAAAGAGATTTTGAGTTCGAGTCATACTTTTGGAGCACGGAGGCCTTGAGTTCGAGTCACATCGGAGGTTAGATCATACTGACACTGAGATCACTTAGGAGTATAAAAGCACGGAATCTAGAGTTCGAGTCACACCAAAATTTAAATTAACTAGATTAATATGCTTTAAATCCCTATCTTGGTTAAAAAAAAAAAAAATTAACGGGCTCAATAATGCAATGGACCTCGCCTAATATATGCTTAAGGTGCAAAAGACACAATTCTCCTTCTAATTCTCAACATTCTCAATTTTCTCCCTTATAATTTACGTACATTTTTTTTTCTGTAACTAATATTGTACTCGATTTCCCGACAAGTGTCGTTAGAGATTTCGGCCAGATATAATTAAGAAAATTAATTAATGCTTTTAACTTTCGGCATAATTTTTTCTTTCATTAATTATTGGTTATAATATATACATTTATAGTCTGAAATAAACATTAATATTGTATGAAAGAAAATTAGAGGACATGAGAAAAATAAAATTTAAAACACTAAATTAGAGTTGCGAAAAGAAAAATTAACTAGATTAAGTTATCTAGAAATATTCTTATTTTTGGATCAAGAAATATGCTTATTAACTAGATCAATGTCTTCTGACTATATTTATTAAAAGAGATTATTATGAAAATAACCAAATTTCAGATGAATGAAATTTTAATTATGATTAGAGTCATTCAAATAATTTCCAACCCTTAATTAAAATTTCATTAATTTGCGTAAAATTTCTAAATATTTTAATTATAAAACAATATCCTAATTTTTAATCTTTGAGGAACATCCTTTATCATTTAAACAGGTGCTTCAGCAATATCCTATAGAAGAGGGCCAAGAAACAGTTTTTATTTTTTCTCACTGTTGAGCTTCTTTTTTTTATTCGCAAAAACGAACAGTAATTTCCTTTGTTGGGTTCTTTCTCCCTTTTACCCATCCCTCAAAATCAATTCATAATGTAATTCTTTCTCTTTCCGGTGTTTTATTATTAATTATTGGAAAATATAAGAATAGTTTTATAATATGATTCAGTGTAATTTTGTCATAAATGTTTAGTAATTGACAAATTTAATGGTAAATTTTGTTATTTATAACTTATTTAGTCATACTAATAACTTTTTTAAACACTTACTGATGAATTACAATTTAGTCAATTCTTATACAACATGTATGCCACATGGATTAATTTACTTCACGTCACAAATTTTATACCATATGGATTAACATATTAACATGGTCCCTAATACATTTTTTATCTAAAAATAATATTATTATCAGTGAATAAAGTTTAAAACTAAATTTATCGATTAATAAACGTATAGAATCAAAATTGAGAATAGGTCCACTAAATGGACTATTCTTGACATCTTTCCCTAATTATTGGTTGGAAAATGCTCAATTGGTTTTATGGGCTTCCATCTCTTTTGTCGAATTATTGGTCTCTTTTTTGAGTTCTTCAACAAATATGTCCTACAGAAAGTAAGACAGTCCTTGGGCAATTTATATGGTAATATTATAATAGTATAATATGATTGTATTCTTACTTAATTTTGAATTGATTTTTAATTTTTAGTGATCCAGCTGTAATTGTTGACTTTTTATCCAACAACAAGGTTCACGCGCGCGTCCAAGTGGTGGGGTGCACTTGCTTTATAATTCATTTACTTTTCTGATGCACCGGAATTTATTTTCCTTTCTTTTTTTCCATCATTATCTTGGGTCTATTCTTCTCTCATTTTATGCTATTTTTCATGCATTTTTTCTTTTTTTTCTCATTTTTTAATTAATAATCCAATTTTTTTTTACCTCCAACTTTTATTTTGAAAATGAATTTTATTTATTTATTTCAAAATTTTTAAATTTTTTTATAAATTAAAATTTTGTTAATTAACATTTTAAAATTATTTAATTAAGTTAAAATATGATATTATATCAAATTTTTAATTTCATGAAGTTTTTTTTTGAAATTTTTATATATAAAGTAAATATTTGATTATATCAGTGAAAACATGAGTTTATATCATGGTTTCATGAAGTTTTATATGTATATGTATATATAAAGTAAAGATTTGATTATATCATTAAAAACACGAGTTTATATCCAGTAGAACGTGAGTTTATATCATGTAGAGCATGTGTTTATATCAATATAACAAGAGTTATATCATGTGTATAACAGCTTCATTAAGTTATATGTATATATATAAGTAAATATTTGATTATATCTTTGAAAATACGAGTTTTATATCAAGTAGATCATGAGTTTATATCATGTAAAGCATGTATTTATATCAATATAAGAAGGGTTTATATGCTTCCCGATTATTTGAATTTCACAATATAAAAGTGGTGGGTTATATCAATAAAAATAATAATTTATATCAAGTAAAACCTCGCTTTATATAATATATAACATAGGCTTATATCATACATAATCGTGTATTATATTACAAGAGTTTATATGAGTTTCAGCATAATTTATATCAACAAAAAGAGGGGTTTATATCAAACTAAATATTAATTTATATAATGTATAACATTAGTAGGTTATATCAAACAAAAAAACTAGAGATTATATCGAATAAAATACAATCTTATATAATGTATAATATAACTTTATATCATATATTATAAAGTTTATATCAATTCTAAATTACAAAATTAACTAATAGAATTTATAACATTATAACTTAACCTAAAAGTTCTGCTTCTAAATAATGCATTTTTCTATTTAAGCCAAAATAGTAAAATTTTAAACCCAAGTCCTTTTCTACTTCTCTTTTCTTCAGTCCAACATTAGACACACAAAGGAATATTTTCCTTCTTTGTGTAGAGAAGAATAAAATGTTCTTCCCCGTCTCAAGCCAATCATACGGCAACGCCAGCAGAAGCACACGCATAAAGGCATCGGAAATATCATCTGAAGGTAACAAACACCAAAAGAATACGACTCCCGATGACATTGCCAACCATTATGATTAAATTTATGCTTACCTCCAAACAAAACCCCAAAGTTCAACGCAAATTGACAAGAAAAAATTCATAAATCATTCAAGCATAAAGGTAATAGTGTAACCTTCAAAAGAGAAGTATAGCTCTCTGCTTGTTCAATCTCTGAAAGCGCCACGGTCTTCGGATGCACCCAATGATGTGAGTGCATGTTATGTTTTTCCACCCTCGTCACTACCACCAACAGTCCACAAAGCGTCACGATCTTCGGATGAGGAAAGGAGAATTCGGGCGTCACCAATGATTTCATAAGGAAAATTTTTTTTTTTGTGTGAATTTATATCAAATCAGCAATAATTTCACAATAACAGCATCATCAACGGGCGGCGAACTCGATCCGAGATCCAATCTGAGGTGGAGAGATTGGTGAGTTTCGATCGGAAATCCGTTATAAACGGAGAAGGGAAGAGGGAGGGAGTCGTTCGGGTAGGGGGAGGAAGAGATCGGTGGGAGAGAGAAAGATGGGGGAATGACAAAGTGAAAATATATTTGTGTGTGTGAAAGAACAGACGGTTGTTTTACACGCGCCCGTAATATTACTGTGGAATGGTAAAATTTAGAGACGGGTATATAGGACTATACTACTATAATAGTAATGTATAAGAATTGTCATAGTAGTAAGAGAGAACGAGTAACTTTGTGGTACTATTTAGTTTATGAAAAATGTTGTACTATTATTACTAATTATCATTTGGGTACAAATTCACACTACTTAGATTATGTTTGTTTATATTTGTAATATTTTATACCGAGGATGTAAATTTTTATGAAAATAAGAAAAAAATATTAATAGTAAATAATGTGGGAAAATTTTGGAGAAAATTAAAATTTAATTTAATATAATTTAGTAGTTTTTTTTTAAACAATACTAGTTAGTTATTGAGATTTGTTTTAATGTAAAATAGTCAACCTACAAATAAACAGGGCCTTAGACTAATACAGGCACTTGTCTCACGTACAAAAATTTTACTCCCTCCATTTTAATATATACGTCATTTTGACTAAAATTTAAATATTAAGATTGTAACTAATTTTTAAAAATTCTCATCACTTTTAATAGTTAAACTGGTTATACTTCTATTCAATGCATTTTTTATAATAATGTTATAATTTATAATAGTCATGACAAAAATAAATCTCAATAAAATTATAAATTAAATAAAAATAATAGAATAAAACTAATAAATTATTTTTTAAAAATAGACAAGTAACTTATGTTTTTCCAAATAGTAATGTGGGGGAGGGGGGTGTTGGAGTATCAATCTTTCCAAATATATGAATCTCAGTTTTCCCTAAAACTTATGTCATTTTTTTTTGGCTTAAATCCCCAAAAGATTACTGTCAATAATGTTATGTTTTTCTAAATGGTAATTTGGGGGGTGGGTGGGGGAGGTATCAATCTTCCCAAATATATGAATCTCAGTTTTCACTAAAACTTATGTCATTTTTTTTTTGGCTTCAATGCCCAAAAGATTACTGCAATAATGTAAGGTAGGTGCCACCTGTCCGAACCTCAATCATATGATCGTCCGAACCTCTGATTTGGGATCAAAATAAATTTAAAACTGACAATACACAACAAAACCCACAAGTCAAAACAATGTTGAATATCTTACAAAACATCTCAACGAAAAGCTGCATAAGAACGCCACGGAAAAATGTCAAATTTTACGAAAAAATGCAAAAAGGAGAAACAAAAAACAAAGAACGGGGTTGGCAATGCCCCGCCGCACTTTTTAATTTAGAAGTATTTGCGTATCACCAACAAAGTTTGACTAGGCTCACCCCATGTTTCTACCTTTCTCACCTCATTACTACGCTACACTTGACTGAAAGGGGTTCTTCACTCTTAAGTAGTGTATAAAAATCAAATCTTTGATCTTCAGTCGGGTTTATGAAAAAGGGTTCTTGAGTAGTGTATAAAAAATCAAATCTTTGAATTTTTGAATCTTCAGTAGGGTTTATGACAATCGTATGATTCAATATAATACTAGATACTGCACTGTAGTAGTGATAGTAACTCTGTTTTAGCCAACCATCTTTTCATACACATCTATTTTTGGTCACATTGGGCTGTCCCCCCTCCGTGGCCAGATTTTTCAATGCGGCATTTTTATCCACAGGTACTTATTGTGGACTTTTGTTTCCTGCATTTAGTTCTTGGTCCAACCCTTTTTAAGTACCATCCGCTGCGTTGTTCTTCTTGAATGTGGGCATTGTTTGGTTTAATTCAATCCCATCTTATCAACTACCTGTAAGTTCTTCGATCTTCAATTTGGTTACTGTTAACTATCTGTCTATTTCCATTTTATTTTATTGTTTTAAATTTGGTTTGCTATGAATCCTAGTTGTTTCTTTTTGTAAGTGGACATGCATGCGTTTTGCATTCTTTGGATTTAAAAGATTGTGAAAGGTTGAAGGAATAACTAGTTTCTTGGTTTTTACTCATTCACTTAGTTATATCTGAGTAAACGAAGTGATAAGATCAAAGAAATGGAATCAGGAAACCGGTCGGTCACCAGCTTTGTGGTTATCAATAAAAGAACTGTTATACTTACTCTGGGTATGGTTCTTTTGTCCTCTCTATCCTTGTGACGCTAGTCAGGTGTCTGATATGGCAGGATTATTGAGTTCTAAATTTCTGAAATTCTTTGTTGAATCTAGGTGTTTCAAGGTTTTATAGTTGAGAAGAGATCTTGTTTTGAAAAGGGATCCCGAATCCAATATTTTGAGAATTTCAGAGGTTCAAAATGACTACAATTGCCAGAGATGATCTGGCTAGGTCCATAAGCAGAACTTCAACAAGTAGGAGGTTGAGCTTGTCACTTAGTTCAAGAAGTTGGGCTTCAGCTAGTGTCAGAGAGGGGATTGTTGGGCTAGGAGGAGAGGTTTTCGTGAAAAGTAGGAGGGAAGATGATGAAGAAGAGCTCAAGTGGGCTGCTATTGAGAGGCTTCCAACATATGATAGATTAAGAAAAGGTATTCTGAGGCAAGTATTGGATGATGGTAGAGTTGTTCGTCAGGAGGTCGATGTTGCGAATCTTGGAATGCAGGATAAGAAGCAACTCATGGAAAGTATCTTGAAAGTCGTTGAAGAAGACAATGAAAGGTTCCTCCAGAGACTGAGGGACAGGACAGATAGGTGAGTAGTCAAAGGAATCCTCAGTTTCTAGTCATTTGTTGTTTTCTATCTGTGGTTTTACTAAGTTCATGATGCAGAGGTAAATTGTTCATTCAACAAATTGTTTCCTGTTGAATAGGGTGGGGATAGATATTCCAAAAGTCGAAGTACGGTATGAGCATCTGGCAATTGAAGGGGATGCATATGTGGGATCCCGAGCTCTTCCCACTCTGATAAATGCTTCTATCAATACAATTGAGGTAGGTTGTTATCTTACATGCGAACTAATTTCAGCTGAGACCATGTTTGAAATGGTTGGGAGAAATATTTTCATGGTTATTACTTCTAAACATCTAGCTTTTTCTTGTTGTTTTTCAACCGCAATAGGGTTTTCTTGGAAAATTGAGGATTTTCCCATCAAAGAAAAGGGTTGTGAAGATTCTTCATGATGTTAGTGGAGTTGTGAAGCCATCAAGGTTCGTCCTGAAACTTCTGCAGATGCTTCGGTCTCAGTTTTTGCAATGTTGATAAAGATAAAAAAAAAAAAAAAAATTGTTTCTTTTGCACATCATAAAAGCTGAGGAAGAGCCAAAAACCTACATTTCTCGAACTGTGTAGGCTGAGCTAAAGCATGCCCATTTCTGGTTCAAACTGAATTTGATTTCTACCACATTTCTGATTTGCATTTTTGTTATTACCTCTGATCTAGGATGACACTACTTCTTGGGCCTCCAGGCGCTGGTAAAACTATTTTGCTCAAGGCACTTGCTGGAGGATTAGAGAAGGATCTAAGGGTTGGTGGTTTTAATCTTCTTGTCATTTAGTTTGCGAAAGCTTTGATGTCTTTCAAGGTTTTAGCTCATATTCATTTTTTATGATTTTTGTGGACAGGTCAGAGGAAAAATTACTTATTGTGGTCATGAGATGAATGAGTTTATTCCTCAAAGAACCTGTGCATATATTAGCCAGAATGATCTCCACCATGGGGAGCTGACTGTCAGAGAGACATTGGATTTTGCAGGACGTTGCTTAGGAGTTGGAACTAGATATGACCTATTAGCCGAGCTCTCAAGAAGAGAAAAAGATGCAGGAATAAAGCCTGACCCTGAGATAGATGCATTCATGAAAGCAACAGCAGTTGCTGGCCAAGAATCCAGTCTAGTCACAGATTATGTTCTTAAGGTTTGTTTTCTTTTCCCCTTTGGCGGCCCATAGTGAATGTTTACTGCCAATCTGTGCAAGTAGATCAATTTATTATTGAGATAATGTGACAGATACTTGGATTAGATATTTGTGCTGATATAATGGTGGGTAATGAGATGATGAGGGGTATCTCAGGTGGACAGAAGAAACGCCTTACCACTGGTATGTAGAACACATCACTATGAAATTCCAATGATGATTGTTTCTGTTTAGTTTAATTTGCTTAGATGTCCCTCATTTGCCATTATATCTTTCCCTCCAGCAATATAACCTTTGTTTCATTTGCTTAAATGCAGGAGAAATGCTGGTTGGCCCTGCTAAAGTTTTCTTCATGGATGAGATATCCACTGGTCTTGATAGCTCCACCACATTTCAGATTGTCAAGTTCTTGAGACAGATAGTTCACATCATGGATGTGACCATGATAATTTCACTTCTTCAACCTGCTCCTGAAACTTATGATCTCTTTGATGATATTATTTTGCTTTCGGAAGGTCAAATAGTCTACCAAGGTCCGCGGGAGCATGTTCTTGAGTTTTTCGAAAGTGTTGGTTTTAGGTGCCCAGAAAGGAAAGGAGTTGCTGACTTTCTGCAAGAGGTCACCTCCTTGAAGGACCAAGAGCAATACTGGTTCCGGAAAAATGAACCTTATCACTTTGTCTCGGTGGCTGAATTTGTGGATCGCTTTAGTTCTTTCCATGTTGGACAGAAGATGTTTGATGAACTTGCTGTTCCTTACGACAAATCTAGAACTCATCCTGCTGCTTTAGTAACTGAAAAGTATGGCATCTCGAACATGGATCTTTTTAAGGCTTGCTTATCAAGGGAATGGTTACTGATGAAACGTAACTCTTTCTTGTATATATTCAAGACCACTCAGATCACTATCATGTCACTTATTGCATTCACAGTATTTTTTAGAACAGAAATGAAGGTTGGTCGTGTAGAAGATGGCGGAAAATTTTATGGCGCACTGTTTTTCAGCCTGATCAATGTGATGTTTAATGGTACAGCAGAGCTTGCTCTTACCATCTTCAGGCTTCCTGTGTTTTTTAAGCAGAGAGATTCTCTTTTCTACCCTGCCTGGGCTTTTGCTCTTCCAATTTGGCTGCTCAGAATACCCCTTTCACTAATGGAATCACTGATATGGATTATTCTTACTTATTATACCATAGGCTTTGCGCCTGCAGCTAGCAGGTAACTTCTGCCACTTAAATTCTTGAACATGAGTCCATTAACAATGTAGAAGTACCTTAGTATTCGAGAGCAACTTAAGTGGCTCTGGTGTTCTTATTGTTTCTTAAGATTCAAGTATAACTATGATCTGAAACCTGCGTTGAAACTACCCAGGTTCTTCCGTCAATTGTTGTCATTCTTTGCATTGCATCAAATGGCTTTGTCTCTCTTCCGGTTTATTGCAGCCCTTGGAAGAGTGCAAGTGGTTGCTAATACTCTTGGTACCTTTGCATTGCTTTTGGTGTTTGTACTTGGTGGTTTTATTATTGCTAAAGGTTAGTTTCTTTTGCTGTCAGACAGTATGTGACTGGTTGCTGTTAGCAAATCAATTCTCTGACAAATCCTGATGTTCAATAGATTTAACCTGCAAAATCCTTATCATACGTGCAGATGACATCAAACCATGGATGATATGGGGCTTCTATGTTTCTCCTATGATGTATGGACAGAATGCCATAGTCATCAATGAATTTCTGGACAAAAGATGGAGTTCTGTAAGCTCTTCTCAGATGAATTCTTGTGTTGTCATGCTGCTTCAATTACCAATACTTTGCTCAACATATAACTCCCACCCCTCTTCCTTTTTTCAGCTTGTCCCAAATTCCACTGAAACTGTTGGAAAGGTTCTTCTCAAGTCTAGGGGCATGTTTGTGGAAGAATACATGTATTGGGTTTGCGTCGCCGCACTATTTGCCTTCTCATTTCTCTTCAATGTGTGCTTCATTCTAGCTTTAACATATTTGAACCGTGAGTTGACTTGTGACAATACAATTTTTGTTTACTTTTAAAATAGGGACCTTAATCATGATTTATAGATGTTTTTCTCTGACTGCAGCCTTTGGAGATTCTAAATCTATTCTTGTTGATGATGATAAGCGTGACAAAAGGAAGAGCTCCTCCAATACAAATATTCCAACAGCAAGAAGCTCAGCATCTTCAGTTCCCATTTCTGAAGGTTGAGACCATATATACTTTTTTTCTGTCTCTGACTAGTTAACTTCTTTAGACAATTTGCTAGATTATGAATGTAATAAGCAGAACCAACTTCGTCCGCTTTTAAATGTTAAAATAATCTATGCAGATTCAGGGTAAATTTCCCTTTTCTTTCATATCCTGACAGTTTGATTTGCAGGTATTGATATGGCTGTAAGACGCCCGCCTGATCAGAGCAACTTAACTGTTCAAGAGAACGGAACCAAGAATAGAGGAATGGTGCTACCGTTCCAGCCATTGTCACTTGCATTCAACCATGTCAATTATTATGTTGACATGCCAGCTGTGAGTTATTCTTCTGAATTTGAGCCCAAAGTTTGCATCCAAGACATCTTTTTTAACTCATGATGCAATAAATTGGCAAACACATTTTGTATTTTCTCTTGGCATGCTTGATTTAATTTTCACATTGGCTACAAAACTGCTATCAGTTTCCAGTAAAAAGGGTAGTTTAGAAGTCAGCTGCACCTAACTTCCGAACTCTCTTTTCTTTTGCTCATTAGTTTAGAATGTCAAAATTCTAAATCCATGCATCAACATTGCATCTGCTGAACTGTAAGCATGATTATTGATTTGTTCAGGAAAGTCATTTTTATATCTGATGCCTAGTGTCTGTTCTTATGATGATTATATTTTTATCAGGAAATGAAAAAGCAAGGAATTGATGAAACTCGCCTTCAATTGTTACGAGATGTTAGTGGTGCTTTTAGGCCTGGTGTTTTAACAGCATTAGTTGGTGTTAGTGGTGCTGGAAAGACCACATTGATGGATGTTTTGGCAGGAAGAAAGACCGGCGGGTATATTGAAGGAACTATTAACATTTCTGGGTACCCCAAGAACCAAACGACTTTTGCTCGTGTTAGTGGCTACTGTGAACAGAATGATATACATTCCCCTTATGTTACAGTGTATGAGTCTGTTGTATACTCAGCTTGGTTACGCCTTTCTCCAGATATAAATAAACAAACAAGAAAGGTATGCACTTGTGGCTCTGATAATCCATCCAAATATTTTTTACTTTGTATTTGTTCTTCTCAATCTTCATGGTTATCTCTCATTTGATTATCTTATCCTTGTGGAAAAAAAAGTTTTCCTTATTAACTCTCTTCAATGTTTGTAGATGTTTGTTGATGAAGTAATGGACTTAATTGAGTTGAATCCTCTAAGAGATCTTTTAGTTGGCCTTCCTGGAGTTGATGGCCTTTCAACTGAACAGAGAAAGAGGTTGACAATAGCAGTAGAACTTGTTGCTAATCCGTCCATAATATTTATGGATGAGCCAACATCTGGGCTTGATGCTAGAGCAGCTGCAATCGTGATGCGCACAGTGAGAAATACTGTAGACACGGGGAGAACTGTTGTATGCACAATTCACCAACCAAGTATAGATATTTTTGAAGCATTTGATGAGGTATTGCCTGTTTGTCTATGCAATCATCTACGAAAGATCCATGGCCATTTACTGTTCCATTTAACCTCTCGGTACTTCTCGCTCACTACAGTTCTTTTTTGTTCCCCTCTTTGGTATATAGCTTTTGCTGATGAAGAGAGGAGGGCAAGTCATTTATGCTGGACCTCTTGGTCATCATTCCCAGCTCATGGTTGACTATTTTCAAGTGAGTTTCAGTTCTGCATTTTTTAAAAATTGTTCCTTTCTTTGTTGCATTAACTTATGTGTCTGATACTTGTTCAGGCTATTCCGGGGGTTCCTAAAATTAGGGATGGTTTTAATCCTGCTACATGGATGCTGGATATCAGTACTCCTGCGGTCGAGGCTCAGTTAGATGTGGACTTTGCCGAACTTTATGCAAATTCTGATCTGTATAGGTATCTCAATAAAACAACAATCGAATTCTACTTAGCCCGATGCTCTTCTGGTTCTTGCATCTGATTCCTGCTCTTTTGCCTTTGTCAGGAGGAATCAGGAACTTATCAATCAACTAAGTACTCCACCACCAGGGTCCCAGGATCTCTATTTTCCCACTGAATATTCTCAACCATTTCTTACTCAGTGTCAGGCTTGCTTCTGGAAACAAAGGTTATCGTACTGGAGGAATCCAAAGTATAATGCCATAAGATTTTTCATGACAACCTTCATAGGTATCATCTTCGGAATTATTTTCTGGAAAAAAGGAAACAAAATGTAAGTATTGTCTTCTCAGGATATAGCTTTCTTTGAAAATGACTTCCTTATTATTATTATTATTATTGTTGCATTTTGTTCAAATGCTTTGCTTACTTTGAATCATCACTGTGATAGTTCTAAACAGCAAGATCTGTTAAATCTTCTTGGGGCTATGTATTCCGCTGTTATGTTTCTTGGTGGTACAAACACTTCTGCTGTACAGTCTGTTGTGGCAGTAGAAAGAACAGTGTTCTATCGAGAAAAGGCTGCAGGGATGTATTCAGCATTACCTTATGCCTTTGCTCAGGTACAGCTCTAGCAGTGAGTTTGTTCTGTCTCTTTATTCAAACTATCCTTATTCTGGAAGATAAAATTTTTATCTAATTTTTTCTGCAGGCAGCTATTGAGGTCATCTATGTCGCGATCCAGACGTTAATCTACAGTCTCCTCCTTTACTCAATGATTGGATTCCACTGGAGGGTTGATAAATTCTTTTGGTTCTACTACTTTGTTTTCATGTGTTTCGCCTACTTCGTGTTGTACGGAATGATGCTTGTGGCACTGACTCCAAACTACCAGATTGCAGCCATATCTATGTCATTCTTCCTCAACTTCTGGAACTTGTTCTCTGGTTTCATGATTGCTCGAACGGTGAGCATTATGTTAAGAATGAATTTGCAAAAATATATATGCAGAAGAGAAAGTTCATTATCCAAGAACAAGATGCAGTTATGATGTAGATTTTAATACATATACATTGTTTTTGACTGATTTATATTCCAATCTGTACTAATTTTTTACTGATATATGATGAAATACATGCAGCAAATCCCGATATGGTGGCGATGGTATTACTGGGGATCTCCTGTAGCATGGACAATATATGGCCTTATAACATCACAAGTTGGGGACAGGAATGATCCAGTTCAAATAACAGCAGGTGGTGAACTAAAACTAAAGGAGTACCTGAGACAAAATCTGGGCTTCAAGTATGATTTCCTTGGAGCTGTTGCTGTTGTTCATCTTGGTTGGGTACTCCTCTTCGCGTTCGTTTTCGCCTATGGCATCAAGTACCTCAACTTCCAAAGGAGATAAATGGGAGGCTCTTCTTCTGGGCTTGATCAGTATTCTTTGGATAGACAAAATTACTGTACATAATATGAACACAGAGAAATATGTAGCTATTGCTTGTGTCCATAATCTTTGTATCCCTAATAGTAGTTTCTTTATACCAAAGTTTTGATGAATCTAGGTTAAGGGAAAGATGCTTCTTGTTGAACCTTCTTCACTGTATTTTTTTATTTCTTGAATAATTTCATATTCTGAAATCTTTTCTGAATCTGCGCTGTTTATATTGTTTCCCTTTTGTTGTTGTGGTTTAAGGTTTAGCAAACATGCCAAGTTTGAGAAGAAAAAGCCTTGAAAGATATGATATCTTAATCAATCTTTTTCGACTATTTCAAGAAGCCTGTCGGAAAGTGACAAATTTTGGAATACATTTGTCAACTTTTGAAGGTTTGTAGCTACAAAGATCAGAATATAGCCTTGTTTATTTGAACACCATCACCAGACATCTTTATAATTCCCGAATTTGGCACATTCTCTACTGCATTATAATCATCTCCTGTATATATAATCATGGCCCCTGAAATCCATTTCTACAACCTAATCTCCTGTACATTCTTCTGTTCATTCTTGAACATTCTTTTCATAAAATAAGGATTTCAGCCCTGACAGAAACTCTTGAGCACCTGGGGTGTTCCAGAGTTATTCTTTTCTGAATAAAAAAATGGCGGCACCTGTGACAGCAGATGACTTGAGGAGGTCCATGAGCCGGCGGGGTAGTGTTTCTTCAGCCAGCCGGAAGGGTTGGGCTTCAGCAAGCATCAGGGAGGTGTTGGGAGCGCCAGGAGGTGATGTGTTCCAGAAAAGTGGGAGGCATGATGATGAGGAGGAGCTCAAATGGGCTGCAATTGAGAGGCTTCCCACCTATGATCGGCTTAGGAAGAGCATGCTAACTCAAGTTCTAGACAATGGGAGAGTTGTTCATGAAGAAGTTGATGTTGCACATCTTGGCATAGATGACAAGAAGCATCTCATGGACAGCATATTAAAAGTTGTCGAAGATGATAATGAAAGGTTCCTGACGAGGCTTCGCGATCGAACTGACAGGTGAAATCAAATCACCAGACTTTAACTTCACTTCATCATGGAAGTTTCTATTAGATGGATTCATTATTCTAATGGAAGCATTTAAGTTTTTTTGATACAGGGTTGGAATTGAGATTCCAAAAGTTGAGATCAGATACCAGAATTTATCAGTTGAAGGAGATGCATTTGTTGGCAGTAGAGCACTTCCAACTCTTCTGAACTCTACCATAAATTCTATAGAGGTGCTTTTTATGTCCATAATTTGTCTGTCCTCAAACTACTTTTGTTTGCTAATTTTTTATGCATCTTCTTTGCCCTGATCAATAGGGATTTCTTGGATCTCTCAAAATATTTCCATCTAAGAAGAGGGCTGTCAAAATACTGGATGAAGTGACTGGGATTGTAAAACCATCAAGGTACCTATATTGATGAAAATCAACTGCAATATTGCAGCCCAGTAACTCTGGATTGTTCAATACTCTTTGGTGCAATTTTTTGTAGTCATTTCCTGCAATTTTCTTCAAGATTTATTATGATATTTTCATTGACTATGTTTCTGATTTTTAGGATGACTTTACTTCTGGGACCTCCTGCATCTGGAAAGACTACATTGTTGAAGGCTCTAGCAGGAAAGCTGGAGGATGATCTTAGAGTGTGTTCTTTTTTTCCCATTTTATATTAAACAAGATTTCCTGAACATTCAAATGTTGATATCTGGAACTGTTATATCAACCAAGATTTTTCTACTTTATTGTTTACAGGTTGATGGAAAGATCACTTACTGCGGTCATGAGTTGAAAGAATTCATTCCCCAGAGAACTTGTGCTTATATTAGTCAGCATGATCTTCATCATGGTGAGATGACAGTCAGAGAAACCTTGGATTTCTCTGGACGATGCCTCGGAGTAGGCACGAGATATGAGCTTCTAGCAGAAATGTCAAGAAGAGAAAAAGATTCTGGAATCAAACCTGACCCTGAGATAGATGCATTCATGAAATCCACTGCAATGGCGGGCCAAAAGACCAGTTTGGTCACTGATTACGTTCTGAAGGTTTGTCCTTGTCCTTCCATCTAGCTACAAGTTGCTAAACGATTTTCCAGCTCTTTCCTTCTTGTGCTGTAACTTCTAAGTGATGCCATATGCAGATAACTGGACTGGATATTTGTGCTGATACAATGGTTGGTGATGACATGAGAAGGGGTATCTCTGGTGGACAAAAGAAGCGAGTTACAACTGGTATGTGGTAATAAATCCTCTGATCGTTTCAGTTCAGAAAGTCATTTTCTGTTACAGGGTTGTAACAATCATTCATTTCTTGGATAATGCAGGAGAAATGTTAGTTGGCCCTGCAAAAGTTTTCTTCATGGACGAAATCTCCACTGGCCTTGACAGCTCTACCACATTCCAGATAATCAAGTTTATGAGGCAGATGGTTCATATTATGGATGTCACTATGATAATCTCTCTTCTCCAACCAGCACCAGAAACTTTCGATTTGTTCGATGACATTATATTGCTCTCCGAAGGACAAATTGTCTATCATGGTCCTCGTGAGCATATTCTTGAGTTCTTCGAAGATGTTGGTTTCAAATGCCCCGAAAGGAAAGGAGTGGCAGATTTTCTGCAAGAAGTCACATCCAAGAAGGACCAGGAGCAATATTGGTTCAGAAAGGATGAGCCTTACAGATATGTATCAGTATCAGATTTTGCTGATCAGTTCAGATGTTTTCACGTCGGGCAGAATCTCCAAAGCCAACTTAGTGTTCCATATGACAGAAGTAAAGCCCACCCTGCAGCATTGGTAAAAGAGAAATATGGAATCTCCAACAAAGAACTCTTCAGAGCATGCTTTGCAAGAGAGTGGCTCCTGATGAAAAGGAACTCTTTTGTGTACATTTTCAAGACTGTCCAGATTACAATCATGGCTGTGTTTACTTTCACTGTGTTCTTCAGAACACAGATGAAATCTGGCACGGTTGAAGATGGAGGCAAATTCTACGGCGCGCTGTTCTTCAGTCTTCTTAATGTGATGTTCAATGGGATGGCTGAGCTTGCAATGACTATTTTCAGGCTCCCTGTGTTCTTTAAACAAAGGGATTCCTTGTTTTACCCTGCCTGGGCTTTTGCTCTCCCCATTTGGCTCCTGAGAATCCCCGTATCGGTGTTGGATTCACTCATTTGGATCATTCTTACTTACTACACCATTGGTTTTGCTCCTTCTGCTAGTAGGTAGGATTTGGCAATACTTGGTTGATGGAAGTATTAGTCTCATTTCTGGATGGCTTAAAATAACAAAATTGATATTGTTTTCCATTTTGAACAGATTCTTCATGCAGCTGTTGGCGTATATTGGCATACATCAGATGGCTTTGGGTCTCTTCCGTTTTGTTGCAGCTCTTGGAAGAACACAGGTTGTGGCAAACACATTTGGAACCTTCACATTGCTCTTGGTTTTTGTTCTTGGTGGATTCATCATTGCCAAGAGTAAGTTGAACAATCCTCTTGCTAGCTTCATTTCTGATCTTTATTTGAAGTCTCGTGGAGGTTTAAAGTGTGATGGAAATTTGACATTATAATTTTCTTGCAGATGACCTTGAACCTTGGATGAAATGGGCTTATTACATATCTCCAATGTCTTATGGCCAGAACGCCATTGTTCTTGTTGAATTTCTTGACGAAAGATGGAACGCGGTGAGATTTTTTATCAGTCAGCCATTACAGATTATCTTTACTATTGCTTTCCACTTGCATTCTCATAAATCTTTTACATGTCATAAATTCCCGCCAGCCGAATTTGGATCCAAGATTTCCAGGAAGCACAGCTGGACAGGAACTTCTTGCTAGTAGGGGAATGTTCACAGAACAGCGTTGGTACTGGATTTGTGTTCTTGCCCTATTTGGATTTTCTCTATTCTTCAACCTCTGCTTTGTTGCAGCACTTACATACTTGAACCGTAAGTCAAATGAAATGCTATGTTTTTTCGGGTTCATCTAGATTGATAGCGTCAGTTTCCGGTCATGACATTTTTCTTGAATCTTGAACTACAGCATTTGGAGATTCTAAATCAGTTACTGTAAATGAGGATGATCATGAAAGTAAGAAAAACAAACTGCCATATTCTACTAATGCAAAGGTGATATCAGACAGAAGCTCAACATCTACAGCCCCAATGTTTGAAAGTAAACATTTTTAGCTTCTTTTGTTGTTTTTATTTCCATGATTCAATCATCTGTAACTTCCTTGTTTAGCTACTGATAAAATGCAAAATGATTTCTTGTGTTCATATGGCAGTGAAAAGCAATGCAGATGCAAGCTGCAGTGTGGGTGACAGTGCTGTCAACAAAAAGGGAATGGTTCTTCCCTTCCAGCCCTTGTCACTTTCATTTGATGAAGTGAATTACTATGTTGACATGCCTGCAGTAAGCCCCCATCTGAGCTATAATGACTCTCATTGTCTGTTCTTATTTCTTCAACTGACTGTAGCATGAACAATTCTCATTGGCATCAATGGTTGGTTCTTAACCCAGGAAATGAAAAGTCAAGGAATCGAAGAAACAAGACTCCAGCTATTAAGAGAGGTCAGCGGTGCTTTCAGGCCTGGAGTTTTGACAGCTCTAATGGGGGTCAGTGGTGCTGGAAAGACAACCTTGATGGATGTTCTAGCTGGTAGGAAAACGGGTGGATATATCGAAGGAAATATCTGCATCTCAGGCTACCCAAAGAATCAAGAAACTTTTGCTCGTGTTAGTGGATACTGCGAACAGAATGACATACATTCTCCACATGTTACAGTTTATGAGTCTCTTCTCTACTCTGCTTGGCTGCGTCTTCCTTCTGAAGTAAATTCAGAAACAAGAAAGGTGTGCCTTTCATCACCATTTCTTTCTAAATTTCATCATCTTTCATTAATGCATTTATATTGCAAAACAAATTTTTCTTATTCCAAGTTGTGAAGCATCTGCTGTTGTTGATTCAGATGTTTGTCGAGGAAGTTATGGATTTGGTCGAATTGAACGCGCAAAGAGACTCTTTAGTTGGCCTTCCTGGAGTAGATGGTTTGTCTACAGAACAGAGAAAACGGCTAACAATTGCAGTCGAATTAGTCGCCAACCCATCCATCATTTTCATGGATGAGCCAACATCAGGTCTGGATGCTAGAGCTGCTGCTATTGTTATGAGAGCTGTGAGGAACACAGTGGACACAGGCAGAACTGTTGTCTGCACAATTCACCAGCCAAGCATAGACATTTTTGAAGCATTTGATGAGGTAGGTAACTCACACTTGTAGTAGTGCATCATCTCAAGTATATATGGTTTTTGAAAAATATGCCATTTTAACCTTTTTCTTGCATCTTCTACCAGCTCTTTCTGATGAAGAGAGGAGGACAAGTCATTTATGCTGGACCTCTTGGCCACCAGTCTGAGCATTTGATTGATTACTTTGAAGTGAGTTCCAATTCAAATTCTGGGAATCTTTCCTTGATATATTATGTTATGATTCTTGATTTCACTGTTCATCTTTCGCAGTCGGTTCCAGGGGTTACGAAGATAACAGATGGATATAATCCTGCAACATGGATGCTAGAAGTTAGTTCCTCTGCAATTGAAACACAACTGGGAGTGGACTTTGCAGAAATCTATGCAACTTCTGATCTGCACAAGTATGTCAGAACAGACCAGCAAATATTATTAAGTTGTTTTTCCTCATGAAAATTTTACTAAATTTCTCTTTAACTGGTTCCTGATTGCAGGAGAAACAAACAACTCATTAAAGAGTTGAGTGTTCCAGCTCCAGGATCTAAGGATTTGTTCTTCCCAACCAAATACTCTCAACCTTTCATTACTCAGCTCAAGGCATGTTTCTGGAAACAGTTTTGGTCTTATTGGAGAAATCCTCAGTACAATGTCATCCGGTTCTTTATGACAACAGTAATTGGACTTATATTTGGAGTTATTTTCTGGAACAAAGGAAGCAAAATGTGAGCCCTGATTCTTCTAACCTTCCTTTCTAGTAAGCCTTGCTGCAATTTTGATGCTCGAAAGCGATGTAATCCTATTCAATCATCTGTATTTTTTACACAGGAGTAAGCAACAAGACTTGAGCAATCTTCTTGGAGCAATGTATGCTGCTGTTCTTTTCTTGGGAGGAACAAACACTTCTGCGGTACAATCTGTCGTGGCTATCGAAAGGACAGTCTTTTATCGCGAAAAAGCAGCAGGGATGTTTTCAGCTTTGCCTTATGCATTTGCACAGGTACATAAATGGGATCCTCCTCTTCATTTCTTGCTTAGCAAAACTTGAGACAATCAATCCCTACTAAAAGTTGTTTCTCTGTCTGTGCAGGTGGCTGTTGAAACTATGTATGTAGGAGTGCAAACCTTTGTTTACAGTCTCCTCCTTTATTCAATGATTGGATTCCAATGGCAAGCAGACAAGTTCTTGTGGTTCTACTACTACGTATTCATGTGTTTCGTGTACTTCACCCTATACGGAATGATGCTTGTGGCGCTCACTCCGAGTTACCAAATAGCTGCAATTCTCATGTCTTTCTTCCTCAGTTTCTGGAACCTGTTCTCCGGTTTCCTCATCCCCAGAATGGTAAGTTTACCTTGAAAAGTTTGAGCCTGTTGAAGGAAAAAACTTGGAGTTCTAAACACACAATTGCAAATTTGCAGGCAATACCAATTTGGTGGAGGTGGTACTACTGGGGTTCTCCAGTTGCATGGACAATCTATGGCCTGATTACATCGCAGCTTGGCGACACGGAGGAACCTGTTCATATCCCTGACTTTGGAGATCTTCCTGTGAAGGTTTACCTTAAACAGTTTCTGGGATATGAAAAGGACTTCCTGGGAGCAGTTGCTGCTGCACATTTTGGTTGGGTTCTCCTTTTCTTTGTTGTCTTTGTTTACGCCATCAAAGTCCTCAACTTCCAAAACAGATGATGATCAAACGTTGTAGATTTTGCCCCCCACCATAACTGCCTTGTTCCCTTGGAGAAGACAGCGATTCAAGAATGCCAATTTGTTTTGTTCATTTCTTGATTTTTCCAAATTTTCGTGAATAAGATCCCAACATATTTGTTGGTATTAGTTTCCGCTAAGGCATTCTGTTGTTTATATTCAATACTTCTTTAACTTCTTTCCTTTTGGCTCCCCAATTCTGTAAAAAAAATCATTCATCAAACATAAAACTTAGTGAATAAAGGCAGAATTACGCATACAAAACCAATAATCTTGTTAAGTTTCTAATATTGTTACATGTATAATCACTTCTGTTTGATGTTCTAAAACAGTTCATGGAACCCCTAAAACATCTTAGGCAAGAAGAAGTATAAACTTCAAGTTGACAAGGTCTAACTGCGTTCATCTCCATACATGACAAAACTCAGAAAAAAAACCCAGATTCTAACAGTTTCAGACAAGCTAAGCCATTCTACTGAGTGAGAGGTGCTTCAGCTATATATTCAATATCCTTCATGCTCTTGATGGTACATCTTCTCCTGGTATCAAAATCAACTTTATCCAGGTCCTCGGATATTCCAATGTATCCATAGAACAAGGGTTCTTGCGATTCGTCTGCCGGTGTTCGTTCTTTCCTCGTGTTGTAGTTTCTTAACATCTGCTCAAAATCTGTCCTGCCATGCTTTTCATCCACAAAGTGGTTGTGAAGATTTTTAGCATCTTGTAAACCAGGGAAAGTGCCCAAAAACTTTACTACCATTATATCATTGTTTGGAGAAATCCCAGGGGTGACTTTGATTTTCCCAACACTAACCCCTTTGCCTATGAATACACAGAACAACAATGGAGAAAGAAAGATCATTACATAGAGAAATTCTACCAAACGACATCCATAAACAGTAAAGTTCCATATAACCATATGCTAAGCCATTAGTTGTCATCAACAACTATGATTCATAAGTTTAACATATTCATCAGGGGAAGAAAATCAAACCTTAGACCAAGAACAAAGGAAAAGAGGCAAGGAGATATAGAGTTGAAAATGGTAGCGAGATTGGCGATTACAGACGGAGTTCAATGTCGACTCTTAGTGAAAGTGCTTTTTTCTTTTAGTGATGCTTCAGTATTAAAAGCACATAAAGGGTATAGCGAGTCACCTCTGAGAAAATCTTCCACTTGTTCTTTGGTGAAGACATTTTGCTCTCCCATATGACTAGCTGACATGGAGATGTGATGAATAATGAAAGTTGGTGGCCATAATATGAGGTCTTCCTTCTGGGCTAAAGCTTCAGAACTGGAAATGATCTGTGGAGCGAATGTAGTAACATCACGATCCACCACACTGTTCCACCCAAGCAGAACACAGATTGCTTTGTGAAGCCCCAGATGTCGTGCCCTCAATCCAACCTTTTGTGACATGTAACAATGAGTAGCCAGACTTCGAGTGTCCAAGAACTCTTTTGATGAACTGGGGAAAATAAACAAACATTTCAACAAAGGTAATGAATTTGAAACAAGAAATGGCTATAATGAGACAACAAAATCACTCCATCCAAACATAAAGCATAAAAACTAAATCTGATTAGAAAATAACTAGCAACTTAAAGAAATGTAAGTCTAAATTCGAAGCCCCACTCAGTAGTAGAGGTATCCACCAAATGTGGCAGATTTCCAAAGTATGCTTGGTTTTAGTTACTCCCATGTCAGCATTAGCACCAATTCAGAAAGCAGGCAAAAGTTTTGCAAAAATATTATACATTAAACCAAGTTTGAAAGATTCCAAAACTATCAGCCATTCTTCTATATCCACTTTTTGTACCATTCAGCATTGTTCCTTGAGCAGTAAGACATCCAATAAAGAAGCTCTTGTTTCCCACTCTCTACGTGAAAATGGGGAATCTTATGAACATTAAGACTATCAGAATGTCAAAGTTTCTTACAACTGCATATGGGGGAACCCTAATTCTCATTGAGAACAAGGACCCGCAGGGATTGAATTTCCCAGGAATTTCAGGAAAAGTATGTCCAATGAACAGCAGATGAAATTTCCTCGGGAAGGCTAGAATCTCATCAGTTAACAAACCAAAGCAATGAGCTAGTTCCACATAGCTACAATATACTCAGGCAGGTCTAATGTTCCACGTGCACTAAGACTTTCTTAGCTTCACATGTCTGTCCAAAAGCACACTTAAGTCCAGAAAAATTTGCACAAAAAAGCTTAAGGAGTCGATTCTCATAAATCTGCCACCTAGAATATTAACTAAACAAAGGGCACCCTACATCGGTTCAATCTAAGGATCGAATGAGACACAACCTCAACCACAAATACCCAAACACCAAAAAATATGAGAAATCATGTTTCCCAGGATTATCCTCCTCTGTCCAAGAAAAGAAGAGGTTATAGAGGATAATACTAAAACCTAGTGTTCAGATTATACCCTCATAAAATTACCTCACAATGTTGTTTAATTATTTGAATAGCCAAAAAAATCATGTCCAACAACAAGCAGTAAGTTATCTTGCCAAAATACAGGTAAATACTAAAAGGATCTTAACATCTGAGTGCCCCATGATCTCCTCTTTTCATCCAGAAGATAAAAAATCAACACTCTCATCAGGGGAGACCCAATAACATCCCCAACAAAGAAGTTTTAGCCCTGAGAGCCCTTTATGAAGGAAGAAACAGTACGATCCAAGAAGAGCGACTCAGGAAGCTATCTGAGTGTGCAAAAGGTAAGCCTATTCTACGTCTCCTCTTAAAAACAATGATCTTCTAAGATCAACGGACAAAAACAATGCGTTTTAACAGCAAAATTTCAAGCTATCAAATTTCACAACATATCCCACTTTTCAAATATGATTTCCTATAGTAATTACGAACAATATCTTCAAAAGCAAGACAGACCTTTTGCCACAAACAATGCAGAATAAGCTACCAGCTCTTCCTTGCTCTTTGTACCTTCTACGAGTACCTATTTTTTCATTCAGTATTTTACTGAATGATAAGAAAAACTCTTGCACCAGTTGCTTAAACTCCTCGGAATCCTCTAAATCCTCTGCTGCCCCAGGTTCAGAAGAACACCCCATTATGTTTGACTCCCATGTTTCATTTGCAGGCTCCTCTGACTGTTTTTCGTCCTTAGCTCTTACCCAGACATTTGTTCTGAAAGAATGCCTTTGACTGGAACTGCTTTGATTGTAAGAATTTGACAAACCATATCTGGGAAAACCTTGTAATGTTTTCTTCGCAGGTTTAAATGGTTTGCTAGAATACTCTTTCAAATATTCATCTTGGTCATCAGAAAACCGAACATCGTAGGATGTTGAATCTCCACCATAATAAACAGTTCTTCCAGTTCTCGGATTTATATTTTCACTAAATTTCAAACTTTTTGATGATAATAAATCACTTTCTTTTTCGAAATTCCACTTGTCATCTCTATCTTGTTGATGTTCACCATTGAGATTGTTCTGTCTGTTTGGTAAAGTGCTGTTGGTTGGATAGTAGCTTAGTTCTTCATCAAGATGATGCTGTTTCCTTTTAAAAGACTTTCTAGAAGGATCATACCCATAAAGCCCATCAGAATCAATTCCTTTCCTTCTTAAGTCATGATCCTGCATTTCGATCTCAAATCTGCTACCTAGTGGTGTCCTGATGCTTTCCCTGCCAGACACCAATAATGCATCTCCATCAGAAACATCAGTAATTCTTCTATGTGACAAATAACCTCTTGTTGGTATTTCTAATGGAGGAACTTCTGATTCACTCAAAACTTTATCATCGAATTCATCAAATGTATTCCTACGGTTCCAGTACATTCCAGCTTGTCCTCCTGTTGTGAATGATCTGTCATCGCGAATATAATATGAAGGCGATCGATTCCGTGAATTTGGGTGGTTCCATGAGTCACGGCCACCATGGAGCCTCTGAGAATAATCAGCATTAGTCACATGTTGTTGCTTGGTTGGGTTCACAACATTTGGACTGATGTTATCTCCTCTATAATAGCTCCTTTGTTCGTGATAATGTAATTTTTTAGACAACTCCTCTGATGTATGGCTATGATTACGATTCTCTCCGGACTCATGTCTAGAGTACATGTAATCCTGTTGGTGATCATCATAAATCGGAGGACCAAACTCAGTCCTTCTGTAGCTTTGCACATCGTCATGATTTGCAGCAAAATCTCTTCTTTCTAGACCTTGTCTTTTGAGTAATCTATCAGAATGGTAGTGTTCCACATGTTGGGCTGAATTGCTTGGATGAAATTCTGTAGGTAATCTCACATCATCTTCATAGGAGCCTAAGATATTCATCCTTGAGCTTCTCAAAGGGTTATGATCAAATTCCCTTAACCTGGACATATCAGGAAATTGTTGGGATGAAGATGCTGATCCTTTAAAATAAGGAACGTCTCTATGTTTAGCTATCATTTCTTCAACATTCTCGTACCTTTCTATCCTTTCCATATCTGCCAACCTTTCCACGTTCCTTTCTTCTCTATCAATGGCTGCCATTTTCTTTAGCATTAAAGGATCAGGGTATTGGTCCTGATCATTGTTAAACCTTCCATCATCTGGATTCCTTGAAGGTAATAAAAATTGTCGGCCATCTTCTGCATCTCTTATGTGCATACTCCCATGTTCGGAAAACATTCGTCTATCACCCATCAGCTGATGCTCCACAACGCCAGAAACTTTTTCCCCATCAAAATTACCTCTCAAACCACCATGGCCACCCCGCTTGAAGCCTGTATTCAATTCATTTCCAAGATCATCATATTTCCTTCTTGAGTCATCCCTACTGATATAGTTCTCATCATAATTCGTAGACCTCTGATCCGATCGCCCAAAATGAGCTGATTGAAACCTAGGATCCTCTCTTTCACCTCTTACTTCCGGTCTATAAAAATCCCTCTCCTCAAATGAGCCATTCCTTCTCTCCCCAGTACCTACTACTCTTCGAGGTGGGCTTGAACTCCTTCGAGGTGGGTGAGGTCTCTCAGTTACCTCATGGGGCTGCATCAAATAATGGTCAGAGGGACCCTTCTGAATTCGTGGGTCCCTTGACCTTACATCCCTAGGTGGCCTCGTTCCATAATCTTCCAGCCTCGTGGATTGCATTTGGCTTCCAATATCAAGATAAAATACTCCTAACCTGGTTGTAAATTTGTCTCCCAAATTCCAATTCCAATCCCCCAAAAGCCAAGCAAGTATTAACAGAAACCCATTAGTCCTCACCAAAGTAGCTTTCTTTGTAACAAAATCTTATCAACAAAAGTATCCCAATAAAGTTCATCACATAATTAACTCAAAAATTGAACTAAAGTACAGAACAGCACTAACCCTAAACGAGAGCAGTAGGATGATTACTACTAAAAGCCTAAACTGACTTCAAAATTCAACTTCTTTGATTACGAATAGTTTACAGCGTGAGTGAAGAAACTAAATCAGATATCAGATCCGAAGTGCGATAGAAATGGAACCTTGTGGAGTGAACCCATCAAAGATTTAGCCAGCTTCCTGCAAAAATCCAGAGTCTGCTAGCTAGCTGAGCCTGGAGCTGAAGCAGCAACTGCGAGCTGATTATTGACCGAAGAGATACCTAAACGGAAGATGATGGAACTCAAGAGTGAACCACTGAAGGAATTGAGGAGGTTTGTTTGATTACCAGACGAATTCATTCAGGTTGGATTGGGTTTCTTGCAATTGTGGAAAGTTTCCTGTAATATAGCGGTCATCCACTACTCTAGTCCAGCAATTATTTTTTTTTAACTTTTCATCCCTTTAACTATTTAATTTAACCACTTTGGTCCTTTAATTAAGATACTAAGGATTAAGTTCACCAAAGTTGAAGTTAAAAGGCATATTTGCCTATGAGAACAAACAAATAATGTGTATAATCACGTCTTTCAATTCAAATTTGTTATTTTTAGCCAAATACTTTAATAGAAGGATTAAATATAATCAATTTCAATAGTTGAAGGATTAAAAGGTTAAAAAATTAATAGCTTCTTGTCAACCAAATTATTTTTTAAATATTTTTAATTATTATTTTAAAATAAAAAAATACTTTAGTAACGAAAGATTAAAGATATTTTTCATGTGACTTTAACTAAGATTAGTGCATTTTTAATGGTTTGAATGTTAAACAAATATATTTATTATTATTCATTTGTTTGCACTTTTTTAATACAGTAGTAGGGCGGTGGAGAGTTCATTGACGAAAAATATGTTTGGCGTCATCCAGCTCATAAAAAAAAGACAAGAAGTTCGTAGTTCAACACATTAACCTGAAATTCACCGCTCAACGCATCAACATGAAAAAGGCCAAGATGAAAGTGAGTTGTTCGTTATAATCAAAGGAGGACATAATTACAGAAACTATTTAATACTTATCGTAAGCGTCAATCTTTTGATTTAGTCTCAATTGTCTTCCTATTTGACGATTGCCACCTTCAAAGGGGTCTCAATTGTCTTCTTGTTTGGCTGGCTGACGCCTCTAAGGGGAGCAAACTGCTGATCAAAAAGATATGAAAGATGGAGATGAAATTGATGTCTGCATCAGATTGGAGGGTCTTATGTTTAGTTGACTTTAATGTTGGGATCTAAAAGGTTTCAACTTCAAATGACCTAAACTTTAGACCCTAAATGACAATTTTCTCTTCTGTCTTCTATTAAGAACAAATTCGCTAAGAGCCCTGGAAAAGTATTTAATTTCTGACGTTAACCCTTAACTATTTGGATTCTTCAACTAAGCTATTGCCTGAAGACTTCGGCAGAATTGACTCATAATTCCCACAAGCTCGAGCGACCTTGAGCTTGTACATCCATGGAGATACGCTCACAGATGAAAACCCATTACTGGGTTCAGGCTTCTCCCGCAGATTTTGGCGGCACTATTCCCCAAGCCCGAAGGCAAAAATCCCCTTTTCTTTTTCTTTCACTTTCCCCCCTTAGTTCTTTTATTGAACTGAACTGTTCTGAAAAAACTGAAGTGTTTGTTTCGGGAATCGCAGCGGGCATACAGCAGTTAACATAGGGAGGTCCAAGATAGTGTTATTCGGAGGTTTAGTCGATAAAAAGTTCATCAATGACGTATTTGTTTATGATATTGGTACATTTTCCGATCATTTATTTTGCATTTGATTCAATCTATTTTTTTTTTTTTTTCCTGTTTTTGCTTCAGTTTCTAGCTATTGTGTTGCATTAGTTTGCAGTAGAGTGAAGATTTTGCCTAAACTTTCAAACTATAAACCAATTTGGGGGCTAGGGGTTGAGCTGATGAGCTTGAGATGTGAATGTCTGATGCGATTGCTTAGCCTTTGTAGTTTGAACTAGTTGGAAGCTTTCTTGGTCTATAAGTTTACGAAAGTTAGGATTTTGAGCATCATGGGTGATAATGGCCGTTGTAAATTTTTTCAGACAACAGGTCATGGTTTAAGCCTGAATGTACAGGCAGTGGTTCTGATGGGCAAGAGGCTCCTGCTCCACGAGCCTTTCACGTTGCAGTTGCAATTGACTGTCATATGTTCATCTTTGGGGGAAGGTCTGGCAGTAAAAGGTGGGTTTGTTGTTTAAAGTTTTTTACATCTCATCTTTTTCAGAACCTTCTGTAGTTGCAATTGTTGATTCCCTTAACAATATTGACTTTTCAGGTTGGGTGATTTTTGGGTCCTTGATACAGGTGCGTAACTTACAATATATGAATGCCATTGGTGGATTTTGCAGTCCCAGCTTTTATTGACTTTTGCATTACTTAAAATCTAGAAGTCCATGATTGAGTTTGACTTCTACTTGTTGGTGTCACAGATATATGGCAGTGGTCAGAGCTAACTAGTTTTGGTGACTTACCATCGTCAAGGGATTTTGCTGCTGCATCAGCAATTGGCAACCGTAAAATTGTGATGTTAGTTTCAATTGACTCATTAAGTCAAATATTTATGGCAATACTGTTTTGCTGAACTTTGTCCTGAGAAGGCTTAATTTTATACAGGTATGGTGGCTGGGATGGTAAAAAGTGGTTGTCAGATGTGTATATTTTAGACACAAGTAATGTCTGAATGCAGAAATTCGCTTCTTCATTGGCAAATGAAAGGTGCATAATGCAATAACATGTTGAGCTCATGCGAATGTGGTTCTTTTTCAGTGTCACTTGAATGGGTGGAACTATCAGTTTCTGGATCATTGCCACCTCCAAGATGTGGACATACAGCCACTATGGTTGAGAAACGATTGCTTGTCTATGGTGGTAGAGGTGATTTGAATAAGTGATTCAAATAAACTTGTATGCCTAACCATGTGAAGTTGGTCATTTCCAGTATTCATTTGAGTTTAGCTTGTGTTTGATTTCAAGTGCTATACCATTGCAAATTGTTTTCCCAAGTTTTTGTACATTTATAAAAGGGTTATTTCAACAGCGAGATTCTGTATAAATGAACTCCCTTTTTCTCATCATAAATGTGATTTAATTTCAAATGTAAGTAGGAGTTTGTGAAGGAGTTCTGCCTCTGATTTCTTATATTGGCCTTTAGTTCCATGTCAAGTACTTGATTAGATGGTTATATTCATGATTTCAAGTATGTAGGTAAGAATGGCTGGTGTTGGTGTCTATATGTTTCATTGACTTTTGTGTGATATGTGATAGTTTTATCTAAGTTTGGATGTAGTAACTTTGTAGGAGAAAATATGTCCTATTTAACTCTTAAAACAGATCCTTCAGAAGTCTAGACTTTATGATCTATAGACCTTTGCGAAATAACCGTGTTGATCATTATAGTTGGGAATTTGGGATATATTTTAGAATTCCTGGTATGTTGACATACTGATATTACTCCTTTCATTTGGGTTACCAAGGATGGTATGCTAGAGAAACCAGATGCTTGCAATTGACTGTAGTCATTTTTTCATTGTGGTAGGTGGTGGAGGACCGATCATGGGTGATTTATGGGCTTTGAAGGGCCTTATTGCAGAAGGTATATCTCTTGTCCTTCTCTGGCGTCCTCAAAATTGTTTTTTGCTTTGGTATAGTTTCTTGCATTCTTTTGCTTGTGTTTTTTCTTTAATATTGCTGAACAGAAAAGAGTAATATGTAATTAGTTAACTCAATTACTATTTCCCACCCCCCTTTTTACTTGTCCCGGCCCCCTTGGACCATTTTGTTAAAAGGGCAAAATGGTCCAAGGGGGGCGGGAAATAGTAATCCCCTTAGTTAAGATAGGATTCAAAATTGAAACACCTCTACAATGGTTTTTTTTTTTTTTTTTTTTACATTACTGATATTGTGTTCTAGTTTTATTATCTCTGTTTCTCACATATTCTAGTACACAATTGATTTGGCTTACTATTTCATGGTTTTGTGTTTATTGTGGAAGGAAGAGAATGAAAATCCAGGTTGGACTCAATTGAAGCTTCCGGGTCAAGCTCCTTCACCTTCTTGCGGGCATACTGTCTCATCAGGGGGCCATTATGTAAGTTCGTCTCGATTATCTATTTTGCTAGTGCTATTCTCTTGAACTTGTTGACATTGCTTTTCAATTGATGATCAGAATGAGAAATTAAAGCTCTCGTTGTTTGAGTGATGTTTTACTACGCTTAAATTTTTTATACCTCAGACATAATGTTTCCTTCAACATGATCAAGAGAATGGTTATAATTAATTGTGTCAATTTTAGCTGTGGTTACATGACCAGTTGAAGTTTACAATGCCGAATATGGAGGGAACATGATCAACCATTTCTTGCACAGGCTAAGGAAGCGTAGGATTGGACAGTTCAGTTCTGTTGGTTCAGTTTAGTACCAGTTTTTGTCAATTTAGGAAACCTAAATGGTGTTGTTCAATTTTCATCAAGCAACCCTATATTGGTTCTTTTAAGGCAATCAAATAGGTTACTATTATTTGGGAAATGAATTGGTTCTTTAGTTCTTGGTTTGCGAGTTAGCATGCAAATCAAACTTTAGCCTCTGATCATGTTTTGCTTTTAAGGTGCATGTTGTAGTTATTTTTCATTGATTTTTTCTTTATTACTGCAAGTCTATATTGAACCTAAGACCTAGAGTTAGCATTTTTGTCCCATTTATGTGCCGAATGATTTGCTATCAAATGACTATTTTTCTTCTGCACTTTGATCTGGTCAGTGGTAGCTGTGATTTAGGTAATGCATACTTTCTTTCTTGCTACTTCAAATTTTCATCCCTCAGTCAATCCTCATCTGCATTTGGTCTATGCATTATTTCTCCAACAGTTACAATTGATTAGTACTTCGTGTGCTGGTGCTTGATGCATTCCTCATTTATCATTTTTGGCAGCTTTTGCTATTTGGAGGGCATGGTACTGGTGGCTGGTTAAGTCGCTATGACATTTACTACAATGATTGTGTTGTTTTAGACAGGGGTGAGATTCCTCTTCTTTTGTAAATTTCTTGGATTGGTGCAGGTTTTGCATCAATTCCCTCCCCCCCCCCCCCCCCCCCCCCCTTTCTCTCTCACCACATTGATATCTGTTTATAGTGTCTGTACAATGGAAACGACTGCCAACTAGTAATGAACGACCAGCTGCTCGAGCATACCATTCTGTGAGTTGCATTGGTTCGCGGTATTTATTATTTGGTGGGTTTGATGGGAAATCAACCTATGGTGATCTATGGTGGTTGGTTCCAGAAGGTACTGCCAAAATTGAAAGCTGCCTGATATCTCAACTCATATTGTGAATATATGGTGTATGAAGTAGAGTGGTGGTCAAAACGAAGAGAATACTTAACAAACTAAACTGACCAACGAGTATTTACCTGTTACTGGATAATGTTTCTGGCTGGACTAGTAGCACCACCTAGCACTTATCTTGTTTCATTCCTATTTACTTTTTACTGTCAGCTAGATATGGTATATGCTTCATGGAATTTTATCAGACCTTTTATGCACAAAAGGTGAAGATTTTTTCTCTCAACGTGACTCGAATTTCATGACTTATGTTTTTTGTGGCTTGTCGCTACTCTTTTTGGTTCTGAGACATAGTGATCACAGACTTGAATAATTAGTCAATAACAGGATGCCAATTGTACCGAGTTTCCAAATCTTTTGGAAAATGTGAAGAAAATTACTGAAAGTAAGCATAAGCTGAAATAATTTGTTATTATGTTGGCATGGTTAACAAGAAAGGAAGTTATTTTAAAGCAACAGTAAATGTATTCAAGGTCCATGTTCATATTGGAAACTTATTCCTCTTTCTTTCTGCATTTTTGCTTTGGCAGATGATCCAATTGCAAAGCGAATGACTGTTTCTCCCCCTATGGTCATCCCAGAAAGCAGAAATCCTTCTAGGGAAAATGAAAACTTTATGTCCAAGGACAAGGTAACAATATTTAGTGTTGGCACTCTTTACTTGTCGATACTGTTGCCCAGAACTCCGTGGGTGTGATCAGTTGGAATTTTGTGGCTTTGAATTGGATAAATTAGGTAGCGTATCATTTGGAATGATGTCATTTGTCGATGCTGCAGTTGCCTTTCTGATCTGATACGGAGGATCATAGGTGGCAAAATATAAGTCATGCAATTGTTAACACATAGTGCCTGATTTACTTATGATGCGCATTACACGGGACCTGAAAATCTGATGCTAGTTGAAAATCATTGGATTCTTATTTTACTACTTAGTGAATTGTTTTATTTTGAGTGAGTGATAGATTAAGAGAATGACTTACTGCTCTGTCTTTGCTTGTCCACAAGTTCTGTTTATGAAGCTTAAGATCTAATTGTTTCGTATTTTGCACCTTCACAGGGAAACCAAACTGAAAGATCTATGGTCTCAGAATTGTGGGAAAGATTAGATGTTTCTGTTTCTCTTTCTCGTCACAAGCTGATAATGAATGAGCTGGAGGATAAAGAATTTAGTGAATTGGCCTCACAAGTGGTTGGACAAAAGGCTCCCAATAATGTGCAGGTTAGAAAAGACAGTTTATGCTCTGATGTGCATTTACATGTGGTTGGTAGCCCTGTGGCTGAACATGTATTTGCTTTCTTCACTACTTTTTCTGTTTGGTCAGATGGTGCAGGCGCTTCGGGACCACTGGAAGAACTCTTCACCAACATCTATAAAACTGAAAGAGCTTAGTCCATTACTTCGTGACTACCAACGCCTGTTCATTAACCATCACTTGTAAGGATCAACTTTACCCTCTTGTATGCATAAAGAGGTTCTTGTGTGATTTCCTTCTACCTTTGATAGTTCATTTCCTGATGCAAATTCATGAGAACAGTCCATTGTTTAGTATGCTGTAGGCATGAAATTGAGAAGATATATGTACTTCAGGAACAGTCCATTGGCTTGGTTAAATATGTTTAGGTCTTATTTTGCTTTATATTGAACACTATTGTAATTTTCGAACTTCTCAGCTTTTAGCTTTGTAATTTAATAAAGGAAAGGAATGGATTTGATCTCTACTTGTTTCTCCTTTGTGAATTTAAGATCTGCTTCTGGTTAAATAACTTGGTATTTCAACTTGCTACTTTTGACAGGCAGAAAGTTGGATTGGATTCACAGTCTGTAGAATCTGGTTTTCCTAAAAGAGAGACATATCGATATTACCATATTAGAAATGCTTCCCAGGTACTAGTTTGTTTTATAATAAGGGCTTCTGTTTGTTGCCACATGCTATCATGTTTCTGCTTGATTACTGTTTTTATTCTGTGTTTTTCCTTTTGTGTTTCTTTCTTGACCTTTTTAATTGATATTGAAATCACTTTCCAACTTACAAAGTGCAAGAAGAGATGAAAGTTTTAACTGCCTAAAGTAAACTATGAGATTCTTCCTCCTTTAATTAAAAGAAACAGACCCAAAATGGGAGGTGATAACCTTGAAGTAGAAGTGCCTTTAGAAAATAGGCCTCCTTATCCGTGTTGCAAACTCTTCTTCACTTTTGTATGTATTGGCTTGCTCTTTTTTTTTTTTTTTTTCTTTCTGTTTTATTGAAGCATGTATAATAGATTAAGGAGATAGTATTTGGCAGCCTCCCAGCCAATCTAACAAAGTCTGAGAAATTGGTAGAGGCACAGTGGGTAATTTTAGTTATTTTGCTGTTTATGATGCCAGAATGCCACCGAACAGAAGAAATTCAGTTTACTAATCATATGTTTGATTTGAGGAATAATTCCAATGCTCTGACATTTTTGAATTAGGCTATATCTAGCAAATTTGTAGGATGTGCATTCATCTTTTGCTGAAACATAACACATTTTACTCAAATTACATAATAAGATTGGATGGAGATGGAATCCACAACGTGCAATAGTAGCCGCTATCTTTCTTTCTTTCTTTGTGCATTTCCATGCAACCTTGAGCTCCTTTCCCTACCTTCCCTACACCATATTTTACTGAGTATTTCTTTGGCTTTACTGAGCAGCTGCGCATGGACGATATCCCATTCTTACTGGCAGAGTATAAAGAGGTGTTGTCAGATGTAAAAGAAGATTGAAAACTTGATACACCAGCCCCTACGCTTTACGTGAGTTCGATCCCTCCCTGATTTTTGTGTTCGACTGAGTTGTTAAGGTAGACTTGTGCTGTTGCTGTTGAACTGTTGTAGGAACGTTGGTTTATCTTCAGATTAGTTCAAAGTGAAAAACTGTAAACTACTGTGTGAATTTACTGAGCAAAGTCTCTGATGATAATATGGATGCTTGGTTTGATTGCTTTGGGTGCTATGAGAAATTTCCTTGCTAGTTTTGGATCCCTCTAAGTTGCATTTGCAAAGGGAATAATTCGCTACAGTAAAACCAAAATCCACACTTAAGTTCATGTATTACTGAGATGATGAGCTGTTACAATGGTGCTGCTGGTATACAAACAAAACTAAAGCACTCGATTATTACTATGCAGTAAAATAAATAAATAATGGCTGATATATCCAATTAATTAGTCAATGGGTGAAAAAACATTTAATTAGGGGAAGCAAAGATTAATTAGCGTGAGGGTTGGGAGGATTAGTTGCTGATAATCTTGCTTAGCTCCTCCAGCTTTCTCATCCTCAGCTTCTCGCTTTCATTCACCATCTGAGATGCCCCCCCCCCCCACCCCCAAAAAAAAAAAAAAGATAATTTTATTGATTAAATTTATAATAAATAAAATTATTAGTATAAGAGAGAGCATTATTTAGCAAAAGTTGCTTATAATTATGAGATAATCAATCATTCATATTTTTTAAAAAAAAAATTTGGAATTACCTCCATTAGTGTGGAAGTGAGTTGAACTTTTTCATTGTTCTTGTCTTGGAAAACCTCCAAAACTTCCTTGTATTCTTTCTCCTATGTCAAGGACAAAGCCTTAGATTAAGATTTACACGCATACCCAACTTTGGCATATTAATTAAATCAAAGAAAATCTAATCATATTTATTAACTTAAATTAATTAAACAAATAATAACTGAGCGTAATATAAACACTCACCTTCTTTTGACAGGTCTGACCTAGAGATTTGAGTTCACGATTGACAACGTCGATCCTTTTTCTCACAGCTGCTACTTCCTTCTTCATCGGATCCGTCAAAACCTCCAGCTCCTTATCACAATATAACAAAACCTTCCATCAATAACCAATCCAAAATAATACTTAAATTCCAACATAAAAATAGTCTTTTTTTTTTTAAATTTTGATAAATATAATTGAAATAAAACTTTATTATTATAATTTTTCAGGTGTAACTTCTATATTTTATGCAAAAACTATATATATTTTTTGATACCAGAATGACTCGAATTCAATGATGAATGGATGACTGACCTCCCAAACTTGAGCCAAACGCTTAGTTTGTTCCTCGGCACGGCTGAGCTGAGACTCGACTCTTTCTTTGACCTCAAGTTTCCTCCTTTCAATCTCTTCTTCTCGAGCTTGAAATGAAGCAATCGCCAGCTTCGACATATCTCCCTCGTCGTCTGTATACTCCACCGATAACCTCCCGCTGCTTCCCATTTTTTCCACAGTGCTGCTGCTGCTGCTACTTTTCTGCATGGTTTTTCTTCTGGGCTACTATATATATTCTTCTTCTTTAGAGATTGTCTTCTTTATGATCCCTTTTCTCCCCTCCTGCCCGTCTGATTCTGTGCTTTTAATACACTTTTCTCTCTGATCTTTCTTCTCTTTGCTTATAATGGAAACTATTCCCCCAAACTAAGCAAGCTTGAATACTGAAAGGTGGTTCCATTCTTTTATCATATGTAATATTGTTTATAATTATATACCAACTTCATTCAACCAACAAATTATTATTTTCTGTTGACATTTTTAACCATTTACATCAGATTCAGAGGTTGAATTTTATAAAGTCTAATTCTAACTGATTATTCACTCTACGTCAAGGTAAAAAAAAAAAAAAAAACCAACAATAAGGAAAAAGAAATATTTTGCACTAAGTGAAGATAACGGTAACTGATAGACACTACTAAAAATACAATTTTTTAGGGTATTTTTGGCTCAAACCTCCAAACAATTAGTTAGATTCGTCCTATTTCTTGACATATCTTTTAAATATTTTTATCTCTTCAATAATATCCCTATATATCATAAAATAATAGTTATATTTATTGAATTAAAACACTAGCTATAATGTATAGAAATATTACTATATTTGATTTTTCAACAAAAGGAATGTTTCCAAATTAATATTACATTACATAGTACAATATATCCCAAAGTTTGCTTCAAGCATGAGCAATTTGGGTTGTTTGGATCCAACTGTTGAGACTCACAAAGTGGAAGTTATAGGATAGTAGTACTACTTAAGAAGTTAAAATGCAGCAACCCTAGCTGCTGTCAAATTTGGTGATATTTCTGTATGCGTCCATGTATGGTGAAGAGGTTTTATCCCTTCACTCACAAGTTAAGTCAGATCCAGTTAATATATATATATATATATATATATATATATATATAAGAAATCTTAGGATAAAAAATCCACCACCAAATAAATGCCCATGCATGCTCATACATTAGATACCTATATTTAGTGTTCCATAAATTTTAGATATTTGATAATTCTTGATAATCAATCGTTGAATACTACTATCTAAACATTACTTTTCTATTAAAAAGATCTCTTTCCAATACTACAGATTATTGAACTTCATGTGATTCAAAATAAAAAAGTTTCTGATTTTCTATTTCATATATTGTAATGAGTATTTGGGTTAACCATGGTAGACTAATGAGAATGAAACTTAAAAGTTATTGTGTCAGTCTCTAGGATTGGAATGTTATAGATGTTATCGAAAGAATGCCCTAATTTGGTAGTTAATTCTAAAAGTTATAATTTTACATTATTTATGAGTCCAATGGGATAAGTGGTAATTTGGCCATTTAGGGCTAGCAAAGCAAAGTAGCTAACTATTTTGGTCTATCAAGACAAAATGGGAAAGTTATTGGGTCAATACGAAATGAAAAAAATAGTTTTGTTTATAAAATAAATTTTTTTTTCTAGATAGATATAATATACAGTAACAGTGAGAATATTTTGTTAAATAAGTAGTTAAGATGTTGTAGTTACGCGTTTTTGGAGAGACTGCTCTGATTAAGAATTGATTATAATAAGTTTAGATAATCATTAATCAACAAAACTGAAATTATTGTTTGAATTAGTTGGGATGGTCAACGCTCTGCTCTCTTAGTCAATTTTGGCTGGAATTCTCCAACTACATGCCCTACAATTTTACTTATTTTTTCACAGTAAAAATACAATCTCAAGATTATAGGCTAAATTCTTACTCACAACAGTAAAAACAAAATATCGATAAAACAAGTATTTTAAGGTAATAAAGATAAAAGTGTGGATAAACGAAAGCATTTTGATTTTTCGTGCATAAAATGTAGTCATAATATTATTTTTTCTAAGTGTCCATATTCTCTTGGACAACTTAGGCACGTCCAAGTCAAAACAAAATTATTTTCATTTTTGAGACAAAATATTCCCTCTTTTATTTTTGCTTTAAAGAAAATATTTTTAAAATAGTGTAGAGAAAATGTAGTCATAATATTATTTTCATTATTACAGAGAAGAGTCCAAATTAGAACCTAGAGAGTAATAGGTTATTTGTATTTAGATTTCATTCATAATTATAACTTGCCAAAAATAAAAGATACTCTTTTATAATTTTTATGTAAGATATTTTAAAAAATGCGAGAAATTTATTTTATAAGATGTTTTAAATTTCAATACAACTTTTGACTTTGTATTCCTAAATTATATATATTTAATGATAGAATTTAAATAGATTGAGGAGACTAAGCCTATTAACTCATTTTCAATGTAATTCGAATTCAAAATTTCATAATCTTAAGTGAAGAGTGTCAATCAATAGATCATCTCTTTCTTGTCGAAGAGACATTTTTTTAAGAAGAATTATAATAAAAGAATTTAAATAAATTATTTTTTCAAATCAAATAAAATTAATTTTTAATTGTTGTAACCAACCTTAAACTTTTGGAATATAATTTAAATTTATTATTTGAATATATTTAGAAATAATATTCTGTGATGACCTTTTTAGTTACATAACTAATCAAACCACATTTCAATGAGGTAGATGTTATTCGTTCAACATGAATATTCAATCTAAAATCAATAAAAACATTATTACATTATTTATATTAATAAGATATTTATAAATTTTCCATATGAAATTGAGATTTCAATCACCTCCAACCCACAACATACCCTAAATCGTGGGCCAAACAACTCATAGGCAAAATATTATGAAGCCCAAATCAGAGAGAACCAAGGGAGCCTAACAAAAACTCGCTCAGATATTATGTAAAAACAATTTATTTAATAAAAATATTTAATTGAAAATTAATTGATAATAGTGAAATTTTTTTTGAATTATTTGTATTATTTCTGAGATAGAATTGAGATTTCAACAAAGACTTATCCTAAAACATAATATCATAACTTTATTTTTAATTTATGTTTTTAATTGCTCAATTTATGACAGATCATATAAATATAAAAAATAAAAAAATTTGCTTCAAAAAAAATCATATAAAAAAATAAAATTATAAACTCAAAAATAGGCGACAATGAAAAGTTGGAAAGAAAAATACTGCATTTTTATTTATATTATCAAGATTGTAAACTTTTTATTTTTCATAATAACATTATATATAATTTCTTTAAAGCAAATATTAAAGTAAAAATTTGAAATTTTATTACAATAAATAATGACTCTCTTATCTTTTTATAAAAGAATTATTTATATAAATGAAGAATGATTTATTATTCAATACTACGTTCAATTTTTTTCTCTTCTTAATTTATTTTTCTTGCATGATCCTTTCGATACTTTGTTAGTTCATTTGCAGTCATATATTTTAACAAGATAATCGGATAAATTTATTTTTTTAAATTTTATTTATTTATTTTTAATCGGAAACACACGCTATTTTCATGTGGCTGATCGCGTTTCACACAAAACTACCCATCTTCCCACAATACCCTCAAACATTCATCTATTCACAACAATATACCTTTCCCCAATTTCATTCCTCTTAATAACCCTATTCATTGATTTATTTTACAAATTCCAAAAAATTTTTTGGAGTAAAGAAAAATTCCTCATTTCAACTAATCAGCTATCATCCATCAGCAATTGCTTCAATTTCATGAAACGGTGAGCAGATTTCTGTTCTGAAATTTCTGGGTTTTTTTTTTTTTAACATTAAAACCCTAATTATTTAATTCTGCTTTTGGGTTTGGGTTGATTATTCTTTCGGAGTACGTTAATTTTTGGGAGGGTTTATTCAATGATACTTATAAGAATTTAGATTCTGTTTAATTTTCGTTGAGCTTTTTGAAATCTGTTATCAGTTACTCTTTTATTTTAATTTCAAATTAGTAAAAAGCTTAAATTGATTTTTTTTTAATCGAGAAATAGAGAGTCTGGATGATTTCTAGAATTAATGGTATGTGTGGACTATAAATTTTTTTTTAAAAAAATTATTATAACTTAATTTTTGTTGATTGTTGTACGTTATGTGTTGTGCTGATCCGCTTCTTGTCTTGATGCTTAGCATCGGTAATGGATTGGCTTCTACCTGTAAATTTTGTTTATTTCGTAAAGTTTGGTATTATTTGCTCAAAACCCTGATCCTTATGTTGAGACGAAGATGTTTCTGATGTTTTTTCGTGGGTCTATTATGGCTTTTGGTTATCAAGATAACAAAGTTAGTTTGGTTTTGTGACCTTCATCCCTGTTCGGCTGGATGATACTGATATCTTTGTTTCAAAGGTGCCCTTTTTGGACAGTTATGCAGAAAATTTAGTTAGCAGAAACTCATCTTTCACAGGGAACTTACCTTCAGTTTATGGGTTGTTATGTTAAAATTTTCGTGGCTATGTTTCTGAAGTTACTATCTAAATAATGATGTTAGACCATTCTCTTTCTTTTTTTGCTTATCTTTAACATTTCTTGTTTTTTTAATCACAGGTTTCTTAGCTTGTGAAAACATGAAATCTTACCGACTATCACTGGCAAGTGCTCACCGTGAGATGAATTTATATTCTGTACAACATAGTGCAAGGGGTAAAATTGGCAAAAGAGTACGTAAGGGAACCAATCAGGACAATACTGGACAAAGGGAGTCTCCTTATATCTCCTCAAGGATGCTGAAGAGATCATCCCCTTATAGCTCAACCATTTTGGAAGCATATACTGGAAACACGCATAAGGTGAAGTCTGCAGATCTGGATGGCAAGCAACGTAGATTGGGTCCAATTACCTTCCGCAGAAAGGTAGATGATGTTGCTTATGTAGGAGAAGCTATTGGTGAAAACTATACGCAGCATTCTTATTACAATAGGTTAAGTGGGCATTGTGACTTGGACAGAGCAAAATTAAACATGGTTGTTAATGAACTTGAACTTGCTAGGAGCTCAGAGCAAAATGATTCAGATAATGATGCTTCTTCTGTAGCGAGTTGCAGTGTTAACACCGTGTGGGCAGATAAGTTTTCTAACTGTTGTTTTGCAGTTCCTTACCAAGCTAGAGAATTGGATTCAAATGAAGCAGAATCCTTTTGTCGGGCCTTAGATGCAGAGGAGAATTGCTCTCGTTCTTTGGGAGAAAATGTTGAAGTAAGTATTCATATGTTAGAGTTGCAAGCTTATCGCTGCACTCTAGAGGCATTATATGCTTCTGGCCCCTTAAGCTGGGAAAAAGAATTATTACTGACTAATCTCCGGATTATGCTCCATATTTCAAATGATGAACATTTGTCAGAGTTGAAGAATCTAATTGTTAGGTAGTACTTAAAACCATGGGTTTTTGTTCTTCTTTGTAGGAAAGGATCTTATTTCCTCCCTTAGGTTTCCTCCTCTGTATAGTTAGCAAGAATCCTTTTGTACTTGGTTCCCCTATTGTGGATAATCAATGAAGCGGTCCAGGGAGCTTTTTGATATATTGTAATCATCTGTTAACAATTTTGCTAAGAAATGTTAATGGTTCCTGATACTATTCATTATTAATTGTTCTATATGATTCTTAAATCATGTTCCGTGTCTGCTGCTTTTAAGTTGAAGCTTAGTCAGTTAAATTATTGGTGCAACAAGAAAATGCCGTGTCTGGTTCAGTTGATTCCATGGAAATACTATCTCTCCTGTACAAAAGTCGAAAGTTGCCAAAGACACCATGATAATGTGTGTTTAGTTTTGCAGCAAGAATGCGTTTGAAATGATAATCTCATCTGTGATTTTTACTTTGATATGATGCACTGATTTGGATTTGTGGGTCTGACTCTGTTGAGGATGTAATTGACAATCCTCTTTTCCAGGGACATATTTGGAAGCATGCATCCCTGCTTAGCTGCCTCCAAAGCTTTGAAGGCAATGCTGTCATTTGTCTAATCAACTTCGTAGTTTTATTCCGCGGCTTCTGCCTGAGCTTGCCTGTTGTTTTTGTTATCTCAACATCCTTCTGGTTGAGGAAGGTTACAGATTTTTATCTGCTGACTGCTTCTTCATACAAGAATGTGGTTACTTTCTTTAGTATAAGTTTCTGAGTTTGGCTAATCATTGGAGTCTTCACTGTTGAGAATACAAGTTTTCATGAAATAATGCTTCAATTTGCTTTAAATACTTTAGTAGGAAACTGTCATCATTGGACGTCTTGCAGATAAGTAAACTTGATCACTTAGAGGTGATCAATTACTGCCCATGGTAGAGACGAAAATGTGCATTATCCTTGTCCATTTTCACATATCTGTGAGTGTGAGAAACATTCATCTCTTTATCCATTAATAGAAAAGATCTTGCCACAAGAGGTTTTTGCACTTAAATGTGTATGTCAAAACACATTAAGCTTGTTTTTAGCAGGAAGATAAACAGAACCCAGAAGGATACTTATATATTGTGGTTCATATACTGATTTCAATGGATTGTGCTTTTTTCTCTTAGACACAAGAACTTAGCCGGTGATAGCTGCAGTGATATGGCTGTTCCAAATTCCCAGGATAACCTGTGGGAGCCCTTAAGGAACCAATGGAGGACAACCAAAGAAGCACGCACAAGTAAGTAGTAAGATAATCGGTTTGGTCCTTTGCCTGAAACCCTTTACCTATGACTCGTTTTATAAGTTTTCTCAACGATGATTTTCAATTCTGCTGATTATTCTACGTTGTTCAAAGAGTTTCCAGCTTGGTGTTTGCCTATATTTGTAAACTTCATATCCTTATTGTCAGTTCATAGTAACATATTCTTTGTGTCATAAACCAATAGTTGACTGTGGAGCTTTTGCATTAATCTGTAACCGTAAACTGCTGTTGAGTTTCATTGATTTATGTGTTGTACATTCGATTCTTGAAAGTTGGAAAGAATGGAGATTCTTATGTACATTTGTATTGGGTTAGCATATCCACTGAGTCTTGTCTGTCCACTTTCTTACAAAGTTTTACCATCTCTTCTAGCGCATCATCTACCTCTACTTGTTCTTTCTCCCTCATTTTCATACTGAAATTTCTGGCATTCTTTGTAAACTTGTTGTCTTCACCATTGTTTCTCTGCAGAACCTTTCTTACCACTCTTTCCACTTCATCTTTTTCAAGAGTTCCTTGGCTGTTCCTCACAACCTCTTCACCTACGCCTATCTCCTCCACTAGCCTTGCATTCAGCGGCTGATCAAACTGCATTGCCACCACAGCGATTATGGGAACTCCAAATTTGATGCTTTCCATGACTGAGCTCCATCTGCAATTGCTCATGAATCCACCCACACTTGGATGGCTTAGTATTCTTGCCTGTGGTGCCCATCCTTCCATCACCATAGCTCTCTCTCCTACCCTCTGAATGAACCCTTCTGGCAAGGCCTGTTCGACCGCCCATATGAAATTCACCTCACTGAGTTCTATCCCAAGAGCAATCTGTTCCGTTTCCTCTTTGGACAGAAAGCTCTCACTTCCAAATGAAGCAAATAACGTGGAACCTCCATCTTTCTTGTTAAGCCATTCAATGATTCTTGTGGGCTCATCTTCTGCAGCTGGTGCCTGAACGAGTGCACCAACAGGGATAACCCTTTTATGACACAAAACAGAGAGATGATCGATGTATCGCCCTTCTACATCTCTGCATGTCTTGATCAAAACCATATAAGCTGACCGCTCAACGCTGTCAAGAAGCCTTTCCGAGTCTGCGCTGCCATCCGCAGTTGCATCAACTGTCCGATTGAGTTCCGAAAGCTGATGATCCGGTAAATAAATAGCCGGAAATGGATACTCCGACGTGGGATTTGACCGGGAATGGATTGTATACGATGCCGATGCTGCACCAGTACATAAGAACAACACAGCCGGAATGTTTTCCAAGGAAGCCACCGCCGGTACCCACGGCAGAAGAAAGTCATACAGAACCAAGTCAGGTTTCAGAGTTTGAAGAATTTTGTGGAAGTTGGGTTTCCCCATATCCACAGCCTCTTTGAGAGCGGGCGGAAGGTGGGGCGGGAGGCCATTGGTGGTGGTGTGAAAGTGAGGAGGAAGCTCCGGCGAAACAGGCAGCTGAAGCTCAACCAGTTTAATGGAGATGGAGTCCTTCTCAGTGAGATTATCTTGGAGGAAACCGAGGCTTACTGTTGCGGCGCAGACGTGAGTGCAAAAATTCCTGTGTGAAAGCACCTTGGCTAGCTCTAGAAAAGCCGAAATGTGAGCTTGAGATAGCCATGGCAGCATCAATACTGTGGAACTTCTGCTTCGTGTATCCATTATTACAATGAAATATTTCAGCCCTGTTGTTGTCTTTCCACCATAATCTTTGTACTTGGCTTGTGTAAACATTGTTGCATGAATTCAATGCAATAGCAGTTGTTCAAACTTGAGCCCCGTGGGTGCAGTGAAACGTGGCGTACGATGAAGAAATGTATTGGTAACGTGGTGGCCTGTGGTGGAGGCGTGGATCGAATAATCTTGAGACGTGGAACAAGAATTTGCAATTTCAGTTCCCGAGCGAGAAATTTTAGCAGCAAATATCTAACTGTGAATGATTCTCGGCTGAATTTCGTTTACCACCTTTGAATTTGGTTAAATTATCAATACTACTTTAAAATTTTTAATAATTATATTTATTTTTTTTCAAAATCAATCATAAAAAAATATTAAAAAAATTAATAATTTTTTACTAAAATAAAATTATAAAATTTTATTAATTTTATTTTTGAGCTGTATTAGGAATAAAAATCCAACTTTAAAAATACGAAATTGGATCATGCGTGTACATGGAACTTTGGCACAAGGTAGATTTTGCCAAACCAAAATAGCCAAAATCTTGACCAACCAACACTAATGATGATGCCAAGGAAATATTACGGAGTATGCGAAATCCAAATGTATAATTGTGATGAAGATTATAAAATAATCCGCAACATAGGAACAAGTGTGTAAGAACAAGAAGAAAATACTAACAACAATGGATCATTTTAGTCACACATCAAGACAGCACATACTTATATTAGTTTAACGTTCCCAGCAGGATTTCTGTTTTTTCCTATACTACTTCTTCTTGTATTATTCCAATAATCGTACAAGAAATTCGATACAACTTTCATAAATTAATATTTTTTTAATATACAACTGTAACTATTTCAATAAGTTAACAAAATCAAATTCAAAACTATAACTTATCAAAATCTTCATTCCTCTTTCACAATTTATCTCAAATCATTACTCAAAATTAACCTTTATTACCATCCTCTTATGACTCTCATCTCATCCATAATATGAACATCCGTGATATGAACTTAAGTTAAGTATGATAAGAATAATTTTGTTATTGAAAAATTTTAAAAAGTAAAAGAAAAATAACGTGTACGAGAGGGAAAGAATGAACATTTGCAGCAGGTTACAGTCACAGTTTCTTAAATGCGGTAAGTTAATATTTTTTTAATGGTGTAATAATACTTTTTGATTTATTAAATAAATATTATTATTATAAAATTAGGCCAAACATAGTATAAATATTTTGAAATAATCCCTATAATTTAATATTCCACCAATATATTTAAAATCGAAAATTTAGTAAAATAGGAATGGGTTATGGTCTATAGGATAATTTGGCGTTGAGAAACCTAAACTAAGACTTAGGTTGGGCGAGCTGCCGCCGCCCGCTTACGTGAGGCGACCCCACCTGGGGACTAGGGTTACGGCAAAGATACTATAAAATATGTATATGTTTAAAAAAAAAAATTGTAGGTAAAAAAATTGGCTGTTATAATTATTATTATGTCTTATGTTTGGTTGTTTGAGAAAATTAAAATTGGAATGAAATAATATATATAAATATAATATTATAAAAAATAATAATTTTATTTTTATTAGGTAGATGATTAAATTTGTGACAAAAATAATTACACATTCGACTGCTGGGAATGAAATCCAAGGAGGGTTTGTTTCATAAAACCTATAAACGCCCCCTAAGAAAATGTGATACTTTTGTAATAGGTGGCCATAACTAATAAAAGGAACGGCATTTATATAGTGGTGCAAAATAGTATTGATATTTTAAAATAAAAATAATTTGCTTTTATATTTTAAATTTAAATTAATATGATTATTCATATTTTGATATAATTTATAAATAAAATAAATGACTATAAATGAAAAATACATAATAATAAAATTTTTATATAAATTATATTTTATTGAAATAAAATTATTATTATAAAGAGCAAGATTAATATTTGTAATGTGCATTATTATTAAATATAGTATTTTTTTTTATTATTTACCACTTTCTAAATTATCAAAATATCTTTTTTATTTTTTAAATATTAGTAGAGATATTTTGATAATTTGAACACAAAATAATAATAATTATTATTATAAGACAATAAATAAAAAAAAAGTTAACCATATTTAAGATGACGTTTGTAATTTATATAATTTGACATGGTGCACGCAGTAAAAATTTGAATATGGGTGCTGAGTTAAATATTATGACAAGGTCAAATCAGAAGAGTATGGTAAAAGATTGCTTGCGCTCTTTTTTCTTGTTGAAGACCTCAAAATTGTCTGAAAGCGATTCATTTTGCCGTTTTTTCTTCACAAAGCTGATTCAGCAATTGAACAACTTCATCCAGCTCTTCGTTTTCGCTTTGTTTTACACTTTGTCTCACATTCTTCATGTTCTTCCTGGCATTTTCCCCCATCTTCTCCACCACCACATCTCTGATCACTTTGGCTATCAATTCTCTCTCCAGTTTTCCATTTTCGTCTCTCGTGACCTCAGTAGCCACGCCGAGCTCCACCATCAACCTGGCGTTCAGGGGCTGATCGAGATGCATCGGAACGGCGATGATTGGAACACCGAGCTCTACACTTTCCACCACTGAGTTCCAACCACAATGACAGACGAAACCTCCAATGGAAGGATGGCCAAGAATTTTGGCCTGAGGCGCCCATTTCTCAACGACTTTCCCCCTCTCTTTAACTCTTTCCAAGAACCCTTCTGGGAGAGCATCTTCAGGCTTGATATTCTCTCCGATGGGGAATCTCACGACCCATATGAAATTCACGTTGCTAAGCTCCAACCCGAATGCGATTTCTTCCATTTCTTCCTTGGTTAAGAAATACTCGCTCCCGAAAGACACGAAAACGCTGGAACACTCGGGTTTAGTCCCAAGCCATTGGATGAGTTCATGGTTCTCATCTTGATCGTCGTTTCCGGGATCCTGGTATAGTGTGCCCACACCCTTAACCTGAAGATTGACGGATTCAGAGAGAAAATCCATGTATTTACCTTCAATTTGTTTAGAACTTTTCACAAGCATGATCTTGTCGCAAAACCTGTTGGGCCTTTCTTCTACAGGATCGGCTTCTTCTATATCAGCTTTTGCAGATTCTCCAGTACTGCGAGCCCTGGCATAATCAATATCCGAGAGATAAATGGCCGGAAAAGGGAACTTCTGGCCCGGTTTCATTAACATGTGGCTAAAATACGCCATCATGGCCGCACTGGAAGTCGAGAATTTGACTCCCGGAATGTTGTGGGCGGAAGTGAGATTCCCCATCCAGGTCTGGAGAATATCATAAATGACCAAATCAGGTTTCAGGGTGTTCAAAACGCTGGAAATCTTAGGCTTGGATTTGTTGAGCGCCGTCTTTAGGGTGGACATGAGATGGGGCGGGAGGCCATTGGTGGTGTGGTATTGAGGAGGAAATTCAGGAGTTTCAGGGAGATGAAGCTCCAGGAGTTGGATCAAGTGACTGTATCTGTTTCCGATCTTGTTCTTGATGAATCCGAGATTAACAGGGGTGGAAAAGAGGTAAACGGAGAAACCTCTGTCGGAGAGTTTCTTGGCTAATTCCAAGTAGGGAGAAATATGGCCGTAAGCCAGCCATGGAAACATGAGAACCTTAGGAGACGAGCTAAACAGATCAGTGCCCATAACTTCTCAGATCTCTTCTCCTTCCCCCGTTGACGTTTTGGATGTTCTTGGAAAATTTTGTGACTCAAGGATTCAACAAGACCACTATATTCCAATTTTCTGTATGTAACTCTACCTTTATACTTGCGGTTGAGATTATATTACTAGTATCAATTAGAGCCTATTCTAGAAGGGCACAAAAGTCAATTCCCGGCCAATTTTAGATTAGACTAGCTGCTGCATTTTTGGAAGAAAAAATACTACTTTTCTGCCCTACAAAATGCTCATATTTATGGCACTACGGAATTTCTTTTGTAATGTTATTAAATACGATATTTTTTTTTCTAGTATTTTTTTCATGCAATTTTGTCTTTTAAATTTAATTATTTTAAAAGAAAAAAAAATGAGAATAATCGTGCATGGTTCATCCAGTCATAGGACACACTTCAGGGATGCTGCGACTAATTTGATGAACATATTTATTTATTTATTTTTTTTACAGATGAGGAGTCAAGCCTTGACTCTATAACTTATTACCTTTCCAAACTCTCCCACAAAATAAAAGAGTATTTTTAAGTAATTTATAATGAGTCAAACTCTTTTATTTATATCAAATCCCATACTTCTTTATGAATGTGAGAGAAACAGAATAAAAATAATAAAAAAAAATTCAACATCAGACAATCTTGTTTGTCTTTTTATAGGCGGTGTTTGTTTAGGTTTTTTTTAGAAATAAAAAATATTATTATAAAATAATATATTTAAACAATTATTATATAATATTACACTAATTCCAATTCTTTCTAAAATTCATTCCACATCATTAAAAGAAAAAAAAAAAACACTCCTTGTCCGATATATATATTTTGTTCCCATAAAAAAAAAATTTATAGTAAAAAATTTACATTCTTAATACAAATATTCTAAAAAGATACAAACAAAGCTTAATAACGAAAAAAAAATAGAAAATAATCGGATCATTTCTTGATAGTGTATAAGAATTTGTGTAATAGTAAAATATGTCATGCATAAGACAAACAATATTGTTATTGTTATTCTAATTCTAATATTACCTTTTTTTTTTTTTCTTTATACAATGTGATTCAAAATTTATTGTTTTAAAGGAGAGTGATTATCACTGAGTTACAACTCTCTTGTCTTAACTATTTTATTTCTAATTTTGAGTGGTATTGATTGATTGTGAAACTCTTGAGCCCTAGCCACCGTCTTTCCTTTCTCTCTCAATCTCAACTTTCAACAAATATTTATTTCCCTATCTTCCCATCATGAGAGGATGGGAAAATATTGCAAATTTTTGTTTTCCTGTTCTTCATCCAATAAAGGGGATTAACCCCAATCTTATTTTAATTTGTCCTTCAATATATTTAGATCTACTGATAGAGTCTTTTAACAATATTGTTCATTCAAAAGATTATGATCTACTGGTAAAGTATGGTGGCGGATTCATACGACGTTCGTTGTTATGACGAAAATTTCGTTGGTGAATTTTGTTGACACGGTAGTGGCGTCGCTGATAATATTCGTAGGTTTAGTTCAAGAAGATTTAGTTATCATATATCTAATTACTAGATTTATGATTTGGTATTTTCATCAGAAAATTAGTGATATATCTCTATTCAGATTAAAATTTCGATATGTGGTTGCTTAATAGAGTATATCTATATAGGTTTATTCATAGTAAACACAACAATAACAGTGACATTTATATTTGTAAGTTGTGTTTCTTTGACTGTATTTTTTGTTTGTGAATAGTTGTTTGACGTTTTTCAAATTAATATATTTTTTATTTTAAAATTTTTTTGAATGATACTAATTTACATAGAAAATAGTGACAATAATAGTGATTCCGTTCGCACCAGCAACTTGGGCCGGTTCAAATCTTCACCATCCCTTGTTTGCATTGGAATCTAATGTTGGCAGCGAGGCGGGCGGGCGGGCGGGTGGCGACACCATACTTGTTTCTACAGAGAACAGGTCCGCCTGGTCGGTCCAGAGAATCGGATCCAGAAGATCCGATCCTAATTGAAACAGATCATCCCAATAAAGAATATTAGCCGCCCGTCACTATCTGTTATTGTTTTTCAACACAATTGGTCAATCTCTTCTAGAAAAAAGTTTTGTATACTCCACTCTAATCATGCTTAATCAACAAGTTTGAAACTTTTTACCATCCATTTTAAATTGGGGCCGATTTTGTTATAAGCATCAAAATCAAAATTACTCTTACCAAATCTTGTGATTTATTCCTATATAACTCGAATTCAGTTTACTGTATTTATGGATGAAAAGACTTTGTAAATGTTAATAAATGTTAAATTATAATTTTTTTTTTAAAAAAAAATCTTGTACTAATTAATAAGCGGCACTGGCCGGCAATTCTTCAAAGAATAATTGTAAATAAAGAATTTTAAGCGGTACTGTAAATAAATATTTTAGAATGATTATTATTTTGAAATCTTCAAAGAATTTAAAACATCTTTTACTCTTATGTCCACGATAATAATACTATTTAAATATTAATTTTATTTCACAAAAATAATACAAATTTTATATCACTTTATTTATATGTATTTTCAATTAAAATATAAAATTGTCTTAAAAAATATAATTAAAAATATTTTATTTAACTTATACTTTATCTTATTATATTGATGCTACTAAGAGTATTATTATTTATAATGGGGGTAGTTTTTTTTTTTTTTTTTTTTTTAATGGGGGTAGTTAAAATCAGTATTGGCGGAAACTTTGACTTTTGATTCTACTTTTTTATAAGAGTCTTCCATTACATAGGAAGTTTATGAGGAGGAAGAATGTGTGAAATTATTTGGAGTTTGATGTTTTAGAAAGATGGAGGAAAGGATGCAAAATGCCGCCATGAAAGTGTTGATGTTGCCATGGTTAGCCCATGGTCACCTTTCTCCATTTTTAGAGCTTGCCAAAAGATTATCCTTGAGAAATTTCCATGTTTACATCTGTTCCACCCCTGTAAATCTTGCATCCATCAAGTCAAGAATCACTCATCACAGATACTCCAGATCAATTGAATTGGTGGAGCTCCATCTTCCGTCCTCGCCGGAGCTGCCTCCTCGCTACCACACCACCAATGGCCTCCCACCCCATCTCCTCCCCACTCTCCATAAAGCCTATAAAATGTCAAGTCCTCAATTTTACGATATCCTCACCTCCCTAAAGCCTGACTTGGTCATTTATGATTATAATCAGTCTTGGGCACCTCAGATGGCTTCGAATCAGGGCATCCCGGCTGTTCAGTTTCTTCCGGCTGGCGCGGCGTTTCGGTCGTTTGTTGGCGGAATGATGTCTGCCGGTGGTTTTCCAGAAATTTATCTTAAGGAGTACGAGAGAACCAGGATGACCCGTGCGGCGGGAGGCGTTGAAGTTTCCGATATCATGGAAGCTGTGAGAGGATCCTGTGAAATCGTGCTGATTAATTCTTGTAGAGAAATTGAAGGCAAATACGTCGACTTTATGTCTACTGCGTTTAATAAAAAGGTTGTCCCAGTTGGCCCTCTTGTCCAGGATTCCACTACCGATTATGAAGATGAAGATGAGCATAAAGAAATTATGGCCTGGCTTGACCAAAAGGAAAAAGGCTCTGTTATTTACGCTTCTTTCGGTAGTGAGTATTTTCTGACAAAGGAGGAAAGCGATGCGATTTCACGAGGCCTGGAGCTGAGCAATTTGAATTTCATATGGGTCATCAGATTTCCCAATTCCGGGGAGAAAACCAGCCTTGAAGATGCTCTGCCGGAAGGTTTTCTGGACAGGGTAGGAAGCAGGGGGAAAATTGTGGAAGGATGGGCTCCGCAGGCGAAAATCCTGAGGCACCCCGGCACCGGAGCGTTTGTGAGCCACTGCGGGTGGAACTCTGTATTGGAGAGCATGAAATGGGGGGTTCCGATCGTAGCCATGCCGATGCAGATTGATCAGCCGGTGAATTCCAGAGTAGTGGAAGCGATCGGATTTGGCGTGGAAGCCGTGAGAGATGAAGGAGGAAACCTCCGGAGTGAAGAAATTGCGAAGGTGATCAGGAAGGTTGTGGTGGAGGAAAGCGGGGAAGATGTAAGGGAGAAAGTGAAGGAACTGAGCCAAAAACTGGAAAGGAAAGGGGACGAGAACATCGACATTCTTACTCAGGAATTAGTGCGACTTTGTCAAAAGAATAATGTTGGTAGGTGATAATAGCATGTTAAAATTGTTTCAATCTCATATCTTTTTCTTATTCATTATAAATTAATTATTGAATATTTGTGTTAGATTAATAAATTGAACATAGCTACCTAATCGAATATGAAAATATCCCTTACCTTATATGATATGAATATTACATTATTTTACATGAATAAACTCCTTATAGATGGAGAGAGATTTGTAAATTTTCTTTTTTAGTCATTCCACATCTTGGTGGATTTGAGACAAAACGTATAATTTGTATTACAAATTTTTTTATTTCTTAAGTGGATCAAATTCATTCTTGCGTAGAGTTATTTAGTGGATCAAAAAATATTTATGAAAAAAAAAAAAGGGAAATTGCTGCTTGCGCCTTTTCCTTCCCAAATTTCAGCCGCCACGGCCTAATCTTTATTCTCATGACACGAATGCCAAGAATAAAGATATGTCCGTTCAAGTTTCGGACCACAAGTTGGGTATTACTATTTGTAGCTCAAAAACGCTATTTGTAACTCAAAAAATTTTGTAAACTTCCAACTTTATCCTTCATTCAAAATATACTATAAATTCATTTCACAATCCAAAAACACCCTAAGTCAAAGAGAAATATTGCAGAAAACATCACTATCGGCGTAGATTTACGTTGAAGCGAACGCATTGGTCGAATATTCTCGGGAAAATGGTACGTTTTTTACGTATTTTTTTGTCGTTCGATTTGTTAGCGAATTCCATGGTACACACGCCCAGTTTGGGCGTATTTTCCATGGTGCAAACGCCCAAAGAAGTAGTGACGTCCATGGTAAGGAATAAAAATTTGGTCGTGGATACCATGGAAGGGACCGAAAAAGTGGGCGTGTGCACCATGGAATGAAATATGTGTGGTAATGCCATGGAACAAACGCCCAGCGTTTGTTCCATGGTTCAAACGCCCAAAGTGGGCGTTTGAAGCCATGGAACAAACCCTGGGCGTTTGTTCCATGGTGCAAACGCCCATATTGGGCGTTTGTTCCATGGCAGAAACGCCCACTTTGGGCGTGTGATACCATGGTACACAAGCCCAAAATGGCGTTTCTACCATGCTTGCTATATTTAAAGAATATTTTATTATATGGTATTTCGTAGTATTCGTTAGTGTTAATATTATAATTATTCATTTTTATTTTCAATTTTTATTATTGAAAAATTGAACTTACGTTACTGTTATAAATTATGCAGGATCCAGTTGATCTTCCCGATTTGTCGCAAGATTTGAGCGCACTTTTTTCCTCGCCTGTATACTTTGCTACTGAAGAAAATGCATTTGAGCATTGCAAGGACGTAGCGAAGGAATTACGGTTCGAACTGGTTTGCGCAGGGTGGAATCCAAAGAGGAATGGGGTCACATATCGTTGCGCGCGCTTTAGAAATCCTATTGAGCAAGGCCCTGCACCGACACAAAGGCAGCATACAAAGCGCAAAGGATGTGGTTGCCCGTTCAAATTATATTGCTTGCAAGTGCCGAATTATGGTTGGTGGATCCGAGTATTTCCTGGGCATGAGTCGACGCATAACCATCCTGGGATAGTCTATCCAGAGGGTCACAGGCAATTTAGTTTCATGAGCGATGATGCAAGGGTTTTGGCTAATCGGTTGGATAAAGCAAATGTTAAGCCAAAAATGGTGAAGGCAATGATTGATGCGGAGTTTCCCAGAGACAATGTTACAATCAGGCATATTACCAATAACAAGTCGCAGAACAGGAGATCAAATTTGGAAGGTAGAGATATTGGGGAAGAATTTGTTCGTTTGGCTATTGAGAAGCATTATATGGTGCGGACTCTGAAGGAACCTGGCACTAATGCGATCACTCATGCATTTATGGCGCATCCAGTATCCATCCAGATGTTCAACCGATATTATTGGGTTATTGTGGTTGATTCAACTTACAAGACAAATAAGTACAAGATGCCACTCTTCCAGATAATAGGTATGACTCCTACCAATACAAATTTCAATATTGCATTTGCCATTTTGAGGGATGAGTCAAGAGATACCTATGATTGGGTGATGTCGAATTTGAGGCTTTTGTTGGATGAAGAGAAAATACCAAGTGCAATAGTCTCAGATCGAGAGATGGGCTTGCTTCAGCCTATAGCGGATCATTTTCCACATTCACACCACCTGTTATGTTTGTGGCACATAGACCGCGATGTTGATGTCATGTTGAGGAAAAAGATTCGCGATGAGAAGTTGAGGTCCGACGTGAAAGGCATGTGGAAGAAACTTATTAATGCACCCACAGTGCAAGAGTATGGTATGTTATTACAGCTTTTCAAGGATAGTTACTCAACTCTTGCGCGTGCCGCTGTCGTATACTTGGAGGGTACATTGCTTTATCACAAGGAGAAGATTTGTAAGGCTTGGACAAACCAAGTTCTCCACCTTGGCAATACCAGTAGCAATCGAGTCGAGAGTACTCATGCTTCACTGAAGGATTGGATGAATTCTGGGACCCAAGCACTGGACACGCTCTTTGGTGTGATTGACGCCCATGTCATGCACCAGTTATCTCATATCAGGTACATTCATTAATTTTGAAGACTACATATTTATTTTTACACTGTATAAAAATATATTTTGATTATTTTTTCATTTAAATTTATACGCACACGTATATATGTTGTTTTAGGGGAAAACTTGAGGAATCCATGTCGACGAAACCAACTGACAAGTTACAGGGTACATACGATCTGTTGCATGGTTAAGTGTCGCACCATTGTATGGATTTGATCAGCATTCAGGTTGATAAAATGATTAAGTGGGGCGATCATGTGTTTGAGCGCTGTCGGTGCTTTTGCAAGGTGACTCATGGGATTCCCTGTGCTTGCGACTTATTCAAATTGAAGGAGGCGAACGATAAGGTCACAGTCGACATGGTTCACGAATTTTGGCAAAGATTGCAGATCGTACCCTCTGAAGTGGATTCGAATACTATTTCTGCGGAGCTCAGGTATGTTTGTTGATTCGCATGTTATATTCAAAATATATATATGTCGCCTCTATATTCATATTATATTTATTAACAGGTATTTCCGTGAGGAAATCATACCAAGATTTGAAAACAGTCCAGCTGCAATGATGCGCCAGATGCTTGTCTCAATGGAGGGAGCAGTGTTTCCTGACAGGAATAGTGGTTGTGAGCCTGCTGTCTTGTCAACATCTCGCGGTCGGCAAAGGTTACATTCATCTGTGATGAGAACACAGAGCACCTTCGAGAGAGTGATGCGTCGATCAACTTCATCGGGTCGCAGATTGCATTTTGATGATGATAGAGAAGAGGTTCCTCAACAACTTTTGCACGCTTTATTTTCTCTAATTTAACAAAAAATGATATATAAATAATTACCGCCATTCAACCAAATTTTAATAAAGGCCACAAACACGTATAATTAATAATAATCATATAAATATTTTGTACATAAAATATGTAAATTTTGAAAAAAAATATCTCAAGTCACATATATGAAAGACACTTAGTAAAATAAAAAGTAAATATGCATAAATTACGAATGCAAATTCCAATATAGTAATTCAATTTTAACGCTAAATAGTTATAGATTTTTTAAGCATGTACCTTTAGCTGTAAACCGCCCATAAGATTTGCTGCGAATCTGAGAGACGTTCTCCTCTCGGATATGAACATCATCGCCCTGCTCATCCCCACTCGCTCCACTATCATCCTGATCCTCGCCACTATCCATCTGCTCCTCCCCACCTCTATGATCGTCCTCCTCGCCTATGTGCTCCTCCTCCCCGCCGAGGAAAAAATCGTGCCCGCCTAGGATGTACTGCTCACCACCAGTGAGGTAATCCGAACTGGGCATGATATAATCCTCCCCGTGTATGTCATGCTCCGTACCTCCTTCGTATTGCTGCTCATCCATCCAATGCTGGGATGAGCTACCCCTATTTGCTCTCTGCTTCCGATACGAAGCAGTAGGCCGCTGTCGTGGTGCAGGTGCATCCGGAGCCTACATAACAAATAATAATTCAAAAATTAAGTTAACAATAATTAAATTAAATTGGTATAAAATTAGTGAAATAAGTTCAACAATATATCAAATAATGAAAATTAGCCATAAAAATCAAATAACATATGTGCAAATAAATAATTTTAACATTAGCCACATAAGTTCAATAATTAACTCAAACAACTTAATACTAATTTAAATAATTCAAAGTAACCAAAACAAACATTGATAAATTATACAAATAAATAATCTACACATTACACACGTAAGTTCAATAGTTGAATTTAATAATTACGATACTAATTGAAATAATTAAAAGTACCTAAAAATTAATTAACGACAATAATTAAATAATTAATCAATTAAAATTAATATAAATAACAAATTATAAAAAAAAAATCGGGACGCCGGCGTCCGGTCGATGGACCGGACGCCCGGCGTCCAGATGATGGACTGGACGCCTGGCGTCTGGTCCATCGACCGGACGCCGGGCGTCCGGTCCATCGGCCGGACAGCCGGGCGTCCGGTCCATCGACCGGACAGCCGGCCGTCCGGTGTCCGCCGCCGCCGCAAATTTACTGATAAATTTCAAAAAATTACCTGGCCAATCATCAAGCCTTTTCCTGCTCCGTGCCGCCTGGGTTGTTCTCCTCCAGCACCTTGGCGTCTGTCCATGGATTTTTTTGAGAGATAAGAGTTTTCAAAATTTTCAAAGAATGAAGATGCTGCAATGCTTTGGAAGTCTTATATATATATAAAAACCGGACGCCCGGTTTTTTGCCTCCGACCATGGGCTGGACGCATGGATGGGGCGTCCGGCACCATGGTCGGGCGCCTCCTCCATGCGTTCGGCTCCATGGCCGGGCGCATCGTTTTTTCTCTCGTACCATGGTATTTGCGTCTCATTTTAAAATTTGTACCATGGTTATTACTTAAATTCATGTCGCGACATCCATGGGTCGAGTGAATTTTTCCGAAATTTGTCTTTTAAAAATTTATTATTCTTAGTTCGGGGTTACTTTAGTCATTTTACCTCTTTTTATGAGCTACAAATAGCGTTTTTGAGCTACAAATAGCGTTTCAGCCACAAGTTCGGTTCTCCTTTCCAAAATAAGCAAATACAACTGTACAACTGACAATCAATTTGTTAATTTGCAGCAAATTCAATCATAAAATTATTTAATTCAGAAAACTTCACATCAAACAAATTAGAATTTTATATGTTAAATATCAGTATCTGGCCACATCTCTGTTGTCTTGTCTGTCTGAATGGTGCCGTATTCGATGAGCTCTCCATTGGTGGTGAAACATTGACCAACTATTCCACATCTATCCCATTTTACTTGCAGCACCCACCCCACCATAGAAGAAGAAGAAGAAGAAGAAGCAGCAGAGCAATTGGGTTAAGGGAGCTCATCATTTTGGCTTGTCTGGTATTCCGTTGATCATGGAGGAGATCGGCAAGCAAACCCCACTTCTGAAAGTGCTGATGCTGCCATGGTTAGCCCACGGACATGTTTCTCCCTTCTTGGAGCTTGCCAAGAGACTATCCGCCAGAAATTGCCGCATTTACATTTGTTCCACCCCTGTGGTTCTCTCATCCATCCGCAACAAAATCACTAAGAATTACTCCAGCTCAATCGAACTGGTGGAGCTCGACCTTCCTTCCTCCCCTGAGCTTCCTCCTCACTACCACACCACCAATGGCCTCCCACCCCATCTCATGATCAATCTTAAAAAAGCCTATGAAATGTCGATTCCTCAGTTTTCTGATATCGTCGCTTCTTTGCACCCTGACGTGGTTATTTATGATTTTAATCAGTGTTGGGCGGCAGAGATTGCTTCATCTCTAGATATTCCGGCGGTTCAGTTTATCACTGCCGGCGCGTCGATAATTTCATTCGGGCTTTTCATGCTAAAGAACTCCGGAAAGGAATTCCCTTATCCTGAATTTTATATGAGGGATTACGAATGGAACAAGATGAGGGGTCAAGGGGATGTTGAGGATAACGATTACAGCGACAAAGATAGGTTCCTTAGAGCTCTGGAAGGATCCCAGAAAATTTTGCTAGTTAAATCTTGTAGTGAAATCGATGGTAAATATATGGATCTTTTGTCTGCTACAACTAACAAAAAGGTAGTTCTGGTTGGCCCTCTTGTGCAAGAATCCACCGGCGAAGATGATCGGGATGAGGATGAAGAAATCATGGCATGGCTAGACCAGAAGGAAGAAAGCTCTGTTGTGTACGCTTCGTTTGGCAGCGAGTACTTTCTGACCAAGGAGGAAAGAGATACAATTTCACAAGGGCTGGAGATGAGCAACGTAAATTTCATATGGGTTATCAGGTTTCCATTGGGGGAGAAAATAAGCATTCAAGAAGCCTTGCCGGAAGGGTTTCTTGAAAGGGTCGGAAGCAGGGGAAAGGTGGTGGAAGGGTGGGCACCTCAGGCGAAAATCCTGAAACATTCCAGCACCGGCGCGTTTGTGAGTCACTGCGGGTGGAGTTCAATCATGGAAAGCATGAAATGGGGGGTTCCGATCATAGCCATGCCAATGCATATTGACCAGCCAATAAATGCTAGATTGGTGGAAGCTGTCGGAGTTGGCATGGAAGCCGTAAGAGACAAGAAAGGCAATCTCCAGAGCGAGGAAATTGGGAGAGGGATAAGGAAGGTTGTGGTGGAGGAAAGTGGGGAAAATGTCAGGCGGAAAGCCAAGGAATTGAGCGCACAATTGGAGAAGAAAGGTGATGAAGAGATTGACGCCCTTCTAGAGGAATTACTGGATCTTTGCCAAAAGAAGTAGTAATTGATCATTTTATGGTTTGATTCAGACACACATTTTGTTCATCAATTTCCAAGATTTATGAGAAATTACGCTTCATTCATTTTCTGTACTCAATGACGCTACACGTTCATGCAAGACAATAAATCAAGAGTATGAAAAATCTACCATTAGTTCACTCAAACAGCCAAAATCAAGATCATGGAAATTTTCGAACAGACTGAGAGAAATTCCGTCATTGTTTCTTCTGACAGATTCCTCGTAGTTCTTCCGCAACGTTATCCAACTCCTCATCGTCCCCTTTCAGATCCAATATTTCCCTCATCTCCTTGGCTTTCCTCCTCACATTTTCCCCTGTTTCGTCCACCAAAACCTGCCTTATCACTCTGGCAATTTCCTCACTTTGGAGGTTGCCATTTTGGTCTCTTACAACTTCAACGGCAACTCCAACATCTTCCAACAATCTAGCATTCAGGGGTTGATCGATTTGTATCGGCGCCGCCACGATTGGGACGCCCCATTTCATACTTTCCATTACAGAACTCCACCCGCAATGACTCAAAAACGCACCGGTGCCGGAATGTTTCAGAATTTTTGCCTGAGGAGCCCACCCCTGCACGATTTTCCCTCTGTTCCCGACCCTGTTGAAAAAACCTTCCGGTAAAGTTTCTTCAATGGTGATTTTCTCCCCCAGTGGAAATCTAATAACCCAGATGAAATTAACATTGCTGAGCTCCAGCCCTTGTGAAATTGCATCCTTCTCCTCCTTTGTCAAAAAGTACTCGCTCCCAAAAGAAACATAAATTACAGAACCTTTTTCCTTCTGGTCAAGCCATGATATGATTTCTTCATCCTCATCTCGATCATCATCAGAGGTGGGATCTTGGACAAGAGGGCCAACCGGGATGACCTTTTTATTAGCCGTAGAAGAAAACAAATCGAGGAATTTACTGTCCATCTCTTTGATAGATTTACACAGAACAATCTTGTAGGACCGCTCAAAAGCTTGAATGGCCGAATCCCTGTCATTGAGATGATCAGCTTGAACGTCATCTTCACCCTGATTCTGGTTCATCATCTTCATCATCTCGTAGTCCCGGAAATAAATTTCGGGAAAAGGGAACTTTTTCCCGAAATTCTTAACCATGTGGAATACAAAACACACAAAAACAGGGCTAGCACTGATGAATTGAACAGCTGGGATATCCTGAGAAGACGAAATCTCTGCAGCCCAAGGCTGATTAAAATCATAGATGACTAAATCAGGACGAAGACTAGAGAGGATACTGGAAAATTCAGGGGCAGACATTTGATATGATTTTTTGAGGGCCGGCACTAGGTGGGGCGGGAGGCCGTTGGTGGTGTGGTAGTGAGGAGGAAGCTCCGGCGAGGAAGGGAGGAGGAACTCAACAAGTTGTATGGATTTAGAGTGTTTCCCAGTGATTTTGTTCTTGATGGAACCCAGATTTGCTGGAGTTGAGCAGATGTGAAAGTAGAAGTTTCTGGTGGAGAGTCTTTTGGCTAGCTCTACGAAGGGAGAAATGTGGCCGTGGGCTAACCATGGCAGCATTAGCACCTTAATCATTCTACTATTCTTGTTCTCCTCCATAGCCGGATTGAATACTTGACTGAAGGTACAAAAAGAACTTCTACTTATCTGCAAATCTCCAACGCTTTTTATGGGCCTCAAATTTGGTGGCTTCCATTGACACTACACAACAAGGTCTGCAGATTCTTTGTACTTTAACTTGCTGACACATGGGAGATTGGAAATGGATGGAGGCGGTGGAGTTGGATTTTTCTTCCAATTATTTTCCATACCTTAGACATTTGAACATTAAAAAAGTTATAATCCTAATTATTTTTTCTTTAACTAATATTATTATATAATTTATCAAATAACATATTGTAATATAATCCTAGTTCTACTATATAACGATTACATATGAATATAAATTTTTTTAAAACAAAAAATAACATTAATCTCAATAAATATGATATTTACTCTATAATATTTAATTTATACTTACAATAAAAAAGTGAATATCACAGCATATAAAGACTTTTATATGAAAAGTGCTTTAAAGTTATAGAATTTTTTAATAATGATTTGACTCTTGTGCCCCCTTCCCAATTTCCGGTAAATAATGTCTACATATATCATAAATCACACTCGTCTATCCCATTAAAAAAAAAAATCATATTCGCACAAGAAAATGTAAATTTTATTATTTTATTTTTAACTCCACAACTTTAGTGAGAAAAGAGATATAACTCAGTCTCGTGCACTCCTCAATTAAAATAATAAAATTTAATTTTGAGTTATTTTTATATAAAAAAAAATTTGACTGGCTTTAATTTTATGATTGTACATATATACTATATAATAATGAATTTTTTTTATATGTTATACATTATAAAAGAATAAATACTTTATCTTATTTAAATATGACTTATTGTTTATAAGAAGACATTACTAATATCTAGGGGCATTTTATTGTAATTTATTAACCAGAATCCTTGATTGCGTATTAATAGTGTTAAAAGAGTTTACTTTAGATATTACGATGACAAAAATTTTAGTATACATCGATTATCGCAATTTATAAAACATAATTCATACTTTTCCATTTATTGAGTGATCCTTTTTTTTTTTTTTTTTTGAATCATTATTGAATGATACTTTTAATCTATAAAATATAAATTTTTCGATAAAGAAAATAATAAAATTTTAACTTATTTTCAGTACTAATTTTATACTATAAATTTAAGATTATCAATTACAATAACTATCACATACATATATTTTTCTCTCAAATTAAAAAATTATATAATTTTTCGACCTATAATAAACAATTTCCTCAATATTTTATCATTCTAATAGCATGCCTTTGTCACTAATTCTTGTGACAAAGTGACACTAATTCCTCCATGAGGGCGTCTATTTCCTCATCCCCTTTCCTTTCCAAAATTTCACTCAATTCCTTTGCTTTTCTCCTTACGTCTTCTCCACTTTGATCCACCATAACCTTCCTTATCACCCTCCCAATTTCCTCGCCCTGGAGACCACCTTTGTCGTCTCTTACGGCTTCGATGCCGACTCCGACAGCTTCCACCAATCTTGCATTCAGCGGCTGATCAATATGCATCGGCATGGCGATGATCGGGACCCCCCATTTCATGCTTTCCATGATTGAACTCCACCCGCAGTGGCTCACAAAGCCACCGGTGCTGGAATGTTTCAGGATTTTCGCCTGAGGACCCCATCCTTCCACCACCTTTCCCCTGTTTCCGACCCTGTCAAGAAACCCTTCCGGTAGGGCTTCCCGAATGCTGATTTTCTTCCCCAGAGGAAACCGAATGACCCATATGAAATTCACGTTGCTGATCTCCAGCCCTTTTGAAATTGCGTCCCTTTCTTCTTTGGTCAGGTAGTATTCACTTCCGAAAGAAGCGTACAAAACAGAACCTGTTTCCTTACTGTCGAGCCATGTTATGATTTCTTTATCCTCGTGTTGTTGATCGTCTTCTGCTTGGTCGCCGTCGCCGGTAGTATAATCGTGGACAAGAGGGCCAACAGGGACAACCTTTTTGTTCGATACGGAAGACAGAAAGTCAATGAATTTGCCTTCGATTTCTCTGAAAGATTTGATGAGCAGAGCTTTATGGGATCGATCTACGGCTTGGAGGAACACATTCCCGCCGTTGGCATCGTTGTTCTGAACCTCAGTTTTACCCTGAAGCTTGAATAGCCTCTCGTAGTCCCTGAGATAAATCTCAGGGTGAGGAAACTTCTTCCCGAAATTCTTAGCCATGTGTAGGCAAAACGACACAAACGACGCGCTAACAGAAATGAACTGAACCGCCGGGATATTCTGAGACGAAGAAATGTCCGCCGCCCAAGGCTGATTAAGATCGTAAATAACCAAGTCAGGACGGAGGGAGGAGAGGATATCAGAGAACAAAGGAGAGGACATCCCGTAAGCCCTTTTGAGTTGGGCCATGAGATGGGGTGGGAGGCCATTGGTGGTGTGGTGGTGAGGAGGAAGCTCCGGCGAAGAGGGAAGGCGGAGCTCCACCAATTCGATGGATTCGGAATACTTGTCACTGATTTTCTTTTTGATGGATGTGAGATTCACAGGAGTTGAACAGATGTAAAGGTGGAAATTTCGGGTGGCTAATCTTTTCGCAAGCTCTAAGAAAGGGAAAATGTGACCATGCGCCAGCCATGGCAGCATGAGAACCTTCAGAACAGTGATTTTCTTGGATTCCTCATCGGCCATCTCCATGAATGAAGATGTCAGAATCTCACTCCCCCTTTAATTTGCGCAGTATTTGGTTAATAATTGCACCACATTATTGGTGGTTTGAGCAAAGAAGAAATAAGACAGGTTTGATGCTGAGATGAACCAATAAATTGTTTCGGTTGTCAGCTATAAAACACCATCAAGGTAGGTAGTAGATTGTAATTAATTAGTCTTATTTTTCTGTTTAGTGTCAACAATAGTACTTTTGGTGCCTTTTTTTTTTTTTTTGGACTAATATTGAATGGACTTAACAATTTGGATAGTATATAAAGTACTAGTCTTTTTACACCTTTGAATTTGTCTTTTTCTAACAGTTTTTTACACCTTTTTAAGCATTATTACTAATTTTTCTTCTTTGTGCTTTTTTTCCTACGTGAAAGCATAAATATTTACGAATTTATTTATTGATTAAGGGTTAAAAACAAACCACTAACACATTTAATTACTAATCATATTTTAATTAATACGTAATTTTTTTAAAGTAAAAAACACATCGGGATAGAGGATTATAAAGTTAGGATAGAGAAGAAAATAGTAATTACTGTTTCGTAATTTTAAAACCACAAATAAAAATGTAATATAAAAAATTGGTATAACGAGACAGAGGTAGTAGAAATTTGGTCTGGAAATATAAGTAATTTATTATATTATATTTAGTATAAAAAAGTTATTTAGATTATAAGATGTAAAAAACAACAATAATTTTGAAAAAGTATTTCTTTAAGACATTTCTTTAGCTTTTGAATAAAGGTGAAAGGGATTATTCTTTGATTTTAAAGCAATTATAATTTGTAATTATTAACAGATAAAATTTATAAGGGTTTTTACAATTGATCAAGAGATGAGGGTGCATTATATAATTTACTATATTTACAATTATATTTGGGAAAATTTACAATTTTTATGTCTCACCTTTGACTAAATTTTATTTTAAATTTGAAATATATAAACTGCGCATAAATAACTATTATCTATGGAAATTTAAGCACTCATAAAAAAAAAACGTGACTTCTCTACTCACAATTATGAAGAGGAAGAATGAGGGAAAGAAGAAAAAGGAGAGAAGGAGAAGAAGGTTTTTGAGAGGGAGAGATCCAAGGAAATGGATGAAGGGAAGGAAGAAGAAGAGTTTGAAAATATCTTTTTATAAATTGTGCAATAATTTTTTAAATATTTTATTTTTTACAAATAATTTTAAATTACATTTGACATTCTATTGACTAGACAGAAATCATTTATTTTCAATCTATAATAAAAAGTGTTTAAATTTATATAAGTAACAGGTACTTTTGGGACCTATATATTTTGGACATAGGGTGCGTTTGATGCAAGACAAAGGTAAAATAATTCTGATTACTATTTTTTTGATTAGTAAAGTAAAGGAAAAGATAATCAAATTATTTTAATGAAGTGATCAAATTCCTTTAATGAAACAATCAATTCTTTTAATGAATATCCTACTAATTTACCAAACGAGTTAAAGACGATTAAATTTTTTTAATAATTATTGAGTTAATAAAATTCTGATTTCTCTATTATTTTTGTCTTGCATCAAACGCACTCATAAAGTAAAATTAGGTTAAAAATAAAGGAGCAAAATTACAATTTTCCCATTATATTAGTCTTGTAAAATAAGAGGCCCAATCCGTAGGGCCTAAGTGGCAAAGCCTAGTTGACAATTTTGACAACCAAAGATCAAGACACCTGCCGACAAAAACTCACAGCCGCATATAACTAACTGGACTAGGTCGAAAGAGTTTGCCAGATGGCCCAGACCAGAATGAATTACGTACCACAAAATGTTAGCCTTTTATTGGAGGACCAGAATCTCTGACTTTTCAGATTTTCTTAATGGTTATTATCATTTCTATTGGGTATATGGCCCATTATTGTTATACACACATTTGACTCGATCTCATCTTTATTGCTCAGTCCCTTCCAATAATTTTTTTTAAAAAAAAATTAAAACCTAGTTAATCTAATTTTCGATGTGATTCGAATTCAGAATTTCGTACTTTTAAATGATTTTAGTGTCGGTGTGATATGCTACCTCAAGATGTAGACTCAAATTCAGGACTGCCATGCTCTTAAGTGATCCCGATATCGGTACGATATATTTCCGGTGTTACTCGAATTCAGGACTTCCGTACTTCAAAACGTCTCCGACATGATTTGAAAAATAAACATTTATAATTATTATTAATAAATGTAAATTAATTTTATCCACTGTACATGATATACAATAATTATTTTATCAAATATATAACATAAAAATGCTCTTATGGAGTCCTAATTTAGCCTATTCAGCATCTTCTTTCCCCAACAATTCCACATATATCTTTTTCCCCAGAAAATTAGAATGTACTCCCTCTGTTTTTATATATGAGTGGTTTTACAGAATGTTATATATCTTTTATTAATTGACGTCTCCCAGTTAAAATTTTTAATTGTTCTTATTTTACTCTTTCTAAAAAATTATTACTTTATTAAACTCTACTACTCAATCATTTACTTTTATGGATAAATAATTAAGTGACTCCTCAAGTCAAGGTGAAAAGAAAAATTCACCCAATAATTACTGTTATTCTTGAATAACAGTGAAAAAGTTCAAAAAGTAATTAGACGGAGGGAGTATATTCCTAGATCAGAACAAAAGTCTGACTGATGATCACAGGACAACCCAAAAGATATTGATCTAATCATATGTACTTAGAGAAATTACACAAGAGTCAGTAATTAAGTTATTATGTCTTTAAACTTTTGATTAAAGGTTTAATTGTTATTAATAACAGCAATATACTTAAATAAATAGGTGATCAACCATGAAGAACTCTTAATTAACTATTTTTTTTCTTTATAAATCATATCTCATATACATAACTTAAGTATCCCTAATTAAGAATTTTTTCTTTAAAAAAACAATCATATGCATGTGGGGCTATATTTATATGTGTCTCCTTTATAATATTGATCATTTGAATATTCTAACTTATATAAAAAAAAATCATTAGAAATAATTAACTAGTAGTGTTAAAAAAATGCTTGGATACTAGCCACGTAACGGAGTCGTTATTCAGACATAATCATCATTTCTTGTTCATTAAGAACACATGTAATAAACTCCTGGATGCTTCACCTCAACTTTTTAATTAGAGAGTTAATAATTAATCTCTAATTAATAATATTATATTAAATATTGCAAATACAACTTCTCTCATTAGATAATAATTAGGGTTTAAGAAAAATTAACAAAAAATCGAGACGTTAAATAAAAATACACATTTTAATAAACTTTTTTACTTTTAAAGAACGTTATCGAATTCGAAATTTCTAAATCTAAATTCTCGTAATCTCGAAATTTTCAAGGCTTTTGTTGTGGTAAAGGATGGTTTTTGTGGAACTGAAAGAGGCACACGTAGGGTTTGGAGAAGAAGCAAAAATACAAACAATTTTGAATGCAGAAAATAGTCAAAGGTAAGGGTAGTTGAAGGTTACCTCAGTTGGTTGGCTTGACTAAACATGATCAAGTTGTTCTACAGTAGTAAAATTTTCAATATTCTTGGTCAATTCATGGCCTACCTTCTTTGCATATGTATATTTTAGGCACAAAAATGTATTTCTTTCCACCATTTATTTATATATTTTAGGATTAAACATCAATCATTACTTTTATTTTTCTTTCCATAGTTAAATAATGACAATTTTAAATTGGTCGAATTACATTTATCTTCTATATGATTTAGTCAAATTATTGATATTTCTGAACTTTCTGACAATTACATTTACCCTTTAACCATTCAAACTCATACCAACCAGTACCCAATTGATGAAAAAATAACAAATTGGCTAGTAAATATTTTTTATTAAGTAAAAAAATCATTGAAAAAATTCACATTCACAACTATTTAAATTCATTTTGATCACAAATAATCAGATTTTTCTATTATTTGATATTTTGTAATGTATGACTTTGATCAATGTAGTATTAATAGTTTAACCAAACAACATAAAAAATAGATGTAATTAATCATTTTAAATTAAAAATTCAAAATATTGTACATAACAATCTAACGAGAAATATATTGAATTTTTCAATTTTATATTCTACAGTACTTGACATGACATGAGCGTAAAGGGTTTAAGAATCGATTTTTTTTTTATAAAAAATAAAATTAGTTATAAAAAATTGAAGCGAATCATAAGAATCATAAAATTCAAATACAAATGTAACATTCAAACAGGTCTTACATTTATTTCTAAATAATCCTTGACCTAATGAAGGTAGAATCTAGCAACAATAGAGCCGCCACTCTCGAGTTTTTACCCCCCAAATAATTACGTTTGCCCAAGTCAATCCTAATTTTTTGTGTAAAGTACAATCAGATTGATTCAGTCAATCTGAAACTGTTTTTTTTTTATCAAATTTAAAAAATATTTTTTTAATGGATTAAGTAAGTGTGAAATATCTTATTTGCATTGAAATTCATCACTACGATATTTATCATCGAGTGCTTTTGTTTGTTATTTTTTGTTTTGAGTAAAGTTATTTTTTTTAATGTTATAAATAAGAATAAAATATATTACCTTTACGAGTTATTTACGAACTATTATTAAAATACAAATCAAATATTTAATATTTATCATATGTAGTCCCTACTCAATTATTAATATTGTCTCTCTTTACTAATTTGTTATCCCTACATATCAAAACCAACAATAGATGATGATATCTAATAAAAGCAAGAAACAAATAATAATATTTTTCTTTGGGTCCTAGAAACAATGATTTAAATGAATTTATGTTGTTAGTTGCTCAAAAAAAAAAAAAAAAAGGTTAAATTATTGACGTTTATCCTAATAATTATCTGTTTTAACACTAAATTAAAGTTTACGAACTTTTCCTTTATTCGATTTTCATTTATGAGATGATATTTTCTAGATTTTTTTTTTTCATTTTTGATAATTTTGTTTGCAATACATAGATCCTCATGTGTAACAAAAATGTTGATACGAATACTAAGAATCTGATAAGGATTTCGTATATAAATTCCTATAATTTCGAAAGTTTCGTTATTATTCTAAATAATTATCGTAATAAATGTTTAGTTTAAAAAAAATAGAAAATTACGCCCCCGGGGGGGGGGGGGGGGGGGGGGGGTGTTGGGGCCTTTGGAAACAAAGCGGACACAATCTGGGCCATTTAAGCAAAATTTAAAATTAATTTTTCAACTTTTAAAAGGAAGCTTCTAACTTCGTCATTCCCCAAGTTACCCTCCAATGTATCCCCCTCTCTTTCTCTCACCTTTTACACAGTAAGAATAACGCAGAACACCAAAGCAGAAATGTACTGAATGAAGAAGACCCACTGATTGGGGGGTGTTCTTCAATTCTATTCAAGTCAGCGTATTTCTTAAGGTACACAGTGTTTGTCGACTCATTCCATTCTCCCATTTTCTTGTATATTCTATCTGGGATTTCTGAATTTTTGTTGCTCAAGTGAAATGGGGTTTTAATCTGCTCTGCTCGTTTGATTTTCGATTGCTTCCGTTACTCAAGAACTTGATGCTTATGCAGTTAGGGAGGAGCTGAGAGATTTTGGGGAAGAGAGAAAACAATGGCGAGCCCTGTTACCGAAGATCAAGATCAAAGGTACTCTCCTAGTCTCCTTAGACCTCTATATCTTTTATTCAGACGTAAAGTTTTGGTTTTTCTGCTTTTCTCTCCCTCCTTTTGTGTGTTCCCTGAGCAATTTTTTTTGGTGGGTTTGGCTTTAATTGCCATGAATTTGATATTATCCATCTCTCTGTGAAAACATAGGAAAGAAACGGAAAGGCAAATGGTTTTATTTCATGATCTGAACATAGGTTATGTGAATAATGAAACCACTCAGTAATTTGATACCAATAGTTAAAGGGTCTAGTGAGTTTTTATGCACAGAGTCTAATATTATAATCGTGTTGGGAAAGGGTAGAAAATGATGATCTTTGTATCTAAACTCAAAACTATTTTTGGCCATATTTCTTGATTGAGCATAAACTTAACCCGCAGTCATGAAAGTTTCAAAACAGGTTATCTACTTAAGAGGGAAAATACTTCTGAGCTGAGTGGAAAATAATGGACACTGTAGAAAGGCTAGATTTTGACCGTATTTTCAATGCTAAGGCAAAGGTTAGTTGCAGAAAAACTGGCTGGGTCATTTGAAATTGCGCTTGAAAACCAAACCGTAACACCATAGACAAGCTTTTCTATAGCTTGAGTTCTACTGATTTCATGATGACTGGTTGCTAATTAGGAAAGGCACAGAACCAGGTGGAGTTTTCAAAGGTCCTTGTTTTTAACTCTTCCTGAATGTGTGATGTATGCATATATTTTTTCCCTTATTATTGCTTTCAATATCTCTTTGTTGTAACTAAAAGTCATACTTTACCGACCTCCAGGAAGAAAACATTGTCAATTTTTTATAGTAACTATTGTATTGTTATAACAACTTTGAGGCTAAGCCAAAGAATTCTCCATAAGGCTTTGATATCCTTATAAAGGTTTCGGAAATTATTCAGTGTTTTTAGCAACTTTAAGGTCCTTAGTTTGGAAGTGCCCCTAACTTTGGGTCCTTTTTGAAAATAGATTAGGATGATCATTTATATGAGGGTCTAACAGCTTTACTGTTGCCTTCTGGGGGTGCATGTTATTTTCATTTTTTCATGAATATGATACTGTTTGAACTGTTCTGCATACAGAAATAATACTGGCCTGGAAGATATGTCTACAACGACTATTGAATCTCTGCGGGCCCAATTGTTGTCTGAGAGAGCTATATCAAAATCATCAAGGCAGAGGGCTGATGAACTTGCAAGGAGGGTAAGTCCTTGCAATTAATATTTTATAGACAAACTTTGGCCTCCTTCATTGGAGCATTTTGCCAAATTTTCCCCATTGATTCTCATTCCAGATCTTGAGTGTTGGTTGTTGTCTGAATATTACAATGGATAGGTATCAGAACTGGAAGAACAACTGAAGATGGTATCTCTACAAAGAAAGAAAGCTGAGAAAGCCACAGCAGATGTGCTTGCAATATTGGAGAGCAATGGGATAACTGATGCGTCAGATGCATATGATTCCAACTCTGACCAAGAAACAATTAGTGATGATACTGTGAAGAGGAAGGAAACCTCAAGCAATTTTGAAGTGAGACGAAATGATTTGGAGGCATATTCAAGTTCTGAAATTGACTCTTCTCCTTCTACTGGTCGAAGCCTGTCTTGGAAAAGTTGCAAGGATTCCTTGCATCCCCTTCAAAAGTCGAAGTACATGGAAACTGTCCGGAGAAGAATTTCTACATTTACTTCAAATGGCTCTTCTTTACCAAAGCGTGTTGGTAAATCATGTCGACGGATAAGACGCAGAGAAAGTAGGTAGGTTTTTCATGGTCTTGTTTTGTTCTTTATCTAGTAATGCCGCTCATTTCTCCTGGTTCTGGCAATGAGTTATTGTGGTTTGCTTTGGCAGTATGATTTGGAAAATGGAGGGGGAAATGAAAATATACATGAGAATTTTGCTTCAGCCCTATTTGCCATAAATTTTTTGGGATTTGAACATCTTAGCCATCACCATTTACTATGTACATGAATTTTATAGAATGTGTAAGTTTTCATTCTCCCGTTTTGGGATCATTTGCTGCTTTAAGCCTCCAGTAAGCACTATTAGTGGTGAAGTACCATCTGCAGTTTGTAGTTATTGTTTCACATAATTTCAAACTATAGAAACTATATGCGTAAAAAGTTTCTTACTTATTCTGAATTCCGTTACCAGATATGTTACTGAGCAGTTGCAAAAGGATGCCAATATGCATGATTTGCAAGACAATACAGTAGATACATCCTCCAGGGATTCTCTTGCTTGTGCTGATATTGAACACCCTGCAAACCATGGAGTTGATGCACCAGAAACTCCAATTTCAGGGTCTCTAGAAAATAAAGGTGCTAATGGCTACTATTCAGATAGAAATGGGAAAAATGAGCACGTTGATGGCACTTTACAAGGTGAAGCACAATTCTCAGGGCAATTTGAAGCAGAAGAGAAAGTCAGAGAGAACAGCGGCTCTATGCTGGTATATATCATATGTATTCTAATCATCATGTAAAGTTGGTTGCTTCTTGAAAATATTATCGCTTGAATTACTAGGTATGAAATAGACGTTAAAATTTGTGCCATTTACCTAAATCTTAATGATGAAAACTGCTAAAGTGTCCCTAGGCAGAAGCTGATTGTGATCATCGGGACTCTGGCATTATTTTCTATGCCAGTTGGCACTTGTGTCCCCATAAGGACTTTGGTGCTTTTTTTTTAAATTGTTAGGACTCAATTGAGCTAGGTAGTCGAGTACCTTTAGTTTATCTGTGTATCCTGAAAGCTTGATTGAGGTGTGGGAAAAGAGTCATTGATTAGCTCACTTGATTGGGTTAACATGAATAAAGTTACTCAGGTACTTGTTGAAGGTGTAGAGACTTTCTTTTTGTTTTTTGGAAAATTGCTTAAGGTGTCAGCACAATTTATTTCGGTTAACCTCGAGTTTCTTTAACTTTGAAAACTGTGCAATTCTCTATTTTCCCTTGAGTTGTGATTTCCTTATTCTTATACTTATAACTTTGTGAATCTTCAGTGTTTTCGCATAATTTGGAGAGACTTTGTTTTGTTGGTTATCTTATCTCACTAAGTGCTGATGTTCTTCCTGATAACACCAGGATGCATGTGACCCTGGGAACCGCTCGGATGTTACTGAAGAAAGAGATGATATGAAGGCATCAGATCAATTAAATCCTGAAGTGCCCGTAAGTACTCAAAACCTTGGGAGTGATTTGGAGGTTGTTAAACCTCGCTTCCGTGAAGAGCTGCAACTGAAAGTTTCCAAGAGCATGGTTGTTCCATCCAAAATTGATGGTGCAGATCTACAAGATCCGAAAATGAGCGATCCAGTTGCTTCTGGATCATCGTTATCACAATTCACATATTGTTCTTCTAAAGGGAATCAGACCCAAGTGTTCTTAGGAAATCTGGACAAGGTGCCTCCCCAAAGCAGCCATGTTTCTTCAATCTCAAATGGCTCTGTTGAGGCCCTCCCTGCACAGGATCCCTCGGTTTCTTCAAAAGATGGAGAAAGTTCCGGGACTAAAAATGAACTTGCTTTTATAGCCCAAAAGTCTTCAACTAACATAGGATCTGTTCTGGATGCACTGCGACAAGCTAGATTATCACTAAACCAGAAGATCCAGAGTGTGCCACAATTGGAAAGTGGGTCCTCCGTTAAGGCTATTGAACTTTCTGTTCCTGACATCAGAACCAGGGAAAGAATGGACATTCCTACTGGGTGTCCAGGGATTTTTAGGCTGCCAACTGATTTTCATTGTGAAGTAACTGCTAAAGCTAACTATCTGGGTTCAAATTCGGCATTGATTTTACCCAGTGGTTATCATGAAGCAACATCTGCTGGATTACTTGGCAGCCCTTATGATGACCGCAGATCAAGTGCATTTTTAGGCAATAATTACTATGTCAGCTCTCCTCCCCCTTTTACAGAGAACGGGTCTGGAGTTCATAGACCCGCTCAAACTTCCCCTTTTTCACTAGGTGTCTCAGGACTACATGCTTCTACAATGCCATTTATGGAGAGGGAGAGACTAGCAGGTATCTCAGGGTTGAGGATTGACTATGGAAAGGGTTTTGATGCTGGTAATTCATTTTCCAGTCGATCCAGTTACTCCGATCATCAAATGAACCCTGGTTTTGTCCCAGGATCACACACTTCTGCAATGCCATTTATGGAAATCCAGCCAGGTAACCAAGCAAAGAAACATGTTTATGAAAATGGTTTTGATACTAGTCCTTCGTCTTCCGGTAGATCCAGTTATCTTGATCCTCAAATGAACTCGGCTCTGGTCCTTCCTGGTAGACACATGTATGTATCTCATCCTTTTTCCCCCGAGGTGGCTCGACAAGTACACCCACAGGAGAAAATTCCAAGAAATGCTGCAAGCCAGGAACACGTTGTGCCGTCTTCTTCTGGCTTTTCCTTCTATGATGATCAAATCAGACAAAACCTGTACAAATAGCAGCTAGAGCTTTGTAAATGCAGTGCCATGGCCACTTCACTCCTGGACCTGAATTAGTCTTAGGTGCAGGGAAATAGTAATGGTTTCCCCTTATAAAAATAGGTATGGGGTTTTTGTCTTTTCTTTCCACCCCTCCTTCCATTTGGTATATGTCTATATTTGATCATGCTAGACATACATCTTTTTGGTTACAATAGTGGCTGTTATCTTCCTCAGCCAGTGTCATTTGGGTACTTCTAAATTAAGCCTTAAGTGGGTTCATATAAAAACTGCCAAAGAACTTAGAAAGCTACTTATCTAATCTGGAAAAAAATGCTCCCAGTTTCAGGTTGAAAATCATGAAATTTCTGGAGAAGTTTGGAGATTATATGTTAACATTTCCTTCCTTAATATGCTTAAATAATCCAAGGTGATATAGATGGAGGAAACTGAAAGGAGAAGTATATGTGAGTCATAACTGTTGGACCATGACATAGCCATCGCCATCACCATCACCACCACTGCTGGGGATATTTGCGGAATTACCTTGACCCTATCTTGCAGGCTCGACTAGATTGAGTTTGGACAGACTTTTCAAACAAATTATCCTCAAGAACACTAGTTTACGCAAGAAAGAATTCTCAAGTTTGACTGATTGAGAAAAATCTGCTAAGCTGTTGCATATGGGGAACTAAGTAAGAAATTGCAAGATTCTTGTGTGGGAAGAATGCCCAGTAAGCAAGGAGCGTAAAACTGTGTGTTGAAGTGAAACTTATTTACCAAGATATAGATTTCGTAGCACCGCCAGCTATGATCTCAAACCACTGAGTGTTTTTTTTTTTCGGGTGAAATTGTGTAGTAGATGAAGCAAAGTATTGCTTGTTTCGGCTTATTTAACACACCTGGCTGTTTAAGAAGACTTTGAATTTTTGAAAAATCAGATCTTTCTAATCTGTGTACACTGTAAAGGAACACGAAAATGAGAATTCTCATGCGCCTTAATGTTGATTTCCTTCAACCATGTTATGTTCATTTTGAAAGTTTAATTTTGTTTACGAGAATTTATCTTTTACATAGAATAAATATTAGCGGTAATTGAAATTCAGTGGAAATTAAGAGAGGTAATTAAAGTGATCTAGAACACACAGAGGGAAGAAAAACAGAAGAGTTAAACTGAGTCAACAGAAGCAACGAGTGACGATCTTCCCCCAGTCAAATGTGGAATAACGCGCTGCCTCGCAATTTCTGCCACCATTGGATTCTTCTCCGCCGCCTCCATTCCATCACCTATATATTCCACAAACCAACCTACCCTCCATTCCCTAATTTCTTCATTCGCTAAACGTACACAACACCTCAAATCTCTCTGTGTTTTTGAATTGAAATTTACAATCAAATCAGCTTACTCTTTCAATTAATTACACAAAGTGATGTATTCCATGGATGACAGACGCCCCTCCTCCTCCTCCTCGTCTTCTTCCTCCTCCTCTTCCGCCCCATTTCAATTCAGACCATCTCCGCTGATGAAACCCGACCCTGTTTACGAATTCGGGTATCCATTCCCGGAAGAAAAGAAGATGGGAAGCCCGCTCGCATACAACATGGTGTCCAACTCCCCTGGTTTATCATACTCCAGGTTCGGGAACGACACCGATCATTCCATCCCGGAAATTGGCTGGGATCGCGGAGATTTCGAGAGCAAGGACGAGCGGCCCTTCATGATTCGGTGGAAATCCGGGAAGAAGGTCGATCAGAGGCTGCTGATGCTGCTGGAGTCGTTTTACCAGGAGATCTACGTGAAACGAGAGGATTTCTTCAAGAAAATCTTCCCCGGGGCGCACCAGGAGTTTTCCGAGGTGTTCAGTAAGATTGATGCGATGTTGTCCAAGAACAATCGTAAAGTCAAAAGTCAAACTCTGCGGAGAAGCTTGAGCTTTGGTTCACCAAGGCGGCCTCAGCGGTTCAAAGTGAAAACTCCCGCCGTCATCATCCGCGAAGGCCAAGGCGGCGGACAGGCTGCAGCTGGTGGAAAGTGAAAACCCAAATGAAAGTAGAGTTTAATTTGCTCCATTTTTTACTCTCTACCACACTCCATATTCAACCTTCGCTGGATTCATGAAGAGATCAACATTCCAGCCAGAAAAAAATCACAGAATTCATCATCTGATTTAACTTAGGACAAAGATTTGCTGGTGATATAGATGGCGGTGATTGATTTATATTGTTGTATAGTATTATTATTGATTCTTTATATGTTACTGTAATTAAATACTGCAGTAATCTCGAGTGAACAAATGCTGGAAATAGGTAATTTTTTTATTATTCATTCTTTTGTTGATGGAATTAAATATTGAAAGTTTCTTTCTGTAATAATTTTATATGGCAATTAATTGTTGTTAAATTATTTTTAATCACTTTTAATTAACTTAGTTCGTGTTTGTTTAGGTTTTTCTATAGAAAACAACTATACAAATATTATCTATTCAAATAATTATTTGAAATACATCACATCAATTTAAATTTCTTTTAAAAAATTTTCACATTATTTTAAATTTTTTTCGCATATTTTTTCTCTTCTTTTCATAAAAATTTTCTCAAAAAATAAAACATTCCAATACAAAACACCCTAAAGAAATTATAAACAAATACAGCCTGAAATTTTTCCTTAAAATTAGCAAAATACTAATTAATAATAATCATGAATAAATTAAAAGTATTTATGGAAAAGGTGGATTTAAATTTTTATTTAAGCAAAAGTGAATTTGAATTAACCAAATAAATCGCCATTTTAATATCGTGATCCAACCATTTTTTAGTTTCTCTGGTGGTTCAGACAAATTATAAATTCTCGTGACTTGACAAAAGTAATGAATATGCAGTGCGTATATCTTATACACTGTATACATGTACATATTATTGTATATAGTAATTTTTCACATTACAGCTGTACACTTACTAAATATAGTAAGTTTTGCCTACGCACGCGCCTTTTTTTTTCCGTTGCTGAGTGAACAACGTCTTCGCTGAGTCAATAACGTCTCAAAACAACTGCCGTAATATCTAAAAAATAATTGTCACAACGTCTACATCCAGGCATGTCTACAACGTCTCCTAACACTAGCACCACGTCCATAAATGTCTACATCCATGCATGTGAATTTAAACTGATTTTTTCACAAATACAACTAGAACCACGTCAAAAATAAATAGCACTACGTCCAGAAACGTCATCTACGCGTGTGAATTTAAACTGATTTTTTTCACATAGACATTCCACCACGTCTCAGAACAATTAGAACCACGTCAAAAATAACTAGCACCACGTCCATAAACGTACATCCAGGCATGTCCACAATGTCTTCGCTGAGTCAACAACGTCTCAGAACAACTGCCGCAATGTCCAAAAAATAACTGTTACAACGTCTATATCCAGGCATGTCCACAACGTCTACTAACACTGCCGCAACGTCCACCTACGTCCAAAAAATAACTGCCGCAAAGTCAAAAAAATCTACATCCAGGCATGTGAATTTAAGATGAATTTTTCACATAACACCTTCCACAACGTCTCCTAACACGGCCGCAATATCCTCGCACGTCCAAAAAACAACTGCTGCAACGTCCAAAAACGGCTTAACTGATTTTAGTAATGTAAAAAACAGATACTATTTAAGTAACTATTAGTACGAAAAAATAAAAAAAAAAATTTGTCAGGGACGAGACTCGAACCCTGGTTATTTTAGTCTTGTGACTCTCCAAAAAATTCAATTGTCATTAATCCACTTAAAGTTAGTTAACATTTAATTAAACTTTTTTGTACATGTCATTTAAAAGATCACTATTGTCAATATTGAATTTCCCATCTCCTAATACATAGGTCAGTAGAAACCCGGAGGAACAAGGTTTTCATACAGGCAAATCGTAAAAAACTATTTTTTATACATGTCAAATGTTTCGTCGAAAATTCGAAAAACCCTTGAAATTATTAAAAGTCTTTCGTATCTTTTAAAATATGGCATTTTTTGGAGTTTCAAGTGGCCCAAACCGCCTTTGGCTATTTGCAGATAGATAGATCTCGAAAAGTTATATGAAATCAAAAAAAATTCGTCTAAAACTGACCACCGAGCGCAGAGTTATAACCATTTAAAGTTTTTGTCCAAAACCACACATTTTTCAATATCGGAACCATCTCCAAATGCCCGTCTGCTGTGTACATTACGTAGATCTCGTCGAGAACCATCAAATCAACTACTTGCGCATCCAAATCGGACAATCGAGTGCCGAGTTATACCTTCTTGAACCGTCTGTGCAATAAAACTTCATAGATTGCACATTCCACAACGTCTCATAACACTGTCGCAACGTCCATGCACGTCCAAAAAATAACTGACGCAACGTCTACATCCAGGCATATGGTAAATTTTTCACATAGCACATTCTACAACGTCTCCTAATACTGCCGCAACGTCCATGCACGTCCAAAAAATAACTGCCGCAACATCTACATCCAAGCATGTGAATGTAAGCTGAATTTTTCACATTACACCTTCAACAACGTCTCCTAACACTAGAACCACGTCAAAAACAACTAGCACCACGTCCTGAAACGTCTACATCCATCCATGCATGTGAATTTAAGCTGATTTTTTTCACAAAGACAGTCCATCAAGTTTCATAACACTAGAACCACGTCAAAAATAACTAGCACCATGTCCTGAAATGTCTACATCCATGCATGTGAATTTAAGCTGATTTTTTCACAGAACATAGTCTACCACGTCTGGCTACGTCCGAAAAAACTAGCACCACGTCCAGATACGTCCAGCTACGTCCGGTAACGTCTGGAAACGTCCAAAAATACAAATCAACAACGTCTCGCAACGTCTCGCTACGTCCAAAATACAAAGCAGCAACATCCCGTTATGTCCCGCAATGTCCCACAACGTCTAGTTACGTCCTATAACGAGTTCTACCAAGTCCAGCAGCGGGAAAGAATCAAAAGTAACCCATTTCCATGAAAGTGTCAATACCTCACGGAAACCATTTATATATCATATTTCGAAGTAACAGATCATTATTTGAATAAGAAAACACGAATATAACATCATTAATACATTACCCAACATCAAATCGTGAAAATAAGGTTCCGTAAATCCATCAAATACAGTTCATACTTTATGATGTGGTGATTTTTTAAGAATAAGTTATTTTTGAAGAAGAAGAAGAGATTTTTGAAGAAGAAGAAGAGATTTTTGAAGAAGAAGAAGAGATTTTTGAACAGGAAGAAGTGATTTTTTAAGAAAAATTGATTTTTCCGTTGTATTTTGTGTTGTTCGTCAAAAAAAATAATCGTCGATCTCCGTTAAATCTGTGTTTGAATGAAATTTTTGATTAAATGCGGTTTTGAATGAAGTACGGCGAAGAAGAATAACTTATTTTTTAAGAAGGCAAAGTGATTTTTTGAAAAAGAAGGAACTGAGTTTTTGGAGAAAAAGAAGAAGAGAAGAGCGTGTATCTCACTCTCTTATAGTGAGAGTGGTGATATATCATTAGGTACATGTATATATAGGTACAAGATATAATTTGCGATGAACATGTTAAATAATTTACAGTAAAATTTCTTTTACGCGGAGCTAATATCACTTCCCAATCCTTCCTCAAAAGCTCCATGATTCCCTTTACCAGACTCCCATAGTAGCCATCATGTGTACTTCGCCCATAGCTAATAAAAAACAAACGCAAATAATTTTTTAACGTAGTATGTATTAAAAAATATAAGTCTTTTCGCAAAGAAAATTTTATAGAAAAAAAAAACTTCTTTTAAAATAATGTAAAATAAATTTTAGATAGATTTTTTTTGGAACCCAATTTTAGATAGAATTAGAACTAATATTATATAATTTAATTAGTATTTAAGTAAATTATATATTTTATAATAATTTTTTTCATTAAAAAAAGAAAAACCATCAACAAACACAGCCAAGATAAATAGGAGGTACGTAGGAGAGTATATTGACGCTTGCACGGCAATTAAATGTCACATTCATTTCATCCATTTATTGACTTTTTTAATTTTCCCCTATTTCAACATCGTTTTGGGAATATTAACCTTTTAAGTTATTTGTTTATATAAACAAAAGGCCCCCTCTCTTCCCTCCCAACCTTCACCTTCAAGAAAATATTTCTTCCTCCATCTTCGCATCATATGGGAGAATAGGAGAAATAAATTTATTGTAAACTTTCATTTTTTAATTTTTAGTTTCGTCAATAAAGGGAATTAACCTAATTTTTATTTTATTTTTCCTTCAGTAGATTCAGATCTACTGATAGAGTATTATTCCTTCAGTAGATTCATATATACTGGTAGAGTTTCGTTAATGGCATTCGTTGTTATGGCGACAGTTTCGTTAGTGAAATTCGTTGGCATGGTAGCGACATTGTTGATGATGTTCGTTAGTTTGATCCAAGAAGATTCAGTCATCATAGATCTAATTATTTGATTTATGGTTTGGTATTTTCATCAAAAAATTAGTGATGTATCCTTGTTCGAATTAAAATTTCAGCATGTGGTATATCCATCCATTGATAGCGTAAATATATATGAATTTATCAATAGTAAACATAACAACAACAATAATGATATTCATATTGTAAGTTGTGTTTCTTTAGCTGTATCTTTCGTTTGTCAATCTTTACTAGATGTCAATCTTTACTCGCTGAATTATAAAAAAAAAAGCATAATTTTTTTAAACACCCTGAATTATAAACCAAACCTTAAAAATGCTATCACAATTAAACTCAAACTCATTTTTATAGTATCAAACTTATACTAATAATAATCTAGACAATTAAACTACACATCACTAAAAGGTGTTAGCTTAATCATGATATAAAAAGAATTGCTTATTTTCGTAATATAACCTATGATTTAGTCTATATCTCATTCTTCGTACCTAAAAAAATATCCCGCCGTCCGTCAAGTGGATATAGAAGAATACTAATAACCTCGTAGTAAGACAGACATTTGAAACAAATAATGAGGACGTGCATGAGTCGTGGCTTTGAAGACCTCGTCCATGTCGAACATGCAAGTCCCCGAACTGCAACTGGGGATATATATATCTGGTGTTTGACCCAGTTTTCCCAGAAAATTAACAAACAAATGTTGCAGAAAAACAGACCGAATTAAGGTAATCGAAATTCAGAAACCGGAAGTAGTGGATCATGTTCTTAATTGCAGGCCAAGTCTCCATCCCAGCTATCCTACCATTACAACGACTTTATCCTGTATTATTTTCTCATTTTTCGTTTTTTAATTCAAAATGATTAATTAAAATTATTAATAATTTATGAAATTAAAAATTTATATAACAATGTGGATGAAATTTTAGAATGTTTATGTCTGGTAAACAAATCTATTGCTATGTTAAAGGGGAGTAGAATTTGGCTATGTTTCTCTTAATTTTTTTTTTAAAGATATTATGTTTTGAAAAATGTAAGTTTTTTTGGACGTAAAATTATATACAAAGAAGAAAAAAATGTATTTTTTTCTATGTTTTATGATAATAATTATATTTAAAAATTATTTTTGTGAGAAAAAAGTAATCTAATTTTTATCGATATATATAATTTTATTTTTAAAATTTAAATTAATATAATTATGTATATATAATTTATAAGCAAAATATAACTTAGCCTACCGCCTCTTATTTTGTAAAAAAGAAAAAACTATAATAAATATTTTATATGGATGGTACTTGATCTAAAATGAAAAAATTATAACTTGTTCAAAAAGTATTATTATTATGAGATAGATGAGTCCGTTTACGGTGGTACTATAGGAGTAGGATGAATTTTACTCCTACTTGCTACAGTGACGCGCTATAGTTTCGCGCTACAGTAACGCGCTACAGTTTTTTTTTTTTTTTTTTTTGACGCACAAACTTTTAAAAAAAATTACCTTTTTTATAAAAAATTCTTTTTTAAAAAAAAAAATACTTTTTTTAACAAGGGAAATCAAATCAGGATTATATAGACATCAGATGAGAGAATACAAGAGATCAGATCAACAGACTATAGATATCAGATCAAGAATATAAAAGAAATCATACAGTAGAACTAAAATATAATTAACAAGAGAGATCAGATCAGGATTATATAGACATCAGATCAGCGAATACTTGACATCAGATCAACAGACTATAGATATCAGATCAAGAATATAAAAGAAATCATACAGTAGAACTAAAACATACTTAAAAAGGGAGATCAGATCAACAGACTATAGACATCAGATCAGTGTATACTTGACATCAGATCAACAGACTATAGACATCAGATCAAGATTTTAAAAGAAATCACACAGCAGAACTAAAACATACTTAACAAAGGAGATCAGATCAGGATTATATAGACATCAGATCAACTCATACTTGACATCAGATCAACAGACTATAGACATCAGATCAAGATTTTAAAAGAAATCACACAGCAGAACTAAAACATACTTAACAAAGGAGATCAGATCAGGATTATATAGACATCAGATCAACTCATAACTGACAACAGATCAGCAGACTATAGACATCAGATCAAGATTTTAAAAGAAATCATACAGTAGAACTAAAACATACTTAAAAAGGGAGATCAGATCAACAGACTATAGACATCAGATCAGCGTATACTTGACATCAGATCAACAGACTATAGACATCAGATCAAGATTTTAAAAGAAATCACACAGCATAACTAAAACATACTTAACAAAGGAGATCAGATCAGGATTATATAGACATCAGATCAACTCATAACTGACATCAGATCAACAGACTATAGACATCAGATCAAGATTTTAAAAGAAATCATACAGTAGAACTAAAACATACTTAAAAAGGGAGATCAGATCAACAGACTATAGACATCAGATCAGCGTATACTTGACATCAGATCAACAGACTATAGACATCAGATCAAGATTTTAAAAGAAATCACACAGCAGAACTAAAACATACTTAACAAAGGAGATCAGATCAGGATTATATAGACATCAGATCAACTCATACTTAACATCAGATCAACAGACTATAGATATCAGATCAAAAATATAAAAGAAATCATACAGTAGAACTAAAATATACTTAACAAGGTAGATCAAATCATGATTATATAGACATCAGATCACAAAATAGCAGACATCAGATCAACAGAATTTAGATATCAGATCAAAAATATAAAAGAAATCATATCATACAACAAAAACGTCCATAATATGTATCATAATAGCCAAAAATAACAAAAGAAACGAAGGTACTGTAGCGCGTTTACTGTAGCGCGCTACTGTAGCGCGCGCGCGAAACTGTAGCGGGGTAGGAGTAAAATTCATGGTGGTCCTATAGGAGTAGGATATAAATTGCCGAGATAGAGAGAGTATTATAGTAAAATTTAGGGTACTAATTTAGATTCTAAAACAAAACAAAAGAAATATTTTAGTTATTTTAATTATTTTTTTCTATTTTGACTCTTTTAATTATATTTATTAAACGAGAAGGCAGTTGTTTGCTTTTTCCGCTTATTAAGCAACAGCTAATTAAGGAGAACACGATTTTTTAAAAAAATCAGAAGTTTCGAACCTTCGGCAGTTTCAGGTTTCGATTTTAACAAGAAATTGACAATTCTTCTACACCGGAGTCCCGGTGGGCAACCGTACAGCCGCGGTGATATTCAGGGTTTAAGTTCGGACGGAATTAAGAATTTGAAATTGGGTTGAATTAAGTCCGATTCAAATTTATATCTCTAGGTCGTATTAGGGTTTTGACCCCCAAAAAAAAAAAAAAAATTCTCACCGCCACCAGTCAGCTACGACGACCACAACCATTCGCTCGGTCGTCGGCTGGCTGTCGGCTGTCGGAGGTGGCAGCGATTGGATTGTGAATTGTGGGTTGGGGGTTATGTTTTTTGATATTGGCTTTAAAAGTGTGAGAATAGAGTAAACAAATAAAAGGACTAAAGAGTAACTAAAAATTAATTTTTCCTTTTTTTTATAATATATTTTAACGTTATTTACATAATTTTAAAAAATATCAATTTTAATTTTTTATTATAATATTTATATCTAAAAAATATAATTTAATATTAAAAAATAAAATATTACATTGAAAATATTTTTTTTCTCCTTCTAAAATATTTTAAATTAAAAAAGCAGAGTTAGTAAATAAGAAAAAAAAATTACTTGTAATCTATACGTGAAAATGAGAATTCTTGTACGCTTTAATTTTGGCTTCATAGCATTTTTCAACAATATTTAGTTTATTAATATTAATATTATATTTTAAAAAATATATATTAGTGACAAGGTATGGATAGTTATTGACACCAATTGTTATAATGTGGTCTTATATAAGAATATCGCCCGATTAATACATAAATAAATGATTAATATAAAATCTAGTTGTACTTTGTATGAAGAGTTGTTGCGTTTGAAATGAACACCACTTTTAACTAATATAAACACTCTTTTGTTTGATAAAAAAAAAAAAAAAAAAACCAACAATAGATTCAACACAGAAAGATAAGCAACTAATATAATATAGAGATAACAATGATGATAATTTTGAGACGAACATCCACTAATTTTGTTTCAAAACTAGTAAAACACAATTTACAACCAACAAAAACCGATAGAATACAGAGTTAACCATCGGAGAAATAGACGTTGATGCAAACTCTGTTGGCCATACCAGGAGGGAAGAGAAACGGAGTCGGAAAATCCGAGCATACTCAGAACATGTCGAGGATGACTTTTACTTGAATCCTTTAATGCGTGTGAGCGAAAAATAGTTCGGACAATACTCAGAATAGCGTCATTATGCAATAATAGATCCGACTATGGCGGTTTTGAACCAACGAAGAAGATAAATTTTTTTGGGGTAATGTGAATGCAAAATATAATGTAACATTAGGTGTGAAGAATGATGTGAACACGTAAAAGAATAATGTGAGGTGGAGGAGAAAAAGTAAGTAAAATTATTAAAATTTAAAAAAAAAAAAAAAACTGTAAAGAAAGAGAGTGGGTAAACCCATATAATTTGCTACTTACACCAATAGATACCATATTATGATTCGCTAAGAAGAAAGAATGAAAATTAAGACCAATAGTTTAAATTCAATAATTTTATTTTATGGATAAAATAAATAATTTAAAATAATTTTTATCGACATTTTAATAAAAGGGAAAAAATAAAAACTACAAGTAATTGAAATTTAGTGCAAATTTTGAAATTTCTACAAGTTAGATTGAAGAGGTAATAATAGTAGCGATTAGGGGTGTTCACGGATCGGATTGATCGGATTTTGCATCAATCCGTAACCGATTCATAATATCCGGATTTAAAAATTTTGTATTCGTAACCTATCGGATTTTATTCCGCATCCAATCTATTTTGGACGGTCCGGATTGACCGAATTTCTCTGTTCTTTTCTTTTTTTTTTCAACAATCTACTTTTCAAAATCAAGTTTTTTTTTTTTTTTTATGAAAACACAGACAGTCTCAAAAATCAATCCAGAAGGGATTACTAATAGTTTAAAAAATTACAAAGGAGAAGCATTTCTAATCCTGCAGCATTTCACTAGCATTCTAGTAAGTAAAATATAAAGAGGATATTTTGATGAATTAAACTAACTACAAACACAATAAACCACAATAGTCATTTTCAAAGTTGAGAGCATAGCATATAAACTAATGATATTAAAGTATTAATATATATACATATAAACTAATAATATTATTAACTAAATATATGAACGGATCCGGATTGACGATCGATTTTTAAAAGTAAATCCGGAATCTGATCCGAAATTACCGGTTTTTAATTTTTGAATCTGCTGAATTAAAAATTAAAATAAAATCTATACATGAATCCGATCTACGGACTGGATTGACCAGATTAATCCTATTCATGAACACCCCTAATGGAGATAGTTAAACTGAGTCAACAGAAACGAGGATGGTCGATCACCTCCAGTCAACCCTAAATACCGCCACTGCCTCGCAACTTCGGCTGCAATTGGATTCTTCTCTGCCGCCACCACCCATCACCTATATATTCCACAATCCAATCTTCCCTCCTTCCTCAATCTTTTCCTTCACTGAGCAATTGAATACAAACAAATTGAACCCTTCAAATATTTCTCTTTTTTTGAATTGAAATTTGAAACCAAATCAAGCTCATTCAGTTAGTGAAGATGATGTCTTCCACGGATTACTGGTGCTCCTCCTCCTCCTCCTCCTCTTCCACCCCGTTTTCAATCGGACCATCTATACTGATTAACCCGGATTATGTTCACGAATTCGGGTATCCTCTCCCGCAAGAATGGAAGATGGGGAGCCCACCGGCAGACAACATGGTGTTCAGTTCTACCGCTTTATCATACACCGACCACTCCACGCCGGAAATGGGTTGGGATCACGAGGATTTTGAGTGCAAGGACAAGCGGCCCTTCTTGGTTCGGTTGAAATCCGGGAAGAAGCATTTCGTCAAGAAAATCTTCCGTAAGATTGATGCCAAGTTGTCGAAGAACAATAATAAAATGAGAAATCAAACCCTTCAGAGAAGCTTGAGCGTTGGGTCGGCCCGGTGTCCTGAGAGGTTCAAAGTGAAAACCCCGGCTGTCATTATCGGCAATCCGTCGCCCCGGCGGCCTCAGAGCGGTTTAAAGTGAGAACTCCCTCTGTCATCATCATTAACTGTCAAGGCGGAGGAACAAAATGACAGGCTGCAGCTGGCGGGAAGCAGTAATCCAAATAATTTTTTTTTAAAAAAATCACTACTGTACTATTTACTTATTTCCTTTTTTACCCTTAACTCCACGAAAACTCTCTCAACACAAGAATATTATAGTGAGAAATTTCATTCACTAAACTATTACCTCATTATCATTGTGTCATTACTATTACTATACTATATATGTAATTTTGCACTTTTATTCGAATATTAGTTATGTATTTAAAATTAAATTTATCGTTTAGTATGTGATATATCTATATGTTAATTCAAATATTTAGAGAGCATTGTTTAAATTTATTCATAATGAGCATAACAAATTGATAATTAATTTTAAGTTGTGTGTTTTTTTTTTTTTAATTGTTTCTTCTAGTATAGTATTGATCAACCGCGCTAGATAAATTTTAGCAAAAATAACTAATAAAAATTTATTTTATTTTCAAAAAATGTAAGTTTTTAATATTCTCTTTTTGCGTAAGTAAATTTCAATAATTATAATTAAGTACAAAATTAATGAGTAAATTTTATAACATGAATATTAAAGTTTCCACTGTCCCATTTGCAAATCTCAAGTGGATTAGAGAAATGAACAATAATATGAAGACGCTGGCATTTCAAGCATGCGAAGTAATATAAAAGTGTCACGACTTTGAAGACATTGCCGGATCGCTTTGACCCTGTTTTCATGTACAAATAAACAAATTCCTTTCCCCACCAACTAAATTTAAAAATTCATAAAATTTCCCTTGATAATTTGGTTTGATCAAATAGACCCCCAAAAAAAGTAAATTATGATAAGTGAAAGTAAAAAAAAGAAAAAAGAAATGGAAAATTCTAAATCATGGATAGAATACGATGTAATCAGACTCATTCTTTTATTTTCATATGTTATGGGGTTGTGGAATCCATTATACTATGTCAATAAACAATGGAGTTAGAACTAATTAAGACCAAGTTCAGACCTAGTTAGAACTAATTAAATTTTTGAATTAAAAATCTACTTCCTTCCCTTTTTAAGCTGGTTTTAGAAAATTTTAAACTTTTAAAAAATATTTTTATTTGTTTCCTTGTTCAGACCGTATTTTTTAACAGAAAGTAATGTTAAACCAATAAAACTTGAGATAATTAAGATCTTAGTTATGATCAAGTCGGTTAAGAATCAGGTTAGTTAATATTTATTCTTGTAAGTACCCGTTTATAATGAGTTGGGGTGAGCATTAATAATTTGAACAAAGTTTACATAAGAAATATAAGAAATTAAGGTGAAATACAAAAGACAAAGTCAAGTTCACTCAACGTTAATGCAAAAATAGTTATTGTATATTTTGGTGTCAAATTTATTTTAAACTTTTTGGTATTTAATAAATTTGGTTTTAAATTTTGTTATTCACAAAACACTTAGTTATATTATATTTCACATGGATAATTTTATACCATATGAAATAATATGTCATCATGAACTCCACATACATCTTTTATCCAAATTAAACAGTAAAAAATAAAAAGGAGAGGAGAGTCAGCCATAGACAACAACATATTAGTCCATATAACATAAAATTAGCTAATTTACATGGCTTTCACGTGACACTTGAGTAAATAGAATTGTAATTAAATCATTAAATATTACAAAAAAATTATTACTAAGGCAAAATGTATTTTAAATAGTAAAATTTATGATTAAATTTTTTGAATATCAAATATTTAAAACTAAATTTAACACTCCACTATATTATATTAGAAGTGTTCCTACCATTTTTCAATTACTAAATTCAAATTTATTCCCAAATTCCTACATTTACATACCAAGCACCGCTCACTGCGATATTAATCGGCAAACACTACTCGGCTAGCCCGAATGAGTCATGAGCAAAAGATTCAAGTGGTACAAGTTGAGGGTGTCCGAACGTACGGTAAATTCGCCATAGCCAATGATTACAGGTTTTAACTGAGTCAAACACAAGCCACTGGATTTAAACTAACTAACCATCCAACCGCCCAAAGTCAAACTTAGAATACAATTACAGACTCCTCCGCCACTGGTTTTCCATCCCATAATATTCCCGGCTGTCGCCATTCTATAAATTCTTCAATCAAATATTCCAGAAATCACTCATTCCATCTCTCCATTTTCACAAATCACTCAAAACAAATTATTTTTTTATAATCTCCCTTTGTTTTTGCATTGCTACTGAGAAAATGAGAACGATCTCTTCCATTATGGATGAGCATTGCTGTTGCTCCTCCTCTGCCGCCGCCGCTTCCTCGTCGTCTTCGTTCAGGCCACCTACACTGATCAAACCGGATTATGTTTGCGAGTTTGGGTACCCTCCGCCGGGAGTGAAGACTTCCAGCCCACTCGCATACAACATGGTGCATAATTCCCCCGGGAAATCATACTCCAGGTTCGGGAACGACGCTGACCTGGATGACGATGAGTGCTCCACCGCGCAAGAAACCGGTTGGGATGGCGGGCATTTCGGGGACAAGGAGATCAAGAGGCCCTTCATGATTCGGTGGAACTCCGGGAAGAAGGTTGACCAGAGGCTGATGATGCTATTGGAGTCGTTTTACCAGGAGATTTACGTGAAACGACTGGAATTTTTCCAGAAAATCTTTCCCGGGATGCAAGACGAGTTCTCCGGCGTGTTTTGTAAAATTGGTGCCATGTTATGCAAGAACAATAATGAAGTGAAAAATAGAACCCTGCAGAGAAGCTTGAGTGTTGGATCACCCCGCCGGCGGCCTCAGCGGTTTAAAGTGAAAATTCCCGCTGTCGTCATCGCCTTGCACGGCCAAGCCGGCGGTGGAGAAAATATCCAGCCTGCAATTGGCAGCAAAAAGTAGTTCCAAGTTTTAAATATATTACGGAGTATATAGCTTACTCCTTCTGTAAAATAAAGACATCACTGAGGAGTGACATCTCCGTAGCTCCCCGACCAAAGAAATACTCCACTGTAATATTCTGTAAAAATTTAATTTATTATCATCAATATTATTTTTTATTTTTAAAATAATTATTTTATTTATTAAACTCAAATATTAATAACACTTTTAACTTTTTATAATACATTTTGTATTAATATATTTAAATTAATTAATATTAATATATATTATAATTTGAATTAATAATTATACATTTTTTTAATTTCAAAGTTGAGAAAATTTAAGAGACGTTGATATTGAAGAAACTTGACGGATTATTGGGCTTGAAGAAATTTTGGCGGATATACATAATGTTGCGTATATATAAAAAAAAATTAAAAGCTAATTTTGGGATTAGGACTAATAAGAGAATTTTAAGATAATAAAATATTGGTTAAGAAAATAAAAAATGTAAATATTTAAAAGAATGAGAGAAAATAGGTATAAAATAGGAAGATGTATCCAATATTTATAGAAATCTCAAAAAATATAGTTGTTAAGGATTATTATAGCTATATACTTTCATTAGCTAGATACAATATATATATATATTTATAGCTAATTAAAATTTTTTAAAACGTATTATATAAAGAATTTAATAATACTTTCTTTTAATAGTACTCACTCTGTTTTTCATTATAGGTCTCAAAAGTTTTTCATTAGCTCACCTAAACTTTATAATTTTCAATAAATAAAATTTTTATAAAAAAAATAAAAATATTTAAAATAAATTCCTGTAATTTAGAATATAAATAGAGAGAATAAAAGTATGGAAACCCCCATTTTGAGGAAAAGAATATGGTGGGAAAAAAAATTGGATTTTCACATTTTTTATTATAACCCGGTAAAATGCCCAATATGAGCCACCCAATTGTCAAATATAACGGTTCTATAGGCATGATTGCCCATAAATCTTAACTATGCAATTCCTATATGAAATCTATGGATTCCCTTAGGGAAATGGCCCGTTTCCAATCCATATTTTTCTAGGTTTTTCTTCCTTACCGCCATGCTAGATCAATGGTGGGATTGAAAACACGTTTTCTTTTTCGATGGGTTAGATAACCAAGTTTCAAATATCGTTAAATTTAGAGATAATATTTTAAATTTGAATCAAAAGAAGTCGTTTGGAAGGCAAAAATATAATCGAATTTGGAAAGGTGGTAAGACGGAGGGTTTATAACTCTAAAATATGTGTCTAAATATTAGACGTGAAATTAAAACTTCACTATTAAATACTCCTTTTCTACCAAAATAATTTTTAAACTTTGAATAATCGTTATAGTCAATGACTTAAAATAACAAAAGATATTCTATTATTTAATCAAGATTATATACCAAAGCAACAAAAATTGTAATAATATCGTAATTCAAAGTGTTAAATTTTCATAATTTACTATATAAATCCTTGACACTTAAAATATACCTATGAATAATTTGAATAGATACTAGACCGACAAATGACCAATAATATTAAAATAAAACCCTGTAATTTAAGTAAAAAATACACAAACACAAAATAAAATTAATGTTCCCCATGCAAAGGACAATCCGTATTTGTGTAGAGTTCTAGATTTGACGGTAACTGGTCAGTTTCTTGTTTTTTAAAATGTTATTAAATAATAAAATTCAACGTAGAATAGCACTACTGCCGACCAGCTGCGGCAGCCATTGCAGTCAGTCGAGAACTCAATGTCATCCCATTACCTATATATAATTTCTTCAAATCCGACATTCCAATCTACCCCGCCTCATATTTCTTCATTTACAAATCATACAACAAACAAACTAACTAAAAATTCTCTCCATCTCTGTATATTTTTGCAATAATTGCAGTTTGCAAGCTTGCAAATTATTAGCAGATGAAAATGGAGTCCTGCCGCCGCTGCTGCTGCTCTTACTCCTCTTCCTCCTTGTCTCGTTTAGGTCAACTAGACTGATTAAGCCGGATCCATTTTGCGAGTTAAGGTATCCTCCGCCGGAAAAGAAGATGTCGATCAGCCCACTTGCATGCAACATGGTGTCGAATTCCCCTGGTTTATCTTACTCCAGGTTCGGGAACGACGAGCGGTACTCCGCCTTCCCGGAAATCGGTTGGGATCAGGGGGGTTTCCACGGCAAGGAGATCAAGAGTCCCTTCATGATCCGGTGGAAATCCGGGGAGAAGGTTGACGAGAGGCTGATGATGGTGTTGGAGTCGTATTACCAGGAGATTTACGTGAAACGACAGGAGTTCTTCAAGAAAATCTTTCCCGGTATTCACCACGAGTTCTCCGACGTGCTGCTTAAGATTGATGCCACGTTATGGAAGAACAATGATGAAGTGAAAAAATAATCAAACGTCTCATCTGCAGAGAAGCCTGAGCGTCGAGTCGCCCCGCCGACGGCCTCAGTGGTTCAAAATGAAAACTCCCGCTGTCATCATCGGCAATATTGCCAGCCAAGGCGGCGACAAACATTGCCAGCCTGCAACTCGTGGCGGGAAGTAATTCAAAATTTTAAACAAATGATAAATACCAGTTGAAATTTACCAAAATATATATATTTTTTTACAACATTATAATATGTGAATTATTCTACATCCTTTCATTTATAATTTTGTGATAATAATAATAAATTATTATTCTTGAGGAGAGTTTATTCTTAATAATAATCGTTCATAACTCGATATTCAAATTCCCAATCTCACGGTTATAAGGTACTCAACCTCTCATCCCAGTATCATTTCTAGTATATTTTGATGTATATGGTGAAAGTTGGAGGGTAGTTTACTCTTTATTTTGTGTACTATGAAAAATCTTTTTATCCGAATGTACACTCTTTCGTTTTAAATTAACTGTTTAATTTATAATATATTAATATTAAAAAATAGGACCAAAATACATCAATAAATAGACTATTAATTTTAAACATAAAATTTATTAATTAAGTACACAAAATTAAAAAACTTATTCCATGCATTTACATGTTAAATTGCACCATCCACCGCCTTATAGATTTAATGAATATTCTAATGAAAATAGTTCTTTTCGTCCCAAATCCAAACAATTTTTGGCTCCCATTTATTTGCTAACTTCTTTTTAGGGGTCGGTACGTATTGGTTTGATTAATGATACAAATCTTTGGTAGAACACAACTCGATTCCAGTTTGCTAATTTGTTTTATTAAATTCTCATGTAAACTTATCTGCAGTTGCTTATGATTTTGGACTGGACTGCAACCAATTGGAGAAAGTAGTTCAAAACCTAGCCCAAAAGTATAACTAAAAGGTTCTTGGATCCATTTAGGTCCAAATTTATGCTCCCGACGGAAGCACAGGCCCGACATCAGTTATTCAAATATTATTGTATTTCGTACATATCGATTAATATATTTCCATGTCAATGAGAAAAATTTATACCAAATATCAATTCTTTAATTTAGGATATTCTATTAACTAAATTAATAATTAATATATTTTAGTTTTTTTAATCCCTTTTATAGCTCATGCTTTTTTCTCAAAATTTAAAACACCCATCTCTTGTTGAGCCAATTATATATTTTACGTGATATATCTCATGTACAAAATAGTTTTTTCATAAATGAGAAGTTATTCAAAAACTAAAATATATAGAAACATTTTTCAAACATTACGATACGTTCTCCAACTCTTTTTTCTCCATACAATATGTATAAACATTTTGATAGGTGAAATTGAAACACCTAACATTTAATCAACTAATTCCCATCCATAAAATTATTGTTTTCCAAACTCTAAATGTTAAATCTTACCCCCTTCATTTTAAAATATAAGTTGTTTTCACATTTTAACAAATTGATCAAAATATAAGTCATTTGTCTACTCTTAGGAAATAATTTTAAAATATAAGTCATTTTCACATTTTAACAAATCGGTCAAAATATAAATCACTTATCTACTCTTAGGAAATAATTCATTGTTTTTACTCTATTACTCTTATTTAATTTATAATTTTATTAGTACTTATTTTGTCATGTACTATTTCAAGTTATAGCACTACTATAAAAAATATATTAAATATGGATATAACAAGATTTATAATTAAAATTTATGAGAATGTACATCAAATAATTATTATTTTAATATTTATGTTTGGTAAAAAAATGACTTATTTTATATTTTAAAATAGAGGATACATGAAGCAGCAACAAAACTTATTCATAACACTTTAACCTTTGTCTCGATTTGTGTCACTTGGAACATTTATACACGTATAGATGAAGCAATCCCAATATATATTTTTTTAATAAAATCTATATGAGATTTGAGCATGAAATATTTATATATTTAATTATCTCATTTGTTTATATATTTTACCTTTGAAATAGTTAGCAATATTGATAATTAATTCAGTATATTTGACTTATCCATGGATGAATATATAAATAAAAGTAGGTTAGTACTTAATTATGGAATAAGTCAACATTTTGGGTGAATTTTCTGAAATTATGTAATTGCAGAGGATAGAACTTCTAAAGCTAGTATTCCCTTGCTTGTCTCGAACTCAATTGTGCTACGTCAGTTGATAACGTGGAGCTTAATTACATTTTTGCAAATTGGCCCCAATATTTCTGGTTGGATTGAAAATGAGTGGAGAGTTTTGAATTGACGGCTGCATCAATGTTTAATATCATGATCTCAGATTTAATTAATTTCCTTGTTTCTAATGTACTTTGGTCAACTGATGGAATATTATTAATATTAATATTAATAATTTTCTATCGTATAATTTATTTATTAAATTTCTCATTTAAGATAATAAATTTTGAATTCGAGTCATGCGAGGCTATAACCTCCTTCTTTATACTAATATATATATATTATATTAAATTTGATGTCCAATTCTTTTGTAGGAGCACGGTGAACCACAAATTAAGATTTGTTTAAGTTTATGGGGTTAATCAGTAACATAGTTGACTAAATAGGGGTTTATTTATAAACAATGTATGGTGGGCACTAACTATGAAAAAGAGGCATAACTGATATTATATCACTGTCCATAATAAAATATTTTATATGTAAAATATATATTTTTAGTAAAAAAAAAATTATTTGAAGGAAAGTATATCAATTTTTTTTTTTATTTATCAAACGTTGGTGTTCATTCATTTATAGATTTTGTTTTTGTTTTTATTTCGGCATTTAAAAAAAAAAAAAAACCATCACATATTTATTTATGGTGTCCGAAGCTTATTTAAACGGTTGGATATGGGTGTATGAGTATGAGAATGTGACACGACTAGTAGGGTTTCTTCATAGGCTTATCTCAAATGTGAAGACCTCAAATATCATCAATTTCTAAGGATTAAAACCGAATTTTTAAAAATTTATAATTGAGTCCCCTCTAAAAAATAACTCTTATTTTTCACATAGGAGTAAGTTAATAAACTTATGCCTCTATCTTTATAAAAAAAAATAAAAATAAACTTATTTAAAATAAACTTTCTTTTTCGCTTTTTCTCATGGAAATTTTTTAGTCTTTCGCTTTTTACCGCATTAGTTTCTGGCTTTCACTTATTACTAAGTTAACTGATTAAATTTCGTTTCCATCTGGTTCACGCTAATTCGGAAGTAGAGAAGAATGTAAACGGGCCATTGATGTTTAGCAATTTCATATTTAACTTGCTCATTCAATATTAAAAAAAAAAAGGAAAATAAGGTGATATGGGTACAAAATTAACACTTAATTAAACTTGATTAGGCGTTTGATATTTCAATTTACGAGGTTAAATTTGATAAAACGATTTTTTCTATCTAAAAATTCTCTTTTTTAAATTAACTTTTAAATTTGAACTATTTATTTTATATAGAGAAATTTATTTCATTTCTATTGAAGAGTTAGTTAATGATAATTATTTATCTTAATTCTTATTTTTTAACTTTTGATCCAAAGAAGGAGACTAAAACGTATACTACTCGATCTCAAGTTCTATTGATTTTAAACGGGAAGGACCAACCATTGAACTGTAACCCTCTTGTCCTCAATTCTTATTATTTTAAATATACCCTAGGACCATTTCTTTTTTTTAATCACTCTATATATGGTAAATGATAGATTAGGAAAATTTTTTTATCTAAACATAAAAGGTGAATTATATTTACCTCTCATGTGGTTTGGTGAAACTACTAATACACTCTCAAGTTTTGAAAATAACGTATACCCCTCTCAACTATTCAAATTAATAACAACTATCCCCCTGATCGACAAAAAAAATGAGTAAAAATACTGACGTAAGCATTATTATTGTGATAAAAAATAAAATTAAGATCATTTCATAATCTCATTTTCACCAAATATCGTTAAATTTTTTCGTTTTTTGACATTTTTTTATGTTTGATTTTGGTTAAACGAGGTATTGATAGTTTTTAGAAATTTCGAGAGGTAATTGATAGTTTGACCAAAGCACATGAGAGATCTAGATATAATTCACCCAATATAAAAACCACAAAAGTCACTCAAATTTCGAGATAAAAGAAATTTACAAAACATAATATATTTGATTTGTCTCACTTGTCATATCATGTCCTAATAATAATATACAGCATAATTCATAGTAATTGAGAAGATTAATGATAATGTCGCATAAATATCCTAATATTTTCTGGGCACTCCTTCTCCCACATAGCATCATTGCTTACTTAAAACAACCTTTGCACGCTCTGCCCAGATAGATGCACTTTTTGGCATCTAAGTTAGAAAATATATTTTTCCAAAGACAAAGGCATACTTACATTTATACTCCAAAAACTACGCCAACAAAAGGCATCCAATCTCCCATTTCCCTAATCATTTATATGTATATTCGCTTTCTAGTTTTATCATCATGCACGTATGCCACTTCCTGCCTCCACACTTTTTGTTCCAATTTGGAGTTTGTAAATCAACAGTTACGAAACAGTTTTGTCTAAGTCTAAAAAATTTGTAATTGTGAAAATGACTGAAAAGAATAGTTAGAATGTTATGATTTACAGTATGATTGTTTCGGCTTTAACTTTAATTTATGCGTCGTAATGATGTTATTTGTTTTAGTTTGGGCTGATCCAATCTATTTGGTGGCTTTAATAACTTTTTTGAAGCATAATTATGATTAGTTGGACAACTTTTCCATGGGGATTAGTACTAGATAGATGGACTAATCGTGTTATCCATAAATGTAAGGTAGGCCCTTTTCTTCAAAATGCTTCTTCATTATCAATACATTGTTAATCAAACTTTAGTATTGGTAATCTAGGACGACTCAAGACTTTTAATTTAATAAGACATATGTTCAAAAGAAGACTCATAATTCTAAAGACTAATGAAAATAACTTTTCTTATTTTCCAAAAAAGAGTAAGAAAGAAAGAAATAGAAATCTTTAACTACAGTCGGATTCTGGAATAGAGTTCGGGAGGCTGGGCTTGAAGATATCCTGCATATTGATTTCCACATCCAAGGTGATAAAAATAAGGTGATATCCAGTAGTTTGGTCTTTCTTTTTATTTTGTTATAGTTTCTTGAAACAAGGTGCTCAATGGTGTCGGATAGAAGGTTGTCGGTCAACGAATAAACGTTATTTTAAAGATAACGAATTGTTATTTCTCAATAGTTCACATCAATGGGAATGTTTGACACATAGATGTCGACTCTTTGCTACTTGGGGTTGTAGTATGTGCCAAGGGTTGGGTTGTTTGTCAATTAAAACGATTCGCGAATTGGGTTCAGAACATCGTGAGATAGTTCAGTCCATCATAAAAGACCCACTTACTCCAAAATAGTCTGAACCAATAAGGAAGGTACATGTACCCGAAACTAACACATGTGGGTAGGTAAAAAATACCTGCGGATGCGAGACAACTAACAAAATATTCTATACTTTGGGGAGAATGAGTGCTCCCTCATAAAGAGAGTTCGAAGTGATTCTCTTCTTATGGATATATATATAAAAAAAAGAAATCTAATACTCTCATTCTTTTTTGGTTTCAGAATAATAATTTTATTTGTTGAATTAAAATAATTTAATAAATATAATTAATATATAGGGTGAGGGTAACAGTAATATTAGAAAAATACATGTATTATTGGGATACATTAGTGGGAGCAGGCAGTAGTCTAAATTTGCCTAATGGCTAGTAGTCAAAATCTCACCAGCCCACTCACTCAGGTGGCACCAATGGCTACCAGCACAAAGACTAAAGGAAGACTTTTGTTGGCAGTTGACTTGGTAGGATGATTAGGAATCGCTAATAATTAAGAATGAATGGTGTTAAGGTTGTTAAGAATTGAAAACAACACACATTCTTTTCTATTTTGAATTCAAGATTTGCTCAACACATGAAAATCTTTTTGGGTACATATTTGTGATCTGGAAAGCTCAATCAATACTACTCTGTTCTTGGAGTTTTGTTGCTTCATTATTATATATAACTATGGTTTACATTTCTTTTTGTTTTTTCTTTTAAAAAAAACTAAAATTTGTGAGATTGTTCAACAATGATTCAGAATAAGAAGAATCGTCAAATTTTATAATTTAGGAGACGTTTAGCTTGAGAGTTGAAATGGGATAATTGAATTCTGAATGATTCTTCGCGTTTGGTTTGGAGGTATAAGAATCGCGAAATGAGTTTGATTTTTAAATATTAGGGTTTCGTCAAATTCGAATATCGGATTTCGTCCTAATCGTACACATAAATTTTTTTTTTATTTTTATAATATTATACTTTATAATAAAAAATATTTATATTTATATATTATAATCATATATTATATTTTAATTTCGATTTCGATTTTCATCAACAAACCAAAAATAAATAAATAATAATTTCAAACAATTAAATACATATTCACTTTCACTTCTATTATACCCATTTTAATTATGATTTTAACCAGTTTTACCGAACACCTCCTAATATTTAAATTAATTAAAAATCTATTGCATTCTTCATAAGTAAATTGTATACAGATTTGTCTGATTAACCGATAATACCAAATAATATAAAATTTATACTTATTTATAAATATTAAAAAAATAAAAAAATTATATTGATTAATTAAGAAATAAAATATTATTTCAAAAAAATTAAGAAATAAGATAAGAATAATACACTAAAAGTGCCGTAGGAGATCCAAGGGAAATTAGTATGCGATCCTTGGTCGTTGGGGTAGTGCTTTGTGACATGTTTGGCTTTTCATTATTGTAAATGTAAAATGTATTATACTAAATTAGTTATCCTCCTGTTTTATGCATTGTTGAGATTATCTATTAATTAGAGAAATAATCCTTCTTTTTATCTCAACTATACCCAAAAAGTTGATATAAGTCTCTCGTGTTCTTTCATGCCTCACTGCCAAATATATAGAATTAGCCTACAAAAATATAATTGAGAAAGTAAATATTAAAATGAATTGTTATAGTTTAATTAAAAATACTGAATTTGAGTTCTAAAAATGTAATTGTATGAGAAAAGAAGAAACATTAGCTATAGTTTAATTAAGTAAATCATATCTGTTCTAGTTAGATATTTATATCTTAATTGTAATAATTGTGACTATCTGAAATATTGGTGACTGTATAGTTTAGGATGGTGGTGAGCTACACTAATTTGGTAAGAGGGTTTATGTAAGTTATAACACTGCCTAATGCACCTATGTTTTTATTAATTCTCAATATCATGTTAACTAATCCCGTCGGCCTACCTTTTCCGCTGGGACTTGTGGGATTGTTTTGAAAAGAAAAAAAAAAAGTTATAGTTTAATTAAAAATATCAAATTCGAAATATGAAAATGTAAATATATGTAAAAAGGAAAATATCAATTTGGTGAAAAGTTATAATCGGAAAATATTAAGTATTGGGTTGATTAAGTTATTTGATTAGCAAAATAAATTAAAATATTAAAATACAATAATAAATAAATTAAAACTACATGGGGGAATTAAGTAAATAACTGGCAATTTATATCCTACTCCTATAGGACCACCATGAATTTTACTCCTACCCCGCGCTACAGTAAACGCGCTACAGTTCCGCGCGCTACAGTACCTTCATTTCTTTTGTTATTTTTGGCTATTTTTTTTTTTTTTGCCTTCCTCTTTGAAATTTTTTTTCGTCCGTTTTTTTTCTAAACAATTCAGTATTTTTTTTAATGTTTTTGAATTTTATAAAAAAATTATTTTTAAATTATCATTTTATTTGTTTTATAATTAAATAATTTTAGATATTATGATACATATTATGGACGTTTTTGTTGTATGATATGATTTCTTTTATATTTTTGATCTGATATCTAAATTCTGTTGATCTGATGTCTGCTATTTTGTGATCTGATGTCTATATAATCATGATTTGATCTACCATGTTAAGTATATTTTAGTTCTACTGTATGATTTCTTTTATATTTTTGATCTGATATCTATAGTCTGTTGATCTGATGTCTTGTATTCTCTGATCTGATGTCTATATAATCATGATTTGATCTACCTTGTTAAGTATATTTTAGTTCTACTGTATGATTTCTTTTATATTCTTGATCTGATATCTATAGTCTGTTGATCTGATGTTAAGTATGAGTTGATCTGATGTCTATATATCCTGATCTGATCTCCTTTGTTAAGTATGTTTTAGTTCTGCTGTGTGATTTCTTTTAAAATCTTGATCTGATGTCTATAGTCTGTTGATCTGATGTCAATTATGAGTTGATCTGATGTCTATATAATCCTGATCTGATCTCCTTTGTTAAGTATGTTTTAGTTCTGCTGTGTGATTTCTTTTAAAATCTTGATCTGATGTCTATAGTCTGTTGATCTGATGTCAAGTATACGCTGATCTGATGTCTATAGTCTGTTGATCTGATCTCCCTTTTTAAGTATGTTTTAGTTCTACTGTATGATTTCTTTTAAAATCTTGATCTGATGTCTATAGTCTGTTGATCTGATGTCAAGTATGAGTTGATCTGATGTCTATATATCCTGATCTGATCTCCTTTGTTAAGTATGTTTTAGTTCTGCTGTATGATTTCTTTTATATTCTTGATATGATATCTATAGTCTGTTGATCTGATCTCTTGTATTCTCTAATCTGATGTCTATATAATCCTGATCTGATTTCCCTTGTTAAAAAAAGTATTTTTTTTATAAAAATAGCGCGTTACTGTAGCGCGAAACTATAGCGCGTCACTGTAGCGCGCTACAGTAAGTAGGAGTAAAATTCATCCTACTCCTATAGTACCACCGTAAACGGACTCCAAATAACTACGGGGGTTAAAAACAAATTTAGTTTATGAAACTAGAATATTCAGTTTACTTATCCATTTTGAGTTGCATAATTTTTAACCAAACGCGACTTTAGGTGATATTAATTGTGGTTGGCACTGGCAGGGTCTCATATTTAATTGTCACCAGCGAACTTTCTAGTTCAAATAAATAATAAAAAAAGGTTTAATTTTCCTACAATTTTCAACTGTCCCCCTAACTTTTTAGTTCACCTTGCAGTCCAATTATCTACCTTTATCTCATTTGAGAATTCATTAATTTTTTGTTATTTATGGTGTATTCTATACGTTGTATTTATAAACTAATTCAGTATTTAATTTTAATTAATTTTTAATATTTGATAACTCAATATAATATTAATTTAGTAAATTAAGAGTTTTTTAGTTAAACACTTAATAATTATGCATTTTTGATAAAAATATAATTTTTAATTTAAAAATAAGTAATAAAACTATTACTTCTTACTAAATTAAAAATTATTAGATATATTTTTTCTTTTCTTTTCCTGATTGTTAAATTTTAAAAATACTTTTATTATCAAAATTTTGCATTATTTAATATATATAATTACACGGCTAGAGGGTTACATTAGAGGGATGTATCACAGTAATATACACTCTCACTTAAAATAATAGGTGTTGAGTTCGAGTTACCTTTGTATAAAAAAAATACATAATTACACATTTAATACCCCATTATATAAAATTTAAAAAGTTTTAGTTATTTTTATTATAATAATTTTATGAGTTTAATAATTTAAAAATTTATATATATAATTTAAAAATTCATATTTTAATTTTTAACATATATATTAATTTAATAAATTCAATTATGAATTTTATATTTTAAACTTTAAATTTTAAATTAAATTTTATCAAAATATCTTAGAATTTTATACTATTGTTACGCAAATTATATGTTGTATCACTAAATACATGTACCTAATAATACATCACCACTCTCACTATAAGAGAGTGAGATACACACTTTTCTCTTCTTATTCTTCAAAAACTCACTTTCTTCTTTTTCAAAAATCACTTCTTCTTTTTTAAAAATCAGTTATTCTTCTTTGTCGTACTCCATTCGAAACAGCATTTAATCAAAATTTTCATCAAAACACAGATTTAATGGAGATCGACGATTGTATTTTCCGACGAACAACACCAGATACAACGAAAAAATCACTTCTTCCTGTTAAAAAATCTCTTATTCTTCTTCAAAAATAACTTATTCTTCTTAAAAAATCACTACATCATAAAGTATGTACTGCATATGATGGATTTACGAAACCTTATTTTCGCGATTTGATGTTGGGTAATGTATTAATGATATTATATTCGTGTTTTATTTTTCAAATAATGCTCTATTACTCCGAAATATGATATATAAATATTTTTCGCGAGATATTGACACTTTCATGTGAAATGGGTTGCTTCTGATTCCTCCCCGCTACTGGACATGGTAGAAGGTGTTATGGGACATAACTAGACGTAACGGGACGTAGTGGGACGTAACGGGATGTTGCGGGACGTTGCTGCTTTGTATTTTGGACGTAGTGGGACGTGGTTGACTGTGTTATGTGAGAAATTCAGCTAAATTTCACATGTTTAGATGTATACGTAGTGTGGTAGTATTTATATTCCAATTAATTTATTCTCACATGAAAAAAAAAAAATGGTAGACGTTTTTGGACGTTGTGACAGTTGTTTTTCGACATTCGGGAACTTTGCAGTAGTGTTAAGAGACGTGTTGGAAGGTGTTATGTGAAAAAATTAGCTTTAATTCACATGTCTGGATGTAGACGTTTTTGGACGTGGTGGGTTGTCTTTGTATAAGGGAATTGCTGTCATCTATGAAGTTGTATTGCACGGATGGTTCAAGAGGGCATAACTCGGCACTCGATTGTCTGATTTGAACGCACAAGTAGTCGATTTGATGGTTCTCGACGATATCTACGCAATGTACACAGTAGACGGGCGTTTGGAGATGGTTCTGATATTGAAAAATGTATGGTTTTGGATAAAAAATTTAAAGGCTCATAACTTTGCTCTCGGCGGTCCGTTTTAGACGTATATTTTTTTGGATTTCATATAACTTTTCGAGATCTATCCATTCGCAAACTGCCTACAGCGGTTTGGGCCACTCGAAACTCTAAAAAATGTTGTATTTTAAAATATACGGAATATTTTTAATAATTTCAAGGATTTTTCGAACTTTCGATGAAAGATTTGACATGTATAAAAAATAGTTTTTTTGCGATTTGCCTACATGAAAATCTTATCCCTCCGGGGTTCTATTGACCTATGTATTGGGAGATGGGAAATTCAATATTGACAATAGTGATCTTTTAAATGACATATACAAAAAAGTTTAATTAAATGTCAACTAACTTTAAGTGGATTAATAGCAATTAAATTTTTTGGAGAGTCACAAGACAAATATAACCAGGGTTCAATACTCACTCCTGACATATATTTTTTTTCCCACTAATAATTACTTAAATGGTATCCGTTTTTTATAATACTAAAATCAGCTTAGACTTTTTTGGACGTTGCGGCAGTTATTTTTTTGGACATACGGGGACGTTGCGGCAGTGTTATGAGACGTTATGGAAGGTATTATGTGAAAAATTCAGCTTAAATATTCACATGCCTGGATATATATGTTTTTGGATGTTGCGACAGTTATTTTTTGGACGTGCGAGGATGTTGCAGCAGTGTTAGGAGACGTTGTGAAAGGTGTTATGTGAAAAATTCACCACATGCCTGGATGCAGACATTGTGGCAGTTATTTTTTGGACGTGTGGGGACGTTGCGGCAGTGTTAGGAGATGTTGTGGAAGTTGTTATGTGAAAAATTCAGCTTAAATTCACATGCTTGGATGCAAACGTTGCGGCAATTATTTTTTGGACGTGCAGGACGTTGTGACAGTATTAGGAGACGTTGTAGAATGTGTTATGTGAAAAATTCATCACATGTCTGGATGTAGACATTGCGGAAGTTGTTTTTTGGATGTACGAGGACGTTGCAGTAGTGTTATGAGATGTTGTGGAAGGTGTTATGTGAAAAATTCAGCTTAAATTCACATGTCTGGATGTAGATATTTTTGGACGTTGTAATAGTTGTTTTTTGGACGTACAGGGACGTTGCGGTAGTGTTAAGAGACGTTGTGGACATGCCTGGATGTAGACGTTGCCGTTGCGATAGTTGTTTTTTAGACGTTGCGACAGTTGTTCTGAGACGTTGTGCACTCAGCGAAGATGTTGTGGACTCAACAAGAGGGGAAAAAAAAAGCATGCGCGTCAGTGAAACTTTCTATATTTAGTAAGTGCACAGCTGTTATATGAAAAATTACTATATATAGTAGTAAATATATATATCACTGGTACAAGGTATACCTTTCTGCTATTGGTATGAAGAGGACAGTAAAAGAAGGGATTGATGGTCCATTTTTCAATATTTTTACTCCATTATATGGTCAAAAGCAATAAAGGTATGTTATTACTCTATATAAAAGAAGGGATTGATGCGGCTACTGCACATGCTAAATCCTGATAAGCATTGGTTTAAAACTACCACTAAGCTTCATTTCTAGAATAAACACTTCTTTCCCTATTCCTTAATCATAGTGCTCTACAAACATAAATATTCATAATTATTAAACAAAAATGCGTATTTTTTTATTTTTATACAATGTGACTTGAATACTGAGTTATAACTCTCTTATCATAATATACTTGTATTTAGTATTTACATGTAGAAAAAAAAGGGAAAAATTGTACTATGAGAAAAGAAAAGAAAATGCCCCCATGAGAATAAAAGCTATGCCAACTTAGAACAAAAGTATTGTAAAAGAAAGAAAAAGAAACTTCCCCTTGAGAATAAAAGTAATTTATGCTAAACTTAGAACAAAAAGAATGGTGTTGATAATTTTGTGATAACACTTCTGATTCTTCATTTTGATTCTAATTCTATTTTGTAATAGATATTTGATAGTTAATGCACTACTTACTTTTATGTAGTAATCTCGCATTTATAGTATAAAACCAAATTAGATAGACATATGTTTTTTTAAAAAAAATTTAATAGAAATAGAATGGTAAATTATATTATAGTTTTAAACTCCATATTTCTAACACTTTTTAGTCAATGGTAAAAGTTAATTTAATATTGTGATCCCCAAATGTCCATGATCTCTTTAACTAATACAATTATATTATTTGTCAAAAAGACATCGTTGTAACTCTCTAATGCAACTGAATCATATCTACAGAGTAGGGGTGCAAGTGGTTTGGCTCAAACCACTTAAACTGGCCAAATCGGTCAAATTTGGCAGGTTTAATCGGTTTAAATTTTATAAAGATTTTATTGGTTTGAAAATTTTCAAATCAGAAGAATTGGTGTGGTCGACGGTTTCAATAGTGAAACCGGCCGGATATATATTTATTATATTTTTCATATAATATAATAATATTGTCGATATGTAATTTATTTTATTTTATTTTTCTTTAACTCTAAATCTACTTTACTTTCTCTTTTCTCTTCCGTTATCATCCATTTTCTTTATTTCCTTATTGATGTTGCACATTTTTCTCATTCATCCTCTTCTATTGTTACGCACCTAGTGGTCGAATGAAAAGACAAAGGTCAAAAATAAAAAATTTTAATTTTAATTTTTAGTGATCAATAAAAATATACATGTATAATTATGATTTGATCATACTTGTGAAGTTGTAGAATGAAAAATTGACGAATATTTTATGTTGTGACTTGTTATTATTTAAGAAAACATAAAATGGCTATAAACCGGCCAAATCGGCGGAATCAAACCGCTTAAATGTGGTTTGATCGATTTGATTTGGTATATTTATTTGGCCGACTTGGTTTGAAAATTTTTAAATCGTAATTATTGGTTTGAGCTATATTTTTACCTTCAAACCGGTCAAACCGACCGACTTACACCTCTACTACAGAGAAGCAGATTGTTCAGCATACCTAGTTGCGATGAGACCAAAGGGATTAACGCGAGTGGTGGAAGCTAGACAGAATTAGACATTGATTGGACCATGATATCGTAGATAACTTTTTACTTGTAAAATAATGATATATTGATATAAAACAATTACTATTCTCTTATACCCTTTACAAAAGGGAAGAGTTGTTGTGCGGAATAATATATAATGTATGTTGGGAATATAGGTCCCCCAATCTTTACCATTTATACGGATAATGATTCTCCATTCTACATCTTATGATCTGACTCTCTGTTAATCCTCGTGATTATACTTACTCTCTAAATCACTGCTGTCTCGCTCTCTGTGTCCCTCCGTCTCTCTCTTACTTACCATACGTTACACATTGGCACACTTCTACACATTCAATCTACTAGTGTCTGGTCTCACAGACTCTCTTTTGTTTCTCCCGTCTCTTCTGCACATGGGTTTGCCCAATACTCTCCTGTTGCTGCATATTTCCTCCACCATGGCCGCACTCAAACTTCAATAGCACCACCAATATGCTGTTCTTAGGCGTCAAATGCACACTTATTTAATGCATATCTGTAGATATTTTACTGTACATGCAGCCTGCAGGAGGGCACAAATCATGTAAATGAAGAAAGATCGTGTTTGGAGGAAAGAAGGAAACAGGGGAGAAACCCAGTAAGAGGGTTGCTAGCAAATGGAGTTGAGTGGAAGATTATGGTGTTGTCTGTAAATTACCGTGAAAAGTTTTGAACTTTGTTGAAGGGCTTACAATATTGGGTGCCGAGGAGTTGGGAAAAGAGCAACGAAAACGGGGATTCGAACAAATTGCAATAGGGAAACAGAGTTGGAGAGACATGATGTCTTCAGGGATAAATTTGGTGATGACAGTGATTGGATTTGCTGTTAGTATTATGTTCATTGTGTTTGTTTGCACCAGGCTTATTTGTGCAAGAATTCAAATGAGTGCATCCAGGCGCTCGTTAAATGGAGCTTCCAGATCTGATCTTAGCGTTGTGAGTCCTCATCTCCTTATTCTTTAACTAGTTTTCACTGTCCGGCTTGATTTCTTTGACACCCATCTCATACTTCTGTTTATGAGTCATAGCATTTGAAGTTTTGTCATTTCATTTGGTTGTTACTGCTCCTTCTTGATGTCCCTTGCGTTACTTTTAGTAAAGGTCGGTTCTTAATGGAGAAGAGGTGAATTATTGTTGTGTTTAATCACTGAAATGACACAAAACATTATGGAGTTTTTCTATATTTTCTTTCCTCCATCTATTTGTTTGTTGGAGCAAAAATGTCCATGCTTGAAGATAAATCTTGGATTATTCTGGTTTATTCACTTCCTTGTCCGTTGTATTCCAACACTCTTCTTTCTTGGCTGTTTGTGCTTTTACTTTTAGGTTTCCTTTCTACACAGCCCATTTCACTGCTTTGCTTAATAAAATTGTCATTTGATGTCGTTATACCGGAATTGTACTTGTGTTATTGTACAGGTGCCTATCTTTCATGCTTTGTTGCTTTTGCTTTTTTCATGTGACCCTTTTTAAAATCTACTCTCAGTCTGTGCGTCGGTCTGTCCCATTCACTATCCTGAAACACCTTTCCGGTATGGATGGATTTCAGTTGCTTCCAACTCTTCATGGAATAAGGAAGTTTTGTTTGGATTCTTGTACAGTTGGAACGTGGTCCACATGGTGTTGAACATGTTATTTTGGCCAACTTCCCTACAAAGAAGTATAGTGAAGCTTTTTTCTCATCTGCAGAGAATATTCAGTAAGTTATTTCGCCTATTACTGCTGAAACTACTTTGTTATGCTTGCTATGGACACAAGTTGCAGTTGTTGCAGTTCTTTCAACTGTTTCCTGTCAGATTGTGTTCTAGGATGGGCTGCAATGCTCATTCTGTTTGACATCAACAAGTTTATTCTAGATTTTTTATTATTGTAGAAAGATTCTTAAAACCAAAACAGCAGGTAGGAATTGGGTGAAAATGTTTCACTTGAGATGTGGCTTATTATGGCTTTTCAATTCTCTTCATTCTAAAAAGATCCTCTTTTTAGACATGGCGGTTACCGTTAGCCTTGTGTGCGGGGTGGCAGCATGTACAATATACCAGTTTTCATGATTTCTGAGAGTTTTTTTTTTTTTTGTTGATGTCATAAATCTATTTAGTGTAGTTCATTATAGTATGCATCCTATCTTCCACTAGGTGCAAAGCCTGTGAAAATCTTATGAGATCAGTGTCATAGATGATAGATGTTTCTAAAATTCTTGAGCTTTCTAGAAAGAGGATCTATTGGAACACATGGAGACATGGAAACAATTTGGTAAAATTCTAGCTTTGTGACTGTAAGCTGTCTGATTCCTCATCTTTTCAGTGGAAGCCCTTGTTTTGGATCAGAGATATTGACATTCTTACCATATTGTTGTCAAACTACAGATTGTTGTGCTGTACTACATTAGTTTCATTGAAGTCTGTTGGTGGTGAGGTGTTGTAGTGGTGGTTTGAATGACTCGCAGGTGTCCTGTAATTTGTCTGTGTCATGACTTTTCACTTTAGATCAGGGTCGGGGACATGATAATAATAATGAAAATTAGAAAAACAAGTTAGGGGCAGGGGTGGGGATGGGGTTGTTTAGACAGTGCTTTGGGAATGAAGTTCCGACTTCTGCACGCTGTCCGGTGGCTGAAATGTGCCTTGGATTCAGTGGAACATTGTGTTAGTGTTGATCTTTTCTTAAATCCTCTGGTTTCTGAAATTCTGAATCTGCATAACCTTTTATAATTTAGCAAAAGAGGAGCCTTGATTGAAGGTTTGTGTTCCAACCCTACCCAAAGTTAGTCCACTTCGCATGTATTTCCATAGAGATGTTTCGGTTTAATCATCCCTCCTATTGGTTAGAGACTTGAGATGTCTTTTGTTCTTGTTCTAATATCCTTGTCTCAGTCAACTTTTATTTACAACCATGAATGGAAAACAAGTTTTGGAATTTGTATATGATATACTGAGCAATGATCTTATAGAGCTGCCGGGCGATGATCTTAGAGAGCTGTTGTTTGACTAGTGAAAGAGAAGGTAGGAGGAACAAGGCATGTTAATTCCTTTCCCTTCGGTTTGTTCAAGTTTCAGATTTTCATTTCATTGAGTTGCAGTGCAGTGGATTTATAGTTGAATGCCCCTCTCTTTTTTAAGCTGGACTCGAATAGCATGGCTTTCATTTTAAGAACTTTTAAAGCTGCTTGCTATCTTAATTGGTAAAGACCATCATTTATGTGTCACTTTCTTTTTTTGTTTTAAGTTACTAGTGTGTATTTTATTAGCCTTATTCTGAACCTCTAAATTGCTCGGACTGCTTCTTTGCTTTGGTTGAATGGCTTAGATGGTAAACAGGAAACTATTTTATACCATCTCAATACCCAAAACTTACAATTGCACATTACAGGTGCCCAGTTTGCTTGGGTGATTATCATAAGGAAGACACCTTAAGGATACTGCCTGCCTGTGGACATTTTTTCCATGCATCATGCATCGATATGTGGCTATACAAACATTCGACATGTCCCGTTTGTCGCATTTCTCTGCGTGAACTTCCAGAGAAGAAACGTTTCATGCAACCGCTCTTCAGTTCAGCCATCAGAGCTAGCACGCAGCCTGCTAATTCAAACGCTTGTGACTGTTCACCAAATGGCCATCGAATTTCATCGGTTACGAGTGACAATCTTAGGGTGGCGCCTGCCCACGACGAGTGTTTTCGTTGTGAGGGGGGTGGAGCAGAAGAAGATGGTGAAAGAAACACCATTTTGATTGATGATTGGCATGTATCAGAAAAGAAAGGAAACAAACAGGTAGAGAGCCCATCAAATGCATAATTATTCTGCTCATGCCTACTAGCTGCCAGACTTGAATTTCAAAGAGTTGGGGAAGTTCTTGTTACACAAGTTCAGAATCTGCAGGCATTATAAGGGTTCGTTTGCCAAGAACATGGGGCTTTCCTTGTGTCCTTTCCCTGTAAATATGATAGTAATTTGTTGTTGATTTTCTTTGTGATTTGATTTAGTCTTGTCTGCACCCCCATGATAGAAGCTTTTTTCTCATGGCATTTTTGTTTTGTAAAATGTTAATAGAAGGATCTGTTGGTTCTTTTTTCATGAAAAAGCCAGTCTATGAAGAGTACATGTTCTCTATATTGTGATTTAACTCTGTCCTATGATTCAAAAATGGAGGAGAAGGCCAAAAAAATTGCCCCCCAACTACTCCAGTCCTGATGGGTATAAAAGCAATTACAGACTTTCTGACTTCTACCTGCAATCATATGACTTTTTAGATGGACACTTATTATTATTGTTGTTGTATCCCTTCTTGATTTTTAATTGTAATATTTAAAATTTACTGTCACCACTTAATGTTAGTAACTTTATTTTGGTGTCACAATTTGGTTGTTCTGCATTTAGAATTTGATATCATATCATAATCATAGGATGTATTAGAAGAGACATATATGAAATTTAGTGTTAATATGATAAGATGGTTAAAAGAGAGGGGATGTAACTTTTTGGACAAAAGGGAAAAAGTGAATGGAAAAGTCAGCAAATTTGTGAATAGTAGGGTTGGGAAGTGGAAGATTAGAGAGCAATCAAGTATAGTTTCCAGATTTGTTCCGAGCTAAGTAATCCATCTTCTTTACCAAAAAAAAAAAAAAAAAAAAAAAATAGCGTTAGAGTATTGCGGATGACGCAACAATTTTTTAAATTTAGAATTTGACCATTACAGTAATTTGATAATAAAATAGGTAGTTTAGTGATAGAATTTAATATACTCACAAACTTTTTTGAAGGAACCAAGAGAAGAAAAATTAGAAAAGTTAGTTTGATAATGGAAAAACGTTAATTAATAAAAGACAATTTTAAATTTGAAACAACTAATATATGCAAAGGGAGGGAGTATAATTGTAGTCGGCCAACTCAACCACATGGTGATAAGTAGAGCTGACAATTCGTATCGTGTTCGGGTTGACGTGTCGAGAAACCCTCAACCCAAACCCAACTCATTTAGTTAATCGTGTCGAAAACTCTAACCCTAACCCGACCTATTTATAATCGTGTCGACCCGAACCTAACCCGCATAACCCGTTTAGTTATTGATAGGTGATTTTTCAATCTAAGTTTTCGCCACAGTAAAAAAGGACTAAATTTCTCAAAGAAACTAAAACATACATGTTTATTTATAATATCACAATTTAAATTTTAAGTTTAACCATAACATTTTTATACATCACATCAACATAGATTTCATCAATTTAAATTCTTCTTAATATAACCAAAATCCAATTCAATCCAACAAAAATAAATAAAATCCAAAGTTAATTATAATTAGAAAGTTTAAATAACAAAATACCACCATAGGAAGTCGTATTGAACTTTTGATTTGAAAATTTTCTCAATTATTAAGGTTATAAAATTTAATTTTTTTAAAAAAATATTTTCTTAACGAGTTCAATTGTTAACCCGCCAACCCGTCGTGTCGACCTAAACCCGATCTATTATTTAAACGTGTCGATCCAAATCTGACCTATTTATTATATGTGTCGAAAATTTCAATCATAATTCATTTTTTTGTATCGTATTTATGTCTAGTTATTATATTGTGTTATCAATTGACAGCCGAGTGTAAAATGTGTGTGAGGAAGATGCATAAGCAGACAATAACTTGGGCTCTGTGATAACTCTGACTCAGGCCCCCCTCAAGGGATACTGTGATATTGCAAACTAGGAATTTCAGAACAAAACGCCATGGCACCTCCAGATTGACCTGGACTTCGTATTTACTGCAGAATTTATGAGAGAGACAGAGCGCACAGTACCAATAAGAAGGATGAACAAGAATAAAAGGCATTGGCATTTAAGGAAGTTAGTTGGATATTGGAATACAATCAGAGCTGCCCAGAGACCATGTGCTTTCTCTGCCTCTGGAAATGGAAATGACGGTTGATTATATAACACAATGTAATTGATTTATCAATAAATAATTCTTTCGTCACAGGAAAAATGCAATTGTGATCAAAATAAATAATTCTTCTTTTCCACAGCTTTACGTGGTAATCAAATCGAAAAATGATGGATGGAAATTTTGAGAACAATTGAATAAATAAATTACTTGAAGCTGTTGGAAATTCAATAACAAAATTCATAATAGAAGGAATTCCAATTCTGAGTAGAATTACAAGAAAACAATTTAAAACCAAAAAAAAAAAAAAAAAGGAAAAGCAAACCCACCCCTCCCATTTTGATCAAAATTAAGAACAAACAATATGCTACGTAATATAACTACATAGGTGTTTCTATGGAGATCTAAGAGCTGTGGCAGCCCAGAAACATGATTTATGATTTTCTGTTCTTCAAACTTACATTACACTCTGGGCTTGATATGGGCTCTTAATGGATTCTTCATCACCACTGTGAATTCCAGTTTCTCGCTGAAATCCACTTTGCTATTCTTCGGGTAAGCTGACCATTCGAATTCTTGAATCATCCGGGCCACCATCAAATTCACATGCACCGTCGCCATGGCCAACCCGGGGCAAATCCTCCTGCCCACCCCAAAAGGTAGCATCTTTACTCCCTTTACGCCGGTTATATCCGCGTCCTCCCTCCCGGACACGAACCTATCCGGATCGAACTTCATCGGGTCGGTCCACAATTTCGGATCCTCCGCTATTGCCGGCAAGAAAATTTCCACATTCGCGTCGGTGGGTATGTCGTACCCGGCAAGTTTCGCCGGCTCGGTCACCGCGTGGGTTAGAGAGAAGTACGTAGGGGGATGCTTCCGCAGTAATTCTTTTACGACGGCGTTTAGGTACGGCATCTGCTCCATGTCTTTCTCGTCGACTGTCCTGTCTCCGACCACGCTCTTGATCTCCTCGTACAACCTCGATTGGATGTGTGGGTTCTCAATCATTCTGGCTATGGCCCACTCGATTGCTGTTGCGGTGGTGTCGGTTCCGCCGTTCAAGAACTCGGAGCAGAGTGTGACGAGCTCCGGGTAAGAAGGGGATGATTTTCTGCCCTCAATTTTGAGATCAAACAGGGTATCGAGGTATGAAAAGGCAGCTGCAGTTTTATCTGATCCTGGATTTTGAACTGCGTTTCTACGCTTTTGAATCAACGGGACAAGAAGATCGATCTGTTCTTTCCTGACCTCTTGAACTCTTTTTCTCTGTTTCGAGAAAAATGGGCTGAGAAGCGGGAGATAATCGTCCAACCTCGGATCAAGAACAATCAAAACAGTCTTCATCATCTGATCAATAGTTTCAATCAGCTTCTCATCCATTTCAATCCCGAAACACATGGACAAGAGAATGCAAAACGTAGCGAATCGGGCGTTTTTCAGCACCCAAACGACGCCGTCGTTGGCCTCAGCCTCATTCTTAAGCCTGTCAATGAGTTTATCCATGGCACTCTCCCTCGCATTTTTGAACCCTTTCAGCCTGGTCGGACTGAGCATGTTCTGAACCATGTTCCGCCTCAGGGATCGCCAAACAGGGCCGTGAAGCGCAGCATTCACCGTAAATTTGTTACAACTGAAGATAGTTCTCGTGGGATTTTCTCTCGGCCTGGTAGCAAACACTTGACCCTTCTCAATCAATCCTTCATAGACCAAATCAGCACTTGCTAAGATGATCATAGTTCTTGTTCCCATCCTGAGAGTGAAAATCGGACCGTAATTCGGCAAAAGATCCCTCACATACTGAAAAAATGGCTTCCCGGATCCAGCAACCTGAAACAGGTTGCCCACCACGGGCCATCCAGGCGGACCTGGAGGCAAATTCAGCTTCTTCGATTTAGATTTAAGGGACAACAAGAAAACGAGGCCTGATAACAGGAAAGCGAAAGCTGTGAAGATAATGTGATAGTAAGGAGAAAGGGTAGAGGCTGATAGCAGATCCATTTTGACAGGAATCCCAAAACCAAAAAAAAAAAAAAAGGATTTTGATGAAAAAAAACAGTACTTGGTGATGATGCTGATGCTGGTGGTGTGAGAGAATGAGAGGATACTTAAGGGGGTATAAGAACCAGGGAGAGCTGGAAATTACAGTTGAAAACTAATTAAGGCTATTGAAAATCTTGAGGCTAGGAAGAAAACAATGCTGTGGGAACAAGTACTAAATAAATGCGCCTGGTTTTTTCCTATTACGTACATGCATGTAATAGGATTGCAACAACAATAAGCGAAGAAACTTGAATACTCCTCCCTGTCCTGGTAACACACTCTAACTATTCTTTCTTGATAAACATAGTTAAAAAGGTAAAATATACATTGTAGTTGATGACATTTTTCATTTTAAAACTTTAAATTTTCTTTTGGGATATCTTTTATTATAGAAGGGAAATGGCAATAATGGAAAGAAAAGGAGGACCACGCCATGAAACGGTGGGGGATGAATGAGGACCATCCGATCAGGGACAGTTGCCTGGGTTAATAACTCAACTCAACTACCCTTTGTTCCATTTAAATAGAAGACCGGAAAAGTTAGGGAAAAAGGAACAAGATTTGAGTCGTCTCTTCCACTCAGGTACGATGAGCACCATTAATTTCTGGTGGTTTGGAACTGACCCATTTGTAATTGTTAAGGAAAGTCATTAGTAGTAGTATTAGTTTGATAAAAGGGTCAAATAACAGTCGATAATGCATTGTCTAAACTGGTAAAAAATGGGAGATTATGGATATCCCGTCTCCAAACCAAGTTGTTTCCTGTTTAGTCATTTGTGTAATCGGACAACATTAACAAGTTAATCCTAAAAGTCGTATTTCTTGAAAAGAAGTCTCTTTTGGGACGTAGTATTTACGTATTGATGACCATATGAAACTGATGAAATGCACCAAAACAGGAAGACTACAAAATAAACAGGGGTTGTGGGTTGTGATCGCGCATTGTTTGACTGAGGTGGCTCACGGTTCAATACACGAGGAGATCGAGGTAAGAAGATGACTGGGACATGGGAGGGGAGGAAGAAAATTAATGGCGAATATTGAAGTTACTACACATACAGCTGAGGTTGGTAGCAGGTAAACAACGATGGTTGGATTGGAAAATGCGGCCCTTTAATTTCCCCCATCTTAGTTGTAATGTAACGTTGTTATGATGCTGCTACTATTGCTGTGAGTGGTACTGACATCTTGGACCCCATGGCTTGAGTTATGAAGTTTGTCTTTCTTTTCTTGGCGTCTGTAAAATTTGCAGACGAGGGTTGACTGACGCCATGGATCCTGCTGGAATGAAGGAAGGGTGGTGGCAAAATCTAACGGGAGTTATTGGTTGACGGTTCACCAAATGAGCGTTTCAGATAGCTGCTGCTGAAATTACCTTATTCAATCTTGACTACTATTAATATTTATTTATGATTATTTTGCTCAACCAAGAAATCAAAAATGCTTTCCCCTATAATAAAGAAATAACGTACACCAATCAAAGTGGAACTAGCTACTACGTGTAGGATCATGCATTTTCCTTTTCTAACTCTTTTTCCTAGCGTAAAAATAGTTTTGTTTAAACAAAATATAACTTTTTTTTTAAATTTTGAATACGATATAATTCACATAAAATATTTATTATATTTTTTAAATTATAAATTTTTATTAATTTGAATTTTGAAAATAAATAACTAAAAATATAAAAATTAATTTTAAATATAAATATATAAGCACGGTCCCGGAATGTGGTCTCGGGACTGCAGTCTACTAGGTGGGCTAGACAAGCTATAACCCATAAGGTCATCACAGCTAATTCGGGAATTGGGCCTAGCAAATGTATGATCAGGGGTCTACAGCCCAAAATAGAAATCAGCCCAAAAGTCATAAATTGTTTTCTGGGAAATAAATCAAGCAGTAACAGGCAGCAAGAACAGCATGATGAAGTTATGCAGAACTGGCATCTGTGTCTGGGACTGCGTAAAAAGGTTTTAGTTCAATCTCATACTCGAGCATTGAAACAAGTGTAGAGGAGTCTGGTCCGGGGCATCGCTTGCACACACTGGATACCAATACGGAGGTATCTCCTAATTTCCATTTCAGTATCTGGGCATAATATTGCAGGATCAACCAGTTTCATCATTTCATTTTCATTCCAATCCATGCAACACTCCCAATACAGTTCCCAGGCCTGGAAGTTTGGAATGCGGGAAGCACATGAAATCAACAATTATGCAAAATATTTCAGCAGAGAGATAAAACAGATAATCTTACTTCCTTTCCAGTTACTATCTCTAGTAACAGATGCCCACAGATATACACGTCTATCTTTTCTGAGCTTCTCCCTTCCATCATATTTTGGGAATGAACTGCATCAATGTTTTGGAAATAAGAAGAGATTTTGAATTTTCATGATGGGATGGATATATAGGTAACTTAAAAACAACATATACTTACCCTGGGTGACGGGTGTCGTCGTATATTTTAGCTAAGTGAAAGAAAGATATTTTGGGTTTCAGCTCTTTATCTAAGAAGATATCATTTCGCCATGAATATTCCGACAAATTTGTTGTCTGGTGAAGATAAACAAGGCCTCTAGCAATCCCTTCAATGATGATCTTTCGTCTATTCCAATTCAGTAAGTTTCTCTTACTTGAATCTGAAAAGAGTGCTATATATGGTTTAGTCCAACTATTGCTCCTTCACATTTCAAGAAAAACCATGAAACATACATAAGAATGACAAGAACAATCATGGGCTAACCAAATAGATAGGACCGCAGGTTTCCATTTGGCATGTGCTCATATACTAGCATCCTTTTGGATTGTTCTACGCAGCAGCCTAGGAGTTTAACGATATTAGGGTGCTGCAGTTTAGACACGACCACCTCAGCTTTATTCATAAACTCTCTGCTCTCTAGCTTGGGAGAGTTTGGAAGGAGTCTCACTACTATTTCTTGCCCATTCGGCAGCATTCCCTGCATGCAGTATTCATATATATATATATATATATATATATATATATATATATATATATATATACAAGATTAATACTAGCTTCTGATATATAATCCATGCCACTTTTTTTACTCATTTGCAATACCTTGTAATCTGAAATTTCTTCACGACAAAAACTGTTGCTAATACGGTTGTCTTGATGCCACTTTTTACTTGTTCCCTAATGTATGATCATGAGCAAATAAACATGGAGGTGAAGTGTAAGTGTCAAATGTTCAAAAAATGGAGCAGCGAGAATCAGAAATTGGGATTACTAAAAGCATTATAAAGGTTTAGTTTACGTCTATTGAAGGATGCTTTCCATGGGCAACACCAAAATGGCTTTTGAACTGAAGAGCTGTCCTGTTCTCTTGACTGCAAGTCTTTTCCTCTACCCTTTGGGGCAGGACTCTGGGTTGGTTTACAATTCATTCCTTTCTTGGGTGGAGATGTGACACTCTCCTCAACTGGGGTGACTTCAATCCGCAACTGAAACGACTGAATAGTTCCCTCCTCATAAGATGGCTCAAAAACTGTGGTTTCCGCTGCTGCATTATCTCCAAGTCCATGCTGCTCCAAAACCCGCTCCAAGTCTGCAACCAGTTGAGTCATTGTAAGCCGTCTCTTGGGTTCCCTCTGCAAGCAGTTTTCAACAATTTTCACAAAGTCTCTTATTGTGTTTGATGATATTTCCTCCTGTAAACAGGGATCCACAAACCTACTAAAATCACCTTCAGCTACACATTTCTGAAAGAATGATCCAAGATTCCGTCCTTCTTCTTGAATACTAGAGTCCATTGCATGTTTACCTGACAAAATTACCAACATCACAACACCGAAAGAATAAACGTCACTTTTCCTTGTCAATCTGTTTGTCTCCCAATAGTCTGGATCGCAGAAGCCCCTTGTGCCTTTGGCTCGTGTGCTAACGTAGCTCTTAGAATCGGTTAGTATTTCATGCTTACAAAGCCCAAAATCAGAGATCTTAGCCACGAAATTTTCGTCTAAGAGGATGTTTGTATCCTTAACATCCCGGTGTATGATTCCACATTCACTTCCAGTGTGGAGGTATTCCAGTCCACGACCAGCACCAATAAAGATTCTAAGCCTTTGCTTCCATGTAAGAGGAGTGAATTCCTTGTCATTTCTTGGAAGCTTGTAGATATTATCAGCAAGTGTTCCACCAGGCATGTATTCATACACTAGAATCATCTCCTGGTACTCATCGCAATAGCCTATCAAAGAAACAAGATGAAAGTGTCGGAGCTTCGAGAGTGTTTCAATTTCAGTCCAGAACTCACGAGCTCCTTGCTTGGAGCTGGGATTCGACTGTTTAATTGCAACCTTCTCTGGAATTCCAGGAATGGACCCTCTGTACACTATACCGAACCCTCCCTTTCCAATCATAAGTTCATCACTGAAGTTTTGGGTGGCTAACTTGATCACAGCAAGAGAGAAGCAATAAGCAGATGGTTTCACAGAGGCTGAGCATGCACATTTTTCATCATGAAAATTCTCTTCCCAAATTATTCTAACTTTGTACATAATCACGCAAAGTAAAACAGCGGCTATTGTCATGGCCGTCCCAATAACATTTCTTTGCCCAAAGGCAAGGTACAACTTCACTTTCAGGTTCCTAGACAAGGTTGACATCCTTTTTGGAAATACAATGGAGCTGCTAGATTGTTTTCCAGATAACTTAAATATCTCTAGTCCGTTCAGGAGTTGAAAGACTAATTCATCCCCTGCTACTACTTCAATCAAGAGATCAGACTTGAAGTCTCCTCCAGTATCGCCTTTCAAAAATATTACGTAGTCCTTGTGTACTGCGATCCAAGTGCCACCACTCAATCTCATCACCTTAGCTTTAGTCTCAGCAATCTGATTGTTTATGAGGACACTGAAATCTCTTTGCTCAAGGTCTGCTACCGCCAAGTCCAGGTCGTTGAAATGAAGTCTGACTAAACATCCAAATCCACAATCTAATGCTACTTTAAAACTCGAGTTATAAACCTGATTTGCTCCTGCGTGTCTTCCCAATTTCCATGAAGTCTGGAAACTTATTGGTAGAGCGACATATGCTGGCATGTATGCATACTTAAACTGGAAAGCTACGTGATTATGATGATTGAATTGATGAGCTCTGTCTTCTCGCAAGTAATTAATATGATTGTCCCGCCGGAAAAACCGGACAGAGTCTTCCATAGGGGGGATGGAGCTCCCCCCAATGTTTAACCTTTGTATCAGTTCAAGTGCGGTGCTATTATCAATGGTGTAGAACCTATTGCTTAGACCAACCATACGAGCTCCTAAATCACTTTCAGAAGTGTAATAAAGACCAGTTGGCATGGAAATGATCTCAATGCCATTCACGAACGCATATACTTTGTTCTTTGAGTTGCTATTCTGAGAAGAGGAAAATGCAATGTTCAACTGTCTGTTTTCTTCTATAGTAAAACAAAATTTTTTAACGACGTACTTTACACCCAAAGAATCAGCAGTAAGTGAAGCACTGTAATCCCTAAGGAGGAGGGTAAAAGAGCCAGCTTTGACGCTGAAATAGTCAATGGATCTTTCAAAACCACGATAAGAAGCGGGGTAAACATGTAGGCGGATGAATTTCTGACCTGGGGTGAGCTGAAATTTATTGTGGAACTCTGTGGTGGATAATCTTGAAGTTTTATAGGGAACATGATCTAGGTCGGGGTAGAATGAAGTTTGGTGTGCAGTGGACCTTCTTGATTCACCGCCGGACATGTATGCTGAAATAGATTCTCCCCACCATTGACGGCCATCAAAGTCAGTGGAGTTGACAACAGCACCACAGTTCATCACCACATCACAATTCACAGATATTGTCAACAGATACTGACAGTGCAAGATGTATGCAAGCATAATTCCTATCAAAACTGGCCTAGTGCGCAACATAGGTTCTTCTGTCTGGTAATAAAGTATAAGAGACTATAAATTGTTTTTGTTACCTTTGCTTTCCTCTCTTTATGACAGAGCTCAGAGTTTTTTTCCAGTAAAAGAAAATGGCAAGAATGGATGAGTATATCAGTTGATAACCTGGATGGTGACAGGAACGTAGACTTTAAACAAAATAAATTAACTGAATTTCAAGAAGATTGAAGCCTTGAAAGCGAAACAGATTTTAAAGAAATACCAAGATATTAAAAAAAAAAAACTTAAATCCATTTTTGATCCCCTTTGACTAGTGGTTGACTAACCCTTCGCGGGATCGTTGTACCAACATCTTTGCTGGTTTTCTTCTCCGCATACATTGGCTGGAAGAGATTGGCGAAAAGCACAGGTAAATGTTGTGATAAGTTCTATTGTTTACAGGGATGGATCTAGTTAAGGGCTTGAGGCTGAAATTCTTGACGTTTTATAGGGAACAGGAACAACCCAGGGGAATAAACTTGGGGCTGCGGTGGACTTCTTGATTTGCCTCCGGACATGATTACTGTTTCTGAGATTGAATGATGCATCTACCAGAATATTGAAATAGTTAGTGTCTGTAGCTTAGTTTGCCATTCAAAACATATTTTCAACTTCTGCACAGATTATTGAGATGTATAAATATATAAATATGGTGGAAACACTGACAATGGAACAACAGCAATTTCAGAATCCATATACTAGTGAGTAGTTATCCACTGATACCATTTTTTCTAGGTCTAATATTCTTGTGCTTCAATTCATCAGTCATATGATTCCAGAAGAATTTATACATTACATTGGCTACAACTTGCAATAACATTCATCTTAAATTGCTACAGAAGCCATGACAAGAATAAGATATACACAAAGAATATATCATCTTAAACTGCTACCTTCATTCAAAAGTTGGTTAATCTCCATGTTGGTGGGATTCTTGAGAACAATCTTTGCCCTCTGTACTCATAAATGGAACTCAATAAGCAGGTAATTTAGGCCGGGGGAGATCTGCAGTGTTATTCTTAAGCATTGAAACAAGTGCAGACACGTCTGGCAAATCCATTGCAGATTCTTGCAAACATAATAGACCAACTTGGATATATCTCAGTATCTCCATTTCAATGCCTGGATGTAATATTGCCGGATCTACCAACTTTATTGTTTCATTTTCAATCCACAGTCTCCAGCCCTGGAATTTCAAACTGTGCAGATCAGAAAGAATGACAACTAAAAACAGAAGGCGAGAATCGAAATGGAACTGGGATTATTCTGCAGAGGGAGACGAACTTTTTAGTATAGGAAAGAATCTTACCCATCCTATCAGTCCCAGATAATTTGTACCAATACCACCATCGCTGCATCTTTTCCCACTTATGATCTCAAGAAGCAGCACCCCGAAGCTGTAAACATCTGACTTTTCTGATATTAATCCATCCATCAAGTATTCTAAAGCCATATTCTGGCTGCATCACATGAATATTCAGGTATTACTAAGTGAAATTAGCTTTGATGAGACGAGACAGTTTGAATGTTAATGGAGAAAAGTTAACAGGAGGACCCCTTTTACTTACATTGTCCCTGACGCAGCCCTGCTTGTTTGGTCCTGGTTGCTTCTGTAAATTCTTGCCAAATGGAAGCTTGATATTTTCGGATTCAGCTCTCTGTCTAGGATGATATTTTTCGTCGTTAGATCTCTGTGAATAACCTTAAATCTTGAATTTTGATGAAGGTAAAGGATGCCCCTAGCAATCCCTTCAATGATGCTCTTGCGTCTCTTCCAATCAAGTAGATCTCTTTTCTTCGGATCTGGAGATTTGGTCAAGTAAACTGTTATAGATAACTCAAGTTTAATATGGCAGTACTTCTTAGTTTCCCTGAACATCAGAAATATAGATAAATTTGCATAGAACAATCATTAACTCACCAAATAAATATGAATCCAGGGTTCCATTTGGTAAGTACTCATAAATTATCATTTTCTCCTGTCTTTCAATACAGCAACCGAGGGGACTAACAAGATTCTGGTGTCGCAGTTTAGATATAACCACAACTTCATTCCTGAAGTCCATATTCTCATGATGGCGAGAATTTGAATGCCTTTTCACTATAATTTCTTGACCATTTGACAAAATCCCCTGCAGTTATGTACACCATTATCAAAAAGATTGAAATCGGTGTCCTAGTAATGATATTCATGGAGTTAATTATGCAGTTCTTCAGTAATTTTTAGCACCTTGTAGACCGCGGAAAAACAAAAATATCTTAGTTTTTTCGTTGGATCAAAATTGTGGGTTGCGTCAGCCAATGTCTCATAATCATACAATGGCAGCTCTTTGAAGAATGAGTGTTCAGCTTTTGGCTTCTTCCCTGATAATTTGAACAGAACCCATGAAAGTGAAAGTGAAATAAGTAGGTTAATGACTATCTTGTTAACAAAATTCAAGACCTAGTATAATCATTTCCACAAGAAGTTAGTGATATAGCAATTGACAAAGATTCTGAAAAAGCTGTTACCTGTGTTAAACACTGCTTTCCAAGACCAAATCCAAAATGGTTTCCTGAGTTGAATGCAGTCATTTCCTCTAGACTGCAAGTCTTTTACCCCGGCTATTGTTTTGAGATTCCGAGTTTGCTTGCTGGTGGTTCCTTCCCTAACTATCAGGGATCGTTGGCGAGATAACTGAGACAACCGAATTTTTCCTTCCTCGCGAAGATCGCCAACTACCGTGACAAGTGGTGCTGCAGAACTCATAGTGTTGCAGTGCCGCTCCAGTGCCTGCTCCAGACTTGCCACCACTTGAGCCATTGTAGATCGTTTCTTGGGCAGATGATGCAAGCAGTTTTCAATAATTTTCACAAATTCTTTTAGCCCGTTTGATGAAATCTGCCCCTTTAGATCAGGATCAATAATTTTACCAGCATTACCTTCTGCCATACAATTTTGGAAGTCTGATAAAAGACTCTGGGGCTCTTCTGGAGTGCTAGTGTCCACAGCAGGCCTCCCTGACAAAACTACCAACATCACAACAGCAAAAGCAAACACATCACTTTTCCTGGTCAATCTGTGTGTTAAAAAATAGTCTGGATCAAAATACCCGAATGTGCCTTTAACTTCTGTGATAGTATAGCTCTTAGACTGGGTCATTTTTGCAAGCTTAGATAGCCCAAAATCTGAAATTTTTGCTACAAAATTCTCATCCAACAGGATGTTGGCAACCTTCACATCACGATGTATAACTCCATAAGCACTGCCCGTATGGAGGTATTCCAGTCCGCGAGCAGCACCAATGCAGATTCTGAGCCTCTGTTCCCAAGTAAGAGGAGCAAAATCTTTATTCTCACCATAGAGATTATCAGCAAGTGATCCGGAAGCCATGTACTCATACACAAGAATCATCTCCTGGTTCTCATAACAGTATCCAATTAAAGAGACAAGATGAACATGCCGGAGCCTGGAAAGTGTGTTAATTTCAGTCCAAAACTCACAAGCTCCTTGCTTGGAGTTGGAATTCAACCGCTTAATTGCAACAATTTCTGAAACACCAGGAATGAAACCTTTGTACACTTTCCCGAATCCGCCCCTCCCAATGACAAATGCATTGTTAAAATCTTGGGTTGCTGACTTGATCTCAACAAGTGAGAAGCAACGGCAAGATGGTTCAACTGGGACAGACTCAGCTTGTTTCTCTTCGAGGGAATTCTCTTCCCAGATTTTCCTCAAATTATAGGTTAGTGCACTAAATAACATAATGAGAGTTGTCATGACAGTGCCAATAACATTGATGTGGCCAAATACTCTGAACATATTTTCAATCATTGGTTTCCAAAACGTTGGCAATCTTTCTGGACATACACGGTCTGAACCTACTAGATTGTTTTCGAGGTTGCTCAGCTTGAAGATCTCTAATCCATTAAGAAGCCCAAAGGTTAAGCCATTAACTGATTGCAGACCAACCAAGAGAACAGAGTTGCTGCCTTCTCTGTCTCCTTTCATAAACACCACATAGTCCCTGTATACTGGGATCCCAGCATTGCCACTCCATCTTATCACATCAGCCTTAGTCTCCACAATCTGATTGTTGATGAGGATGCTGAACTCCCTTGGCTCTCTCTCTGCCATCCGGTCGTCAAGCTCATAGAAATGAAGTCTGACTAAATATCCAAATCCTAACTCGATTGGTACTTTCCATTTTAAGTTATACATCTTGTTTCCTCCCATGCCTCCACCCAATTTCCATGACGTCGAGTAAATTTTTGGCGGTGCAACAAACGACGGCATGTTCGTATACTTAATCTTAAGAACCAGATGATTCATCCTGCGAGCTCTGGGTTCATTCAAGTACTTAAAATCCTCATCCCACCGTCGGAACATGCCAAAATCTTCCACAGGTTGGATGTAGCTCCCTCCAATGTTAAACCGCTGTATTACTTCAAGTGCAGTGCTATTATCAATTATGTGGAACCTATTGCTTAGACCAACTATCTGGGCTCCTAACTCACGTTCAGAAGTATAATAAAGGCCAGTTGGCATGGAAATGATTTCAATACCATTCACAAAAGCATATACTTTGTTCTTTAGCTTGCTATTCTGAGAAGGGGAAAATGTTATCTTCAACTGTTGGTTTTCTTCAACATTGAAACAAAATTCCTTAACTATATACTTAATGCCCAAAGAATCAGCAGTACGTGAAGCACTATAATCCCTAAGAAGGGTAAAAGGACCAGCTTTGACACTGAAATAATCTGTGGACTTCTCAAAACCATGATAAGAAGCAGGGTAAAAGTGCAAGCGGATAAATTTTTGACCTGGACTGACCGGAAAGCTATAATGGAACTCAGTAGCTGAGATTCTTGAGGTCTTATAAGGAACAGGATCAGCGCCATGAAATGAAGTTTCAGCAACCGCAGAGCTCCGGGATTTGCCAGACATGAAATTTGAGGCTCCTTCTCCAACCCATTCGCGGCCATCAAGTGCTGATGAGTCTCCAATAGACCCGCAGTTGATAGCAACATCACTTATTAAATAATCTGGGCCTGCTAGAGTTCTACCACCATTCACAAAAGTTATGAAATGATGATGACAATGCAAAGCAAAAGAACAGAATTCCTACCAAATTCAAAACTGCCCCATGTTTTGTTCTACCCATTTTCGGCTTTCATAACATGAGAAACAAACACTAAGCAGTTTCTTGAACTTACAGGAAGGATGAATGGCTTCTTCTTTAATACTTTGAACTGAAGGTATGAATCCGTTGAAGTATCTTTGCAGAACAACAATTTGTTGATGTTTTGGGCAGGAAAAAACTGATGCCATTGACTGTAATTACTCGATCTTTCGTCCGACTAGAGACGAGTAAGAAAAGTCATCAACTATCAAAGTTGAAAACTCGGAGAAGAAACGAATATAAAGGGTGGGATTTTCTGGGACTGGACACGTACTCAGGATTAAATTTGTAATTAGGAAATATTAGTAGGATTTGTAATTAAGATAATTATATTTAAAATTAAATTAAGATAATTCTAAATCTATCAGAACTAAAGGTAAATTCTAATAAATTGCAGTATTTAATTGCAGATTTAATTAACACCCAGTACTATAACAATTGTTTGGTTGCGTTGCAGAGTTGCGGGCTTTTGGAAGGAAGGAGAGGAATGAAATCAGTGGTTGTGAAGTTCACACCTGTGGCCGTCCCGTTGGCCGGAGTGACACTACCGCCGCCCTCCTCCGCTCCACCCTTACGTTCCACTGTTTTCTCCTTCAAACCCCTCAAACTCCATCGCTCTCCTCTCACGTCCCAATATCCGCAGCAAATTAATCTCCCTCATAAATTCTTCTTTTCGGCCTCCGCATCTAATAATGACGACCCAGCAAGCAAAGACGCCGGAGAAATCGAGGAGAATGGGTCGAAGAATAACGGCGACCGCACCGACGGCAATGGCGGAAGTGGGAATGGGAACAACGGACGTCCCAGGTTGAATCTGAAGTGGGTTGACCTGTTGCTGGACCCAGACCCGGATAACGTGGTGGCCGTCGGACTGACAGGGGTGCTGGCGTGGGCCAGCGTTCAGGTGTTGTGGCAGCTCTTTGTGATATCCATAGCCATTCTGTTTGCAGCTCTCAAGTATTCCTTTGTTGCAGCTCTTCTCATCTTCATCCTCATCACCCTCCTTTAGTGGGATACCTTTTTTTTTTTTTTTTTTTCCTATATGTTGGCTTCGTTCCCATAATCTGTACATCTGTAAATTCCTCTTTGAATGAATGAAAGTTACTCTGCATTTCTGGCAGTTTGTTAATGTCCACAAAAGTTATTTCCAGCCAACAAACACACATCATCAAGAAAGTTTACATGCTAGTATGCTACCTCAATCTCTAAGAAAAGCTTCAAAATATGCAACAAATTCAAAGAAACGATTTTTAACTCCTGAATGGCACAACCATTGAAGTATAAAGATAGCACTAAGAATCGGCCATCATACCCCAATATCTAGTTTATATTTACAACTGTTTCGACCCCAAAATCTTTGAGGGAAAGAAAGCTTAAGGCACATTCCAATGCTTGGATGCAAGGGTACCCTTCTTCAAGATAGCTATCTTCATTCATCCCATCATCATTTGACTTTGTGAGTTTATGAACGGCAGACTGGTACAAGGTTTCCTTGTTGGAATCGTAAGAAAGTAAAATGTCACCCCTCCAGAGGAGTAAGATTTCCCCATCTTTAAAAGCTTTAAGAACACGGACAAATTCATAAGATGGCCCGTGAAGGTCAGCAGACCACTTTTCTATTGCAAACTCTCTAATCCATGTGTTCTTGATTCCATATTCTTTCATCACCCAAATGGAGATTTGGAAGTCATCAGTGTTGTCACACACGCTTAGATGGCGTCCAAACAGCCCCAAGCTGGCTAAACTGAAATCCTTGTTTAATTCAGGTGGGGCAGGAAATGGGCCAAAGGACTCTTTCTCAAGATCAAAACAAGATATAAATTCAGAACCATTAGGATCAGAGATCAGCCAATGAAGATTACCGTTCAGAAAGATGCCATGGCAAAGACAACTATACCGATAGGCGCAATCCCCAATTAATCTCCATGACCCTTCTCCAAGTGCATAAACATGGCAAATGGACTTCAATATTTTCCGTGAACGTTTGTCTAACTGTTCGAAAATCCTAACCACTTTGTACTGGCCACTTATCGAGCTTACTCCAAAACCATAACTTACTGCATTTGGATATTCTCTTACACCCACGACATTTGGAAGAGAGATAGACTCTCGCAAGATTGGATTCCAAATGAAAACAGCATCATGGCGATGGCCAAATTCATTTAAGCAAACCAAGCCATTGACGGAACCAACTATGGTCACACCATCTTTACCGCTACCATATGCTGCAGTGAGCTTCATTCCCGATGCATAAAGGTTATGGTGGTCAGGTTCATCTTCAAGTTCAACCAGATTGAAGCAACTTTCATTAGAAGGAACAACATCGAGCTTGTTTATGATAAGGCAGGTAGGAGATCTTGACAGGTGCAAAGTAGCAAACTCCTTTTCAGAGAGTAGCTTGAGCCATGTCTTACAAACACAACGACATTGAACAATACTCTTGATTGGTAATCTCGCCAGAATATCACTGATTATTGGTGACGGAAGATCCAAAAAGAGCTCCACTTCACTCATCTTTTCATGGGTGTGTTGTTGTTCTGAGCTCAGTAAGGCTTTTCTGAAAACCAAGTTTTCAAAAGCATGCCAGAAATATCAGATAAAGAAGAAACAAAAAGCCAACCAAATCCATAAATAGAAAAGACAATCACCTAATGCATACTTAATTAAAGGTGGCTATGGCAAGTTCTTACAAGTTGGCATTACCCAAAAAAAAGTTGCCTATCTGATCATGTAGAAGAAATTGAATTAGTAAATAATGCACAAAGGACACAACACATCAATGGTTTCAATTACAGCTGATACTGATCTGTTCAGATCAGTCAATGATATTAAAATAAGCAAGCATACAAATGATTTCACTAACAAATAGTAAGAGCACATTTTGCTCGTATATATGTTTGCAGGAGAGGGGTTCGTCAGCCATTTTTATGTTTGCTTACCATGAACTGATATTTGAGATTTGAAAGGCTCTCTTAGCAATGCTCACAATCTTACAATTTCTCAAAGGTTGCCACTATGTCATGGAAGTTCAGTATCAACTACTTTTAGGTAAACAAGTCCCTGAAATTTTCCTCAAAGGATTCATATGAGACCCTTGAACACAAGAATTCAACTTTTGGAGAAAGGAGTTATCATGATCATCAGAAGCTGTCCCAATTTTAGAGGGAGAGGCAACAAGAACCAAATTCTCCCCACTTCCAACATCTATTTCGTATACATCCTCAAAAACCTTCTTAAACCCTGTAGTGACCATCTCATAAAAGGACTTACTTGAAGGAATCACATTGATAACAACTACTCCATGCTCGAGTAGAACCTTTTTAGTCGCCAAAAGAACGGACTTTCTAACGAACGCCAAAGGAGGAGCACTGCTGCCTAGTCTAGCATCACTTGAATCAAGGTCAACCATAATCACGTCAAACTTAGCATCTAAAGGGCCCGAAGAGCCAGAATTTATAGAATTGTAGCAACTCAGAAGCTTACCATCATGATCTTTCTCCTCATAGGCAAGCTTCTGAATTAGCTCAGTTGCATTTCCAGTGTACAAACTGACAGAATCACTCTCTTCCAACCCGAAATACTTTTTCGCCACACTTAAAACAACCTCATCCTGTTCCACACCGACAACCTCAAATTCCAATTCAGAACTCAAAAATTTAACCAAAGCCCCACCTCCTATCCCCAAGCAAAGAGCTTTAGGCCTAAACCCCATCTTGATTCTCTCATCCAAAGACGAACTAATCAGTGATAGGCCTGCCACCATCGGACTCAAATAAGGTTGAACCAATACTCTGTTATCCACCCTGAAGTCAATTCCCTCTAATCCATCAGGCAAACCTAATGCAAAAATAGGGTGAATCCTAACCTGGGTTTGAATTAGATTAGGCATTCGCTTAAACCTCAACCTCCTCCTAAACTCTCGATCACAATTAGGTCCCAGTTCTAACTCAACGTTTTCTACCAACATTTCACCAACACAAGGGCCATCACAAAACTCCAAGACTACGCTACTAATAACCTCATCCTCGTAGTTCAAGAAGGGAATTTCTGGAAACCTAAAGTTCTGATCAAAAGCCGATCTAGGAGTCAAAGCAAACAGCAATGGCATTAAATTCACTTCAATATGGTCTGTTTTGTTTTCACCATCTGTTGACTTATACGTGGCGGAGGAGTGGGGGAAATCTGGGGTAGTATCCCAACTGGAGATTAAAATGAGGCGGGAGAGGTCGGGGAAGGCGAGGAGGAGCTGGAGATGGCCAGTTTGAGTGGAGAAGGTCCAGTCATGTCGGCGATGTGGTGGGACTAACATGGCAGCGATTAGGGCTTTGCTTGTTGTTGTGGTGGTGGTGGAGGGGGAGTCGAGTACGGCGATGTGGAGGAGCGGGGTGTGGAGAAGGTAGGGAAGGGGGCGAGGGAGGGGGTTGGGAAACGTGAAGGTGATGTAGCGGCTGGGGACTATTGTTTGAAAGGCAGTGGTCTCCATAGACGTATTCAATTCAGGGAAAAACGACGTTTAGAGAGAACTAAAGAAGAGATTGACTGACCTCCTTCTCGTTAATCTTCCCCTCGGTCCTCAGAGCTCAGGTCAATGATCTCCGGTCGGTTCGGCAGAAGCTCCGACGAAGAGAGGATCTAATTAATTTGCTCTGTCTCGGCCGATGGTGAGTTCACTCCATAAATCTTAACATCATAGAATAACCTCTGTACCTTCAAAAATATATAGTTATTTAGCATCATTTGTGAAAATTTAATAATAAAGTGACAAATACACATCTACTTATGACACCATCATTAGTGTTTGTTTTGTGGATAACGTAATAAACACCAAAATGGTAACCTTTGTTCATCTTATAAAAATAAGGATAATGGAGTGAAATTTTGTGTGTCAATTCTGATACGATAATTATTGTGCAAATCTGCATTTTAATTTTAATTATTATGTAGTTTTAATTATTATACATATGATTGAATTAAATTTTAGTATCTGAGTTAAATTAAGTTTAACTGAGTTAGAGTACAATTGATGGGCTAGATTATTATTTGTGCCATTTGGATGTCACAAACTTTCAATAATGCCCCTAACAAAAAGGAGCTACCACACAAATATAATTTTCATGCGGCCTAATAGTGTATTTTCATTCGAAACTAAAATTGTAAATAATAAATTTATTTTTTTGAAAATTTCTCATTTTGCGTGATTCGTGTTTTAATGCTTCTAGCACACCGAATTTATGAGTTTTAGTAAATTGTGGGTGAATTTTGTGAAATTTTTTAGATGTGACACAAAAGCTTCAACGGCAAGTTTGAAAGTTTGCTTGGCACAAATATCAAGAATGTTTAAACTCTTGATGGCCATTGGCATTAATATTACAGAGTAATGTCGTCGGAAAGGAGATGAGCCATTGATTCAAGAATTGTTGGTGTTCCACATCGCCAAACCCAGAGATAGCAGAGCTGCACGGGAGTCACGAAGCCAGTAAAGTGTGGCATTGTCAAAAAGTCAACTGAGATATAGACTGGTGGTACAAGTTTCAAAGGAAAATCATTGGTCAACAGAGGAAAAACCACCAACCAATCGGCCATCATCCTCTTGTTCCTGGTAATATCCAAGAGAGAATATGATAAAAGGAAGAAAAATGTATTCTTGGTTTAGATTAAGCATCATATTTATAAGAAACCATGTATTGTTCCAAAGTTTTAGGGCTTATTTTTTCTTGCATCTTGTTATTCAGTACTCATCATCTATTGGCTTTCCATGGTGATCATTTTACAAACCCTTCAAGCTCATATCATATTGGTGATGTTGCTATTAACTGCGGCTCGACTGGGAAATACAGAGCATTTGATGGTCGTGAATGGATTGGAGATGAAGGGTCGGAGCTCTTGTCCTCGTTTCAACCAAAAGGCAAGTCAAGGAGCTCAACTGCTGCTGATAAATCATTCTCTGCTGATCCTGTTCCTTATAAGACTTCAAGAATCTCTGCAACTCCATTCCACTACAAATTTCAAGTTAGCCCAGGTCAGAAATTCATTCGCCTTCATTTTCACCCTGCTCCATATCATGGTTTTAGAAATTCAGAAGATTTTTTCACTGTCAAAGCCGGTCCTTTCACCCTCCTCCATAACTTTAGCGCTTCACTTGCTGCTGAAGCTTTTGGAGTAAACTTTTTTGTTAAGGAATTCTGTTTGAATGTAGAAGAATATGCTGAGCTGAACATAACATTCTCCCCCTCCGGGAGTAGTAAACTAAGGAAAATGTATGCTTTTGTGAATGGAATTGAGATCATTTCCATGCCAACTGGTCTTTATTACAGTAAAGACACTGATTTGGGTGCTCGTATTGTTGGCCTGCATAATCGGTTCATTGTTATTGATAATAGCACTGCACTTGAGTTAATAGAGAGGTTGAACATTGGAGGTAGCTTTATCTTATCAGTGGAAGATTTTGGGTTGTTTAGGAGATGGAATGAAGATTTCAATTACTTGACAGACACAAGATTTTATCAAGTGACTCATCCTGTCCACAGGATTGTGTATACAAGCTTACCGGCATATCTTGCACCACCAAAAATTTACCAGACATCTTGGAATATGGAGCCAAATGTTAGAGTTGAGGAGTTGTATACTTTTAGATGGAAGATACCGGTAGACGTTGGATTTGGGTACTTAGTCAGGCTACATTTCTGTGATTTTGATTCAAGAATGGCAGATGGCGGCAAAAAGGAATTCAGTATGCTTATAAATGATCAGATAGCTGAGACTAAGATTGACGTAATCAGTTGGAGTGGTGGCAGTGGGGTACCAGTTTACAGTGATTACATGGTAATGATGAAAGGAGACAGAGAAGGCGGCAGGCGCGATATATTGATTGCCTTGTGTTCGACAAATGAATTAGTAGTAGGACTCATCAATGGAATGGAGATATTCAAGTTAAGCAACCCTGATAATAGTCTTGCCGCTCCAAACTTAGTATTCCCAAGAAGAATGTCATCGTCTTGGGAGCAGAAAATCCATAACCTGTTCACTTTAAGCCAAGGGAATTTCATTACAACTGGTACTATTATCCTTCTTGTTTTGGTGAATGCCATAGTCTATAACTTGAGGCAAATTAAGGAAGCAAGTGTCCACGAGGAGAAAAATGTCCCTTCACAGCCAATTGATCCATCTTTTTGTTGCTTTTCACTTTCTGAGATTATTTCAGCAACTGAAAACTTCAGTGATGCATGCCTTATAGGGAGGGGTGGATTTGGAAAGGTTTACAAAGGGTCCGTTACAGGCGTTTCGGGGGATGCTGCCATCAAAAGGTTGAATGCCTCTTCCAAGCAAGGTGATCGTGAGTTCAGGGCTGAAGTTGAAGCACTTTCCAAGTTTCGTCACATGCATCTTGTCTCTTTGATAGGCTTCTGCAAGGAGGATACAGAGATGATACTTGTATATGAGTACATGCCCTGTGGTACACTTGCTGATAATATTTACCGACTTGCCAGACAAGGGAAGGATAGTGTTCCTCTGAGTTGGGAGCAAAGGCTCAAAATCTGCATTGGTGCCTCTCGAGGCCTAGAGTACCTTCACGCAGGAGCTGAAAATAGATATGTAATCCACAGAGATGTGAAAGATACAAACATCTTGTTGGATGAGAATTTGGTTGCTAAGATTTCAGATTTCGGGCTGTCCAAATTGATAGAGTTGAGCGAATCAAAGAGCTATATAAGCACAAGAGTGAAGGGGACACCGGGTTATATTGATCCAGAATATGAGGCGGCTCGAAAGTTGACTAGAGAGGCTGATGTATATGCTTTTGGAGTTGTACTGTTGGTTGTTTTATGTGGGAGACCTGCGGTAGATAGAAACCCGGATGGTTCACAGAAATTTTTGACAAGCATCTTCTCGGAATGCATTACAGAAGGGGACTTTGAGGCGATTGTTGATCCTAGTCTACAAGGGAGAATTTCTCCAAGGAGTTTAAGTGAATTTGTGAAATCTGTTGAGAACTGTTTGCATCATCTGCCCAAGAATCGAGCAACAATGGCTCAGGTGGCAACCAGCCTTGAACTTGCTCTGGAGCTGCAGGAAAGGATAGTTTCTCCCAGTGAAGATGTTGGTGATACTAGGCAGCCTTATGAGGATGGAACCATGGAGTCAATGCAGTTCAGCCAGAGCCCAGCACCACTTATGCTTGAGGAGAGTATTGCATCCTTTCCACCGGAAGGAACAACAAAGAAAACAATTCAGAGTCCAACCTCATCAACTAAAGCCAAAGAAACGCAGGTAAGAGAGGAATCCTTATCTGCGAGAAAATCAAAATGGGGTTGGCCCTGGAGAACTGCTTGGAACAGAGGGAAACCAACAAACAAAATGGATTTAGTTTTATCAAATGGATTCAGTCCCAGCTCCTCGGTGGATGAACAACTATATCATATAGATCCTTGCATCTCAATTGAGGATATCCGAGCAGCTAGAGACAATTCTACTGATGGCTTTCAAACAGTAGCTAGAGGCAGGAAGGCGTGCGTAGGATCTATGAAGCAACTGCCAAAGCCAGTTATCATCTATGAATTCAACTTTGAAACACATGCACACGAGGCTTCAGAAATTTACGTGGAGATTGAGAAGCTATCAAAGCTGAGACACGTGAATTTACATTCCTTGATTGGATACTCTCTGAGTGAACCAGAGAATCAGAAGTTCATTGTCTATGAGCACGTTGGCTTTGATTCTCTTGACAATCATATCTACTGGAGAACCAAAAATCCTCCCCTTCCATGGAAGCGCAGGCTTAATATATGCATTGGTGTAGCAAATGGACTTGCTTACCTTCAAAAATGCACTGGGAAAACAATAAACCACCATGACCTGAGGCTGGAATATATTTTGTTGGATGAAAATTGGAATCCAAAGATTTCTCATTTTGGTCAGTTCATGTTGAATACGTTGCCAGCAGTACAGCAATTGATGCGCAAGAATATGGCCTGGATGTTATGGCCCATATATTTAATAAGCCCAATTAAGTTGGTTTAGGTTTCCTAATCAGTTTAATATTATGATTAAATCTGGACCGTTAAACTAGTATTCGATGGACGTACTAAATTAAAGATTGTGGGTATATATAAATTAGTCCTCTCCCTGCCCTAATTAATTAACACACAATACACTATTATATGTGTGGGTAGAATAAAGTTGCCTCTCCATCTGGCTATCTACCGCTCAAGAGGGTCAAGGTGGAGAAACTAGTTTATAGGGATTATTGTGATCCTGCTGCAGATCTGGTTTCCTGTATATCTGGTGATCTTTTGATAATGATGAATTCCGCATTAAGGTATGTTTTATGTGCTTTATCTATGTGGTTATTATTATATTCAAGATCCTAATTGGCATGATTGTTACGATGTTCTTATCATGTTAAAATTAACATGTGGTATCAGAGCATGAGTTTTGAATAAATAGTAATCCTTAGATTTTATATTGTTAAATTACGATTTCATCATTTTAGATTCGATGTGATTTAAAGGATTAATTCATATCTAATGCTAATTTATGGAATAATCAAATTCAATATATGGCGGCTGCACTGTCTGTAAGATTAATCCTCCCCTGCTAAGGATTTATGACGATCAATTGCATATAAGGTTTAATGAGCACGGTGCAATTTCTTTGTAATTGTGTCATACACGGAATACTTGTTTGGGTAAAGAAACGAATGCCAAATTGGGGTTCATCAATTTCTTGTTATTGATTATGTATTGGCCGATTAAATATATTGATTATGTAAATTGATACTGTATGCATATTAGTTATATGCATAGTGGTGATAATGATTGATCTTAACAGTAGTTCAGTATATGTAATACTCACCTTGCGGCGACCATGAGAATTATATATATATAAATATGATCTATCTAGGGTTTGTGAGTCAACAAATAATGGTTTATGTTTATGTGCTCATATAAGGCCTTATAATAAGGAAATTTATTTCTTAATGATTCGGACGGAATTAATTAAGTCCGATTATGTTAATTTTTTTTATTATATGACATTATGTGAAAATTAATTTGTTAGTCACTAAATTGGCAAATTAATTTTGTGAATGTAGTCATATAATTTTATGTGTTTTATGGCATATTATATGATATTAAGGTGAAAATTAATTTGTCAATCACCAAAGTGATTAGATTAATTAATTTTGAATGTAATCATATAATTTCATATGTTATGTAATGCCATATTTATTTTATTATATGACATTTAGATAAAGTTAATTTGTAAGTCACCAAAGTGACCAAATTAATTTTGAATGTATAGTCATATAATCGTATGTACTCTTGGATACATTATGAAATTTATTGGTTGATAGAAATTATGGATTTTACCCAAAAGAAAATTAATATTCTATAACCGATAATATAAAGGAGAAAATTAAAATATTTTGTTGCATATATATAGTTATCCAAAGATACTATATATTTATGAAGTCAATTTAATTTTCTTATAAAGCTCAAATAGCATTCAAATCATGATGATAGATATATTGTTGTATTTCCCAAAGGAAATCAACAACATTTTATGAATAATGTTTGTGTCTGATTTATTAAGTGAGAATTTATATGTTATTATCAATAGATTATATTTTAATCTACACAAATTACAAATTATAAGCAGCATTAAGTTAACTTTTCCTAGAAGTGAAAATCAGAATGCAAAATGATTTTCTTAAAGATGAGGATAAGAAATTTTGTTATACAATAATGTGTGTGTATAGGCATGTATGATTGAGCTCATGACTATAAAGATTGATAGGTCAAAGAACATGTAGCTATTGTCCTAAACATGACTATTGTTGTAACAAAACTAAAGATACTACATATAAATGTGAATGACTCTTCCTTAATGAAGTTCATTATGAACTCACTTCCTGTTGTAGATTGGTTCACATCAATATAACCCATAAAAGGATGAGTGGAATATTGATGAACTTTCCATTAAGATTATACAAAAGGAAGCGAGATTAAAGAAATAGGAGTTCATTCCACTAACCTAATGATAAGAAGTTGAAAAGAAAATCAAACCAAAATCCAAGACTTTTAAGCAGAAACAACCTGCTTAAGTTTTATAGGTTGATGATGATGGAAGAGAGGAACAAAAGATAGGTAAATGTCACTCCTACAAAAGGAATGGCATTGTCAAAATGATTGTTTTATAGTAAGTTTTGATTTAGAAAGAAAAGTGTACATTATGTTTATGTATGCTTTGAATCAAACTTGTCAAAGTTCCCTCTTATACTTGGTGGTTTGACTATGATACGACTACTTATAGTTCCCGTATTATGTAGGGATTTCTTATGATTTAAATATTAAGTTTTTGGTTGGAATGTTGTTTTGATTTATATAAAGATAATTTATTTATCGGCCATAGTATGTTTTAATGGCTTATATAAATTGAAACTTGATAGTTCCAAAATCCCTATTCATTGTTAACAAAATTATTGGACTAAAGTACAGTAGTTTGATGAATGAAAAATTTTGCTTAATAGTGGCATAAATGTTTGGGTCATACATCTAAAGAAAGTTCAAGAGATTAGTAAAGAATGAGATTCTAATGAATCTAAATTTTACTGATATTGACTTATGTGTGGAATGTATTAAGGGTAAGCAAACCACACATAACAAGAAAGGAGCCACAACAAGCAGTCAACTTCTTGAAATAATACACACTAATATTTGTGGACCTTATGATATTCTGTTTTTTTTTTTTTTTTGTAGATAAAAATACTTTATCACCTCTATAGATGGTTTTCACTATATGGATATATCTATTTGGTTCATGGAAAATTTCAATCGAGAAATGCCTTTAAGGTATTTATAAGAGAGGTTGAGATGCAATTAGATAGAAAAGTGAAAATTTTAAGATTGATAGATGTGGTAAGTCTTATAAATATATATATATTATGAATTTGAACAGGATCCTGGTCCATTTACTAAGTTCCTCGAAAGTTAAGGCATATGTGTACAATACACTATGTCAGAAAGGTAAAATAGAACATAATGAATATGGTTAGGAGTATGATGAGTAATTTCTTTACCCAAAGTTTTGTAGATGTATGTATTTAGAATTGTCGTGTATCTGTTAAATAATGTTTCTTGTATGTCAGTTACAATATTCCTCTTGAATTATGAACTGAAAGGAAATTTAGTTTAAGACACCTGTATGTTTGGGTTGTCTAACAGAATCACGCGTCTATAATCTACATGAAAGAAAATTGGATTCTCGAACGTTTAAAGGCTACTTTATTGGTGACCTAGAGAACTCCAAAGGGTATAGAGTTTGTTATCCAAACCATAGTTCTAAAATTGTTAAAGTAGGCATGCCAAAATTTTAGAGAAAGATAAAGTGAGTGGGAGTACTGAAAATCAAGTTGTGAATATTAATGAAAGGGTTAATGTCTCATTACCCATAAATGTTCCTGAATTCATGACTATTTCAAGTGTTGTTCATTTATTGTTGGATTAGAATAATCAAGAACAACATTTGAATAATGGAAAAGTACCCATGAGAACCTCACCTATCACCAAAGCAAGTAAGTAAACTTGTTGGAGTAACTTTAATAAGCCGGTAAGGGTTAGAATGTAAGTTATTTCCAATGATTATGTAGTTTATTTGCAAAGTTAGATTTGATTATGGCATTGATAAATTCTGTTTGTTTTCACAAACCATAGGAAGTAATAAGTCTGGAATGTGAATTGATGTTGTGAACTAAGAGTTGAAATCAATGACTCATATCGATGTCTGTGATCTTGTAGACTTGCTAGAAAGTTTTGAATGAGTTGGGTGAAATGGTTCATTAAGATCATGACACAACTCGAATGGCAATGTCGAAGGATGTAAAATTAGACTTGTAGTCAAAGATTACACTCAGAAAAAATGGCATTGGTTAGAAAGAGACTTTTAACTTATCTCAAAGAATGATTTATTGAGATGTTTAATTTCAGTGACTCAGTTTGTTTCAGAGTTACATTATATAAATGTGAAAACAACATTTTGAATGAGGATCTTAATAAAGAAGTTCATATGGATCAACCTAAAGTTTTTTCATTGAGCATAAAAAAATTGTGTGTAAACTAATGAAGTCAATATATGAACTTAAAACAAGCTTTCGCTCAATGATATATTATGTCTAATAATATCATTGCTTCTTGGTTTTAAGGAAATTACTGTTGATCAGTGTAGTTGCCGAGGATCAGTGGGAGTATGTTTATAATTGTGATTTTATATATTGACAATATTTTGTTTGTTGCTAATGATTTGATTTTGTTGAGTAAGACTAAAGAAATCATTTCTAAGAATGAACAAAGGATTATATGCTTACTTGTAAGTTATCATGATTGGATATTTAAATTCATAATTTAATGGATGATTGACAGTTGAAAGTTTATGTTTGGCTATTTGTTCTTCTTAATTGAAAGAGCAATCTTATGATAGTACCAAACAATCTGTCATTACTGCATCCATTATGAAATAAAAGTTGTAGTTTGTTATGAGGCTACTGTTGTTGCATTATGGCTGCAAAACTTTGATTTCAAGGCTTGGAGTTGTCGACACTGTACGCAAGCCGTTGAAAATTTATGATAATGTTGTAGTAATTATCTTTTTAAAAGACGATAAATGTTCCTAATGTGAAAAACATATGTATTTTAAGTTCTTTATCGTTAAAGAAGATATTCAGAAACAATGAGTGTTATTTAGAACATATTATGTTGAATCTCATGATTGCAGATTCTAACTAAGGGTTTACAACTAAAGGCTTTTAAACACGTGCTTATGATGAGCCTTAGTTGTATTAATGACGATGATGTTATAACATTCTTGAACTCAATAATACATTGTTTCTGATTTTCTATTTCTTGTTCTATATGCTTATGCATGCATGATTGGTTGAATAAGAAATTCGTATGACTTTTCATAACAGTATGTGGACTGTATGTTGTTTATATACAATTTATGAACCTGACATGATAAGCCCTTAATGTTGTGGTGTGTGGAAGGGAGTATATGACTATACTGTGTATGACCGCCATAACTCACATTATGTGGTTTGTTATGTTAAGGTGTTAATGATGTTAATGGTTGACAGATTTAATCTTGCTAGCCTTATGTTATACTATTAAACGGAATTGTGGAACATCCGGCCAAGTGGGAGAATGTAAGAATATGGCCTGGATGTTATGGCCCATATATTTAATAAGCCCAATTAAGTTGGTTTAGGTTTCCTAATCAGTTTAATATTATGATTAAATCTGGACCGTTAAACTAGTATTCGATGGACGTACTAAATTAAAGATTGTGGGTATATATAAATTAGTCCTCTCCCTGCCCTAATTAATTAACACACAATACACTATTATATGTGTGGGTAGAATAAAGTTGCCTCTCCATCTGGCTATCTACCGCTCAAGAGGGTCAAGGTGGAGAAACTAGTTTATAGGGATTATTGTGATCCTGCTGCAGATCTGGTTTCCTGTATATCTGGTGATCTTTTGATAATGATGAATTCCGCATTAAGGTATGTTTTATGTGCTTTATCTATGTGGTTATTATTATATTCAAGATCCTAATTGGCATGATTGTTACGATGTTCATGTTAAAATTAACAGTTATTTTCTCTTGCACCTTGTTACTCAGTCATCATCATCTCTTGGCATTCAATGGTGATCATTTTGCAAGCGCTTCACGCTCATATCATAATGGCGATGTTGCTATTAACTGCGGCTCGACTGGAAAATCAAGAGCATTTGATGGTCGTGAATGGATTGGAGATGCAGGCTCGGAGTTCATGTCCTCATTGCAACCAAAAGGCAAGTCAAATAGCTCAACTGCTGCTGAAGGTTTTGGAGTGAACTTTTTTGTTGAGGAATTCTGTTTGAATGTGGAAGAATATGCTGAGCTGAACATAACATTCTCCCCTTCTCAGAATAGCAACTCAAAGAACAAAGTATATGCTTTTGTCAATGGAATTGAGATCATTTCCATGCCAACTGGTCTTTATTACATTAAAGACACTGATTTGGGTGCTCGTATTGTTGGCCTGCATAATCGGTTCATTGTTATTGATAATAGCACTGCACTTGAGTTAATAGAGAGGTTGAACATTGGAGGTAGCTTTATCTTATCAGTGGAAGATTTTGGATTGTTTAGGAGATGGAATGAAGATTTCAATTACTTGACAAACACGAGATTTTATCAAGTGACTCATCCTCTGATCATAGCCGAGGGCGTCATTTTATGTCACCGGAGTAAAGGCCGAACATATAGGTAGCACCAGCAGCGGACATGATCAGAATGGTGCCGAACACCATGAACCACCGACTCTTGATCACCTGTACGGCAAAGCTACCGATGTTTAGCCCTTCCCCTCCACCACCACCACCACCACCACCAACATAATTATTGCTAGCAAAAACCATTGTTATCTATAAACAAAAATGCTTTTTTCTGGTTTTGAAACCAAACTTTTAGTGTGGGAAGTAGGTTTTATTTTGATGGCAATGCTGCAGAATTTGGCCAGGAAAGACATGCTATTTATAAGAGAGTTTTTGTCCTTTTTGTTTTTGGTTTTTTGTTTTTGGGTTCATTTGAGACAGAAAAGAAGAAAATAAGGTAGTAGATTCAGCGGTTGACTAATGGAAAAACTTTAGGATGTGAATGGACCAATTGACAAATAACTTTGAGTAAAATAATCTAATTAATATTAAGAGAGATATTTGTTAACTCGTCTAAGTTATTCTAGTAGCTTCATCCGAGATTTGCATTCATCACATTAATTAAATTATAAATTAACATATTTTATTATTATTTAACTTTTATACATAAATCATATTTCTTCTTCAAATAAAAAAAAAAATTCCTTTTTATAAAATCAGATGCGATATACAAAATATTTTCGGAGGATAAGCAAAATTTTCCATATCCAAAATTGATATTAGTATAATCTAGCTTAAGGTAAGAAGTAGAGAGTGACATAATAATAATTATAAATTATATAATATAATAGGAAATTGAGTGGAAATTAATTTGGACTTTGGGTGGGAAGATCCTTGTGAAGTGAATCTTATCCATTACAAAATTAAGAACATATGTATATATACTACCTAAAACTGTGGCCAGCGCGGTTGTCACAATTGGTATCTACCTTGATCAATCCGGGCTGCTTAACAACGATGTTTTTCACGGGGTAGCAGTAGTTTATAGTCAAAGGAAAACCAAATGGCAGAATAAGATATAATTAGAATAATATATTCTGTTTGTTACAAATAGACTATATCCTAATCAAGTAATTCTCTCTTTCTTTCTGTACTAAAAATTTGTGGGGTTAAATAGAAAGTTTTCCCTTCGCTTTGCACCAGAAAACTGGAAAACTTTGAGCAGAAATGTGTAATAAGTTCACCGAAATCATTGGATGGCTGCCTTCAGATAAGCGCCGGGACGCCAGACTGCTGCATTTCTCGCAGCCTCCATATCGGGTGCAAGGCATCTTCTCCCAGTTCTTCCACTGGTATTTGCTGCAATGCCCAAGCATAGTACACAGTGTGTATCGTATCCTGCTTTGCCAAGAAATTATTTTTGTGCAAAGGTAAGGTACTAATATTGAGTTGAAAGCGTTTAGTGTCATATCAGAAGCACAATACTCCAACCGGGGGGGGGGGGGAGGAGGATCAAAAGAGTCAGAATCCCACCTTTCCACCTTCTCTGATTACGCCGTGCCTGTCCCGAATGCAATGAACTTGTTGGGTTTGGAACTGCAGAATAACCAAAATGGTGAACATCAGCAGTTGCTATGAGTAAAAGTGGGATTTTACATGGATGATTTGAACTATAGTTTCCTTATTTGTTGGTTTCTGAGAAGAAAGGAATGAGAAACAAGAACAACGAGAAGGGCGAAAAGGAGAAGGTTCGTACTCTCACTATAATGATTGGAGAGTCGCCCATCATTTTCTTCTCTGGAACATCCACCTCTGAGATGTGCAAAATCTGCAAAAATGTATGATCGAAACCAGTTAAGATTCTGTTTCGCTATTCGTGTCAAAGTGAACGACAGAAAAGCATACAGGATGACCGACTACAGTCCCCACAAGAACCACACAAAAATGCCAATAATTGGGATTTGTTTTCTCAAACCTTGTTATCCAAAAATAAATCCTGGCTTTCCAAAGCATTGTGCACAGCCGTGCACCGTTCGATCACTTCGGGGGTACAATAGATCTTTAGAGTTTCAGCATCCGCCTGTAAATGGATACATCCAAAGCAAATTAATTAATAACATCTAGAGGTTGTACTTGAGATTTCAGATTAAAATTGGGACCTAAACTCACCTTGAAATAAGCATCTAGAACTGGTTTAATACAATCTTGCACGTCAGCGACAAATTCAGGCTCACTAAATTTCCTGCACAATACATTTGTATCTTCTTAGAAAGAGCATTCTCATCAAAAAGAAGGGGAGGAGGCTATGAAATGGCAGAAGAGGTTCCCATACGGATCTCGTAGTTTAATTTCCTTTGTTGTTGCCGCGACATCTGTTTCTACAAAAACCTTGTCCTTAATACTGTCACATCAAGTTGGTAAAACTAACACTGTAAATATCAAGTTAAAAAGTGCTAGACAAAATCATCTCAAGAGTAGTATTATGGCATACTTCTGAAATTTGTCAATAACAGGATTGTCGGTAGTGTCTAACCAGTCCCGCACATTTTCTACAATCTGATATACACAAGCAAAATCAAGTAAAACTTGTGAATGTAGTAAAGTGCAAAACTTTTCCTTCAACATACTAAAACTTTAAATCAAAAAATAAGGATTTCCAGGAACCTAAAAGGTTAAGGATTTGACATAGTCCCAAGTCACTTACCTCCTTCGCAGGTTCACTTAACCCTCTTGTTTTTTCATACGCTGAAGTACCACGCAACTGAGACCAGAGATATATCAACTGAATCAAAATTCATACATGGGAAACAGATAAATGTGATAAAGATTGGAAATCATGCTAGTGGAGAAACAGAAACATATCATGGAAAGGGAATAAACCGGAGATTCTTGAAAGGGAAAAGAAAGATTTGCAGGAGGTATGCCACCTATAACATAAAAATTAAAAGCAATAACCTTATCCATAAAAATATGCATCACCTTTTCCAGAAAATCATCAAATTTCTGCCCCAGTTTTGATCGAGGTAGGACCACAATATCACTACTACTGCTCTTTTCAACTTTAATTGACGATTTGGCATTTGGATCGGTATACTTGAGGTGCTTTCTCTTTCCTGTATTTCCTTTCAACTCATCCTTTACAATATCATAACCTTTCTTCACTACATCAATGGGCTTTGCTTCCTCGACTTTCTGGAATAATGTAGATGCTTCATTTTGGACAAAAGAAGCACCAGACTTGATCTTTCCAAACAAGCTTCCTGCATAATCCCCTGGCCCAGGCTGCTGCTGCTGGTCTTGCTTCTTTCCCTCTGAAAATGTGGATTCACTGCCACCCTTCTCAGAAGCTCCACTAAATTCAGAAGATTCTTGCTTTGCAAATCCAAAAGAATCCTTGACCTAAACCACAAAATTTACATACTTTAATGACATGTTTTCATCATCAATACCAACCTCAAAAGCATAGAATTTTACAAACCTCGGCTTTAGTAGCTGAGATCTTCTCCTCAAAGTCAGTATAAACCTAGGATCCAGAAAGTTACATCTGAGTAACAATACACATTCAAATAGACTACCTAATACCAGTCCTTGCAGTAAACAAAGGTGTGACACAAAAATATGCAGCAACTTGATTCAAGATCCAACAAAATTACTTCTGAACAAGGAATACTCCTGCCTGCCAATGCAGTAGCATACCTTTTTCGCCGTAGATTCAGCCTCCACCCGAACACCGTCCACAAGCTTGTGAAGCTGCTCAGCAGACTGCTTCGTTCTGCATTCGCCAGTTCACCATCTCAGGATCTCCAATGAAAGATCTGCCAGCCTTGACATACAACGGTATGTCTCCACCTCTAAATGGAAATAAAGAACTCTGAAGCCAAAAACAACTAGTAGTTTATGACATTACCTAGTTTCCAGATCTTCTTTAACTCCCATTAACCCTTCAACTTTCTGTTTCAAGTCCTCCTTCAAATCCTTTACTGACTGTTGAAATTCCTGATTTCTGGTATGCACATTGAAATGGAGAAAGTTAAAAGAAGCATAAGCGAAGCCATTCATCCAGGAAGATTCACCAGAGCCCCTGAACATAGGTAAAACAGAATAGCACCACAACTAAAATTCACCAAATACACCAGAGTAAAGTATGACAACTTTGATATTGCAACTAGGGATTCGACTAAAGTTCACATGTCAATTTCATGGAAGCAAAAAATTATATGCTGCAAGCTGGAAAGCATAAAAATTTCCCATCCCCATCCCTACCATGGAATTAGAAACGGTCTCATGAACAACAGTAACTTCATAAACTAACAATCAACCCTAAATCACAAAACAAAGGGGGCAAACAAATCTCTCTTACTAACTCCAAGAAGACATAGCAGAAGAATCAAGAAAACAGCCACATATATTACTATATATTAGCACAGGGAACAACCAGAAGACAAGAAAACTGAATAAGCAAAGAGAAACTTCACAACAAAAACTTTTATTTTCCAACACAAACATAATATTGGAGAACTAACTGACGTAAATTTCAGCCAAAAACAGGTTTACTTTATTACAGGACGACTAAGAAATTCTTGCAGAAATCCAACCAACTTTTCATCTTATATCTGCATTTATTATCATATTTATTTATCTAACCTGAATAGCATAACAAGCACAAAGAACCCAATAATACAACTCATAATGACTATTTGCAGTCACAAAAAAAAAAAACAGCTCCACATTGTTCATCCATATATAGTAAACCTCATCAAAAAGCAGCAAGAAAGCTTCCAACTTTATGCAAGCATATCAAATTTTTTTTAAAAAAAATTAACAGCAACACAGAAAAGAAATAAAAAGAGCATCGCATACCTGTCAATTTCCCCCTTGAGTTTCTTTGAAAGATCATTAAAAACGCTGAATTCACGCCTAGGAGCAAACCCATTAGTTCCCGGCAACAACCTTGATCGTGCAGCTCCGGCAGGAACCTATCCAACACCGAAAAAAAAAAAAATTTCAATCTTGAAGGAAGTAGTAATCAGAAACTTAAATCCACACAAAATAGGGTTTTGAATAACAAACCCTTTGTTGGGATGTTAATAGTTGCCTAACAAAGGTGGGTCTGGAGATTAATAGATCGCGGACCCGTTTTCTGGCAGCCATTGTAGAAGTTTTTCTGGAAAAGCTCTTGAACAATTTTCTCGTAGGTTTTGTTCGTTCACATACTATATCCTAAAGGAAAAGTAAAAATAGAAAATAAAGCCTCCAAATCTTCTATATATAGTATTAAGAGGAAGTCCTTGCGAGTTGGTAAGTGGGTGTAAGATTAAACCCAAAATTAGTCCATTATATATCGCAAATTATATCCTGTACCAAGTGGTACATGTACACAGTAACACATCACCACTCTCACTATAAGAGAGTGAGATACACGCTCTTTTCTTCTTCTTCTTCTGAAAAAACCCAGTTCCTTTTTTTCAAAAAATCACTTCTTCTTCTTAAAAAATCAGTTATTCTTCTTCACCGTACTCCATTTGAAACTGTATTTAATCAAAATTTTCATTCAAACACAGATTTAACGGAGATCGACGATTATTTTTTTCGACGAACAACACCAAATACAACGGAAAAATTACTTCTTCTTAAAAAATCACTTCTTCCTGTTCAAAAATCTTTTATTCTTCTTCAAAAATAACTTATTCTTCTTAAAAAATCACCACATCATAAATTATGAACTGTATTTAATGGATTTACGGAACCTTATTTTCACGATTTGATGTTGGGTAATGGATTAATGATGTTATATTCGTGTTTTCTTATTCAAATAATGCTATGTTACTCCGAAATATGATATATAAATGGTTTCCGTGAGGTATTGGCACTTTTATGTGAAATGGGTTGCTTCTGATTCTTCCCCGTTTATGGGACGTAACTAGACGTTGGGGGACGTTGCATGCTTTGTATTTTGGACGTAGGGGACGTAACTAGACGTTGGGGACGTTGCTACTTTGTATTTTCGGACGTTGCGGGACGTAACTAGACGTTGTGGGACGTTGCTGCTTTGTATTTTAGAACGTTGCGGGACGTTGTCGGACGTAGCGGGACGTTCTACTGTATGATTTCTTTTATATTCTTGATCTGATGTCTATTGTATGTTGATCTGATGTCAAGTATATGTTGATCTGATGTCTATATAATCCTGATCTGATCTCCCTTGTTAAGTATGTTTTAATTCTGCCGTATGATTTCTTTTATATTCTTGATCTGATGTCTATTGTATGTTGATCTGATGTCAAGTATATGTTGATCTGATGTCTATATAATCCTGATCTGATCTCCCTTGTTAAGTATGTTTTAATTTCTGCCGTATGATTTCTTTTATATTCTTGATCTGATGTCTATTGTATGTTGATCTGATGTCAAGTATATGTTGATCTGATGTCTATATAATCCTGATCTGATCTCCCTTGTTAAGTATGTTTTAATTCTGCTGTATGATTTCTTTTATATTCTTGATCTGATGTCTATTGTTTGTTGATCTGATGTCAAGTATATGTTGATCTGATGTCTATATAATCCTGATCTGATTTCCCTTGTTAAGTATGTTTTAATTCTGTTGTATGATTTCTTTTATATTCTTGATCTGATGTCTATTGTATGTTGATCTGATGTCAAGTATATGTTGATCTGATGTCTATATAATCCTGATCTGATCTCCCTTGTTAAGTATGTTTTAATTCTGCCGTATGATTTCTTTTATATTCTTGATCTGATGTCTATTGTTTGTTGATCTGATGTCAAGTATATGTTGATCTGATGTCTATATAATCCTGATCTGATCTCCCTTGTTAAGTATGTTTTAATTCTGCTGTATGATTTCTTTTATATTCTTGATCTGATGTCTATTGTTTGTTGATCTGATGTCAAGTATATGTTGATCTGATGTCTATATAATCCTGATCTGATTTCCCTTGTTAAGTATGTTTTAATTCTGTTGTATGATTTCTTTTATATTCTTGATCTGATGTCTATTGTATGTTGATCTGATGTCAAGTATATGTTGATCTGATGTCTATATAATCCTGATCTGATCTCCCTTGTTATGTATGTTTAATTCTGCTGTATGAATTCTTTTATATTCTTGATCTGATATCTATAGTCTGTTGATCTGATGTCAAGTATACGCTGATCTGATGTCTATATAATCCTGATCTGATCTCCCTTGTTAAGTATGTTTTTTGGACGTTGCGGCAGTTGTTCTTTGGACGTTGCGGCAGTTATTCTGAGACGTTGTTGACTCAGCGAAGACGTTGTTCACTCAGCGCGGAAAAAAAAAAAAAAAGGTGCGCGCGTCGGCGAAACTTACTATATTTAGTAAGTGTACAGTTGTTAAGCAAAAAATTACTATATATAGTAGTAGGTACATGTACCACTGTGTACAGGATATACGGACTGATTATATATAGGCAAAATAACTTTTATGTCCAAAATGAAAAAAAAAATTACTTTTCCGATTATTATATTACATATTTAAAATATTTTATTCAAAAAATTTTTTTACCTATCTAGACTAGGAACATTTTCATCTTAATAAAATATATTTTTATTTTAACTTTCTTATAAAAAAAATATTTACCCTCCCCTTCTCTCTCCTCTCTCGTCTCTTCGTATGTCATCCTCTCTTTGTGATACTCTATTACATTTTTTTTTTTTATCTTCTTATTGGGAGCTATGATATTTTGTTCTTAAGAACAATATGATATTGTGGATATTAATTTTATAACTTTTTCATATGTCGTGATTATTGGTATTTTATGAATGGATAACTGAGTGCATCGTAAGAGCAATTCTAATTGTACTGAAGTTTGTCCTTTTTTTTCCAAAAATAGCGTCAAAACTCTTTCCAATCCATACGGTAAATCGTATGGAGAGAGAATCGACTCCATACGCTATATTTAGCTTTTGGAAAAGTTCACTACATTACTATAACAGTGAGCTTTTTTATTTTTAAATTTTTTTTAATTTTTTTTTAAACTTTATTATTTTCATTTTTTTCCTTTTCCTTTTATTGATTTATTCATTTTATTTTAATTTCAACACCAATAAAATTTTTTATTAACATATTAATATTAATAATTAATGTATAATTAAAAATTTTGTATTTAATTATATAGTTCAAAATTTTCGAATTTTTACCATCATTTTTATAAATAATGAAGTAAATATAAAATTATCCAACATTGAATTTTAATAAATATAAAATTAAATCACTAAATTTATAAATATAGATATGTTTATAAAAAATATAATGTAAATGAGTAAAAAAATAAATCTAAATAAAATATTATTTTTAAATAGAAGATAAAGTTGTTAGATTGAAAAGATATATAGTTGGTGATGCTCTAATCAATATCAAGTTCGAAGGGAATACATAGTGTGCAAGTGATTAGGACCCCCAAACTATCCAGTTCCAAGGGGATGCATAGTGTGCAAGTAATTAGAGCCCAATTTTTTGTAGGACCTATAATTACATTTTTTTTTTCTCACTCAATCGACAAGTAATTGAAAAAAATAAAAATATCACTGTAAGAGAGAGTGAGGCCCATCCAGTTTGATGGGACAAGCTAATATTCAGAGCAGTTTCTTTCTCCATAGCTTAACACTAAAGCAATTCGAAACGAGGATTTTTGGTCAAATTGGAAACTCATGTTAGAATCAAAGGTTACAAGACCAAACAATCTCAACCCAAAATATAGCTCCACATAGAGTAATAACAACATTGACATTTAGCAAAATTTGTTTCCAATCATGCGGTTCTGTTCAAAGTGAGGAACCCCACATTCGCATACACAGTATGAGTAGCCATTTTGATGTCCTGGGAGCTCTTACACTGTGACTCATCTTCTTCCCCCATCAGGGCACCCTATACCTAATGAGCTAATGTAAAGCTCTCAAGTTTAGACATCATTTCCAAAAAGCCATCCATGAAAGGTTGAACCATAATTACTACGAAGAACTTGATCTGCTAGCCCGTGCTACTTACTCTTCATCAAACTTTTTCTTTGGAGCAGGCAGGTTGCCACCCACAATTTCTGGGCATTCATATTCAATACCAGCCGCTTCAATCCTCTTCCGCCTTTTCTGGTCCCGTTTCATAATACTCTCAACCAATTTTCTGTGCTCTCCCAATGTTCTTTCCTGAGCAAAATTTAACGTTTATATGTTATATAACTCAATGGAGCTGGAACAAATTAAGAAGACTTTCCATCTCATTTAACCAATTTATCAAGACTACAAGCACCAATCATAACTAACTTCAGATTCAACCATACTTCACCTTTCATGATGCTTCCTCTCAATTCTGACCCAATCCACGGGTTTATACCAATCAAGTGCTGATGAGTCGCCAATAGACCCGCAGTTGATAGCAACATCACTTATTAAATAATCTGGGCCTGCTAGAGTTCTACCACCATTCACAAAAGTTATGAAATGATGATGACAATGCAAAGCAAATGTAAACAGAATTCCTATCAAATTCAAAACTGCCCCATGTTTTGTTCTACCCATTTTCGGCTTTCATAACATGAGAAACAAACACTAAGCAGTTTCTTGAACTTACAGGAAGGATGAATGGCTTCTTCTTAAATACTTTGAACTGAAGGTATGAATCCGTTGAAGTGTCTTTGCAGAACCACAATTTGTTGATGTTTTGGGCAGGAAAAAACTGATGCCATTGACTGTAATTACTCGATCTTTCGTCCAACTAGAGACGAGTAAGAAAAGTCATCAACTATCAACGGTGAAAACTCGGAGAAGAAAATGAGGCAGTGATAATGTGTAACTACAAATAACAAGTACGACGTTTGACATTAAATTTTTAACCTGTAAAATCAAACACGATTATATTGGAAGCCTTGAAGAATTTTGACAAAGAACTAAGAAAAAAAGAATTAAATTGACCTGGTAAGAGGAAAAAAACCAAGAAAATGAAGAGAGGCCTAGTTAGAACACGAAACCAATATTAAGGGTGGGATTTTCTGGGACTGGACACGTACTCAGGATTAAATTTGTAATTAGGAAATATTAGTAGGATTTGTAATTAAGATAATTATAATTAAAATTAAATTAAGATAATTCTAAATCTATCAGAACTAAAGGTAAATTCTAATAAATTGCAGTATTTAATTGCAGATTTAATTAACACCCAGTACTATAATAATTGTTTGGTTGCGTTGCAGAGTTGCGGGCTTTTGGAATGAAGGAGAGGAATGAAATCAGTGGTTGTGAAGTTCACACCTGTGGCCGTCCCGTTGGCCGGAGTGACACTACCGCCGCCCTCCTCCGCTCCACCCTTACGTTCCACTGTTCACTCCTTCAAACCCCTCAAACTCCATCGCTCTCCTCTCACGTCCCAATATCCGCAGCAAATTAATCTCCCTCGTAAATTCTTCTTTTCGGCCTCCGCATCTAATAATGACGACCAAGCAAGCAAAGACGCCGGAGAAATCGAGGAGAATGGGTCGAAGAATAACGGCGACCGCACCGACGGCAATGGCGGAAGTGGGAATGGGAACAACGGACGTCCCAGGTTGAATCTGAAGTGGGTTGACCTGTTGCTGGACCCAGACCCGGATAACGTGGTGGCCGTCGGACTGACAGGGGTGCTGGCGTGGGCCAGCGTTCAGGTGTTGTGGCAGCTCTTTGTGATATCCATAGCCATTCTGTTTGCAGCTCTCAAGTATTCCTTTGTTGCAGCTCTTCTCATCTTCATCCTCATCACCCTCCTTTAGTGGGATATTTTTTTTTTTTTTTTTTTTTTTTTCTATATGTTGGCTTCGTTCCCCATAATCTGTCTGTACATCTGTAAATTCCTCTTTGAATGAATGAAAGTTACTCTGCATTTCTGTCAGTTTGTTAATGTCCACCAAAGTTATTTCCAGCCAACAAACACACATCATCAAGAAAGCTTACATGCTAGTATGCTACCTCAATCTCTAAGAAAAGCTTCAAAATATGCAACAAATTCATAGAAACGATTTTTAACTCCTGAATGGCACAACCATCGAAGTATAAAGATAGCATTAAGAATCGGCCATCATACCCCAATATCTAGTTTATATTTACAACTGTTTCGACCCCAAAATCTTTGAGGGAAAGAAAGCTTAAGGCACATTCCAATGCTTGGATGCAAGGGTACCCTTCTTCAAGATAGCTATCTTCATTCATCCCATCATCATTTGACTTTGTGAGTTTATGAACGGCAGACTGGTACAAGGTTTCCTTGTTGGAATCGTAAGAAAGTAAAATGTCACCCCTCCAGAGGAGTAAGATTTCCCCATCTTTAAAAGCTTTAAGAACACGAACAAATTCATAAGATGGCCCGTGAAGGTCAGCAGACCACTTTTCTATTGCAAACTCTCTAATCCATGTGTTCTTGATTCCATATTCTTTCATCACCCAAATGGAGATTTGGAAGTCATCAGTGTTGTCACACACGCTTAGATGGCGTCCAAACAGCCCCAAGCTGGCTAAACTGAAATCCTTGTTTAATTCAGGTGGGGCAGGAAATGGGCCAAAGGACTCTTTCTCAAGATCAAAACAAGATATAAATTCAGAACCATTAGGATCAGAGATCAGCCAATGAAGATTACCGTTCAGAAAGATGCCATGGCAAAGACAACTATACCGATAGTTGCAATCCCCAATTAATCTCCATGACCCTTCTCCAAGTGCATAAACATGGCAAATGGACTTCAATATTTTCCGTGAACTTTTGTCTAACTGTTCCAAAATCCTAACCACTTTGTACTGGCCACTTATCGAGCTTACTCCAAAACCATAACTTACTGCATTTGGATATTCTCTTACACCCTCGACATTTGGAAGAGAGATAGACTCTCGCAAGATTGGATTCCAAATGAAAACAGCATAATGGCGATGGCCAAATTCATTTAAGCAAACCAAGCCATTGACGGAACCAACTATGGTCACACCATCTTTACCGCTACCATATGCTGCAGTGAGCTTCATTCCCGATGCATAAAGGTTATGGTGGTCAGGTTCATCTTCAAGTTCAACCAGATTGAAGCAACTTTCATTAGAAGGAACAACATCGAGCTTGTTTATGATAAGGCAGGTAGGAGATCTTGACAGGTGCAAAGTAGCAAACTCCTTTTCAGAGAGTAGCTTGAGCCATGTCTTACAAACACAACGACATTGAACAATACTCTTGATTGGTAATCTCGCCAGAATATCATTGATTATTGGTGACGGAAGATCCAAAAAGAGCTCCACTTCACTCATCTTTTCATGGGTGTGTTGTTGTTTCTGAGCTCACAAAGGCTTTTCTGAAAACCAAGTTTTCAAAAGCATGCCAGAAATATCTGATAAAGAAGAAACAAAAAGCCAACCAAATCCATAAATATAAACGACATAGTCACCTAATGCATACTTAATTAAAGGTGGCTATGGCAATTTCTTACAAGTTGGCATTACCCAAAAAAACGTTGCCTATCTGATCACGTAGACGAAATTGAATTAGTAAATAATGCACAAAGGACACAACACATCAATGGTTTCAATTACAGCTGATAATGATCTGTTCATATCAGTCAATGATATTAAAATAGGCATGCATACAAATGATTTCACTAACAAATAGTAAGAGCACATTTTGCACATATATATGTTTGCAGGAGAGGGAGTTTGCGAGCCATTTTTATGTTTGTTCACCATCAACTGATATTTGAGGTTTGAAAGGCTGTCTTAGCAATGCGCACAAGCTTACAATTTCTCAAAGGTTGCCACTATGTCATGGAAGTTCAGTATCAACTACTTTTAGGTAAACAAGTCCCTGAAATTTTCCTCAAAGAATTCATATGAGACACTTCAATACAAGAATTCAACTTTTGGAGAAAGGAGTTATCATAGTCATCAGGAGCAGTCCCAATTTTTGAGGGAGAGGCAACAAGAACCAAATTCTCCCCATTTCCAACATCTATTTCATATACATCCTCGAAAGCCTTCTGAAACTCTGTAGTGACCATCTCATAAAATGACTTACTTGAAGGAATCACATTGATAACAACTCCTCCATGCTCGAGTAGAACCTTTTCAGCCGCCAAAAGAACGGACTCTCTAACAAACTCCAAAGGAGGAGCACTGCTGCCTAGTCTAGCATCACTTGAATCAAGGTCAACCATAATCACATCAAACTTAGCATCTAAATGGCAAGAAGAGCCAGAATTTATAGAATTGCAGCAACTCAGAAGCTCGCCATCATGATCTTTTTCCTCATTGGCAAGCTTCGGAATTAGTTCAGTTGCATTTCCAATGTACAAACTGACATAATCACTCTCTTCCAACCCGAAATACTTTTTCGCCACACTTAAAACAACCTCATCCTGTTCCACACCGACAACCTCAAATTCCAATTCAGAACTCAAAAATTTAACCAAAGCCCCACCTCCTATCCCCAAGCAAAGAGCTTTAGGCTTAAACCCCATCTTGATTCTCTCATCCAAAGCCGAACTAATCAGTGATAGGCCTGCCACCATCGGACTCAAATAAGGTTGAACCAATACTCTGCTATCCACCCTGAAGTCAATTCCCTCTAATCCATTAGGCAAACCTAATGCAAAAATAGGGTGAATCCTAACCTGGGTTTGAATTAGATTAGGCATTCGCTTAAACCTCAACCTCCTCCTAAACTCTCGATCACAATTAGGTCCCAGTTCTAACTCAACGTTTTCTACCAACATTTCACCAACACAAGGGCCATCACAAAACTCCAAGACTACGTTACTTATAACCTCATCCTCGTAGTTCAAGAAGGGAATTTCTGGAAACCTAAAGTTCTGATCAAAAGCCGATCTGGGAGTCAAAGCAAACAGCAATGGCATTAAATTCACTTCAATATGGTGTGTTTTATTTTCACCATCTGTTGACTTATACGTGGGGGAGTTGGGAAAATCTGGGGTAGTATCGCAACTGGAGATTAAAATGAGGCGGGAGAGGTCGGGGAAGGCGAGGAGGAGCTGGAGATGGCCAGTTTGAGTGGAGAAGGTCCAGTCATGTCGGCGATGTGGTGGGACTAACATGGCAGCGATTAGAGCTTTGCTTGTTGTGGTGGTGGAGGGGGAGTCGAGTACGGCGATGCGGAGGAGCGGGGCGTGGAGAAGGTAGGGAAGGGGGCGAGGGAGGGGGTTGGGAAACGTGAAGGTGATGTAGCGGCTGGGGACTATTGTTTCAAAGGCAGTGGTCTCCATAGACGTATACGATTCAGGCAGAAACGATGATTAGAGAGAGAAATAAAGAAGAGATTGACTGACCTCCTTCTCGTTAATCTTCCCCTCGGCCCTCAGAGCTCAGGTCAATGATCTCCTGTCGGTCCGTTCTGGCAAAGCTCCGACGAAGAGAGGATTTATTGACTTCACTCAATACTTCCATGTTAGATAGACTTGCACTATTAAGGAAATAATCATTTGATTAACCTAATTTGCACAAATAGGGAGGATATATCAAAAAAATTAAGCAAAGCCCACAACCCATAAGGTACAATGTGAAGAATGCAAGAGACTTGAGCATCCATGCTTAGGATAAAATGAAAGCAATAGGGATTGAAAACCCTTCACAAACACCATGAGAATATGATCATTACATATTTGACATGAAAGGAATACAAGGTATACAACATTGACTGAAAATGGGCTAAAACTTAGACAAAAATTGCATGAATGTTTTTCCTACATCTGGGATGTCTAACGCCTGATACAATTAACAGAAACCAGCTACAACAAGAGGAAGATCCAGTGCGAAATCGCCCCACATTGAGCTCAAAAGCATCACGAAAAATCAGGAAGCTCTGATTTATCTTGGTAAATGTCCTGTAGCTGTCTTCAAAATAACATCACGATAACTAGAAAGGTGGGATAACTCTTGGTAAATGTCATCTAAACTAAAACCGCTGCCACTCCCTCCGTTTGCATTGCCATCTTCTTCCTTTGTTCCTTCTGCTTTCTCCTGCAGTTCCAGTGCAAACTTGAGTTGCGTAGAAATACTAGCGACTGATCTTGGTGATTTGCTGACAAGAAAGCAGTGGAATATGGCCTTCAGATATTCAGCTAAGCATTTTGCTGCAATTTCGCTGTTTAATGTCGAGTCAGTGGTCACGTGGAAGGTCCTGTTACTGATGCTCCTTTGCAACGAATATAGATATCCCGCATAATCCTCAAGATCTATTCGTCTCGCAAATAGAACTTCTAGCAATACTAAACCAAATGTGGACAAATCGGAATTTTCAGGGTCCTCATGACTAGAGTGAAAATCTGTGCGAAACAATCGCTCCACTGCTGGCCATTTATTCAATATGGACAGACCGAAATGAGAAATCTTTGGAGTCAAATTCTCATCCAACAGAATATTTTCGAGTCTCAGATCGTGGTGGTTTAGTGTTTTCAAAGTGCATTCTTGAAGGTAAGCAAGTCCTTCCACCACACCAATGCATATATTAAGCCTGTGCTTCCAGGAGAGGTGAGAATTTCTGGTTCTGCTGTAGATATGACTGTGAAGAGATTCAAACCCAATGTGCTCATACACAATAAATTTCTGATTCTCTGATTCATTGCGGGAGTATCCAATCAAGGATTGTAAATTCTTGTGTCTCAGTTTTGACAGCTCCTCAATTTCAGCATAACAATTTCAGCATAAACTTCTGAAGCCTCACTACCTTGTGTTCCAAAATTGATTTCATAAATGATGACTGACTGTTGTTATTGCTGCAAAAACCCCACACAGGCCGTCCTGCCCCTTCCATCTACTATTTGAAAGCCATCCCTAAAACTGTCTGTAGCTGCTCGGATATCCTGAATTGAGATGCGGGGACTGAATTCATTTGATAAAACTAAATCCGCTTTCTTTGTTGGCTTCCCTCTGTTCCAAACAGGTTCATCTTCCGAGGAGCGGGGACTGAATCCATTTGATAAAACCAAATCCATTTTCTTTGTTGGCTTCTCTCTGTTCCAAGCAGTTCTCCAGGGCCAGCCCCAGCCCCGTATTGATTTTCTCACAGAAAAGAATTCCTCTCTTAACTGCGTTTCCTTGGCTTTAGCTGCTGAGGTTGGACTCTGAATTGGTTTATTTGTTGTTCCTTCCGCTTTAAAGGATGTAACACTCTCCTCAAGCATAGGTGGTGCAGGGCTCTGGCTGAATTGCATTGACTCCACGGTTCCATCCTCATAAGGCTGCCTAGTATCATCAACATCTTCACTGGGAGAAGCTATCCTTTCCTGCAGCTCCAGAGCAAGTTCAAGGCTGGCTGCCACCTGAGCCATTGTTGCTCGTTTCTTGGGCTGATGATGCAAACAGTTTTCAACTGATTTCACAAATTCACTTAAACTCCTTGGAGAAATTCTCCCTTGTAGACTAGGATCAACAATCGCCTTAAAGTCCCCTTCTGTAATGCATTCCCGGAAGCTTGACAAAAGACTCTGCGGATCATCTACGTTTCTTGCGGGTTTCCCACTTAAAACAACTAACATTACAACTCCAAAAGCGTACACATCAACCGTTCTGGTCAACTTTCCTGTCATATGATATTCTGGATCCAAATAACCATATGTGCCCTTGACTTTTGTGATCATATAGCTCTTCGATCCGCTGAACTCTTCCAATTTTGACAACCCGAAATCTGAAATCTTGGCATTGAAATCCTCATCCAACAAGATGTTTGTATCTTTCACATCTCTGTGAATTACTCCAGTTTCAGTCCCGGTGTGAAGGTACTCTAGGCCTCGAGCTGCACCACTGCAGATTCTGAGCCTTTGCTCCCAACTCAGAGGAATACAATCCTTCCCTTGTCTGGCAAATCTGTAGATATTATCAGCAAGGGTACCACGAGGCATGTACTCATATACAAGGATCATCTCCGAGCACTCATTACAGTAGCCTATCAAAGAGACGAGATGAATGTGGCGGAACTTGGAAAGCGTTTCAACTTCTGCCCAGAATTCACGAGCTCCTTGCTTTGAGTTTGCATTCAACCTTTTAATGGCAGCAACTTGTGAAATTCGAGTAATGAACCCTTTGTAAACCTTTCCAAAGCCACCCCTGCCTATAAGAGATTCGTCACTGAAGTTTTCAGTTGCTGATAGAATTTCAGAAAGTGAAAAGCAACAAAATGATAGATCAATTGGCAACAACGGTTTCTCCTTCTGGAGACTTGCTTCCCAATCCTGCCTCATTTCGTATACCACCACATTCACCAGAACGAGAAGGATAATAGTACCAGTTGTAATGACATTGCTATGGCTTAAAGTGAACCCTTCATAGATTTTCTGCTTCCAAGAAGATATTCTTCTAGGAAATACTAGGTTTGGAGTTGCAAGACTATTATCGAAGTTGCTCAACTTAAAGATCTCCAATCCATTAAGGAGTCCAACTACTAGTTCATTCGTTGAACGCAGGGCTATCAAGAGATCACGCTTACCGCCTTCTCCGTCTCCTTTCATCATCACCATGTAATCACTATACGCTGGTAACCCACTGCCACCACTCCAACTGATTACATCAATTTTAGTCTCAGCTATCTTATCATTCATAAGGATACTGAATTCCTTTTTGCCGCCATCTGGATCATAATCACAGAAATGTAGCCTGACTAAGTATCCAAATCCCACATCTACCGGTATCTTCCATCTAAAAGTATACAACTCCTCAACTCTTACACTTGGCTCCATATTCCAAGATGTCTGGTATATTTTTGGTGGTGCAAGATATGCTGGTAAGCTTGTATATACAATCCTATGGACAGGATGAGTCACTTGATAAAATCTTGTGTCTGTCAAGTAATTGAAATCTTCATTCCATCTCCTAAACAATCCAAAATCTTCCACTGATAAGATAAAGCTACCTCCAATGTTCAACCTCTCTACTAACTCAAGTGCGGTGCTATTATCAATAACAATGAACCGATTATGCAGGCCAACAATACGAGCACCCAAATCAGTGTCCTTAGTGTAATAAAGACCAGTTGGCATAGAAATTATCTCAATTCCATTCACAAAAGCATACACTTTCCTTAGTTTACTACTCCCAGATGGGGAGAATGTTATGTTCAGCTCGGCGTATTCGTCTACAGTCAAACAGAACTCCTTAACAAAATAATTTACTCCAAAACTGTCAGCAGCAAGTGAAGCGCTAAAGTTATGCAGGAGGGTGAAAGGACCAGCTTTGACAGTGAAAAAATCTTCTGAATTTCTAAAACCATGATATGGAACAGGGTGAAAATGAAGGCGAATGAATTTCTGACCTGGGCTAACTTGAAATTTGTAGTGGAATGGAGTTGCAGAGATTCTTGAGGTCTTATAAGGAACAGGATCAGCAGAGAATGAATTATCAGCAGCAGTTGAGCTCTTTGACTTGCCGTTTGGTTGCAACGACCCTGCATCTCCAATCCATTCACGACCGTCAAAAGCTCTGGATTTCCCAGTTGAGCCGCAGTTAATAGCAACATCGCCAATATCATCAAGAGCCAATAGATGATGAGTACTGAATAACAAGATGCAAGCAAAAACAAGCCCAAAAACTTTGGAACAGTACATGGTTTCTTCTAAATATGATGCTTAATCTAAACAAAGAATACATTTTTCTTCCTTTTACAATATTCTCTCTTGGATATTACCAGGAACAAGAGGATGATAGCCGATTGGTTGGTGGTTTTCCCTCCATTGACCAATGAATTTCCTTTGAAAATTCTACCATTAAATCTCAGTAGTTAATTGGAGCCCCTTGGGGGTCATATGTAGGACCAGTTTGCGCCCACCTTTCCAATCCCTTACAATTCGACAGTTTTTTCAGGATAAGGAATATTTCCTTCAGGTTTTTCTTGGGGTTCTGTCGAATGCTACGGTGGCTGCGTTGGGAGCTGTGCATGTCGGCTTTCTTGAGGTGCCTCTTGCTCGTTATTTCCGGGGAGAGGTTCTCCCTCCAAAGATTTCAGTTTTTGACGTGGTGCTAATTGTTCTGGGACGTGGTGGATTGTCTTTGTGAAAAAAATAGCTTAAATTCACACGCATAGATGTAGACGTTTCTGGACGTGGTCCTAATTATTTCTGAGACGTGGTGGACATTCTTTGTTGAAAAAATTCATTTAACAATTTAATGATTCGAATTTTGGAAATCCGAATTCCATTGATTTTAGATTTTTGAAATCTGAATTTAATTAATCTAATTAATCTCTCTTATTAATTTTTAATTTAATTAGGGTTATTGATATTTCAGATTCTCAAAATCCGAAAGTTGATGAATTCGGATTTCTAAAAACCGATTTTGTCTTATTTCGGATTTTCAAAATCTGAAATGCCTCTTTTAGGCTACACTTTCCTATTTTTTTATTTTTTTGTCCATAAATTTATTTAGAGGATTAATTTGGTAAAAAACTCGGCAGAAAGACAGATGCGCAGCGAGCACTACTACTGGTTCAAATAACCTAAAAAAGAAAACTCTATAACTTGAATTTATATACCCATTGACTAAGTGGACTACTATTACCCGCACCGCACCCTTTTCACTTTTACTTGCCACCCTCTCCATTCTGTTACTCTCATGATACAACATTGTTGTTGAGATGAAATGAAATTAGGCCATTTTTTAAGGAATTGCAGGAAATATTTTGTCCAAAAATCCCATCAATCCAAAATGTTATTCTTTATCCAAACAATGTCTCCTCCAAAACCCGCAATCATTAACGATAAAAGGGATAGGCGGATGTTGCTTTCAAGGACTGTATGTGTTTGTTACCTTATGATAAATCAGAGAAGGAAAACCAGGTACACAAGAAGAGAAATGCCATAGCTTTCAGCTTCTAATGAAGGCCTGCCTGCCTGCCTTTACACATTATTCTTACTTTTGCTTTCATTGAACTCAAAATTATTTACGGTAATGAGCGAGGGACTTAATCTCTTTGTACATATCCTTTGAACTGCTCCCAATCCCTTCATTTCTTGCTTCTGCTTCTGCTTCTGCTTCTGCTGTCTCCTGCAACTCTAGAGCAGACTTGAGCTTCAAAATGGTACCAGCCAATGTTGATCTTATGCCCACAATAAAGCAGTCAAGTACGGCCTCCAGATACTTAGCTAAACATTTGGCTGCAATTTTCCCTTCCAAAGTAGTGTCAATGTCCTCATGAAGAGTTCTATTCTGGATGCTTTCTTGCAACCGGGATTGATAACCCCCGCATTCATCAGCCGTCTTGAGTCGTATTCTAAATAAAACTTCAACCAACAATACACCAAATGAGCACAAATCAGACTCTCCCCATACAGGCACTGGGATACCAAAGCTGTTGAGCCTCGCATTTAACCTGTACAGACCGAAATGAGAAATCTTTGGAGACAAATTCGTATCCAACACAACATTTTCCGGCCTCAGATCATAGTGGTTTTCCACTCTCCTCGTGCACTCCTGAAGGTAAGCAAGTCCTTCTGCAACACCAATGCATATGTTAAGCAAGTCCTTCCACGAGAGAGGAGCATTTGTGGTTTTGGGTTTGATATGACTTTGAAGAGAATTTATGCCAATGTGCTCGTACACAATGAATTTCTCTGGTTCATCACAGTACCCAATCAGAGATTGTAAATTCTCGTGTCTCAGTTTTGACAGCTTCTCAATCTCCTCGTAAACTTCTGAAACCGCACGCCCGCGGCGTGTTTTCACAATGAAATTGATTTCATAAACGATGACTTGCTTTTGAAGTTGCTGCATGAATCCTAACCAAGCCTTCCTGCCTCTGGCATCTTTTATTTCACAGCCATAGCTAAAACTGTTTGTAGCTGCCTGGATATCCTGAATTGAGAAGCGAGCACCTGAATGATATAGATGGTCTGGTTTCTCCGTGATTAATTCTTCCTTTGGAAACACACCAGGGCTCTGGCTGCATTGCGTACCGCCCTCAAAAGATAGGCTAATATCCACCACATCTTCTTCTTCTGCAGTCCTCTCCTGCAGCTCCAAAGCAAGTTGAAGGTTCTTCGCTACCTGAGCCATTGTTGCTCGTTGCTTGGGGGAACGATGCAAACAGTTTTCAACAGAATTCACAAATTCTATTAAACTGCTTGGAGAAATTCTCCCTTTCAGACTAGGATCAACAATCGACTCCAAGTCCCCTTTTCTAGTGCATTCCAAGAATATGCTTGTCAAAAATTCATATAAACCATTCGGGTTTTTATCTACCGCAGGTCTCCCACATAGAACAACCAACAGTACAACTCCAAAAGCATATACATCAGCCTTTCTATTCAACTTTCGAGCCGCCCCATATTCTGGATCAATATAACCAGGTGTCCCCTTCACTCTTGTGATTATATAGCTCTTTGATTCGCTCAACTCTTTCACTTTGGACAGCCCGAAATCTGAAATCTTAGCAACCAAATTCTCATCCAACAAGATGTTTGTATCTTTCACATCTCTGTGGATTACATATCCATCTTCAGTTCCTGTGTGAAGGTACTCTAGGCCTCGAGCAGCACCAATGCAGATTTTGAGCCTTTGCTCCCAACTGAGAGGAACACTCTCCTTGCCAAGTCGGTAAATATTATCAGCAAGTGTACCACAGGGCATGTACTCATATACAAGGATCATCTCTGCATCCTCCTTGCAGTAGCCTATCAAAGAGACAAGATGAATGTGATGAAACTTGGAAAGTGTTTCAACTTCAGCTCTGAACTCACGATCTCCTTGCCTGGAAGATGCATTCAACCTTTTAATGGCAGCAACCCGTGAAATGCCTGTAATGAACCCTTTGTAAACCTTTCCAAATCCACCCCTCCCTATAAGACATGCATCGCTGAAGTTTTCAGTTGCTGATATAATTTCAGAAAGTGAAAAGCAACAAAAAGATGGATCAGTTGGCGGCGACAACCTTGTAGATTTCTCCTTATGGAGTCGTACTTCCCAAATTTGCCTCAAGTTATAGACTATCACATTCACCAAAACAAGAAGGACAGTAACAACAGTGGTAAAGCCATTGCTTTGGCTTAAAGCGAACAGTTCATGGATCTTTTTCTTCCAAGACCATGCAACTATTCTTGGAAATATTAGATTTGGAGTTGCAAGACTGTCGTCAGAGTTGCTCAACTTGAAGATCTCCAATCCACTGAGGCATCCAACTGCTAACTCATTTGTCGAACGCAGGGCAATCAAGAGATCATACTTTCCAGTTTCTCTGTCTCCTTTCATCATCACCACGTAATCCCTGTATACTGGTACCCCTATACCACCACTCCAGCTGATGACATCAATCTCAGTCTCAACTATCTGACCATTCACAAGAATACTAAACTCCTTTTTCCCAGCAGCTGTCGTTCTTGAACCAAAATCACAGAAATGTAGCCTGACTAAGTATCCAAATCCTGCATCTACTGGCATTCTCCACCTAAAGGTATAAAACCCTTGAACCCTCCTTACATTTGGCTCCATATTCCAAGATGTCTGGTAAACACTTGGTGGTGCAAGATATGAGGGCACCCTAGTGTACTTAATCCTTGCTGCAGGATGACTCACTTGATAAACACCGGTCCCTATCAAGTAATTAAAATCACCATTCCACCTTCTAAACAATCCAAAATCTTCCATTGATAAGATAAAGCTACCTCCAGTGTTCAACCTCTCTATTAACTCAAGTGCAATGCTATTATCAATAACAATGAACCGATTTCGCATGCCAACGATACGGGCACCAAAATCACGGTCCCTAGTATAATAAAGACCAGTTGGCATGGAAATGATCTCAATTCCATTCACAAAAGCATGCACTTTCCTTAGTTTACTACCCTCGGAGGGGGAGAATGTTATCTTCAGCTCAGTATATACTTCTACATTCAAACAGAATTCCTTAACTAAAGAGTTTACTCCATAAGCTTCAGCAGCAAGTGAAGGGCTAAAGTTATGGAGGAGGGTGAAAGTACCAGCTTTGACAGTGAAAAAGTCAACTGAATCTTTAAAGCCATGATAGGGAGCGTGGTGAAAATGGAGGCGAATGAATTTCTGACCTGGGGTGACTTGAAATTTGTAGTGGAATGGAGTTGCAGAGATTCTTGATGTCTTGTAAGGGACAGGATCAGCAACAGCAGAAGCAGAGAATGATTTGTCGACAGCAGTTGAGCTCTTTGAATTGCCTTTTAGTCTCAAGGAGGACATGATCTCCGACTCCGAGCCCGAGCCCGAGCCCGCATCTCCAATCCATTCACGACCATCAAATGCTCTGGATTTCCCAATGGAACCGCAGTTGATAGCAACATCTCCAATGTGATGATAAGAAGCTGCCGGGTTTCCATAACCACCAAGGTTAAAAGCCTTAGCCAATAGATGATGATGATTACAGAATACCAAGGTGCAAGAAAAAATAAAAAGCACCAAAACTTTAGCATAATACATTGTTTCTTGATCTCTCTAAATGCTGAATCGGAACTAAGAGTAATTTTTCTTGTCTTGGTTTATATGGTTCTGTTTCTTTGTATAAAAGGAACTGGGGCAGTACCCAACCAAGTAGTTTCCAGGAATAAAAGGATGGCTGAGTGTTTGATATTTCTATCTACTGCCTCTTTAAACATGCACCAGTTGTGATTCTGACATGACAAGAAAAAAGATGACCCACTTAGTGAATACTGTGTGAAAGTGATGCCAGCAAGTCTTTAAGTTGAGTCGAGACAATGACATATTTTACTGCACAAAGTCCTCACCGGAAGCTGCTTAAGCATTTTCTTTTACCAAAATCTACCTTTCTTGTTTCTTTGGCAAAAATACAAGAGTGAATTTAAAAAAAGCTAATCATACTTTGATAAAGTTTAGGTTTTGGTCACTAATTTTAAAAAATTTAAAAAAGGTCACTAACTTTTGTATTTGAATTTTGGTTTTGATCATTCCGTCCATATTATCCGTTAAGCTCACTAACGGACCAAAATTTTGAGGGTATTTCTGTCCAATCATACTCAAAAAACCTATGTGCTTCCTTTTGAATTTTAAAAAAGGTCATCATACTTTAATAAAATTTAAGTTTTGGTCACTAACTTTTAAAAATTCAAAAAAGATCACTAACTTTTGCATTTGAATTTTGGTTTTGGTCATTCCGTCCATATTATCTGTGAAGCCCACTAACGGATCAAAATTTTGAGGGTATTTCTGTCTAATTATACCAAAAAAACTCTTGTGTTTCCTTTTTTTTTTTTTTACTATTTATCTTTCTTCCCCTCACACTCTCCTCTTTTTTTTCTTTTTTTTTTTCGTATTCATCTTTCTTCTCCAGCCACCCTGCCACCTTTCTTGCCGGAAACAACAAAACTCATCACCATTCTCCCAGAAACGTCTACATCCATGCATATGAATTTAAGCCGATTTTTTGACTTGACGTTTCTGGGAGAATGGTGATGGCCTTTGTTATTTTCGGGAAAAAAGATGGCAGTGTGGCTGGAGAAGAAAGATGAATACGGAAAAAAAAAAAAAAAAAAAAAGGGAGGGTGAGGGAAAGAAAGATAAATAATAATAAAAAAAAAAGGAAACACATGGGTTTTTTGAGTATGATTGGACAGAAATACCCTTAAAATTTTGGTCCGTTAGTGAGCTTCACGGATAATATAGACGGAATGACCAAAACCAAAATTCAAATGCAAAAGTTAATGACCTTTTTTGAATTTTTAAAAGTTAGTGACCAAAACCTAAACTTTATCAAAGTATGATGACCTTTTTTAAAATTTAAAAGAAAGTACATGGATTTTTTGGATATAATTAGACAGAAATACCCTCAAAATTTTAGTCCATTAGTGGGCTTAACGGACAATATTGACGGAATGATCAAAACCAAAATTTAAATGCAAAAGTTAGTGACTTTTTTTAATTTTTAAAAATTAATGACCAAAACCTAAACTTTATCAAAGTATGATTACCTTTTTTAAAATTCACTCAAAATACAATGATGGGACTAGCTGGTATTCACAGCATTTTCTTTCTCCATAGCTTAAGCATTTCTCTGCATTCTACTCTTCCAACACTCAGCAATTCGAAACTAGGATTTTGGCCAAATTGGAAACTCATGTTAACATCATGGTTACAAGACCAAACAATCTCAACCCAAAACAAAGCACACATAAGAGTAATAACAACATTGACATTTAGCAAAATTTGTTTCCAATCATGCTGTTCTGTTCAAAGTGAGAAACCAAATTCACATACACAGTATGAATAACCATTTTGATGGCCCCCCCCCCAAAAAAAAAATCAGGGCACCCCCTATACCTAATGCGCTCTCTCCAAGTTTAGACATCATTTCCAAAAAAGCCATCCCCATGAAAGGATGAACCATAATTACTACGAGAACTTGATCTGCTAGCCCGTTCTACTCTTCATCAAACTTCTTCTTTGGAGCAGGCAGGTTGCTACCCACCTATAATAAACACGGACACAAACCAAAACACAAAAGTGAGAATTTCCGGTGTAAAAGGTATATTTTTCGAACCAGGAACGAACTCAGATTTCTAAAGCAACAAAATCTCATGTAGCATATTTAATACAGCTTGCTAAGATTCCTAGTTACATCAACTAGATGTACACCTAATTTTATTTTTAAACATGATTCAGACCTGTGGGAAAAGCATTTCAGAAAATCAGCTGTCGTATGTGAAATAACTAGAGATGCATTCTTACAATTTTTGGGCATTCATATTCAATACCAGCTGCTTCGATCCTCTTCCGCCTTTTCTGGTCCCGTTTCATGATACTCTCAACCAATTTTCTGTGCTCTCCCAATGTTCTTTCCTGAGCAACATTTAACATTTATAAGTTTTATAACTAAATGGAGCAGGAACAAATTAAGGAGACTTTCCATCTCATTTAACCAATTTATCAAGACTACAAGCACCAATCATAAGTAACTTCAGATTCAACCATACTTCACCTTATCATGATGCTTCCTCTCAATTCTAACCCAATCCACGGGTTTATACCAACGGTTAACACCTTTCCACCTATATTAAGCAAAAGTAATATTCATGATCCAAACACCCAAAGAAAAGCCAAATGGAGACTGATGAAAGAATGAAAACACCAACTACAAAATGGAGCATTCATATTTCCCAGAATCCTTTTAGGAAGATTAAAAGTAAAAAATAAAACCAGAAAACAGGCATCTTACAGCCTAGGATCAACACGTTCTGGAGGAATGGGATGAACTTGTAACAAGTGCTCAAACAAAAGTTGATTATGCATGCACTCTGCCACAACTTCTGCAACCTGCTTTGATGTTGGGAAAAGTGGGGAAAACACATATTAGAAGAGAAACCTCAGTTTTCCTAATTTCACCCAAAAAAAAAAAAAATTAGCTTGAAAAGTTCTACCTCTGGAGATTCAAATTCTATGAACCCAAAATGCTTCGATTTTCCTGTCTGCCAAATGGAACCAAACAGGTTAAAGTAAATCCCAATGCTGAAAAGAAAGACACAAATGGCATTTGAAATAATAATCAGGATTAAATTCGTAATTAGGACTTAGATTAAAGACAGCGCCTAGTATTTGCCCATAAGAATTGTTGAAGGGATATCTTTTTATGCATGGACAAGCTAGAAGCCTAAATCTTAGACAACATGCTATCATTACCATCTTAAAGGTGATGATAACTATACATCATTCATACAAAAGTAAAAGATGATTGAATACTCCGAATAGATCCAACTGTTGCAGAGAACCTAAAAACTTGCTACTGAGAGAAAAAATGGAACTTCCTTCAATTGTCGGTTCATACTTCAAGATTTCAGATACAGCTTGTGGGGCAAAACATCCAGTTAAATATTTCTTTTCTCTCCTTTTTAAAGAATAATTCTACATGTTATCCACCTTTTGACGCAAACATTTTCATTGGTAATTTATAAGCTTAGTGCTCATATCTCAATCTAATACAGGGAATAGGCAAGCAACGATAATACAACTTAATGCTTTTGAGGAAAACAAAAAGAGATTTCGTTGTATAGCCATCTAATATATCCTTCTAATCTAAACATGCATACATTGGCACCTTTAAAATAATAACTAAACACAAATACCAGACCCAAGGGTCCCAATTGGTTAGCAGTGTTTGCAACTCAAATTTGATTAACAAGCACAATCCAATTCTAAGAAGTCAGGAAAAATAACAAATAATAAGAAATCAGAAAAGTAACCTTTTTATTCCGAGCGACTCTAAGTCTCTTAATTGCACCAAATTGCTTAAAAAAACCTGCAGTGCAGTTCAATTAACATAAGAAAAGCTCTCCAGTTAAGTTCCTCCCACTTTGTCAATTAAGAATTGCATAAAAAATCCTCAAGATAATAAAATAGTGCTTTCAGAGACACCAATATCCAAACATACCTTCCATTTCATTCTCATAGAATCCATGTGGGATTCTCCCAATGTATAAAACTGTAGCTTTTTTATCAGTCACTTCATTCTGAGGAACCTTCCTTCCCGGACCACCTTCCAATGGCTAATTAATGACATGAAACCATCCATCCACCCAAATTTATTTATAAGTCTTCTTTCAAACAAAAATATACAGATTCTTTGTAAATAATACAGAAAAAGTAAATTAGGACTATACCAAGAAATCAGGAGCTTCACTATTTGTGATGGAAGCAGCAGCTAATTGAGCTGAACCCTTCTTCAATTTCTTCACCATAGCTTTTTTCTTTGCCGCCTTAGCCCCCATCTCACTGTAACTACTACATAACCAATTAGCCACATCGATTCAGGACCTAATGAAATTATATTCATGCGCAACTCTAGCACAATTTTACCACTACTATATAAGAAATCAGAAACCCTAAACCACCATAAACAGCAATCAAAAGGCAAAATATCGAACTTCCTTGTATCCTGGGTAGCAAGTACCTTAGCTTTAGATGAAGCAGAGGCGGTGGAGGTGATGACGGACGGAGGCGGCGGAGGACGTAGCGGCGGGTTTAAGCTGCGGAAGGGTTTACACAATGGACGAAGTATGATGGCTTATTAACATGCCGGCGGCCCATGTTTTTTTTTTGTTTCGGCCTTTTCTTATTACATATTCGTCCTCCAAGTTTTTCTTTATCATAATTCAGACTCTTGAGATCTTGGGAAATACAATAACATCCCTCTTTCTGAAATTAGTACAAAATTATCTTGAGATTTTATTTAATTTTTTAAGTTTGACCCTGTCATTGTCATACTCAAACTAATATTCATTAGACTCGAAAAGTAAGTTAGAATTGATTCTTATTATTAAGTGTCAAAGCTTAATTAAATCTTTCAGAATTTTTAATTGTCGCACTTTAGGGAAATTTTTTATTTTTATATAAATTTTAAAAATTCAATGATATAATTAAACTTCTTTATTCTTAATAAAAAAAGGATAGATTCCAATATAAATATATAATTTTTTTTTCGACTTTGTGATTTTATTTATTGTTTAAGTTATAAGATATGTTTTTTTTTTTTTCATATTATATCATATAAAACTTACGTTAAATATAGAATATAGATGAAACGGAAATTGGAAATATCTTTTGAAAATATCTTTCATTTTGTAATTCATTTTCATTTAATAACAAATAAAAATACAATAATTTATTAATATATTTAATTTATGTACTACTTATTTCAAAAAAAAAATTATATACTACTTACATAGTACCATATAAATTTCAATCCATGGTTGTGCCATTATAGCTCTAAGCTCAAAAGGTTCTACAATATTAAAACAAAAGTTAATTTTTATGTTTTTTTTTTTTTTACACAACAAACAGTTGACTATAAATATACTTTTGTTTCATGCAAGGTAAGATAAGTCTCCACAAGCATTAGATTTATTTTTAACTTCATAAAATACTCTTTTTACTTTGCAACTCTAGTCCTAGGGCAATGGAAATCCAGTAATTTCTACAGGAAAAACCCCCCCTTCCCTGCCAACTGCCTCAAACGAAATGGCTCAATTTCTCATTTCCCTTAAATAAATGAATGCAAAATTGAATGTTGTACATCTAGAACCCTTGTTCATAGGGGGATCTTTCCAAGTCTGACCAAAAAAATACATTGCTGCCTGAGTTACATTTGAAAACTGTGTCCAATGTAAAGAAGGTGAAACTACTGAATCTTCAAAGCAATGGCTGTCGCTGTTATCCTACTTACCAGTTATTATTTTCTTGTTCCTTTTCTTGCTGTATAGGGACGGTTTTTGGTTAGTTTAACCTATTGGGCTTTTCACCCTTGGCTTTCTGTTGTTTGTTGTTGTTGCTGTTGTTCTTAGGCTTCGCCATCTTACTTGCAGGATAGTGCAATCTCTTCTGGAGAGGTCGAGGTGCTCTTTGTTTTCTGTCAAATCCCCTCACACACACGAATCCTGCAAAAATGATGGATGAATGTCATATTAGTAAACATCATCAGGTGAGAAGCCAATCTTTCCACCAGTTTAAGGTTAAATATGACCACTATCTTTGATATTTTCAAGTTATAATCAAGCTCTACTTCTGAATTTCTGCTTTTGATATTCATCACGTGTTTTTTTTGAAGCAGATATTCATCACATGTGTTAGTAAAACGAAAAAGAAGTTTTCTAAGCCCTGTTGCATCTATTTTTAGCAGATAAGAACCAATCATACCTCTCCAGAAGCAGTATTGAATTCCTTCTGTTGACAAGCCTGGGAAACACAAGTAGTTGTTCTGTCAGTTTTCTTTTTTCCCATTTAATTGGTGGTGTTATTCATTTTTGAAAAACTTGGCCCTGGTTAAAAGAGCACTGCATTTCCTTCCAATATAGCAGTAACAGGTTTTAAGAGTATTTACCCCTAAAGATACTAGTGACAGATGTCCCGAAGTAAACGGTGCGCCTTGGAAGTTTCCATAGCCAGTCTCTTGGCACATCAATTGGAATAATACTAGATTCATGATCGGCAAACAGCTGAAAAGTAATAAGACATGTCAAATGTATTACATCTCTTCATCCTAATATTGACTGTGTATATAAAAGATGAACGAAATGTTGCAAGGAATGCACTCATCCATGTGACTGGACAAGCAGTGATTTGAAACTCTTGAGTGTTTGAAGTAGCAGTATTAAGTTACCTCATTAACTTGGAAGTAAGTTCCATTCAATGGGAAGCTCCCCCTCATCGCTGTTCTACAGGGTATCTGTAAGAAGTCATAATTTTTGTCACAAATGTGCTGATAACAATTCTCAATTCATGCTAGTTTTTATATGTTATACTAATGTAAGAATTTTGTTGCTCACCAAAAGGGTGCCTCTTACTGTCTGTGAATTGCTCTCATATTCATAATGGCATGGAGGAGGAGGTTCAGTGGAATCTGCTGTTTCACCTGATTGAGTGGTACATAGATTAAAATCATTCTAACTAAATTAGTTCCTGGAAGGAAAATTGAAAATTTTTTAATAACAATTTGGCCTGATGGACTTCTCAATTCCTGCTTAGGCCCTTTTTCTTTTCTTTGTCAGTTGTAGCATTTTTCACATTGAGATACTAAGCTTCATCTTAGCATCTTCATAGGATAATTTCAGGGAGCACTTATTGATTTCACCAAGACCACCCAAGATTGGCTCAATTTACATTAGTAAAGGCATGACATACCTGGACCCCATATAGCAAGAAGGTATGGGCTTGGATCATCAGGTTCTCGCCTTTCCATCTTAAATTTGAGAGAAAGAGGAGAGAAATCAACATAAATCCAATTCAGTAACTGATTGCGTTATAAGAAACAAAAGAAGAGTCACTAACCCCTTTTAGTAGTGGATGTGAATCTGGAAGTTCGTAACTGTGATCATAAACATTAACATACATAAACAAAGAACTGACAGCAACTGATGAAATTCTCTGAGATGTATTAGTTAGTTTTATAAATATAGATGTAGATACGTACACTTGGTGCTCTGTTCGCAGACGGCTCACATTCTTCAATTTTGGAACAGGAATTGAAGCTGTTGATGCATCCAAAGCAACTAAAGCCCTGGATAGGTCACCTGGTTGCAGCTCCATATTCTGGTCCCGCATGACACTCTGCAAATTCATCGTTAATTCTTCCAAGTTGAGCTTGATTGTAGGAATTTCATCAGGGTCTTCATAGAAAAGGTCTTCTATATCACTTTCAGGCACTTCTGGGGATGGCTCTGGTGTGGTTGGTTCCTCTATAATTGGTTCACACTTGCCACTACTATACTGTGCTTCATCGAATATACTAGTCCCAGCAGGAAGCAATGGGATAGGCTCCACTATGGGGGGAGGAATTTCATTTGGAGCTACTGGAGGAGAAGTTGAATTAACCATGCTTCTTTCTTCTGGTCCTGGCAGGGCAAGTCTAGCACTGTATTGGAGAAGCATGAAAGTGTGTGTCATGTGACTAGAGAGCATCAACAAAAGAATTCTATGATGTAGCCTCTGATGTGGACTTTAATTTGTCATTTCTCTTCACTCTTATTTAGTAGCCCCAAAATGCTACTTTACTAAAATTTGATCTGAACAGAAAATGACTAAAGGTGAGAGTCAGTAAGTGACCTAGCAAATGCGCTTGCAAAGTGCCTGCATTCAGCTCTCATCGGACAAGCATTGCAGTTGGGTTTTCTCTTGGTACAAAACACCTGTTTCAGAGATGAAGAAGACATAATTATTCCCTTTAAAGTTTAGGTCGTGGTAAGTTTGCAAATAAGTCCAATGCATACCTTTCCAAATGTGATCAATTGATAGTGTAATTCATACCTGCAGGTGGGAAAACCATGTTAATCAGGTGAATCTCCAGGACATGAAGTTACAGGTGTTATTTCACTTGTAAGTGGTAGAATGATTCATGAGAAGTTAAAGAAAGTTACAAGGTTCGCTGATCCATCTTGCATAGTCTGGGCCAAAGATATTTCTGAATCGATTCGAGTACTGGATACCTGCATTTCGAATGCGATTGGTATCCCATTTATAGAATTTTGTCAGTATTGATTGGTAAGCATCACTTACAGCTCAAGCAGATGCAACTGCAGTGACTCAGGGAGTGGTCGGAGAGGAACCCACCCTAGCCGCACAGCAATCCTCCCAACATTTGTATCAACCTATAGAACCATGACTTGAGTGCTACCCTTTTCCATAGTACATATGAAGTAAAAGTAACCTTTAATTGAAAAACAATTCCTTACTGGGAATGCTATTTGATGAAGTGTTAACAATCGTACACATTCTACACTTTTTAGCCCCAGGCCTCGGATACTTAATAGGTAATCCCTGAAGTGCACAACAGTTAAGAAAGCAGGAAATCAGAATTCTGCAGATAAATCTCAAAGGCTCAAGTTATCAGATTTGACTATGCTCCTACAAGTATGTTTGAAGGACTTACTTTGCTTCGTCTCCTGCAACATCCCGCAACCATTCCAGATCAATGCTTCCATGCTCTCTAACTATTCGATTCAGGAAATCCTGCAGCAAATGTGCAATCTCTGTTATCTTTATTGTTTCAGTGGGACCAAGTTATGGGTGAGTGAAGTTCAATAGTTCTGATCATTTCATAAAAAGAATAAGTTGTAATTCATTCAGACCTTTATTCTCTCAGCCAACATATTATTCATTCCTCTTTCCTGGATAGTATCAGAAATCGTCTTAACATCAGCATGCCTCAGAGCTTCATAGTCAAGTGAGTCCATGTTGTCTGGACATCGTTCTTTTTTTCCAACCTTTGACAGCACATTCTTTCTCAAGCTATCCCAGTCAAATTCTTTTAGCTTATCTACGTTACGCTTCTTCTTTCTTGCATTTGGTATATTGGTGTCTGTATTGCTCAATTGTTCACTGGAAGTATGGACATGGCCTGCAACATCCAATATCTTGTAAATCCATTAAGAAAATCAAGTTTCAATAAATATCAAGACATTCTATGCTATATTCAGTGACATTAGAAGATTTTTTAACTTTACCAGTTTGCCACTTCGCATCTGCTTCATCAACTCTTTGGGGCTCAATGACTGACTTCCCTTCCGGTTTGAAATTCTTGAACATTTGCATTTGGGTGCTGTTGACAGACTCTTGACTACTTACAAACTCAAATCTTGGCTGTAATTTGTCTTTGTGGCTCTGATTGTAAGATCGAGCTTGATCTATCCCTATTGCAAGGTTAACAGGTACATTGGATTCTTGGGTCGTCGAACAACTTGAACTTCCTCTGATACCTCCCATCTGTTTACTTGTATGGGCTGCACTTTCAATATTGGTGACTTCAGCAGAAGTTGAATAAAGTGAAGACATGCTCTTATGTTCCGAGAATCCCGAGAAATAAGATCCATTAGCCCCAATGTCTGACGTCTTGTTCAAGCAGGAACTACTAGAAAGGTTAAGTGATCCCTGCAGGCTCAAAGCATCTGAATTCAAAGGGTAAGCACCCTCATTTCTGCCACGGTTTATCATATGGGTTCCGGTGAAAACAGCTGAATTTCCTTGTCGCTGGTAACTAGACATGGGGCTCCTATCAAGGGATGTATCAGCTGTTACCTGACTCTGATATTGCTGAAATATGGCATACCTTTCAGTGTTTGGTGTACTTCCTAAAATACAGTTCGCCGTGGAGTTGTACACCATCATGTGCTCTTCAACTTCTGAGTCTGAACTGGATCTCATGTATTTAGTCAACTGGGGGAAAGATTCTGAAGAATTTTGCGAAGAAACTACTTCTTCCTCTGTGGCACTGTTGTTTTCTTTCGAGTAATGAACAACAGTTTCGGAATTGAGATGTTCCCATGTTTTCTCAGATGAGTCACTCAATGTCACCGAGTTTTGTTCATTAAGTGGCCGAATTATTTTTCTCCCATGATATGTTATTGTGCCATCCGGATCTATTGTTTGATCATCTGGTTCCTCAATCCATGGAATTTGGCCGTATTTGCAGCATGTTGTCTTGGAGTTTGACAACTGGACAGGGAATTTAGATGCCAAAGACATGAAAGCCGAGCTGCAACAGTGGAAAAAGAATAGCTGTTCATGTACATTGTCTAGTTTTGCTATTAAGCTCCCAGTTCTTATTAGAATGTGCCTTACCTTGAGAGATGGTCAGAAACATTTTGTGTGAGAAATACTCCAATAACCGAATCAACAACCGACCCTTTCCATTGCGAGAATCGCCGATCTCCTGCAAAAACAGGCATATTATGTTTTATCGCCAAAGATTTCTGGATGCTCCAGGTAAACCATCAGTTTACAATTCAAACATGGCTCTCAGAATCTATTTATCTGTCAGGTGAGCACAACTCCGTTGGAGTGCTCTAAGATGTGCTGTGCCCTGAGTCTTCTAATATGACAAATGGAAAGTGAGCAAAGTAAACCAGCTATCAACGGTTAACTGTCCCAATCAATTTCATCATTCAAATATAGAGCATCAGGTTCTTTAACATGATGCCATAATTGTTTACTGGCACGCTACATTGCAATCTTAGATCAAGAACCATCTAAAGAAGCAAGTTGAAAATAAATATACTAAAACTTTTGTTCTTCAATTTAACATGGAGAGAAATAACTTAACAAGAAAAGTATTAGGAGACAATCAAACCTTGAACGAGATGCATTCGAGCTATGAATGATTCTACTCTTCCACGAACCACTTTCCTTTCCTCTTCCCACCATTTCTCCTTGTCATTGTCCATTGTTTCTGTGTTTTCAGATCCAGGTTTACCCATGAGGAGATTCCAAAGTCTATTGGTTTCTGGGTCAAGGTCAACTTTCGGTCTTGGCCTGTGTCTTTTGATTGGATCAAATCCTTCATGAGGAACAACTTTGCCATCTCCTTTATATGGAACAATTGCATTTTGTTTTTTCTCAACTAAATTTTTGTCACTTTTACTGATTTCCAGCCCTTCCAGTCTGCGTATGATTTCATCAATGTTAACTTCATAGTTCTGTTTGTGCTTTGTTTCTGCATCAGATTCCAGAAATGCAATTTGTTCAGAATTTAATCATATAGAAACTAATGCATAAACTTAAGTCTTATAAATAGACATACCTTTTGCGTTTACGGAGGAATTTTTCCGGCCTAGGTGTTCCTTATTCTCTTTCCGATGCAGCTTTTCCTGAAGAGCTTGGATGGATGATGCTGGTTTTATTGTTCTCTTCAATGACAAATCAGTAGGAGAAGTTCTAGTCTCATTTCTTGGAGTTGTTGCAGGAACTCTTTGACTGGGATACACTTTACTACAATCTGTTGTTCCAGTTGTGACATTGAGGCAGTGCGCTTCTGCATTGTGGTGAAGGTTTTCTCCCATCATCAAAAGTCTAAGACATTCCAGCACTGACAAAGTATTTTGATTTTCAAAACCATTTCCAGCAGTCGCAATAGCCGGGCCATGGTCAATGAGGATCCCATTGCCAACATTGTTATGCTTCCTGATGGTGCTCTCCTTTCTAAGGTTAAAATTTGTCGGTCTTCCATGTTTACATGATGTAGAGCTGCCTTCATGGCTATTGTTGCTAACTTTAAATTCCACATGTCTTGAACAATCTTGCACGGATGCAACATATGAAGGCATACTGGATACAAATCCATGACGTGTATCTTCAAATTTCCTTCTCTTGTTAGTTTCCAGGGTATCTATTCCAGATTGGCCACTATTATCATTCTGTTCTATTGTCCTTGATGTCTGATGATGCAGGAATTTAGAAAGCATCAAGTCAGCTGAGTGAGGATTCATCACCTGAGAAGTATGCAAGTAATCTCTTTTGGATCCTCTTTGCTCTTTCTTTTCAGCAATTTCCTTCAAAGTTGTAACTGAGCTCGGCGACGCCAGTGGCTGAGCAACATAAAAGTTAGAAACACTAGAATTAGCTCGAAGGGGCATCTTTCCCAGTCCTTCACCATTCAAGGGTTGATGGCCTTGAGTGAACCCAAACTCGTTATTGTTTTGGCATGAAATGGCAGTTTGCAGGTTTAGACTCCTGCTAATGGCATCAAGAGTATGGTCCCTTACTGTGGTTAATACTATTCTAGGGACAGGTGGTGATGACTTTTCCCCCAGTTTTTTACTGTTGTTACCAATGATATTGCATATTCTTTCGCCTTGCCGTATTTCTCCATTACATCCGCTCTGTTGCCGTACCCTTGCTGCTGATAAATCTGGTATTCTGCTGAATTCCTTTGTCCATACCGTGTTTTGATTTGTGTCTTGAAATTTCAAGTTCAAATCAAAAGGCGTATTCTTAAGGTTTGCCTGTTGCTGGTCAGCAACAGTCAAGTCCTGACTTTTGTCATTAACCTTATCCTCCGAGTCAAAGTTCAGCACTCTACGACATGATTTTGAAGCTGAACTTGATTTTGCAGCTGAACTTGGAGCAGGAGTCTCAACCCTGAGGATCTCACTTTCTGGTGTAGAAATTGAGGTCTCAAGGCCTTTTCTGCGCACATATTTCCTTTTTCCTGTTGGTTTTTGATCCGGGGTTTTAGTTTCCGATGGAGTAGGCTTTGGAGTTTTTTTGGGCTTTCCTTCAACTACCACCTTTGGTCTGTGCTTTTTCCTTTTAGTAGTTCTTTGTAGGGGTGTCTTGTTCAGGTCGATATCTCTATGACCACTGTCTCCAGAAATATTATTTCCCTTCAGTGAGGCTGAATCAGTAGCAGGTGGTGTTACTGCAACATTGCCAACAAGTTCAACCAAGGAGTCCTTACCTTGGCTACTTGTAGATATGAGCTCCTGCTTATCTTTTCTTTCCCTTAGGCTTCCATCTGTAGAGAAATCTTGTGTATCAGAAAGTTGGTGGTTTTCCAACTGCTTTCCCTGGTTTGGAGTTGCTGGTGCAAACTGGACGGAATTGGCTACACATGATACCATGGTAGATTCTGCCCTGGGAGGTGAGTTTAGGTTGTATACATTGCTGTAGTTGATAGGAATTCCATCTGTCGGTATATATTATTCAAGTGCAGCAATTAGAATGAAATCTGTGTTTGTATATAATGTAATGCAATTGCAGTTGCCATTATATTACATCATCATGAGTGAAAGAAATAAAACAGCAGATCCATATTCCAAATTATTCAAGAATCCAATGGCTATGCATTTTGGTGTATCTTTCCTTCAAACACAAACTGTAACTAATTGCAAAGATCAGACTATAACAGAAATGAATAGGAGAGAAGAAGCAAAAGATTAGATTTATTTTTAAATTGCAATTTGAGCATTTCTGCCAGAAGTATTCCAAGACTTGTTCATTTACTGGATTTTCTTCAAACAAAATTTTGCAATTTGTTAAAGCAAAGGAACTGTTCAAGCTACTGAGGACAGATACATAAGCAGAGAGAGTGTGAAATTCACAAAAAAAAAACATAAAATGTTGTGGTAATTTCCAGCACCAGATCACAAACTTTATGAGTATATAATTTGGTTCAGTAACTGTCATCAGCATTCTGAAAATAAGTTCAGTTCACTAACCATTTGGCACCGTTTGTACGCTGGATGTGATGAATTCTGGATTGGCACTCAATGTTTGCTTTTGCTGCAGCAACATTGAATTAGCATATTGATACTTTGCCCACTGATTCCCAGCAGCACAGTATGAACTGGGCAAAGGATGCTTGTCAGAGGCTTGTCTGTTTTCTGCTCCACTGGCATCTAGCATCAAATTCTGCATATACCAATCAGAATTTTGATTGTAACATCCATTGGCCCGAACAGCAGGACCATCCCGTTTGTTATGCTGGCCATGAACTGACAATGCAGGAGGGATCAACTCATGAAGTGCCTCATTTGCTGGTGGCTCTTGTAAAACTTCTCTGTAAAGTCCAAGCAAATCTCCCCAGGTCCCGGCCTGATCACCTTGCACTTCACCTGAAGGATAAACCGTTTGCATAACCGGCTTTTCAGCTGAGATTCTAGCCTGCAATCCGAGATGTTCATGCCAATTCATACTCTGAGTCAGGCTCCTTTGCATATCATTAGCAAGAGGATTAGATGTTCGCATCAATGGCTTCTCTGGAGTCAAAGGACTCCACAGATCCCCACTGTGAATGGGCCTATCATTTCTCACTATTGGCTTTGCTGGAGTCACAGGAATCCAATGATCCCCATTAAGAATGACTCCATTTTGTATTGTTACTGGCTTTTCTGGAGTAACAGGAATCCAAGAATCCCCAGGTTGAATGAATCCATTCTCTTGAGGCATCCGAAAACCCTTCCCCATATTCATCTTGGGGATATACAGCCGCGAAAAATTTTGAAACTTCAACCTATTTGTACTCCAAAATCTGAATTCTCTCCATCAAGTTTTCACTTTTAACAGTCAAGAATGTGAAAACTTTGCAGTAAAATCATTTGATTTTCCAGGTATCTTTTAGCAAGCCCTCTCCAATCAAATATTCAGTTTCTGGACCAAACCTGCCAAATTAACTAACATTTTCATAACCTAAACAATCTCGAATAACACGAGAAACACATGCTAAACATTGAAACTTGTTTATGACTGAAAAAAGGGCATTCTTTTCTGACCCAGAACAAAAATTTATCCAAATACTACTCTAGAATCTAGCCTATACATGACAGCAAATTCAGTTTCAATTGCAGCAACCAAGCAAAAATGGAAATAAAATGGAATTAATTATGCCCCATTTCTCAGTTCCTTCTTCATTTCCTCACGAGACCGAAATAAACAGAAACACAAACCAAAATAAGCAAAATTAAGGAGATGAGAATTAAGAAATCAAGAAAGAAAATCAGGGATCATGGGAATTTGTTGATTTAATTCCAAATTCAAGTGGGTTTTTAATGAAAATGCAGCAAGGGTAATAAAAACCACCGTGTAATCTGCACAGAGAATCTCTCACCTGATTTTCAGTGGGGTATTAAATCTTCCTAACATACAAACAAAATCATGCAAAAACCAGGTAAAATTCGAAGTAAAACGTAATTTGGGAAATTTAGGAGATATTTACAGCTGCCAGTGAAGCTAACCGATCTCCAGTAGCGGTGCCAGCTGACGCCGCCGGTGGATGCCAAAGTCAGTCAATGCCGGAGAACTTTTAGTTAGTCAGTCCATTTCGTTAAAATTGAAGACAGAAAACGCTAACGAAAAGGAGAGAGAAAATGGTGGGAAATAAAACTAACTGCTGACCCAACTTTTAACGTTTAAAAGTGAAAACACAACCAAAGGTGTATAGCGTGCCTGCAGCTTGGAGTTTTTGAATGTTGTGTATTCCCTCCGTCTCATAAAAACGGTCATATTTATTATTTTTTACGCAATTTTTTGTTTTATATCAATCATATATATTTATTTTTTACGCGTTTTCTTGTCGTATATAAATAATTATTTAAATAATATACATTTATTTTTTAATAATGCAATTATAACTTATAAAAAATATTTATTATAGCGTATCTTTTCACTTATACTTTTAAATTTTAATAATAAACTGTATATAATTCATAAATATTCGCATTTATTCAAGTATTAAATGCGAATTGTAGATATTATTATTCGCACATAAAAACTAAACTACAAGGGTAAATAGAATATTTTTATAACACGAAGGAATTATAACTTTTTTTTCTAAAGAATATGAGTGATAAATAAAATGCGCTTTAGCTTTTATAAGAAAGGTACCTAATTCTTGCACATTTTGAATGGAATTTTATGTGAATTATTAACTTCTACTAATTCTTGAACATTTTAAATTTTAATATTAATTTTGAAAGTAAAAGCATGAATTGATTGAGAGAATTAGGAGAGGTAACCAATTGTATTAAGTGAATTGAAAGAATATGTAAAATATTAACTTAATACGAAAATAATTATAATGAGATCAGATGAGAGGCAAATTTTAAGTAGAAAATAAATAAGGAAAAATAATAATTTGTAAGAAGATATAAAAAAAAAAAAATTTAAAAAAAAGATGAGGAAATAGGTAAGGCGAAAAATGACTTGAGAAAAACACGCAGACAATTTTTGTTTCATGTTTCTCCCTTTTGTTCTTTATTAATTAACTAGATTATGACCCGTCTACGATGTGTGTAATAATTATTATTAAAAAATATTTTAATATATTGAAAGATAATTTCATTTTATAAAGATATATGTACTGTACAAATGGATCCGAATGAAAATATATGAATAATATCATTTATTTATATATATATTATATAAACTTAAACTCAAAATCTATTATTTTAAACAGAAATATAACTAAACAACATTTTACTTGAGTATATAGTTAATATAGTTATGGATGGATTATTAAATTATAAATTATAGATAATGATATCAACAGTTATATATAATCTATATACAAGATTAGATAGATAGGGTATAGATTCTGAATACAAGATTGGAAAGAGAGGATAGTAAAATCGATGGTACTAAACACTCTTCCGATTTTCAGCATTTTTCAGACAGATTACCATGTTGTGATTATATTAAATTAATTTTATTTGTTTTAACGGTAATTATTTATAAAACGTTTTAAAATGTTAATTAAAAGAGAATTTTATTATTTTTTAAAATGTCAATTTTTAGAGAGAGAGAGAGAGAGAGAGAGAGAGAGAGAGAGAGAGAGAGAGAGAGAGAGAGAGAGAGAGAGAGAATGGGGGTAGGAGTAGAGACTACAAACAATAAATGCTACCGAACTCAAAAAATATCCAAGATAAAAAAATCAAGTTCTCTCATCCTATCCACAAAGTAATTAGTGGTAAATTTGACAACTGAAAAAGTAAATATGCAATCTCATTGTGATTAATTTTTAGCACAGAGTAATTGTACTATTTTGTTGATTCACTCTATTTACTGTTTATTAATTAAAACTAATATTATAAATAAACTTAACCCTCCAAAAGAAAATTTTTCTTCCCCCATATTCACATAATGGAGGATTGAGAAATAAATGTGTTATCAGTTATTGTTCTCTTGTTTTTAGTTTTATCATCTAATAAATTTATTGTCTGTTATTGTTCTCTTATTTTTAGTTTCGTCATCTAATAATCTGTTGTCCGTGATGGTGCTTGTTGTTATAGCGGCAATTTTGTTGATGAATTTCGTTGGATTGGTAACGGCGTCGTTGACGATGTTCGATGGTTTGGTCAAAAATGATTCAGTCATTATCATATATATAATTATTAGATCTAAATTTTAGAGTTTCATCAAGAATTTAGTGATTTATCCTTATTCGGATTACAATTTCGACATGTGGTATATTCATCGTTTTCTAGTAAATTAATATATATTTTATTTCAAAAAAACTTATATTATAAATACCTCAATTTATAACACAAATAAAATGTTGTCACAATTTGTGATTATTTGTAAACAAGTCAATTGATATTATTATTTCAAAAAAAAAATCAATTGATATTATCCTTTACCTAAATTTTAAATTTTTATACAATCCCGTTTTAAATCTAAGGATTATGTATCATTTGTCAAATTATTTAATACATGAATTAAAAAAATAAAAAATACCCCCACAAGTTCCGGGCAAAACTACCAACGAAATTAACTATATTTTATTAATATTTAAAAATAATATAAGATATAGTGGGTAGCGCCAAAACTTACTTAAACTCCCATTACTAACTACGAAATAAGAACCTAGCATGGTAGGTGTCACACCTTCAAAGGCTTTCCGTTATAATTGAAATGGAGGTTAGCAAATATAGAACAACTAGACGAATTTAGAAGTTAAGGAAAACAAAGCAAGCAAATTTACAACCCAATGCCAACCTTTGTTATTAAATTCGAAAACAAAGAAACTCTCAATGAAGGCTCAGCACAAAACTCACCCAGAAATGTTCTAAGGTGGTTTGCGAGCTCAACAAAGTTTAAATATGTAACAAGGGACAGACTTAAACGGTTACAACTGCCACCAAGAGCCATCAGGCTTGCAAACCCGAAAAACAAGGAAAATAACTACCCACTAAGTCAAGGCCTAGACAAGTTCAGCCAAGTATAGTAACTGCCGAGCCACATGTCATCCTTCTAGCTTTCCAGGTCTTCCTATGCAAACCGTCCAAAGAGAGTTAGACACCTCACATAAATCCCCCATGCAATCCCATGCAAGCATGCAAGAATTCTTCATGCAATGGTAAAGGCTAAAGTCCCTAGCACATAGTCCAAAATTTAGCCCTCCAACATGTAATTAACGTTCTGTCTATATTGGCTTAACGGAAAATCACATCAAATAAATAAAGGCTATGAGTAAGCTACCATGCTAGGGGATTACTTATGAAATTATATAACTCATAATACGTGAAACAAAAATAGATTTAGTATGTTTTATACGTGTGTAATTTACCCAATATGTTTATATTCTTATGTTGACTTGTCTTATTCACAATTCATGGACAAAAAATAATAATGAACCTCAACCGTTCCAAGTAACAAATGATGTTGGGAGTTTTGACTCTTTGTGAATGTTTTGATTTATTTGTATCTTATGTTGATTGGCGTTATTGACCTTTCACAGACAAAATAAAATTTTATTTTATAACAAATAATAAATAATAAATATATTTACGAGTTTTTACCCTTATTAGCCCCTCAATTTGTTCGTATTCCTGTAATCACTCGTTTTATTAATAGTTCAATATTACAAAATGGAGTTGTTCGCAATATCGAATGTTTGTGGTATTTAAAAAAAAATTAACGATTCAATATTGCAAATTATAAGGGGTTGTTTGTTTGAGAGGAAATAAAATAAAATAATATAATATAATCAAAATGATTGACTCTTTGTTTAGCTATGAGTATAAAAATTTAGGTTTCATACCAAAAATATGGAAAACTCTAAACTTCACCCTCGGGTTTTATTCCGCGTAACTACATGTACGGTCATTATGGTCGTCCACGTATAAAATAAAATAAAATAAAATAAAATAATTTATATTTATATATTATAATTATTTATTATTATATTATAATTTTAATTATTTCAATCAAATAAACATAAAAAATAGTGGTGAAGTTAGACGGTTAAAATTATATTCATTTCAATTTTAATTTACTAAATATTTTTTAATTCTTTTAGATTTTACACGAAAACAATCATTTTATTTTATATTTTAATAAATTTTTATGTTTATTTTAAATATTAACTATGCTGATACTCGAGCCTATTACATTGGTTTCATCTATTTTCAACAAAAAAATAATAAAAAAACCCAGAATTAGCACGCACGTTAACTGCACAAATGGCGCACGCACATAGTCAACCTACAAGTGCTAAAAGTCTCCCCAACCAATCATTTCCAATCATAGACAAATTATTAAATAGTCCTAGGATTACTATATACTCTATATAGTACACATGTGTAAAAAAAATAAAATTATTGGCCTCTAACAAACAATAAATGCTTACTTAAAAAAAAGGGGGGGGGGGGGGGGGGAAGAAAATAATAAATGCTACTTGTTTTACTTTTTAATATAAGATATTTTAAAACGTGATGAAAAGTTATTTATATAAGAGATTTTAAATTTTTCATGTAATTTTTATTTTAAATTTTAAATTATTGTTATTTAATGATAAAATTTAAATATATTTTTCAAGTTAAGTAATGATCGATTTTTAATATTTTCGATGATATAAAAGTTGATTTATCATTTTATAACGCATAGTAAATACTAATGAAGTCAACCAAAAAAAATAATATTCCCTCTACTTTTTTGTATATAAAATGTTTTAAAAAGTGACGGAAATTTTTTTATGAGATGTTTTAAACTTTTAATGCAACTTTTAACTTTTTAATTTTTTAATGATATTAATAAGTAGCAACAAATATCCTTTGATAAACGAGTTATAATAGAATAAAAATAACAATAACAATGTTTTTCAAATTACATAAGAATTAATCATTAATTTATGTCAATCACAAATATCTTGCATAAAAAAATAGAAGAAATATCTAAACTATTTTTTTAACAAATAAATATATTCATAAATGTCTCCGATGTCATCTGTTAAGTGTGACTGTAACTCAAAATTTTAGATGACAATCAATAGGTCATCTCCTGATTTTTTTTTAACAAATGGTAAATATTGTTACGAGTTTTAATTATTGATAACCTTTATTTTAATTGAGTTTTAACTATTTTTTAAAGATTGAAAGATGAGAAATGATAAACAAGAAACAAGAGCAATCTAGTTGGAGATGAGATTCGGTTAAGAGTTTTGAACATGTTCTCTTAATTTTATATTCCCTCTAATTAAAAAATAATAATAATGTTTTGTTGAATTAATTTTTTTTTTAAACGGTGATAATACAATATTCTTTCCTTTATAGTATTTCTGAAACTTTCCTATTACAGTTGGTATATTTTGCCTGAATTTTGAAGGAACCGTACGCTAGCAGAGACAAGCATTAAAGCATCAAAAATATCTACAACAGCGCATTTGAATAACGTTAAACACGAGTTTCTTTATTCCCACCTGGACTAACCCGAACCGGAAATGGGCCAGACTTCTAGCCCAGCTCCAAAGTCCACTTAAGCTACGGAACGGGCGGTTTGGACTCGGCCCTTTTATTAGCTGGGGATTGAATTCTCAACACACCGACCACGTCTTCAGCGCTTGCTTTTGTCCCGCCCAAAAATACCAGACGACGTCGTCCTATTAGAATAACCTAATTTAAGCAAAATTTCCCTAATTCCAGGCATTATCCTGTTTTTAACTTTCTTATTTATCCTAAATCAGAAACGTTCTTAACAAATATAGTACTGCAAACGAAAATACAAAACTAATAAGCATATTATACAAATTAAAAAAAAATTATATATGAAAATCTTGATGGGTCAAGAGGGAAAGAAAAACTCCATACATATATAAAGATTTCGATGGTTGAGGGAGAGGAGTTGGCTTAGTTTTGACTGTTAGACCTCACCATTAAACACAGACATTAAACAGAGGAAAAAGGCTCTCAAGAAGTTTGAGTTAATCTTAGACAACAGAGGAAAAACAAAAAAGGTTCTTAAGAAATTTGAGTTATCTAAAAAAATATATAAAAAGTTCTTAAAAGTTTTTTAAAAAAGTTTGAGTTCACAAAGGAAAAATATTTTTAAGAAGTTTAAGTTATTTAAGTTATCTCTGGTAATTGCTTAAGAAATTTAAATTATCTCAGACGATAATAACAAAGGAGTTTGATTTCAGACAATAACAGATAAATTTCATCTTAAACAAATAACATAAAAATTTAATATTAGACAACATATCATTAAATATAAAAAGAAAAGTTCCCTTTAGCGTTTTGAGTGTCAAGTAAACACAAGTTATCTTCCTCCTCCCATTTGCAGAGTCAGAATTCATGGGTGTTGAGCTTTCCTCCTCCTGCATTTTGCAGTGCTAACGTTCATGCGATATTGGATGTTAAATCCATCAGAAAGATTATTTATGTTGGAGCCGTTGATATGGTTGGATGAAGATGCACATGTATCTCCTGATGAAACTGGATTGAGATGAGAATACTCTCCTATACACTCCAAAATACATCATCAACAGGAGTGGCAATCCACCCACCATTCATCAGTTCTCCCCTGCCTAAATTGATCAATAAACCAAGGTAAACAGAATGATCCAAAAAAAAAAAAAAAACTTAAAAACTAACACTAGTACTCCTGATTCATTACTATATATACATATACATATAAGTTTATACAAGTGCTTGAAGGTGTTAAGTAATAATTTATATAAGTGCTTGAAGCATTCGTCAAGTTACTAAACATGTGCATGCAGTTAATGAATATGTGTGCCTGCTGAGCCAAGTTGATGAAAATAGAAGCAGTGACATCCCAATTCATGAAGATATAATACAAATTGCTCTGTTTTTCTTATTACTTACCTTGAACATTCCTTCCTGATTAGAGGGATCCTTATCCATGGAACCTTGCATATTCTTAGTTTGTGAAGTTGGATTTCCAATGTGAACAACTCCATCACAACCCCTAAGACTCGGGTTCTTACCAGCCATCAAGCTACCACCGTCTTTCTCATGTGCTGCTACCTGCGCAGCAGAAGAACCGGAGCCACCGGAGCCAGAAGATTTGTCAAGAATCTTATCGGAAGACCAATCAACCTCTCTAGATTCCGGCCCGACCTTCGCTCCAGCAAGCAAAAATCGTTGGTGTTTCGCAACAAATGAGTTGACAGAGTGAATTGCAACGTCACATTTCCGATATAGTAACGCACGATCCTCCAAGCACAGAAAGTACCCAATAGTATCCTGTAATTTACACAACTGTTTAAACAACTAACATTTAACAAAAAGCTTCAAAATTAAGACTTTTTCAGCTATTCCAAAGATATTAGAAAGGGGGGGAAAATACCTGACAAATATCACATTTGGGCCTGTAAACAGAATCGTCAGGAACTAGTAAAACACGCTGTGCTTGCTGACAAGCTTGTTGACTCCATGGATTTTCTTGTCACAACCCAAACAAAGGGCCGCCTCATCCGCACAGCAGAACACGCTAGCCTTTTCTCTATCGCACCCACTGGACTTGATTTTCATGCTAAAGTATTATTTCCTCTCTCTCCCTCCAATCTTCTTCTTAGTTTTCTTGCTTTTAGTCTGCCAAATCCGCTGGAACCATATAAATAGAGCAAAGCATGAAATACCAACTCTGGATATGGCGGTTACTTTGTGTTGCAGTACTTGAGCAGCTAACTTATAAGAACTAAGGCGGTGTAGCTTTCTTCAGTTTAATATATTATTACTATTTGTTTTCGGCTGGAAGAGCATGAATATTTTTGTTGTTTTTCATGCCTAGATTGACACTGGATTTTGGCTTTTGGTGTATTGAAACGTTCAACCTGAAAAGTTTTGTCACATCTAATAATTAGAAATACTAATCAAATAATTCCTGCCCCTCGGTATTCTATTTTTAGCCTTTTCTTTTTTTTTTAATTATCTTTTTCTTCAAAGTGTGTGTCAGTCGTTATATTGTTCTTATTTTCTTTTCTTTTCTATAAATAACTCTATAGTAGCAAAAAAGTGAGGCTAGTAGAGCAAGCATTAAAGCATCAAAAATTCTGAACCGCCATTTATTAGGGCTTACAATTCGTATCGTGTTCGTGTTATCGTGTTCGGATTGACATGTTGAGAAACCTCCAACTCAAACCTAACACAATTAATTAATCATGTCAAAAACTCCAACCCTAACCCGACATGTTTATAATTGTGTCGACCGAAACCCGCGTAACCCGTTTAATTGTTGATAGGTGCTTTTTCGGTCCAATTTTTTCTACAGAAAAAGGGAACTGAATTTGTCAAGAAAAATAAAATATACATGTTTATTTATAATAACACAATCTAAAATATGAATCTATCAAATTCAAATCCATCAATTTAAATTTAACCATAACATTCTTATACATGACATCACCATAAATTTTATCAATTCAAATTCTTTCTAATACAACCAAAATCTAATTCAATCCAATCAAAATAAATAAAATCCAAAAGTAATTACAATTAGAACATTTAAATAATAAAATACCACCATAGAAAGTCTTGTTGAATTTTTGGTTTGAGAATTTGGAAGTTTCCTTAATTATTAAGGTTATAAAATTTAATTTTTTAAAAAATATTTTCTTAACTGGTTCACATGTCAACTCACCAACCCGTCGTGTCGACCCAAACCCGACCCGCTATTTAAACGTGTCGACCCAAATACAACCTATTTATACGTGTCAAAAATCTCAACCATAATCCACTTTTTTTCGTGTCGTGTCCATATTGAATTATTATATCATGTCAGTAATTATCAGTCCTAGCATTTATAACCACGAGTTTCTCCCCATCTGGACTAACCCCCGAAATGGGCCAACTTATAGCCCATTACTAAGGGCCACTTAAGCCACATAATAGGCGGCTTGGGCTCGGCCCTTTAACTACCCGGGGATTGAATTCTCAAGAAATCCAATAAAATTCCAGGAAACAGAATAAATGTAGAAAACAGGCCTCCACAACCACGCCTTTCAGCGCCTGCTTTTTTGTCCAGCACAAATATTACCAAATGACGTCGTCCTATTAGATTAAATCTAATTTCAGCAAAAATTTCCCTAATTCTTAGGGCCGTTTGTTTGAGACAAAGAATGAGAATGGAATGATATTGGGTATTTATTTGATGGGAATCGAAATGGAAATATGGGTATGATACATAAATTGATGGCCATTTTCAAATTCGTCCCCCCAGTTTCATTTCCCGTGATCAATTGTAAGATCGCATATTTGAAAAAAAATATTATTATTTTATAATAAGTAATATTTATATTTATAATATTATATTTCAATTTTGATTATTCTAACGAACCAAACATTATAAATAATAATTTCAAACAGTTAAACTCATATTCATTCTCATTTTTATCGTATCCATTTCAATTCTGATTCCCAACAATTTTACCAAGTACCCCCTTATATCATATTATTATTGGAGTATCCTCTATCAGGATAATTTATTAGTCATAATAAATATTACGTCAAATATTACATAAAAATACACTAATCTACAAACACATGAAAATACATAAAATATTATATGAGAATATATTACTTTTTAAAATATAAAAATATATTAAATATAATTAAAAAAACATTAAATATAATATGAAGTACTCGTCCGATATAATTTGCACCGGATTCATAGTAACGTGACCGAGTATTGATCAGTCAAAGTTCAGGAGTTGGGCAACACGAGGGGGCAAAAAGAATAGCCATTTGATGACATGTAACCTTGAATCGAGTCCTACTGGATAAAGAGTTAGATGTTCAATTTCTATATATAGCAGACAAATATACATTTTATCATATAAAAGTATAACTATCTCAGTAATATAATTATAACAGTTTGTAACTCTCATTAATCCCTTTTGAATTACTAGATCTTTTTATGGTAATTTATAAATTTTCAATATGTTACCCTAAAATCTCATGTGAGCATGCATTTTGCCTAATTAATGCTCTCTAAATTAATAAAATTTCATAATTTCGACAACACCAACGCATAAAGGTTATACTATAAATAATATTGAACACAAAAATTATTATTTTCGTCCTTAAAATAAAAATCCTAACTAGGGATGGGTTAGTGGAAGTTTTAACTAATGAGTTAATATATGTTTGGCTTAATTTGCAATTTGGTAAGAGAAGTTTGGCAACATTACTTCTTTTTATTTATTTATTTTTTCCCCTTTTGTGTCAACATCAACTTTGTGTTGTCTATGCTCTGTCCAAACCAATAATATTAGTAATAAGTATCCATGAATTTGCATCCTCAAGTCCTCCGAGAATTCTGCTATCCAGAATTTTCCACGTAACAAACTCAATTTTCATTCAAAAAAACCCCCCAAAAGCTAGCTAGCTACCTCTCCACGTAGTAGGCATGCGTATCTTGTTGGAGTTAAATACATAAACTATGTTTGTATTGTATTTTTTTCAGTTAATATACCGATTAGTGTTTTTGTTAAATTTAGTTGTGCATTATTTGTCCACTTATATTGTGTAGTTAGATGATGAGGTGTCTTGTGTGACACAGTAGATCTCATCATTAGTTAAAAGACATAATATATAAATGAGGTTCGTAATTGAGACAGTTTTGGATAAACTATCTGTTTAGGTTATTATGTGATTCGGATAATTGGTTTGTCTAAACTAATTGAATTATATAGATATGCCCTGGGCGTATTGAACTTGACCAATAGGAATGATTTGTCTTATACTGATTTAATAGACAAATTGTTCTTGATATTCTATCTTTTAACCCCTAAACTCGAGCGGGCATGAGGATTAGACATAGTGTACTTTGATCTGTTAATGGGTGAGGTCAATTGTGGCCAATAGTCTCGATAGGTTGGGTGCGCGTGTTTAGTTGCTTGGTGTGCTGCTGCTTGTCGAAAGGAAACTATGTACCGGTGCGTCCGGGGTGATGGTGCTCCCGAGATGAGCTCGTAATGTTTATTATACTAAACCCGGCTGGTGGACTTATGTCCGGTATAGTAAAAAGGTCGAGTGATACTAGTCTCGGAATTGAATAAGTTAATTAATTAATTTATCAGTAAATTAATATATTAACGAACACTATATCTTTGATGTGAGGAGATTATGAATATAAATTAATTAAGTTGTTCCGGAAGCAATTATGGTGTAGGATGGTAGTGTCAAAATTAATCCGTTAGTGATACAATTACTTTTGTAATGGGTTAATTGAATAGGTAGAATTAATTAATTAATTATTCTTAAGGGTTAATTGAGTAATTAACAAAGTAAAATTAATTAATTAATTAATTAATTAATTATTAAGTTTCAATTAGAATTAGGAAATCCTAGAGATTAGGAATCTAGTAGGATTTGGTTTATCCTATCATATTGGTTACCTAATTGGATTTGAAAACTAATTAATTACCTAAACCCATTAGAAATACCAATCCTAAACCAACTTGGGGTATCTCTTGTAAATCTATATATAGACAAGGGATTAGTTATTCCACAATATACAATTCATAAATTTTCAAGACAAGAAAACTTATAGAGAGAAAATTTCTCTCTCTTAAAATCGAATTTCCTTAAGCTGAAGGCTGCCGAAATTTCTTATGTTTTTTGGCGGCGACGTGTAGCTTTCTCTCTCTCCGGGCGGTGCGTTAATTATAAGTGTCAAGTGCAGCAGTGCTGGAATTTTTTGGCAGGTGGATTGTGGTGATAAGTTGATCAAATTGCTTGTTAGATTGCTGCCAACACAACATACAAGCAAAGTCTTGAGGCATACAAGAGAATCACCTGAGTGTACGCTTCAATAGGTAATTCTTGTATTTCCACTAAATTAAGAATTTTTGTTGCGTGATAAATCGAATAAGTGCAAACCCAGATCCTGCGCAATGTTATTTCAAAAGAGTTGGAATAGCGATTGTGCTAGCGTCTAGGCTTGGCTAGAGATTTCGATTCTGGAATGCATAGCACGAAAGTGAGTTTTTGGCTAGGCCCGGACAGATAATCTTTCATATCTATCTTTGTTATGGATGCTTTACTTCTTTTGCTTGGTGCATACTCTATCTAGCTTTGACTCATAGAGCCCGCGAGTTAGAAGATTTGAGTGTTATTTTAAATATAATTCTGAATAAATTTATTTTTTGCACTTTAAAATATTTTTTTTGATAAATTTAATTGAAAAGTTATAAAATTTTAATTGATTAAATCTATTAAATGTGTAAGGTTGAGAAAATAGATATGACTAATTTTGAACTCAGGATTGTCATGTTTCTAAGTGCTTCTGGTGTAATTTACTTTCGATGTGACTCAGACCTCTAATTCTAAGTGAGGATACCTACCATTAGACCAATTTTTTATTGTCAAAATAATTTTGATTGTTAAACAATTGTAAAATAATTTTGATTGTTATTTTTCTTTTGTCGGTAAACTAAAGTAAAAGTAAAAATAATTTGATAACTATGTGACGTATATATTAATCCACCAAGTAATCTCATTATTTGTTAAAATAATCTTATATAATATAATAATCTGTCACAAACAAATTATAATTACCTTAATCTATTAAACAAGTCGAAGACAATTTCATTTTATATTCTCATTCCCGTGAACAAATATACCCTTAAATGATTATTTATTTATTAATTTAATGTTTTACTTGGCTACATATATTAGTCATTTTAGGAGATGGACAGTGTTTTTATTGATTGAAATTTTACTATTATTTATATAAGTTTTTAAATTTTTCATGTTCTACCTTTACTTTTTGTTATTATTTGATAACAGTAAAGATTTATATAGGTTATTGAAGTCCCACACATCTCACAGAACACGTGATTCACGAAATTTATCAGCACGCACGTGCGATTGAGACCACATGACCTTATGACCAATTTAACCTCAAGGCATACTCTTTTCCTACTTTAATCATATGCCCTTCTTCATCCATCCGCGTGCCAAATTTTTATTTGCACAAAAATTCCACGATATGAATTTTCTTTTCCTTTCAATATTTTTTCCCTTATTACAAGGAAAAAAATGATATATATTACCTTCCCAATTTATTATTCTTTATAAAATATTTAAAATTTTAATATAAATTTTGAAATTTTAAACTTAAATTATCCAGTAAAATTTTGATAAATAAAATTATTTATATTTAAAAAGGCTATAATAAAATAAAAATAATATAATATTTTCAAATTGAATACTAATTAATTTTTAATTTATATAACTAACATTAGGTATATTATAAAAATAAGTATTTGTGTACACGGCAAACTTTCAACTAACTGTTTTAATAATTTAGGAATCGAGTTAGTTGATGTTGAGATTATTCGTATTATTATCTTTATATTCTAAAATATATTTATTTAAAATAATACAATAAGTTAATTATTATTTTAAGATAAAATAATAAACTTTAAAGTAAAATACCCATGCCTAAATAGTACTAACAACCGACTAATTTAGATGAATCAATTATTGTAAAAAAATTTATAGGTGACAAAAAAAAGGAAGCATCTCTTTTACATTTTTTCATTTTGTGAATAGATCGGATAAATAGTATATAAATTACTATATCATAATTTAATAATAATTGTTATAATACAATATATCATTTTGACAAATGACAGTGGATGATTACTTGGAGGGGAAAATGATATAAATTAGAGGTCTGTTGTTTGACGCGTGAGAATAAGAATGGAACAATCGATAAATGATTCCGATTGTTATTTTTTTTTGTCAGTAAAGTAAAGATAGATAATTAGATTAATACCAATCGATAAATGATTCCAATTGTTTTTTTTTTTTTTGTCAGTAAAGTAAAGATAGATAATTAGATTAATACTAGAGATATATGTTAATATTTATTATTTGTTAAGCTAATTTGTATATATAATTATCTCGTGAGATAAAAATCAAACAAGTCAAAATTAAGATAATTAAATTACTTTAATAAATACTCAATTAATTAAATATCGATTATTTTATTTCAATTTTCACACGTCAAACACACAATAAGAATCAATACATTAAATGAATTATTTATATTTAACCAACACAAATAGGATAAGATATATTTTGCCATTGAATAAGCGTACATAAATTGTGACGACTATTAAATTTAGGGTAATTTAATAATTATTTCATTCACAATTATGGTATTATATATATTATTTTAAATTTAAGAAATTCTAAAAATAAAACAAAAGTAGGGATGAAAAACAACGTAAGGCCACGCCGGTCATTTAACGTATTTGCATACGACAGGGATCCCCCATCGGTCTTAAAATGACCGAAGAGTCTAGACACTAGACACGACTAGGAGGACGAGGAGGTAGCGGGGGTGCGTACCATCAACCAGCCGCCCCTGTTCTTTTTCTGCCTCTCCTTCTATTTATTACTGCTGCCCTGCCCCCCATGCCATGTGGGCCCATCACTTTTTTTTTTTTAAATTCATTTTTAGTTTTATTTTTTTATTTAACAACCCCCAATGGACCCCAAGCACCAACTCTAACATGCATTCTCAGACTCCAACTTCTCTTCCTCCTCTCCTCTAATTCGCCGTCACCAAAAACCCACCCCAATCAATCATCCCTCCCTAATCTATCTATAAGTCATTTCATCAAACACTTCTTGATCTCTTGGTCGTGTTCCCTAATTCTACCTTTTAACTCACAATGGGTGCGTAGGTTTTACTTCCTCGTTCGCCTCGAGCGTGCGGCAGCTGAAAAAAGGGTATACATAGATAGCTACAATCCTTCGTAGCTTTTCTTTTGTTTTTTTTTTTTAATAAAAGATTATAATAAAGAGATTGTGCTCTTTATCCGGTGATGCTCGGTGTACTCTGCGCTCGCCCCAAGCCTTGGCTCCACACCGCACTCTCCTTATCTCACACCCACGGCTCCACGACGGCGGCCGCGGCTCATATTCAGAACCGGCTCTTCGGTAGCCCTGTTTTGAGATCCGTAGTTATCACCTCCTCCAACAACAACAACGGCGATCATCATAGGAGGCATCACTCCAGTACTTGCAGGCTCTTTGGCGGATGTGGCTTGACGGCTTCGGTGTGGCACGCGATTCTGCCCGCTGGAGAGGGAGATGTCGATCCCTGCAGGCCCAGGAGGACGCTGGTGTTCCACCACAATGATGAATTGATGAATAAGGGAGAAGGGTCCTGGAATGTGGCTTGGGATGCTAGGCCCGCGCGCTGGCTCCATTATCCTGACTCTGCTTGGCTACTCTTCGGTGTCTGCGCTTGCTTGGCCGCGCCGCCAATTTTGGATTCGTCTGATGTTGTCATCTCATCCGAGCCTAGCACTGTGGAACAGGAACTGGATGAATTTCGAGCTGAAAATGAATTAGTAATTACCGATGCAGAGAATGAAAATTCCGACACGTTCAAAGTGACAGGTAAGTTTGATTCTCAGTGCTAGTGCTTGTATTGAATGAATTCGAAAAATTCTTGACATTTACTCTATTTCAAAAGAAGAAGTATGATGAAACTGAATGATTGGATTGAGCAGGAGTGCTAGCTGACGGAAGGTGTTTATTCAGAGCGATAGCCCATGTGGCTTGCTTGAGGAAAGGGGAAGATGTTCCTGATGAAAACCGTCAAAGGGAACTCGCTGATGAATTAAGAGCTCTTGTATGTTTCCAAGTCTTTATCTTTTATTTTAGTTCTATTTCCCTGAATGATTCACTGAATGTTTTTGTGGGGTTTTCTTCTTTTCCTTGCTGTGTTTTTTGGTGGGCAGGTTGTGGAGGAGCTGTTAAAGAGGCGGAAGGAAGTTGAATGGTATCTTTTCTTTTTCAAGTTTTGATTTTTGAAATAGTAATTTCTGTTGGTTGGAGTTTCCGGATGCTGACGATTGATTCTGTTTTCATTCTCATAGGATTATTGAAGGTGATTTTGATGCTTACGTCGAAAGAATTGAGAAGCCTTATGTATGGGGTGGAGAACCAGAGCTACTGATGGCTTCCCATGTTCTCAAGTGAGTGCCTTTTGACTTGCTCATTTTGATATCTTGCTCTGCTCATCTTAGTTTGGCTTAATTCTGTCTTTCTATTTCCCTTTCTTGCAAATCCCATATTCCATTTCAGTTGATGCTTTCTCCTTTTCTTTAATCCAAGAAAAGTAAAAAGTTGATGGTTTTGGTAGTTTTCTAAGTGATCTTTTATACTTTTAAAATTGTCTGACTTTGTATTAAAAACTGAAGCAACTAAAGAGCATATAATTGATTCTTTACACCCAACATAGGGTTGAGCTCATGTGCTCAAACTGTATCTTAGCTAAGCAACAAACTCCTTTGAGAATTTTGAAACATTGTTTTTACTGTCTTTGTTGTCACAGGACGCCTATTTCTGTGTTCATGCTTGATAGAAGCTCTGGTAGTTTGAATAATATAGCAAACTATGGTGAAGGGTATAGGAAGGATAATGAAGACTATCCTATCAATGTTCTGTTCCATGGTTATGGACACTACGACATACTGGACGTTGTCCCTGAAAGTTACCAAAAAGTGGAAGCATAGAAGCTTGGCATAACACATACAATAAGACGTTTTAGTTGATGATCACAAACCAAATTTGGCAGGAATAAATGAAAATTTTTCCGCAGGCTTTGCGGGTATTCTTTCCAGCTTTGAAACAAAGCGCCTTTTTTTTCCCCTGATGCGTGTTGTTTAGGCTTCATTGAATTAGCTGAAGTGGCTTTGTTCGATATATCGGCGTGTTTCCAGTTTTGTAGATTCTGGTTCTCTTCTAGGATTTTTTTTCTTTCTTAAAATCTCTTGTTGAACACTAAACTGAAGATATTTATATCTAAATCCAATTTGTCTATTCAGGGTTACCAAATGCTAGTTTCCATTTTGCAAGATTTTCGAAGGTTGTAGACTTGTAGTATTTTATTCTTCACATGGTGCTTAACCACTTCTTGCTGTTTCTTTTGACAATGTTAAAGAATGCTAATTGAGAAATAATACAATAAAGTCCACTAGCTCTTCAGGAATGATTTGGTGACCTTAAAGAAAGGGGCACAGGAAAGAAATGTCCCTTTGGAGAATCCGAAAGATGAGTGTCTGTCTATCGAGGCTGCAAGCGCCAGGTCCCCTGAGTTCTTCCCAGTTCTGAAGCCTCTGTTTCTTCTCACAATGAGGTGGGATTGGGGACAAAAGTCCCAACATATCCGAATGCTGCTATGAAGAAAACCATGGACTGAAGGAAGAGGTATACAAAGAAGTGGTTCTTTCCAGAACTAACATCGTAGCACCCGCAAAAGAACAGATAGAACCCGAAAAATAACTCGAGAAGATGTATTCTGCAACATTTGACAACAAACGAAAACTCAGAAGTTGGCTCTAAAACCTTAAAAACATGGTATATACCTGAGACTTAGAAGCATACCTGTCTCTAATTCTGGAACAGGGTTTCTTGGGAGCTTTAGAACCCAGCTTGGTTTTCAGGGCATCTCCCAGTTTCTGTGTCACAATCCACTCATTAACTCTTCCTACCTCTAGCAGACCTAACAATGTCGCCTTGGTTCGATGCAAAGACATAACGTTTTCGAAGAGTATCCAGAAGACTACTAAGTGGAGTGATCTGCAGAGAATAACAGTCAGTTAGATCAAAAGCCAAAACACTGCAGCAGTAATTAGGTTGGGAAAATTAAGGTTTCGGTAAGAATATAGGACGACCTTGGAGTCCCTACTGCATTCAGGAAAGTGATCACAGAGGGAATATAGATAGCTCCCCATGTAGGAACTTGTACTTCCGGAATGACAACAGTTGCAGGCAGAACAACACAGTAGAAGAAGAATGTGACTGTATGTGCTAATATTTTGCGAACAAGGAAGAAACTGTATAGAAGATAGAACTTCTTCCAGGGAGAGACTTTCTGCGATGAACAATCGACGATTAGGATCCCAGAAAATGTACATGAAAAAAGCGAAAGTTATACCTTGCATCGGACGATTTCCATTGCCATCTTTCTGAAAAGATTAGCCGGACCACAGGACCATCGGTGTTGCTGGTTTCTGTAGGTTTTGAAAGTACTTGGTAGTTCGTTCTTTACCTGTTTGGGAACGCAGATAAAGACTTGATTAAAGACAAAAAAGAAGTTCAAGAGAACTAAAGACTTCATTAATTTCTGCAATTGTACCTTGACTTCACCAGCATACACAAATTTCCAGCCTTTCAGGCTTGCTCGGACAGCCAAATCCATATCCTCCACTGTCGTTCTGTCCAGCCATCCTCCGGCTTCGTTGAGCGCAGAGATGCGCCATACGCCGGCAGTTCCTATGTTATACGTATAAAGATCAAGATGAATGTGGTTGTCGATCCCTGAGTCAAGTGGATTAGGAAAGAAAAGGACCCTGGAATTCCTACCATTAAAACCGAAAAATGAGCAAGTGAAAGATCCTACTTCTTGCTCCACAATGAAATGGTAATTCAGGGACATCTCTTGCATTCTTGTCATCAAGCATTCGTCAGAGTTGACTGCAGCAGAAAAGTCAGAAACTTCAAACATGTATTCAAATCTCTCAGCCCGCATCTTTTAATTAATCAGAAGGAGATTTACCGAAACTCCAGCGAGATTGCACGAGGGCTAACTCGGGGTTGTGTACAAGAAAAGGAATGGTTTGTCGCAAGAAATTGTGGTCAGGTTGGAAATCTGCGTCAAAAATGGCCACATAGTCACATAGTCTCACGTAACTGTGCTTCATTCCTTCCCTAAGAGACCCTGCTTTGTGACCAATACGATTCTCCCTGATCTCATATTTTATGTTCACGCCTTTGCCTGCCCATTTTCTGCATTCTTCCTGAACTAAGGCCTGTGATTTATGCATTTGCTATGAAAATCATGCCCAAAATGCCAAAAACAGTAAAGATAATAGTGGTAAACCTAAACAAGAATTACAAGATTTTAACATGAATGAGAGATCCATGCACGAAGAAATTTTCATCTGTCAAAAATCCTGATAAAATGTTATATCTCTGAAGAGAAATCTGAATCTAGAGAAGTGTTTTTCATAGCAACCTTGATAGCAGGGTCGGTTGAGTCATCAAGAACCTGAATTATGACTCGATCAGCCGGCCATGATATGCAACAAGCAGCTCCAATGGAAAGCTGATACACCTAAATTAATCCAACATTATCAGGATATGGTAAAAAAGATGGTATTTTGGTAGATCATCATCTGCCCAAATGAACTATGCAGATTCATTTCAGCGCAGTACGTGTACCTCCTTTTCATTGTGCATCGGTATTTGAACCAAAACCATAGGATAAACTGAACTACCCATCTCCAAATCATCCTTCATTGCCTCCCATTTGTACTTCTTCTGAGGTTTCCATCTAAAAACCCTGATCAGAAACACGACGATTCCCATATAAACTCGTTCCAAGAACAGCATTATGGACATGATCAAGCACAAAAAGACCATTATTTTCAGTAGTGGCACCAGTAGTTGTACTTTGGCCTCCTGCCAGAGCAACCCAAGTTGGGAAATGCCATAGAAAACCTCAGGGTAAAAAGCAGCTAATGAATTCCTATCCATTTCTTGAACTAATTATAGTTTTGATCGAACAAGCATGGGAAATCAGTTCAGTATAATGAACTTCTGCGGCAGCATGCAAATATATGTGAAGAAGGATGGTGGTGTTGGGAGCAGGAGTTTAAAAGTTTAAATTAATGAATGTTGCTTTGCGAAGACAACACGAATGGAGAAAGACCAAGCTTCCTGCTATGGTTGGCGCAGCCGGATGGCTTTGATTTTGATTTTTGCTTCAGGGTTACTCTATGCATGCACCAAGTTGCGACTGTTAGATACTGAAATTTTGATCATTTCTTAAGTTAAAAATGGGGGTTCTTGATCAGAAAGGTTCTTGACTTTTATGGACAAATCCAGAATCTTGGGATAGTTGTACTTGGTATTGAATTGAAATTAGGTATTACTAGTTATCTATCAAGCATTATTATCTCAATTTTTTATAAAATTATTCTTTGATTTTAAAGGAGTCTAAATTAGAATAGTAGAAAGTAAAAATTACAACGATAACTAAGTACTCTTACAATATTATGTTAAAGAAATTGTTCTTTTATAATTTCTTCTAAACTAGCCATTAACCTCATATTTATCCAACTATCTATTCTCCCTTATTTTTCTTCAGCTAGAACCAAATCCCCTTTCAAATCCAGAAAATATTCATTTTAAAGAAATTATATGATACACAAGTCTTAAATTTTGTAGTTTCTTCTAAACTAGCCATCAACCTTATATCTTTTCAACAGTATTCATAGTCTGAAATAGTATAGTTTTCTTTTTTTTTTTTTTCTCATATTTTGGGATAGAAGAGGGTAGTGGTAGTAATTTACAAGTTGGCGAACAAACGGTAAGTTTTGGCGTCCAGAATTATTTGCCTCACCGACGCAACAGCCCCGACCACCGCCAATACGGTGGAGGCGACTCCAATGAATGCGTTTCCCCAATAAACTATGCTCTTCTTCGACGGCTTGAACGTCAAGTTATAAAATATCATCGGCAATATAAAATCCAGAGGGATGCAACCGAAGGCCCCCGCCAGCGCCATGATGTCTCCGAAGAAGGGAAACATCGCCGCCAGCGTTGTCGACACCACCATAGAAAACGACCGGAATATCAACCGGGGCATGACGTTCCGGGCCGAAAACTCCCCCTTCTTGGGATCCGCAAACGCCCGCTCTATAACAACGTTTGTGGGTTGCATGTAAACCTGTATACATTGAAATTAATCAACGTGGTTTTTGTTAATTTGCAAGATAATTTTGGAATGGAAGAGGTGATTGGGATTGGATTAAGTACCAAAGTGACGGCTGAAACTTGGATTAAGGTGAAGACATTGGTAATTAAAAGAAACGATTTGGGGAGTAAAGGACGATTGTCGACCATGAAATTGGAAAGGACTGATTGCTGAGATTGGTTTCCGAAAGCCCAGTAGCCTGAAATTGCTACGCTGAAAAATGTGGATATCACTACTGCGTAACAAATCAAGAGCCCTTTGAACATTTTTCCGGTCACCGGAGGGGCTATTGTGGCCTGCATGCACCAAACAACTTCATTAGAAATACTACCGAATTGCTGTCATATAATAAGATAATATTGTTGTAAGACGATGAAAACAAAGTATATGATCGAATTATTGTCATATAATACAATAATATTACGGGGCTATAAAAAACAAACTGTTAACCGAATTATTACGATAATATTATACGGCATGATAAATTGACCTGTATTTCAGGAATAATTCCGTTGCCATATGTTGTAGCAATAATCGCAAAAGCATTGAAAAATCCAAATGCCCGATTCACTCCAGATTTAGTAATAGTGTAGTCTCTTGTAGGAGCATTTTTCGAATATCCTGCATGTACAAATTAGGATTTTTTTTTTTTTTTAAACTACAAGTTAACTTACTCAAATCAGAGAAAAATTAATAGTCTTGTTTGTGATATTAAAATAATATTATAACAACATTATATTTATAATAATATTTATTACCGATATATATGGCTCCTGCAGTTGTGCAAGCACAATAGGCAAGGCAAAGGAGAAGAGAGACAAGGTTGATATGCCTGAGTGAGTGAAACGATGGCATTTGTACCATCACCAGTGTTACCCCTCCAAAAATAATTATAAATTGGTAGAGTTCCATTGTTCCGTTTGGTTTTATCAGCAAATAAATATACTGCCAAAAAAAAAAAAAAACAAACAAATTAAGAAAAACTAAATAATTATTAAAAAAATACTATTTATTATTATTCTATGCAAAAATATCAACATAAAAAGTCAATGCAATTTTTTTCTAAATGTCAATAGGGTATCATCCATTCACCATCTAAAATTTTCAATAAATAATTATTTTGGATCATTTCTATCTCCGTTTGAGAAAATAATATTTATAGTATTATTTTAATTTAATAAATAATAATATTATTAAAGAATGTGAGAGTATTAAAAATATATATAATATTATTCTGTAATAATATTATTACAGAAACAAAATACCGTTTGCCGTACGTTAGTGATAACACTAACCTTGAGGTTCTGTCCACCAAGAAGTGTACATGCAATGACAGCCGAATAGCATATGCCCAATTGAAGTGGGCCCACGAAATAACGGCCCCATTTTGGCCCTATATTCCAATCAATCAACTAGTTAGCCCACCCAACAATTTACCCTAAACCTAATAAACTTGTACACATCACCACAACGTCACGCTGTAAATCATGTGTTGGCATGTAAAGATGCAATTCTTATGCCATATTTCTGAGTATATGGGTAAAAGATATAATAATAAATATTAAATTAAATATAATTAGAGGATATATTTGTTATCTCTATTTCAAAATATAAATTATTTTAAACTTTATACGTATATTAAAAATATTATCTGACAAGAAGGAGATAAATGTTATTAATAGACAATTTTTATTTAAAATCAAGAGATTCTTAAGTTCGAGTGAGTTATTGTAGATGACAAAAAAATTATAATTAAAAAAAAAAAGTGATCATGAATGTATATTTAAAAATTTTAAATTATAAATTCCTTTTATATTTCTAATTAATTATAAATAATTTTATATTTATTTCAAATATTAATTACATCAACATTCAAACTTATTAATTAGTAAATTTATTTTAAATAATAATTAGAATGAATTACATTTATCTCCTTATGATCTGATAAAACTATCAATTGTCCAATGAAGTTTCTGATAACTCCAATGAGGTTTCTGATAACTACCAATAATTAGAATGATGTTAATTTTTTTAAAATAATAATAATACTTACATCAGCATTAATATTTTTTTTTTCTCGTTGGTCGATTAGGAGATTAAATATTATTAATTTGAATAATAAAAAAATATATATTGTTTTTAATATCTGATGAGATAAATAAATATAATAATTCACATAGGAGTATCTGATATTTTATTCAAACGGCCCCTGAGGTCGCCCGTAACTTTGGACTTTGTAGTATCAAATCAAGGGAGTAAGAAAGTCAGCAAGTCAAACTAAATTCAGTTTAATGAGTACTGACAAAATGCATCGAAGTTGGAACTAGGAATCCCTTTTGGTCAATGGTGACGATTCCCGATTCCGTATCTTTAAATGACACTTTCCCATGACCAAAAACAATCTCTCAATATTATCAAATCTCACTTAATATACTTTACTATTTTTAAAATAAATAAATAAAACTTCATTAACCAAGGCCCAGCTCCCTTCCCCCTGGCCCAAAGATGAGCTCAACGTTTGATTTTTGTTTATTTCTATAAATAGTATTTACGATATTTTCAACTTATTTTTCAATTTTTTAAGAAAGAAATGGATTTTTGTAGAATAGAATAATTTTAGATTCATATTTATCACTTATTGTATGCATAATTATTTTGAGTAAAGTGTATAAATTTGAAAGTTATTGAACTAAATTTTTGGCTGGATGTTATAATATATTGCATGGCATTTGTCGCTGTAATTATTCTTAACTAGGATTAAATCCAAAAAGACGGGAAAAAAGTGAAGTTGGCGCACCTAAAATATCATGAGCCATGTCCCTGAAACGAAGCTGGCGCTTTCCAATGGCGGCATGGTGCTCCAAAACAAGTGACAGAAGGTTATACGAGTAAAACGTCACCAGTCCGGCAATTGTTAGACACACGACTCCGGCCGACCACCCCAACAACGCCAAAGCAAAGGGCAAGCTCAGAAGCGCCGGCGCCACAATCGCCGTCGTTAGATGGAATCCACAGTGCCACCATGACCCTGCCAAAAAAAAAAAAAACTACCATAAATCTTGTTTCTAATATTCAACGCCCCAACCAGCCACCAAAAACCACCGGCAGTGTCTCCTTGACTTGGAAGATTCAAGAACTTAAACGTATGTATGAACAGATCTAGATGAGTGAGGTTTCTAGCTAACCTTTGGATTTGAGGACGAAAAGGGCGCCAGCATCCAGCTTATCATCTTTGTTAACGGGGAATATTGCTGTGGCCGCAGCCGCACGGCCGTTTTCTGAATCTCCTACTGCTGCCTTGGGGAACTCTGCAACATAGCCGCCGCCACCCATATTTTCCCGGCGGGATTAACTGAATTGAAAGAGATATGTATGGACGGACTGCCCCGCAACAATTCGTGGATTGGACACAAAACTGGTTGTTTTATATACATGTAAGAGGTCAGTGAAGTCAATGGTTATTGCTTTCACATGGTATCGTGTCTTATTGACAATTGTTACGTTAATAATTTGATTGTTATCTTGGCCAGCGAATTTCAGTATGCATGTTTATTGGGCGAACAAATTCGTATATCTAATATTTATAATTAACTAATCCGTATACGATAATTTTAGAATTATATTACAAAATAGTATATATATTGACAAATGATAAGATTATATTGTTTAGAATAAAAAATATGATAATTTAAAAGATTTTAATGTTAAAATAATTTTAGATTTGTACAATAGACTATCTTACATGATAAGATTATGTAATAATTTGTCATAATCAATAATATAGATACCGATTAAACTGACAAAATGATGTAGGAATAATCTTTAAAAAAAAAACCAATTAAACTAGGAATTATTGCTTAATTAAAAAATTAGTGTTACTTTTGTGTCATAAAATGAATATTAAAAAATTGAAGAGATCAAATTGGGGGGTGTTACTATTTGTAGCTCAAAAACGCTATTTGTAGCTCAAAAAATTTTGTAAATTTCCAACTTTATCCTTCATTCAAAACATATTATAAATTCATTTCGCAATCCAAAAACACCCTAAATAAAAGAGAAATATTGCAGAAAACGTCACAATCGTCGTATATTTACGTTGAAGCGAACGCATTGGTCGAAGATTCTGGGGAAAATGGTACGTGTTTGACGTATTTTTTTGTCGTTCGATTTGTTAGCGAATTCCTTGGTACACACGCCCAGTTTGGGCGCATTTTCCATGGTGCAAACGCCCAAAGAAGTAGTGACGTCCATGGTAAGGAATAAAAATGTGGTCGTGGATACCATGGAAGGGACCGAAAAAGTAGGCGTGTGCACCATGGACCGAAAGATGTGTGGGAATGCCATGGACCAAACGCTAGGCGTTTGTTCCATGGTTCAAACGCCCAAAGTGGGCGTTTCTGCCATGGAACAAACGCTAGGCGTTTGTTCCATGGTTCAAACGCCCACTTGGGCGTTTGAACCATGGAACAAACGCTGGGCGTTTGTTCCATGGCAGAAACGCCCAAAGTGGGCGTCTGAACCATGGAACAAACGCTGGGCGTTTGTTCCATGGCAGAAACGCCCACTTTGGGCGTGTGATACCATGGAACACACGCCCAAAATGACGTTTCTACCATGTTTGCTATATTTAAAGAATATTTTATTATATATTATTTCGTAGTATTCGTCAGTGTTAATATTGTAATTATTCATTTGTATTTTTACTTTTTATTATTGAAAAATTGAACTTACATTATTGTTATAAATTATGCAGGATCCAGTTGAAATTCCCGATTTGTCGCAAGATTTGAGCGCACTTTTTTCCTCGCCTGTATACTTTGCTACTGAAGAAAAGGCCTTTGAGCATTGCAAGGAAGTAGCTAAGGAATTACGGTTCGAGCTGGCACATAGACCGCGATGTTGATGCCATGCTGAGGAAAAAGATTCGCGATGAGAAATTGAGGTCCGACGTGAAAGGCATGTGGAAGAAACTTAAATATGTAAATGTTGAAAAAACATATCTCAAGTCACATATATGAAAGACACTTAGTAAAATAAAAAGTAAATATGCATAAATTACGAATGCAAATTCCAATATAGTAATTCAATTTTAACGCTAAATAGTTATAGATTTTTAAGCATGTACCTTTAGCTGTAAACCGCCCATCAGATTTGCTGCGAATCTGAGAGACGTTCTCCTCGCGGATATGCACATCATCGCCCTGATCATCCCCACTCGCTCCACTATCCTCCTGATCCTCTTCACTATCCATCTGCTCCTCCCCACCTCCACCTCTATGATCGTCCTCCTCGCCTATGTGCTCCTCCTCCCCGCCGAGGAAAAAATCATGCCCGCCTAGGATGTACTGCTCACCACCAGTGAGGTAATCCGAACTGGGCATGATATAATCCTCCCCGTGTATGTCATGATCCGTACCTCCTTCGTATTGCTGCTCATCCATCCAATGCTGGGATGAGCTACCCCTATTTGCTCTCTGCTTCCGATACGAAGCAGTAGGCCGCTGTCGTGGTGCAGGTGCATCCGGAGCCTACAAAACAAATAATAATTCAAAAATTAAGTTAACAATAATTAAATTAAATTGGTATAAAATTAGTGAAATAAGTTAAACAATATTTCAAATAATTCAAATTAGCCATAAAAAACAAATAACATATGTGCAAATAAATAATTTTAACATTAGACACATAAATTCAATAATTAACTCAAACAAGTTAATGCTAATTTAAATAATTAAAATTAACCAAAACAAACATTGATAAATTATACAAATAAATAATATACACATTACACACATAATTATTACGATACAAATTGAAATAATTAAAAGTACCTAAAAATTAACATTAACAACAATTATTAATCAATTAAAATTAATATAATTAAAAAATTATTAAAAAAAATTGGGACGCCCATTTTTTGCGCTCCGGCCATGGGCCGGACGCATGATCCATGCGTCCGGCCATGGTGCCGGACGCACAACTAATGCGTCCGGCACCATGGCCGGACGCATGGATGATGCGTCCGGCACCATGGTCGGACGCGTCCTCCATGCGCCCGGCACCATGGCCGGGCGCATGGTTTTGTCTCTCCTACCATGGTATTTGCGTCCCATTTTAAAGTTTGTACCATGGTTATTACTTAAATTCATGTCGCGACATCCATGGGTCGAGTGAATTTTTCCGAAATTTGTCTGTTAAAAATTTATTATTCTTAATTCGGGGTTACTTTAGTCATTTTACCTCTTTTTATGAGCTACAAATAGCGTTTTTGAGCTACAAATAGCGTTTCAGCAAATTGGGACAGGCAGGCAGGACGATATTAGTGGTTAAAGTTGAAGAAGCAGTCAGAGTGAGGGCTAAATTACGACACTACCCCGAGTGGAATTTTTGGACATTCTGAAGCTGGAAGGAATCTGGTCCGTCCGTGTATTTATTTGGTTTATTGTAGTACGCAACGTCGCATTAATTTCTTGCTTTGTGTGAACGGTACGAGATTCTATAACTCTCTCTAGTCATTTTTATAAGTCACTATTCTCATGTTTTTTTATAGTGATGTAATCAAAGGTATTAGATTTATAGTTTTGAAGGTAAAAGTATGGAAAAAAAATACAATTTTAGTCTAATAAATTTATTCATTTCACTCCTTTTATCCAATATGTTTGATTTCCACCAAAAATACTCATTACGTTTATATTTTTAAGCGATTTTAATCCATTAACTTACTACAACAGATTTTTGTATTAGTTAAAGCAAGTTAAAGGTAAAAAGGGTCATTTTAAAACGGCTTAAATCCATTTTTGGTCCCCTAAAATAGGAGCTATTTCGATTTTGGTCTATCTTTTTATTCGTCACCAATATTAGTCCACTTAATTTTTTGGCAATTATAGTCATTTTTGACAAAAATACCCTTTGAGTAACGATTGACTAATTCGCTGGCGTCGTTAGTCAACCATTAGTCAAAATGTATTTTTTATAAAAAATGACTATAATTACAAAAAAAATTTAAGTATGACTAGTTTTGGTAACGAAATAAAAAGATTGACCAAAACCAAAATAATTGTTATTATGAGGGACTAAAAAATGAATTTAAGCATTTTTAAAATAATTATTTTTATCTTTGATTTGTTTTGTTTGACGAATACAAAAACATGTTGTAACAGGTTAATGGATCAAAATCGCTTCAAAATGTAAATGTAATAGGTATTTTTAGCAGAGACCAAACATGTTGGACCAAAAGAGTGAAATGACCAAACATATTGGACAAAAATTACATTTTTTCCGTAAAAGTATGGATAGATTAAGAGGATTAAAGGGGGTAAAAATATTATTAGGTAGGGGGGTTAATAGATAATAAGTATATAGTATTAAATTGATAAAAAAAAATCATGTAAAATTTAAAATAAAATTAGATCAAAGTAAGATAGAAGATAAATTTCAAAAAAATTAATAATTTGTGAAAATACACTAAAAAATAGAGAAATAGTGATTGTAAGGAGAAAAACAGATTAGAGAAAGTCACGTAAGTAATTTATGATTTTAAATTTTCTTTAATTTGTTTCATTAATAGGTACTAGATTGTGGGCTCCTACATCGCACGAACACCCATAATAACGATCGAATTATTTATAACACTAATAATAATTTAAATATTTTATATAAATGTTAAATAAGTGTCATTATTTTACAAATAATTTGTATATAATTTTTTAGTAAATGATTATATTAATAATTTATTTGTCCGTATTATTATTATAGAATTTGTTATATAATGAAAATAATGTTAATGATTTTTTAATTCAAATAGGTAATATAAATAATAATTCTTAATAATTATTATAAATATATGTTTAAAATTTTCACTTATTTTATTTTATGTATAATTGTTGTTCTAATATTATTATTTATTAAATTATATATATCAAAATTGATAAATATATATATAAGTAAGTTATTATATTTAAAAGTTAAAATTAGAATTCGTGTATGATTATTAGTCGTGCACTGTAATTATATTAATTAAAAATTAGTATAAATAATAGTTATAAATTAAAATGATATAATAATTTTTTTTTTATTGCAAACTCAAGATTTGAACCTCCGACCTCAAGTTTACAATTCCCCACCCTTACCACCTCTCTAAACCCTCCCACCCCAAAATAATATAATAATTATTAATATATTATCATTATAGTGTTAAATTATTAATTGAGTGATTTACACTTATATATTTTTTTAATTGATTGTTTGAATAAAATAATATGATGAATAGAAAATAAATAAAATCAAAGTTAATTAAATTAAATAATTAAATATTATATATATTCATGTAGAATATAGGAAGATATGTATAAAAAAATAAAAATATAATTTTTAAATTAAGATAAACATAATCAATAAATAATATTATAAATTTTAAAATGAGATTAATGATAATTTTAGTAATTGATAATTGAAATTTAAATTGGTTGATTGATTAAAAGTGTAATTTTTTATCTTATAGATAAATACATTATATTAAATTTGTTTAAAATTATAATAAATTTGAAATTTGAATTATTTTTTATTTTTTTGAGAAAATGTGAAATTTGAATTAGATATATATTATGTTTATTTGTTTATAATGTGAATCACATTATATCGAATTAATGATACTTTGAGATAAGACATTAGATGATAATGATTATTTTTGTTTAATTTTATAATAAATGTGATATTTTAATTGGATATATATTATGCTTATTTGTTAATAATCATAATTATTTAAAAAACATATTAAAAATGTTGTCATCAAGAAATTAATGAATTTTAGATTATTAGTTTCTTATCATACAATATTAATTTTAAAATTAAATTATGTTTAAAATAAATAAAAATAAAAATATATGAATGTATTATTAACATTTAAAGAGTTATAAATTTGTAGTTATTGGAGTATAGATGAAGAATATATTGAGATCTCGTTGGCAGGTTAAAAAAGTGAATATATAAATATTTTCAATTTGAATATGGAGAAAAGAATATATGATTAATTCAAATTATTAATGTGAAAGTAAAAATTAAACATACCAACAAAAATATATTTTCTCTCATTAATAATAATATTGTTACAAACTCCAAATGCATTAAAATATTTAAAATGAAGAATTGTATAGTTATTTGGGTATAAAAATTAAATAATATTTGTACTAATTTCTTCGACAATGATAAGTAACAATGCTTAATTTAATTAAAGAAAATTGTATATGCGCAAGTAGTGAGAATTAATTATTAACATGAATAATTAAAAAATTATTAACATAACTACATTATTGAAAAATTAATTTAAAAATAATGAAAAAATAATTTGCTCAAAGGAAATACAAATTTTATTATTACAATTAATAGAAATTTTAAGAGATAATGGAAAAAAGTTAAAGAAATATCAAAATTAAAATTGATTAGAATAATTACGGAGATGAAGAATTAGAGAGATTTGTTGGTTATTTGTGGCACCCATGAAGATTTTTTGAAAAAAAATAAAATAACATGATAATGAGTCTATATCATGATTAAACAAATAATAATTGAATTGTGATAAAAAAACAGTAGTAAAAATTTATTGAGCCACTGAAAAAATGCAGAAAAAATTTTATTATTATTACAAATAGTTAAAATTTTAAGAGATAATAAAAAATGGTTGGATAAAGATGAAAATTGGAATTGGTGAGAAGAGTTAGGGAGATGAAGAATGAGAGAGATTTATTGATTTCTTGTGTAAATCATGAATATTCTGAGAAAAAAAACACGAATGAAAAAACAAACATGGTAATGAGTTTTTATCATAACTAAAAATATAATGAAGATATAAAATAAAATAATTAAACCAATAATAATTTAATTATGAAAAAAAGTGTAGCTATATCAAGCCACCGAAACAATAATAAATTTTTTTATTATTATAATCAATAAAAATTTTAGGAGATAATGAAAAAATAGATGGATAAAGATTACAATTACAATTGATGAGAAGATCTATAGAGACGAAAAGTGAGAGATTTGTTGATTTCTTGTGTAAGTGATGAACATTTCTAAAAATAAAAAAAACACAAAAATATAGTAATTAGTCTCTATAATGATTGAAAAACATAATGAAGATATAAATAAAATAATTAAACTATGATAAAAATAAAGTAGTGAAAAAATATCGAGCGATCAAAAAAAAATATTACAATTAATAAGAATTTTAAGAGATAATGAAAAAAGAGTTGGAGAAATATCACAATTAAAATTATGTGAGAGATGTAGGGAAATGAAGGATGAAAGAAAATTCTACATTTTTTGTGCAAGTCATGAAAATTTCTGAAAAAAACAAAAATATGTTAATAATTATTTATCATGATAATATATAATCATATATAATGACGATATAAGTAAAAGAATTAAAGAAAATAAATATACATTGAAGATTTGTGATGATTATACTAAATTGTTTATCTTTCAAAGGCAAAACAATAAATAATACTACTTTTGAAGAATATGGAGGGAGATGAAGTCATGAATATTTTGGTTGAAAATTTTGACTTTGCGTGGTGTGGTTTGGTGTTGTGATAATAGATAGTTGATTTTATAATAAGACTTTAAGAAAAATATAGGATTATATTTTATAATTTGAATTGATGATAATTGATTATTAGTTACTAATAGTAATAATAATTGATAAGTTAAATTTAATTTATTGATAGATTGAGAAGGGAACGTGAATGAAAAATTTTTTTTTTATAAAAATACTTACATGTCAGCAAATTTATGCCATGTATTCAGGTAGAAGAACTATTGTTAAAGGAAGTATGTCAAATTTAAGATATCATGCTTTAGATAATACAATATGATTATTAAATATGTAAGAAAATAAATCTTTAGACGAACATTTTACACGTTGGCAAACAAACGGTAATTCTTGGCATCAAGAATGATTTGCCTTACTGAAGCAACTATACCTAAAATCGCCAAAACTATGAAGGTAACTGCGATCACTGCGTTTCCCCAATAAGCTATGCTCTTCTTCTTCGATGGATGCTTGAAGGTCAAGTTATAAAACACCATTGGCAATACGAAATCCAGAGGGACGAACCCGAATGCCCCCGTCAGCGCCATCATGTCCCCGAAGAAGGGCAACATTGCCGCCAAGGTCGTCGCCACCACCACCGACACCGACCGAGATATCAACCGGGGCACGACGTTCCGGGCCGAGAACTCCCCCTCCTTAGGATCCGCAAACACCCGCTCTAGTATAACATTCGTGGGTTGCATGTAAACCTGTAGTAATTAATGTTAATTGATCACGTAAAATTTATTAAAGAAAAAAGGAGGAAGCTGAATGCATTTGATTAATGGGTGATGAAAGTTTGATTACCAAAGAGACGGCTGAGAGTTGGATTAAGGTGAAGACGTAGGTGATTAAAATGAAGGGTTTGGGGAGTAAAGGCCGATTGCCGACCAAGAAATTGGAAAGGACTGACTGTTGAGATTGGTTTCCGAATGCCCAGTAGCCTGAAATTGCTACGCTGAAAAATGTGGATATCACTACTGCGTAGCAAACCAAGAGCCCTTTGAACATTTTTCCGGTCACCGGAGGGGCTATTGTGGCCTGCATGCACCAAACAACTTCATTAGAAATACTACCAAATTGCTGTCATATAATAAGATAATATTGTTGTAAGACGATGAAAACAAAGTATATGATCGAATTATTAATATATAATAAAAATAGAATTATATAAAATAATAATATTATAGAGCAAATGACAAATTGACCTGTATTTCAGGGATCATTCCATTGCCATATGTTGTTGCGATAATTGAAAAGGCATTGAAAAAACCAAATACCCGGTTAGTTCCAGATTCAAGAATAGTGTAGTCCTTTGTAGGAGCGTTTTTCGAATATCCTGCATAAACGATCATAATTTTTTATAAAAAAAAAAATGAAACAAGTTAATTACGTAAATGTTTGATAATTACGTTTGTTACAATATTCAAAAAGTATTATATTATGATAATATTTTAAAAACTTCTTTTTCTGAAATGAGACAGTGTATTACCCACCGATGTATATGGCTCCGGCGGTGGTGCAAGCGCAATAAGCAAGGCAGAGGAGAAGGGAGAAAAAGTTGATATGCCTAAGGGAGTGGAATGAGGGCATTTGTACCATCACCATTGTTACCCCTCCAAAAATAACTATAAATTGGTAGAGTTCCATTCTTCCATTTGGTGTTGTGAGCAAATAAATATACTGTAAAAAGAAAATATAAGAAAATAAATTAACCAAAAAAATGATTATATATATATTTTTTGTTTCCTTATTCACTTAAAATATATTATTATAATCAATAATACTTTCATCTCAAAAAGAATCATTCAATTTATAATATTATTTAATAAATATCAAAGAAAAGAAAGTGAAGTGAGAGAGGTTCGCCAAGGAGTGTAAATGAAATGACAGTCCCATAGCATATTACAAATTGGATTGGGCCCACCAAATACCGGCCCCATGCAGGTCCTGTCCCAAAAGAGCAGTTAGTTCCGTCCAAAATTATAGGGTAATTTATTAAATATATTTTTTTTAAAAAAATTTTACTCTATTTTTATTAAAATATTCTTATTATTTTCATTTTATTATTTTAGTCAATATTTCCTTTTCGGGGGATAAATAATGCCAAGCAAATTGGATTGGTTTTCAATGGAAAGAAACTTGGGCCGCCCGTGACTTAGGACTTGGCTTCTGGTTTCGTAAGTAATGGTAATCAAAGTCAGCAAGTCAAATTCATGTACGCACCCATTGTTCAACGGGAAGACATGAAATTATGTATTTTTTAATAAAAAGAAGAAAATCATAGTAACCGCGACCTATTACATGGGAAAAAAAATTAAAATAAAAAGAGAAATATACGAGCTCAGCAAGAAGTGTATAGGGCTTCACCAATGAACGCCACTTGGCATTTCATTTTTGTCAGATATATAAAAATAGTTATATTTAGATACAGTGTCATTTTTTTTTATTTTTTAGATATAATATAATTTATTTAAAATATTTGTTATTTTATTTTTTTACGCTCATTTTATAAAATAGTTGTAGTTACTTGCTTTGGAAAGAGTTTAGAGCATTGAAGGACATCAGTTTGTTTATTGCACAAACTTTGAAACCAAAATAGAGGAGAGACAGTACATAGTGGTAACCACCCCTTTTGATATGGACATTTTTTTTTTTATTTATTTGGTTCTTTTTATATAAATTTGTAAACAGCAAAATAATAAAAAAACTGCCTCCTTGTATTCCTTTTCTTACTTTTATGGAATGGTTCCGCCATCGGTTCTCAGTTTCGGAACTTTGGACAATTTTCCAAAAAAAAAAAAAAAAAAAGGTAGTAGGTTACATAAAAATTACTTTAATTTGAATATTAAAAGTAGACTAATATTTATTAATAGTATAAATATAAAAAGTTATATACTTATTTGAGATAATAATTAATTTTTAAACAAATAAAAAATAACAATATTTGTGTAGTATATATATATTTGTAATTGTGACGTAATATATAATGTAATTAGTTAGGATTAATTCGACTATTAATGAGCACTTCAAAATAATAACCTTATTATTAGGATTTTGTGTGTGTTTTTATCAATCTTATGACAAAATTAAAATGTTTGCATTTTTATATTAAAATTTTGAAATAATTACTATATTTATTACATTGAAATTTTAGTGATGAGAAATGAGAATTGTGGCAGAAAAGTGTGCGCACCTAAAATATCATCAGCCATATCCCTAAATCGGAGCTTCCGCTTTCCATTGGCGGCATGGTGCTCCAGAACAAGTGTCAGAAGGTTGTACGCGTAGAACGTCACGATGCCGGCGATGCAAAGACACGCAACTCCGGCCGACCATCCCAACAGCGTTAAAGCAAACGGCAAGCTCAGAAGCGACGGCGAAACTATCGATGTCGTTAGATGGTATCCGCAGTGCAACCATGATCCTGCCGTCAATCAATGATCTTAGTTATCAATCCATGAAATAATCAACATAAAAATAATTAAGAAACATAAATTTTCTAAACTCTCTAACCTCTGGATTTGAGGACGAAAAGGGCGCCGGCATCGAGCTGCTTATGATCGTCGTCTTTGTTGCGGGGGAGTGTGTCGGCGGCAGAAGCAGCACGGCCGTTTTCTGCAGCTTGACCACCTTCCGAAGCTGCAGGTTCTCCTCCTCCAACTAGGGTTGCGTTGGGAGGGAGGAACTCTGCCACATAACCACGTCCCATCTTTAAGAAAATGAAAGAGACCGACCGGTCATATGTATCCGGCGGCGGCGACTGACCCCGATAATTGGACGCAGTTTGGGGGACAAAATGAAGAGATTCATCATCATACAAAATTAAATTATATATATTTATAATTAAATAATACAATAAAAGGCCAGCCAAGTCATGCTCATACAGAAATAAAAATAAAAATATTGAAATATCTCCATCCTCCCGCACTTAAATTAATAAATTTGTTATTGACGGTTTTAAAAAGTAAAAATATATTTATAGTATTATATTTCGTTCTTTTTTTACCAACTTTTAAATTTATTTTATTAATATTAATAATATGATTTATTATTTTATCCAAGTTTATTTTATTATTTTATTTGTTTAGTTATTATTAAATTGAGTAGGTTAGTTGCTTAAAAAAAAATTTGAGTAGGTTAGTATTATTAGTATATTTTCTTATTAGCTTCACTAAAATATTTTGTTAAAAATTTTGCAGAAATTCCCTATGCAATACTTTTTTTTTTTAAAATCCTCATCTCGCATCACTTAAATTTAAAATAAAGAATGTCAACCATTAAACTATTGCATTCTTATTCTCTGATATAATTTTTATTAATATTAAAATTCTATCATTAAATAGAGAATTAGAACAAAAGAATCATTAAACTACTACATCCCTGTTCTCTGATATAATACTTTATTACTATTAAAATTCTATCATTAAATATAGAATTAGAACAAAAAATTTGAAAGTTTATATAAAAAATTGAAGGGAGTAAATTTTTAAAAATCCTTCGTTCTTGCTAATTAAATAAAAAGAACTAAAATCTTGTTTCATTCATTTTGCTCCCCAACTAAAACTCAAAAGAAGGTAATCTGTGATTTCCAAACAACGTCACCAAAATCTTAATTGGGCTACAAAAGCCCGTATTCTTGCTAAATTCTTCACGCCCCAACTCTGAAGCCCATGAAAACGAGCACGCCCAAATCTACAATAAATCAAAATGACGAAAAGGCCAAACATTGTGTCCCAAATATCAAACCTACCCAGTGGCACCATTACCAGTTAACTAAACTGAACAAACCGCCATCTTCGTCTTTCTTCCTCTTCTTCATCATTTCCTCTGAACTGCAAATGGGCAAAAGCGATGATTCAATAGCGAGAAGAAGAAACAAAAAGAATAGGAAAAAGCAAGAAAGCAAGGTCTCAACTCGCGTCGCCTCCCTTATTGCTGCTAAAAAGCGTCGATTATCTGGCAAACGCCGCCTTTGTCAGGTATAAACGTTTTACGGTATTTTTTTCCCATTACTTAGAACCACAATGGGTTTTATTTTTCCTTTTCGATGATTTTATGGCTGACAAATAAAACATAGATAATGGGTCTTCATCAGATATCTTAAAGCGGCAAAGAATCATATTATTGGGGGCTCTCTCATTTTTTTTTTCCCCCAATGGTTTTACATAGGATTTTATATGCTATTTGCTTGATTACTTCTGAAGAAATTAATGTGAAGAAAAGGTTATTTATTGACCTGAATGAGTGAGCACTTCGCCAGTTTGCTACTTTCATTTGCTTCAAAACCATGAATAATCGTTATGTTTACAGGGTATGTGTTATAGCATTCCTACAATGGAGGATCCCTTCAATGACAGACATGGTAAAGTTGATTCCATAACAAAAAAGAAACGGCCTGCCCAAACCATTTTAGACAAGAAGCATTCTGACAAGAAACGAGTTTTATCTAAGAAAAGCTCTCCTCCTCATGAAAATCATGCAAGGACAGATGCGCAGGAAGAAAAGTTGCTCAAGCTTGAGAAGTTGGAGGGCAACTCAATCTCATCAATTATCAAATCTCTGAGGGCAAAGGGTTTGGTCAAGAGTGGGAAAACTGAAGGCGCGTTACGGAGGAGACGTGGGGATAACAATGGTGAAGAAGAGGAGAAAGACAAGGTTTTCCAAGATTGCCCATCGAAATTTTTAATTCAATGCCTGAATTCCATTCAAAAGGCTCTTCAGTGTGAAACTGCGTTTAGTAGAGAAGAGCAGCCTTTCTTTGTTAATAAATGGGGAAATGAGTTCTGGAGGAATTATTCAAATGGAAATGATATTGTAGAGATCAGTGTAAAAGATTCTACTTTGGAGCAAATTGCTTGGGTTGCATCATCTGCTGCTGATACTATCACTAGAAAGGATGAAGAAGGAATGTCTTTTAGCAGTCCCTTTCTTTTATTCATAGTGCCATCTCAAGAAAAAGCTGCTCAGGTCTGTAAAATCTGTTTTGCGTATATAGCCACATGTTAGCTTCAGCAGAGATTACATTTCACTTGCCATACTCGACTCTTTAGCATGCTTTTATTTTATCGCCTACGTTTTACCTAGATGGTTGTTTCCTTGTGCACAGAAGAGTAGTTCTTCATACTTCAGTGACCAGAACTTTCTGGAGATTTTTTTCATTAGTTATTGGTCGAGATTTTCAGTTTTGTTTAGAGTTTGTTATGAAGATGTTATAAACTTTAGGGTGATCTTTTTGTGGATTCCAAATTTGAGGCTTTTGGTGACTGGTATATAGTATTTCATTGCACACCTTGAAAGGGGATAAATTCTATATGGATCTTCTACTATCTTTTGTTACTATGTTTTCCAACAGTATATCTCTTTTATATGTTTAAAATCATTTTGTTTTTTGGTGATGGCTTCTCTCTTGGTTTCCTCTCTTCTTTCTCTATGGCAATAAATCCTCTAGTTGTGTTCATGAGATCGAATATCTGATGTTATTAGAGAGAGGAGAGCTAGATATTTATAAAATATACTAATAGTTATGACTTGATACCACTTATTCAAATGACTTTGCAGGTTTTCTATTTGTTATTATTTTGACTTAAAGGGTTATATCTACCCTTTAGTATATAACTTTATCATATAGGTACCTCTCAGTTTTTGAATCTGACAATGTCTCTTATGGAGTTCAGGTACGCCGAATTTGCAAGCCTTTGAAAGCACAAGGAATACATTCAGTGAGTTTGCACCCGGGTGCTTCAATAGATCATCAAATTCACGGGTCAGTTTTGAAATATATTCCCTTGTTTCTGTGTATTAAGCTGATGTTTGCATGGATCAATTCATCTGTTCTAGTAAATCTAGGTACCTTTCTTATGGAAACATTCTTCAAACAAGATTCAAAACATCTTGTAAAAATGTCATGATTAGTTTTACATACTGTTTGACAAACTTGTTTTTATGGTCTATAGACTTGTATCTTTATTTGGTGCCTTGCTACACCCAGCCTTTCGGAAACTTAAAATATCATGTCAGACTGTCAAAGAAATTTGTACTGATTTATGTGATAGGCTGAAGAAGAGTGACACGTGTATAGTTGGAATTGAATTTGTTAATTTTCATATACTGGATTGTGTTGTCTCCTCTTCTTTTTGTATTTTACCATGAAATTTGTGGTGCTTATGATATGTTTTGTGCATGCATGATATTGAGACAATATGGACCTCAACGTTATGCAAGAGACATTCCTTCTCAGATTTTCTACCCTTGACTAGGTTTTATTTGATGTTGGGAATATGCTTCCTCTTCATTTGGTGGAAGCCATTCCAAATTTGTTTAAATTGTGTAGTTCTATTACTTCATCTTACACCTATTGTATTTTTTTTTTTTTTTGAATAGGTTAAAAAGTTGTGATCCTGAGTTTCTGATATCTACGCCAGATAGACTTCTAGAGCTTGTTTCTATGAATGAGATCAACATAGCTGGGGTGTCCTTATTGGTAATCATTATTTTTCATCTCTATTTGTTTGTGAATATCATACTGCGCCCTTTTCTTTTCCTCCTCTTGGAAAGCTACAAAAGAAAGAGAGATATCTCGTTACAAGAAATATACTAGTATACTTGACTTGAACCTGTTTCCTTTGTGTTAAAGATTCCTTTGAATGGATATTTGGTAACTGGAACAAATTTAGATTTTTATGTGCGTAAACAAAAGATTGTTGGATGTTAAATATGGTCATTCTCTATGTGGAGAATTTGCATAAAGATTGATTTTTTGGGAACAAATAAGTAGTGATAGCAAGAGATAAATGCTACTTGTTCAAATGGGAGAAATGTGCATACTCGTAAAAAATTTAAAATGTATCTTCTTAAGATTTGACCTCACACGAGTTTCTTGTATTGCGCCAAGTTGTAAAGATTGTTCTTTTGGCGAGTGTAAGACCTCAATTGGTTGTAACTCTTGGGTTTTCTTCTCCCTTGGCTTTGGAATTTTATGAGAAGATCTCTATGTCTTGCTCTTGAATAATTAATCTAATTGATGAGAAAATATCTAATATGTTGCTTTTTCATCATTTAAACTATGGAATCTTGCATTCAAAAGCTCCTTGCAGACATTTTATGAGGTTCCTCTCCAGTCTACAGAACCTTCACTTGTGTTTTTCTGATCTATACTTTCACTAACTTGTACAGGTTATCGATGGTCTGGAAACTTACACGGATGATAATATTTTGAATAGTATGAAACTTATTAAGAAATCTATTTCTGGGAGTCACCAGACGGTGGTTTTCAGTGATGGCTCAAGTGAGTTATCTGCCCCAATCTTGCGAAACCTTTTGCGGCTGGAGTCCTTCCATATGATGTCCCTCAATGGTTCCATTGATCACAGAGATATTTTTTGAAGACTTCTTGAAGGTATGTTGTCAAACTGGTTGTACTTGTAAATTTAGCATCAGCTCAAAGCTCTCTTCTATTCGAGTCCCAGCGTAACATGGCTGCTTGTTTGTTTCTGTTACAGTTCTTCTGCTGCATCTGCATCGTTTAGTTGTTTGATGAATGTGCAAAATGTTGGTTCTCGTTTGTTCTTTGAACTTGTTGATGCAGAAAACGTTGTCTTTCCGGCATTTGTTTAGCAGCCCAGATGGCTGCAAGTTTGAACAATTCTAGCCCAGATGGCTGCAACTTTGAACAATTCTTCCGCAGCTTTTGGAGGCCAAGATGAGGCGTTTCTTGCAAATTTTTGTTGCGCTATTACGATAATACGTATTTTACTTGTGTATAAATTGGAAGTAGTTGTATAAATTCAATTGTTTCCTTCAGTTCTTTTACCTGCGGTTGAATTCTGGGATCCCTCCACTTCTTCTGTCTTTCTTCGTAGTTTTGACTTCCATACTATAGTTTGATTAAATTTCTTGGCCTGGATTCAGGTAATTGACCTTTATATTTTTTACTATTATTTAACGCGGTTAACCCAAGTTGCAAACCAAACCAGTCACAGTAAAAGTACATGATTTTTACCCTCTATAAATATAAACTACCAAACGGCACATGTTACTGGGCCCCGCTTGTCGCTTACGTGTCCTGTACGTCACGTTTTTACCCAACTCCTCCAACAAACATTTTTTCCCCCCCCTCAACTACGCTTGGCAAAATGGGAAAAAAAAAAAAAAAAAAAAATCCTAAACGAAGACACAACGAATTTCCATAAAATAAATAATTAAAACAGTTTAATTTGCGGGTAGCGCATCCTCTAACTAACCGTCCGTTCATATTTTGACAGAAGAAGAAGAGGACTTTCTTTCTTTTTTTTTTTTTTTTCGCCGAGCCGCCGCCTTCAATTCGACACGACGGAGCCGCTCTTATGGATATACCTAGAAGTCGGTCCGGACGATCCACCCCTCTACGTGCCCCGGACTCCCCTCTCGCTGAATCCGAGAAAATTGAAGGCGCTGGTAGTTGGGAAGCCCTCGAATGGACTAAGATCGACGTAATTGTTCTTGATCTTTCTTGATTTCTTAGGTGTTGGTAATTGATCTTTTTCTTGATTGAAAGTCGATTTCTTGCAATTTGCAGCCCGTTGCAAGGTCCCTTCCCCAAGGACTGCAAGGTTTTTTGCTTCATTCTGAGCATGTTATTGTGGAGGTAGGTATTTGTAATGCCTATAAAATTTTATTAGAGTTAAAAAGAATGCTTCTTGGCTGCTGTTTTACTTTCAAGCATTGTTTTCTTTCTCGTTCGGATTTCTGATTCTTGCTCTAGCAGCACAGTTATAGTTGGCCGGAATGTTATTTTAGTACGGAAATAAGGCTTGTACTTTCCTTCTATCCTTAACAAGGGATGTTAAATTGTGTTTGGTCATTTGTTGAAATATGTATCCTGTTGCTTGTATTAATGAATTTGAACATCTAGAAAATTCTTCTACAACAATCACTCCTCAAGTGTAATGGTTAATCCAAATACAATTTGTATGTAAGGCGTTTTGACAGTGTTCGGGCGTCCACTCCCTTAGGAGAGCAGTGGTTCTGACATACCCTGGCCATAATGTATTCTACATAATTTAACATTCTTGATGAAATTTTAATCTGATTCCTATTTCTTGCAGAAATAGAATAAGTCAACTACCGACATGTAGCTGTTTGCGTTGTTCGCTGTGTTTCTTTTATATTTTGTTTGTAATCTTACCTCTATCCTTGTTATCCTTATATCCTGCTCTCTAATATTCGTTAGGGAACACTGTAGTATTCTCCTTGGGGGTGGTTTCAACTGATGAGGCCGTGTCATTTTACAAATTGCTTTTCATAATCTTATAATTGTTCCTTTAAGCCATAATATTTTAGTATATGTTTCATGTGCTCAAGTACGAGGTTGACTCGGCACATCATTCCCATTTACTGGAATGCAGGCAACCTGTGCACCTCCTCAAATGCATTATGGTACAAACGTTAGTATGAATTACTGTTAAGAATGTTTCTTAATGAATTTAGGAGCCACATGTTTGAACCCTTAGAAAGTAGACAAAGGATGAAAGTAAAGACCATGATGCTACTTTTATCCTGCTTTTCAAATTTGATATTTTTTGAAATAATGTGCAGAAATGAGGAGTGATAGGTTTAAAGAACAGTATTAGAAATTTATTGGCTTCAGATGAATAAGACAGTTTACCCACTCTGCAAAGAGGTGGTGCAGTTGTCGCTACGCAGCATGTTAACACAAAATTTTGTCAGTTGGTATTGACAAACAGAAGTCAAGAAACCTGTGTGTGTGATTGAAGTGCTGTGTTTTTGTTACATATCCTATTTCCATTCCTGGGGCATACGTTCATTAGTGAAACATACGTAAGGCATAATCCATCGAACCGTATAGTGAGGAGCATCAACAAAAGCCCCGACTCCCCACCCAGCAAATTAAGGCGTGAACAAAAAGAAAGGAAAGGGAAAAAGGTCTAACTCTATTGCATTCCATTCTACCTATGGTTGCATAAGAAATGTAACTTTGATTCACCTATTGTAGATTTGACCATTGCAGGCTGTATCTTGTTACCTTTTCTGTCTGCTGTAAAAGAGAATCAATTTATATTTCCAGTATTTTGTCTGTTCTCTAAATTTGATGGTTTTGCCCTCTTATTGGCTACAGTTAGCACATGTAGAAGCTTACTGATATTTAAGAGTCTGGTTACAGGGATATGGAGTTGTTCTTGTTAACACTGACGAGGCAGGGACCTTGTTTGTAACTAATTTTCGTCTTCTTTTCTTGGTAAGTAACATATTTTATGTTTTGGTAATCATTTTTCTGTTGCAAACGTGCTTGGTAGTCTGAGCCTCATGGTTCACTTAACCCCAGGCCCTGGATGTGTTTCTCATAGTAACCAATGTTGTAAAAGAAGATGATGGAATGTTTATGACTTATTCTACCCAATGTTAGGAAGGCCTTTATCTCCTACGCTGAAGTTTGAGGAGAAATTATATTTACGGCTGGTGTTACCTGTGCTTGTCTTCTATATTCATCTTTGAGCATTTTTTAAATCTTGTTGGAGGACTGACTTTTTGGTTTATCTCCTGTCGACTGACTAGTATCTACTGTTGTTTCCATGATGTCTTGTGGTCTAATTTTAAGGCTTCTTAGATTTTTTGTCTAGCTTAAAATGATTTCGCTAATGTTGATGTGGTTCTCCTTTCGGAACTTGATGATAAGTGACCAATTATTGAGTACCTTTATGATGTCTGAACTTTATCACAGTCGAATTCACTCCCGTGCCCAGTGACCATCATTTTACACAATGCTATAGCTTTATATACATGATATAGCTTACATTGTTGTTGAATATCCGAAGAGGTGTTGGATGTGTAGCCTCTATACTCTTAGGTGTTCAAGATAAGGCATAGAGACATTGATATAAGCAAATTTTATGGTTTGTTATGCTTGTAGTATCACTTATTTTTGTTCATCTTTTGTGCATATATTTGGAAGAGATTCCTCAGTTATGCAGTAATCTACTTTAATTGCTTATGTGGCATTCTGTCGCTTTTTCATGTAGAGTGATGGTTCAAGGAGCATCATTGCACTTGGCACAATACCTTTTGGAACGATCGAGAAATTCAGTAAGATGGTAAGTTCTGTTTTGCTGGTCTTGACCTAACTTATGCTTTTCTTCTTTGTTTAAGATCTGGGTACTCTTGTAACTAACTAGAGACATAATCTACAAGTTGTATGGTAAGCCGATTTTGGTATCCTTTGCACACTTGCTAGACTTGTTGTTTGTTTTTCTTTTAGTTCCGAGCATAATCCTGACTAAAATGAAGCATATCACATTGTAGTTACTGTTTTTTTTCTTTTGCAGTAAGTTTTTGTTCCCTTCAAATTTTGGTAGTTGCACCTGTTATCTTTTTTTTTTTTTGTTAAGAAAGAACTTATTTATATTGCTGTCACTTGTGTGTACCTAAATTCTTATTTGTAGAACTGAGATAACTACATCTTATTTGTTTTCTTCTTGAGTAATAGGTTGTGAAGCATCCAGCAGCCCCCAGGCACTCTGACAGAAATCCCTCCCGGCGACTGCTTCAGGTCACTGGTAAGCTATTGACTAAACCTGCTCAGCTAAACTGTGTCTGATAGGCTATTAATTTTGCTTTGTTTCTTGGCTTTTGTTTTCTGGTTTTGGGCTACGGCCAGTTAACTGCTGGTGGGTTGGTGTTAAGAAATTTTGCCATGTGGGTAAGCTGGGTAGATTTGGATGATTCCATGAACTTGCGCAATATGTTATTATCTTCCTTGGATTCTATGCAATAGTTCTTGTTTGAGGGAGCCTGCATTAAAATGTCTCAGGACTTCTCAGGCTTTGTGTTGTGGGCACTAGAAAGTCCATCAATCCACAGGAATTATGCAAAGGGAAGTTGGAATGGTGTTTATGCTTCCAAAATAGGACTGCCCTGTTATTTCAGCTAAGAAGCACCCTCTATGAAGATAATTATGACAAAAGAATACTTGTACAGTGACTTGGTAAACATCAATTAATCATGGGTAATTACAGGGGTATTGTTGTCCTGGTGGTGATAGCTTCAGGATTAGTGCTGATGTTAATTCACATTTTATATTTCATTGTTGTTACTTATGTTGTTGTATACGGTGTGTTTTTCTCATGGTAAGTGAATTGATTTATTTATTTGCCTCAACTGGGTTTGGCAGGCAAAGACATGAGGATCATTGTGTTTGGTTTTCGGCCTCGAACAAAGCAGGTCTGTCATCTCAAGAATGAATGTTTCTTTTTTTAACGCCTATATGCCTGTGTATCTTGCTTCTGTGTAGATTTGTGCTTTGCATTATGTAACTTACCTAAAGTTGTTAATTTTCCAACTGATCAACCAGTTTATCGAGCCCCTGGTAAAAGTTTTTGCTTCCCGTTTTATTGGTTGATCTTTTGTTTGTTACTTCCAATGTTAGATATATAAGTGGTGTTCTGCCAAATGACTTGATAAACATATGAGGCATGGCTCTTACTATCATTGTATTATTCTTTGTCTATCGTCGAACGAGGATACTATTAGAATTTTGTCTGAACTTTCTTACTTGATGAATGACGGCAATAGTGAATTGTGATTTCATGACAAGGTTCATGCGCCAGCTTTGAATAAGAGTGTTTTGGATGATTATTTTCTTATCAACTCTATAATCTGAAAGAACAGTATTTAGGTACTAAACTGATCTCAACTTCCTATGTAAATGAAGTTACTTCAAGCTACATATTGCTTATGTATTTGTAGATATTTTCTTTTAGTAATCTAATTGAATTAATGCTTTAAGTGAATAACCGTGTTTCTTTCAAAATATTTTAGAGGTAATTTTCACGGAACTGATACTTGACATAGAACTGATTTCGATACATCCTGCAGAGGCGAGCTGTTTATGATGCATTATTGAGGTGGTCGAGGCCATTGAGAATTTGGGATCTCTATTGTTTTGCTTCTGGCCCTTCCAGATTCATAAATACTGACCCTAAAGTGCGGTTATTGGATGAGTACTTCCGCCTTCTGGGACTGAGCTCATCTTATGCTTCAAGCAGAATGATTGAAGATGGTTCATTCACTCTTTCTAATGAGTTGTGGAGAATAAGTAGTGTGAATTCAGATTACTCAATGTCCTCGACCTATCCATTTGCTTTACTTGTCCCGAGGTCTATTAGGTAAGTCTAGTAGTTGTACCACTACTTTGTTTCGGTGTCCAATCAACGTTTAGTCTCTTATGATGATGAGCACCTAATTGTTTGCTAACTGTGGATGCTTAGTGATGAAGATCTGCAGCAGGCTTGTAGTTTCCGTGCAAGATGTCGGTTGCCTGCTATTTCTTGGTGTGACAGAGGTATTAAGTGTTTGAAAACTAAATTTGTATTGGCCATGAATCAACTGTAGAATGTCCCAGTTATAAAATTGAGTTTTTGGCTGTTTTGATACTACTACTTACTTTTTTAACTGATAATGTAGAAACGGGTGCTGTACTTGCAAGATCTTCCCAACCTTTAGTTGGCATTATGATGAATATGAGGAGGTGAAGGCTTTTTTTATACTGAACTCTCCATGTAACATTATTATTTGTAACTTTTGATAAACATTTCGCTACCTCTTAACAACTAATATCTGAATGCTGAGAGTTGCAATTCATATGTTGCTTGTGGAAATAATATCTATGTTATTTACCAGCAATACTGATGAGAGGCTAGTAGCTGCCATTCGCCCTGATCTTTTTGGAGCAAGGAAGCAGAAGAGGTATGTTCATCTGCTTTTGTCCCTGTTCCATCTCTTATGTAAAAGTTTGCCTTTGTGCTTAGATTTCTTGATTTATTTTCTTTTTTTATCCCTTTTTCTTCCTATAATATTTTACGTATTGAACTGGGTTATTTAACGCTCTCTCTCTATCTCCCTCCCTCTCCCTCTCCCTCTCTAGGAAGCTGTATATTGCTGATGCAAGGCCTCGGAAAAATGCTTTCGCAAATGGAGCAATGGGAGGTGGATCAGAGTCATCTTCTAATTATTTTCAATCTGAGGTCTGTTTAAGGTTTGAAGCTTTGAGCATATTATGTATCTCCCAAACTATAATGGGCCTTCTGTAGTTCCCTCTCTTGAATGTTGACATTTCTCCATCTGACCTTGATCATCAGGTAGTCTTTTTCGGGATAGATAATATACATGCGATGCGTGAGAGCCTTGTTCGGCTTAGAGACTACGTTGATACACATGGGGCCATTTCATCCGATGGAATGTCATCATTCTTGGTACCATATGAAATTCTTAACAATTATATGCTGTTAACTAACGTTTAATGGATTTTTGAGTAATGTTGGGCTTTTAGTAAGTGATTTTTTCTGTATTTTGCCCTTCTGATTTTGTTAGCAGTTTTGTGAGGAAATTCTACCTCTTTGAGGGAAAATATAAGATGTTAAAATTCTCTCTCTCTCTCTCTCTCTCTCTCTATATATATATATATATATATATATATTGTGTTTGAGGCCAAAAATTGATTAGTTTGTTTAGTAGTATTTCAGTTCTGTATTTTGTTGAGCAGAGTTGTCCTCTTTTGTCATTATGATTTTCAGGCAAATTTAACTTGCTTTTTCCCGTAAGACGTGGACCTTTCAGAAAGCCATTTTACACGCTACTCCCATACTCTCTTGTTACTCTCTTCCTATTCCGAATTGCATATAGCAACGTCATTAGTCATGACCCAAGACATGTGCCGTTCAAGAAAATTGCTTTTACTGCAATATATGATATTGTTTAAACACACCCTTGTTTAATGTGCTCTCCTATTATTCCCTGAACCTATGTCAGTTGTACTGAATTCCTTCTTGTTGCAGTTTTTTCCTGTTGCTTCATCTTTCACTTCTTTGTCTTTAGTTTGGTTCACTGTGTGCATTTGATTAGGCAATTTGTTGTGCTGCTTTTTGTCAGGAGACCTTATTGTGTTGTCTTAAGTTTTCATAACGTGCTACATTCTTTACAATTTACTAGTTCTACTCTTTGATTATCTGTCTTTCCTGCACACAGAGACATGGGGGGTGGACTTGGGGAGGTGGTAATCTTAGCAGTATGTCTGCCTCAGTTTCAACCCTTGGGGACAGTGGTTGGTTAATACATGTCCAGAGTCTGTTGGCTGGTTCTGCTTGGATTGCTGCACGCGTGGCTCTGGAATCAGCATCAGTTCTTGTTCATTGCAGGTAAGAAGGCTTCTGATTTGTAAGTTTATATGATTGCTGGCAGTCTTTCCATTTCCTTTCTTTTTGAATAAGGAGATTCTGATAGTGTTCTGCCATATTGTTCACTTTCTTGTCAGATTAGAATCCTGTTATTAGTTTGTTTTAAAATTTATGTTTCTGCTTGTTCTTCCTATGGTTTCTGGCCTTCTTTCTGTTCGTTTTCAAACCTTTTTTTGTGCTCTTGATTTTCTGGGACAGAAATGTTAAATATTGTAATCTGGGCTCCTTTCTACCAAATTTCTTTAACTATTCACCTCTGCGTTCAAAATACATGATTTTTCTGGAGGTGTATCATAGTTAAGATGGAAATTCAAAACAGTATCTTAAGCTGTTCTTCCATTAGCAGATGCTATTTTAGTAGTGAAAAGTTTCTGAGATTGTGTACCTGTACTTTCTGGACATAAAGTTCTCATAATGTGACATTGAGGAAAATCCAAAAGAAAATATTGGACCAGAAAACAGGCTTTTTCAGTAATTTACAGTGTTTGGAGTAGTTCTGCTTAGTTTTCTACTTTTCTGGTTTCATATCTGCATTTTAACTGTGACACCTTAAATCTTTATCCATTTTCCAAAGCTTAGTTATATAAAATGCAGTTATCGATGTCAGCTACTCCCATGAAGTAAATATGGTCATTGTATTACTGATGTTATTGTGCTTATATATGTATGGTTGTAGGTGGCACAAAACTGTGAGGTCAACATTTTCTTGTATTGTTGTCCATCGATATTTTTTTATTCCCTGGATGGTTTGGATACCAGTTTATTGGGTGCTCTCTTTGGGAAATTCAATTTTAAGAATTTTAACTGTTGGATATCAGTTAATACCTGATAGGGCATGTCTAGCTCTGACATTTGAAGTTTGAAGACTTCCTCAAATGCTTATGACTCAGAGCACATAGGGAAAATTATTTTGAGGGTTGAATTTCATCTACATCTTAACTTGATTCAGCCAGCCATGTAATAGGAAACTGCTCATAAGTTAGGATGACTTGAGATGCTTATCTTTCTGGCACTTGTTTCTGGTTGCATGCTAACATAAGGATACATGATCTTGTTTTCTTTGTAGTCAATTACTCCCTTCCTTCCCAACATAATAGTCCTATTTGTTGAACTAAAATAGTACAACAAACAAGACTATTATTTTGGGACTGAGGTAGTAGTATTTAATATTTTTTTTGTCATCTTTGTCATAGGTTTTAGTACCACAATTGGCATGTAAAACTTGCATAACAATTAATAATTTATGTTGCAGTGATGGTTGGGATAGAACCAGTCAGTTGGTCTCACTTGCCTCTCTGTTACTTGATCCATATTACCGGACAATCAAAGGTTTTCAGGTATTGGCTTGATTTGCTGGATCATTTCTTCTTAGTATGTTCTACTATATTACTAGTATAATGTTTTTCAAAATTAAGTTCTTGGTTAATAGCTTTATTTTAAGAGCAATAATTCTGTTTTGAGTTTTGGCCTGTTTGTATTTTGGTTTTGTTGAGACAATGCAGCCATTGCATTATATAATATTCTTCAAAATTAGTTCCTAGGTAATTGCTTTATTATAAGAGCAATAGTTCTGTTTTGAGTCTTTGGCGTGTTTGTATTTTGATTTTGTTGAAAAGCAGCCTTTTGCTATGGTAAAGTATGATCGTGGCTTATCTTGTGCATCTACTGTGTAAAATATTCGTTATTTTTGCTAGTTAAATTTACTGGTGAAGTAACATCCGCTCTAGTCTTCAAACCTTTGAGGATAAAGACGAGGAGGAGATGTCCTTTTTTGGTTAGATTTCTCTGCCTGTATCAATTGCTTAATTCTGTGTTTTTCAGGCTCTTGTGGAGAAGGATTGGCTTGCATTTGGTCATCCCTTTGCAGATCGTGCTGGAATGCCGTCTGTAGCTGTAAGTGGTAGCATGCCCTTTGAGTTGTCTAGGCAGTCTTCCACAGGGAGTTTCTCTTCATCGCCCTCACGGCAAACATCAGGCTCATCCACATCTCAAGCTCCCTCTTCACATGCACAAAATAATTACTCGCCGATCTTTCTGCAGGTATGTGTGATGTGAGTAGGCATTAGCTGCTTATACAGGTCGTGTTTTGTGATTTCCTCCATATTTGTTGATTTCTAAACATAGATCTGAAAAGAAAACCATTTTCAGAATTCTCTTTCTTGAGATAGTTCCCTATTTGTCCTAGCTTATTAATCTGTATCTTAAATATTATTTGTTGATTTTTGTTAATAGGCAGGGAATATTATTGTTAATTTTTGCTTACATGAAGATTATTTACTGTTGGGAGGAAGCCCTTGTGAGTTCTTACTTGTACTGTCATTTATTCGCTATGCTTATCTGGTTGATAAAGATGAAATTAAAGTTTGGTATCAATGTATCGCGTGCTTTTGATTCTTTAATTTTGTCATCATCTTTTTTCTTTTGATGTTTTTAATCATCAATGGTAATGTTTTGCATATCTTTTTTGTTCTGCAGTGGGTTGATTGTGTTTCACAGTTGTTACGGTTGTATCCGCTTGCCTTTGAGTTCTCTGCGGTATAATCCTCTCTTTGTTTCGTGAGGAATGCTGATCTGTACATGAACTTTCAAGTGTCTTATTGTCATTTACATTTTTCGGTGCAGGCTTTCCTAGTTGATTTATTGGATGGTGTGCTTTCTTGTAGATTTGGAAACTTCTTGTGCAATAGGTATGGTTCATCGTTCGTGTCAATTAGATGCACATTCAGTTATTCCCTACTTGGTATCCAATTAACATATTGTTGAGTTACTGTTTGCATCTTGCTGAAAGACTTCTCCACTCTTTCAAAGTTTCTATTCCATTGTAGCACCAGAAAAAAAGTGGATAAAACTTAAACCAAAGGTAATAAAAACCTTCAGTCTTTCAACCAAACAATTCAAAAAGCTTTAGCAGTAATGTTAGTTTTAGTTATTTGGATCTTTGTAGATTCCTTTGAGACTGATCCTTGGTAAATGATTTAGATATTACTATAGGTTGTTTTGTCTGTTCATCCATTGCATTCTAACTGGGGTAGCAATTCTAGCATTCAGCTGTTCCTCGTTGGATTGTTTATCGCACTAGTGGGTCACTATCATGTATTCTGGTGGTTTGTTAGTGACATATTAGTTCTGTTGCAACTGATGTTTTTTCACTATATATATAGTTTCGCAAATTTGCAAGAAGCAATTACTTTTGTGCCTGCAAAGTAACTTTTCAAAGGAGTCAAAAAGTAATTGGTTGTCTGGAGGGATACAGAGTGAAGTGCTTTGGATTTCTACTAGTTCCCAATGGATCAGATGTTTTCTCTGGAACAAGAGTGTCTTCTTGGATAGTTATAGCGGCCCTAGTTCCCAATGGATCACATGTTTTCTCTGGAACACTTAATTGCAGTTTTCTGCTGTTGTACATAACAGTGGGAGTAGCAAGAAGGATGTGGTGATTCCATGTCTTGGGCCAAATGTGGACTTATATTTGATGGGTTCATATAAATGGTGGGTTAGGTTAGGTTAGGTTGGGTTGGGTTGGGTTGAATCATGGTTTGAGCAGAGGGTCAACTATAATAATAAAAAATTCGGCTTGCAGTGGGTACTATGGCAGCATTCACTAATGAGTCTGATCCAATCCAACCCAACTCATTAAACACTGGTAACATTTGACCTGTAATGGTGTGCAAATGGTGTGCAAGCTGGGTTGGAAGTTTTGGTCATTGGTCGAATTTGTCACTCCATACTTCGGCTATATATCATGCCTGCATTTCTCATAAATCATGATTTAAACCCCATTTCTCATAATTACTTGGGTTAGGACAATTCATGGCGTCGCCTTCAGGTCAGATGTCCAAGAAATTCAAATTAATCTGGTCTATAGATGATGCATCTCATTTGTTTAGGATCTTTATTACCCAGTTACAATGGACTGTTCTCCAAAGATTACATTCTGTCTTTCATTTTCTTTTGCAAATTCAGTGAGAAAGAAAGACAGCAAGCTGGTATTTCTGATTCATGTGGCTGCTTATGGGTGTATTTGGCTGATCTGAGAGCTTCAAGTGGTCGTTCTCATGTGCATTACAATCCGTTTTATGAACCCTCTAAACATGGTGGCCCACTACTGCCTCCAGCTGCTGCTTTAGCCCCTACAGTCTGGCCACAGTTCCACCTTAGATGGGCTTGTCCTATGGTATTACAGGCTGGAGAACTGGAATCACTGTGTAGGAACATGACTAAAAAGTTCACTGAGCTGCAGAAGGTACAAAAGTTCTATATGAGTATTTGCTTTTGCACACTGTGCTTGCTCCTGAAAAAGATGTTTTGATCGAAAATTTTCATTTCTCTGTGAATAGTGGGCATGGTTTGATGTAAAAATTTAACGTGACAAAGGAAATTCAAGATTATAAGTTTAGTTGGATATGCATATGCTTGGATTTGTTTTCCCAGAAAAAATTTGCATTTGAATATCTCAATAGAGGAAATTCAAGATTATAAATTTAGTTGGATATGCATATACTTGGATTTGTTTTCTCAGAAAAATTTGCATTTGAATATCTCAACAAAAAGGTAAGTGGTGATTCTATTTTGGTAAACAGGCTCATAGGGTAGATCCTTTATTTATTATTAGGAAAAAATGCAAGAATAGTCCCTATAGTATGGCCTAGTGTCAAATTTAGTCCTAAACGTTTAGTAGTTGACAATGTTAGAACTACATGTGTCGTAAATAGCAAAGTTTATGACTAAATTTGTGGACTACCAAACGTTTAGGACTAAATATGACATTAGGTCATATTATAGGGACTATTCTTGCACTATTTCCTTATTATTATGGGTCCGAGTAAGTTATGTTCTGGGTGAGAAGTGGTCTCTTATTAGAAGTTTGTAAGGTGTTTTGCAAATGTCGACAGGAAAAAGAAGAATCAGAAACAAGAGTTAAAGAAACCACTGCTCTCATGGAGTCATTGCAAGCCGAATTGCGGAACGAGAGGCTAATTAATAACTCACTTAGGGAACGAGCCCACTATGCCACCAGGGAAAGTACAGCAGTAAAGCGTGCGCTACAATCACTTGGTTGTAAAGTAATCTTCTCTGGAGATGGTGACTGCACTGTTGGCATTGAGAGCATTCCAACTGAAATCCCTCAAAAATCTTTATACACATCTTCAGATGCGGAATCAGCTCGTAGCGCACACCAAAATGAAAAATTAGACCCATGTGATGTTTCCAGTCATCCAGCTAACCAGTTTTGTGAATCTTTATGTCCGTTACGTACAAGGGAGGGAGGATGCAGATGGCCTGATGCTGGTTGTGCGCAATTTGGAAGTCAATTTGTTGGGCTGAAAGCAAATTTTGATGCATTTGATCGGTTATCTATATATGATGGTTATTTTCTGCCAAAGTAGACAGGTGGGGAAGGAACTAGGTTTGATTTGTAGAAACATACTGCGTATTCATGCCAAGTTGAGGATCTTTTGTAAAGAAGGGAATGTAGTGTAGTTTGGTTAGACAAACACAAAATTTTTGTTCGTAACGTAAAGGGGAGGCTTCACGAAATAACGAATAAAGTCAGTGGAAAGAATGGTCCAAGCATTGTCTGAAGGGCCACAGGACTGCATGTACAGATCCGAAGTATAGGGTGATGAAGTTCTTTGCTATTGTGAAGATCTAGATTATGGAAGCACCTCGCTGACATGCTAAAGTGACTTTGTTGAGGTTGGTCCTGATTCTTGTACTAGCTTAAGTTATATTATGTACACCAGTGGAATAGGCAGTGTTCCCTCACGCAATATTTAAGCATGCGTACAGATTGTAACACTGTCATTTAAAGTGTTAGAATAATGTTATACCTTATTCTTCGTACCCGCTTAATAAATTTGATTGGGAGAAAATTCTCTATTTCTGTCTTCCATGTTCTTTAGAGTTTTATAGTTTCAGTTTCCTCGTCTGCTGGATGAAAATGTAAGTATTTCATGTTACTGTGAAATTCGTGCTTTCGACCTTTGAAATCACTGCATAAGGCTCCACTACTGGCACCATTGCTCAGAGGAGGAGACTTCTCAAACTAGGTTCCCAAAGCCTCAGATGGAAGATAATATGGATGCTTGGTATCGAAAGGTACAATGCAGTATTACTAATTGGCTGTATGACTCCTTTTATACTGATTTCTGGTGTGCATTTGTGTTCTGAAAGTCTCTTCTAACTTTTTATTGCTTTCCTGAGCATTTGATCATATTCCCCTGATGTTTAATGTCCTGTGCTCAACGAATGCGATCAATCTCTTTTAGGTAGTATCATATATTTTTGGTACTTCTATTCTTAATCTTTTTTATGTTTTTTTTTTTTTTACTAGGATCTTCTTTAGTCGATTCAAGCTCCTCGGAGTAATGGCTGTCGGCTAGTTGCTGGACCAATCATCCATCAGAATCTGGGCTGCCATCCTCTGATTGATTGTACACTTCATATCTCTTGCCCAGGTGGGAGACAGGCATACGAAGGTACGGTTCTTTTATATGTAGCTGAGAATTGAATTGAAACCATCTAAAGAATAGCTAGATAGGCATTAATCTGTGCATCATTGGCTGAAAAGAATGCTTGACAAACTTAATGGAAGGCAAGAAAAGAAGGTTGTCTAAAGTTTGTTTCGCACCATTAGATGGTTTTGGTAAAATATGCTTCATTGATGATTCTTGTTCCCATAACCATGTTTCTCCTCACTGATTGTGTTATGGGAACAGGGTTATGGGAACAAGAAGATCTGAACACAATTAGTGAGGGAGAAACATAATTATGGGAACAAAAGATCTGAATCCTTTATGGCTTGTTCTTAGTTTAATTGTCACAGGAACAGTTTTCTTAGGCATCAGCTAAACAGGGTGGCCATGCTCATCATGTCTAGTTTAAGTGACCTTACATTAGTTCCATAGTTCCTGAAGTTTCAAGAATGATTGTGACAAAAGAATGAATCCATAAGCTACATTATCTATAGTAGGAAAACAACAAAAGATGTAGTGGAATTATGAGAATAAATGGCTTTTATAGAGCTCAGACGCTAAAATTCTGATTGGCGCAGCTCATGAGTTTTATGTCCTCAATCAGGCGTTCCAAATTGCAGTAAGATGTACCTCCTTGCTCCACAGATCTTCTAGCCCATTTTGCTTTCTCTTTTGAACATTTGATGAACTCATCTCTTCTCGCTTCCATCAGGTCTCCGATCATCTTCTCAACCATGGCTCTATCACATGTGTCCTTCATGTCCAATCCAACCTTCCAAACCTCCCCAACAAGCCTACTGTTCACCTGTTGGTCAGCATAGAAAGGCCAGCAGATCATCGGCACGCCTTCATATAAACTTTCCAAAGTCGAATTCCAGCCACTGTGAGTCAGAAAACCACCGACGGCTGGATGTGCTAGGACTTCTTGCTGTGGTGCCCATCCCACCATGTAACCCCTTTTCCTTGTACCTTCCAGAAGCTCTGCTGGAATATTCCCGTCTGCGTGTACTGATTTCGGTCTTATAACCCAAAGAAAATTCTTCCCACTGTTGACAAGGCCATGCCAAAATTCAAACAGCTGGTTTCTTGTTAGCACTGTCATGCTTCCAAAGCTCACATACACCACAGAATTGAGTGGTTTCCTATCAAGCCATGCCATGCAGCTTCTATCTTCTTCCCATAGGCTGGTTGAAGATGACCTCTGGAATGCTGCTGCATTCGAAACTGCTCTGGCCTTGAGGTGTGCATGAAGTGGTCCAACTGTGTAGAGATTTGGCATGTGTGATCTTATGTTTGATAGTGCTGTCCCTTCTATTTCTTCAAAAGTGTTGAGTAACAGTCCATCTGCTTTCAGATTCTGCAAAGTCTCTGATATCACCACCTGGAACCCAGGATCAGCTAGATTGCTCGTGCGACAGAAACTCGGAAGATCACGCAGCCTGAAGTTTTCCAATCCAGGCATGCTGGAAAGTAATCTGTCCATGCTACTCTCAGCTGCAGAGTTTAATCAGGTTTAAGTTATTTTCTTGAAAACACATGATATTTTAATGTAATCTGGCAAATCTTATTGACATTACTACCATTCAGTGGAAGCAGGCCAGCTTCAAGGAGTTTTGGAACACACAGGAACGCCCAGAAGCAACTAGCACTCACAGTGCGGAACAATATGGTAGGAATCTCGAGTTCTTTCGCAACATCAACTGTAAACGACATGATCCCATCGGCTATGATGCACGTCACGGGAGGTCTTCCATTACGCTTATTATGAAGACCAATCAGTAAGTCCCTGAACTGAGGTTTAGTTATGGCATTTATGGAGTGAAAGAGCTCCACGACACGATCACCAGTCCTGGGATGATCAGCTGGTAGCCCATCTGAGATTGTGTCGAAATGAAAATTCGGGTATTGGTTAAAATGGTGATGAATGTCAGTGCAACAAAGCAGGCGTTCATGGATATCATGTGAATTAAGGAAGGTAACATGGAGACCTCTGCAACAAAGAAGCTCAGCAAGCTTCAGCATGCAATTAATATGACCCTGAACAGGAAATGGGAAGATGAGCACATGAGGATTCTGGGCCATATAAGATGCAATAAAACAGAGAAAAATATGCCTAATTTCTGATTATGAGAAGCAAAAAAAAAAAAAACTTGTCAGCTTCAAAGTGTGCGTGCAGTATTTCAGGCCATGGTTATGTAGGCAGTCTTTTTACCTTCTCCCAAAAGGCAAGTTGTTGCTGTCATTGGAGTGATCATGAGTTTGAGGCCTCCTTTTTTTACTCGACGCGTTTGTTACTCACGCTTTCTATATGCCAAACATATAATCAGTACTCGGATCAAACAATTCGTGTCTTCTTGAAACCTTAAACTCGATGTTGCAGAGGTAGTGCCATCTACGAAAGCTTCTAACTAGCTGGCAACTTGGAGATTTAAAGTCGAAGCTCACTTCATACTTGAAGAGATTTCAGAAGTGTAAGTCATGCATTAACGTCGTATTTTTGTGTTGTTTTTTGTACTCTACAAGTATTTTATTTGGTGTCAAATTGCTGAGAGGTTGTTCTATAACAGACGTCTTTTACATTTTAATCCTAGCAGCCTCCAGCACACAGCACGCATTCCTGTTTAGGAGGAAAGCATGCATCGGGTGAGAACATTTTGGCTGTAAAATTTTCTTTGTAGCCCACCAAAATCAAATTGAATACTCTTTTATTTCTGTTCTTGATATTGCATCTTTTGATGACATTTGCTTGTAAAACTAACCTGGTTCTCTGTCTCAGTTATATGCACTTTTCAATTTAGACCTTGTTCAAACAATCTTAAAAGTAACGTTTGAACCTTACCAGACTACAAAAATGCAATGTCTTTTGGCCCTAATCTGGGCAACATAAGTTTGTTTTTTGATGCAAAAAGAAGAGAGTAAAGGGAAAGTTTCAGGCTGCGGATTGAAGACTAATATATAAAGAGAATATCTTAAATCAACCATTAAAAACCCTCTTTTTTGTTCTTTACAGAGCGAAATCAAGAACTCAGCTATGTAAATCGCAAACAAACACAAAAAGACTCCCATTCACATCTTTTTTTTTGTTTTTGGTTGTGATCCTTTTATACTACATAATACTTGGGCGACCAGCTAGCTATTCAGGAGTAGGGGGGTCTTCTTCTGGTGTCTTCTTACTTCCCTTCCGTTCATTCCACTTTCTCCATGCCCAACTCAGAACCAGGACACCACCAAGTGCATATACCTAGATTCCCGAAAAATGGATTAGAGATGAATAAACCATTAAGAGAAAAGAAGGAACTTACAGAAATCTTTTTCTTTTTCAGGGAAAGTTGCATACACACAAACAACATCTTCTTTAGCATTTATCATTTCTTTGTTTTCCTCCAAGAACATACTCACAATTACAGTCGATCCTATACTAGAATCAGACAGTCTAGGAAATTGACAAATTGATAGAAGATGAAACAATTAAATCCTATTTCTTCATATAACATAGTTTGTGAAATAAGGCATGGAGGCTAAATTAAAACCATGGTTCAGCTTTGAAACAATTCCACACTTTCGGTAGCAAACTAGAAAACCTACAAGGTGGTCAAATATCGGTTTCTTCATGCCATTTCCTAACACAGCTACACTTTTCTTGATGTCGACGTGATAAAGTCAACACTAGCCGCCTTCAAGCAAGTTACATGTGGAATCGGGAAAGAGTCAATCATCCCTTATATCTGCTTCTACCTCAAAGAAATCAGTAAATAGAATTCAGCTTTTCTTTTGTGACCTTTGAGAAGATGGTCGAAAAAGTACCATTTGTCGCTCAAAGGAGTGCGATAAAGGTAATGCAAGACTGAGATTGCAAATAGCATGCATGATTGTGATAATTTCTTGGTCACTTCCTTGCCCTACTTCTTAGCAACTTTAATTCCCTTCCTTTCTATGAAACACATTCCCTTATTGTTGGTTCATTTATTTCCGTAGAATCATTACCTAAGTTTAGCTCCCTTTTCTATTTGTTTTCTCTGTCCATTTCATTTCTAGAGAGTAGAACCCTTTTTCAACCATGTTAAATTTAGCATGAAGTTCATAATATCAGAATGATGGAAAAAACAAACATGCTGAAAAGCTAAAAGCCACTAAATATCAATGCTGAAAGTTACTTTGAACTTTCTACTGTAGCTACAAAAGCTCAAAATTGGCAGAAATTTAATGAGAAGACAAGGAAAATCATAAGGCAGCCTATTGTCAGAAGATTGGAATGAACCCAACTCTTGTTGCTCAGGAAAAAGGAAATGGTACTAGAAATGAAAACTAAAGAATAAGGCAATCCTCCATACAGGACCAATTTAAGAGTTTTTTGTTAGTTCCCAAATTAGATTCCAATATAATTTAAAGTCGAGCAAACATATTTCTTTTCTCCTCCAGGTCTCTTCATATTCTCCATCAGACCAACCCTACTGCCCACCTCCAGTCCGCCGACCGCCACACCCTGCTGCTAATCTCCACTTCCTCTTATTACTTAGGCATCTACTAGTGGCAGGTGGGTGGTTAAAGTGATGCCAGTAAATGGTGTTACCAACTTCACATTTGTAACATGAATATGTCTAATGTGTATACCTATTCTAATGTCTGCATCTGAAGCACAAGTCTTATTATATGGCTGAAAAATATCCAACGTTAACAGAACAGCAAGCCTTATTCCAATCTTCGACAAAATAGTACTCCAAGCTATCAAATTTACTGAACTCGATATACGCGTAAAGTAATACGATTAAACATAAGAAAAGAATTCCATACTTAATAACAAGTGAGCTAAACAAAGAAAACAAACAGAGAAAGCATAATCTGGGCCTAACCTGCCAAAGAGTATTCGGGTTACTCTCCCGTTCTTGAAACTCATCGCCTTCAATTTTCAAAGAAGGGAACGAATCTTCCTGGGCCGGCGGAGGGTAACGCACGATAGAGGGTTTCTTACTCTGGACAGCAACTTCAGTGGTGTCAGAAATAGCAGAGTAGTTCTTCTTCTCCTCCTCAACTTGCTGGGTTTTATCAGTAGCAGGAGGGAAATTAAGGGGCAAATTGAAGAGTTTGAGAAAGTTGGAGAAGAAAGCCACGACAGGGTTAGTCTCAGCGGTAGTAGGCGTGGGTTGCCGTTGATCGGGGTTGTCAGCCATTGTTGTCGGGGTGGCTCCTCCGGTGTCGAGGGTGTGGTGTGGAACGTGCGAGAAAATAACGAGAAACACGATGATGAATTTTAGATGAGAGATGGAAGCATTTGGTTCATTGTCGAAAACAGCGCTCGTGTTAATTTTAATTAATTATTTATTTTATATAATTTATTACTCCAATAATTTAAAGTATTATAAAATAAATAATTAATATATATATTTTTTATACAAGAGTAACTCGAACTTAAAATTTATTGTTTTAAACGAAAAGTGTTTATTACTGAACTACATCCCCTCTTGTCAAATAAATAATTAACTTAAATAATAGTTTAAATAATTTAGGGCGTGCTTAGTTTGTAATTAGGAATTGAAATTGTAATGAGAATGATAGTAATGTGGAATAATATGGGAATAATTAAAAGCTGCTTGATATGTTTTCTGGAATCCATACCCTACTTCCTCCTTCTTTATCTCCTCCATTTTTTTTTCAGCATCTCTATCTTCTCCCTTAATCAGCCACCACTGTCTCATCCTTTTCACCCCTTCTTCCTCAACCAGCATTTTTCTTTTGGAAAGAAATGGAATGGCAAAATGCCAATTTTTACAAAAACACAATTGGTTTAATTGTTTTTTGCTCTCTATTTTTCCTTCATCAGCAGAGTACCACCATCACAAACCCCAACTGGTTACCACCACACATCATCTCTTTCCCTGCCGCCACAAACCTCAACCAGCCACCACCAACATCTCATCCCCACGCAATAGCAAACCTGCCTTTACCCATTGTTAAAGCTTCAAACTTCTAGAAAATTTTCCATAGAAGAAAAAAAAAAAAGGGGGGGGGGGGGGGGGGGGGGGGGGGGGGGGGGGAAGGAGATTCATAATTTCATCACCTAACCCAAAACTCACTATACCTTCACCCAATCCAAAATTCATTTTACTTCCATTGTTGAAATTTCGACATGTATTTGACCACCAAATTGAGACTCAATCGTTATAGAGTTTCAAATCGAGATGAAGAATGGGCGGAAGATAAAGGAGAGAGCGACGATTTTGAACCAAAGATGAAGGAGGAGTCCGATTGAAAAAACTGCGGGGATGGAGGAGTGCGAAAATGGGAGTATTTTGTGCGAATGGAGGAATGACAAAGGAAAGAGACGATGAGGAAGAGACGATGCCTCTGAACTATTCCCATTTTCCTAATCCCTCCAATAAAGAGAGGAATGGACCATTGCAATATACTAAGGAATAGGCTACTGTTTTCAATCCCATAAAACTGAACCAAGACTTGGATTGAGAATGAAAAGCCATGAAAGTCACAGATCCATTCTCATCCCTTCCAACCAAGCAGCCCCTTAAAGTATTTGCTTAAAAAACATTGAAAGTATTAATTTATGTAGTTATTTTTTTAATTAATTATTTTGTCTTTATATAGTTAAGTAGCTCTCTGATGCACGCCAAATAGACTAAAATATCTCTATTTGATACGTCTTTTCAACTCATCAACTAAATAATACCTAAAATGTTATTCGATAAGCCAATGTTGAATACATATACTTTGACAATTTCAGTTGAATTTTCTCTTTAAACTTTTAAAATATTATAATTTTATGTGTATCAATACATATACTTGTAAAACTCTCATATATAAAGGGTTTATAATTATGTGGTTTATTGAACCCAATTGTCAGCCCTACTAAAAAAACACGTAACAAAACACAATTAAATTAGTTTAAAACTGAAACCTGTTTTCAAAATGGTTACAATTGAATTTAAACAGATTATAACCTTATTGAGTTTCCGACAATACAAGATTTACAACCCTAACTTTTAGTATAACAAGTCCAAACAATCAATTCATGTTGAAGATAGAAACAACTCCATTCAAATTATTTAAATCCAATTCCACCTATTATATTTACATTTTCAAAACTTTATAAATATCTCAGGTCATCTCAAACTTCTCCTAAACTTGCACTCCCGAAGACTTAACTTGGATTATGTTCAACGTTTTTTCTTATTTGTGGATGTTTACTATTATTCCATTATCTAGAACAATATGGTCTTGTCAACACTTAAAACAGACTCGTCCCAAATGAGATTGGGGCTCTATGTGAATAAGGTCTTAAAATATTTAATAATAAAGATAAAATCATAAATAATCGGTGATATTTTGAGAAAAAAATTGGTCATTATTGGATTATTGAAAAGGTAAGAGAAGAAAATAAAACTTTTGATATTCATGAATGATACAAAGTAGAAGGAAGCTGAAGAGTTAGGGGAGAGAAATACGTTATACGGTGCTTGAATGGAGTAATTAAATGTCAGCTAAGTTGCTTGACACGCTTATGATCTACCGTTAAATAAAAATATATTTTTTTTAATCCGCAACTTTCTAATATTTTAGCCCCCTAAATTTTAGAATATTGGTTATATACATAGCTCTCCTGTGGTTACTCACTAATATTCTTATATTTAGAGATGGAGGGTTAGAAAATATAAATTACATTTAAGATTATGAAATGATAATTAATGAGTAATAATACATTTATGTAAATAAAATTATTTTTTTAAAGAAAAATATTAGAAAACTAAACAAAGTAAATGAGGGTGAAAGAATAATTTTTTAAAAATTTGTGTCGACTTATTTTAAACTATTTACAAAATTTAGTGACTTGCTTTATAATGTGTGGAAAACTATTAGGATGTGTGCCAAAACTCACACTGACTATTAAAATGGACGGAACCTATGGATATGAGTTGGACTGGGTCGGGTCACAAGGTGGGTGGCCCGCTTGTCAATTTAGACAGAATCAGGTTTCCGTTCCGTTCCCTCTCAGCCTGTCACTGCCGGTTCATTACCTCTGCATGTATCGTGTTCCTATTCCGATCAGGCTCTATCCTCTATTCACTGTCACTCTCGCCACCCTAATCGCGTTGATTGCACGCCCTTTCCGTGTGTGAAGACCGCCACAGTCACCTTATGGTTAAGCATTATTCACCGCAACTCCCTGTTTTCTCTCGCGCTATTTGTTTCATTTATTTGGCTAAGAGGTCCATCCGGTGACGATCTACAAACCGTATTTTAGGTCTGAAGAATTGGTGTCTGCAGTTTGTTTGGCTTCAATTGTTTGTGGTGGGATCAACTCAGTGCCATAGGTACATGGTTTCAGATGATGAAATTTATTTGTCATTTATTTCCCTCAGAAAATCAATCATTTTGTTTGTTGGTTATATGGGCTTATTTTGTATCTTGAAAAATAACCTAATACTTTCTAGTCTTCCAAGTTCAGCCTACATGAGAATGAGAAGAGGGTTCCTCAAACAAGCTCTATCCAGTTCAGGTCCGCGCTCATTCTCCCAGAATCGACGCTCTTGCTTCCTCAACTTCTGCACCAGAAACATTGCAAGTGACAATAAATTCAAAAATTCTCCAGACCCAGTTTTGCAGTTGGGGGAATCTCAATCTTTTCCACCGGAAAGCTCTACTTCCACATCCTTTTCACCCGATGAGTTTTCATTCTTGAGGTATACATTGCTGGACTCGGGTATCAAAGATGAGAACTGTGAGCCTGGTGACTGTTCAAGTGATGCTTTCGTGATTATAAATACTATCAGGGATGCTAATGATGGCTTTGGCAGGGAATCCCAGAAACTTCTTAGGCAGTTTAGGGAGAAATTGAATGAAATTTTGGTTGTTGATGTATTGAGGAATGTACATAATGTTGAACTGGGTGTTGAGTTTTTTATGTGGGCTGGTAGGCAAATTGGTTACACTCATAGTCTGCGTGTTTATAATGCTTTGTTAGATTTACTTGGTTGTAATAGAAATGATAGAATTGTTGAAAGCATTTTTCTGGAAATTCAGAAGGAAGATAAGGAAGTGCTGGGACGAATGCTGAATATATTGATTCGGAAATGTTGTGCAAATGGGATGTGGAATTTAGCACTGGAGGAGTTGGGAAGGCTCAAGGATTTCGGGTATAAGCCATCAAGGGTTACATATAATGCTTTGATTCAGGTGTTTCTGAAAGCTGATAAGTTGGATTCTGCAGCATTGGTTCACAAGGAGATGATGAACTTGGGATTTAAGATGGATGCGCAGACTTTAGGGCTTTATGCACGTTATATGTGTAAAGAGGGTAAATGGAGAGAAGCTCTCGAATTAATTGAAAAGGAGGAGTTTGTACCAGACACAGTGATATACACTGCAATGATCTCAGGATTGTGTGAAGCTTCACTTTTTGAAGAAGCCATGAATTTTTTGAACATAATGCGGTCTAGTTCATGCATTCCTAACATTGTGACATTTGAGACCTTGCTGTGTGGCTGTTTGAATAAAAGAAAACTAGGTAGGTGTAAGAGATTGCTTAGTATGATGATTACGGAAGGCTGTTATCCTCGTCCCAAGATATTTAATTCGCTCGTTCATGCCTATTGCAGGTCAGGGGACTTTTCTTATGCCCATAAATTGCTCAAGAAAATGGTGTTGTGCGGCATCCAGCCAGGTTATGTGGTTTACAACATATTAATTGGTGGTATTTGTGGCAATGAGGAGTTACCAAGTCTTGATGTTTTAGAAATTGCTGAAAAATCTTATGATGAGATGCTTCATCATGGGGTTGTTCTAAATAAAGTAAATGTCTGCAATTTCACCTGGTGCCTTTGCAGGGTTGGAAAATTTGAGAAAGCAATGAATGTGATTCGTAAGATGATGGGCAAGGGCTTTATACCTGATATTAGTACTTATTCAAAAGTTATAAGTTTTCTTTGTAATGCCTCCAAACTAGATAAGGCATTATTTTTGTTCGAGGAACTGAGACAAAATGGTATTGTTCCAGATGTCTATACTTACACAATTCTTATTGATAGCTTTTGTAAAGCTGGCCTCATTCAGCAGGCTCGCAGCTGGTTTGATGAAATGATTAGGGAAGGATGTATGCCAAATGTGGTCACCTATACTGCTGTTATTCATGCATACCTTAAAGCACAGAAAACATCTGATGCAGACTCTCTATTTGAGTTGATGTTGTCAAATGGATGCATGCCCAATGTTGTCACCTTTACTGCTTTGATTGATGGTCATTGCAAAGCTGGAAATATTGAAAAGGCTTGCCAAATCTATGCAAGAATGATGGGAAATACAAGCATTCTGGATGTGGACCTCTATTTCAGGGGTAGTGATGAAAACACCACGGAGGTGAATGTTATTACATATGGTGCCTTGGTGGATGGTTTGTGCAAAGTACACAAGGTGAGGGAGGCACGTCATCTTTTAGAAGATATGTCAGCTGTAGGCTGTGAGCCAAATCAGATTGTATATGATGCTCTTATTGATGGATTTTGCAAGACGGGGAAGATAAATGAAGCACGGGATATATATGCAAAGATGTTAGAACGTGGGTTCAATCCCAGTCTTCATACTTACGGCTCTTTTATTGACAGGTTGTTCAAGGATAAACAGCTTGATCTTGCTATGAAAGTTTTGTCTAAAATGCTAGAAAATTCTTGTGCTCCAAATGTCGTTATATACACAGAGATGATTGATGGCCTCTGTAAAATTGGAAAGACAGGTGAAGCTCATAAACTTATGTTAATGATGGAAGAAAAGAGCTGCCATCCAAATGTTGTGACATATACCGCCATGATAGATGGCTATGGTAAAGCTGGTAAACTGGATAAATGCATCACACTCTTTGAGACGATGATTAAGAAAGGTTGTGCACCCAACTACATCACCTATGCAGTGTTAGTAAACCATCTTTGTGCTGCTGGTCAATTGGATGAGGCGTACCAACTCCTGGAAGAAATGAAGAAGACTCATTGGCCAAGTCAAGCCTCAAGCTACTGTAAGGTTATTGAAGGCTTCAGTAGGGAGTTTCTGATGAGCCTTGGCCTCTTAAATGAAATTAGTGAATATGATTCCACTCCAGTGCTTCCAGTTTATAAACTTCTCATTGATAGCTTCAGGAAGGCTGGTAGGCTCGAAGTGGCTATTGAGCTTCAAAAAGAGATCTCACCATCAAATGTATCTGCACGGACCCTGACAAATATGTATACTTCTTTGATTGAGAGCCTCTCTTATTCAGGTAAAATTGAGAAAGCGTTTGCGCTGTACGTGGACATGATAAATAAGGGTTTAGTTCCTGAGGTTCGCATCTTTAGTGATCTGATAAAAGGGCTTATCAAGGCTAATAGATGGGAGGATGCACTTCGTCTATCAGAGGGCTTATGCCACATGGTACAGATCTCTCAACTCCCACTTGCTTCTAGCATGTCTGTTTCTTTGCTTCTTTAGTATCATGATGAACATTTCCTATCTGTCTTATTTATTCCATTTTGCAAGAACAAATGTGTAGGTTCAAAAGATTAAGGCAAGATGTTAATATAATAACGAGCCAACAGAAATGAAGAACATAGAAACAAACCAGTATTCTGCTTTCTTCTTACACCGTTTTTACTTGTCTGTTATTACTACTGAGATCTGGCAAAAACTTTTTCGCAGCTTGACATTTTCTAGCAATGACATTGGTCCTAGGCTATTACCAGCTTTTCCAGCTGAAGATAGTATGATTATTGCACCTGGTAATATTGGTGTAGTTAGGTTGCATATCATGATTTTAAGGTCAATGTTCAATGTAAAGACATTAATTTTACCCTTTGGATCTTGATAGTGCATAGTCAAATTCCTGTCCTTATATTGATCGATCAATATTATCCGTAAGTGTTCAATAAGCTTCGTGAAACAATAATTGTTTAAACTGAGAGCTTTGACCAGAATTTATAATCCTTTTAAGTGTGCTATTTTCTTCAGTAATTTGATAAGTCTTCTATTACAATCAAATTAAAAATGCGTGTTATATACCCATTTGTTGAGTATGTTTTTCTTAAGAAAAAATATTCTTTCCATACTGTTATAATTATTCTTATCATGTACCTTGCAAATAAATTGTCACATAAGCAGGATATTGATTGGCAACCCTGTTACAACCCCAAGGGAGGCAAGTGAAGTTCATAGAATCAATTGATCAGGACTGTTTCCATTACATTATCACATGGTGGGTTAAAATCCCCCATGAAGGATTTTTGAAGAGATTACTTATGAGGCCTATCTGGCGACAGTTTAGAAAGAATCTCTGGAAACTCTCTTTAACAACCTATTGTGCAGCTGGGGTATTCTTGGCTTATACAGACACACAGACCCAAACTGGACTTAAGTTGGAAATTTTTATTGAGCATAAGTATATCTTCCTGCGGTTTCTATGTCCATTAAATGGCAGGGCACAGTTTAAAAGGTCATGTTTCTAGTATCGCATCCACATCTGGATTGGCTTCATAAAAAATGGTATGTTTTCAGCCTGGACTTTAAATGCAATATTTGCCCTTTTATACAAGTTGGGTAATTGAAACAATTTCGTATACCACTTTTGGTAACTCCCAAAAGATAATTGTTCTCTTTCTATTGCTATGACTTGAGCCCTCCTGGGTGGCGGCATTGTTGGAGGGGAGAGAATGGCTTTTGTGAACGCTCCTCTTATTTTAACTGTCAAGTTCAAAAAAGGCGAATGATAGAATGAGCTAGGAAGTTTTGTTGCTTTTCTAGTGCTACTGCAAAGCATTAATTCTGAGAGTATAGGTAAATTTTCAGAATGCAGAAGCACCTTTAAATATAAGACTCATAAGCTGAAAGGATGGTAGCCTTTTCCCTGTTGATTTCCAGAACTTAGCTCCACTGAGACGAGATATGTAGGGATGGAACAGTTTCTTTAACTTGCTTAATGGAGTTGCTGCGGCCTCCTGATGACTGCTTCTACCAATATCTGCCACCTCCGAACAGACACCTCAACACCAGTTGACAACACTTTTCCTGCTGTTACGCCTCCCATTCACTTTGCAGACAAGACACCTGACAGGTCATTTATTTACTGCAAAATTTTCACTTTGGTCCCTTGTTTTAAGTTCCATTTTGTTTTGTTTGATTTTCATAATGTTTGATTACAGGAATCTAGTTGCTGCTTTTCAGCTTAGTTTTGCGAGTCAAATAATATAATGTTGGGGTTGACTTGCGTGGTTAGTCTTTGTTTTGCACTTAGAATTTATCAAATGTTTTTATCATCCTTTTACAAATTTCAATACCACTACCATTCTGCTGAACTAATCTGGGTTTTCTTTACTTTTTGTAAATTTTCTTGGCTGAAGAATTGTTTCCCGTTTGTGTAGATCGCAAAAAGAGGCAAGTAAAAACTACAAATGGGAAGATGTTCGTCTTCTGTGTCTCCATCTTCAACTATATATTGTGACTTGTAAAGTTTTCTTCCTCTTTTTTCCTAATCAAGTTTATATTCCCTTCTTCACAGTATGAATGGCTCAGATACAACTCAATTTTTGGAGAGAAATTTCTGTTACTTTGTCTTTCGTCCTTTCTCCTTTTTTGAGAGAGGTGCCTACAGGCTACAGGACACTTGACTCAAGTGATTAGGAGAGGCATCGAGTTGTACCTTTAAGAAGTTATATTTGCAATCGCAAGACAGATATATGTCGGCCTAAAGCATATACTTATGTTCTTTTCTATTAGCAATAGAAAATAGAATAGTAATGAATATTTATAAGTATTGTTACGTGTTCTTACAAATTTAATGTAGGTATAAATTCTTTTAATTTGTGGCATGTCATCTTATCTGTTCTAAAGGACGAATTAGTTATACTTATTTTACTACCCATGTAACATATTTCAGCTATAAAGGCCCATATATTTATTGGTCTGAATTTTTTAATATATATTTTTAATTATGAGGACCCTCACATGTATTATAAATCGAATTTATAATATATAGACTCATTCACGCCTGTTTCTTGATCATAATTTATTGCAATTAATTTTTTTTTTTTGCCTCCTTTGATAGTTTACTCTTTTAGTTAGATGGCATTATTTGATGGTCATCGACGATAAATTATATCCTACATTTATAGCCACTTGCAATGTTCTTGAATTTTTTATTATTTACATGTGACATCATATAGTGCACATTAGCCCTTTTGTCAAATAATGACCAACAAAGATATATGTATAATAACTTGTGCTGCATCATGTCTGACTATGATGCTTATAAATCCACTCATTCTAAAACCAATTGCTGGCACGATCAAGAATGCGACTCTAGTTTCCTTTTCTAACGTAAAATGAGCTTTGAATTTTTTTTTTTTTTTAATTGAGAAAGAGAAAAGTAAGATTGGACTTTCCATTGACGCCCACAGCTTACCGCATAGGCTTACCGCATAATGTTTTTGATTCCATCAGAATCAAGAAGCTGCGACTTTTGTATCCACCATTCAAATCTGTACCTTTGGAAGTTAATAGTACTGGAAATGAGTAATTAAAGTTTGTCTGCCTGCCACGGTGCCACTGCGTCTCCTTCCACGTTTTTCTTGTATATTGTTGCCTTGTGTTTCTCTCTCAAGAATTCTCCATCAGCTAAGCTCGGTGATTTGCAGCCCTCTTCCTCAGAAAACCAAACATGCCTTCTCACCACTTACTTTTGGAAGAACCCATAAGGATGGCTTCAATTCTTGAGCCATCAAAGCCTGTACGTAATTAATTAATCGTTTTTGTGCTTTTGATTTATGTAATTGTCTCCAAGTTCGAATTCCTTTTCTTAATTCTTTCTTCTTTTGCTAAATTTAGTCCATGAAAGTTGTTGATCCCATGTATGTGCTTATGTTTGTACTTGGGTTGTAGAACTTTTTCCCTGCAATGACCAAGATTGTCGGGACTCTGGGTCCTAGATCCCGTTCGGTGGAGATTATTTCAGGCTGTCTCAAAGCTGGGATGTCCGGTAATTCTTGATATTCTTCTTCTTTAGTTTCAACTTCTTGTTTATTTTCCTAATTTTGATTGCTTTGTAGCAAAATAGAATTGCATACATGACGCTCTTAGTAGTAGCACTACTTCTGTGGACAACATGTGTTTTCTCTGCAAAATGAATTGCCTACAAGACGCTCATACTAGTTGTACTTCCGTGAACGGCATTTTTTTCTCCTGTTCGTTGAATATTATTGCATAGGGAACTCTTGATGGTGTATTGAATGCTGTAATTTTGGCTATTGTTGGTGATTCACGAAGAGGGTACAAAATAACGACTACTACTCTACTCTGCTACTATTTTGCTAGTGGCTAGGTTTGATTTCTCATGGGGTACTGCTGAATTTCACCAAGAGACATTGGAGAACTTAAAGACGGCCATTAAGAGTACGAAGAAGCTTTGTGCGGTAAGCTTGAACTTTAATCGACTATTGTTGGCATGCCCATGTATTTCTAGTGCCTATGTATCTTAAAATTCAGAAATGAATGTGTGCAGGTTATGCTAGATACTGTAGGTCCAGAATTACAAGTTGTTAACAAAACAGAACAACCTATCCTGCTCAAAGCTGATTCCCTGGTAACACTTACTCCTGACCAAAACAAAGACGCGGCTTCAGATTTGCTCCCCATTAATTTCACTGGGTTATCAAAGGTAAGTTATTCTAGCTGCTTACTGATACGAATAGTTGATTTGAAATGTTTTGAGTGACAGAATTTGAAATTTATTCGATATCTTTGAATGAAGTGTGTGATAAACAAAATCAGCTGAGGGTTGTAACATGGTTGGTCTAATTAGGAAAATATATCTTTTCCCATTTGATAAAATTAAAAAATTCTTACGAATATAGATTTGATTTGTGACTATAAAACACAGTGGTCAGGAATAAGTCGTTCCTTCTCTGAAAGAGATTCCAAATCAGAACTAACCACTACAAATTATCCTAATGTGATACTTGATTTTGGTTGTTTGTAGTTTGATGTATTTAAGATCTTCATCTGAATGTCAGAACATTCATTGTCATCCTACATGACAGGAAGTTTGACATACTCCATCTATCATATTGCTATAGTGGCTCATTCCTATGCTTATTGCTTAATAGGCTGTCAAGGCTGGAGATACTATTTTCATTGGTCAATACTTATTCACTGGAAGTGAGACAACTTCTGTCTGGCTTGAGGTAATCCTGCTCTGCTACTGGGATGCATTGCATTTATCTATTTGACAGAAGGTTTGATTTTCTGAATGGCAGTTAACCTGTAATTAGATAATGGGGTGTCTTAGAGTTGTTGAGGGTTGTGTTTTTTTCCCATTTTCTTTTTCCTCTCTCTGTTTTTTGGTAGAATCAAACAGCATATGTAGCTGAAACCGGAAAAAGAGTATGAGAGATTTGATACCTTGGCCATTTATGTCCTAATCATAGTTTCTTGAAAATGCAGGTAAGCGAGGTGAAAGGGGAAGATGTTGTTTGTCTTGTCAAAAATTCTGCCACACTGGCTGGGTCCTTGTTCACTTTACATGTCTCTCAAATTCACATTGAGTTGCCCACCCTGACTGAAAAAGATAAGGAGGTATGTCTGATCTCGTCTCTCTTTTACTTAAATAACAGCAGCCTATTGAGAATGTGCATCATGAATACTGCTAATTTATTTTATTCATATAGAATTATTAAAACCACTGCGGATATATTATAAGTAAATGAGCCTATGTAAATTGAACAAGTAGTGGAGAGTTGGCAACTTGATTCACCTTAATTTTGAATTTCACATTAAGATAAAATGTAGCCCTTTTTTTTTTTTTTTTTCTTTTTAAATGTGCAGCACATCTTTTACTCTTTGTTGGTTATGTTCAATAGACCCTGATTATGTTTACTAAATCCCCATTACCCACATGATATTTTTTGTTCATATCAGGTTATAAGCACCTGGGGTGTCAGAAACAACATAGACTTTCTTTCACTGTCGTACACAAGGCACGCGGAAGATGTCCGGCATGTAAGGATAAATTGTAGTTCATTTTCTTTTCTTTGTTCCCTCTACACCAAAGTCTCAAGCATCCTGTGTCTTCTAGTGATCCATTAAGAAGATGAACTATGCTAAGCCATAAAACTGGTAATCTTTCTACTGACAATATAGTTTGTTGTTGCAGGCTCGGGAGTTCCTTTCTAAATTGGGTGACCTTAGTCAGACCCATATATTTGCGAAGATTGAAAATGTGGAGGTCAGAAGTCTCTTAAGTACTCTTGGATCTTTGTGCATAGAGTTTTTTCTTTTTCTTTTCTGAAGTTAAGATCATTTCTATGATTGTTTTACAGGGACTGACTCATTTTGATGAGATCCTACAAGAAGCAGATGGCATCATCCTCTCTCGAGGAAATTTAGGAATCGATCTCCCCCCTGAGAAGGTAAGATTTAATTTGAACATTTATTTCTTGGATGGTTAAAATACAAATCCATAAAGTCCTGTGTTGACTCTGTGATGGGAAAAATATATTGATTTTAAATGCTTCTCACATTTTACATTTTCTAATCAAACATATCCGAAACCAAAGAACTGCTATAATGGATTGTTGGTAGCATAAATGTGAGGGATTACTGGAAAGCCTGTCCTACAGTCTTGGCTCCTAGTTTCAGTTTAGTTCTGCTCTTTGTTCCATGCTTCTGTTTGGTGCAAGTTTTATTATTTATTGGGATTGTTGCTACATTCGTTTTACATCTTTGCAAATATCTAGGTGTTTCTATTTCAAAAAGCTGCTGTGCACAAGTGTAACATGGCTGGGAAGCCTGCTGTGGTCACTCGTGTTGTAGATAGCATGACTGACAACTTGCGACCCACTCGTGCTGAAGCAACTGATGTTGCCAATGCTGTATTGGATGGTAACTTCCAAGTTTTTATAGGCCTTCTATTTTTCTGTTTTCCTTACAACATGCCCGTGTTCTATTGTTCCCATCAAAAGTGTTTCATCATGTTTCAATTGATGAATTTACCCTTGTACAAATGGTAAGCTGTTACAATTGTGCTTAGATCTTTTTTTTTTTATTTTTTTTATTTTTTATTACAATAACAGTACTATATGTTTCAGGAAGTGATGCAATTCTTCTTGGTGCGGAAACCTTACGTGGATTATACCCTGTTGAGACAATTTCCATTGTTGGTAAAATTTGTGCTGAGGTAGTTCTTCCATTCTTCATTACTGTTTTAACGGTTGTTAAAACTTGTTTAATTTTAATATTCTGCAACTGCTGGCTACTGCATTGCCAGTTCCAAACCATTGAAAGCTTTTAAATATTGATGCAAGCTTTTTCTGCAACTAGTTTACTCATTGTAGTCTCAGATTGTATCAGTAGTGGTTTTCACGGATGAGTTGGTTTCCTCCTATGACGTTGAAACATGTTAGTCTTTTGCACAATAAAGGATTTATAAATTTTTCATTGTTTTAAACCTAGGAATCCTGAAAGAGGAAAGAATGCTTACGGTGGCCTCAATTTCTCTAAACATGCACACTATGGGGGATATGAGAGGAAGCTGTGTTGGAGTCCTGTGCTTGTACAGTGCCTGTAGCATCAGTTACTTGTTTAGGTCTAATTCAACCTAGATTAGAACCAATTTTGTTACCTGACCTGTGGGGTTTAGATTGAAATGTATCATGTGATTATTCATAGAAAAGGACTAAAATTCTTCGTCACCTTTTCCTAGTATTGAAGGTTCAATTGAATGTGTGCTATCATATTGGTGGATATGATATGGGTAGCTTCTTTCAGTCTGATACTCAGTTGAATCCATTTATGCATTGTTGCAGGCTGAGAAGGTTTACAATCAAGATCTCTATTTTAAGAGAACTGTCAAGTATGTTGGAGAACCAATGACCCACTTGGAATCTATTGCTTCATCTGCGGTACTTTCTTAAAGTTATCTATTTAGTTACTTTAGCCTCCGTATTCTCCCTATGGGAAAAAAAAAAAAAAAAAACAAAAACAAAAACAAAGGAGAAAAGTGAAAACTCTCCCTATGAATAATGGCTCCTTATCATAATAGCTAATCCTGCTAAAATTATCAAACAAATGAAAGTTTGATATACTTGTTCTGTTTGATGCAGGTTCGTGCTGCCATCAAAGTGAAAGCATCAGTTATTATTTGTTTCACTTCATCTGGACGAGCGGCAAGGTATCTATCTCTTTCCCTCTCTCTCTCAGAGCGACTTTGTTACTAGTATGCATAAGAGACCGCGGGTTTGGAAATTGTTAGAAGTGCATTTTATCGATTATTATTCACTCAAACATGTTCGACTAGAAACTGGATGTCCATATAAGTCTCTACCTGTTTCATGGATATAATCTAATTAAGAAGAACTATTTTCTGTTTGTCAATTATTTAACCTTTTCCTTATCATCAATATTGTGCAGATTAATAGCAAAATATAGGCCAACAATGCCTGTTTTGTCTGTTGTTATTCCTCGACTTAAGACAAATCAGCTACGCTGGACATTTAGTGGTGCTTTTGAGGTACGTGAGCTGCCTGAAGTTTTAAGATCATCTTATCCAATTTCCCAGTGTCCAAAAATCTTTGGAATACTGCACATGGCATCATATACCCATAGTTTCTTGAAAAAGTATTCTTTTGGCTTTGATTGATATAACTCTGAGTTGAGTCCTGTAGTTATTGAAGTATTCTATAGTATGATTGTAATGTTTTATGAAAGAGGGGGAGGTGGTAGTCAAAGGGGAAGATATTAATGTGTTAATGAATAACTTTTTTTAAAAAAAAAGAAAGAGAAAAATAGAAAGCCTTGTTTCAGCATGGTTGTTAGCATCAATGCTAATTGTTCGTCTGTTGTGACCGGCATTATTTGAGTGAGGATTAGTGTTTCCTTAGTAGTTTAGTATGAACAAAGAGGTTTTATTTGGAAGCATCCAGTGTTCAGATACTTGTTACCATTGACTGCATAGGCTTGTGGCGTCCATTAAATTGAGAATATGATTTTTTTTTTTGGTACAAAGAATAGGCAAATTTGCCTAATTGAGAATGTGAATTTTAACAAACTGCTTTGTTGATGGTGCTACTTGCAGGCAAGGCAGTCTCTTATAGTCAGAGGCCTCTTTCCCATGCTTGCAGATCCTCGACATCCTGTAAGCTATTCTTTTTCCATGTGTTCATAATAAGCATCTACTTTACTTAGATGTCTGCAACCATGAATTCGGAACATTGATCGCTTTTCTCGGTCTCCTGCTACACTTTATAAAATATTCCTATCAAGTTTGAATAGCATAGTTTACTTTTCTCCAGTTCTTCTAGTAAAGTTTGGCTTCTTCATTCCTAATTGGACAAAAGTGAGGTGATATTTATTATGTTGCGAGATCGCGTATTATGAGCATGAAGAGTCACTTACTCACCAGTATGAAGTTGAATGATGTTGTTTCTTGATATCATGATTTCCATGAGCCATTTGAACTGATGATGCAATTCTCCTGGGCTTGCAGGCTGAGTCTACAAACGCAACTAATGAGTCAGTCTTGAAGGTGGCACTGGACCACGGGAAGGCGGCTGGCGTCATAAAACCACATGATAGAGTTGTTATTTGCCAAAAAGTGGGTGATGCCTCGGTTGTGAAGATCATTGAGCTTGAGGATTAAAGTTGGAATGGCACGGCCACATTCTGTAATTTTCCATTTTCAACTAGTAAGGGGAGTTTTTCCTATAGAGCAAGATCCTGAGCAGGGAAGAAAAGATTACCCCCATTAAATAAACCGTTGTGCATGTGCTGCTGTAAGAAAATACACCTAAAAAATTCACTGCTCTAAGTTTTGTGTGAGAGTTAGATTGTGTAAAATGCTTCCACCTTTCAAAGTGGGTTGAGCTATCGATTTCTGTAGATAAAAAAAAAAAAAAAAAAATGCAGTTGGCTATGTTTGTTGAATGAACTGCCGTCCGATCGGCCTCTCTTTTACATGCAGTAATTTTATCCTATCAAAAAGCACAACTTTTTGTGAGAAAGATGTTGTTGCTGCCTCCTTACAATCGGGAAAAAAGTTTTAAACATGCATTTTTCGGAGTATGGGTTCACTGTTTTGTGGCAGCGAAATCTAAATAGTTATAGTTTTGCATGCCAAAGAACAAGCGCCCATGGCCTAATGGATAAGGCGTCTGACTTCTAATCAGGCGATTGTGGGTTCGAGTCCCACTGGGCGTGCAGATGTTTTTTCCATTCGTCAGCTTTGGCATATATATCAACTTTTTCCAATTATTATTTTTGACTTCCCGCAGGAATATTCATACCAATTACTACTTAAAAAACGGCCTACTTCAATTTTTTAAATGAAAACTTCATTCAGAAATTAGAAGACGTAACAAAAAAGAAATCAAAGTTCAAAGAGTATACGGCATGCAATTAAGGCAAACCCCAATTTCAAGTTTCTAAGTTGCATAATAGAGTGCACATAATAAAGGGTTTCCCTTTTTCTTTGTTTTTGGGGGGAACATACGTACAATCCGGGAGTAGGGTTCTCTTTGGAATCATCATATTCTCTGTTAAACTGGCTCTAAACAGTATTACAGTTGCTAATGTTAACACACGCCTGTACATTTTACCACTTTCTTCCCAGTAATAATAGGTCAAAGGGCTTCAGCAAAACGCAGCTCTGGTGGCCCTGGTCCTAAAATTCCTTTCTGCTCAGTTATCTTGCCTAATCCTTGCGAGGTTTCAATCTGAACTGTCTGCTCATCATCTCTCCATTCATTTCCATGCCAATCTCCCTGTAGTAGCAAAGCAAACAACGGTGATGCAGTCAATTCATGAGAAAGAAGGCAATTTGTCCCCCTTTGTTCGTATATAACATCTTCCACAGCATTTGATTCCTAATGTAATCGTTCATAACGTCTTCCACAGCATTTGATTCCTAATGTAATCGTTCATATAGAAGATTGGTAAAAAAAACTGCAATTCATGCATTGCATCTCCAAATCCCAGTTTTTCACTTTAAATTAGCATTTACCCTTCGTTTGGTTCCAGTATTTATGCTTTGGTTCAATTTATAAACCTTATCAGGGTGTATATATTCTGCTTCTTCTACTGTTTCTCAAACTGCAATCTATATATCTAAAGCCTTTATTATAAGAGTAAACTGTTTCCGCTATCCCAAAACAATGGTTCTACATTCAGGATCAAGTAAAACCTATTCATGGCAGACAATTCACTAATTTGTTTCAAAGTTTAGAAAAATGATTCAAGAACGGTAATATAAATCAATTGCAACGTTTAATGTGGGAACCAAGAAATGCACAAGTTTGACGCCAGGAGAAGTTAATCTCTCCTGTAATAACGGTTAAAAATGCAAAAGTAGCTTAAGGCGTGCCCTATCAATGTAGTTAATTCCAACATGGTTATCTAAACTGACAGATAATAGAAATATCCTGATGGCGTGTAAAATCCTAATTAGCCCACTTTTAGGTAAATCATGCCACAAGAACAATAGCTCATTTTCATGCAGTTGTACAAAATGATTATAAACACTTGCCTCATCTTGACCGTGGCTACCATCTTGCAATAAAGGGGTCAGCAGTGGAGGGCCAGAATCTGGATCCGGCTTCTGGAAAATGAAGGTGGTGAATAGCCCTGAAAGAGGATGATAGTCAAAAAGAAAACAAGTGATAAAATAAAGGGAAGGATAATGTCGTGAATTTTTTGATGTAAAAACACTAGTAAAAAAGTCACCTAGAACATCATATGATCTGGGAAGAAGCCTGCCCCGGGGATCAACCAGATTATGACCAGAATCTTGAAGCATGCCCGCAAATTGTGCACTTTGAATGCCAAATAAAGAAAACAGACCATTTAAAAATGTAAAAGAAACTGACCAAGAGAAAAGTTCAAGCCAACAATTGATGCCTCAACCACCACAATGCAGTAGATGCATGCAATCACCAACTCAGGAGTTAAAAATCTCAGAAAACAACAGAAGTGTTGCTATATTAGCTAAGTAATCATTTCTATGTTTGTTGAACTGAACAATGTTCCTCAGTAAGTCATCTCATAAGCACAAAAATGATTTGATTGACACAAGGAGCACCAGTGCATGTCTAGAGTATTGATGTACGGTGAGAGGTTTAAGAAACCGCGGCCAACTTTAGACAACAATATCATGTAAAAGGACCACATAGATTTCTGAAACTCGAACATATCATAATTGGCGGAATCATGCAGAAATTAGTGCAAACAAATAGTTCCCTTAAACCAAAAGAGAAAAAAATGGACAAGGACAAATAAATAACTGGTCGATTCATACCGGTTATCATCATAAAAATCAGTCAAATTCTGCAGCTCCACATACTCGAGACCAGCCTCTCTAGCCAACCTGCAGAAAAAAATTATGATAACGATCTAGTCAAAACTTGTGCCAGGAAAAATGAAGGCAATTTAAGGAGTGGTTCACTCAATAAAACAAGGGTCAATACAAGATGGGGCATGATCACCTGGGTGCAAGGCCCACAGTGAGATGCCAGAGGTTCCATATCTACTCAGGTTTTACATTAAATGCACTTCAGCAGACATTTTCTCATTTGTTAGTTGACCCAGGGGATCACCCTCACCTCTGCTTATCAACCTTTTACCCTCACTCATAACAGAATGAGCAGGGCAAGAATGAAAAAGGTTGAGGAGCTTTTGTAAATGATCCCTAATGAAGAAAAATTGAAATTGACCTGATCAAGCTGGGAAAATGAACCAAGCAATGGGATTCAGCAGATACATCATTTGCAAACTTCAACTGGTATTTCTTTCCGAAGAATGGAAACCTTAAGATCAATTGAGCAAGCAACAAAATCAAACAAGTTATTAAACTTTCAACAGTGAAAGATCAAGCAGAAACGTTTTTTTGAGTGATTTCGTACTTCTCTTCCTCGACTTCAAAAGTAATCATATAGCTCTCTGATCTGATACAATTAGGAACAATATTGGGCTTCATTCCACTGCTTTTGTTGTGGTAGGCTTCAACATTTTTCTGGTACTTTGCCCTGCAAGGCCATTTAGTTGCATAATATTTCTGAAAAATTAAATGTGAAACCAGAGCAGCTCCAGTTGAAAAAACTTGAGACAAGAGGAGGCATGCTATTGCTACAAACAAAATGGAAAGTTGTTTAGTGTGAATAAGATTCACTTAAAGAGTGACATGAGAAGAAGCACACACGAAACAATTCAAATATTACAAACTTGACTTAAAGAAGAGAAAAGCAATCTATATCTTATAAAAGTTAATAGCAAAAGCAAAGACAGGAACATGTCCACATTCATGTTAAACCCCAGAAGAAATTTAAGATTTTGTGCATACCATATAGTAGATGAATCAGGAGTAATACCAAAAAAGTATCCTCCCGGTTTCAGCAAAGATGACACATTCTGTAACAGTCTCTTTGCTTTGTCCTCTGTCTCAAAGCAAATCTGCAAAAAGGACAAATCCCTTTCCAACTAAGACCATGAAAAAATTTAACGCGTAATGGACTTCCCCTAAAAAATGGAGTACATTAAGGAACAACAATATCTAGATACCTGCAAATGATGCATGCAGCAAACAATGTCGGCTTGATTATCCTCTCCTTCTAAATGCAAACCTATGTCTTCCTGCATATGATTAAAAACACATACACACATTAATCATGGCCAGATACAAACAGAAACAAGTTCCCATCTCGCATATGAGAGACATGGGAAGATTGCTCACAATGCAAGGGTCGAGCTCAAGAAACTGAGAAGTATAGGACTTGCGTTGACTCTCCCAGGCTTCCCTTACTTCACTCACTCCCGAGGTCGCCACATCTGCATCAGTACAACCACCATCACTTACTTACTGGTACAGTATCCCAATAAATCTGACAAAAAATTCCACTTTAAAAAAAAAAGGGAGATTAAATTACCAACGCCGATATAGTGGCCAATTTGAGCATCGTCCCACTTGTCTTCATCCGCTACTTTCCCACAATACAAATCACAAACCTATGAGAAGGAATAATGTGATTTATGAGTTCAAATTAGAGCAGAAAAAAAAAAAAACCAGAGTTCAACACGACGAACCGTGGCATAAGGGCAGACGAAGATGTTGATGAGAGCAGTTTTGACGAGCTCGATGAGCCTCTGGTGAGTCGTCTCGGGAATGGGCCTGTAATTCGGGTGCGAACTCGGTAGCATCACTGGGTTCACCGGGGGTTCAAAGTTAGTATTTGGTATGAAAGCCCTACTCGACCGTCGACGACAACATCAGAGCAACGCGGGAGAAGAGGGCGGGCACGACCCGGACATGACCCGCGTTGACTTAAATCTTTTCAAGTGCAAACATCCCTTGCTCCATTTTATCTTTTCAAGTGAAAGCGCGTTTATTTGCACGCTTTTAACTCCATTTCAGAAAGAACACTCCTTCAGCCGTATAGAGGCGGTGGCGGCTTAATTGCCGGCATTCATTAGAAAACCCCAATTAGAAACTTCCTGACGAATAGGAAACAAAAGGAAAATCAGTGATGGAAAGCTCGGAGAGCTTGGTGGAAGCGGCGCTCCGTGTTCTGAACACCGCTGACCCGTTTGAGAAGGCACGTTTGGGTGACCAAATAGCTAATCATTGGCTCCAGGGACTCATCACTCAGCCTTACCACCCATCTCAAGATCTCTGCGTACCTGATCGCCCTGCCAGGCTTAGTAATGTTGGTACTTCGTAGCTGGAGAATTTTAATCAATCTTTCTTATTGCCATCTTTGGCATTTCCTCCCACTGTTCTACGAAATGCCTCAATGAATGTGACTTTTTGCGTGGGAATCTAAAATGAGTTGATTATTGACGAGGCACATTGAATGGAAATTTGCAGGTGAAGCTAGTGTCGCCTGGCATGATGCCGAAGCTGGGTAAAGCTGGAAGCTTGCAGAGTAGACAAGCCATTGTACACAGTCTTGTTCACACCGAGAGCTGGGCTATTGACTTGTCCTGGGTAGTTGTTTGTTTTCTTATTTCCCTTCTCAACCCTATCATCTTTTTTGATGTTATAATTCCTGCCTGGTAGTTCAGAACGTGATTTGGTTGGCAATGCGTGCAGTCCTAGAAATTTTACCATTGGGGATGTTCTGGGTCACGCTGATCATACTTTCACTTGTTTGTTGTAGGATATAATTGCTCGTTTCGGTAAGCAAGAGCGCATGCCCAGAGATTTCTTCACTGATTTTGTGAAGGTGGCTCAAGATGAAGGGCGGCATTTCAGTATGCTTGCCTCGCGGCTTGAAGAACTAGGATCATTCTATGGAGCATTACCTGCCCACGATGGTCTTTGGGATTCTGCTACGGCCACTTCGAAGGACTTGTTGGCTCGTTTAGCTATTGAACATTGCGTTCATGAGGTGCGTGAGGAATGGTATAATGGAGTCATTTGGTATGTGGATACTAGCTGAGTTGGTATCACTATCTTGTAAATTTTGTAGGCTCGTGGCCTTGACGTGATGCCGACAACGATATCTCGATTTCGCAGTGGGGGAGACGATCAGACTGCTGATCTACTGGAGAAGGTTGTCTACCCTGAGGAGATCACACATTGTGCTGCCGGGGTCAAGTGGTTTAGGTATCTCTGCTTGAGATCGCAAAATCAAGATGAAGCAGGGGACATTATGGTGTCGGAATTACCTGGTTCCAACGATGTTAATGACGAAGTGGTTCAGAAATTTCATTTAGTGGTCCGGACACACTTCAGAGGTCCGTTGAAACCTCCTTTTAACGAGGCAGCTAGAAGAGCAGCTGGGTTTGGTCCTGAGTGGTACGAACCTTTGGCTGTCAAGTATGTAGCTAATGATAATGAATGAGAGTGGAGCATGGTGTTTTTTGGGATCATGACTCCATAGCTGTAATTCAGCTCTTTCTTTCCAATGCATTTCTTCCTTAATGACAACATATTTGGTCTGTAACATTAATAACTCTTCTTTCTAATTCAGTAATCATGCAGCAGCTCATCCTTAATGAGGATTTGCAGACCTAAATTTCCCAAGCTCATCTGTTCTTTCTGAATTTGTTCAACTAATAAATCTGCCAAAGAGCGAAAATGAAATGGGGAAGAAACTACATAGGGGAACTAATTTACATAGCTTAACAGTTCCACTTTCAAATCTCTTCATCTAAAAGAATGCCATCTACTTTCAAACATCTTAATAAAATTAAAATGAATCTGCACATAATAAAATTAAAATTGATTAATAGAATAATGTTGTATCTTGTCATAAAATCACACTTTATCAACTAGTATAAAAAACCATAATACAAAGAAAGATTCATCAACTAACCAAATATATAGATATTCAAGTTTAGAAATGAACTTAACTTCAGCCATGTGTTCCACGCCCTCCCATTTTATTCTATCCTTCCTCAATGGCAATGATGGTCTCTGCAAATACATATTCAGGCTTTTGTTGGGCATGTGTTCGAAAACTAGCATCTTTTCATTGCTTTATAAACAGCAATCCTTGAGTCCGACAAGATTTCTATCTTGAAGTTTAGAAATGACCGGTATTCTAGCAATGATGGTGTCTGCAAATCTGGCCTCGATGCTCTTTTTATCTTCACTTTATTCTAAACTTTGAGGAAGCATAGAAGAAGAAGATAAAAAGAAGAGCATTGAGGCCAGATTTGCAGAACCATCATTGCCGGAATACATGGCTGAAGTTAAAGGTCATTCCTAAACTTCAACATATAAATCTTGTCGGAATCAAGGATAGCGGTATATAAGGTAATGAAAACATGTTAGTTTTCGAATACATGCCCAGAAAAAGCCTGAATACCTATATATTTGCAGAGATCATCTTTGACGTTGAGGAACGATGAAATAAAATTAGAGGGCGTGGAATACATTCAGACTACCGCCGCCCCTTTTAAGGAAGAGAGTTTGAGATCCATACTCATCTCCATTTCCAATTCTTACCTTCTTCCTTGAAAAAGAAGAAGCGGGCAGCAATACTACACTGAAATTTTTTGGGGTTCATAAAGGGGCAAGCTAAAATCCCTGAAACTTTCTCAAGTTCATAAACAAGTTTGAAAAATGAGGAATTTCCCGAAAAGATTCACATTCCAATTCCATTATCAATCTTTACCATTCCCAATCATCTTTTTGGAGAAATTAAAACTGAGCCGATAATTCTCCATTCCACTCGTCTCTTTGTCTGTTTCTGTTTTTATTTTTAATTTTTTTATATAATTTGAAACTTTATTTTTTATTAAATTTGATGTAAACTATTATTATTTTCATATTTAATTTCTTATTTCTTATTTAATTTTTTTAGTTAAAAAAAAGAGATCTCAGCTCACAATACTTCGCTTTATTTCTTATTTAATTTGTTGTCAAACTTTATATAATTTCCTATTTGTTGACTATTTTTAGAATGGTCTAAATCTATAATTTAAATTAAAATTTTTTAATTTTTTTCACATTTATCTATATTGAATTGATTTTTTAAAATATTTTTTAAGCATATTTTTTAAAATGTTTAAATAAAGAAATTCAGTATTAAAATTTAAATTCATAAAATAAAATACTATCGCCGGCTTTTAAAGGAAAAGAGTGAGTGCTCCACACGCCTCTCCAAAATGTAAGTCTTCCTTGAAAAAGAAAAAGATGACCGCACCACTACACTGATTTTTTTTCACAAAGACGAATGTGAAAAAAATCAGCTTAAATTCACATGCATGGATGTAGACGTTTCTGGGAGAATGGTGATGGGTTTTGTTGTTTTCGGCAAGAAGGGTGGCTGGAGAAGAAAGATGAATACAGACAAAAAAAAAAAAAAGAGGGGAGGGTGAGGGGAAGAAAGATAAATAGTAAAAAAAAAAGAAGCACATGGGTTTTTTGGGTATGATTGGACAGAAATACCCTCAAAATTTTGGTCCGTTAGTGGGCTTCACGGATAATATGACGGAATGGCCAAAACCAAAATTCAAATGCAAAAGTTAGTGACCTTTTTTGAATTTTTAAAAGTTAGTGACCAAAACCTAAACTTTATCAAAGTATGATGACCTTTTTTAAAACTCAAAAGGAAGCACATGGTTTTTTGGGTATGATTGGACAGAAATACCCTCAAAATTTTGGTCCGTTAGTGGATTTAACGGATAATATGGACGGAATGACCAAAACCAAAATTCAAATGCAAAAGTTAGTGACCTTTTTTGAATTTTTAAAAGTTAGTGACCAAAACCTAAACTTTATCAAAGTATAATGACCTTTTTTAAAATTCACTCTTTTTTTTTTAATTTACTGTTGGATAGATTACCAAAATGGTTTTTTTAATTTTTCAATGAAAAAAAGTGACATTTTGATAATAAAAATTGATAAAATGGTAATTTAGCAGTTGTAAATAAGAAAAATATGACGATAGTTAGCAAAAAGTTATAAATCAATAACAAATTAGAGGGTAGGTGGTCAAAACCTCTTAATATATTTTATACGGAGGTGTCTTGAACTCAATTATTATTTTAAATGGGAAGTGCTTACCACTGAACTACACCCCTCTTATCAAAACATCTTAATATAGTTAGTAAATTGTTCATGTGAGATTTCTAAAAGTTTAAATTTCATTTTTAAGGAATTTTTTTTTTTAGAAAAAAATAGAAAGTGTGTCAACTTTAAAAATTGAGAAATGGATATAGAGGTAGCGAGTTTGAACCAATTTAAAAATATTTTGCCTCTTGCCTTGAATTACATTTTTCATTCATACTCTTCCTTCTACAAGCATCAGGATTGGACTTTCAAGTCATATTTTGTAATTTTAAGATTTCATTTATGAACTTTGAGAAATATCAAAAACATCCCTTGTATTAACTAATTAACTATTGTATTGATTCTCATCAATTAAAATAGAAAGATTTAGACAACTCAAATAATTTCAAATTTTTAATTTCAAAAACACCCATAAATGACATGAATCTTCCATAATAAAACTGAGTGGATGGAGGCCCAAGAGATAAATGCAAATCTTGCTAAGAATAACAGTAGAAGAATCATTGATTTTCTTCATATTATTCTTGATGTGGCTTAAAACATCAATGAACAAGATGCATTTGTTCACCAATCTCAAATCCATATCAACATAATCAACATATCAAGGGGACCCAACCCAACCCAACCCAACCCAACCCAACGATTTTGTATGGGATCCAATCTTTCAACCTGATGGCTATGATCAAACTTATGTTGAAATGGACAAGGAAGAAACTGAATTGCTATTTGTATAACAGAATTACTATTTGTATAACAAAAAATATCCAAAATAACCCTGATATGAAAAAAGACCAATTTGTTATTAAATTTGGGTAAAAAACGCTACGTATTGCAAAATTAAAAGGCAAAAAACGTAAAATCGATACGAAAATAAACCTAAAAAATGCTAAAATATCACGTTAGTAAAAAGACAAATTTCACATGCAGCATGTAAAAAAAGCTACATTTTCCATATTCAGCTTGTCAAAAACGCTACATTTTTCATATTCAGCATGTAAAAAACGCTACAAATTTCACATCCATCATGTCAAAAACGCTACAAATTTCACATCCAGCATGTCAAAAACGCTACACTTTTCATATTCAGCATGTCAAAAACGCTACACTTTTCATATTCAGTATGTCAAAAAAATTATAAATTAACGAGCGAGCCATGGATAAAAGTCATGTTTTGGCGTTTTTGGCAATACCCAACACTAATTCATTGCGTTTTTTACCCTTTTTGTATGAAATTTTGAAGTCTTTTAGTTCAAAGGACATAGATGTAATTTTACCCCACTTTTTGTTAGACAAATAGTAAAGAAGAGAATTTCTCACCGATCCAAGACCATATCGATGGTCAAATCCCATTTTGCTGAGCCTGGATATGTTTTCCAAATTGATGTCAAAGCGACAGAAGTTGGAAGAAGACATTTTTTTATTTTTAATGTAAGAGACAATAATATCATTTCTCTTACATTAAAAGAAATATCATTTCTTTCCCATATAACATTTACATCAGTTACTAAATCAAATCCTCCACTTTTCCTCTCAAACACTAGCCAATCGAAGCAGCGAAAGCTTAACACTGGATCCCAAGTCTTCTATTGGCAGAGCCGCACACAATACTTAATCATCTTTTTTTCAACTTTATTGGAGTTGATAAACAGAGTTTCAAATACAAACAGGCAACAGCCCGCATTTCGGGCTTGCCTCTCATATTCTAAAAGGTTAAAGGAAAACAGAACATATGGGAATATCAAGAGGCGATTCCTTTTCTTGTACATTATTTCTCTTTAATGTAAATCGTGAAAAACAAACAAAAAAAATCGAAAATTGAGAAGCCAAAAAAAATTATCCCTAAGTAGTATCAACTAAAGAAACTCCAAAGAAGAAATCTTCCTGCAAAAAGGGTCGTCTCAAAATTTTTACCCTCAAAATTGGTACCGCTAAACCAGGTTCAGCTCTATAAACAACTTTCAACAAGAATTCTTTCTAAAGGTACAGTCCAGCCTGATCACTCACAAAAGGAGTCTTCGGATGTCTGCAAAGTTTGAACGCAAAGCACCAACAAATGCACCTGAAAAGTATATCCACTCCCATTCATAAAGATTAAGATCAAAGGGATCTAACAGCACAGAACTAATAAAGAAGGCTGCAATTGTGACACTTTTAAGGAACATGATGGATGGTGAGAGATGGAGTTGACGAGTAAAAGATATTAGCTACTTAGTGTTACTTTTTTAACTTGTGTTGGCGCACACGAGAGCAACATACCTCCAACTTTTCCATCGAAGACACGATGATCAGCTGATAGCGTCAACTTCATTTTTGTGACAACACCGGGTGTCTCATTTCCTATAGAAATAGAGATCGGATTAAGAGATGATATTGACATAGAAGGAAGCAGGATATGATGGAGGACTACCAATATCTTACCATCTGGACCAACAACTGCCTCAACAACTTGATTGCCTCTACCTACAGCAAGAATGCCTGCCTGGAAATATAAACAAAAATATGTTTTGAGCATGATTCTTTATAAGAAAGAGTTCAAAAGAATAAGGAAAGATTGTTGTTCCCTTAGAAGGACTTAAACGGGTAACAGAAATACTAGTACACAATCATTTAGGAAAATTGTGTGTGCGCGCGTGAGAGAGAGAGAGAGAGAGAGAGAGAGAGAGAGAGAGAGAGAGAGAGGGGACCTGAGGGGGATTAATAATTGCACAAAAATGGTCCACCGGAAACATTCCCAAGTTTGAAATGCTGCAATAGAACATGAAAAAGTTTGACGGCCAGTTTATAACTAATCACGCTTAAAGCAAAACCCAAAGCTAAGACCATTACCTAAATGTGCCACCCTGAAATTCATTTGGCTTCAGTTTCCCTCCCCTTGCCTTTTCAGCAAGTTCCTTGATCTATTGTGCATAAGTTATAGAAGATTTAGACAATTATAAATAGATGGAAGATAACACACGCTGCCCCCAGAATCCATACACATCTTATCCATCATTGCACCATTGCAAATTAAATATAAAAACCCTATGTTGATGATTGCAAATTATATAACACAAATAACTGACTAACAAACTGTAACAGAAAACAGGCAAGTTGAAGAAATCAAACAATATACTGTGTAGAAAACAAGTTTTATCAGGAAAATGAAAAACAATAACGGAACTCATAAAGGTCATTTCAATTTTACTCTACATCACAAAACCAGATTCTTGACCGAACTAATTGCTTTTTCTTGTAATAGAAATAAAAAATCAAGAAAATGTTTTTTACTGTTTCGAATATGCTTAAGATGCCTGATTAAGAAGCTACCAAAGTGAAACTACTTTCTCCAAAATTACCTCCAAGGAAATAGATGATATGGACTTTTGATCTGCATTTCTAACAATGGGAGTCATCAAGCCCTGTTATTTGCGTACAACAAAGTTAGAGAGCCATAAAGGTTATAAACTAGGAAATGAGAGTCCATTAAATACCTTTTCTGTAGCAACTGCAATTGATATGTCAACTCCATCACATAAAACTACTTCACCCTTTTTATCATCCCAGTAAGCTGCACATTGAATATCATTCAAGGTTAGAATTCCCTATGGAAAAGAAGAAAGCCTGAAACATAAACTAGAAAATTAGCACTAAAGACTCATAAAGCAAACCCAATACACGGGGTAAGCAATTGAAGTTTGGTCCACAAGTACCATAGAAAGTATATCACAACTCTTCTAACAAACCTGAACTGTGCGCATTGTGCTCAAGTAAGACTACAGGAACAAATTAAATAGGAGATAGCTTGGTATCAAACAATTATACATGCTTGTCTCTGAAGACATTCATTTTGATAGAACATGACTTGAGCTAGATTGCTGATATGGCACTATTTATATCGGCTAAAAGAAAAATATCACATGACAATACCATCGAAATCATAAATGTTGAAATTTTACTGTGCCAATTTGGTAATTAAGCACTCTCCAAGTATTCCCTCTAGTACTTATCCCAAAATCATCTTAGCAAACATAAAGATCGCGAGAACAAGAAGCTTAAGACTATTAGTACCCAAACAATGGAAAACAAAAATATGAGAGGAAATTTATAAGAATGGCATCAATGTCCAGAAATTTCTATGGCTGAAACAAATGGTAACTGGAACTGAAGATATAGAACTTGATTCCTAAACTTGGATATCACAACTGTATCTCACAAACTATTAAACTAGAAAAAGAATAACAAATAAAACCAACGAAAAAACAGTGCAAATCACCATTTGCTTCTGGAACATTTCTCAGAGCCATTGCAACAACCTTGACGACGATATCATTCACCGAAACTTTAAGGTCAAACTTTTCTGTGAGACAAATTCAACCAATAAGAAAAAGCCACATAAAGAATATAGAATATGGGGGTGGAGAAAAATTAATATCAAAGCGCATACCCTTAAGCTCCTTCCTAAAGGAGAGAAGAGGATCCAGAATGACATCTATTAAAAGTTACAAAAAGAAAATAATTCAGATAATCAAATTCGTAGTTAATTCAAATAGTGACCATTGTTAACAAAAAGTGTTTGGCAACCTGAAGATAAATATAAATGAGGCGTGGATTGCTTTGATTCCAACAACCTTGTTGCAATCACCTGTAAAACAACTTGGGAAGTTAGTGCTGTTGAATCATAAAAAGAAAAAGTACCAAAAATGCCACATATTAAAGTGGAAGTTGGTCTGGACATGTATGATTACATTCATTAATTACATGTATCATGATCACTGTATTTTCATTCATTATCTATTTTCAGAACTCGAGGCCTGTTACATCCAGTTCAAAAGGAATCTTCAACTGAGACTAACTCTAAGATACACATATGCTAGAAATAAAAAAGAATGAGTCCCCTATCTATATTACTAGATCACAATGAGGACGTCTAATCTCAATTTTAGTTGATACTACCTCCGTCCAAGAAAAACAGTCATGTTTGTTGAACCCCTTTTCTACGATGGAGGGTGTATAACATAAACAATATAAAAAATACCTTGCGAATTTGACTATTAGGCAAGTCTTCGTAAGCGTCTTCCTGTTGTAGATCAGATCTTAAACCCGATGGCGATGACGAAGTAGTTTGTGAGTGGACCTGTGGAGGTGGGGAACTTTTCTCTTTAGATGATGATAGCTTCGGAGATCCTTTCCCAGCTTTTATTGCAGCTAAAACATCCCCCTTTAAAATGGTACCATGAGGACCAGATGGGGTTATGGCCGAAAAATCAAGACCGTGCTCCAGAATGAGTAACTTCGCAGATGGACTCAATCTTTTAAAGCTTGTTTTATGAGTTTTTGTTTCAGTAGGTGCATCATGGTGGCTCGCATTAGCCTCCTTGAACACTATATCACCACCGAGAGATGTTTTGACAGATTCAATATCATTTGAATCCTCAACCTTACACAACAAACAAACATATATTCTCAAGATATATGCCCTATAGAAACAAAAGAAAGCACAAAAGAAAATAACAGTTGTTGACAAATGTCAAAGAAGACAGTTGTACGTTGTTTCTTGTTGCAAATTCTATTACTGTACCTTTTTCTGCATGATGAACTTTTTATGCCTTCTTAAAAGTTTCAAAAGGAGACAGCACGAATGTATAATATATTATAGAGTGAATTGTAAAAAAGGTCATCATAATTTGGTAAAGTTTAGGTTTTGGTCACTAACTTTTAAATATTCAAAAAAGGTCACTAACTTTAGCATTTGAATTTTAGTTTTGGTCATTCCGTTAGAATGAACCGTTAAGTCCACTAACAATCCTATATTTGGAGGGTATTTTTGTCCATTCATTAATGTTGTACACATGCTGCTTGCGCGCTACAGTAAATTTTTTTGGTAGCATAGATGAGCGGAATTATAAATAAATTTTTTTGGTATTTTTAGTAAATTTTTTTAAAAAAAGTATATTTTTAAAAAAAGTATATTTTTTTAAAAAAAGGCTATGCGTTAAAAAAAAAATAACTGTAGCGCGTTACTGTAGCGCGCTAGTAGCATGTGTACAGCATTAATGAATGGACAAAAATACCCTCCAAATATAAGATTGTTAGTGGATTTAACGGTTCATTCTAACGGAATGACCAAAACTAAAATTCAAATGCTAAAGTTAGTGACCTTTTTTGAATATTTAAAAGTTAGTGACCAAAACCTAAACTTTACCAAAGTATGATGACCTTTTTTACAATTCACTCTATATTATATTGTATATATTTCCAAGCATTAACTTACCGTGACCGCAATAGGTTGTCCCACAGCAACATCTTTGGAACCATCTGGAACCAGTATTTTAGCCAAGAATCTGAAGATATTCAAACAAAATTATATAAGAAAGCTTCATTCAGGTTGTAACTAACGGAATCATTTAAAAAGACGCTACTTTTTAAAGTTACGTATAAATTTCACTTTAATGTTGCAAAAATTCATTTAAATAACTGTAGGACAGGATTAAAAAGAACATTTTAGTTAAGAAACACAGGATTTAACATTCTTCGAGAACCACTGGAATCCTATTGAATATAATTCTTCACATGCCATCTTCATTTTGATGATATCGCAACAAACAAATCAACTATCATGTCAAGACAGTGCTCAGGTGCAGACTACAGCTAAGTCAGTATTGCATAACAGATATGACTTTCAGAAATTATTTTCAACATAGAAATAACTTTTCACAGGTCTTGCTAATATAAGAAAAAGTAGGCACAAAAGGAAGGTTCAAACAAATGCATTCTGAAATAGCAGCCAGAAAAAGGTATTACCCTTCTTCAAGACTTTCAAATTCAAGGGTTGCTTTGTCTGTCTCTATCTCGCAAAGAACATCCCCAACTTCAATCTGTACAAGGTACAACACACAAAAAATATTTAACAGTAAGAATAGTGTGAATGAAACTACTCATGAATCATACCCTTCACTGGTCTTTTATACTGTAAATATTCTACACATAACTGACCTTATCACCTTCCCGCTTCCTCCATTTAGCAATGTTGCCTTGACTCTACAGGTATATATGAAGAAAGGGGTAAATATCATAGGGTTGAAGATGAAAATTGCAGAGCCATATGGACCACATACAAAATCAATGAGATTCTCCATACCATTGTTGGGGAGAGAGCTGGCATTCCAAGAATGATATGAGGTGGAAGATTAGAAATGTTTGTCTTCCCAGAACTAGATTCCTTTTCTGTGGCTTCATGTCTAGTATCTTTCTGAGAATTTTTATCCATGACTTCTGATCCACTTTCTGCGCCAGCAGAGACAGAGACATTTTTTATGTCATCAGCATCCTCAACCTAATGAAACAGCATAGTCAGCATTTTTAACATGGCCATCATGGATGAGAAAACGATGGCAAAATAAAAGCAGTACTGGTGCAAAATCTAGCAAAAAACTTGAATATAGTCATTATATTTGAAGAACCCCTAATTAATTAAACTAAGAGATTGAAAATTTGACAAAACCCTAAAAGTACACAAACCAATTCTTCCAAAAAATGAGTTTGCATTAGAGAAGCTAAAAAGGGAAAAAGTCTAATTTTAAGGTAGCTCTTTCATTCTTCATGTTCATATAAGTGCAAGAAAGCACATGTCTAGTCAAATATACCATCTTTTTCACTGTCTAAAGGAAAAAGTAAGAAACAAAATCGGTAATTTAACAACTATCTCATGTTTACCGTAATTGCTATAGGTTGTCCCACAGGCACATCTTTGGAACCTTCAGGGACCAGTATCTTAGCCAGAAACCTGCAAAGCATGTTCAACTAGGAAATGTCCATAAGAAAGAAATCAAATGCACAGCTGAACCTGATGGTTCAACATTTGACACTCGTGTATATCTGTATTTAATTAGGTATAACATATGCTCGACATGAGCCATGTACCAAATTGATTGAAAATGCAGATTCTCAGTTTAAAATGGAAGTCATGAAACTGCAAGAGAAACAAGAAAAAAAAGGTGACAAACAAACAGTATGCAAGTGAAAATTGAAGCCAAACCCAAGAAACCAATATATGCAAAAAACACTTATAGAACAAAAACAGATGATGAGAATCTTCATTCTCAATGACAATAAAGCATCGAAGATATATCATGCAAAGTCATGAGAAATAATTCCTTCTGGTTAACAGGAAATACTCTGTACCAACTGTAGCATAAAAATAAAACACAAGCAAGAAAACATGTCCTTTGCAAACATACAGAGGATGTCCAATATAATTTGTCACAGGTTGAATTTTGGGCATACCCTTCCTCAAGGCTTTCAAATTCAAGTGTAGCTTTGTCTGTCTCTATCTCACATAGCACATCCCCCACATCTATCTGTTGACGTAAAGAAACATACAAATGGTTAACTTAATGACTACTTACGTTAAAAATATTTTGCAGTTACAACCAATGGATATTAACCAGATAGCAAGACAAACAATGAAAAAAAATACTTGAATTCTACAACTTAATGGTATAATTATTTAGTGCAACTGACCTTATCTCCCTCCTTTTTCCTCCACTTTGCAATGTTACCTTGACTCTGCAGAAAAGCTGGAAAGTCAAACAATCTACGCCTCTATATAAAATAACTTTAAAGTAATAAATTGTAATTTGAAAATAGTTCCATCGCAGCAATCTTACCATTGTAGGGGACAGAGCTGGCATTCCAACAACTGTTTGTTGAGGTGGATCTGCAATGAAATTAATGTTCAGAATGAATAAAAGATACTGGATTTTGAATGGCAAAATTATTCCACAAATACACCTATTTGATAGGTTCACTATTCCCTCACCAGTCATTAGCTCCAATTCCTGACATAAACAGCTCTGAAACCTAACTGTGCATACAGGTACCTTACTAGGCAACCAGACTCCATGTGATGAAATAAAAAACATTTAAGTGAATGAAGGGCAGATTAGCCATCAGCTGAACTTTCTAAAGTAAATGATTTCCCTGGTTAATTAACTCACTGAATAACTAACTTCCATTTGGTGGAAGCCTGGAGACCTGAAGGGTGACATGCATTTCTAGAATATAAAAGCCTCCTTCCACCTCATCCAAGTTGGCCAGCATAAAAACCTTTATTTGGTATTAGAGCATTGCTACACTTGGAGTCTTCCCAATAAAAAAGCTAAATTCAGATGTGACCAAACAGTTTATATATGGTTTGAGACAACAACAATCCAGCATAAAATCCCTCCAAAAAAGGCAATCCTCATCATTAAAATTACTATAACTGCGAGGAAGAAAACTTTAATAGCTCATCCTAAACATACAGAGACCAAATCTCTGGCAGTTATAAGAAAATTGTATCAAATACATACCTCCAGATGAGAAATATCGTACGCCATTTTGCAACTGCAAATTAAAAAAAAATGGTATTAAGAAAGATGTGTGAAAGAGCAAAACGATGGGCAATAGCCAAAACTACAGTCTTAATAAATTTGTATGACTTTCGTTTTTTTCTGGGAAAGGGAACAACTACCTTAAACTTTGAAAAATAATCATGTACTCCACCACAAATAGGCAAAGTGTGAGTCCTGATAATTTCCACTGTCAGTGAATCGCAAAAAAATAAATCACCCAAAGTTTGAAACTTATGCTCAGTAAAGTAATACATGATTGAAAGAGGCTATGGACTGGAACAGATATTAATAATATCTAGTACCAACAACACATAGATGGCATGAAATAGAACTTCAAAGTCTTGTTTACTAATCTTCTACTGGATTTTGTAGATAGATTCTCAGATCTAGACAAGGCTGAAAGAACCAACCATTTTAACATTAGATTAAAATCAGCATTCTAGATTAGTGGAATAAAAAGTTCATACAAGAATTTTCTCCAGAAAATTAGCCACTATAACATAAGATGCTAGTGAGTGTGGCAAAAGTATGTTCCACATTGAGAGGTCGAGTACTGACCTCTAGAGATTATTGATGGGCATATACAAAACACAGGTAATCTCAAAAGTGCAAATTACCCTTTGATTATGTGTAAAAGATATAGACATATAAGTTGTAATCACAATGGCATTATTTCTAACACATTGAAAAGAGTAAATATTGTGGCGTAACCTTAATGGGCCTTCAACATCAGGAATGGAATTGAGAACCCTGGAACTGCAGCATAAGTAAACAAAACCGATAAGGAAATAAATTCGCAATAATGCACCCTGCACAGCTAAAAAAATAACCCAAATAAACATTTGACAACAAACACCCCCCCCCCCCCCCCCCCCACACACACACACACACACACATTTCCCATAACACAATCTAAACAACTAAGTAACCAATTAAGAACAACCCCAAAACATTTCATTGCACGAAAGAACTGCAATGATCAATGTATAGTCAATCAAAGTCCTACACTGCAGATTCTGACTAGATTACCAACTTCCATAAAAAAAAGCCATACAAATTACTAAATGAGCAAAGAAAATTATGATGTTGACTTGACAATAACCATATGAAAAACTACACAAATTCACAAGATGGGCAGCGAAAAAATTCGGGAAAGTAAAATCCATTTTTACATAAAAAAGCATTTGAGGCTTCCATAGAAAAGTAAAGATTGCATAGAGAAAAAAGAGAAACAAGTGGAGGGAAGTTGTCGCCGGTGTGTTATTTACCGGGGGAGGGATCGGTTGGTGGAGGAGAGAAGGCGAGCTCGGAGAAGAGACGGAGCTCGAGAGATCACCGGAGTTCGGAGTCTGGACAGGGCCATGGATCATCAGCGGGGCAGATTCACAGTTTCCGTTCCTACCTTTCTTTCTTCAACACAGCCAAAATTACTAAAAAGAGTTGAATACAAAGTACAATAAAGCACGCTCGTGTGAAGTACTACTAGTATTATTTTTCGTCTCCACTAGGATTATTTTTTATTTTTATTTTTTATCAATTATAGGATTATTAGGTAATGAGAAAAAATAAATAAATCCCCAAAATATTCATATTAGTTAAGCGTATTGCCTCAAAAAAAAATATTAGTTAAGCGTAACATTTTATTTCCTAAAATATTATTTATTTTTGTTTTATTTATTTCCACGAATGAATTAAATGGGTCGTTTTTATGTGAGGAGAAAAAAAATTATAAAACTACCCAAATCGAAAAAATTAGTTTGGAAAACGTCACATAAAAAAATAATTTAAATTTTTGTCATTTTTAATCATTATTTTGAATTAAATGATTAATAAGTATTTTTTTTGTTTTGGCCGCCACTCCCACTTGATTGGTGTGGTGAAAGAAGGAAAACACGCCTTCTGGTAACCATTTTGTTAATTATCAAAAGGCATTACCACATCCCAATTCTAAATATTGGCAGTCTGAAATTTTGGTAATTTATATGGTGGTCCTATAGGACCACCATGCAATTTTACTCCTACATATTGTAGCGCGTTACAGTACGCGCTACAGTAGCGCGCTACAGTACCTTCCTTTCTTTTGTTATTTTTTGCTATTTTTTTATTTTATTTTTTTGTCTTCCTCTTTGAGACTTTTTTCCGTCCATTTTTTTCTAAACAATTCAGTATTTTTTTAATGCTTTTGAATTTTATAAAAAAACATATTTTTAAATTATCATTTTATTTGTTTTATAATTAAATAATTTTAGATATTATAATACATATTATGAACGCTTTTGTTGTACTGTTGATCTGATGTCAAGTATTCGCTGATCTGATGTCTATATAATCCTGATCTGATCTCTCTTGTTAAGTATGTTTTAGTTCTAGTGTATGATTTCTTTTATATTCTTGATCTGATATCTATAGTCTGTTGATCTGATGTCAAGTATTCGCTGATCTGATGTCTATATAATCCTGATCTGATCTCCATTGTTAAGTATGTTTTAGTTCTAGTGTATAATTTCTTTTATATTCTTGATCTGATATCTATAGTCTGTTGATCTGATGTCTAGTATTCGCTGATCTGATGTCTATATAATCCTGATCTGATCTCCCTTGTTAAGTATGTTTTAGTTCTAGTGTATGATTTCTTTTATATTCTTGATCTGATATCTATAGTCTGTTGATCTGATGTCAAGTATTCGCTGATCTGATGTCTATATAATCCTGATCTGATGTCTATACATGCATGGATATAGACGTTTCTTAACGTGGTGCTAGTTACTTTTGACGTGGTTCTTGTGTTCTGAGACGTGGTGTGCCGTTTTCGTGAAAAAAATAGCTTAAATTCACATGCATGGATGTAGACGTTTCTGAACGTGGTGCTAGTTGTTTTTGACGTGTTGCTGGTGTTATGAGACGTGATAAGCTCTCTTTGTGATAAAATAGCTTGAATTCACATGCATGGATGTAGATGTTTCTGGACGTGGTGCTGGTGTTATGAGACGTGATGAGCTTTCTTTGTGATAAAATAGCTTGAATTCACATGCATGGATGTAGATGTTTCTGGACGTGGTGCTAGTTGTTTTTGACGTGTTTCTTGTGTTCTGAGACGTGGTGGGCTATCTTTGTGAAAAAATGTTTTAGTTCTATTGTGTGATTTCTTTTATATTCTTGATCTGATATCTATAGTCTGTTGATCTGATGTCTAGTATTTGCTGATCTGATGTCTATATAATCCTGATCTGATCTCCCTTGTTAAGTATGTTTTAGTTCTAGTGTATGATTTCTTTTATATTCTTGATCTGATATCTATAGTCTGTTGATCTGATGTCATGTATTCGTTGATCTGATGTCTATATAATCCTGATCTGATCTTCCTTGGTAAGTATGTTTTAGTTCTAGTATATGATTTCTTTTATATTCTTGATCTGATATCTGTAGTCTGTTGATCTGATGTCAAGTATTCGCTGATCTGATGTCTATATAATCCTGATCTGATCTCCCTTGTTAAGTATTTTTTTTAAAAAATATTTTTTTTAAAAAGGCTGTGCGTAAAAAAAAAAAAAAAAAAAAACTGCGCGTTACTGTAGCGCTACAGTAGGTAGGAGTAAAATTCATCTTACTCCTATAACCCCACCGTAAACGGACTCGGAAATTTTGGTTTCATTTTAAAAATATGGGGATCTTCAAACTTGCATTTTTCTGTTAAATTCTTTCAACAAACAAACAGTCTGATTCCTCACAATTTTACCAAATATTCTTTAAAAAAACACATCATTTATAACATAAAAATACATCAAAATGCATCATTTTTTAAAATATAAAAATTTATCAAATATTACATAAAAATACACCACTTATTAAAGCGTGAAAAAAGATCGTAAAATACTAATGAAGTAGGTTTGTTATGGGACATAGAAAAATTATCTCAGCAATATTTCTCCTTTGTTTGATTCTTATACGCCAAGAAGTTAATGTAAAGCAGCTATAACTTCTTGGCAACAAAAATGAAATGACAATGTGATCTTTATTCTTCAAGACTTCAACAATGATTGAAGGCTTATAGACCATAACAATTCCTTCTTTTCTAACAAATCATGAGCAAAACAATTCCACAAACTCCTGGGATTCCCAGCTGCAGCATCCCACAGCAAGCAGCTACATAGCAGAAGCAGCTATTTTCACGAATTGAACCACTGCTTTGGCAACATTTGCTGCTGCAACAGGCCCAAACGACAGAACCGTGTTGTTTCCACGTTGCGCTCCCGCCAAATCCGACAGCCCCCGGATGACAATGACTTTGAATCCATTCAACAAGCTTGTCTGCAGGAGCCCCAATGAAAAAGAATCAGACCCTCTTATCATATATGAATTCCATGTTTCATTTTTGTGTACATTTTTACAAGAGGGAAAGAAAGAGGTTGAAGGTAGGTGCAGAGTTGTACCATGACTACGGCTGCACTCTCTATGTCAATTGAAGAAACATGGAAAGTTGTGTGGAGGAATTCTCTGTAGGCTGCATTGTCAACAAAAGAGTTGGATGTTGTACCATTTACTCCGATTACCAATTTGGGCACTTCTGGAAGGCAAAAGCTCGAGTTAAGGCACTGTTGTAACTCCAACCCCTACACAAACAAACCATACAGAAAGAACAAATTTAGTTTACAATTAGTTTGATTTGGCAAGAAGGCAAATGTGGAAACAACATTAGCACTACAATTGGCTCACACCTTCAGATTGGAAGCTAATTGAAGCCAGTCTTGACTAGTCTGAAACCAAAGTGTACATCTTTCATCTTCTGTTCCTGATCCGAAGCACTCGGGCTTATAACCGATGTTTCCTAATGCATTGTCCCCTCCAAGAGGCATGTTGTACCTTCCAAAGGTCATCTCAGCAAGGTCATTCGCCGGAATGGTTGCATCGGGTTTCTGTGAGATGATGAACATGCACATGTGAATTGAATGGCAGATAAATAAGTACCTAATCTGCAAGTTTTTTATCAAGAAGTTAGTATCCAACCATTACCAGCCAATCCCATAAACCTGTTTGAGAAATTTGGTTGAGGATGACGACATCTCCTATAGACAGGGAGCTATTGGCATTGCCTGCAATGCCAAAGTGTACTATTCCAATCATGTCAAAGACATCCAACATTGTTGTGTTGCTGATGCGGCATTCACCTGAGAATGAATCAAACCATAATTTTGACAACTGAAAACAAATACCAAGCACTAAACGAACTTTCAGTTCAGTAAAACATCTATGAAAATCATCAATCAGAAGTCAGAAGTCAAGAAGTCAGAAGAAGATTCAGAAATCACCATTCCAACACCGCATCTGACATAGATGACTTTTGTTGTACCTATTCTTCCTATTCGGAAACGACGGCCTGCTGGATATCAATTATCACAAACAAATACTACTGACTTTAGATTGTTAAAACATGTTCAGATGAATCATCAACCTGATAAGTCCACAAAAGGGCGTTTACGACTAGGCTGGAAGGAACCAGTAGCAAAGAAGGCATCTTCTTCTGGGGCATAAACTGTGATTAGCCCAAGATAAAGGCCCCTGCCGATTGAGCTCGGCTATTGTCGCAGTCAAGCATTTATTTCTTCTCGATGATGAAATGGCTACAGCGGAGAAGAAAAGCGGCCAGATTAAAACTAAAAACAGTGACAGCCATCTGACTTGTTTTAGAGCCATTCTGCCTACGGTTCTTGCTAATTTAGTTAGTCAGAATTCATACATAAACCGTCGTCTTGTTTTGTCGCCTGACTCGCCTTCCCACTGAATGGGCCAGATGGGCGCCAATCTAAATGAGGGTGTACCCCATGTTACTCCAACATGGGCTTGATATTGGAAGACTTGGGAGATTCAGATTTTAAATCAGCACCATTGCGCATTTGCAAGCAGCAAAACAATCACCTTAAAACAAGAATGCTTGGCTTCTGGTTCAATTCATAAATTTCATAACAGAGGAAGTCGAATAAGCAATGGAAGAGAATACATAAATGCTAAGTTATGCAAACGTAAGAGAACAAAATCCAATACAAGGAACCTTTGAATGTCCAATAGAGCAGAACAAGAACACTGTTTTCATGAACCTTTCTGGGATGAGTTAAGAACAAATATTAGATTACATTTACAGACTGAATGAATCACTAAGACAAATGGCAATAAGTTAAACAACTCTTCATGATGCACCTCTAGGAGGCCGATGCACCGATACAAGACTTTCGGTTCGATCTTTCACAGTACAAACTTACAGTGTTAAAACTAATGGCTAAACGAAGAAGAAACAGATTGTAAATTTAAATCCTTTCTTTTCTTTCACTGTTTTCTTTTTCTTTTTTATAAAGTTCCTTGGGAGCATCCAAGTTGCCTCAGATCTCCAGTGTTTCTCTACATTATGATTACATCCAAAAAAATATGTTGTCAAAATCAACAGAATTCACCGGTTTTGAAGAGCCTCAATTGCCTTCTTCCATTGCATAGCCCTCTGTTTTGCATCCTCAAAGCACATAACTTTCTTTGGCTGCAATCATCAAAGAACCATGGAATAAAAACTCACGATTTTGGAACCGACAACAAATTTAATTGATATGAACATTCAAGTCTACTTACCGTGCAAATTTTGAAGTGCGAAGGGCTAGTGACTTGAATGCTGAGTTCATTGGGATTATCAGACCAAATTATGTTCCCCTTCACAAGCAGCTTTGCAGGGTCTATATAGATTAACTTTGGTTTGTTGGTGAGAATAAGCTGTACTTTTTTGTTTGTTAGTTTCTGAAGTTTCTTCACCATAGAGATCATAAGAACAGATTCACCAGGCTCCAAAAACTGTTGCCTGTTAACAGACCAGAGCATGAGTGAAATTATCAAAAATGACCGAAGGAGATCGGTCACTTTCTGGAAATAGAACTTACCACTTTGAATCGAAGGAGTCAATTGAAGCAAGTCTAGTTATGCTACCAGCTTCAGAAGATGTGGTAGCGCCACCATTTCCATCATTTGTCCTTGCTGAACCGTCTCCAACGTGCGCTGGGTTCCATGAAGTTTCTTGACCATCAGGTCCATTTGAATGACCCTTTAGTTACGTGAGGCAAAATTTGTATCACTAAAGTCCACAAAACTAGAACCCGAAAAGATAGTATGTATTAACGGAAATTAATAGCAACCCGTACTTTATTAGACTCCATGACAAGTCTGGGAGGAGTTTGAGACCTCAAATCTTTCCAATCAATCCCCTCAAAAAAAGGATGCCTTTTGAGCAACGAATAGCCATTTGGTCCAGCACCCGGTCTTCGACTTGGGTCAAGGTCCTGTATAATGTCAAGGAAGTGTTAATTAGGAACTTCAATGCAGAAAACTTCTTGAAACAAACTCACTCTTGCCTTTCAATTTGTCTATTTATATGTTTTAGGTTACACAAACATAAAGGGCTATCAGCTGCTGCAAGCTATTCCACCAAAGTTTTCAACAAATTCCTATCATACCTTGATTTAATTAATTAAGCAGTTAAAAAATGGAGATCTCCACTAATATTCCCAGTTGTAGATATCCATCAGACTGCAAGTATAAACTAATTCACAAAATTAAGCAACAAAAGACTGTCTACATTAGTATCACTATCACATAGAAAATCCAACAAAATTTTTGCAACCACGTCGTCAATTGCTCATGTGCTTCCACATTAAATTCTGAAGTACATGAAATTTGAAAAATAGGAGTCAGTTACATAGCTGGCAGTTCCAATATTTCAACCCATATAATGCCCTTTAGTTATACATGAAAGTTATGTCATTGATAAATGAGTATAGACATTAGTCTGCATGTTGAAAATTTTCCAAATAAATGATACAGACGAATGCGAAGCTCACAATATTTTGATAAAAAGAGAAAGGAAAGGAGTGTTTGTCTTGAACTATGGATATGACAAATAGCTCAGCTTACCAGCAAGCGATCTATAAGATCTCTAGCTTCTTCGGAAAAATAGTTTGGAAAGCGGATATCCCTAGCAATTATTCTTTGGAAAATAAGCCATTCACTTGCATCTTTAAAAGGAGAAGTACCCGAAAGCATTTGATATATCGTGCAGCCCAGTGCCCACAGGTCATTTCTGATTAAGCAAAGAAAAAGAAGAACATAAATTTTCTGAAGAATACAATAGCTTAAAGTACCAAGTAGAGAAAATAAGAGAATTGTGCCATAAATCCTTAAAAATCTGACTGTAATTAAGATTCTTAACAAAGGGAGGATTTCATCAGTGTAAAGAAACCAATTAAGTCTAGAGGTCTTCCAAACGAGGGGTACCTTACCCAAAAGTTGCAGGAGAAGAATTTAAAACTTCAGGTGGGACATAAGCAGCAGTTCCCACAAAGGTACAAGCCTTGTCATCTGGGAAGGGGAAAAATGAACTTTTAATGACAAATCAGTAAATGTACAAGAAACGTAGGGAAAAATGAACAAGTTCTCTCCAGTCCTAAATCAGAATGATGACTCAATTTCCAAAATCTATGACACCCAACAAAGGTTGACCTGATGCTGCATTTGGAAGGACAGTAATTTGGCTATCCTCCATAGGCTTAACGCTTCCAAAATCAGCAATCTTAATATGTCCATCAGCACTAAGTAGCAAGTTCTCCGGCTGCCATTCAAGAAACATTAGAATCTCTAGGAATCAAATAAAGACGTACACAATGTAAAAAATACCTTAATATCTCGATGTATCAATCCCATGCCATGTATATACTCAAGAGCATCTACAAGTTCAGCCGCATAAAAACGGGCCTCATCTTGAGACAGGCGACCTTTCTGTATCAACAAAGATAAATGTACATCAGAAGTGTGCAATAAATTACAAGGAGGCAAAATAAAATATTCTTGAAATAGAATGAACTTGCACACAGAAAGCTGAGTACTTGTGTCCCTGCTATACAAAAAACATAAATCATATAAACTAACATCCCCATAATGTAGAGCAGTATTAAACGCATCAAAGTGGCATAACCAAGGCATTGGAACATCACAGGATGGAAAATGCTCAAAGTAAAGGCCAAATGTGAGTTTCTGTACATATCTTAATAACACGTCCACGAAGCATTTATGTATGTCAACCACTAAAGAAAAGCAAGCATATTAGTATAAGATTCTGAAGACTACTTACCCTGGTAATTTGATCAAATAATTCTCCACCTTCACAGGACTCAAGGGCCATATCTTTACAATGAAATAAAAAGAATCATATCAACCTTTTTCAAATATCAGCAAAAATCACACATGGATAGATTAAAAAATAACGCTCTGCAAATTTAAGTGACTGAATGATGTTGCAAGCTGCGACAATACTCACATAATGAATATGTGTCCTGAAATGTAAAATACAATCGCACCACTCCAGGGTGATCTAACTGATCAAGAACAATGCGCTCCAATTTCACATAAGCTGTTTTATTTTCCTTGGTAATAAACTTTTTGTCCATGATCTTCAAGGCATAAATATTCCCTGTGTCCTTCTTCCTTGCTCTTACAACCTGTTGGCATCAGCCATTATCTACTAAATAAGCTCAGTATATATTTAAATCACCAGTGCCAAACTTCAATATCATAAAAAAGAAGCAACCCATGAGATTGGGATAGCAGGCTTTATCAAGTATTTCAAACATTTTCTGCATGCTGGTTGAGGTGGGGTTGCTGACAGGCAGAAGCATTTCAACAAAGAATCTTGAGCAAAATAAACTACCAAGTGTAATGATACAATTCAAACTTTAACAAAAGGTCTGAAATTTCAAACGAATGAGCAGAACTGCTTATACTCCAAAATAAGAAAAGCGAGACAAACAAGCATAGCCCTTTCTAATATCCTTCTCTACTTAAAGAAAAAAACACATCAACAGTTACTGCCAGGGTCACATTGAGACATCAATTGAGCCTCCCAGAAGTCCAAGCATGCATGGTTGAAGCAACACACAGAAACAGCACAACAAATCAATATCACAAGAAAGAATGAAAGATCTTGTGATAAAGTGTCCATTTTTGGAATAACATTAGACAATGGGCCAAATAAATTATGTTACTCGACACTCCTGCTTTGAACTGTTGAAATAAAGCAAGAAACATGCAGCACAACAATAAGGAAAGTTTAGAAACTGTGTTCCTCTTATGAACCAAATTGCTATCTTACGATGCATAATATTATCATTTGGATTAGGCATATTACAGTTTCACAATAATCCAGCCGCTTCAGTCTCACATGATGCTTTTTGCTGAAAAACCATTACAAAAAACTTCCAAGTCAACAATAAACAGAACCGAATCATTTTCTTGTAATTATACCTCTAACAAAATGATCAAAGAAAATTACGGAATGCATGTAAGGATTGTAAGCACCTTTCACTACATAACCCTTCTCTTGGATTCTTTACTAACTAAAACCTATATTGCTTAAAAAGCTCATAACTCTGTTTTATCGTTTGAGGTATAACAGAATTCACACTCCAATTTAGGCAAGTGAAAATAGCCGCATAGAAGCTTTGTAGAAAGAATAAGGAAGTAGTAACCCAATTCGAATTTTCAAATAAATGAAACAAGAATGAAACAAATGGGGTAACTGTCAGAAACCCAAAAATAAAAGAGAAAGTAAGGAAACATCTGAATGACACTAAATCCAGAACTAAAATTTTCCAACTATTCCTGGGCATGTCTCAGCAAAAGCATCTAAATTTTCTACAGAGATGGCCCCAGCTACAAATCAAATAACCCAATAAATAAATAAATAAATATTTAAATACAGTTTATATTAGGGAAAGTTCGAAATCCAAACATCAAAATTAAGAAGAAAAAGAAACCTTGGAATAAGAACCAACGCCATAGATCTTGCCCAATTCAAAATCTTGAATGCTGAAATTCTCCTGTGGTGCTCTGAATACGAAGCTCTTAGATTTCTGAGGGGTAGGATTAGGTGCACTGTTCTGAATCCTAAGTTTTGAATCAAATTCCTGCTCCATAGTTTTACCTTCTTCACTCCCCACCAATGCCAACATTTCTTTCAATAAAAACCCCCCAATTCCACCGCCCCTTCAAGCATAAACGCATGTGAAAAAATTCATACACCTATATATCCCTTTCAACAAAAATTCCTTTTTTCTTTTGTCCCTCTCTGAATAGATGGAAAATAAAAATGGGTACTTTTCCCCCAATTATAAACCAGAAAAATAAAAAAAGGATAGAAAAATCTGGGAACAAGAGTTCGATATTTCACAGCTTCCGATGAAAGCTGAAGTAAGACTGCTGAATTGCAGAAGAATCAAGCAGAACCATCACACATTAGATCAGATTCTCTTCAAAAATATTCTCCTCTGTGGCTATGAAAGACAGCTATGAAAAAGCCAACCCAATGTCAAAGGAACCCAAAAGCAAACGATTCCTCATTGAAATACAAACATACATGATAGAAATCTCTGTACATCCAACCAAAAAAAAATTTTTTAAAAAAAAAAAAAAAGGCGAAAGCTTTATTGTTTTTCAAAACCCTAGAAAAGCTAAGCTAGAAGAGGGCTTGACAAGAAGGGCAAGAAGGAGATGATTGAATTGAATTAATGTGATGATGAAATATTCATATGGGGATTGAAGAAGCACATGGGAAATGAATGATGTGCATCATTCCCTAGCAATTTTCAGATGAATTCCTCCCCCCTTTTTTTCTCCTCTCCTTTTTCTTTTTCCTTTCTTGGGCTCCTAATTACCCTATATACCACTCCAATCTTCCTCCCTCTTTTTTTCTTGTTTTTTTTTTTTTTTTTTGAGAATACTTTGATTAAAGGAAATATATTCTTTTCACCATATCCTGGAAATAATTTGCATGGATTGAGAGAGTATGTGTATTTGTGTAGTGTGTGATTGTGTGTATGGTTCCTAAAAAGGAGGGGAAGGAAGAGGGGTGGGGGGATGGATGCTTGCTGCCTATGATTGGGGGGAGGCCTTCAAAAAATAGCTCACTGACATGCTGCCACCATTGCATTGGTAAACATCTCACTGTCAAAAATTAAGGCCTTGTTTGCAACTTTGAGCTTTGCTTGCTTTTATCCCTTGTTTAACTTTTCCCCCCTTCTCTTGTTTGTTTCCTTTTGCAAATTTGAAATGAAATGCACTCATTCCTGAGCAATTTCCCCAAGTAATTAATGATGTATAGAACATTCTAATTAATTATATTATGCCTACTGGAAGTTGGGAAGTTAAAGCTAAAATATAGAAATTTTTTGTGGTTTAAAACAAATCTTATTAATAGTTCATTTAAATTGTAATAAACAAACCAATCATAGGCATTCCCATTATCATTTTCATTCAATTTAGGATAGAAGGAAACTTGGATAATATTCTCATCCAATCCATGCAGGGTGGGCAGGGACATCCCATCTTAGATTAGCTGGCTCATTTCACACATGGTATGGGACTTATTTCCCTTTTTTTTTTTTTTTTTTGGCCTTATTTCCCAGTTATTGAGATTTTCTATTGAAAAAAACATTATTTTATTGTAATTTTATTCATTGAATATTTTTAAAACTTCTATTATTATATTATCATGCATGAAACTATAAGTTTGGAATTGGGATTAGATTTTTGTTTGGAAATTTATATTTAAATATAATAAGAATGTATGATACGATTATTATAAAACATATCAAAATGAAAAAACGTACTAGTCATTTAAGAATTATGCATGAACTGTTTGTGTTCGTGAGATCAACATGCATTTTTTCTAATTGGTAGTCTAATCGTAATCTTAAATAACTGAACCATCTATTAGATCAAATGAGTGTAATTCACCACTAATTCATATATTATATTTTTATTTTTAAATTATTTAAAAGATAAAATGATAAATAAAAAGTTATACTAATAAAAAATGATGATATTTAATGTAATGAGTTTAGTCATAGGAGGACGGACGGACCTCATAGACATCCATCTGGACCTGTATGGGTACCCATTTTCATCCTTTATTTTCAGTTAATTTCATTCTTTATTTTATTTTATTTGGTAATTTTATGTTTCAGAACAAATTTATAAATTTTTAGAAATATGATTTTTTGTTAAATTGTTGCTTTATACCAGCCTAACCACGGCCTCTTTCTTTATACATAAAAAATAAATTATATATATAAAGTTTTTATGAAATTGCAGCGATGATGGCATAATTATGCAATGTAACAAGTTAATAAAGACATCGTACTAAAAGGAATAATATATATACAAAAAGTTAAAAAGTATTATTAAAATTACTAAACAAATTGAAAGTAGTAAATATTCACACAAGAAACACTTATGAACATTACGATTCTAAAGTCACATCGAAAGTAAATTAATAGACTTTATCTCATCTAAATTTCGATCTTTTTTTATTTAAAAAAAATTACTAAACAAAAAATTATATAGAGAATCTTTTGACCACTTTGGTCGCGAATACGGTATATTAATCAAATAAATAACAACACAGCTGAAAGTTTCTTTTCTCCAATGAATTATTAATTCACCTTAACTACTTTTGAATATAAATTAAAGGCAAGAATAAATGGAATTACCACCACTTCCATTTACAGGCAACTAATCCCAGGAATAATCATCACTGCCATTTACAGAAGGATCCGATCCGAAACTGGAACCAGAACACTGGCCCTCAAAACAACATTTTACACCACCAAAATTACAGTAGCCAAAATAAGAAATCCAAACCCAGATGACCAACTTACAAAAGAGAAAAGAAAGAAGACTCATCTCTAAAAGATCTACAACCTAACACAAGACTCATCTCTTAGTCTGCTGCTTTCCAATCTTTCTATCAAGAAAATCATCATAGCAAACATGCAACAATGAATGTACAATTTGATTGCCAGATCTAATAACCTAGAGATTTCCTACAATTCAGAAGAAGCCACATTTCACACCAGGAGGAGGGCAGAGCAATTTTACAGGGGTTGGGGTTGATGAACTATCAAACAATATTACACCAGGTAAAAAGAAGGATCATAGAAGGTATCAACTCTAACCTTTTGTTAGTCTACACTTCTTACTATACATCCCAACCGTCTGACCGCCGGCCGAACTCTGACTTCCGGTCTGCAAAACTGCCATACATTTGAGCAAATGTTTCCAGGCAAACGCTTCTAACTTTGTAATGAGCCTGAGTATTCCGACTAATTGCTACATTGGAGAATTTTGAAGTGTCGATAGCCCATGCCGGTTTTATGTACTCAACGGTACTGGAAGAGCTTGAGTTTGCATACAAGTAGTTCAGCAGGACATCCTCGCAGTTAAAGAACGTGTCCACCACTTCTCTCCCTGCCATTGCTTCCTTGCTCCAGTATCTCTCGAACGCCAACCGGCTGTCCATGAAAGCTGCCCCAGTTAAAATCATGTTGTACCCGTTGTGTCTGCGAGCATGTTTCTCAGCTCTATACTTGAGAGGTTTACCATTAACCAGTCGAGGATAGAACCCCACGATCCTATCAGGATGCTCACGCCAGACCTTAAACCCCCGTTCTACATCATCACAGGTCATCATAATATCATCGTCAAGTTCGAGAACAGCTCGAGTTCTGATCTTTGGATCCATCTTGAATCGATTGTTCAGTGAGTTCTCTTCCTCTTCCCTAATCCTCAGTGGAACTGCTGAGTCAAACTCACTCAAGTCTGGAAGTTTCCCTTTATTCCAAACAACAACAATTTCACGCACTGATGAACACCTGGAATAATGTTTCACGTACATTTTCAAATTCCAAAGGCGAGCATCATATGTCATTGTTAGCAAGGTAAACTGGGAGTAATGATCATTTAAGGGGTAAGGCTCCTGTGCACCACTGCCTCCATAGATGTAACCAACCCCAAGACACGCTAGGACCATTGAAGCCAGGATTGTCAAAATTATAACCAGCCTCCCGGTAAAGGTATTGATATTTATTTTGGCACGAAGACAAGCGCTTGCTCTGTTCAAGCGGCTACAAAAAAGTCTCAGTTTGGAGGACAACAGGTTTGGTTTCTCCCAAGACAACAGCGCATCACTTCTCTTCCCCATATTGTGGGGACACCAACTTAATGGAACTAAGCATTTCACAGCACCAACTAGCAAACCCACCAATAGAACGAGTGCAGCAACAGCTAAAACTGAAGCACAGCCTAGAATAAAACGGCGATTTGTATCTCCAGAAGGCACTCTGTCCCCATCCAGCACTGCTATCCATTGTCCAGAACTCAGTTGCTGGACATCAAGGTGATGGTTGCGGGCACCATTCCAGGCATTTCGCCCCTTTCTTGGCTCTTGAGTGCCCAAAGAAACTTCCACTTCTTTAAATTCATCCCTGGTGAGAACTTCAACTTTGAAGACACGAGTTCGCCGCCCATAAGTCTCACCACAGTCTTGACCGACCCGATAAAGATTTCCATCATATACAAATGGCCTCCCTCCATTTCGAGCTCCCATGCTCTTGTCCGTGTTATATATTGGATTCTTCTTGTGAGGTCTCCAAGGCCCAAGGGGAGAACTACTATACCAAATCTCTAGCTGGCCATTCTTTTTTGACCCAATACCACTGTGATCTGAACCAAAAAGCCAATACTTTCCCCCATAAGGAATGATAAAAGAATCCACAAGAGGTTTTTTCAAAATAATTTTCTCCAGAGTCCACTTTGTTGGGAAGTTCACCGCTCTATAAAGCCTAAGATCGCCTTTAGCACTTCCCTCAGGCATCATATATATCTGTTCAGCAAAAATGACAGTGGAGGGTTAACAAACATTTCTTTAACATGAACCAGTTCAACAAACTAAAGAAGAAAACTTGAACCATAAAGTGAAGCGTGGATGAGGAAATGAAGCTCGAAATTTGGTGTCTAATACTCAAACTTGACCCTCCCAGTCCACCCTTTCATTCCTCCAAATAAGGTACTGATTTCATTCTATTGTCAGAGAGGTGAGCATCATGCTTGTTAAAATGCATAGTTTTTAAATAGTTGCAACATAAAGGAATGTGCAGCCTTACATTGCCATTGTAATCAAAGACATAAGGATAGGAGAGATGCCAATCTTCATCCAATGCAATGCCTAATTGTTGCCATGTGGCACCATTATCAACACTTCGTGCAACTCCAATGTCTCCTTGCATGCTGATTGAATTCTTTGTTTCAAAAAACAAGTATAGCACATCCCCCTGGATTGTAATATCAAATTCAAAATGTTAACAGCTTTGCCTAGTATAACTGTATACTAATAGTATTACATGAACATGAAAAATGGAGTTAATCACTCAAAGTTTTTTCTATGTTAACCTATTACATCTTTTTTTCTGTTATTTCTAGAATTATAAGAATTGCAGTTTCCAACTTTCTGGTCTTCTTTCTCCTTTATGTGTGTTGTGAATATTAGATTTCATAAGTATCACTAACCCCAAATACTCAAAAGAAGAGCAAAGTGATGCAAATTGTTTATGATATCAGTTGTTCCTTTAGAGAAACTGAAATACTAGGAAAAAGATACACAGAGCTGATAGTACTTATGAGAAGTATAAAACATTGTTAATATAAAAACCCAAAAAGGAAAAATAAACCCCCTCCAAATTTGCAATAGCAAGAAGGAGATAAACTTTTTAAATTCAAATATAGGTGTTTTCAACTCTGTCTTGTTACAAAACAATGCCTTAATCACATAGGTCCAGATAAAATAGTCAGACACCTGTAATCAATTTTACCATACTAAAACAAATTAAGGGTTGAGGATATAGACACTGCATAAGGGACAAATGATATAACATCTGTTCACTAGACCATACTCTACCAATGCTCTAGTTCATATTCATGATCCTCTCACATATTTTACACCTCTCAAAAGCTTATCAGACCTTAAAAAGAAACAAGCATGTACACTACAGAACCTGTGATGGTTTAATGTATCACACTAAAATTAGGCAGGTCCAACTATAAGCTGGAATCAGAAAGGAGGAAATCAAAATTTGGAATAATCAGTTTAAACATATATATTTTAACACAAAGGACCAACAAAGAACAAAAATAAGTGCTGTTTAAGAATGGATTACAAGAACATTTGCATGGTATTGTCAACCTATCATATCTAAATTGACAAGTCGAATTCTGCTTTCAGAAGTATCAAATGCAACACTACAACAGCTAAAACCATTTGCTGAAACCAAAGAACTTTGCATAGCCAAGGACATACCATGCTCAAACATCCTCTTCAACCACGAGAATGGTAATAACTAGTTAAAAATCACTCAAGAAGAAAATTAAAGGATAACCGATCAGGAGTTAAGGAACAAAAAAAATATTGACTGGAAATTGCCAACCTAAGAAATAGTGACGCAAACAAGCTGTCAGTGATTTAAGTTTGTGAACTAGACCAAGAATAACCACCACGTGTAAACTCTGACCAGAACAGCAAAACAATCCCAACAGCAAGGTCTATTTCACTCTTCCTTTTTCTTTTTAAAAAGTAAATTTCTATTAAACTTGCCAAACAAGTTGGATGTCAATCATTATTGGAAAAATGTAATATTATATGAAAATATTTCAACAAAACTATATAGGTCAATTTCCTGTTAAGGGAAGATTTTCTATATTTTCTTATAGCAGGCAGGAGGAATCCAATAAAGAGTTTTATCTTTTCTATAGCAAAGTGAAGGACTTTTGAAGATGTTAACTGGCAACCAATAACCACACTAAGATTAGAATTCAATACTACAGTAGTAGGTGTTGATGTGTTAGACCACAATAGATAAAATTTTCTTCAACCCACTTAGAGCTAATTTTCTAATTGATGGGAATATAAATACATTAAAACACCACAAATGCCTGATAAAGAAGGAATGCTTCCAGGAAAATTGTTGCAGCTATCATTATTATTGACTTCAAAATAGTATCTCTTTTATCAACAAAAGATATTTAATATGAACTCTCTGCTATCTTTTAACAATCACCTAATTTAATTTCCAACTGCCAATCACTTCAATGGGCACACTCAAAATTAATGCTGACAATTTCAGGAATAGAACCACACCAAAGATCTGTCATAATACTACATTGACTACCGAAAAGAAAAAAGTTTTAAAAAAAAAGATATTTAAACCTCATCCAACATCAATGAATACGAGACACAGTTTTCCTGGTAGAGAATATCAAATCACCAGTATCATAATCCACGTTGACTACCTTTCAGATTATTACCTCGAAAGGTTGCTGAGCACCAATTTCATATTCTACCTAATAACAATTACAGCCACATTTCAGGGGGGGGAATCAAGCTTCCATCAAAGAACACCACTTTCATATTCTTATCTAGTTTATATGGGACCAAACCCCGCCATGTCATTAAATTATTTCAAAGTCAAAAATCTTTCCACATTACAGCCTTGTCCTTTGGTCCAATACCAGCTAATCACTTTTCAACCACCTAGTTGAATAACATCCCAAAATTCTCATACAGTACAACTATATTATTTCTTTGTGCCAAACTTTAATTAACTCAGGAACCACTAATATCCATGGCATGAGATTCAACTGGTCCCTTCTACCATGACTTAACCAGGAAAAAACTTTCCTTGGACATTCTTCCCCAAGGTTTAGAGAGCAGCAGTAAAACAATTCAAAGGTTGGCGATTTTTCCCCACAAACAATTATGTCGATGCCCCAGGAAGGCTTTACAATACCAAAAGCAAGACTCGGATAAAAGCCAAAGCTTCTCTTATAAAAACTAATATGAATATATCTTCACCTTATCCTCCAATCAGGATTCTATCTCAAGCCACTCACAGAAATAAAAAAGGTTCTCCACAACTGGGTTGCTTTTTTTCATATAGCGGATATAATTGAAAGATCCTGACCCCATCAAGCAAAGAAAGGAATATTATACAATATGATAAAGCAATGATTTCAAACACACTGACATGAGCAGTTGCATAGAACAGTGAACCATATAACAGAGGAAGGCAAAACTCCATCCAATAGTGTTTATCACCAAACAAAGTTCATTCTTAATAGTTAATAAACAGTCAGTGAATAAATTTTTTGGAGAAGGGTAAGCAAATTACTTTTTCAAGTCAAAGTTGAAGATAAAAGAAAATAAAGGTCACCTGAACATAAAGAAAAGGATCGGCCACAAAATTACTGGGTAAACCAGCCCCGGAAGCTGAAGCACAAGTAACCACCGGATTTGCTACGGGCCATGCTGCACTTTGATCCTTCCATATATTCATCTGCAATCCCATTTTCACATCAAAACGAGGGGGGAAATTTAGTTTAATAAAAGAAGAAACGTCACAATTACCCTCCCAACTTGCTCAAAATTTACACAAACCTGTCAATATCTAACTACTTTAACTTAGAAATTACTGAAACAAATGAAACTTCTAACTAATTAAACCACCATAATTTCCACCCGAAAATTTTCACTCCATAAAAACATTCAAAGGAAAAAAAAAGCCACAATCTTTATAAAAGTTTAAAAAGAAAAAACACACACACACACACAGAAGAAAAAGTGATCATCTTGGTTAGTCATAAGAAGAAAAATCAGGAATCAAAAAGGACCCACATAACGTAGAACAGGAAACCACATGTAATTGAATTAGGAGCTGCTATCCTTGAAGTAACACACTGTAGTCAAAGAGAAATAGACTAAAAAGAAAGCCAAGGAAAACAAATCCCAACACAGACAAGAAGCTTACATCTTCAATGGGGTTGAGGGAAAACGGAGAGTCGCCATAGAAAACACCGATGGACCACGAACCCTCGCCGTCCTCTTGGCAACCCACGGTTGAAAGACTTGTATGGACATTTGGGGTCAGCATCAACCTCCCGTAGAGACCCCCAATCCAAGCCAGTATCAAAAATGCAGACAAAAAATACCCAAAACTCCATGACAAACCACAGGACTCATTATTATTACTACTATTTACCAAATTACTACTGCTATTAATGTGCTTGCTACTTCCGTTATTGTTGTGATGAGATCGCTGCAATTTGCACCACCACCAGCTGCCGGAGCCCCCGCCGCCGGCAGCCCCTTGAATCATTATCGGGCTCGAACCCATCTCTCTCAAAAAAAAAAACAAAAAACAAAAATAATGAAAACAAAAACCTTCCCGCCCCTTGCACGACGATATTAGGGTCGAAACACAAACCTCCAGCCTCTACCTCCTACGATCTCATGACGACCGGTACCATGCCGGAAGCTCTGCATGTAAACTGCCATTGTCTATTCTTGTTTCCATTCCCTAGCAGAAAACAATTACCCATAACGCTTATGTTTATCCGCAGAATTCGTTTGGCAAACTGGGTTTTTGAAGTGGGTTTTTGTTTGGGGCGTAAACCATCAAAAAATTCGTCGTTGTTTCTCTCTCTAAAATTGGGAACTGAAACGGTAAAGAGGTGGCAGATACCAGGTGGGACGAACGTGGTTGGACTTTGGGAGGTCCTATGTAGAACGTTAACGAGGAAAAACCTTGACGAGGATTTATTGGAATTTGTTTGTTACTAAATCTCCTTTTAAAACAAAAAATTGGAAATTAAAAATTTGATCTCTACAGGCCAGGCGTGTGTGCATGTGTTTGTAACGGTTTGTATTTGTAATTGTATTAATTTACGTATTCTTTTATTTTCTTTTTTGTTTTATATTTTCATGGGTTTTGTTGACCGGCAACTTATCAAAATTCATTCGGGTGGCTCGTCAATACGCGTTTACTAGTATTACACTTTTTTCGGTGTTTTTGTATTTTTTTTTTTTTCGTTTTACTATGGTTTTAATTTTTATGGCTGGCTGCTATTATTTAAATTATTATAATTATAATATTAAATAATTCTCTGCACTTATAATTCCGTAATTTTGTGTTTGCCGCCTGCGTGGCCTTTCGCAGACTTTTTTTTTTTTTAACTTTTCCCTTATTAGTATTCAATTTTTGTTTTGCTTTCTCCGCTCTATTTAGTTTTCTTTTTCTTGATTAAGCAAAATATTTTTTATTTTGTTATAAAGTTACTGAATTACAATTACAACTCACCCACATATATAAATTTGGAAAAAAAATATTTTTAACATATATTTTGCTTAATTTTTTAAGGCTAAACAGCCTGATTTATAACACAAAAAATATGACAATATATGGTCGGCGTATTGTTAAATTAATCAATTAAGTTAATTTACATAATAATTATGTACGAGTATCAATTAGCTACAATTATGCTCAATAAAATTGATGAAAAAGTAATTATTTTAAAATTAAAATTATATAATAGTTATTGAGATGATATTATAATACGACAATACGAATTTAAAATTTTAAAAAAAAATGAAAGATGGAAAGCCGCCAAGTATTTTTAGCTTTTATTTTTCAAACGTAATTCTTCAAAAATAGACAGATGAAGGCAATTGACTCGTGTTGAATATAATCATTCAAATTGAGTCTTACAATATTTTTAATGAGTTTTTACATGAGTATTTTTAGTTAAATTACAGAATATAATAATATTATCTTAAATTAATTAATGTTAATTAATGGTAAACATATCAGTCGCGAAAGTTTAACGGAGCAATGTCACGTGAAGATAGAAGATTCGCGGGTCATGAACTTCTTTTCTCGAATAAAAAACAATGACGGTATTTAGATAATAAGTATCGACTAACTCTGTATCAGTAGCTGCGATAACACAAAAAATGAAAATGTTATCTAAAATAATTAAACATAAAGCGTTTGTAGGTAACTTTTTAAATTTATCCATAAATCTTAGCTCAACCATAGAGTCGCGGTCGCCAGTCACCACCAGCAGTCCACATTGGACAACAATTCTGTCATTGATAATTCCTTTAATTTCAATTGTTTATATTTTAATATATGCTAAAAATAAATATCTAATATTTATCATATCCGATAATTCGAAAAATAGATTTTGTTTCTACATTATTAATTTTATTTTTTATTTTTTATTTTAATTGTGATTTATTAATTTAAAAAAATAAAAACTAAAACCAAAATAGAAAAAAAAAAAAAAAGGCAATCAAGTGGAGTATATTATTAAGAGAATAAATTTATAAAATTTGAATTAATGGAATAATGATAAAAAAAATAAATACAAAAATTCCAATGGACAAAAGCTTGTGGCGTGGTGGTGCTGACTCTTATGACAGCGTATTTTAGTCAAGTCGTGCGGGAAGCGTGGTAAGGCGTCGTCTTTGAAGTTTCAACGTTAGTGATAATTGTTGTGACGGAGCAGCCGCGGCGGACGGATGAATTGACCATCCAAATTATTGAGCTAAAATACCTTCTAGAATTAAAGTATGTATAGCTTTTCTTTTGTACATTTTAAATTCAGAAATTGTTAAAGTTTGTTAAATTTTATTATTTTTTTTAAGCATTGTTAAATTTTATTTGAGAAGTTGTTAACATGAAGAGAATTAAATAGCTAGCTTTTTTTTTTAAATGTTTAAAAAATTTTAATATAACTTTTAACTTTGTAATTATAAATAGTTTCTATTTAATAATAAAAATTTAATATAATAAAAATTATATATTTATTAAGAGAATAATCCTACAAAATGAAAAGTAAAAATACTATTATTTTTAAATTAAATAATAATTATTTTTTAAATTTATATAAATAACGTTGACTATTCTACCTAAAAAAATGTGGAAGGCGGGTAATGAATGAGAGTTTAAACCACTATTTTTAGGTGAAAAAAGTAGCTGAGTATTATAAATGCACTTGCCCAGAAGTTGAGAATTAACTCCCTCAATTTACAATATCCCATGTGAGTTGTTATTATTAATACCTGCAAAAAAAAAAAAAAATTGATAAATGAAGAAACTTGAGGGTTCAGGACATATAAGAGGAGAAGAATTACAAATATAAACGAAGTAAATGAGTAGTTTATTTTACATTTGTATTTAACTTATTATAATAAACAATAATACATTTGCACCTTGAAAAGGGGAAAAAATGTAATTATTGAACTGATAAATTAATCAATCACAAATATAATAGGTTTAGAAGTTTTATTTTATTTATAGATAATTACTCCATCCATCTCAATATATAGGTAGGTCGTTTTGACGAAAACACAAATATTAAGGTTGTAATTAATTTTTAAAAATTCTCATAACTTTTAATGGTTAAACATGTTATACTCATATTCAATGCATTTTTGATAATAGTACTATAACTTCGAATAGTCATGACAAAAATAAGACACAATGAAATTACAAATTAAATAAGGGTAATAAACTAAAAATAATGAATTGTTTATTGAAAGTATATAAGTGATTTATATTTTGACCGTTTATTAATGGGTGAAAACGATTTATATTTTGAAATGGAGGAAGTAACATTTTTTAAAAATTTTTTATTTTACCCTCTTATGAAATTCTATATAAATATTGATTAATATATTACTTACTACTACTTTTTCCTTACAATACTTCATTTTTCAATAAAATAGTATTATTAATATTTATTTTAATAATTGTGTCATTGTTAAAACGTGTATTATAGAAAATTATATTTTGACAGTAGGATATAAGAGAGTATGTCTAATTTGTTTGAGAGAGAGAATACTCAATTAAAAGTATACTCTATGGATGCGTTTGATACAAGACAAAGTCAATAGGACAAAGTTAAAATAATTATGATTGTTATATTTTTTTTGTTAGAAAAGAAAAAATAAAGCGAATCAAATTACTTTAATGAAACGATTAAATTTCTTTAATGAAACTATCAAATTCATTTAATGAATATCCTGTTAATTGACCAAACAAGTTAAAGGCGAATCAGATTCTTTTAATGATTATTGAGTTATAAAATTTTGATTGTTTCATTACTTTTACTCTGCATTAATCGTACATTATTGTGTAATAACTGATGTATTATTATGTTTTGAAAAATTAGGTATTTTGATGTAATATTTAATGTATTATTTCATTTTGAAAAATGATGGTTATTTTTCAGTTGGATTTGATTTGAAATTTGGTATCATATCGATTAGAAATATCGTCTAATAGTACATGAGTATAAGAATTGAATAATTAGACTATTAAAAAATAAGAATAAATTGTAGAGTAAAAGTAATAAAAAAACAAAGAAAGAGTCAAGTGCGGAGTTGGGAGCGTAGAATACGGAAGACCTGATGCTGTTCTGAAAAGAACATTACCTAATACTACTAATGGAAGCATAACTGAAAGAATACCACTAGTGTACTACTGCTCCTATTATCTTATATTTGTAATTAATATTATCACAACATTCTTTAATTATTTAATAATTACTAATGTTTGTGTGGGAACTCAAATATTTTCAAACGTCAAATCTTTTTGATCCTCAATTGTTCGATACGATCGTTGAATGTTTCAACTGTGTTTACTTGGACTGGAAGTTAAAAGATACTACTTCCGAAATCCCGTTTTTGATTTTAAACATTTTTCTCAAGGCTCCAACCGTAACAAATTCCAAGTTTTAAGCCTCCATCTCCAACCAAACACCAAATGACACGTGTATTTATATAATTTCTTTAAGTTAGGCAAATTTTAAGAAATTACGCCCTCCCTTACGTCTTCCAATAATAAATTTATTTATTAAATTTAAATAATATAATAAATATAATTATTGTTTTGGAAGAGAGAGGTAATATATACTTACCACTAATTATACATGTTTTATGTGTTTACTTGAAAAAGTACTTCTTCTTCTTTTTCTTTTTTTTTTTTTGAGAGTTAAACAAAATACTTATTTAGTTTTTTGTACAATTCTTATTGTATTAAAATAATAATTTTATTGTACAAAAAAATGTATTTGTTAAATTTTAATAATACAATAAACATAATCAATATTTTGGGATCGAGACGATATGAGATATTTATAATTGTTTATTGAAATTAAAAATAATTATAATTTAATTTTAAAACTAATGTTATATTTACTTTAAAAATCTATATTTTTTTATTATATTAAAATTATACAATATTAAATTTTTTTTTGTAGCAATACAATATTAAAATTGAAAATTATAAATTTGAGAAACAAAATTACATAAACTAGGGTTTGTTTTTCTTTTTCTTTTTGGAACAAAAAATCTATTTAAAAATAATCCCTCTTTTAGGACGAAGAGAATATGTCAAATTACGTGTTGCAATTAATTTGTGAAAAAATATTCCAGAGGGAACAGCTTAATCAAAACCAAATGGAACAATCAAATAAAATATTATCATTAGATCAATAACGACAGCTAATTGATTAGATTAATTTCGTAGTCAATGAAAAAAATAAATTGATGGAGATATGGGCAAGTTGTACAGTACAAATGGAGGCTTAATTAATTATTGTGATTCAAAGAAGTAATAATAGTAGTACCCCTAAATGCCATGTTAGGTGAATGCCCTTCTGGGATAGACTTTAATTAGGGTAGGCCTTATTCCTAATTTTCAACACTTAATTCAACCCTTGTCATCTTCAAAACTCTACTACTCCCTCCATTTGAAAATATAAATCGTTTTCACCCATTAGAAAACTGATCAAAATATAAGTCACTTATTTACTTTTAAGAAATAATTTATTATTTTTACTCTATTACCCTTATTTAATTTGCAATTTCATTGAGACTTATTTTTCTCATGACTATTTCAAGTTATAGCACTAATATCAAAAATGCATTAAATATGGGTATTACAGGTTTAATCATTAAAAGTGATGAGACTTTTTAAAAATTAATTACAGCCTTAATATTTATATTTTTGTCAAAACGACCTATATATAGAAAGGGAGGGAGTAATATTTATACAAATCCACCACTAAGCCACACACGTCATATAATAATATTTTATTTTTCATACCAAATATATATTTATTTTTTTAAAGCAATACCAAATATTATATTTGCTCATTCTTAAAATATATAACAAACAGAATTGTATTGACTATTATATTTACTCTCTCTTAAAATAGTATTTATGTTTGTAGAGGTTAAACAGTACAATAAATAAAATTATTTTTTTAAAACGTAATAATAACTTCTTAGATGAATTGCATTTATATGGTCAAATATCCATACCCTTTCAAATTCTTAAAATTACATATAACAAACAAATCTTGAATAATAATATATATAGCACATTTGTTTTGGTTAAATGAGATAAATGTAATTTTAATAAGTTGAGGACTGTGAATAGTAGTTTGATAAAATCACAACATATATATATATATTTCTATTGAGAATAATCCTAATTTCTTATTCCTTGATGCCTGCACTTCCATCATGAAACACGAAAAATAAAAATAAAAAATTAAACCCTAAAACTTGTGGTGGTTGACTTTTAAAATCTTCCTTTAATTTCATGACTTTTCTTTTCATTTTTTCTTTTTCCCTTTCAATTTTATTACTACATATATTTACTGGCACTAGGCATAATGTGTCACAATTTGGATGCTATAAAATTATAGAAACGTAATGGAGGTGAAATTACGTATTTGGGTAGCCTTTGTTGGTTCATTTTAATCGATATATGATTGCGTGGGAAAATTGGCTCTTTGGTAGGCTATTCGAAGGACCAAATGCGTATTGCCTACCCTACGTGCAACCTTCTATTTCCTCATGACGTTAAACCTTTTCATTTATTTTTTAAAAAAATAATAATCAAGTCCCATCAATTCAAAGTATTAAAATTTTCACCACTCAAATTAATTTAAAAATACTAAATTATTACCTCTCGACTCAATATTAAATTTTTAATTCTGACAATTGACTCTTTCATCCCTTCCACATTTTATAATAATTTTAGCGTTCAATGTTAAAAAATAAAAGTAATGCTAATACATCATCCATTACATTTTACATTTTGTATGACATTGGAAGATATAGACGATTACATAAGATAAAATTACTAAACCGACCTTGACACCTGCCAATAATAGTATCTTAACTTTTCAACGTTCTACCTCTATTGGTATACTAATAGTGAAGCTTCAAAGCAAAAGTAACACGACCCTTTTATTATAAAATTTGAACTTACATCCAATAGTTAGGTTCGAATATCATAATAAAAGATTTTATTTATTTTTTTATACTCGAATTTAAAATTTATTATTTTAAATAAAAAATATTATCATAATAAAAAATTTAAACATTTTATTTAAAACCCAATATCCCCTCAATTTACTCCTTATCTTCTTTAATATAAAAATTTTATAACTGTTATGTGTAAAAAAAATATTACTATGAATAAATGTGTTATAAATAGTAAAATTTATCTATTATGAAATTTAATTTCACATTATATCATAATATAAGAAGTATTTTTATTGGGATTATTTTTTGAGGGTTGGTTTTGAAATTCGTTAAGGTTTATTAATTAATAAATTTGGTTTAAGTAGGGTATAGGAATTGCATCACTCATCCTCAACATTGGGCAGTCGACTATTGCTCTAATCCAATTGATAAGCATTCACTCTTTTCCAAAATTTCAACCCTATGTAGCAACCTTCGCCACTAAACATTTTTAGCATTAAAATCCCAACTAAAACTTTCGTCCTTTTCCTCCCTTTTTTAATTTAACAACCACAGATTCGAGCGTCAGTGCTCTCTGCTCCCCCTTTTCCACGAATCTCGTGATGATCATACTCTTGGTTATTTATCATTGGAACAAAGAATTAATTAACGTTAATCTTTAATGATTCTGTCAAATCCTTGTGTTTATGGGGGGTTTTTATACTGCAGTGAATTGGAGCCTAGTAGTTTAGCTGCATAGAGGAATGCTTGTTTTCGTGAAACAAAAGCAAGCACAACTTTCCAGATAATGAGATAAACTAATCAGCAGCCACCTCCACATTCATTTTTCTATAGTATAATTAAAAAAAAAAAAAAAAAAGACTTCATGATGTAGGACATTTCTAGGGTTTATCCAATCCGATATACCCTCTATTCAAAATATAATTCATTTTCGCCCATTAAGAGATCGATTAAAATATAAGTCACTTGTCTACTTATAGGAAATAATTTATTATTTTTACCATATTATCCTTATTTAATTTCTAAATTCATTGGGACTTATTTTTGTCATGCTTATTTCAAGTTATAGCACTAATATTAAAAATGCATTAAATAGAAATATAACAGATTTAACCATTAAAAGTTATGAGACTTTTTAAAAATTAATTACTACAATAATATTTGTATTTTTGTCAAAATTACTTATATATTGAAATGGAGGGAGTAGCCTTTAAATTTTTGTTGAGTTGTCCTTATGCCACCATCAAATGTAGGAATTTCTTTTCTTTTAAATGAAAATAATTCGTTTGCTTTTAAATGATAAAATATTTTTTTCTCAAAAATATAATTACGTATAATTATATTAATTAGCGTATCTAAAAGTGATTGACCACTTGAGATTATTTGGATGAGGAAAGAGTTGCATTCAGGAATCAAAGGAATGAATGAGCAACATTATTGATAAATTGACCTCCTAAACCATCCTACAATATATATGCAAGTTGATGCCATCATCATCATTAAACATCAGAATGGATATACAGGACGAATTTGCGACACTTGGAGGATAAGGTGCCTAACTAATCCTCTAATATTCATGGTTTTTTAAAGATACTGAGAGTTGGTTGATTGATTGGTGATTATTCATTTGATTGAGTAGATATTTTCATATATGAATGTTATTGTTGTAAGCACTTGGAATATTCTTGTTTGTCCTAAATTCTAATCCTCTTTTGAATCATGCAGTTGGAAGAATAAAACAAGAAAAAAAAAAAAAAAATCCTCTTCAATCCACTATGTATTTCAAATTATACACAAAAAGCGTTTAGAATTAAAAAAAAATGGAGATAAATTGTAATAGTTACTATTATACTATTAAAAGTTCCATTTGTATTTACAATAATATATAAATAACTAGTTGAAATATATGATTAAAATTAGTAACTGATGGAATCAGGTAACTAAAAATTTTCGATGATTACATTATTCATATAATAAATTATGAATAAATAAATTTCAAGGCGATTAATTTTCCTCCTTGATAAATCGTCCAGCTCTTCGTAAACTATAGGTCGTGGAGAGAATAGGGAAAAAGGTGGTGGCTAATTTCGCTTTAGTTTCCTTGTGCGTGCATGTATGGTAATTTCCGCCAATAACAATGGTAAGACTTCATGGCGCCTTATTTTGGACTTCAAGTTGCAAGCCAATATCTATTTTGAAAAAAAATATATATATTTTTATACAGAGATGACTCGAATTTAACACCTATTTTTTTAAGCGGAAAGTGCATATCACTAAATTACATTACTCTTGTCATTCAAACTACTTTGTCTGATTGTGAATATAAATTAATTTAAAGTTATTATAATATAATTCCTCAAAAAAAAAAGTTATTATAATATAATTCCAAAACACTGTTTATTATTAAAGAACCTGTATTGTTCAATACAGGTTAAACCAAAAAAAAAATTACTGACAAACAAAGATAAAGACTTTTTATCTGTTATTTCTTCTATAGTTTGAAAACTCTAGTTATTATTTTCCTAAAATTGAAAAGAATACAGCGATATTTAAGGAAAAAATTATAGATTATTATTTGGCTTACACTGTAAATGGGGCCTCTTGATAGTGAAGAGATGGAGCAAAACTGGGAAATTGTGGTGGCCTGAATTCATAAACCCCACCCCACCTCCCCCGGCTTGAAAGTGGCAACACCATTATCTTATCATCTCCTTTAAAATCAAGGTCATTTTTGCAGTTGAAAGTTCAAACCACTAATTCTGCCCATAAAAGCTCTACCAAAATATTTTTCAACAATTGTATTCATATCCCCCATTAAATATGCAAGTTCAGATTTTTATAGACATCTTCAATCTCATGTGACAAGTGTCAATTATTATACTATATTCTTTTTAATTTTCATAACACTCTTTAATATTACTTTTAAAAAGTTAAAACTTAAATATCTTATTGAGATCAAAAATTTTGGAGGTTAAAATTTAATCATATATGAGGTTAGAGATTTTGAGGAACTCTTTAGCGTTGTTTAACGTCACTTTTAGGAAGTAAAATTTAAATGTTTCAATAACATTTTGTGAAGTATTAAAAAAAAATCCAAATGGTCCATTCGATCACTTCAGAGTACAAAGTACTTTTAACATTCTAAATTCAGACATTTTTCTTAACCAACAAATGGAGAATTATAAATAAGAATTTGCTTGGGTGGAAGGATTTAAGGAGATAATAAAGATACGGTAAGAATGAAAATTTATAATCGTGACGTCGAGATTCGAATCTTAACCGTAAACAAAAATAAAACAAAACCAAACCAAAAAACATGCATGCGGTTTGCGTGAAAATAATAATAATAATTTGCACGAGGTCCACGCGGGCTCGAGTTAGGAGCAGCAGTTAATTTAATACAGTGTATACGACCACACAATTCAACTTCACTTTTTGCATTAAGTTCCCCAAAAAGAAAGATGTAAGCCCGCTGATCAAACAAACCAAAACCACAACAAAAATTATAATTTTAGGCCACTAATTATGCCAAAATTCTTTTCTAAATCTAAAAGAAATAGATATTTTTAAAAATATCTATTACTTTTACAAAATTAAATACTTTAAATGGTTATAATAAATAAGTAAGATTAAATTTAAAAATAAATAATTAATGATCTATAAAAACTCTAAATTGCCAATGAAAACAAACAAGGCTACAACTTTAAATAGAAAATTATTTACAAACCCCCAGAAAATATACACTGTGAACCAAATACACATGAACAAATAAAGTTACTTATTATTACTTTTAATTATATGTTTAAAGTATAGTCATATTTATAAATATTAAAAAAATTTCTCAGTTCATCATCAGTTTCTTTAGAATTAGATTCTTATAAGACCCTAGTTCGACCAATAATATCAAAATAAAATAATATTCTTAGTAAATAATAAAAATATACTTTTTTTTCCTAGATAAATAATCAATCGAAAAAAATTATATTTAATATATAGACATAGGAAGAGGAAGTCAATGATACGTTGATGGCTGTCAGAGCCAAAAAATGTTAACCACAAAATTAATTTGTGGGCAAAGCATAATTTCATTTATAAGTATAGCATTATTATTTTGATGTAAAAGCTTTTGTGTGGGTGGGGGGGACCTAAAAATATCCAGAAGAAGAGGGTGTGTACAAGTTTGAAAGTTATGCACTCTTGTCCTCTAATGCTTTTTGTTGACTTCATAATATCACATTTTACAAATCAATTATAATTATAATACTTTCTCCATTCTATAACAAAATATATTTCAAAAATTTTAAAAATAAAAAATTATAAAATTTTGGTAAATATTTTTACTATTTTAAAAAATTTTATCCTTTTAAATGTATTGAAATCTAAAAATATCTTTTATTGTGGCATAAAAAGAGTATTATAAACGTTACACCCCCTTTCTTTTCTTTTTAAAATTATTTTTCTCCTTCGTTTCAACGGGAAAATATCAAAAAAAAAAAAAATCCAAAATTAGAATCGTGGAAAAAAAAAATTCAAATCAATTATAATTTTGGGCATAGAGAATAAAAAACGAGGGGTGTATGGTCAATCTTTTCTTAATTCGTATTGAAACTATATGGCATTAAACAAAAGAGGGTTGGTTGGGGAAATAAATTCTCTAAATAATAAGAAAAAAATATTATATGTCCGTTTTTAAATATTATTTATTATATTATTTTAATTAATATTATTGTAACAAAGGAATATCAATTAACTAATCAACTTGTTGCTTATTTCAATAGTTAATTAAAGTTTCGGAAAAGAAAAGAAAGAAGATAAGCTTGGATGCATTATAATATTATAATACTAATGAATTCATGGTTTTTATATACATTAAAGTTGCTTTACATTATGCCTTTATATCCGGTACTAATAACATTAAATATTGCACTATTCACGATTAAAGATAATTTAGTGATTATGTACTCCTCATTTGAATTTAATAAATCATAAGTTATTAAAATGAACATATAAGAATATATATTATAAAATTATGTCGCACATCTTTAATATATTAATTAAGTAACTTGTATATAAATTCTAACTTTATATATTACTAATAATTTAGATTAATTATTTTAAATTATTAAAAAAATTATTCTCAGTTTATAGAGTTGAAGATACTCTTTTAATAACACTCTTTTTGGCCTTCCCATATGATTATAGAAAAAGTTGTTTTTATTATTTGTTTTGGTGTTTAGTGCTTTTATTGATTGTTCAAAATTATAGCTTACTTTTGATTCCTTCATTGTTGAGTTGTAGTGTTAGATTCACGGGTTCAATAATGAGTTTTCTATTTAATTATTTTTTACCAAAAATATAAAATCAAGAACTCGTGTTTTCATTAGTTATTTATTTTTGTATTTTTTTACCTTGATTTATTTTTTTATTGCATCCTAATTAAAATTTAACATTACCTTATGCTTTCATAAATTAATGCATTGATCGGTATTTGAATGATTCGATTATTGAAAATGTGAACTATCCTAGGTCAGTGATTAGTGCAACAAGTCCATAAAAAACATAAGGAGTTTATAGTTTTATTTAGTATTTTTCCAAAAAAAATTTCGTTCTTTCTTTTTTTTAATTCTCCTCTAAGCACATTCAATATCATAAAGTGGGTTTTGCTAGAAAAAAAAAAAAAAAAAAAAACGAAAGAGAAAGCCCCTTGGAAATGGTAAAAAAGATCCATGATTTTTAAAATCATTTTTAATTTAAGGGAAGGTACACGAGCACCAAGAACAGGAGAGGAAGCCCAAATTTATAGAAAGGGTTAAATTCATTTTTTGTCCCTCGTAATATAAATTATTTCAGTTTTAGTTTTTTATATATTTTAGTTATTAATTTTAGTCTCATTTAAATTTTTTTATCAATTATGATATTTTTTAACAGAAAAGTTTAGAAAATAACGGATTAACTCATTTGATCGCTAGTCAAACCTAATTTTTTCTTCAAAATGATTTGTACCATGATGTTTTTAATCCATTTTATGACTCTGTTCCTCATAGATGTTCAACCTATTTAGATCGACTCACAATCCAAAATGACGGCCGAAACTTTAAATGGGTTGAACATTCATGAGAATCCGGATCATAAAATTGGTTGAAACATAACAGTAAAAATCATTTTGAAGAAAAAAATTAGGTTTGACTAGCGATCAAATGAGTTAATCCGTTATCTTCTAAACTTTAACATTAAAAAGGATCATAATTGGTAAAAAAAATTTTAAATAGGACTAAAATTGGTAATTAAAATATATGGGAGACCAAAACTGGAATAACTCATGTTATAATGGATCAAAAATGGATTTAAGCCTTATAAAAATTTAATTTTGATTATTATTGTTTTCTTTTGAAAATATCATTTTAATTGAAAAAAAGTACGATTTTAATTTGAATACCCAATACGCTAGTTACTAAAAAATTGAAGGTATTGAAAAAAATTAGGATAAAAAACTTTAAAATATAATTTGTAAAAAAATAATAAAAGACTGGTCACAATAAACAATAATAATGCATAAAATAGTGAATCAGACTTTATAAACAGTCCTTGAAGAATTTATAAAAAAGGGACCCAAAGAAACTTTTTGCTGAAAGAAAATTATACCACATATCCACTGCATAAATATATGATTTATTACTATATTTAGAAATCAAAAATAAAAATTTATCAAATTTTAAATTAAAATTAATTTTATATTAACTAGTCTATAGTAACAATTACATAAAAAATAGTATAATTTTTGCTGGCTGGCGGATGATGATGGTGGAAGGATACAGTGAATAAATATATGTGGATAAATATATTTATTCGGCAAATTTACAAATAAATATATGTGGATAAAGTTTTGTTTTATAGAAAAAAGTGGATAAAGCTGTTATCGTTAATTATGATTGAAAAAACAAATTAAAATAAATGGCTTCTTCGCGCTGGGCAGACAAAAAGTAGCAACAGGGATTTCCTATTGTCTTTTGAAAAAAGACTCGAGTGTGGAAAAAATTTCAATAATAACCTTACAAAATTCAAAACAAGGAAAACATTCCAAATCAAGAAAAATACTATTTTGCATCTATTGTACCCACATCCATAATACAACATACCAAACATATCATTTGTTGTAAATACTTTTTACTTTTATTTAAGTTTTTAGTTTGTTTATAATTTTTTATTAGAATCATAAATTTCTTTTTTATTGAGTAATAAAAAAAAATTTGTGACTTCGATGGATGTTGGTTGGGAGGATTTGTAATAAATATTAGGTATTGTACTATAATTGGTGCAAAAAGGAATGGGACTTATTTCAAGGCTTACAATTAATATGAGATTAGTACAATTTTAAGTTAGGGTAAAAGGGAATAATATGAACTTTGGTTTTAATGTTTGTTTGAGTAACCTATCTTATCAGACTCCAATATTTAGATAATTTTTTAAAAAAACGTAAAACTGATATTATCGATATTTCTCTTCTTCTATAAATAGCCAGACTAAACTTTTTTTATTAGGTATAAAATTAAGAAAAAAAAAGAAAAATTGCATCATCTTATGTGAGTGGAGTTGCTCTGGAGATAAGAGAAGACCAAGTGAAATGAATTGGGAGATTTTCTTGAAATTAATACAAGGGTTGTATTGTTTTACGCATGATGGATGGTGACAAAACGAGGAGCTGCACCGAAGCACACTTGCAAGTTGCAACTTGGGAAAAAAACACAAGTTTGTTCTTGTTTTCTTTTGATCCCAGAAAAATTCCTTGATTGGATCATGCGCTGCCAACATCAAACATTAAAAACCACCTCTTAGTGAGACCAAGGAATCTGGGATTGTATTATTAAAGAAGAAGATAAAGGCTAGTAGTTTTGTTCACTGGATTGTTTAGTTCGTTATGTCTCTTAGGAGCCATGGATGTAGATCCAAAGCTTGAAAGCTCAGTTCCCTTCCCATTGGAACGTACAACTTAGAGAGCTCATATTATATATATTATTATCATGCCTTGTATGGGAAAGAAAATGGACGAAGACGAATCATTTGGGGGCTGTTTTGTTTCTTCTGCAAGGACTCCTTTTACCACTTTGATCCATTTGGAATATTCGGAGCCCCGTTTGGGAATTCAAAACCTGACTTTTAAAAAAATGGGAAGCCATTCATGTTTGGAAAGTTCATGGGAAGGACAAAAACTAGGTTTTAACTAGTGTCTGGTAAAGATAGATTTATCTAGACTACTATTTGTAGCTATTTTTTAATTATTTATAACTATATTTTCAAAATATACTACATATAATATCCTTTAAAAAAAATCAAACGATATTTAAAAAAAATGTCATATGCTATTCAAAGGCTTCTGGTAAAGCTTGCCGTCAATAATCGTCAACAAATCCCTCCCCTTGATGAAATCCGGTAGAGTCTCCAACAGGGAACTAATAACTCCAGAGAGTTTTTTTTGAATAGTAATCATAGATCAAATTACGATTAGCATTCGAGTGTAGTCTTAAACAACTCTTAAGAACTTTAATACACTAGAGAATACAAGAATCCAGGTATAAGGCTAGTGCTTCTGCAAATACACCTTTTATGGAGTATCGGTGAATACAAAAAATCAGCATGAAGGCCCAAGAAACTGGCACACTCAATTAGAACCCTGTGACGTACTTTGATCTAACTCAAGTCTTCTTCATCCCGAAAGCTCAAATTCAGTTTCTGTAACTTGAAGCCTTTGCTCTGTATTAACTCCACCAAACCTGAAGCCACCCCTGTAGCTTGTACTGTTGTTTGCTTTGTTAACTGTACAGTTGCAATTCCTTCAGCAACTTCAACTCTTATGTCAGAAATCCCTTCTGTTTCCTCTAAAGCCTTGCTCACAGTGGGAATGCTAGTTTCGTTAATTGAGCCTTCGGCCTGAAAAAACATGGTGAGTACATCGGAAGGTGAGACGGGAACAGAGACGGGCTGATCGGGGGCAGCGGTGGGTGATGCCTTATCTCCTTCCGGTTGATGAGGAGCAGTGCTCTCGGCTTCACCTTCCGGAACTAGGGGTTCTCCTACGTCAGCAGCCGCTGCTGCCACCACAAAAGACCGGAGCCTCTTCGTTCTGTGACACCTCTTCAACCTCAAGGAACTGCAAGAAGCAGAAGAAGAAAAAGGAGGGTGCTTGCGCAAAGGCGGAAAATGAACGATAAGGCGGGTCGGGGACTGGATAAGGAAGAAGGAGGAGAGAAGGCTCCGCAAAATGGAAGCGCCGGAGAGATAGTGTTTGCAGTAGCAGCCATTATTACTTGCTTATCCCCTTCTCTACCGCGAGACGACAACTTGATTCCCGCCTCCTTGCAATCCAAGTGTATTGACAGACAAAAATTTTTTTTTTTTCTTTCACAAAAAAGTCAAGGAACTCAAATTTATTGGAATCAGAATCTGAAGAAATTGGAAGAGAGTGAAGGTGAATTTGGTCTGCAACTAGGCGAACAGAATCTTCAAAGCTTAACAAGACAGATTCCAAATTTGCATCTTTGCCCAACCCTGCATATTGAACAAGCAATTTGAGAGCTCTTAACCCGATTCTAAGGTTTGAAATTGCCCAATACTTATCTTAGTCGTCATTCACAGGGAGCAGGTTGGATGTTTGCCCAAATTAACTTCAAAATAACTAAATTCCAGTCGAGGAGCTTCATTGATGGCCGGGGTGAAGAGAAACGGTGAAGAAAGTGTAAAATCGAAAGTTAGGTGGTGTATTAGTGGTGGAGTTTGAAAAAAAAAAGAAGGGGGTGGGGGGTGTGGAGGAGGAAGGAGAAGATCAAATAAAAAAAAGAGTAGAAAGAATTGGGGCGTGAGAAAGAGAATGACCCCAAATAGAGTAGTTGAACGCATTATAATAGAAGGGTATTATAGACATTGTAGGAAGGACACGATGGGTAAGAATAACATGATGCGTAGTATACTTATACAAATACTAAACAATGGATAACAAGTAGTACCTAGATTTATTGAAAACAGGTCCACGGAGAAATTATGTTGGGCCTCGGTCCAGTCTGTAGTGAGATTTTTTGTAGTTTAGTGTCTTCATGGGTATAGGTGACTGATATTATACAATTGTAGCCCATTTTATCGACTGCCCAGATGGAAAAAATGAAAGTTTTTTCCTGACACTGCAATCCAGTCTTAATTCTCAGTAGTAGTCAAAGAGATCTCATATCATCATACTCATTAGAAAAAAACTAAAAAAATGTGCAAGCTAAATTAGCCTTTAAATTTTCAATGGATGTGCATATTTTGAATGATCATCCGTCTTGTATTATCTAAGAACTTGACAACAATTCTTCACAGGAAGAAACTCAAACTTGAGTTCAGAGAGAAGAAGTGGGCAGGAATTAAGGTTGTAATAACTAAAAGAATGGAAAACATGCAGCCAGCAATATTTGGTAGAATTAAGGTTGTTATTACATGCTATGACAATGAGCCTAACACAAATGATTGCCACTGCAAGTGACTGGTTTTTGGGGGTGAAAAAGAAGTCATCGAATATCAATGGAATGTACTAAACGATCTCTGAATGCAAAATCATAGATAGAAAGCTTTTTTCCACCATGGATCATTCATCACCATTATCATCATGTTTTGACACAAGCTTTCTCAAAGGAAAAGCGTTGAAGTGCAAATCTGATGCAGTAATCTTTTCGATCAGCTAGTAACCAAAAACTAAAAATGCAGTTACCATGCTTACTAAAGGAACTGAGATGTTGTCATCAACTATTCCGGTGGTCGGAAGAGATTCCACCACAGTTGCTACCAGTGAAACTAAAGCAACTCTTTCTGTAGCGTTGCTCCAGTCCAGCTGAAAGTATCCAAGGGATGAAAAGTAGTATAGCATTCTGAAAAAAGAACATGGGAAAAAAGATCTGAGGTTAAAAGTCAAAACCAGGCAGGGGATCCCAGTTTTTGCAATATGAACTCACAAGGTCAAATGTTAGGTTTCTAAACCTACCCCATTGAAATCAAGAAGCCGAATACAAACATAGAGATGCTACCAGCCCAACTCTTCTCCTGATTGTAAGGTAGTTTTAAGGATCCAAATCTTCGTCCCACGATATCAGCAATGCCTACAACTTTCAAAAGTCAAGTACAAGAAATTCAGAACTCAAAAAAATGAAGTATACATAGTTTGGCATATGCGTACCATCGCCGCCACACATCATCGATACTGCAATCACTCCAACTGGAGAATCACGCCAGAAGAATGTTGCACTTGAAATTAATACTAGAACATAATAAAGAGGTCCTCTAAGCAGTTCCCTGCAAGGAAAATGAAGAAGTCAGTAAGTTTCACTACTTTTAATGTATTCTATAAGAATTAAGTACATGAGGGAGTAAACTAACTCTCGCTTTCCCTCCCGAGTGACAGACTTTACAAGCCCTTCATCAGTAGCCAATGAAAGGCCATAAACAAGAAGCCGTAAGCAGTTAACAAGGGGAACTAAAGAAGCAAAGTACCGAGCTCCCGTGGACGTGCTAATCTAATTAAGATGTAAATAATCAGCAGAATTATTCAAGGCAAAAGACAATAAAGGTAATCATAAAATGTTCTACATATAACAACGAGTTCCGAGCAATAGTAGCAACCTGAAAATTGGCCAGGATGCCATGAAGAGCAACCCAGAGAGTATGTGGACCAGTTTCCTGCTCAATTTCTGGCGGGAAGAGATGGGAAATCACAACCAAGAGCATGGATTAAGAGAAGCAAATTCATAAGAAACATTAAAGAAACTATGCACTAGAAAATTTTCACTATCTGCTTGTCACAGTTTCAGATTGGGAGCAGCCATCAGTTATCTACTGCCACTTTGCAGAGCTTTTCCACATTCCAACAGGAATACCACTAGCTAGGGATCTGACCAAAAGTTTGTATCCAGATTTTCTCATCCCTAATCAGAGTAAATGATACATTCTTCACAGGGCTAGATAATCCCAATCAGTTTCTTCAAATTGCATAATAGAAGTGCCATTATGAATTTGCATCAGCACTATCAAACTGAAATCCTTTACCCCTTTTACCCCAAAACCAGATGCACAAACACAGGGCCTGTAGATAATTTAGTAACACAGCTTACCAACATAGGTATATGCAAAATGCTTACCTAAGAGAATCCCAGCACAAAATTAAATTACTCAAGAGCCTAAAAAATAGTGAATTTAGAAACATTAAAAATCCTCATCAGTTCATTAAACAAACTTTTTCATAAGATTGAGGATTAGTTTGCCATTTTGTTCCACCGGCGAAAGATAATTTCTTGGATCAAACGGGCTATAAACCGGTTATCTAGGAAACATCGAAGTAAAAGTATACGGTCATGCATAATACACTAGTACGCAAATATCAAGAAAGGAACCTGTTGAATGACATTGCGGCCAGTGAGGTTATCGAAAGCGGAGACGAGGGCATAAGCCGCGACGACCACCAAGGCCGTGGCGCCGGCGTCCTGCCACGACGTTACACCGCCGTCTCCCAGGGTGGCGCGTGGCACCCACGGAGTTGGAAAGTACTCCCTGTAACGCCCAAACCGCTTATAATTAGCAGCAGTTATACTATTGGGAGGAAGACGAAGACAGCCGAGTAAGGGTGGCGGACCCAGGTGGGGCCGAAGCAGAGAAAGCCGGAAGTGGCGAGTGAGGGATAAGGTCTTGACCGCATTGCCGACGGCGATAAATCCCAAGCTCACTTTACTGCTTCCGCTAGTCATTTTTTTAACCTCCACTTTTAAGTTTGAGTTGGGTTCCATTAACGGGCAAGGTTGGCCAACCATAAAACAAGAGTTTTATCGTATGTGTCCCCAAGAATGGAACAAAAACATGAAGTGGCTCGCAGTAAATACAGAGTGGAATCTTGTTTGTTTTGCTACTTCCCCAGAAAAACCAACTCATTTTCCAAAATAATTACGTCTAATTATCAGAAAATCTGAGACAGGGAAACAGTAAAGTCAGCAATTTTATTAATGGTGAAAAGACAAATCTAACCGTACTGCCCAGGACATAAATCTTTGTTCTGAGGGAGGAGGAGGTGATGAAAAAAGAGGAGAAGAGATGAAGGGTGTTTTTGTCTTTTAATTATTTTATATTTTTTCCCTTTTATTCCCGAAAAACCTCTTTTTTTCCCCCTGTTTCTGACTTTTAGCTTTCACTCCAGTAGGGGTGTAAATCGGCTGGTTTGGCCGGTTTGAAGGCTAAAGTATCGGCCAACCAATAACTACGATTTGATAAATTTTCAAATCAAGTCGGCCAAATAAATATGCCAAATCAAGTCGGTCAAACCATATTTAGACGGTTTGGTTCGGCCGATTTGGACGGTTACAAACAAATTTACGTTTTATTTCAAAAAAATAAGTACACACAAATACAATAACTGGAGCTTCTATATTTTGTAAAACATCAATGGAAACTATCATTTGAAAGTGGTAACTACCCAGCCAGTCAATGAAAATATATAGACTTCGATAATTAGCTATGTCCATTATCAGCTCGCAAGACCAAAAGTGGGGTGCCTCTAATCTCACATATTTACATTTACTAGTCTAATTCATCACTCGATGTTTGGTGTCCACTGAGTATAAAATTTAGTTTTTTAGGATTGTAATATAAAAGGAAAATATCCAATATATATAATAGTAATAATAAACATTTATATAAATTGTATACATGCTCAAAACCAAAGTATTCTCATGGTAAAATAAATAGTAAGTATAAGAAAACTGATTTATTCAAATATAATAATAATATTAATTTAGTCATCTCGCTCAAAGCATTCATGTTAGTTATGTTACTTTAATTTAAATTAACGAACATCAAATAATTTTCCTCATGATTCAACACCAACATCATTTTTACAACTTACACATAATCGCTAGTAGATAAAATTTCTATTTATTTTTTTATTCACAAAAATAATTGATTTCTTGTATATTCTTGATCTGATATCTATAGTCTGTTGATCTGATGTCTAGTATTCGCTGATCTGATGTCTATATAATTCTGATGTGATCTCTCTTGTTAGGTATGATTTCTTTTATATTCTTGATCTGATATCTATAGTCTGTTGATCTGATGTCAAGTATTCGCTGATCGGATGTCTATATAATCCTGATGTGATCTCCCTTGTTAAGTATGTTTTAGTTCTACTGTATGATTTCTTTTATATTCTTGATTTGATATCTATAGTCTGTTGATCTGATGTCAAGTATTCGTTGATCTGATGTCTATATAATTCTGATGTGATCTCCCTTGTTAAGTATGTTTTAGTTCTACTGTATGATTTCTTTTATATTCTTGATCTGATATCTATTGTCTGTTGATTTGATGTCAAGTATTCGCTGATCTGATGTCTATATAATCATGATGTGATCTCCCTTGTTAAGTATGTTTTAGTTCTATTGTATGATTTCTTTTATATTCTTGATCTGATATCTATAGTCTGTTGATCTGATGTCAAGTATTCGCTGATCTGATGTCTATATAATCCTGATGTGATATATTTATTATATTTATTAAATATATTTATTATATATATTAAATTAAAAACGGCCGGTCCGGCCGAAGTGGCCGATTTTATTATTGAAACCATCGACCGAACCGTATCTATTGATTTGAAAATTTTTAAACCGATAAGTAATTATATATATTTTGAGACCGGCCAAACCGATAAAACTTGACCGGTTTAGCCGGTTTGACCGGTTTCGGCCGAACCACTTTCACCCCTACACTCCAGGGTGATAAGGGAATTATCCATAATTATTTTTAAAAATCGCATATTCATAATTTGACCCTAGTCAAACTTAATAAATGTAATCCCACCAAACAACTATTATCCATTCAACATCCATCACTTAAAATTTAAACTCGTCCCTCCAAAAAATTCTCTTAAATTATTTTAAAAATCTTTTCCGTTAACATTTTTTATTTTTTTGAAAAGAATTAATTTAACTCTAAAAAATTCTTTCAACAAATAATAATCCAAACCTAGCCTCTTTTTTTTGGGTTCTATTATATGGGAAAGTAGGATTTTTTTTTTTTTTTTCTTTGGAGACTATTTTGGTGGGGAAAAGTAAAAAAAATATATAATATAGGAAAATTTCGTTCAAATTATGTGATGTGAGGAGAGTTTTAAATTTGAATTTGTATAAATTTTACCAACATTCCCACTTAAAACTAATAATTTCGATTGTAGAGTCAATGAAATTAAGCACACCGCCTCTTCAAAAGACATTGGATCAGTCAAGTTGGGTGTTAGAAAGGTTAATGAAATCATTTAAATACACTTAATCAACTACTTTCCACGAATTTTTCTTGTAAAAACTGACTTATGTTTCAAACCTTTGACACAAGAAGAGGCAGAAAAGCTAATGAAACCTGCATTAACCTCAACACTTTAAACAGGCTTCAAATGGAAAAGTAGAAAATAAAACTTAGCTAAGCTCATGTATAATCAAATGTAATACCTTATACATGTGGTTAGATATTTGTAACAAAATTACCATTTCAGGGTGTGTCATTACGTTGTCTTCCTCTTCGAAAACCGCTGCAAAGATTTTGGTAATTCAACTTCCTCACTAATTCTCTTCCTCTTCTTAGACGACAACTCTTCTGCGACCCCTTGCTCCAAGAATGGTCTCTTCGCTTTCTCCACAGCTTCCTGTTTCTTCTTTGCTCTTCTACTTGGTTTATTTCTACCTTTTGTTTTCTTCTTCAGCTTAATGTCTTTAGCAGCGGCAACAGCTGCTTCCATCTCTTCTTCACGCTCCTGTTTCCTTGGCTTCCCTTTCTTTCTTGCAGGCCTCACTGCACCAATCTTTGTGGGATCCAACATAATTGTCTCCGGAGGGAGCTTATCGAGAAGAGACCGCACTTCCTTCTCTTTCCGCTGTTTCGATGTTTCGAATGGGTTAGCCACCCAGGTATCAAAATTGGGCTCTCCGGAACCAGGAATTAAGATTGAAGACAAGCCCTTAGAGTGCCCCATACACAACACATCTTCATATGGCCGGAATGCTACTCGGCCTATCTGGTAGCCTTTTGCAATGGAATGGCTCATATAGCGTCCATAACCCTCCGTTCCAGATTGATCCCTCCAGATTTGAACAAACGATCCAGTTGCTCCAGCAAGCAACCCTTTTTGGCTGAAATCCAATGTCTGTGCATGACCATGCAATGTCTGTATGACCTCAAACTTCCTCAAGTCCCAAAGCTTAATCTTTCGTTCCATCCCAGCTGTTGCCATTAAATGGCCATTACTGTGAAATGCCAAAGCTGTTACAGGCCCTTGATGACACAGCATCTTGACCAGGGGAGCAGCGGTGGTAGGCTTCCACATGCTTACAGTGCCACGAGAGTGGCCAACTGCAACCACACCATTGAAGGGATTCACCTGCATAACACCTGAACGACCCTGACCAGTTCGAAAGTTGCCTACCATATCCCCTGTCGTAACATCTTGATAGTGAAGCTGCCCCAATTTGTTAATGGTAGCCAGAAGGAAATGATTTTTCAGAAATTGAAGCTTCAAAACTGCACCATGTTCCTGATAAAAAAAGATTAGGGCAACATTCAAGTTCCATAACCATGCCATGCATCAGAACAGAAAAATCACAGCTAAAAACATAAGCCCAGTTGCTGACCTTAAGGCAATGAAGTTCGGTTCCATCACGGCTATATATGTAAGGGTACCTATCAAATTAGGCACATTACTCAGAAGACAGAAAAATTCTTTACTTGGGAATAGTCTCAAATCGACCAAATATCCATAAAAGATCAGAAGTTTGATAAAAAGGAAAACTTCATTCTTTTCCCCAAGAAGACTTGTACATGAGACACATAACAACATATTAGAAGGCTGAAAAGGTTACATGTCGAGTGAAAAGTAACTTTCATAAAAAGAATAGCACGCCAACAGTGGCAATTGTCTAAAGCTAGTTTTGAAAGTGAAATGATTACTAGGCCTTACTTCTTCTGGGCAGCAGCAAAAAAAAATTCATTATGGAGAAATACCACATCACGGACAGTTTCCCTGACCTGAAAGAACAAATATAAACAAGAAATTCGTGACTCTGAACCGGAAAAAATATATCTTGATAAACTTTGTAAAGGATAAACAACAGGCTAAGAATTTGGCAGCACCATGCATGAACAGACAAAATATGCAGGATACAATTTCTTTTAAATGTAATTAAGTAACAACAGAAAGGAACTATTAAAAGAAGAAACGCCACAAAAACCTGAAACTCTTTGATAAGGGACATGTTTTTCATGTCTAAAATTCCCAAGTGGCCTTTGCGACCAGCTATTGCCATGTACCGACCACTTGATGTAAAATCCAGCGAGTAAGGACCAAAATCTGAAAAAGCAAGTAGAAGGAAACAATAAACACCGTATCGAACTCAGATAAACAGAGTATATGATTAAATAATTTGCCAATCAGACAAAACCAAATGAATAGTTTTGATCAACATAATTTTTTTTTTTTTTTTATGTTATTTGTAATGGTAAATTGATCACAAAAGAAGTCAAAGTATAGTTTCAGCAATGTAATGGAGAATTTGCATGACCAGTGGTCAACCTGGTAAAACAATATCATATTGATTCCGTGAGGCTTGGATGTCTACTTCTTGGGCAATAGACTCCTGCTTGATCCTCCATGTCTTTTCTAAGCCTTCGGCCTCCAAATAGGTCTCCTCACTTGGCATGAGCCACTGGTAGAAAACTTCATGTATTAGTTTGATGTGTTTGAGAAATGACGAATTCATTCTGCCTAGAAATTAATTAAGCAGAACTGCAAGATCAACACATTCTGCATAAACTATTAAGCATACTCATATCCAACACTCTCTTTTTTTCCTTCAATGGAGGTGGACAAACAGATAATTTCACATCCCCAATAATACATTGACCTTTTCCCTAATTCTTCTGATTATTACTGAATGGCTAGCAATAACAAGAATAGATAACACCACAGAACGAAAAAGGAAAAAAATAAAAAAACTCTGAAATAACATTTACCTTTTCAACTGCAGCAGCAGCTTTTGCTGACTGTCCATATAGCTTTTCTCGCACAGCAAGCTGACCCTTTAATTTCTTATCTCGCAGACTCTGTACATATTACACAGTTAGAGATACCCGAGTAATAAGAGAGAAGAGCGTTTGTTAAGTTTTTAAAAAGGATAGCATACCTCTAAATTAGCATTATCACCTCTGAGGTACTTTTTTACTTTCAAGTCCATTTCAGCATCTTCGCCCTACAAACCATTGAAAAACTTGTATATCATATACACCTAAAAAGTACATCAAATAAGCCTATTACATGATTTAACTATGAGCTAAGAAAAGCCTAATAACTTCAGTACTCCTTCCAAAGGCCCCAATACCATGAATCAACAAAGATAACCAAATAGCACCCGTGGGAAAGGCAAAATTGAGCTATTAGGTCACATTTAAGCAGCTAAACTCAATGCAATGGCCAATTCAGACAAGTAACATTTAAGGATTTGTGTAAAAAGATGAATGACAGAACTAGAACGAAACACTCGTTTAAATTTACAAGATGTAAAACCCATCAAACTCACCAAACTTTAAAAAATAAAACATTCTCAATTCTCAATTCTCAATTAACCAAACTTATACAGAGCTTGTCAAACTTAGGACTTCAAAGTTAAGACGAAGGCCAACAAAAATCGACATCAGCAACCTCGATGCTTCAATAATCGTTTAACAACACCTCCAAACTGTTAAGAGTTCTCATTCCCACATAACACTGTAAACACGCTGTAATTTGAAACAAAGCATACCTGCCGAACAGCGGCCGAATCGTTTTCTTCCTTCGGCCCCATTGATCCCACAAAAAGACTCAAATTTATCCTACAAAACTGTTTATATTCCCTAATAGTTAGATATCAGGCATTAAGGAAGCCAGTAAACTGAATTTAGCATAGCTATATTTAAAAAATTGTCAAAATAAATACAAGAATTACCTTTGAAACAGTCTCTTAGCTAACTTAATTTCGTGGCATCGAAAAGCTCACCAGCCCGGAAATGGTGAACTGGGTAGTGCGAGAAACTGCGTCAGGAGGTTGGTGACGGTGACCTGACGGAGGTGAAGTGGCGGAAAGGGTTTTAGAATCTGAGTAGGGTTAAGGGGGCGAAGTTAGCGGCAAAATCACATGTAATAATAGTACTGGTGGTGAAGGGTATAATAGGTGTTACAGTTGTGTTTCACTGAAGTTGGATAAAATCTTAGATTAAATCATATTTTCGCCCTTTTGATCAAATAATTTTTTTATCTTTTATATTTTAAAATAATTTTTTATCTTAATATTTAAAATATGTATTATTTAGTCCATATTATTGATTGAATCCAACTAAATTCATATACCCTCTACAAAATCTTTGTAAATAAATAATATAACCGTGAAAATATTAATCTAACTATTATAAAATTTTAAATTTTCAAATTAAATTATTAAAATTTATAAATAACTAACCCAAAATTTACTAAATAGAGACGAACATTCCAAATTTTCATAACTTAATTTAAATTTTAAATTTTTTAGTTTATATATTAGTTTTTAAACTATTATATCATTCATTGAAAAATTATTGTATCCTACTATTAAATACAATTGAGACAATTTAGATAAAATAGACATTACGATTATTACATAGTACATTTTTAAAATGTAAAGAAACCAAATAATATATATTTTATATATAAGGGATAAAAAAACTATTTTAAAATATAAGGAGCTAAAAAAATTATTTAACCAAATGTAAGATACCCAAAATATAATTTAATCTAAAATATTATCCCGGAATACGTCGGGGCTAATTTGTTATTTTCTCAAATACATCATAAACATAACGATAACACTAAAATAAACAACTACGCTTATTAAACCAATTTTAATTAGAGTGCCAACAAAAAATCATATATCAGTTTTTCATTTATTTTAGAGCCTCGAACTAAAAGGAAATCATATTGTTATGAAACAATAAATGAGTAACACCATATCTAATACCAACTAACCATATAAGTGTTTAGTTATAGCTATTGCATCACTTTCTTTCCAACTTTCTCATGTAAATATTACCAAATAAGCTTAATACCTCAATTATATCTTTCATATATATATATATATATATAATAAATTACGTTTTTTTTGTAAAATTTGTTTTCTTATACACATTAACTAATTTCATAAAATAATTTTCAATTAACACAACATTATTTATTTTTATCCACACATTTAGATAATTTTTAAAAATTCTTTGAATATGGATGATCGTCTAAAATATCATAATTTATGAGCAACCAATTCGGTATGATTAACCAATTCTTTTATAGGAGTGAACCACTATAAATACGTGAAAATATATTTGAGTGTGCTAAATTTAGAATCAAATTTTATTATTAATATTTTAAAAGTTAAGAAGTAATAGACATAAATAGAAAATATAGATGTAGTATGGAGATCTAGGATACTCCATTATTCTAGGCTTGAAATTAGCAATCAACGTCATCTTCTTGAGAGAAGCTCTTCAATGTTTTATAGCAATAGAGTTTTACGGTAGGAATCACTGGTTATCTCATAAGCTTAAAAATGTATATGGTAATTTTAACCTTATATTACAAAATAATTTATGAATAAATGACGAAATTATATTAATTAAATAGAAAATAATGACAATTTATAAGTTTTAAATAACTATATAAATTTAAAAAAGACTCTCAGTTTTTAAAAAAATCTAGAACTATATTTTTTTTCGCAATCTAATAATAACATTAGTTAAAATTAATGGAACAGGAGGTTGGATTTGAGTTTGAAGATCGATTGAGAGTGTGAGAGGGTTGATTATGCATGATAATGCTAAAACTATAATATATGCTTAAAAAAAATTACAATATACTTTGCTTAAGAAAATTTGTAAGTGGTTTTATTGTCACTAATAAAGATTAAATTTTTAATATCACAAATTAAAAAGTATAAATAGCAAAACACTACCCAAATCTTAATCTCCTTACCCTCTACATGCAATATTTAAAATTAAGTTCAATCTAAAACACAATCTAAACCTGATTTAATTTTACCGGGAGTGTTTGAGTTGGGGAAACAAATATATACCAAGAAGTCAAAACTCAAACAAGTAGAAGCACAAATTATTTTACGACGCCACCGCACCCTACATCATCAACGGAAAAATCGTAAAGAAACTACCTATGTATACATATAGTTAAAGTATAAAAGATTAAAGTGGATATCTACTTTGAATTGGATTGGAGGAGGCACTTGTCCTGAAGTTACATTGTGTCATGGACGAATATCCACTTGGGATCCCTTTTGCCTTTTTCACAAAGTTGACAAGGAGAGCCATTGACCGCTCCAAGTTCCTCCCTGATTATCCACTTCCCTCCTTGTCTTCTTGAATTATATAAAGAGCAGAAAAAAAAAATAAAATCAGGGAGGCAGTGGGAGGCAGTTGCTCAATTATCCAGTACACACGAAAAAGTTTGTTCCTTTTTTGACCCTTTTTGTTGGTTCCTAGTTTATTCTACGAAAATCCCGGATTTTTTTTTATTTTCGTTTTCCTGTAATCTGGGAAAATTGGAAAAGCTTATATTGTACGGGAGATAGTATAATGGAGGTTGGTGATAGGGTGGTGGGTGAAGGGAAGGTGACGTGTGCAACATGGATCAGGCGGCCGGAAAACGCGCATCTGGTGGTGATTGGGAAGTCTTCCAAACCTCGTTCTTCACTTGAGATTTTCTCATTTGATCCTAAAATCACTTCTCTTTCTTCATCTCCTAAGGTTTGTCTTCTCTGTTCCTCTTTCCCAAGAAGAATTTTTTATATGTATCCTTGTAGAAGTGTGGTTCACATCCCCATCCTCCCCTCCTTATTGGTGGGGGTCATGTGCTTTCCGGGTTTCCTTTTCAGACTGCTTATGAGTTTGAAGAAGGAGTGGAGCCGGTGAGCATAACGGTACATCCAAGCGGAGACGACATTGTTTGTTCCACCTTCAATGCTGGCTGCAAGTTTGTTTCTTTACTTTCTATTTTACCATTAACTATTTCTCTTTTGTTTATTATTTCTACCCATTTCCACCTTCATTTTGCTGGGACTAAAGTTTCTTATTAACTCAATAGTTGACAAAGTTTACTAGGTTTTGGTGCACATATTGTCTGTCACAAGTTGACTTTTAGAAAAGAAGAGAAAAGATTGAACAATTAATGACTTATTTGGTGAAGGTTTTTCTTTGCAGCCCTGTATTTTACATGTCCTTGATCAAGGGCTTTGCTCCTCATGTAAAAGACTAAACTTGGTTGCTTGTATGTATTTAAATGAAACCTTATTATAATAACTGTTAGGCAATGGAGCAAAACCTTTGCACATACTTCAATTATACTCTAATAAGTGATGTAGGACATGCATTTGCTGATTGAATCACTTCTCTATGAAAGTCCAGCTCCGAGCTAGATAGATATTGATTATTCTTTGGAAATTTCAATTCATATGATTCTCAAGGAATTTAGCTGATCATTTCAATGTATTGTCAATAATTTCATGTCTATGTTGATCTCTGAAGAATAGAATAGGAGATGTAGTTTTCTCCAGCAACCTCCATCCCAAAGTTTATTATGTGGTTAAGGTTGTTGTGTGTCATATGCAGATTATTCGAGTTGCATTGTCGAGAAGATAGTGTTGAACTTGTGACAAAAGAGTTACTTCCACTTCAGTATGTTGGCCCGCAAAAATGTTTAGCATTCAGTTTCGATGGATCTCGATTTGCTACTGGAGGAGTTGTAAGTAGCTTATTGTGAATAAAGTTGGAAGCACCAAGTTGTTTTCAAAGATGACTTTGCTTGTGCTGACCCATTGGTTCTGGATGTCCTTTGGCTTATTTTTCAAACTTTAGGATGGACATCTCAGAATATTTGAATGGCCTAATATGCATACCATTTTAGATGAACCAAATGCGCACAAGTCTTTTCAAGACATGGATTTCAGGTACACCTGGCTTCTATTAGTTTTCTTTTGGGTGGTCTAAGAGTTATTATTTTCAGTCCTTCCTTCTCTCTCTCTTTTTTTTTTTAGGTTTTCTGTGTCTGCGGTTTATTTTATGTTTATGTTTTACTAATATGGATTTCATTATGCATGATTTCCTGAACATAAGAGAATAATACTAAATCCACTTATCCTTTTCCCTTTTTATTCGTAACTCATGCACAATGGATTCTCTGTTGCCAGTGCCTCACAATGTTGCTCTCTCTGAATGTGTCTCTCTGGACACACATACTGAGAGAGAGAGTTTCTAAGTCTTTAGAGTACACTGTTTTTGCTGACCTTGGAAATGTAAAGAATTGTCCACTTTTATTTTGGGGGTGTCATTCAGTCTGGACTCGGAGTTCTTAGCTTCAACATCTACTGATGGCTCGGCCAGAATCTGGAAGACTGATGGTGTCCCCGTGACATCCTTGCCTCGAAACTCAGTATGTTTTTCCTGATTCAGAAGCTGTCTTTTGATGCCATACTTTTGTTCATTTAGAATGTCAATCCCGGCTTATGTTTCTGCAGGATGAAAGAATTGAACTGTGTCGGTTTTCAAAAGATGGGACGAAACCATTTCTATTTTGCACGGTGATAAGGGGTACTGTAAGCTGTGTTTCTGGAAACTAGTAATTGTGTTTTAAGTCCTCACAGCTTGTTCTGACTTGAAATAGTTTCTCCTATTGAGCAGGTAACAAACCACTTATTGTTGTTTGGGACATAACCACATGGAAAAAAATTGGCCACAAGAGACTACTAAATAAACCAGCTTCCATCCTGTCAACAAGCTTGGATGGGAAATATCTTGCTCTGTAAGTACTCGACAAATTATGACGATTTATCCCTTTTTGATAATACTGCTGAAAATTGAGTTTAACGTGATTGATGACCATAGTGGAAGCAAAGATGGGGATGTATGTGTAGTTGAAGTTAAAAAGATGGAGGTCCGTCACTGGAGTAAGCGGCTTCACTCGGGTTCTAATATCACTTCATTGGAGTTTTGCCCCAGTGAAAGGTGAAGTCCGGCTACACACAAAGTTGTTTATACCATTATATCGGCGTGTGTCCTTCGCTATAGATTCGCTATCCTTGCTCTCTTAGGTTTATTACTTACTATAGTATTGATGAGTTGGTGCATTTTTTGCAGAGTGGTTCTGACTACCTCGTCTCAATGGGGAGTTATGGTGACTAAGCTGACAGTTCCTGCTGATTGGAAAGGTCTCTCTATCCTTGTCTCTTTCACACACACAAAACAACACTATCTACATTTGAAGATTTGAGTTTGATCCTTTCTTGTCCTGATTTCCTCTCTATATTTGCAGAATGGCAAATTTACCTGTTACTCCTGGGACTGTTTTTGGCTTCCTTGGTGTTATTTTACGTATTCTTTCAGAATTCTGATTCGTTCTGGAACTTCCCTGAACCTGCAAGAAAGATTAGCTCTGTTTTTGGTGATTCCAAAACAGATGATAAGAATACCTTTGGGGCTTTCGGGCCGCTAGATTTTTACCCTGATTAAATCTTTTTATTAGAAGTTAAAGAACAGAACTTGCATGTGAAATTAGAAAATAGTTGTATAAGGTCTGCCCATTTTTGAAGGTGGCAATGAAATTCGTTATGTCAAAAACCTTGACATTTGTATTAGTCATTATAGACCTTTTTTTCCACTTTTGTAATGATTGAAAGACGAACCTTCGTTTCATTTCAGTCATGTAATTGTTATGTTTGTGATTGATTATGTTGTTCCTTTAAAATGTTGAGAGAACTCAAAAGGGCAATTCAATTCTAATTAGCGGTACAAATTAGGAGGCAGGCGTGGCCTGGCTATGGCGGTCAGGGGCTGGGCCTTGGGCATGGTCATGCCGTAAACCTCAGTGGTATCGACATCTTGAGGCCTTAATCCGTCGGCAGGGCTCCAATCAAAGCAATGAAAGAGCCGAGCCAACGCCATGAGTACGAGCGTCACGCCCAGTGGCGCCCCGGGGCACTTCCTCTTGCCGGCACTGAATGGCAATATCTTGAAGTCGGCTCCGTGGCTGATTTCCACTCGGCTTCCGTCCGCGGGTAAGTGCCTTTCTGGCCTGAATTCTTCCACTTGGTCCCATATCTTGGTGTTCCGGCCGAGCCCATGCGTGTTGATAAACACCCGCGTCTTGGCCGGTATAAAATACCCATTGATCGTGGTGTCTCCAACGGATTCGTGCGGGATGAGAAACGGCCCTGCCGGATGCATCCTGAAAGTTTCCCGCACAACGCACCGGAGGTAATTCAGGTGAACTAAATCCGATTCCATAACCATCCGATCCCGTCCCACTACATCATCAAGTTCTTGCTGGATCTTCTTCAGGACTTGTGGATGCTTGATCACCTCTGCCATTGCCCATTCGTTTGTCACGGCTGATGTATCTGTAGCCGCCGCTATCATATCCTAGTATTGAACAACAAAATAAAAACAGAGTAACTTTCCTATTTTAGTATTTCAATGTTGGGAATGATGCAAAACTGACCTGAATTAGTGCTTTAATTTCAGTGTCATCCATTTGACCCTGTCCATCTTCACCGGCCAAAGATAATAAAACATCAACAAAATCAATCTCCCCTTCATTTTTACTTCCATCATTCTGCAATTTCCTTTTGTGTTCTCCAATGATCTTGATGTGAAAATCATCCACCCTCTTCTCCACCTCCTTCATCTTCCTCTCACATCCAGAGGGATCTATCCACCTCCAAAATGGCAAGTAATCTCCCAAATAAATAATACCCAGAAGCCTAAACAGCTCATGGGTAATGTGCATGAACTCCATGGCTTCCTGTGGTCCAGCTGATTCTTCCCCAAAGTATTGCTTCCCAAGCAACATCCTAGTCACATTGTTCATGGAGAATGCGCCAAGAACTTCCCTCAAATCTACTTTCTTTCCCTTTTGAGCCTTTCCCCAAACATCTGCAACAAGGTGTTGGGCTTCTTCGGCCCGATGCCTCGCGAACGACTCCAGCCTCCTCGTGGTCAGCAAATGTTCCATGCAAATCCTCCTCATTCTCTTCCACTTTGGTCCTAGAGGAGCCAGCGCCACATCTCCGCAGCCGTAGGCGAGGTGGACGGCGGCAAGAGTCCTCGGCCGGGAGGCAAAGACGTCGTCTTGATGAACCAGAATCTCCCGTATAATATCTGGATCGTTGGTGGTGATGGCATCCACACTGCCCAGTCGGAGGTACACCAAAGGCCCATATTTTTGGCACAAAGAAGAAAGGTCCCTATGTGGCAATTGGCCGAGCTGAAGAAGGTTTCCAATAATGGGCCAACCGGCGGGACCTGGTGGAAGCCTTCTAGCTTTGTTTCTTGATTTTCCGAACCAAGACTTCTTTACATAGTAGGCTACAAAACTTGTGCATAAGACAAAGGAGATCAGACTGAATAAACCCATAATTTTTAACTCCAGAAAAAGGGCAAAAAGAAGAAGAAGACGATGGCAAGATGAGGATCTTATGAAACAAAAATGGAGTGAAGAAGTTTTGCATTTTATGATATTTCAAAGACGATGATGAAGTTTAAATTAGTTGAAACATAACCTTGACATGAGTGGGATTCAAAGTGTTTTTGGTGCTACTATTTTGACTATTTTAGGAGAAAATAAGGGTAATTTAAAACAACTTGTTTAAATTTAGGTTGTTCGATTTTACTTATAATATTGCCATAAAACCTGCATGATTTCTTAACTGCCTAAATATTTAGGTGCTTTGATTATATATATATTTTGTAGCTTTTTTCATTTTTTTAAAATAAGACTTAGAGTTATAATTATAATAATAAAATTTTACTACGTAATAATAAAACTAATATTATGTTAATATATTTATAAAGTAAATATGATATTGAATTTTCTTAATACTATGTTATTAAAATTTGTAATGGATTAGGCTTAAAAATTTTAATATCTTGCATGAATATACGAAAACAAATTAAAATTTTATATGAATAGGTAAGAGTTCAAATTACATGGAGTTATTTTATAAATTAGAGTGAGATTTAAAATAAATCATAATATTAGGGTGAAATTCAACTGGTCACAAGTGTATATAATGAATGAGAATGGAAATAAAATAATTAACTAATACTTTTAATTGTTATCTCTTTTCATCCTATCTCTGACCTCTGAATTTTCTTCATCCCTTTCATCTCGTCATTTTCATCTTTATCATCATTTTAACGGAGTGATCATAATGAGATAAAATAGTAATTTTTATTTATTATTTTAAAAGTTAGTAGTGAACAACTTAATTTTAATTTGGATTTCACTCATAAATTAATTATAAAAAATAAAGGGCAGAGAAGAAGAATATTCCCTTTTGGAGTGAAAAAGGATTTATGGATTGGAGTTGAAACTAATATACGACACCCAAATCCTTAAAAAAGGGGTTGAATCCAATAGAGTTGGCCATATAAATTGAGTTCAAATCTTTAAAAAAGAAGAAGAAAAGAAGAATGCACATAAAATTGTGCGACATTTATCTCTTATAATATAATATTTCTGCATCGTATAAAACATAAATATCTGGAAATATCACTGTTCGAAGGATCCACTTTTCTCTGAGATTCATTCGTCAGACATACTTTCTTCCGTTAGATTCTTTTCTCAGACCCCATTCCATTGTTCGCGCTACCGAACTGAGCCCAGAACTGTACTCTAACTTGGAGGGATGAATTGCCTTTACACTCTTCCAAGGTGGGTCGCCGATTGTCTTCCAAGCTTTCTTTCTTTTGATTCTGGCCCATCCCATAATTCCAGGGCTTGGATCAATTACTTAGTTTGGTTTTATAGCATGTAATATTTGTTATCATTATCTTCTCAGATCGCCTGCCTTGCCTCTGCAAAGCCTCCCAAGCCATTTCGGAAAGCCATCGTGTTCTGTTAGCGTCGGGGTAACATTCTTCCTCCTAAACCCGGATAGCAAAATGCCGAATGGAATTGCTGATATAACTAGTTGTTTTTTCAATAACTTGTAACTGGGTTTTTGTTTAAATGATGCAGACGGTACTGATTGGTCCCAAATTGCGTCAAAGTGCCGCGTTAAAGGTAATTGCAAGTATCTTGGGATGCATGAATATACCCAAAGGAACTGTTTGTTTGTGTGTTGTATTCCCTGGGTTTTGATCGTTTCTTTAATTGCTATTTTAACGTTGTTATTTAGGCAATAGCTGGTTCTACCTCAAGTTCTGAGATGGATGGTACTAAAATAGAGGAAGAAAAGTCTGAAGTTTATAGCCATAATATGACCGAGGCTATGGGTGCTGGTAATTTTATTTATTTATTTTTTTTCACTGATATTGTGTATTTCCTTCATAGCTCATTACCTCATTAGCCACAAGGCATCATTTGCCTTCGCTTTCCACTTAGCGAATTTATTAGCATCTACAGTGTTCACTGACCTAATGTTATCATGGCAATGTAGTTTTGACTTATAGGCATGAACAAGGAATGAACTACAACTTCATCCGTCCAGACTTGATTGTGGGTTCGTGTCTACAGGTGATATGAACTTCCTCTGACTTGTATATTTCAGCACTTACGGCTTAGTTCTGTTTGACTCCTTTTTCTGCCCAATCAATATGCAGTCTCCTGAAGATGTTGACAGACTTCGCTCAATTGGGGTTAAAACTGTTTATTGCTTGCAGCAAGATCCTGATCTTGAGTATCCCAAAAGTGTTGCTTTTTTTGTTTATCTCATATCAGCATGAGTTGATTGAAAAATGCTTGTTCAATCACTAAAACTATACGTGCAAAATGATATGTGATGTCATTCAAACTCCAGCATGTGGATGACAGATGTATTTCACTAAATTCCTTAATCCGCCAATGCATCAGATACTTTGGTGTTGATATTAAAGAAATTCGTGAATATGCCATCTCATGTGGTGACATTCAACACTTGCGGGAACCCATAAGGTACATAATGAAAATATCCTCCATTTATAATCTATCCACTGTCATCTTCATGTTCAATTCCTGTTTTTGACCCAAAAGATCCATTTCATTAGTAACATTACCTTCTGCTGCGAGTGTAGGCTTAGAAGGTGCTTGTATCTTCTTGATGTTGAACATTCACTTTAATTGGCACTCATATGTTTAGCATTTTATGGTGTTTTTGGGTGAAATACTTACCTACTACCGTTATTTAGAGTACAAAAGTACTTTTGTTAATGCTTGATTTTAGATGAATATTTTCTTTCAAGCCAATTTCTCATTTAAGATGCCTAGGGAATCGGAATTTGAGGGAATTAGTATTCTATCTGAACTGACAGTGAGCCTGCAAAGCTTTTCATCTCTGATAAACAGGGAACCAACAAAAGATTTTGGGTTCTACTTGATAAGCATTTTGAGATGATTCGTTATCCGTTTCTGTCAAAGAGTGGAAGAGTCAATGACCAAGGAACAATGCTCTGCTATCAGCACTTTCATAGCATACAAAAAAAACTGATGAGCATTTTATGCTTATCTTTCTTTCCCTCAGCATGGCAAATCTTTCATGGAAACATGTGGCTTCTGACATGCTGTGTTTACTTGTTTGAAGAACAAATAAATGTTTCCCTATAAAAGGCTAATGAAAGTTGGTCAATGAAGTTCCATTCTTTAGTACATGATGGTACAAGGAAAATTAGTGCTTAGATGTTGTGTAGATTAAATATAATAAGCCAGAAAATGACCGACATTTGGCTGTGCCTAAATTTTCTTCATTTAAGATTTGATTTATTTATGTTGATCAAATTTCAAAAGAATAACGCATTATGTTTAGTTACCTATATTTTTACAGTTAGGTGTAATAACATAAAAATTCAGCAGGGATTTTGATGGGTTCGATTTGCGAATGCGACTTCCAGCAGTGGTGAGTAGACTACACAAAGCCATTAATGTGAATGGCGGGGTGACTTATATTCATTGCACTGCTGGTCTAGGAAGAGCTCCAGCGGTTGCGGTATGTATTTGTCGATTATTATGCACGTCATTTGTCATTCCTGTTGACATCACCAGAAGAACCTTAAGGAGGAATCTATAGCATGAAAAGTTGGGAAAGGTTGAAAGGGGAATATTTTGGGCAAAATTATTGAGGGGGAAATTGCAGGCTTAAAAGCACTAATGTACAAGATACCTGATTGCAGGACATTTTTATTTTTAATTTTTGGTGAAATTTATTACCTCTACAAGGACACCAACAGTTTTTTTCTGGATGGCAGCTGGCGTACATGTTCTGGATTCAAGGCTATAAACTTAGTGAAGCCCACAACTTGCTTATGGTAATTGTTATCATACTATGGGAATGGAAAATCTGAAAAATACTGGACCTGTTCTTGTAAATATCATAGTTACTTTCCAACTACTTTAATACACATCTTCCGTTCTTTTTCAATGTGTACCTGTCACTGTGTGGTATGTGGACTTTTATTTATGGGAACAGTTTTTCTGTATCGATGATAGTTCCTTGAATTAGTTTGTTGAACAAGTTTTTAGTTGTTTGATGACTATAGATGATAGAGAATGTGAATAAAGATTAGTTTTTCTGATTAATCTTTCCCCTTGCTCTGAAAAAAATCTGTTTCTCCCTCTTGCCAGAGTCAGCGCCCATGCTTCCCGAAATTGGATGTTATTAAGACTGCGACTGCTGATATTGTGAGTTGGTTTTTGCCCTTCAAACTTATCTATGCACTTGCTTAGTTTAGCCAGTACAATCATTTCCGCAGTCCATTTGCAATTGCATTTAATTTGTGAAATGTTGGCCAGGTTAGCGTATTCTGCTTCTTGATGCCCCTATTTGGATTTGCCTCTTGAATATCAAAAGCAGTGTTTCATCTTTAAGAAGGTTTAAGTCATAACTTCATAAGACAGGTTTATGTCATGGAGCTAAAATTGGATTATCCATTTAGGTCTGCACCCCCTTAGATGGTGCAATTCGGTGTGCCCCATACCATCATAAACGCAGACTGCCACTTCTTTCAGTACAAGACAAGCATTGTGCAAGTTGGAGTAACACATCTGTGGTTCAACTTAGCTAGTTACCTCTTATCTGAAGACAAACTTAAGAGTTGATTATTTGCTTTCATCTTTCCTGGATTATGACTCATGAAAACTACTATTCTAATCGCATTTTAATATTTACTTGTTGAAGCTCACAGGTCTGAAAAAGAAGGCTGTCACTCTAAAGTGGTATGGTACCGAATGTTCCACAGTGGAAATTTCTGGGCTTGATATTGGATGGGGTCAGGTAAAATTTAACTTGGTTACACTACAATAATCTTTCCTGGAACTAGATTGAAGTTTGTGCTCTTAGTCCAAGTGTAAGATTGGTTTATATCTTTGACTTCATTCCTGAGTTTACTGGTATTCAGAGAGCAGTTCTTAACTTATAATTGGGTGCAAACGTAGCTCAAAGTAATGTGAATGCCAACTAAATTCTCTGCAGAGAATACCCTTAGCATTTGACGAGGCACAAGGTTCATGGATACTGCACCGTGAATTGCCAGTAAGTTATGATATCCTGAATCTTTGGTTTCCATTTGATGTTGTCATTCCTTGGAAGATGGATCTCAAGTCTTAAAGAGTACGAGTACGCTAGTGAATTCAAATCAGGAAGGATCCAGTTTCTGACTTGAGTCCAAATGCAGGAAGGACGCTATGAGTACAAGTATATTGTTGATGGCGAGTGGTTGGTTAATAAGCACGAACTTCTTACATCTCCCAACAAAGATGGCCATGTGAACAACTACATCAGAGTATGCTTCTAACTACTCTTTTTCAGTTTTCACTATTATTCATCCAAGGACATACGTAATTGCTCTTGGAGGAGCTGCTCCTCACTTCTTGATTGCACCTTAAGTTAGGATTGAGCCAGAATCTGTCCTAGGGGGTTGAATAATAAGTTTTCATAGCGAATCACCCTTACCGAAGCCATAGCTAGAAACCGAATATCCCTAACATATTACATTAACGTAGAGATGAACTATTCTGGACTTGAAGAACCGAAGCTAATTTGACTAGGAGTGATTGACATCGAAAACTATGACCTCCCTGGGAATGCCAGAGCATAATACCACTCTTGGCATAAATTTCTTACCATTCACCCTGGTAACAGGTCAATCACGTATGATTCAAAAGGATTACAAGGGATGTTTCCGCATATTTTTGGTTCTTCAATTGTTTCAACTTCTCATAGGTCTCAGTTGCCGCCTTCCTGCAGCCGTGTTTGATGACTAAGAACATGCATGGCAAGATGTCATACTTAGCTCTTCTTTTTTACCTATTTGTGTTGACAGGTTTCTGATGGTAACCCCAATAGCATGGGTTCAAGAATAAGAAAGAGGCTGAGTGGCGATGATCCTGACCTCACGAAGAATGAAAGAATCGAAATCAGACAATTTCTTGAAGCCTTCCCTGATGAGGATTAACTCAAATCTGACAATAAAGTTTCTGTAAACTTAAAAGCGGTAAATTCCCCTTTTCAATCAGTATACAAAAGCATATACACTCTTACAACCAGTTTAGTTACTGTTTTGCTGTTCACAGCTTGTAGAAAATGAAATAAAGGAGGAGAGACAGCCAATCCATGTTACAATAAGGTTGGCTGTTTCCAATGTTTATAGAACTGGGATTCCGTGTACAATGATTTAGAGTATTGAATCCTTAATTATATATTACAATGTATCCTAAAATTATAATCTTGCTTGAAATGCTAATTTTGGTATTACAAACAATATTATAATTTCCAGTTGGAGGGAATCATTTATGAACTATTTTCAAGTGAATAGTTAAATATGACATTGTCCTACTACTAACAATATTATTTCTCTAGGAATAACATTTTACATGGTTGAAATTTAAATATTTATATTGTTTGACATTTTGTAAGGTTATTTTTTCTATATGGGAGTAGTCATCTCTTACCCGAGGTAATTTACTCCAGTTTTTACTTATGATTAAACTAATTTAATTATTTATAGCAGCCATTTTCTTCAATAGATGTAAAATCATATTATATTCATTAAATGCGAAAATAAGAGGAAATGATTTTAACAAATCTGGATCTCCAAGGCACATGTACTGCGTTTCATGCTGATTGGATCGGACCCAGTTGACTTTTAATTGGAGCAGTGACTTCCCCCATTTGACTTTTTGCAATGATAAGGCTGTAGGAATTTTTTATTTTTTATTTTTCAGTAAAAAGTTTCATGTCATGTGATATCCATAGTTAATGGAGAGTCGGTACTTCGTCCTTACCAAACTCAACAATAGGGCACTGTTTGTTTTGGGAGGAATATGGGTTTTGAATGTGTATAAACCCATTCTCGCTCTTTGTTTGAGGGACAGAATGGGTTTCATACCCAATTTTAAGGATATCTTCAAACAAATAAAATTATTTTTTTTATAATAAGTAATATTTATATTTATAATGTTATATTTATTTATTATAATTATATATAAAATATCAGAAATGGTAATGATTACAAACGTTTAAATCCATATTCATTTTTAATATACTAATTTCGATTCCGGACTGTTTACCAAACGGTCCCTAAGGGGGCATTTGGTGAGTGAAATTCAAAATGAAAGAATAGAATGAACTCAATCTCTACCCCATTTATTCTGTTTGGTTGAAAAAAGATGGAATCGGAGAATTGAAATAAACCCCATGGATATGGAGTTGAGCAAACCTTTGGGGGAGGTGGGTTTAGCATGTTATTCTCGCCCATTTCTTTATTTTCTCCATTTGCCTTTGGGTTCTTGGTTCAACGAAGAAGAAGGCGGCGGTCGGTGGTAGCAACGGGAGAATCGGCTGGGGAAAGAGATTAAAGTTGAAAATATGTTAGGGGTTTTAAAAGTTGAGAAGTCATCAATAGTGAAAGACAATCCAAATTATGGTCAAAAATGGAATAAACCGACGCGAATATATGACTGCTATAAAGGGTCGAGAAATATCCCACCCAACCAAAATTTTGTTTTGGTTTTTGGGTTATGGATGACAATTTATAAATAAGAAGTGTTTTAAATCATTTGTCTATATTTATTATCCCATAAGTATTAAAGATGTCTTTATATATTTTTCATTTGATGTTATATTAAATTTTAAGTTAATAACCAAAAAAAAAAAATTATAACTATTTTAACACGATTCAATTATTAATGAGAGGATTCTAAATAGAGGAGAGGTTGCATTATTGTACTTGTTCTTGTCTTTTTTTACCAAGGAAATTAAGACCATGAACTGCAGCTCAATGATTGAGTAGGTCTTATTTAGGCAATCATAATATTGAGTAAGGTGGGCGACCGTGGTTTAGAGTACGGGTATTTTAATACAACCATTAATTAATTTTTCATACGTTTACTTTTAAATTTTAATTTATATTTTAAATTATTCTAAAATAAGAGTACAAACAGACTAAGCTACTCCCAAATGACTTATTAGATTGATCAAAGTTATACGAGTTCCACTCATTAATATATGTCGAGTCCATATATTTATATTTTATATTTAATATAAATTGGATAATATTATAAAATTTATTATTTTTCCCCTCAAACGGCTGTTTAAAGTAATAATAAGATTTGATTTTTATATTTCAATTCATTCTTCAAAACTCCTTAATATTTATTATTCATAATTAATTATCATTTTATACTTGTAAATATATCTTCACTAATTTTAAAAGTTTAAACTCTCAATTAATGATATTTTTTAAAAAAAAATCTTAACTGAACTTACTATTTCTCAACTAAACATCAGAAATGGAACATGATAATGTATTGGTTTATTCCTTTACTTCACTTGTTAAATAAATATAAAAAAACACAATGGTAAGTAGATTTTTGTGTGTCCAAGCAACGTTCCTGCTCGATCATAAGCGCGTTTCATCAATTACTTATGGCTTCACGCCTTTGTCATTTCTTATCCGTATTATTTCCATATTCTGTTGAGATACATAATGATTTTCCAAACAAAATAACAATATTATTTTGTGAAAAAGGACAAAAATATTTGTAGAAAACTAGGAAGCTTTGGAAAACGGTCACAGACTAGAAACAGAGGAGTTGTAAATGTAAGCACGAAACTCCGATTCAATTCCCCTTGCAGTTCACCCACTCAACTCCGGTAGCTTCTCCACTCACTCGCTCACTGTGGATGGACCACCTCCACGACGACGACACTAATGCCGTCGCCGCAAATTCTTCATCCGCCGGCGTCGGCAATGGCGGAGCTGAAGGTTTTCACTCGATCCGAGACCGTGTCCGGTTCAAGCGAAACCCTAACTCTTCCACCTCCTACTCACCGCACAGCTCCAAAGCTGCGTTGCCGCTGGTGTCCTCGGCGTCAAATCCATCTTTCGATCGCCCATTCAAACATGGCCGATCTCACCTCCACCACCACAGTAGATCACTATCGAGAAAGCTTATGCTGTTTCCTTTCAAGGAAAGATCCTGGTTTTATTTATGCATTTTCTTAGTGATATTCGTTTTTGCGTTCGCGTCGATGGTGCTTCAAAGCTCAATAATGTCGGTGTTCAGACAAGGCGGAGGCGGGAGTGAACGAGCCAAATCGCGGTTGTCTGTAAGAGAAGACGTGAAGTTAGGTACCTCTTTACATTTTGTGCCGTCGAGAAAATTTGAACTTCAAGGGGCGCTTGATCGGCTCCGGAATCAGCCACGAATTGGAGTTCGACCTCCCAGAATTGGACTTGTGAGTTATATATTTCTTTTAATGTGCAGCTTACATTAATAATTAGCTCGGTTAGGAATTAAAACCGGTGGTACGAAAATGCAAAATAAGCTGCGATTGGGAAAGTAATGTTGGCCGAGAAGTTGAAAGTGAATAAAGTCTGTTGTTGAATAATGAGTTAAGCGGACTGTTTTTTTTTCATCTTTTTATGGTGATGCATGGTAAACTATAGATCTTAGTCTGAAATTCATGGACCTAATAGTCCTCTGTTTTCGAGATTTCAGATCTTGGCGAACATGGAGAATGATCCTTCATCATTGATGCTCTCTACGGTGATGAAGAGCTTGAAGGGACTTGGCTACCTGATTAAGGTGATTCTATTAGAAATTGTTTCTTGTTTTATTTTCTAAGCCACCAGACAGTACTATGCTTTTTGAATCTTTCTGGTGGCAGTAATCGTCAGCACAACTCTTGTATTTTCTCCATTCTTTACTCTTTCCCTGCTTTAACCTGCCTCGTTCATATGCAGTTTTTCGTATAAGCTGACACAATTCTATTATTACAACAACAGATGTATGTTCCAACTAGTCCTACATTTTCGTGATCTGTTTTGGTTGCATTCCTTGAGAGGGAAGATTTTATGTTTGAGTGGAAGAAAATATTCATTTTGGTTTCTGAGAGACATTCAATTATTCAAACCTTCTGTGGCTTGGTTTTTGTCCTTCTGAAACATCTGAATTTTTAGAGTGCAAGTTATGACATTATTTTCTAGTGAAGAAATAAAGTGAGTATGGAGTTCTATATGATAGTTGGAGTTTACAATCTTCATGGAGCTTCACAACTGAGTTTTCAAGTATTATACTCCGAAGTTTTCTCCATCTTCTAATATCTTTACTTGTGTTTCTCAATGAAATTTTCATGAGATTGGCATTCGATTCCTGCTTTGTGACTTTTGGAAACCAGCAATATGGTATAATTAGAATGAAACCATCAGTTAGGTTAGCCATTTAAATTGTGTTTTGATCTTTCTCCCTAAGCCATTCTTAGGTTGGGGGACCTTCGATTTTACCGCAATCAGGAGCGACTTATTTCCTTGACAGAGACAAATGTTTGTGCACTTCATGTTGTGACTATGTTTAATGCTCACGGACCATCCGTTATTTTCTTACAGATATATGCACTTTTGGACGGCGATGCTCGAATAACGTGGGAGGAAATAGGAGACGAAGTATCAATTTTAAGTCCAGAAAGATATGGTGGTATTGATTGGTCAATGTATGTATCTGTTCTTTAATCTGCTTTACTTGTGAGTATACTGTTATTACTCTGGAAAGATTAGTACAAGTTTTCAATTGTATTAGTGATTAATTAGCAAATAAGAGACATGGTTATCCATTATTGCAGCTTCGAAGGTATTATAGCAGATTCACTAGAGGCAAAACCTGTCATTTCAAGGTATAATCTCTCCTCAATGATGAAAATCAGTTCAATTTTATAATTTTCTTAAGCATCACTTATACACTTCATTAAAGACACTGAGGTGAGTAATTTTGCTCTCCATTTCTTCTACCTTAATTATTATATGGAAGTAGGGATGTTTCCTTAAAAGTAAACTTCAGGAGTTGAAGCATTCCTGAAGTTGGTACGTTTTCTGTTTATGATTATGGTTTCAACCAAGCTTATAGAAAGACTAAATAAGTCAGAAATATACAAATATTAAGGAAATGACTTTGGCATTCATTGCCTAATAATGACTAAACAGAAGTACTGGAAATATTATAATTTTGGCCCTTTTACTTCTTTTACCTCATTGCACTTGGCCATTTTCTTCCCAATTTCCTTCAACTTCTGGCTCATCCTCAAGCTGAAATAGTTGCTCTTATTCAATATTTTTACCTGTTACTTTGATATACAGAATGATCCTTTGAAAAAGTTTAAGATGTCATCAATAAATTAATGGCCACTTTTCAGTTCGTGATATGTCAAAAGGAAACTATAGAAGAGTGTGAAAAATTTTGGGGTGCTAAGACTAAATTTGGTGGGTTAGGTCCTCATGCAGACGTAGATGGACAAAACACATTACTTTGTTCACATTTCTAGCTTTAAATTCATCTAATTTTGTCCCACAGTTTCTAAAAGCTTTGCTGATGTTGTGAACAAGGATTCAAGCACTCCTTAAAGCTCGTTTATACCATCCTTATTTTGGTATTCAACTAAATCTGAACTAAGCTATACATAAATAGGACGTAGGGGCAATTTTGAGTTTATTCTTCTCAAGTGAAGAAAAGGCATGATTGGACAGTGAGAAATTTTACATTGAAGCATATTATATGAGATTCTGTTTGTGAGTTTTATATTTTTGCAGCCTCATGCAGGAGCCTTTCTGCTCTGTTCCACTGCTATGGATAATTGAAGATGATACACTTGCAACTCGTCTTCAACTGTATGAGAACAAGCAATGGGAAAATATCATCTCTCACTGGAAAAATTATTTTTGTAGGGCTAATGTTGTTGTCTTTCCAGACTATTCTTTACCGGTAAATATATCACCTTTTTTCCTCGTCACATGCATTATGATCAATTCGTAGAAGCTATATTAGGTTTTCTGTTGATGAATTTTTTAAGATGCTGTATGGTGTGCTTCCTCATGCTCAATTAGGATTACTTTTCTGTATCAGATGTTATATAGTGTGCTTGACACTGGAAACTTCTTTGTAATTCCTGGATCACCAATAGATGTTTGGGCTGCAGAAAGCTACAGTAAGACACATTCAAAGCTGATATTAAGGAAGGAGAATGGTTTTGATAAAGATGATCTGCTGGTTTTGGTTGTTGGAAGCTCCTTTTTCTATGATGAACTACCATGGAACTATGCTGTCTCTATACATGATTTGGAACCCCTTCTTATCAACTATGCTGGGAGAGAAGGAGGCATGGAGACCTTTAAGTTTGTTTTCTTGACCGGAAACTCCAGCATTGGTTATGATGATGCTTTGCAGGTAGATTCACTTCTACAGATACCTAATTGCACTCTTTTGGCATTTTATTTCTTCGTGAAAAATTGAGACTGCTGAAAATATTTCAAAGCATACATCTACATAGCATATAGCTGCTTAATGAAGGATTATCTTTGACTTCTAATATTAGTGTTTGCATCATTTTTGCGGACAAACAGCAATTTGGTATGTTGGGATATTTTTAAATTGGACATTGAAGATTGAAAATTTGAAACTTAAATTGGTACTATGCGGGATTTATGTTTTCCTTCTTTTTCTTTTGCTTAGTCATATAGTCTATTTGGTTGGCAATTATTTCAAAATTTATTTGTTTTTTACTTAGAGCCAAAAGAAAAAGAAGTAAAGAAAGAGCCATCAAGCAAAATTACAATGAGAGATGTGTTTTTACAGGATGTTGCTACTCGTTTGGGACTCTATCAAGGATCTCTTAGACAATATGGAGTTGAGAATGATGCAAATGGATTGATATTGATGGCTGACATAATACTCTATGGTTCGTCCCAAGAGGAGCAGAGCTTTCCTGGATTGCTGATACGAGCCATGTCGTTTGGGATTCCTGTTGTTGCGCTAGAAATTCCTGCTATAAAGCAATACGTGAGCTGTTCATTGTTTATTGTAATTTGACTTTGCATATCATAATTTGTTTCATCTGTTCTCTAAGAGAACCTCGAAATCTCCAGGTTGCTGATAAGGTTCAAGGGATGATTGTTGCCAAACATAATTCTGATGCCCTCATAGAAGCTTTTGAATCTCTTATCTCAGATGGAAAACTCTCTGAGTTTGCCCATTCTATCGCTTCTGCTGGAAGGCTGCTTGCAAAGAATATGCTTGCATCCGAATGCATCACAAGTTATGCAAGGTTAATTGAGAACGTCTTCAATTTCCCATCAGATGTCTTGCGGCCAGGTAACACTTCACAGCTTAAGCAGAGTTCTTGGGAATGGAAATCTTTCCAGAGAGAACTGGATACCTATGCAAACCAGCATATCAATGGTGTCCAGATAACTTACGGTGTTGTACAGAACACCGAGGAAGAGATTGCCAACCTAATTCCCTTAAGTGGTATGTCTGCAAATGAGTCAGATATGGTGGGAAACGATTTTCCTACTAATGTGGATTGGGGTGTTTTGCGTGAATTGGAAATTTCTGAGGAACTGGAGAGTTTAGAAATGGAAGAGGTATTTTGTTGTCTTATTTTATGTGAACCATTCATCTTCTTGGCCACTTTTCATATTCTCAGAGTCTCTTGGGATTACTACTGAACAGAACATGCACGTATCATTAACAGATAGAAGAAAGAATGGAGAAACAGATTGGTGACTGGGATGAACTGTATCATAATGCTCGTAAATCTGAAAAGCTTAGGTTTGAAACATATGAGAGGGATGAAGGAGAGCTGGAAAGAACTGGGCAACCTGTATGCATTTATGAGATTTATCATGGAGCTGGGGCTTGGCAATTTCTACACCATGGTTCCCTGTATCGTGGTTTAAGTCTTGTGAGTTCCTTTATTTTTTATACCTTTTTCTTTTGTTATTTTCTGTTGGATACTTGTGGAATGAATTTATATTTACTTTCTTCCCTAATCAAATTCTGTATTCTATCATCCATGGGTGAATTTTTCCCATTTGCGTCACGCACTGTTGGTTTTCTTCACATATAAAATACTGTTGGGTGAATATTCCCCTTATCATGGAGATTTCTCTTTCTAAATCCGTTGCTTTTCATGGGTGCAACTAAAATGTAGCAGCTGTAATTTTTATCTCTAATTTTATTAAATCTCACCAGTCTTCTAGAACTAGAAGATTGAGTTCAGATGACGTGGATGCAGTTGCTAGACTTCCAGTCCTGAATGATGCATATTTTCGAGATATTCTCTGTGAGATAGGGGGCATGTTTGCAATTGCAAATGGAGTTGATGACATTCACAAGAGACCTTGGATAGGATTTCAGTCTTGGCGTGCTACTGGAAGGAAGGTAGCCCATGTTTCCTTGTGTATCTTGAATTTCTTTAAATCTATACCGATTAATCATGTATAAAGTTGAAGTTCTATGATCTGAATTGTATTGCTGCAAGTCTGAAATTAACTCAGTTTCCATCCATTATCTTTTTATTGCTCCTTTACTCAAGAAACTTTCTGAAGTGTCTATGACCTAAATTTACATCAGGCAACTCTATCAGTGAAAGCCGAGCAGGTTCTTGAAGATGTAATACAAAAAAATACCAAAGGTGATGTAATATACTTCTGGGGAAAGTTGGATATGGATGGTGGATTTATGGGGAGCAATGATGCCCTTACCTTTTGGTCCATGTGTGACATCTTGAATGGAGGAAACTGCAGGTTAGTTTTACCAGTTGAGTCATTTGTTTGTGATCTGTGGATAGAATCTGAAACCTTATTATTTCTGTGTATCTTAGTATGTTCTGATCCTCAAATGTCAATCCATGACAGCTATTTTCCATGCATTCAAATATTTGTCCCAATTTGGTTCTGAGTTGACTCACTTGATAGCAGAATCTCCACATTGTGTAAATGATGATAAAGTGTGCATTCTTGATGCTTTGTTTATAATGGTTAAGATAAAGTAGTCTTTTAACTTCTCTCAGCATGGTGTCAACAATCTCAAGGTTGCAGATTGCAAGTATATTACTTCTCTCATTTCCTTTCAATGATTCAATTTTCGTGCAGAACTGCCTTCGAAGATACATTCCGCACAATGTATTCTTTGCCATCACATATAGAAGGTCTACCACCCATGCCTGAAGATGGAGGACGCTGGTCGGCGCTGCATAGTTGGGTGATGCCTACCCCTTCTTTTGTCGAGTTCATTATGTTTACCCGGTAAAATCTTCAACTTGTTTATCACTTAATTTGTTTGATAAATCGGATATCATATTATGAGGTTTGGTTGCTCATATTTAATCTGTGCTGACTGGGATGTCCAACATTAATGCTAGAATGTTTGTGGACTCTCTTCATCATTTGCATATGAATTCAAGCCAGCCAACCAGCTGTTTGTTGGGGTCCTCAATGATGGAGGTAAGTGTGGATCTAACGTAATCTCTATCCTGAGAATGACTGAGGCAAACATTTCCTAATGTTGAATTCTTCCATTTCCAACAGAAGCAACATTGTTACTGTCGCATTCTGGAACTTGTGGTCAATGTCTGGGCATATCACAGTTCCCGGAGGATGGTCTACATTGATCCTCAATCAGGGTTGGTGGAAGAACAGCATCCTATTGAGCAAAGGAGAGGATTTATGTGGGTGAAGTACTTCAACTCCACGCTATTGAAAACCATGGATGAAGACCTTGCAGAAGCTGCAGACGACGATGATCATCCATACGAAACTTGGTTATGGCCATTAACCGGTGAAGTTTTCTGGCAAGGTATATATGAACGCGAGAGGGAAGAAAGATACAGGTTGAAAATGGACAAGAAAAGAAAAGTAAGGGAGAAACTGCTTGAGAGGATGAAACATGGATACAAGCAAAAGTCCCTAGGGAGGAGTAGATAGGAGGAGCTGGAGAACACAGCATGAAAAGAAGAGTTAGTAATTTTTACTGGAGTTGGTTGGCGACTCCTTGAATCATGGAGGACACAGTTTTTGTTTTCTTTCCCTCCTAGAGAAGTTGAAGAAGCTCACCGATAAGCGAATGGCCGCGATGCTTTCGTATTATTCAGCATCAAGAAAAGGTTCAATTGACATTCTTCTGACTTTTACTGAATACATTAATGGAGATAGCAGAAAGAATTAGAGAAGCATGTTTAGGTTAGGATGACACGAGAGCAATTTTGTAGTTCCTGGAATACTGAGATATAGAGAGAACTGATTTTGGTAAAAGATTCTTTTTGGGATCATTTAAACAGTGGCAAAATGTATTCTTTTTATCAAATGTACATACCACATATACTTTCTGGAAATAATCATTCAATTCTTTTTACTTACTGTCTTCTTCTTGCCTAGAACGGTTCATTCTACCTTTTCAAGGTTGTCATTATTGCTCATCAAATGATACCATTAAGAACTTCAAAGAAGTGGTGTGGGGATAGAACTTAAGCAACCATTTAGAGGCTTTTAGAGATGAAAAAGTTCTAATTTTGTCAAAGTTTTATGTATTAATTTCTGAGGTCAAGAGTTTGATATATTTCATTTCACCAGAAATGATGAGCGGATTAACACTTAATGGGCCAGAATCTTCTTCTAATGGACTGAGACCCAAAACCCATATCGCATATTCATCCTGAGATTCCACTACAAATATTTCATAATTTTTTTTTTGACGAATTTTAGGCTATTGAAATTTACTAATGTTACCAGTTCGAACTCTACTAGGTGGCTTGCTCAAACTTGCTTTAATAATTCAAGGGAGACATCTGATGATTAATCATGGATTAAACTGTTCCATGCTTATATTATTATAATGAGAATGCTGATACAAAAGTAGGTTTAGAGCCGAATGATTTACAAAAAGAATATAAGAGTAGAGAGATTTTGATAATAAATATTTTTCTTTTTTTATAAGGTTGAATCCCACTTGTTACTAAATTAAAATTTTTACATGTAATATTTTTTTTGATAAAGATGAATCCCACTTATTGCTAAAACTGAATTCCTTTTATTGATGAGGTTGAATCTTACTTGGTCCATATAAATTCTGAATTATTCTCCTTCAATTAGTAAAATAATAATAATTATTAAGTTATGAAATTTGATTACTTTATCTCTCAATTTTCATCAAATAAAAACAAATTACTTGAAGGAAATAAAAAAAATTCAAAATGGGAGTAAGAATATTAAAACCTGCCCGCCCTCATCGAGCGCCAATAGGAATGGAATGTTGGGCAGAAGAAGCAGAGCAGCCAACTGTGTAGGGTTTTTGGGTTATCACTTCTCACTCACTTCCCTGACATTACTCATTTTCTTCCTCGTTCTTTAGGTAAAACCATTTCATTTCTGATTACTTTCTACACTCTTTTTCTGTTTTCGTTCCGATTTTCCGTGAAACTCCGCTCATTTCTTTGTGGGTTTTAGCTTCTGGGGTTTTTGAATTATGCTGTGATTCCAGTGTTTGGATGGATTTTTGGATAAATGTTGGATGAACTTAAGAAGAGGAATGTGCTTCAGTTTTTGTGCTGTTATATTTTTTGCTTTAGCTTTTTAATATTTGTATTTGCTTTGCTCTGGATTTCCATCTTTTATTTTGTGTTTCTTGGGTTTTCGAAGAAATGATGGGATTACAGTTGGGGAAAACATGAATTTTTGTTACTTATGCAGCTGCTTCTTCTTCTTCTTACTTTTAGTTTCTTTTATTTCTTGACGCTTCTGTCTTCAAATTAGTGAGGGAACATCAATTGTCGTTTCCGGTTTCTGTAGTGTAGACACTGAGGAAACCTTACTATATTCTTCTTCGTTTTTTGATTTTAATGTTGTCGAAGTTGGGGGTTCCATTTTACTCTCTTGAGTTGTACCAGATTATATTTCTTGTTTGTAGGTTTGCATTCTTGACGATGCTGACCAATTTTTTCAGATTATGCATGCATTTAAAGCTGGATGGGTTGGGCAAACATTTGCCCTCGCTACTCATAATGATTCTGGAGGGAAGAGAACAAGGATTAGACGTTCAAAAGAGGAGAGGAAGTCGATGATTGAAACTTTCATAAAGAAGTAATCTTTACTACACTCTCTCTAAGATTGTTATGCTCATCTTTCGCAATCTGGCGCCTTAAATTTCCATCCCTCTTTGCTTGTAAATATTTTCAACTTGGTGATTATTGTCTGCACGATTAGTTAAAATCGTCAAAGCTATGAACATTTCCTTTTTCCTTTTTCCCTCTTCTCCAACATTGGTTGTTAGGACCGATAATTAATCTGCTGTTAATTTCCTTGATGCTCTTAGCATCTTAGATAAATTATGAGCACCCTCTATGCTGTCCTTTTGTTGCATGGAAAATCTCTCATAAATAAACCTTTAGCCTCTGGCTTTTCTGGCAACTGGTTTATTAGTCTTCTGATTTTATTGGTTTCTGATTTGGAGGTTTATGGCTCATGTGTTTTACTTTCTGGCATCTTGATGTATTGGCTTGATTTTTCATAGACATCAGAAGTCAAATGATGGAAACTTCCCATCCCTCAATCTTACTCATAAGGAAGTTGGTGGTTCGTTTTACACAGTTCGGGAAATTGTTAGAGAAATTATTCAAGAGAACAGAATATTGCGTCCAGCTAAGATGCCTATAGAAGAGCAGGGTATTGACGATCATTTGGAGGATTATCCCTTAGGATCAATCTCCATTGAACCTGAGCCATGTTTGTCATCCTTCAGTGAAACACAAATTGTATCTCATATTAAATCAGATCAAAACTGGGTGAGTAGTGGAGATCTCGTTGAAAGCTCTGATGATTTATTCCATCAACCTGAGGATCAAATTTTCGACAATGAGCAAGAAGATAATGCTAGAACAGAGAATGCTGAAATCTACACAGAATTTGATGTGTCCCATGACATTGAAGCCACATCTTATCCTCTTGAAGAACCCAGTGAAGGAACACAGCAAAATTTAAATGGGCAGTTGGTGGGACCTGATTGTCCGAAGTTTGACAACGACCTAGTTGGCAAAGGTACCCTTGTAAGTGATGATAAAAAACCTAATGCACTAAAGCTAGATAGTCTTGTATCCATCCATCATGAAGAAATTAGTCAAGAACTTGTGCAGGAAAGTAGTGAAGACCAAGGTTTGCGATTTGATACACATTTTCCAGGATATGGGAATCTGAGCTTTAACCAACCAGCTGTCAACTGCACTAGTCAGACAACTGGGGAAAATGACATTGATAGTCTTAATATGCAGAAAGACGGAAGGAAACAACTGGAAGCATCAGACCCCGTTAAAAGTTTTGTGAAACCTGATATACAGGTGGAAAAATTTCCTTTGCGTCCAGTAGTGAAGAAAATTGATGGTGTGGAAAGGGAATCGGAAGTGCAGTGTCAAGAAATTAGAACACTGGAAGTTAATGGAATTGAACAGGACAGAGTACATGTTTCAAAGGGTGCTTTGAATTTGATGAATTCTGAAGTACGTGGAGACATGGCAGGTCAACCTCATAAGGAGAGTGAAGCAGTAGATGAGATATCCTGCTTAACTGGTGTGAACTCATCGTTGGGAATTTCAAACTCTTCTAATGAAGTCACAGAGCTTAAAGCTAAGGTTTCCTCTCCCGTTGAAACAAAGGTACTTTTACTTTTAACGATTAAATTGAAAATAGCCACTTTGCATGGAGCTGCTATGGGTTTGGAGTATCTGGCGTACAGAAACATTTAAAACCCTTCTGCTCCTTTTTGGCTGGAAATGATATGGTTATTCTATAGCTAACTAATGGACAGAATCTGGATATTGGCAACTATTAAATGTGATGGAATATGCTTATGTTACTAACAGGTATTACCCTGGTGACGCGAACATTTTACCTTCGACATGTGTAGCAACAGAAAACTAAAAAACAAAAAAGAGACACTTGATCATTTGTCTTTCATGTTGGGAAGTGCTCCCATAGATGTAGCCCTTAGGCAACTGAAATTTGTTAAGTGTATGGTAAGGAGAGTTTTATTACTGGTCATTGAACCACTTTGGCTAGTTAGAAAATTGTTTTCTTGTTGAGAAGTTGATGAACTTCCCATAACCTTGATCGGAGATTTCTCTGTCCCCTCCCTCCCCCCAAAACCATCCACTGCTTATAATAAAAAATGAGAACTGGTAATAGCAGCAACTGAATGAGCTTGAATTGCTATTTGGTTTCACAGCTGCAGTTAAAGTACTTTAAAACATACATTTTTTTAATTCCTTTAATTTCTGTAGTTGAGCCTTCCTGATTCTCAATTTAGTAAGTGCTGATTATGTGTTTGTCTTAGCCCTGATTGTGTGCTTCCCTTCCATTTATTTTGTTGATTTCTGGTCAATTGTCACAACTGGGATCCCAGATGATTTTTCCCGGCCTATCATATTAATTTTGTACCGATGATGATTTAAAGATTGGTAATAACCATATCATATGTCATCTGATGATAGTCTCACAAATTTGGTTTAAATTGCTTATACAGTGGCCAATGGTTGAAAACTTGTAAAACATATTCTACGAATTGATGTTGTTTCTCATTTTGCCCTTTTGGTCGGGTTGTACTAATTTCTTTTTTCACTCTTTAATAGCCTATGAACTCCTCTACGGCTTTCAGTGGAAATGGTGACAACAATAGCAAGACTAGTTTCCCTGAGAAGAAATCGATATCAAAAAATTCCGTTGGAGTTAAATACAAGCTAAACATTGAGCACAATAGCAGCTCCCAGAAAGGGGTTGAATCAAGATTTGAAAGAGTTAAGCTGTATGTATTCATTTATCCTATTATACTTTTACGTGCAACTTTTCTTTAGTAGTTTTGAACATGATTTTCATCCATGGCTAGAGAAAAAGAAGAATACATTCCATTTGGCTTACACAATTGAGTTTTTCCTTGTGCAGTGAAACAGGGAAAGGGTTATCAAAGAAGCCAATGTCGTCAGAAGTAAACCCACTATTCGCCTTATTTAAGGCGTTTGTTGATACTTTCATGAAATTTCTGAATGAATAGGATTTTCTTGTGGTTCATTTGAGCAGATTAGTATAGAGCATCTGCAGAATATAGAGCTTGTCTAGCATTCCGGCTTTTTGGAGAGTTTGGTACTATCATATTATCTAGAATTGAGGGATGTATGCCTGTTGGTGGCTGAGGTCTGTCAACCACAAATTTCTGAAATAAGTATAAACCTGGAAGCTATATGAAGCCTTACCAGATAAGATGGCTATGTAGGGACAGAAGAACCACATTTAAAACTCACAATCTCTCTCTCTCTCTCTCTCTCTCTCTATCTCTCTCTCTCTCTCTATATATATATATATATATATGACTCAGCTTGTTGTTAAGTTTTGTTGAGTGTGTAATCTGATTGTAGGCAACAGGGATTGTACTGTTCTGATCACTGAGGAATCATACCGCGGTACTAGACAACAGGGATTTCTCCAAAAGGATTCGATTTCATTCCATGAGGATTCTTACAACCGCAGGCATGGTAATAATTAGAATCTAAGCTTAAGGTACATAATGCTTAGAAATCTTGATCATGAAACTTTATCTTGTGTGATTTTTTGGCAGTTTACTGATAAGGATAATCTTATGTTAGGTCGAGTAGGACAAATCCCTTTTGTTTATGGTGAAATTCGAGTTTTAGACTACTGAAACTAAAACCCTTTGTGCTCATATGCACAGCCACGCGGGATAGCCCAGTTTCTAGTGGGATTATTAGTTTACATTTGCAAGATCCAGGGTGGTGAATGAGACTGTTGGTGGGGTAGGGTTGGGGTTGGGGGGTGTTGATACATCGGTTTCATAGCTTCATTAGTCAAGAAAGTGTTTCTTTTGGTTCGATCATGTGTTCTACTCATTAAGGTTGTTAAGAGTGTCAACTAAATTGCAGCCATTTTTTTCCAACAATGCAAAAAGCATATGAAAAGAGGTAGGGTAGGAGCAAGGATGTCTTCAAATCCTATTAGACCATTACAATATTAATGCTCTGTGTCTGAATTCGGACTTGAGATTCTATCTTTGTCTTAAAAAAATCTTATTTATTTATAGTATTAGATAGTATTATAAATACGATTTTTTTTTTTTGGATGAGAATAGTAATTTGTAATCTGTCTTGTAGTTTTCTAACATTTTGGAAGAGCTAATACATTTGGATCATGTCCGAATGTTGTAATGGGGAAAATAAATTTAGCATCATCTTATAATGGTGGCAAAAGTAGGATTTTGAGAAAGGGTGCTTCTTGAACAAGAATTTATATTTATATTATAAAATCGAAACGCATAATCATTCCAAAATATTTTATATATTTAACAAAAATACAACATATTAATTATTATTGCTAAACAAGGTGCCCCAAGCAGAATTATCGTCAGCACTTGCTTAATACGGCCATTGATAATTTCTGACCAACTTCATCTCCAAGGGTAGTTTTACTGTTCTTCCTTAGTTTTTGTTTTGGGATTTAATCATAAGACGCTATGGACATTAGCAACAATATAGAAAACGACAGCACAACCTAAGACTAGCAAAATACAAATGTAAAACTATATATCTATTACTTGGAAATAAAACTAGTGTGAACATATAACTTGGGTATACAGTATACATGTAAGATCTTCACAAATAAATGATGAATTGTGGATTCTTTTCTCTAGGCTAGGAGCTCTTTCACATAAGAGAGCTTTTTCAAGGATTTTGACACGTAGGTTTTTAAGAGAAACTTAGGTTTTTTTTTTTTTGTCCTTTTGATATTCTTTTGAGACTTTTTATAGTTGAGAAATTCTTTAAACATCTTATTAATTTCGTAGTAGCTTGAATTCAAGACTCTTGATACTAAGTGAGTAGTGTTAATTATTGAGTAACATTCTTATTAAAAAAATATTATTTATAATATGAAAATATTTATATGAAAATACATCATTTTTCAAATATGTAAAAATACGTAAAATATTATATAATAATATATCACTTTTTAAAGTACCTAAAAAATACATTAGATATAATATAAGGATATTATGGAGTACAATCTGAAATGAAGTATGATATAATTTGCACATGAAGTGAACTATGATGATCAATCACCAAAGTGCACTAGGTTTTTGGGATTTTTTTTCTCTCTGTTTTGGTTCAGGCTCCATATTACTTCATTCATCCAACATCTACCATTCTGCAATTTACAAAACTAACTTCACAACTCCTTTACCTAAATCACGTATTTAATCAATAAAATCAATAAGTGAGACATCTACTTTAACAGTTAAAGTTAACGATTTTTTAATTCATTTTTTTCCAATTAAATAGTCTAATTAATTAATTAAACCGATAATATATATATATATATAAAAGGTGGAACCCAACAGGAAAAAAAAAAGGAAAAAAAGAAGTGCATATATCTATCTATAAATCAAAATAGCATTATAGTAGTACTTGTATAATATTAGATGCGACGATCCGAAGCTTGGAAGGCAGTCAAAGAAGAGCCAAACGTCCCCTCCAACTTTTGTAGCTGTCTTTTCTGAGTCAAGAAGACTCAGTCAGTCAGTCAAGCCTAATGTTGTATTGTATATTCATCACCTAGCATATTATTTTTAATGGCTCCCTCCTCCATTTTTGTTTATTTTTTTCAATATTAAAAGCTTCTGTTCATCTGGGCGGTTTGCTGTGATTGGCTCCAAAGATTGAGTTGTGGGGGGAAAAAGAGAAGTGGCATTAGATGTAGTAGTTTAGTATTGGTAGTAGTATCTGAAAAAGAAAGAGAGAAAAGGTTTTAAAACAACCTCGAAGCAAGGAATAAAGGGCTCGTTTTTAAGGTTCTTTGATTAAATAAATAATGTATCCTCTGATATTGGAACATGAGAAAACCAGGTTTCCATAAAACGCAAAAGTTGTCTGCCCTTTACTACTCAACAACTCACTTTCTTATTGGCTATACGTAATTCCCATATTCTTAGTTTATGAAAATCATAAACTACTCACTTTTATTCATGTTGCCATCAATCTTATTGGAGAAAAATAATAATAAATAAAACGGAATAAGTGTTTTACGCGTTCTTATTAATCAAGTTTAGAGTTATAACATATTATATAAATTTTGGAGGAGTTGGTTGTGACATTGTTCAGATCGGAACAAAACATATCAAATGAAAATCACACCTTATATATATTATACTGAATTATATTTACCTTTCATGGTTTAGTTAAAATACTGATACCCCATCACGATTTTGACAATTATATTTACCCGAAGTCAAATATAAAAAAAATATTAAAAGATGAAAAAACTTGATAATTTTCTTTTTAGAATGAATTTGAGTGTCTGTCAGTATAAATCATTTATTATCTTAACTATATTTCTATGATTTACGATAGCTTTTAATTAACTGAACTAGCTTTTATGAGGAAGAGAGTGATTAGTAAAAAAGAAAAAGAAAAAGATAGAGAGTAGTTAGTGACTAATGATAAAATGGAAGAACGTACAAGTATCGAGGAGGATTCACATTAATTTTTGCACACAATGATTGTCGCATGTTGACATGCAACCATTGTGGGTAGCATCAATTTCACCCCAATAATTATTGCTTCTCACTAAAGCTTTGACATTTAATGGTTTTTCTTTTATCTTTTTTTTTTCTCTAAAAAATAAAAACGAAAAAAAGAAAATTGGTAAAATTATAATATTCTCCCTGTTTAAAATTAAGTGTTATTTTAAACTTTTAATTTTATTCGCTTTTTATATATCACTTTAATAATAAGTGTTTTTTTTTTTTTTAAAAATTGTCTTTATTTTATCTTTTATTTCTAATGCAATAATTAACTAAGGGTGGAAAGTATATTATAAATAAAAATTAACACATTAATTACCTTTTTCTAATATGCATAAAAAATCTAAAACGGGAATGAAATTTGGAGCAATAGGGTATATATGGGTAAGTTAGGAGTGGTGGGGAGCAAGAATGAAGCCCACCCTAAAAGAATTTTTTTTTTTCGAAAAAATTTAATAAAAAAAGCCCATAATGACTTGTCCATCAACTAAATTTAGCAAAGAAAATGCCTAAATCCTTAAGGTCAAAAGCCTAATGATCCAAAATTAAATCATGGTGTCAAAACTTCTCCACAATTTCTTGAAGGTGGGATTAGTCGCAATGCAATAAATTAATTTAGTTTAGTAGTAATATTCATAATAAAAATTTTGAATAAATTTACACAATTGCACACAATTTCTTTATTACTACTGTAATCAAAATGTCATATCCGTACGTCATTATGGTAATTTTACAAATACTTTTTTATTTGACTTATACGAATACCTAAAAGTTTGTTACATGAATGTATTAATCCTTTAAAAAGATGATTACCTTGTCTAGTATTTGGAATGGGAGTTTTGTCAAATTTCATCACTCGTGCACTTTCACACAAGTCAATTAATCAACATACCCAATATCTTCAACTAAATTAGGGTTTGATGTGTCATTTGATATATCAATTTCCAACCATTTCACTAAAATTAAGAATTATTAGAATTGAATTGAGCCATTTTGATGTAGTTCATTGTTAACAGAAAATTAAAAAAATGATCGAATTAACTATTCTAACTCAATTTGCAATGGACATACCTTTGTATATACAAGTATAAAAATTAAAACTTGAATATCACGATTGAACACGTAACACGTAATTTTGGAAGTAATTTTTTTTTACTAGAATGAACTTGTGACGATTTAAGAAGATGTAAAGGAGTGGTAATGGTGAAAATTAGAAGAAAATTAAGAAAGGGAAGAAGAAGGGGGGAACACTTTCACGTGGAAAGATTCATAAATGAGGTGGCCATGGGAGAAGGATTTGGTAAGGAAGAAGAAGAAGAAGAAGAAGAAGAAATCTCTCTCCCTCCCAATTTTAATTTTTAAGTTTGTTTGTTTATAATTGATTAGTGGGTGGAGGAGGTGAGGAAGATGATGGGTAGATAGGCGTATTGAAGGCTCCAAACCCAAAAGGGAATCCTATGCCAAATAAAACTTTTTAATTATAATTTAACACCCTTTGAAAGAGACCACACTCACACTCTTCCTCTCTCTCATAATGTCCCCTTTTATCTAAATCAACCCTTCATTTTCTGATCCCCTAAGATTACACATTTCAGAAAAAACCCCACAACACTCCAAAATTAATCCATCAAAATATTACTGCATTTATTATATTATTAGTTCTTAATTTAACCTACAACATCTTACTGCAATTTAATTATAGTTAATTAAGTTAACATGATATGTTTAGATTTTCAACAATTCAGATCTTTATTAATGGATAAAAGTTTTTACTTTGCGGGGTCATCAAACACACCCACCTCAAGTAAATCCCACATATATCCGAAATTATTACAACTTGCTTTTTTTTTTTTTTTTTTTTAAATGTATGTACGTATCTTAAAAGAAAATTTACACATATTTCTATATTTCTTGAATGATTTAAACTCTTGAACTTTTGGATAATTTGAACTTAAGATGTATTAACTTTAGGTATGAAGTGACCACCATTAGATTACAGCTATTTTGTTTTATCATTTTTTTTCTCTTACCGAATATAATATGGTTGAAGTCTCAAGAAAAAACATGTCATATTTGTATGATGGAGTGAGATTTGAGGGTAATTATGGTTTTGCTTATTTGGGAAATTTTGATGACAGTAAAATAAGGTAAGGAAGAAACAGTGAAGATGTGGGACTGGAAACAAAACATGTGGAAGGGTAAGGTATATATGACTTTTGTGAGCTTTTGGGGGTTACAGTTAACGTAAGTTATAAACTTCCACATGCCCATTACAAAACAATACGATAAAAAGTGAAAGTTCATGAATTTCAGATCCTAAGATCCCATTATTTTATTTTCGGCTGTCATAGATCTTCCTGCCCTACTCCCTACCCTCACTCTGTACCAACAATGTGGGCTACTAACCCATTCATCCTTTTCAATTTGTCTCTTTTTTTTCTTTTTTTTTGGGGGGGGGGGGGGGGGGGGGGGTGTACTAGGAGCAGTAATTACAAGTACTTAAAGTAGCCCTTAACATCTTTACTTTGGAAATCACACTCTTTATTTCTTCATCTTAGCAATATCAAGAAAAATATCACATCCCTTCTATTTTAGTCCAAAGAAAATTCAAGAAATTAGCAAGAATGGGGGTGATGATCCAGCTTAGCTAGCTGGACTGTCAAATCTGTTCTAAGCACATTTGACATATGCCATCTTCTTCAATATGTTAACTTTGATTATGCCAACACAGCCTTCAGAAAATGAAAGCCCCTTGTTTTTTAGCTTTGATTTAGATAAAGTATCTCCTTCCACCTTTTAAATGTGTTATAATACAAATATGATAGTAGATTTCTATATAAATAAACTAGGTAATGATTTATTTATCATCGGAGTTCTGTCATCATATCAGAAAAATTAAATACGAGATTCAGTCAGTTTTGTTATTTTATTTATTTTTTGAAACGTTTTTATATATATATATATATATAATATATGGCGAATTACATTGACTTTATCAATACTTTTTGAGATTTCTCAAATTACATTTATTACCTTATTTACCTAAACTCATAACAACCAAATTTCTATATTTGACGAAAAAGAAAAAACAAAATTATTGACATAAATATTTTTATTGAGTCACATACTTACAATCACTAAAACTCATTTTGACAAAAAAATTATTAAATTTTGTTTTTTTATATTTTTTTAATATTTAATTTTGATCAAAGGAAGTAAATACAATTTTAGAGATTTCCAAAAATATCTATAATTTCACAAAATTATAATAAAGTAAAATATATATTATTATTGACAAAAGTGAGTAGTCTTGTGACTAATAATATTAAAAAAGGAGGAAGCTGAGGTTGTGGAAAAAGGAGGAAGGAAATGGTGGGAGGAAAGAGATAAAAGTGAAAAAGGGTGGGAAGGGGGGAGAGTAAAGGTGAAGAAGACAGGCGGTTACAAAGTGATGACAGCATGAAATGGACATGTTAGAAAAGTAGCCCTTATTATTACTCTCTCTCTCTCTCTCTCTCTCTCTCTCTCTACTTCTCTCTCTTTCTTTCTCCTCCTCCCTCCCTCCCCCTTCTGTCAAGAGTAAGAATAAAGGAAGAACCCACCACCACCACCACCCTCCTCCTCCCCCCATTAAACCAGTTCTTCTTCTTCTTCTAAGACCTTTTCTCTCACTCAATTACCTTCCGATGCACGCCTCTCTCTTTTCTCCCCATTTTTAAGCCTTTCTTCTTCTTCTTCTTTTTTCCCCCCTGTAACACCATATATATTTCACTCTTACTCTTCCCCCTTCTTCCTCCCCTCTCATCTCTTTCTTCTTACTTCTTCACCCCTGATCCATTAATTGACTTCAACGATAACGCCCCGACTAAACCCACCCAACTAATTCAACCCCGATCAAAACCATGTCTACAGATCTTCAATTACGGCGAGAATTGCTTGAAATCCGATGCCCAGCCATGACCATCAAGATCAATCTATCAGTAGTACCTTCCGATATCGCCGATCATGCTACCAATGGCGTAATTCTGTCACAGGAAGCCACCCCCACCACCACTGCCGGTGGTGCTGTTAACGGGGGCTTCGAACACGAGTGCCGCACGCCCAAGTCGCCGCGACATATGATCCCGGTAAATCTTAGCTGCCCACCTGCCCCGAGGAAGCCCAAGAGGCCGCCCACCTGCAAGAGGAAACTCTGCGATTTTTTCGAAATTGTGGCACGGGAAGAGGTGGAATCCTTCTTCCGGCAGTTTGAAGAGAAGCCCAAAATTAGTACCAGCAAAAGGAGGTGCCTTGTGTAAATGCATATGATTACAGCATATGGGATCGACCGAACAAGAATTTCATGATGCCGTGGTTTGATCGGAGTAAATTTTCCACACCGCCGGCCTAATTTTTATGTTGGATCGATCGATGAATTATGATTCTGATTCGTATACATACTTACATACATACACTTGCTTAATTTTGTCAAATCTGGGATTGACAAATCAAATTAAGCTATAGCTCAAGACCTTTGAAACAATCCTCCTCCATCTTCCATGTATCTATTACATTACACCTCCCTCTATATATCATGTCTTAATTATTTCATTCATTTTCATTCCTGTTTTTCTCTCTTTAATTTTCTCTGTTATTAGCAGTCATCGGAATCTTATATGGATGTTTGGATCTCAATTACTTGACATGATGAAATGAATGACAATTCCCCCCTCTTTTTTTTTTTTTTTTTTTTTTTGGTTTAAGAAAGATGATCGATAATTACAATATATGTGTTCCAAAATAGGACTATTACTTTCAAGACAAAGAACATAGAAAAAAAAAAAAAGTAACTCATTCAAAGAAAGAGCCGAAGAGGTAGATCAGTTTTGGTTGCCTGTTAAAGAAATATGGTAATTTCTTTTGATTTAGAGGTATATAGGTTAAACTGGGTGAAATATATAGAGAGAAGGATAGTGAATATATGGGTTTTTTTTTTTTTTTTTTTTGTTCCCTATTTGGCTTGTTCGGCCTGTAACTACAGTTTCACGGATCGAGTATTCAGCAAAGGAATTCTAATTTGATGGATCGAGTATATGAAAAGAGGATTACAGTACACTTTGACCGATGGAGTATATAGAATACGTTTTACTTTTATTTGACTTGTTTAACTCTTTAATTATAAGAAATTATAGTTTGATATATCGAGTATAAGAAAAAGTAATTACAGTTTGACGGATCAATTATATAAAGTGAATGTACGTATTAATCATATTTGATTTGTTTGACTCTTCAATTAGAAGGATTACAGTTTGACATATTGATTATATGAAAAAAGGATTATAGTTCTATGAATCGAATATATAAAAAAGAAATTACAGTTTGACATATTAAATATATAAAAAAGATATCACAATTTGACACATCGACTATATGAAACATGGATTATAGTTTTATAGACCGAATATATGAAAAAGAGATTATAATTTAACGGATTGAGTATATAAAAAAGAGATTACAGTTTGACTGATTGTATACATAAAAATAAAAATAAATTAGTGAAAGTACATTTTACTCCTATTTGAATTTTTTAAAAGTTGAAACAATTAAAATTAAGGATAATAAGTATGTAAAAACGAAAGTAATTAATATTGATGAAATATATATTAATAAAAGAAGACATGAATTTTTTTATTTTTTATTTTTGGTTGTAGGAAAGAATGAGTAGGATTAGAGATGATGATGCATGATCATATGTTTGACATTATTAATGTTGGTTGAGAGACACGACTTTGGGATCCATAAACTTCATTTTTAACTAATGTACCATACCCCTATACTATTCCTGAGAATGAGACAGAATTACAGGGTAATTTTTGTCTTTTATCGGGGGGTAGCAGTAGCAAGAAGATAAAATAAAATAATTAAGGATTAATTATAAGGTAATTATGGTACCTTAAGTACAGCAGTAGATGGTTAATTTATATGAAAATCAAGGGCCTTAATATGCAATAATTAATTTTTGATAAGTAGGGGGTTCCCGCCCATCAACAAAGAATTTGGTACCATTCGTTCAAATTAATGTTTTGTTTGAATGCAATTATTGGTTGGCTGAGGTTGGAAGGTTCGGGTTGGGGTTGGGTTGGATGGATAACCAATCTTCTTTTTAAATTTAATAAAAAAATCAAAATAAAATAAGAATTAACATGTGAAATGTTATCTCACTTTGCATCTACTCTATTTTTAAAAGTCTTGACTAAACCCTATTTTTTGTTATTATGCAGAATATTTTTTTTATTTTTATATATTTTTAAATGACTTTTTTAGTTCATTAGATTTTAAAGGTATACTCTTTCATTTTTAATGTGATTGTGTAAAATACTGTCAATTTTATTTATATATAGTTAACAAGATACAACCGATCAAATAAAAGAACCGATCGAATATAAAAAAATAATTAAAATTTAAAATTGAAATAAAATAATAAAATATAAAATTTTAATATATTTAACTAATATAAATATATTTTTTCAATTAAAATTCTAATTATTACCGATTGACTAACTTTTGATTGACGATAGTTTACACGGGATTGACATTAAAAATTAAAAGAGTACATTTTAAAATGTAAATGACTATAAAATATATTTAAAAGTATGGATGGACCAAACATTTATTAGTACAAATCACCAAAAATAAAATTTAGCAAAAGAAAAATTTAAATAAGGAAACAAAAAGTTTTCCCAACTCAATTGTATGAGTCTTTCAAATTCTCTCAAATTTTAGGAAATTATATTTTAAAAAATAGTGAAATGCTTTATTAAGTACAACCTGATAAATTATAGATCAAGCTCCACTAAAAATTGTTACATTTTAAAAACCTAAAATCCTAATCGAACAAAAGAAAAAAAAATCCTTTAAAATAATTTTCATCAGATCCAACCCTAACTCATAAACCATACTTGAATCCAACCATTAAAATTGATCAACACCACCGTGATCATGTCACTTTCTGGCAATGGCTAATCAACTAAAATTTATTTGGCCAAAAGTTTGGTCAACTGGTGACAATTAGTCGATAACTTGACAAAAAACACAAAATCAAACCCAACCTCAAGTTATAATTCAATTTAAACCTAAGCAAGACTCAAACTTTTGACCACCCTCAACAATTGTCAATCAAGGACCAACCAACTATAATTCTAAACAAAGTTTTTTAAATTTTATTTAACTAGCGATTAGAAATTTTATTTAACTAGCTATTGATGATGGTAATACCTCGGGTATTGGCATTCGATAAAAGCAAAAGATGAGAAAGGTGGAGAAGTAAGTAAGATAAGTAAAAAAAAAAATATTAGTGTTGAGTGAGAAATCTTTATGTTCTTAAGAAATTTTTGAAATTTATTAATTAATTGAGGGGCATTTTAATAATATTTGTGGACGTATGGACTAAACTCAAATAACTGGCTTCAGTTGCGCCACATACAGCTACCGTAATTGGAACTAGTATACAATTTGACAGCCTCCAATTCATTGAGTTAATAGTATTATTATATTTTGAGAAATTGATGAATTCTTTTTTATTAGTTGTTTTACACTCTTAATGAAATTTTAGGTCTTTTAATTGAGAAACTATTCTTATTTAATGGAGGAGTGTTAATAGACGAATGAGATTTTATTTCGGAGAAATGGTTAATAAGAAAAGAAAAATGAATAATTTTAAATATTTTATAAATTAAAAAAAAAGGGGGTAAAGAAAGGGAGACTGATGAGACATAAATTAATTAAGGACAGACAAAATTGGGACTGTTCTAGGCTATTGCTGACCCAAGTGACAAAGTCCAGCCTCATTCACGCATTTTTGTTTTTCCTTCATCCATGTTATGTGTACTTTCAAAAATAACTATTTCTATTTATCAGTTTATTTTAATTGTCAAAAATTACTTTTAAAAATAGTATTTTACTTTCAATATTACTTTTACGATTCATATTTTAATTTTTGAGCCGTCGAATATTAGGATGAGGGCTTTTTTAAAAAAAAAAAAAAGGAACGAAGCTCATCTTATTCTTCAATCTTGTACATAATCCTCTCTTTGTTTATTGTGGTTCCATTTACAATAATATATTCTTAAAGAAAAAAGGAAAAAAAAAAGAAAAGAAAGTAGTATAAACAATATCCATTCATTTTCCCCACCTTGTATCTCAGAGCAAGATGTTCATATCATAGATGAGTAATTGCGAGCGCCTTCTCCAATTTTTAAAAATTAACACCTAAAATAATTTTTTTTTTTATAAATTTAACCAAAAAAAATTAAAAATTTTGCATCTTCTACACTGAATTCAACTCCACCACTATAGTCGATGATTGTAATTAGTAATCTAGTATGGTTGAATTAACTTTTATAATGTACGTAATTCCATCCAGTATTTTATGTAATATATTTTAAAAAGTAAAAAATATTTTATATTTTTAATGTAATTTTTAATAATTTTTATGTTATGGGTCCATAATCTGGGCCCATAATTTGCCCATAATTGTAGTATTAAATTACTATTATTTACTCATAATTTGAGTCTGATATTTGATTCCCTTCATAATATATTTGACGTGTTGTGTGGTGCATTACGGTGAACGTTAAGATTATTTTAATTTTACATTGATAACTCTTTACACTTGTCATTATATAAATAATTTAAGATATTTGCTAGTTGATTTTGGTTAGATCCTTGTATTGAATTAATAAATTACTAATAACTAATAAAATAGAAATTATAATTTTGCTGAGAAACTCGTTATATTTGTAATAAAAAACGTAAACATAATATGTATTTCATTTAAAAATAATATTTTTATTTTTAACAAAAAATATAATAAATAATATATATTTTTATAAGTGTGACTCGAACTCTGAATTGTCATGTTCTTAAGTGATTTTGGTATCGATATGATTTATCCTTGATGTGACTCGAACTCAAGGTTTCTGTATTCTAAAATATTTTCAGTATGACTCGAATTCAGGACTTCGTGATCCTAAGTGAGGAGGCCAACCATTAAGGAAATTTCCTCTTGTCATAATATTATTTTAAAAATATATATAATATTAATTTTTAAAAATAAATAATAATTAATGTTGAATTAAATAACATTTAATTCAAACAAAATAAAGGGAGAATAAAAAAAATAACATTAAATATCCTATAATAAAAAAAATTTTAAAGGGAGAAAATGTGTGAGATGAGTGGACATATACATCCTCTGACAGAAGGGATGATTAGTTAATTAATATTAATATTACTCATTATAGATCCACACACTAATAAATATCCGACCCACATATCTCTCATTTATGTAATACTTTGTCAGTAACCAAACACCACATGATTTTCTACTCAGACTATTAAATCAAGTTAAAAGAAATAAAAGTAAAAGGTAAAAAAAAGGGCATTTGTCTTTTACCGTTTACCTTTTACAGCAGACAATATTATAAAACACCGGGGTCTATATTTGTTTATAACATGAAGCAGTTCATCTTTCTCACTAAGTGCTTGATTAATTAAGGTTGTAATCCGGATTAACTAGGATTAACAGTAATTAAGAGTACTGAGAAAAGGGTGATTAGTTGTTTGACAATCACGCCTCCATCTTTTGATGATGTTGAGTAAGCTTCACAGTTCACTAGATCTTATTATCCACCATTGGGGAGACCAGATTTGCTTCACAAATACTCCTTCTCCATCCACCAGCCTTAAAGGTTACCTTAATTAGTACTCATTCCTTTGATCTGTATTATAAAAATAGTTATGTCATTGGAATATTCAATAATTTTTTTTTAAAAAAAATTGTTTCATGAACAGTAAGGATGCAAGTTTAATTACTTTTTTGGCCTCTTAATACGAAGCGCATCATTTTTATTTTTATTTTAATTTTCATTGACTCGATTAATTATTTTTATTATCTATTTTGATTTTTTTAATTAAAAATTAAGAAAATAATAGTTGAATTTATTTGACTGCTAGTTAAACTTATTTTTTACTTAATCATGATTTGTTCAATTTATTTTACAATCCGAATCTCTTAAATATTGAACCCGTAGCCTTTGTTTCAGATTATAGGTCAATCTAAATAGGTTGAACATTAAGAGTGATCTGAATTATAAAATAGGTTAAACAGATCATAATACAAACTACAGTTAAATAAAAAGTATGTTTAATTAGTACTTAAATGAGTTAAATTATTATCTCTCAAACTTTTCATTACAAATGACCAAAAGTGATAATAAAAATGACTATTGATAATTATTTTGGTGGACCAAAATTGAAGAGAAATAAAAGTTACACACTTCCTATTACTAAGGGATTAAAAAAAAACATTTAAATAAAAAATGTATGATGTAATTTTGTCCAAATTTCAATCTTAACAGGTTTTTCTTATTAAAAAGGTGAATTATTATTATTATTATTTTTTTTGCCTGAATCTAGACGTTAGATTCGTCGGTGAATTAAGATAATGCAAAATTATTAATTTTAATTATTCATTATTAGTTAGTGCATAATTGGGTGTTGGATTTTAATTGGCTGCACACATGGGAAATTTAGAGGTGGACCATAACAATTCGATTCCTTTTTGAGGGAAACAAAAAAAAAAAACCCTTAAATAGTGTAAAGTAGTATGGGGCCGTTTTGGTTAATTTTTTACTGCAAAACAGTCATAGAAGTCATAACAATAATATATTTGCATGATTTGCATGTTTTTAAAGCTCGATTTTGAAAGCAATTTTGTTTTGTTATCCTTCCAACTTTATATACCTTTTATTGTTTTAATTTGTTGCTTTTATGAACTAATATCACTCCTATTCGTTGAAAATATACTTTTTTTCTAAAATTTTTTTATTTTTTAAAGATGCTGTAATACTATGTAGCTAATATTCTATTTGTCCTAAATTAACTGTCTAACTAATGTATGAGAAGTTGAACAGTTAATTAAAACAGATAAAGTATTATAAAATGATAAATTAAATTAAATTTTACTCCAAAATTGGAAATGATTTTATAATGTAATGAAGGAGTAGTTTACAAGTATGAAAGTACAAGTGAAAGCGGTGGTTGTAGCTAATTCACAACTACCTTCTCTCTCTTTTTTAGTGTCCTTTTTCGAGAAATTGTGGAATTATTCAACGTATTGTTAATATTGTGAGTCTAAATAAGTTGATTATAATAATTAGTTAAAAATTATTTAATAGTATTTTTTTTAGTACATAAAAAGAGGCTAATGCTTAATTCACTATAAGTTTCATTTCGAAACTTATTAATTTATTCTCAGTGTGACTCGAACTAAGAATTTAATAATCCTAAATGAGGAGTCCCAACTACTACTAGACTATTTCTTGCTTGTCTATAATTTTTTTTTTAAACATGTGTGTGTCAAAACCTTAAAATTTAAATGACATGCATCGAATAAAAAAGAAACGTTGTAGTTAATTTCTTATTCTACGCAAACGAACGTTTTTTAGTCTACATAGGTAGTATTTTTCGATTTTCCATATCCAAACCCTCAATTTTTGGAGCGTAAAATTTTAATAGATGGAAAAAAGATATTCTTTATAGAAAAAAGTAATAATAAAATTCTTTTAAATTAAATTAATAATTGATCCTCGTGTGAATAAGGTTAGAGATTAAAAACTAAGTTAAGTTTTGAGGTGTTGTTAGAGATTCAAACTTCCACTTTGCAAATGCATGGAAGGTCACCGAGGCGCTCCTGCCGCCGGCGGCGGGTACTTACGTCGGCGGAAATTGAAGAAAACAATAAGCATAAAACTGGGGGAAAAAAAAAAAGTAAAAGCGGAGAGAACTGAGAAAAGTAATGGGAAAAAGGAGTAATAAAACCATAGATATTGTCGTAAGGAAGTGAGTGAAAGGGATCCCTTTTGTCCAGTGAAGAAAGAGAGGGAGGTGGAGGCGGTGGGCTGTATTGGTAATCTTTCTGGCATGAAAGACATGGGTTGTCTCCCTTGCAGAACAAGAATGTTGTTACTAAGACTCTAAGTTCAACTCAACCGATGACTTAAGTTAAGGAGATAAAGAATCTCTTTTGTTTTTCCTTTTTTTCGCTGTAAACGAGGAACCCCCATTGGTGTATGCTCGTACGTAAGCATACCTTAATTTTTGTTTTGTTTGGATTTAGTGATTAAACTAGGTTTACGGGATCTGTGATGGTTATTTTGTAAACGATTTAAAGTAATATGGACCTGTTTTGCCATATGAGAGAGAAAGAGAAGTGGTTAATTATTTACTAGTATTAAATAAGATCACTAAAGTATTACTATACTGAATCCAATGTGGAACGATTCATAAACAGTCCCAACTTTGTTGCTCAGCGAGAAAAAATATTATTATTATTATTTTAAAATAATAATTTTGTTTCTTATATTATTTTAATTTAATCAAATAATAATTATTTTTTATGGAGGATTATTATTATTATTTTGACATAAAAATAAAAATGGTGTTGTATTATATTACTGGTCTTTCTTGTACCACCCATGTACAATTCATATTAAATCTAACCATTTATTCTATTCCTCTACATTTTTAACATTCTCTCTTCATTTCAATTGAGTCTTTGGTGGGCTTGTTTCAACCCTCTTTGATTTGAAAAAAAGTGATGCGATTTTTCATATTGTAAATATTATTTTTAAAAATTAGGCATAGTATGACTCATGTAAAACAAAAAATTCTCTTACTACAATATTGGAAGCCATGTTTGGGCCAGCTAGTGATCCAACCTCGACCAGTGTGAGTCTTGTGGGCTAACTTGTCAGAAACCATGTTGGGTTGTTTTGATATGCGTGACTGAACTGCTTATTTGGGCTGACCCATAATTCGTTCTGAAAATAAACGATTGGTAACAGATTCTTGGGGTTCCATCCGATCAGCTCAAACCGAAAGAGATAAAAACCCATGACGCACACAACACAGTCCACAAAAACCAAATCATCCTTTCTGAATCATCTTTTGTTTTGTTCTAAAGATTGACGTCATGGGTTCTCAGTTATCATAAATAAGGAGCATGAAAATTGGGGAAGGGGAAGTGAAGTGGGCAGACAAAAATGGAGATAACCGAGAAGCAAGATGCTTTGGTGAAGGAGTCATGGGAGCTTATGAAGCAAAATATTCTTCATCTCAGTCTTCGTTTCTTCACCTTGTAAGTTTTACATTTCATTAATGTAAATCCTACTTTACTTATATAAGACAGAAGAATGGTGCATACTGTAATGGTTCCTTAATATTTTCAAAGGTCCATCCCTTATTTATTCTTTTGCCCTTCAAAACATTTAATACGCATACATACCTTTTGAATTACATACCTCTTGGAGAGTCTAGACGACGAAATGTGTGTTCATTCGGATACTTGTCCGATCCATACTTTCACTTTAAAAAAATAAATTTAAAAGGCAAAACTAACAAGAAACGATACTAATAAAAATAATAGTATGTAACGAAAAATTTATGATATAATTAGTTTATAATGAATCATCTACTTAAGATAATTTAATAATTTTATTTGTCTTTGAAGATCTCTAATTATTTACTTCTGGAACTCAAGCTTTAACTAATTATAAATTATAATGCATTTGTTTGTTAATCATTTAATTTCCACAGTAATTATGTTGTTCATTTTGATAAAATTCGATCGCCTAACAACAACAATACTGGGGGAAAATCCTAGAAATTCTTCACGTGGTGATCGCGTGGGTGGACCGCTTGCATATGTCATGTTTTAATGGAAGTATCTTCTTCAATTCATGACCTTTCGTCATCTCAAAGATCACTTCTCTCCGTTTACAAATTTTATTTTTCGAATTTTTGGAAAAATTTAGGTGAAATTTTTTATTTCATAATTTTATTTTAAAGGAAGGAATAGTGCACCGTGGCGCTTTGGAGCGCCACATACGTGGAGTTTTTTTTATTAATGGCCAACAAGATAAAACGTTCGGATTAGGGAAATCCGAAATACATAAAATTCGAATTTCCTAAATCCGAATTTAATTAAAAGCGGACAATTATAAGAAAGAATAGATAGTACAATAATCAAATCCATAACATTTATACCAATATACTAACCATAATGTATCATAAAACTTATATCCAATGTACAAATACAATATGACCATAATCCAATTCCCAAATTTAATCCATCGAACATCAAATAAGCAATTCTTCCAATTACATATACATTTATATCAATACCTAACCAAATCACCAATGCAACTACACATAATCAATTATACCTATAAGCACTTGTAAACAATTGTACCAATTACATACATATGAACATCATATCATTCCATCGGGGTCATATAGTCTACCAAGCCTTGTACGATCTGATCTGGGATGAGAGACGAGACACCTTGTAGCTCTATGGGCCGTACTTCCACACCTTGTGCATTCGCCACGTCTCAAACAACTAGCACCGCGTCTAAAAACGTCTACATCCAGACATGTGAGTTTAAACTGATTTTTTCACAAAACATCTCACCTCGTCTCAGAACAACTAGCAACGCGTCCAAAAACGTCTGAGGTGGACCGAAATGTTCATAATCTCTTATCTAAGGGTTTTGATAAGATAAAACAAATAAAACGGCTATACAATTCTTATAAATAATCATGATCTCATATCTAAGACTTGTAATGAGATGAAACAAATAAAATGACCATTCAACTCTTAGAAACGTTCATGATCTCTGATCTAAGAGTTTTGTGAAGATAAAACAATTAAAATGACCATATAACTCTTAGAAATGTTCATGGTCTTGTAAGTAGGTGTTGTAATAAGATAAAACAAATAAAATGGTCAGACAACACTCAACTCGTCTCAGAACAACTAGCACAACGGTAAAAAACGTCTACATCCATTCATGTGAATTTAAACTATTTTTTTTCATAAAGACAGTCTACCACGTCTCAGAACAACTAGCACCACGTCTCAAACAACTAGAACCATGTCCAAAAACGTCTACATCCAGACATGTGAATTTAAACTGATTTTTTCACAAAACATCTCACCTCGTCTCAGAACAACTAGCACCACGTCGAAAAACGTCTGCATCCATGTATGTGAATTTAAACTGATTTTTTTCACAAAGACAATCTACCACGTCTCAGAACCACTAGCACCACGTCTTAAAAAACTAGCATCATGTCCAAAAAGTCTACATCTGGACATGTGAATTTAAACTGATTTTTTCACAAAACATCTCACATCGTCTCAGAACAACTAGCACCACGTACAAAAACGTCTACATCCATGCATGTGAATTTAAACTGATTTTTTTTCACAAAGACAATCTACCACGTCTCAGAACAACTAGCACCACGTCTCAAACAACTAGCACCATGTCCAAAAACGTCCACATCCAGATATGTGAATTTAAACTGATTTTTTCATAAAACATCTCACCTCATCTCAGAACAACTAGCACCATGGCAAAAAACGTCTACATCCATTCATGTGAATTTAAACTTTTTTTTTTTCATAAAGACAGTCTACTACGTCTCAGAACAACTAACACCACGTCTCAAACAACTATAACCACGTCCAAAAACATCTACATCCAGACATGTGAATTTAAACTGATTTTTTCACAAAACATCTCACATCGTCTCAGAACAACTAGCACCACGTCCAAAAACGTCTACATCCATGTATGTGAATTTAAAATAATTTTTTCACAAAGACAACCCACCACGTCTTAAAAAACTATCACCACATCCAAAAACGTCTACATCTGGACATGTGAATTTAAATTGATTTTTTCACAAACATTTCACCTCGTCTCAGAACAACTAGCACCATGTACAAAAACGTCTACATCCATGCATGTGAATTTAAACTGATTTTTTTCACAAAGACAGTCTACCACGTCTTAGAACAACTAGCACCACATCTAAAAACGTCTACATCCAGACATGTAAATTTAAACTGATTTTTTCACAATAACATCTCACATCGTCTCAGAACAACTAGCACCACGTCCAAAGTCACATGAATGGATGTAGACGTTGCTGGACGCGGTGCTAGTTTTTTTGACGTAGTTCTAGTTGTCTAGGACGTGGTGGACTGTCTTGAAGAAGTATTTCGGGAAGAATAAATTTAGATTTTTGAAATCCAAATTTTTGCTTCTTTTTTTTTTTTTTTTTTTTTTTTTACCTTTTACAACTGATTCGGATTTGTAAAATCTGAAACTTTTAATTAATTATTGTTTCGAATTTTACAAATCCAAGAGGCCCCTTTCAGTCCACACACCTATTTTTTCAATTTCTTTCAGTCCACACCCTAAATTTTGGTCCCGACCCCTTCTAAAAGAATATATATTATTTAACGAATAACATCCGACAAAATCAAATGCGAAACAAAAAACTTTCCAGCCCACTTGCCCTTACAATATTATATGGATGGAAATGGAAATTGCGGAGAAAAAATGGCTTAATTATATATTTTCGTAATCCTCTTTTGAAAGTAATTCTAAAGTTGCCCAAAGTTGTCGGATCTATTGTTGGAGAAGTTTTATTCTAAAATAAATTTGGGTAGACTGGACGTAAATAATTGACATTTTGATGAAAATTTTTACTATGCTGAATCAATAATTACCTAAAATCATTAATAGTTGTAAAATCTATAGAATTATTAGTATTTGTAAACGGAGAGAGTATATCTTAGTATTTCACAATATAATAATTTTAATAACAATTGAAATTTTTTTCTTACATTTCTTACTTTTTTTATTATTATTCTTTAACTTTTTACTGTTATTATAATATGCTAACTGTCATATTTTAAAAAGATTCTTATATATTATCCAGGTAGAATTTCCGTCCGCTTCACAATTGAATTGACCACAATGCTTATATATATATAATTTCACCCGTTTCTTCCTCCCCTCGGCGGCTTATGATTCTGTGATATTTTTCTGTGATATTTTTTGTGACAAATTTCAATTATTTTATTTATATATTATATTTTTGATTAATTTTTACGTAATATAATCATTTACACTCTTATATTTTTTAACACGACGAGTTCATTTTTCTAAAAGGTTAGAGTATATTAAATTATTAAATATAATTTTTATTATTAAAAAATATCAAAAATATATAAAAAATAAAGTATAAAAATAAAAATAATCTACTAAAACTATATGTTGTCAATATATATAAATTAATATGAAATATAATATATAAACAAAGTAATTGAAGTTTGTTACAGAAAGTGTCACAGAAGATTCTAAGAGCCCCGTATACTAATCTTCTACTTTCTTATTATTATTCTTTTGATTTCAACTCACTTCAAAATCTAGTAGACTTTTCCCATTATATCATATTTTTTAACTCCCATAAAATCTTCCATAATTACCACGTGCTGTTCTTGGCTGCTGCATAGAAGTACCCAAAGTCATTCATGGAGATCAATACAGTCATTCTCATGTATACGCTACAAAAATGAAAAGAGAAAAATTTAGAAAGAAAATGAAGATTTTTGTCCGTCTTTAATTTAAAATTTGGGACACAATTCAATGAATTGTATACATTAATTTGTTAGAACCTGCGTTACAAGTGGGTTGTCTAAGAATTACATATTTAATGTTAAATAAGGAGATTCTGACTAAAATAAAAATTTATATTATTTTATCAAAATTTTTCGTCAAAATAAAATAATTTCGAACCCTTCATTATTTACATATCAGTTCACTTATTTATGAAATTAGAAGTCTCCTCAAAGAAATGAATAATTTAATTTATATTCAAAAGTGAAAGTCTTCTCAATATATATGTAATAATAGAAAGACATTGTCTCATGGGGAAACCCTACCTCAATAAATGGCCGTTACTTCAAATTTTGTTTTCTTGAACCTTTTAAAACCAACACAAAGCCTTTCCTCATGGCATATTAATGCACATTTTGTCTTGACTGTCACGACCATCTGTAGATCGTACGACTCCCTATTAATTGGATACATCGACAAACATGACTAGTTGACGACATCGTTGTTTTACGATAATTGGTTAGTGATTTTAACGAAACAATATCGTTATCGTTTGATAATAATAATAATAATAAATGATTATTGAATGACTTGACGATAATTAATACAGCTAAAGCATTATTTTCCATTATTACTGCAGAAGAGAAAAGTCGGAGGACTTACGATGCATATTTTGTAATTTATATTTATAATATGAAAGAGATGTAGTACTAAGAAGAAAAATAGATGGCGAGCGCAGCCAATTAGGAAGGGATGTAGAAGAAGATTCAGAGGCAATTCAACCCAAGAAGAAATCCACAGGCAAGCTCTATTGAGGAATTTTCAACATTCAACCTTCAAAACACATGATACGTCAAAATTTCCACGGCGGAACTGAAACTCACTCCTCTAAAAGGTTTAAGTTTACGTTCTCATTCCGCCATTCATGCATAACAGCCTCTTCCAATATTTTGGAAATTGAATTACTAAATATCGTCTCTTTTCAACCGCACCCTCTTCTCTCCTTCCTATCCTTCCTCCCTCCCTTTGTCTCCCTCATTCTCCCTCTTCATTTTATTTCTTCTTTTTTTTTTTTTTTAGATGATGTATTGCTACTGGGTAATAATATATTTATTTGATTTGCATCTAAATCCATTTGACCACGATGGTTGCAACCAGATCGCGGTACCTTGCGATTGATCATTTACAGACAGTCTCTTTCAATTCAGTCAATAATTTTTTTTAGTTTTTCACAAAATCAAACATGAATTTCGACCTTTCCTTATATTTCATTTTTATTCTCTCAAATCATAAAGTAACTTGACATTTTATTTTAATGTTTGAAAAAATATGAGCGAAATCAACGAGTGATCTACAAGGTAATATTGTTGTATAGAGTAATAAGATGTTTCATAATTAGCATTGTGGTTAGCTAAGCAAGAATATTAAGCTATCAAAGTCTATACATGTCAATTTTAGGTCTTTGAACAAAATAAAAAGAGTATAGTATATGATTTGTTTTAAACGAAAAAGAAATTTAAAAATTATTTACTAAAATAATTTAAAAGATTATTGCGGAGTACGATGAATCGGTATAAATTATATGATATTTATACTAAAATTTACTGATCATAATATAATCTAATTATTAATAAAAAAGATTGTATGAGTATTTGAACTATGATATTATTATTGAGGTGAGGCATCATTATTCAATTATAATGTAATTAGGTCTTGAAACCCTAACTTCTTAACACGAAAAAGAAATAGGTAGTTTACTTAAATTTAAGCGACCATTAATTTTGTCTTGTGAAAGAATTGGTAAGTAGGTGAGAGAGAGTAGAAAGTGAGTTGAAAATGCGCACCTTGCGGGGTCCACTATTCTCAGGGTCATACGGTGTCCCGGTTCCCTTCCTCATACGTACAACGTACGATCACTGTTGTCTGAATTTCGTATTAGGACGCCAATATATATATATATATATATATATATGTAAAGTCTGGGTCAACGCTTCAATGGTGGTGGGGTTATAAGGCTTCAAATTGACACCCATCTAGAATTTTTAAAAAAAAAAAATTTTAATAAAAATATGCTAATATTTTAATTCATATTTTAATTTTAAATTAAGACATTTTTCAGTCTCTTACGGTAATTTATATAGTGATCCTATAAGACCATCATTCAATTTTACTCCTACCTCAAAAATAGTAAATTTTTTAGGACGGGCTATTTATAGGAAAAAGGCGGACGAGTGGCGCGGGTGTAATATTTTTTTTTCAGTCCCCAGTGAGACGCGTTCAGCGGAGATCTCCATTTTAAACAATTCCTTCAGGAGATTTTGCTTCAATTCCTTTTTCCTTTCTTTTGTTATTTTTTATTTTTATTTTTTTTTTGCCTTCCTCCTTGAGACTTTTTTTCCGTCCGTTTTTTTCTAAACAATTCAATATTTTTTTAATATTTTTGAATTTTATAAAAAAATAGTTTTAAATTATCATTTTATTTATTTTATAATTAAATAATTTTAGATATTGTGATACATATTATGGATATTTTTGTTGTATGATATGATTTCTTTTATATTCTTGATCTGATAACTATAGTCTGTTGATCTGATGTCTACTATTTTGTTATCTGATGTCTATATAATCATGATTTGATCTCCCTTATTATGTATATTTTAGTTCTATTTTATGATTTATTTTATATTGTTTATCTGATATATATAGTCTGTTGGTCTGATGTCTATATAATCATGATGTGATCTCCCTTGTTAAGTATGTTTTAGTTCTATTGTATCATTTCTTTTATATTCTTGATCTGATATCTATAGTCTGTTGATCTGATGTCTAGTATTCTGTCATCTGATGTCTATATAATCATGATGTGATCTTCCTTGTTAAGTATGTTTTAGTTCTATTGTATCATTTCTTTTATATTCTTGATCTGATGTCTAGTATTCTGTAATCTGATGTCTATATAATCATGATGTGATCTCCCTTGTTAAGTATGTTTTAATTCTATGGTATGATTTCTTTTATATTCTTGATCTGATATCTATAGTCTGTTGATCTGATGTCTAGTATTCTCTGATCTGATGTCTATACAATCATGATGTGATCTCCATTGTTAAGTATGTTTTAGTTCTATTGTATGATTTCTTTTATATTCTTGATCTGATATCTGTAGTATGTTGATCTGATGTCTAGTATTATCTGATCTGATGTCTATATAATCATGATGTGATCTCCCTTGTTAAGTATGTTTTAGTTCTATTGTATGATTTCTTTTATATTCTTGATCTGATATCTATAGTCTGTTGATCTGATGTCTAGTATTCTCTGATCTGATGTCTATACAATCATGATGTGATCTCCATTGTTAAGTATGTTTTAGTTCTATTGTATGATTTCTTTTATATTCTTGATCTGATATCTGTAGTCTGTTGATCTGATGTCTATATAATCATGATGTGATCTCCCTTGTTAAGTATGTTTTAGTTCTATTGTATGATTTCTTTTATATTCTTGATCTGATATCTATAGTCTGTTGATTTGATGTCTAGTATTCTCTGATCTGATGTCTATATAATCATGATGTGATCTCCCTTGTTAAGTATGTTTTAGTTCTATTGTATGATTTCTTTTATATTCTTGATCTGATATCTATAGTCTGTTGATCTGATGTCTAGTATTCTCTGATCTGATGTCTATACAATCATGATGTGATCTCCATTGTTAAGTATGTTTTAGTTCTATTGTATGATTTCTTTTATATTCTTGATCTGATATCTATAGTCTGTTGATCAAATGTCTAGTATTCTCTGATCTTATGTCTATACAATCATGATGTGATCTTCCTTGTTAAGTATGTATTAGTTCTATTGTATGATTTCTTTTATATTATTGATCTGATATCTATAGTATATTGATTTGATATCTACTGTCTTATTATTTTTTTTAAAAAAAGTATTTTTTTTAAAAAAAGACTGTAAGTAAAAAAAAAAAAAAAAAAACTGTAGCGCGCACTGTAGCGTGTTACTGTAGCGCGCTACAGTAGGAGTAAAATTCACGATATTCCTATAGGTCTACCGTATACGAACTCCTTAAATATGGATAATTTTATAAAATTTAATTAAAAATTATAAATTTCAGGTCTACTATACTAAAATTCTCCCTCTAGCAGTCATCTCTCTCCATGCATGACGCGTGGAACAATCAGAACCCATTTTTTTAAAAAAGAAAAGTAATAAATTAAGGGAGTAGTACTAGTATCCACATAATTTTAAAAATAGGAAGGCGATGGAATTTTTTTATTTTAATTTTTTTTATGTAAAATATTTTTAAAATAATAAAAATTATGAAATATTTTAAATAATTTACATTTAATAAAAAATTTTAATAATTAGAAGTGATATTTTTAAAAAATATTATAATAAAAATAATATTATTTTAAAAATTCAATAATAATTTTCTTTTTACGTATCTTAAAAACGTTAAATATTTTATATAAAAATTTGACTGAGTATTATTAATTTCTTGAAATTCAAAAGGTCATGGAATCCCTGTTTTCAGTCAAACTGGACTAGCTGGGGTGGGATCAGGATCCTCCATATATATAAGCATCCAATTCCATTGCCATCAACCATCACTAACCCCCCAACCTACCCAAATTATCAAACAATTTGGTCAACTCTCTTGAGTTCTTCTCAATTTCCAGGCCCAATCAACCTTCAGTTCGATCCACCAGCTTTTCAACCTGAATCAATGTCTCCTACATCCTCAACTTTTACCATGAAAATGTGCTCCAATACTAGCAGCGAAGATGAATATCAGAAGGGAGTGAAATACTTGTGCGAGGAAAATCGCCCCTTCACCAAAATTCCAAACAAGTACGTTTTGCCAAGCTCAGATAGGCCTAATATCCATGAAACAAACGCTCATCATAATGTAATTAGCAAGGCAAATAATCTTGACTTGCCTGTTATTGATTTTGCTGAACTGCATGGCCCCAATAGGCCCCGTGTTCTTCAATCCTTATCAAAAGCTTGCCAGGGATATGGGTTTTTTCAGGTACGATCAATACGTACATGGTTTGAGCTTTGACCTCGCCCCAAAAAACATAAAAAATAAAACAGCCATTTTTCATTGTGTGTTGAAGTGTTATATACTAATAATTGTTTAATTACAGTTGATAAATCATGGGATTTCAGGAGAGGTAATGCAGAGAATGATGGATGCAAGTAGAAGATTCTTTGAGCTTCCTTACGAAGAGAGATCAAAGTTTATGTCTTCCAATATGTACTCCCCAGTCCGGTATGGTACAAGTTTTAATCAAACCAAAGATAAAGTCTTTTCTTGGAGGGATTTCTTAAAGCTCACCTCCCCAGCAGACTTGCCTGATTCTCTTTCGTTTTGGTCCTCTTTACCTATGGATCTCAGGTAACTAAAGCTCCTCGAACACAATTTATGAGCGTATCATGCACGTTTCTCGTCTTATATTCGACTTCATAAAAAAAAAAAAAAAAAAACCTATATTTTGCAAATTGTATTTTTCGCATTTTCATGATCTTCATGTGTTTGTAGGGAGGCGGTTGTTAATTACTCTAAGGAAACAAAATTGTTGTACTTGAGGATTATGAGATCAATCCTGGAGAGCTTAGGATTGTGGGAGGATGATTCAAAGAAGAATGTAATGGAAGAATTTGAAGAAGGGAGCCAACTGGTGGTGTTGAACTGCTACCCATGGTGCCCGGAGCCAGATTTAACACTGGGAATGCCGCCTCATTCAGACTATGGCTTCCTCACACTTCTACTTCAAGATCAGGTTAAAGGCCTACAAATACAACATCAAGGAAGATGGATCACTGTTGAACCTAGTATTGCTCCCAACTCTTTCGTCGTCAATGTTGGTGACCATCTTGAGGTCCGTCCTTACATCTCCATCATTTTTTTCTCCATTTTTCTCCCTCAATTTGACCTAGGGTAACAATCGAATCATGTTCGAGTTTTTACTTATCAAAAACTTAAAAATTTTCATATTCAACTCGTTTTTATATTAAGGCCAAATTAATATTTTAGTCCCTTATAAATTAGAGAACTGTTATTTTGGTCCCAAATAAAATTATGACTGCTGTTTTGTTTCCTTATTAATTTTTTATTAACGTTTTTAGTCCCTTTTTACGAAAAAATTTAGAAGATAACGGATTAACTCATTTAATCACTAGTCAAACCTAATTTTTTTCTTTAAAATGATTTGTATCATGATATTTTTAATAATTTTATGATCCGGATTCTCATGAATGTTCAAGTCATTTAGGGTTTCGGCCGTTATTTTGGATTGTGAGTCGATCTAAATGGGTTGAACATTCATGAGGAATCGAGTCATAAAATGGATTGAAAACATAATAGTACAAATCATTTTGAAGAAAAAATTAGGTTTGACTAGCTATCAAATGAGTTAATCCGTTATCTTCTAAATTTTTTCGTAAAAAATGATGTAAAATGCTAATAAAAAATTAATAAGGGACCAAAAGAGCAGTCGTAGTTTTATTTGAGACCAAAACAGCAACACCTCCATTTATAAGGGACTAAAATACCAATTCGGCCTAATTTTTAAAGTGTTACTCACATTATTTTTGTATTTATTACCATAAACGTGTTATATTTTTAAGATTAATTTTAGGTATGTTCATATTTATGTATTGATATAAACATCTAAAGTTTCAAATTTGATTTAAATTTTGTGTTTCGTCACAAATCATCATTTCTATCATGAACCCTCGAAATTTGAAGCCATGAACGTAAATTCACAACAGCCCATCTTTGTTTTTCTTTAAAAAAAAAAAAAAATGTATTTTCTTGTTCAAAATGGAGATTGAATGGTGCTTTCTTTTTTGCTTGCTGTTGGTTTTCAGATATTTAGCAATGGGAGATACAAGAGTGTGCTGCATAGGGTTCTTGTGAACTCTGTGAGCTCCCGAATTTCAATTGCTTCATTACACAGTTTGTCATTTCGGTACACGATTCAGCCATCGCCAAAGCTCGTCAATGAAGCAAATCCCAAGCTTTATAAGGACACAAGTTTCGATGAGTTTCTGCAATACATTTCTTCTAGCGAACCCAAGAGTAAGAGTTTCCTAGAATCCAGGAGATTGTTGTGAAAATTAATGTAAGAAAACCAACATTGTAAAGTATTCTGTCTGAGGCCTTTTTCTGAGAAAATGTAAATGAATCTAGGGTTTTAGTTAGTTCATTATTATTTTATTTTATTTTATTTTATTATTGAATATTAGTTTTTGTTCGACAAAATAATCTAGTTTTTTATTTTTATATTAATACATATAATTTTACTTTCAATATTAAAATTAATATAATTATACATTATTTTATGTAGTTTATAACTAAAATATAAAATTAAGTAAGAAAAAATATAATAATAAATGTATTATATAAATTAGAGTTTACCCAAACTAAAAACTTATACCTGACTATTTCTTTGGGACAAAGAAAGTAATAATTAAAGAAGATAAAATTAAAAAAACAATCATTAAATGTTTCATAAAAATATTAAATGAAAATTATATACAAGAACTAGAAAACACTTAGTAAATGTTTCATTGATGTTTCTTCGGAGAGAGTTGTCTAATTTGTGGGAAATACGTTTTTTGCAAACAATCTCTAGTTCATTTCTAGTTCATATTTACAGAGAAGTTAACAGACAAGCAGATTTTTTGGCAAGGCTTAGTTATGCGGGTCCTCAATTGCTTATTGTTCATTATTTTCAGTTCCTCGTAAGCTCAAGGGTTTAATTATTCTTTATTCTAATTCTGTTTCTAATATTAGATTTCGATAGTCTGTAAATAGGACACTTAAAAGGAGTATTGGTGAATGTATAATGGTTCTAGGAGGGCTAGTTCTTTTAGAAAGGTTCGTGTAGGAAAGTAGGAGTAAGTTTATGTACTGTCCCCTGTAATTATTTAATTATTATTCAAATTGATTAATAATAGGGTAATCAAGCCCGTCAATTCGCCCACTCTGTTGGGGCTTGTGGGATTGTTCTCTTAAAAAAAAAAAATAGGGAAGATAAAATTAAACAAGCATTAAATTAAATGGTCAAAAAGGCATTCAATCTCATATTACTAGTGGTTGCTACCCTCCTTCTCCATTTAGAACTAATAGGTTTTGATATTGAGTTTATGTCATTCTGGTGGTATGTCATATTTTTTTTAAAATTTTTATCATATTCACAATTTTCTTCATTGAACTTCGTAAGTAAAAAACTAAAAACTAGCGTTGATCTTATGGACTTGTATTGGTAGCCTCCTTTGAAGGCCTTGAAGGGCTTTTATCTCTACCATGAATTTAGAAATTGGGCCTTAGGGCAAACCATCATTATAAATGTTGGGCCATGCACATAGTAATTTTCTCTTTATCTGAATTGCTATTTGTATAACAAAATTACTATTTGTATAACAAAAAATGTCCAAACTACCCCTATTATCAAAGAAATATCAGTTTCATGGCGATTTTGGGATTAAAAACGCTGTATATTGCTAAAATAAAGGTGGAAAAACGTTAAAATGGAGCGAAAATAAAAAATAAAAACGCTAAAACACTACGTTACAATTGGGAAAAAACGCTGAAACGAAGCAATTATATTGTGACGGAACGCTAAAACGTAGCGTTTTTGGTGGTCAAAAACGCTAAACAGTAGCGAAAATGACCCCCAAAAACGCTAAGTTGCAGCGTTTTTGGTTCCTTCGCTCGCTGAACTGCAGCGTTCGAACGCTGCAGTATTTTAAAAAACAAAAAGCAATTCCAAACGCCATTTTCTCCCAACATTGAAGCTGTTTCACGCAAAAACCAAACGAAAAAAACCAAGAACATTAATTTGTTTCAAAATGGAAGAAGGTGGTTCTGGATCTTCGAGAGGTCATGGAGCGGGCAAAGGGTTACTCTATAATCGGGTAAAATTTCTCAATCCTTTCCATATTCATTTGAAGTTTATTCTGCCCGGAAATCGGGTCCGGTCGGCGTTTAAACGCCGCCGATCCGCGTTTGGAATGGTCCAAACGCCGATCGCAAGCGTTTGGAACCGTCCCAAACGCAGATCCGTCGCGTTTTGGACCTGTTCCAAGCGCCACTCAGCGGCGTTTGGAACCCGTTCCAACCGCCGATCGGCGGCAGTTTGGAACCGGTCCAAACGTCGGTCGGCCGCGTTGGACCAGTTCCAAACGCAACCGATCGGCGTTTGGAACGGTTCCAAACGCCGTATGGCAGCGTTTAACATTGAGTCAAACGTTGCTAAATAACGTTTGACTCAATTTCAAACGCTAGCTCGTAGCGTTTGACTTCGGTCAAACGCTGGATCGTAGCGTTTGACTTCCGGTCAAACGCTACGATTTATTATGATTGCCTAGCGTTTACGTTTTAAAAATATTTACGCAATATGAAATGTATGTGAATTACTATGATTGTTTGTGTATTAATATATATTTGAATTACATTTTTCAGGGTGGCGGTAAGGTTAAACCGCGCGTTCCTCCTTCGATCGTTGAGGAGAGACAGAGGCCCACAGTTTCTGCCAGAAGGCAGAAGATGGCAGCCAGGAGACCTCGAACTTGAGGTGGCCGATCTAGTGGTGGCGGTCGAGGGATTGGCGGGGAGTCGGCGTTCCATCTGAGGGACGAGGACGATGCCTCGCCGAGCGACGAGGACGATCGGTCAGAGGAGGAGGAGGCTCACGAGGAGCCTCCGAGATCGAGCCATCAGCGGCAGTCTGGTATGCAGCAGCAGCAGCGGGCGGAGCCCTCTGCAGGTACGCGATATTGATTTATTAATTACGTTTATTTAATTGATCTATTTGTCTAATTTGTGAATTATGTACATTATGTATTATTTGGTAATACTATTATTAACTAAGTAAATATTTAAATTATTATTTGATTGTTAATTTATTTGGTAATATGATTACTTAGTTAAATTATGTTATATTGTTTTATAAATTGAAATATTTATTGAGTTATTTACTTTATGATGAATTTGTTTATTTATTTGCTAGTTTGGCTAGTTAGTGAAAATATGTTATATTTGTTTATATATGTTCTTAATTTGTCTTTTTTGTTTATTCATTGGGAAATTGTTAAAATATTTATGAATGTTTCATTTATTGTATAACATGAGTAATAATTAAATTATGTTTTATTTGTTTATTTTGTTAATTAGTTAAATTAATTATATATATTATATTTGATAAATATAGCGATTCCTAAAAAGCGGAAGAAGGATGACAAGAGCTGGTTAGTCACTGGACCAGTCGAGGGTGGTCCGATCGATGCGACGGTGATTCCTAGTTTTTTAGGACACGTCGTATCTAGGTTTAGTGAGACGGGGGGTAGAGCCCCTATTAGGTGTCACAATAGGGGGTTGATGTACGATTCCTTAGTCACTTGGGTGCGCGGTATGTCACCCCTAGGGGCTCAGATACTTAGCCAGACAGGGCTGGGACATATTCCCAGCATTTTGTTTAGGCATATAGACGCGCCACTGATATGCGCTTTTTTGGAGAGGTGGCAGCCGGACACCAATACCTTCCATCTACCCTTCGGTGAGATGACGATACTTCTCCACGACGTGTGGGAGATTATGCGTCTACCGATAGAGGGTCGGTTGATTACCCAGTCCGCTGATACCCCCACCCTAGTAGCGTTGGCTAGAGATTTGCTCGAGATACCTCCGGACCAGCACATCGACAAGGAGTTATTCGAGAATGGGGCATTCTCGACCGAGCGGGTGATAGATCTCTGTAGGCGTAGACCCCGGCCCGACTCGGACGTTGCAGTTTTTCTATGGGCTACTATTGGGACCTGTCTGTTTACAGACAAGAGTTCCAATAAGTTCCAGCCAGGCCCTGTTCTGGAGCTGCGGGGCGGGATGGCTCAGGTGGGCGAGTACGCGTGGGGCACGGCGACGCTAGCGTTTCTGTATAGACACTTAGGTGCTGCTAGTCGTCATGGCACGTCGAGCGTTGCGGGTTGCTTGACGTTGCTACAGGCCTGGATCTACGAGCATTTTCCATCTTTTAGGAGTAATGTCAGGCCTCTGTCAGTGCACCCCGAGCGGCCGCGGGCCAGCAGATGGACGGTCGACGCACCCCGCAACAAGGATGACAGACTGGCGCTTTTCCGGGAGGCACTGGATGCCTTGTCGCCGGACGATGTAAGTAAATCAAAATTAATTTACTTAAATGTATATATAAAAAAACATAGGAAATGTAAGTGGAAATTTTTTTTATAGGTTGTATGGATGCCATACGGTCGCGCTGCCGTCACGCGCACTCCGAGGACCCAGTACCGCGGACTCATTGCGTACCGGGAGGATATAGAGCCGTACATGCCAGACCGGTGTGCGCGTCAGTTGGGGTACGTGCAGTGGATCCCCAGACCGTTCATTCCGGCCACAGATGGGACGTACAGGGGATACGGGGGTAGTGGGTACGTAGTTCACCACCCACGGATGAAAAGTTAAAATCTGAGCAACTATAACTGGGATAATATAAATGAAGAAAAAGGGAGAGATAAAACAGATGCATCATTAACTATGGAACAGATTTGTTTATCAACTACTGCATTAAAAAATCACAGTACACTAAAGCCGCTAAGCATCACGACGATTTACCCATAGCCTAAAACGCATTCTGAAACTATTAGGCCAACGTCCAACGGTCGCTTGGTTGCAGTGATCGCGCCAAACAACGTGCAGTGGAGGAAGGGGACAATCATCAAGAACATCAACACGAACGTAATGATTACCACCCACGTGAGCAATTGCTATCTGTCTCTCAGGGCGGGTTTCGTCCTCTCCAGCATCCAAGGGTAATATGGTATAATTCGCCATCGGCTCCGAACGGCTGAGGTGCAGTACCACGGCATTAGCATGCGTTGCAAGTGGGAACAAGTCCGTGGGTGTGGCCATCCAGTAGGCTTCAGAACAACTTCTACCTTGATAACGTAAACGCCGGATCACGGCACCCAAATGATCACCGTCAGCAGGTCTCTCCTCCACAACTGCAAACAAACCTGCATACCTTTGTGGATCACGAACGATCTCCCCAACAAGCGCTCTACGCGACAATTTCCAATTGTGCTGTCCGCCTGAAAGGTAACTAGCAATCACTCTGAACCCACAATTTCCATCTCCAATGACATCCGACCATCCAGTACAGTAATGCCGAAAAAACACTGGTACGCATGGTACATCTTGTCCAAATCCTAAAGTGTTAAATAAAATAGAATGAACATACTTGAATTAACTTTGTAAATAAATAAATTCGTGCAACATCACTAACAATATTTACCTTCACGTAACGGAGACTCACTAGAGGAGTCCGTCGTATTGTTTGATGTGCGCCCAGTTGATCTTCCACTTGAATTTGACCGACCCCTACCACGTGATCCACGTGTCGCTCTCTCGCGTCCACTCCACTCACGCATAACTGAATGGTGCAGTCTACTCGGCGGCCTTCCCCTATGAGTACCCGCAACCGATGGCTCAGCTGCACTAGACATATCAGCGTGCATCTCTTCCACATAAGCCATATTAAGTAGACGAGCCAAGAATGACGGACTTGTGTTAACTGCAGGAATGACTTCCTCATTGAAAAACCTTGATGAAACATTATTTCAATCAGCATCCAAATGTAAAATTACAAAAAATAAAACAAATTTAATATAACTAACAAACATAAGTAAAATGTACCTGATGTCCTCATTCAGATTATTCGAATCCCTTTGGGAGGGTACAATTGTCAATCTCTGCCAGAACTCGTGGACTAATGGGAGCAATTGATATGCGGTCGATTCCTGTGCCTTGTATATATCACATGCACAAGGAATCCCAAGCGTCACCTTGCACACGCATCCACACCTATCTATAACTTCGCCTGCCAACCTATCCTTTTTTTCAACTTGTTTGCTTACCAAATTCAGGCAGTGATGCGAAACGTATTTGTTCAAGTAACAGTATGGAAACCCCATCCTACTGGTTTGTGTCGTGGCAGTAGAAGACTCGAGCGACCCACTGTTATTGTTTTAACATACAATAAAATTATAATAAAATTATGACATTAAATAAATAATCGAATGCGGTTATTGCACTTACGCGATGTGAGGAAACAGATGCGTGAGATGAGAGTCGATCTTCATGAGCAACGTGTCGAGAGAATTGGTGGAAGAATGAAGCCAATCTTTCAATGCAGCATGGGAAGCCTCAACCCTGTTAGTTGCCGTATTCCCAAAGTGTTGAAATGTGTCCGTCCAGGCCCGGCAGAATTTCTCCTTATGAATGAACCACGTCCCCTCCAAATAATCAACAACTGTAGGCTCAACCATAGAGTATGTAACCTTGAATTGGACTAATAAGAGGTTAAACCTTTCAACTGTGGGAGCCATGATAATTTTCTTCCACCAATTACTATATATATCAGTGGCCGTGTCCACATTCCTCCTGCCAACATTTTTTTCCAACCAAATGGCAACATCACGGTCAATATGCCACCGACATAACAAGTGATTGCAAGATGGAAAGTGATCCTTAATAGGCTGCAACAAACCCAACTCCCTATCTGAGACAACAACACTTGGTTCCACATTACTAGGCAACAATTCCCTCAAGTTTTTCATTACCCAATCATATGTTTCTTTTGTCTCATCCTTAACAATGGCAAAAGCAATATTGAAGTTCTTATTGGTGGGAGTCATACCGATCATCTCAACGACGGGCATTTTGTACTTGTTGGTCTTGTAGGTTGAATCAACCACTACAACCCAATACCACATGTTGAACATCTGAATTGATGTAGGATGAGCGATGAATGCATGTGTGATCGCATTAGTGGCCTCGTCAGTGATAATCCGAACAAAATATTTCTTCTCGCGAGCCAAATGCAAAAATTGCTGCCCAATATTCCTACCATCCAATCCATCTTTCTTCATATCTTCCTTCAAATTGTAGACCTGCCTTATCTGTACATTGTCTTCGGGAAACTGCTGATGAATAGCTTCCCAAACGCTTTTTGGTCTCACATTGAAAGAAAGCATGCGTTTAGCCTCAGCCTTTGCCTCTTTCGAGAAACCGCTCAACTGCCTGTGCCCATATGGATGCCTTATACCTGCAAAAATTAGTAATAAGAATATAAGAAAATGCTAATTATAGGAAAAATAATATAACATATTCAATAGCGAAACATATTCATACCAGGATGATTATGTGTGGACGATACCCCTGGCGTAACAAGCACACTGTAACGCTCATTAACAACCTTCTTGACAGTCAACTTGAACGGACATTTACATCCGCATCTTTTCGTGTTCAACCGTATGGTGGGGAGAGGCTCCTTCAATGGATCTTTCCATCGACTGCACCTAAAATAATACGTCGAGCCACTTCCGCCTTGCTTCGAAAGCACAAACTGCAGGCTATTAGCTATAGGATAGCAAAACGTAAATGCATCCTCCACACTTGCAAAATCCATATCTATCCTAAAATATTCACTTAGATCTGCCCCAATGTCCTGTTCCTCACCCCCCTCGTCATCCTCATTATCCTGTTCCTGCTCGTAATCATCATGTGTGCTAATATTCAAATCATCGTCCTGTATAGTCAGAAATTCGAATCCATATTGTTACAAACGCTATAAAAAACGCTTCACTTTACATATGCAATCTTAAAAAAACGCAACGTATTTCACGTAACTATACAAACAAACGCTCCATTTCACAAAAAATTTAACTAAAAACGCTACGGATTTCACGTAAATACCCTAATTTCGCAACAATTTTCTTAAATTAAAGGCATAAAACGCCACAATTTGGCGTTTTATCTGACATAAAACGCCACATCTTAGCGTTGATGGTGATTAAAACGCTAATAAGTGGCGTTTTACTTGACACAAAACGCCACATATTTGCGTTGGATGGTGACTAAAACGCTAATAAGTGGCGTTTTACTTGACACAAAACGCCACATATTTGCGTTGATGGTGACTAAAACGCTAATAAGAGGCGTTTTAGGGCAAAATAAACGCTGCAAAATACAAAAATACATAACGGGTAGCAAACTTACCATTTCGTGAAGAATGTCAATCGAAAGTTGTACAATACGAATGGCAGATGGATATGATTCGACGAAACCTTCTTTCGATTGTCGATTTGATTTTGTTGTCAATATTTGTAAGGGAACCTTTTGTACAGAGAATGTACAAAGGTTATGATATGATATGATGTAATTTGTTGTGAATATTTGGTCTGTTCATATTAGTTCGGTCCGTTTTTTAACAAAAACCGTCACAAACGCTACTATTTAACGAGCGAGATATGTTTTTCGGCAACTCTTTAGCGTTTTTTATTACATAAAACACTATGGTTTAGCGTTTTTTTTCCATACAACGCTGCATATTGGCGTTTGGTTTGGAAGAAACGCTACGTTTTGGCGTTTTCAGTACACTTTTTCGCTACGTTTTGGCGTTTTACTCTAATTTCCACATGACATTTCAGCGTTTTTTTCGTTCATTTCCATACAAATTTACGTTTTTTCCCATTTACTTCAGCAATGCGCAGCGTTTTTTATCCAAAAAAGATCTATTATTTCATATCGGGGGTAATTTGGACATTTTTTGTTATACAAATAGTAATTTTGTTATACAAATAGTAAATCCCAATCATCTCTCCTCTATATATATAACAACTTTATTATTAAATATTGATAATTTAAAATTAAAAAGTCAAAAATTATATTGAAATTCTAAAACATCTTATAAAAAAATTTCCATTTAAAAAAGATACTATACAAATTTCTTTCAGTTTTATTTTTGTGTTTTATTTGTTAGTATGTTTACCTACTAATAAGAAATTTCATTAAAAAAGAAAAAAAACTATTATACATATTTTTCATATATTATTGAAAAAAAAAACACGCACACACACACACACTTGGTGCACATTCTACGGCTACATGACAGAATGCCAAATCCAGAATATTGAAGTCAAGAAAAATCTAATCAGCCACCGTCAGCGCCGCGCACATTTGCTAGTCTTCTTCAAATCTCAAAACAGCAGCTCTGCGCGATTTAGTACCCTTACGGCCCAAAATAGTAATTATATTTATTATACTATTTTAAGAATAACACGTAGCAAAATGTGGAAAAGAATAGAGATTTTATTTACGAATGAATGAAGCAGCAAAAGGTGCCATGTGTTATTTCCAATCATACAATGCCCAGAGCAGCATTCTACATAATCAGAACAACATATGGCATCAAAACCCACATACTCCACAGTTAAAACCCGAGGAGGAAGTAGAAGAAACACCTAGCTCAAATCAGGGCTCCCCCTAAAACCATTTTTAACCTCAGAGCTTTTCATCCTATCCTTCTTTTTACAGTATAGAGTAAGCTCGGATCACCTCAACAATTGGCGCCCGGCATAGTGGACACTTCCCTCCTCCACGAACCAACTCGTTAGCACATTTCGAACATGTACACATGTGCCCGCATCTGCACAACAACCCTCACTGTCAGATTCAACCAGATATTTACCGCATCCTCTTTTGTACAAAGCCATTGAATAACACTTCAAAAATCACTGTAATGGTAAATTTCAAACACAAATCTCGCACTTATACCTGTACAAAAGTGAATCAATCTGGTTATCACAACAAACACAGCAGGTTCCCTTCCTTACATGGCCCCATTTTGATCCATCCTCCGAGGTCTCTACCATTCCTGCTAAAGCATTCGGTATGTTGTTAGCGATAGTAGATTTCCAAGGAAAATTGACAGGAGGTTCAATAGAAGAGCCTATATATTCAGCATTACAAACCTTGCCCACCAGCTGATCTATTTAGAGCGGCAGAAACTTCCTGTCTGACTGATCTCTGCAACTCCAATTGCATATCCATGCAAGCCTCCAACATTCTCTGCATGTGGTTCATACCTTGCTGAAGTCTTGCCATGTCAGTCCTCAGATCATTAATTATCTCCCACTCCTATTCCAACAAGGTATCCCAAGATTAAGAAAAGTATATCAATGCAAAATAGTGCTAAAAGGAAATAAGTTTTTATTTTGGTGTCCAAATAGAACAATGTTACAGTTTTGGTGAAGCTAACACTTGTTTTGATTATCTCAAAGACAAACAAGAATAAGACCAGCAAAAATATACCACAACTTGAATGTAAATAAAAGGACAACCTTCACACCAAAAAGATTGAAATGCACAAATTTAAGCAGCTGAAAGAAATCAAAATAACCTAAACTTAACAGTACGAACCTTTAAATATTTTCCTTCTAAGGCAATTACGAAACCATTTCTAGAACATGACTATCAGACAAATAGTTCCGAGGAAAGGAAGGCATAAAATTCTGAGTCGAATACTTTCTAAAATTTCTCCATCTAATGGTTTCATTACAAAAAAAAAAAAAAAAGGAAATATTACTGCTAAAGAATATATTTTTCTTTTCAGTTCTTTCTCAATATCCAAATTCCACCAACAAAATATCCATGAAAGCCACATCACATCACATCCAATCCTAAACTTGGGAGAAAACTACCCAACAAAAAGATGGCTTACTCACCAGTTCTGTACGATGCACATTGTGACGGGGCCAACTAGAATGATGCAAATCATGATGCCACAGTGGTTGCGGTGGTGGAGCTGGAGGAGTTGGTAATACTAATGGGGGTCTACCAACAATATCATTCTGATCATCATTTTGTTCATTGTTTTGCTGTTCCAGATTCCGCTCTGGTGTAGCAGGAATTGGCAAGTTCCGATGAAGATCCCAATCAATTGGAGCCCGGCCTTGTCTTTCCACATATGACTGGATTAGCTGATCCAAACTTTCACGAAAGCCACTGCGAAGAAGATTTGAGACGCTCCTCCTAGAAAAAATGACCCAGACACAAGTGGATTATCAAGTTAAAACACGGGAACAACAAGAACAACAAGCAAAAGGAGTTAGGCAAATAATAAATACCTGCTCAAAAGCTCCCTGAGTTCCATACTGTAGACGTTGTCATCATCTGGAGGGTGAAACCTACTAATTCTTCTATATGGAATAGAACGCCGCATTCTTGGAGGATCAGAAGGTCCTTCGGACCAATTTTCTACAGCTTCTCGAGAACCATCTTCACGCCAAACCTCACTAAGGTTTCGTGCACTATGATCCTCTTCACCATCATTTCCTGCTGCTCTCAGGGGCCAATCACTTCTGGCATTGTCCAGCCAATCTGTATCCATGTTCTCTGGAATGCCATCTCTCCATTCAATTGATTCATTATAGGTGGACTCTGGCTGGTTTTGTCTCTCATTTTCAGTAACCAGCTCCTGCCTATCCCCAACTTGATTAGAAACAGCATGCTGCTCTACGCTTTGAACAGCTGAATTACCATCTGAATTGCCAGTATCTGCTGGTATCTGACTATTGCTACTTGGCAGACTTGGAGTCTCAGATTCCCCAAGACTTTCATGTTGATCATCCTGAGAAGGACTTGTATGAGTCTGATTTCTAGAATTAGTGTTGATATTAATTGATGATGTTTCAGGATTACTGCTTACTTGGCCTCGGACAATAGTTTCTAATCTGGAGCGAAACCCATCCCTGGTTAAAGAAAAAAACATATCAAACAAGCACTGAAATTCACTGCCAAAATAAAAGCTAGAATAGCGCATTAACGATATTATTGAAATTTTACAGTACATAAAAAGAACTTTAAACCTCAGTCTGTAAGAGGGAACCATATCCCTCAACACACCATCATATGCACTTGAATTGAAATAATAATGAATCAAAGGTCAATTTGAGTAGGTTATGGTACATATCTCACACCTGATATCAAACTTGGTAAATATAATGGAACACCATTTTTCCACAATCAATCATAAAATTAAGTTCTTTCCAAAGAAGAGGACTTGCACAACAACTATGATTTTTCTACAGAAAGTAGAGGACATGATTTGAAACAATTATTAAAGCAAGCAAACAGAAGAGCTGGAAAAGAGAATTCTAATATTTTAGACAACTAATCAACCAATTCTTTCTTCATGTAAGCACACAGTTTCAAATGTAGCAAAGTTTATGTTAAAGTGACACGGTTCCCCATAAACTGTCAGTGTGAGGTCCACAAATTAACAAAGTCCCACTGATCAAACAAAATTGAACTAAAAAGAATCTCCAAAGTGGAGCAGACAATTGAAAATAAATGAGCACACTATTATGAGATTTTAACAACTAATATGCATACATACAAGGTTCTATCATCAACAAAAGATTGCAAAAAGCCGCTATGTATATCTTCATCCTCTACCTTCTCTAAAGGCCCATTGAAAACCACATCATAAACAAGCACAAACAAGGATAATCGGCAAAGATTCAAAAATAAGAGCAAAATTTCAAATTAAAAAAAATAATAATAAAACAAAGAATTCATGATTAGAAAGAAAAACTGAGTTAAAAAAAATAATTAATAAAGAAAGAACAATTGGGTGGTTTCCCGAGTAAAGAATGACCTATGAGCTTCAAACCTCAATCCAGAAACGGTATGCCTCTGCCTTAACTGATTCAATTCACTAGCTGCCACTGAAGGTGGTCTTTCTTCCTCAACCGGCCTTTCATTTCGCAGGAATCTGCCTCTTAGTAGTGACTGAGAAAAATATGCAAGTCCAAGGTCCAAATAAGTTAATTGTAAATGTCATAAGGAAACCTTTTGTGACAAACAAATCTAAAATAAGTAAGAGAATAACCAGATTCTTAAAAATAATATATTAGTATTAACAGCCTTACCAAGCAAAATGATAACCAAGGAAGCACAATGCTAAGTACACTCCTTGTCGGGAAAGAAGAGACAATTTACTATGTGGTTATTTAGTGATGACGAATGAAAACTTAACCAATAAACATCCGCTAACTGTATCACAAATAAGTATAGGATTCAAGATGATAGACCAGTCACTATATCACCGTGCATTTTCCTCTATCTAATTGCCCAACTGTAGCAATAATAGCATGTGAATAAGCAAACTCAATATGTTAGCATAGAATGTCCCAAAAACACATATAAACCATATAGATCTGTTCAACCACCCCAGGCAAGAAAGAGATTGATCAAAAACCCAAAAAATAAATGTTCAAAGATAACAAAATAGGCCCTCTCAAGCATAACAAAGACAAGCAAAAACCCAACCGAAAGAGTTCACAATTTACAAACCTTTTTCCATTTGGGATGGTGGTGATGTGCACATGATTTCATAGTAGAATATTAACCTTTTATTTCTGAATTAATTTTCTGGCCATCTAACTTTATTCAACTACATATTGGTAGCTACGCGGTTAATATCAAATGTAAAGTTGGGAAAATGGCCCATTATCATGAAACCAACAACACAATCCAAAATTAATATAACATAGGCGCATTGGAGTTTGAAGTACAGCTCGGTTAAAAATTTCAGTCATCCATGATAAGAAACTGACCTGAATTCGATTGCGATGAGCAAAGTCAGAGACAGCACGATGTTCCAACAAACCTTCAAGTTCCCTCTGCCTCTCTCTCTCAACCCTAACAAGCAAATCAACTAGTGCCTGTCTTCCGCGTAATCTCAACCTGTCTCTGCGAATATGTTCTTGTGGACCTTCCTGAACACCCATTGCACCATCACGAATTTGTTCAACTTGAGTAGCAACTGCAGTAGCATCTTCCCTGCGACCACCCCGAGCTCCCCGCTGCTGGCTTGTCATCTGCACCCACTCCCTCACATTCCTTACCCTTTCACGCTCAGTTTCCCCAAGCCATTCACCTCTAGTACCAGCATTCCTCTGGGAAACATTAGTGGAGGGGTCCCTGATGCCACTCTCCATCCAACCACGTGCAATGTGCCTTACTCTTTCCCTGTCAACTTCACCTACGTCAGGGGACTGCTCGCGACTAGAGCTATCATGATCCCTGTTGCTAGTTTGACGTCCAATTTGATCCTGGGACCAAGTTCCAAAATCATTCTCACTCTCACTGGCATCCTCCAGGCTACCAGGATTCTCACTTTCCCGGCTTTCGGACATGTTGGTGCTTGAAATATTTGTATTAGACTCAACACTCCTCTGCTGCCTCAACCTTTCCCTCACCCTTTCACGAGCACGATTCAACACATGCTCATCCTCCAATTCCCGCCACATTTGCAAAATAGAAGATGCCTGGGTGGTCGGCCTCTCAACATTTCCCTGTCTCCTTGAAGTCGGGGACTGTGATTCTCTCAAGAATGAAGAATCAAGCATAGAAACAGTATGCAAACCAGCAAGAGCAATCAACTCTGACTCACGATTTCTTCTCTCAATAGTTGTAATCATCTCCTGGGCTTGCCTCGCAGCCCAGCGACTCAAAATACGTGAGTGGCGCCTTCTGGCTGCAGAAGACTCAGCTAGATCATCTCCATCAAGCTCTGACCTTCTCCTCCTCCGGACAAGTTGATCACCCTCGTCATCCTCATCCTCAGCAGTTCTGGGAGAACTACAGGACGCAAAAGACATACAATCATCCAAATGGCCCCTCATCAACTCTTCCAATCCTCTCTCAAATTCAGCCCGGGCATCATCAGCAGCCGTGGTGCTTTCAGGCTTCTGCTGAATTTGTTGGCTAATATCTGTCATCTTCACCCACTAAGGCCCTTATTAGCAACCAATAACACACCCCACTACACCACCATGGGTAGCAAAAAAATAGCAAGAACAATGTCCTGACATAAAACAGCCATAATTACAAAGTACTTCCCGTCCTATCCCAACCCAAAAGAGATTATCCACAAACTTCTCTTTTAAAGATTAATCCCCGTTATACATGGAACAATAAACAAAGGAGAGCCTACAACTAACTGCGACAGTAAACCTAAATCTAAACTCAGATCAACCCTCATCAAATTGACGAACGAAGAGCCCTTCCTGTGGAAATTGAAATGAATCCTTCGGTACATATTATCTGATCAAATTAAATGTCTTATCAGAAACGCCCATTTCTTCCAGAATGAAGAAATTCAATTGGGGGGTTGGGGGGAAGGGGAGAACAATTCCAACAAGAACGCAATCAAAAGAAACGCGCAAACTCCAACGAAATTGAGATCTCAAAAAAAAATAGAAACAAGAAATAGGAGGGCGCCCAAGTGGGGAAAACCTAGAGGGTGATGAGACTTTGGAATTGGAAAAATAATTAATCATTCAACGTACCTTACAAACTGTGCTTAATGCTTCGGTTTTGGCAGTGCGAGAATCACAATGGCAAAACCCTAACTTTCTCCCAGTAATTTATAAAACATATTGAGGAATAGAGAATAATTTATATATATATTAATAGCATTTAAAATAAAACACAGTGCGCCTTTGTGAGATAGAAAGAACAATAAGAGGAAAAAATGAGGGAAATACAGAAGCAAAAGCAGAAAAGGGGAAGGGAGAGAGAAGAAGAAGAAGAAGAAGAAGGTTAGAAGAAGTATTATTTTTATTTATTTTTACATTTTAATACTAATATTAAAAAAAAGGATGAAAGAAAAATGGCGTAATTGTATTTTTCTGTGATTTTATTTTAAGAAAAAAAAGAAAAGAGAGAAAAAATGTAATATTTAAAAGCAGAGGAAAAACCGGGAGATTTTTGGGTGGTAAAAAAACGAGAGGAGAGAGACGCGCCGATGATCTGACGGAGTGGACACGTCATTGGGTTGTCTGCTTCCTTACTTTTCGATTGTGATTGTAACTTTACTGTTTTGTCAATTTTAATGTTCTCTTCTCATCCGCATATTTTTTCAACAATATTCAACTTAAAACTTATAATTACGCATTAAGATATATTGTAATTTATTTTCTTCTTTTTGGGCTTTATTTTTTCAACTTATTTTCTTTTTTCCTTTACCCCATTCGTTGAAAAATAATAATAATGTATAATCACTTCGTATTGTTATTTATTACGTGATATTTACTCATTAATTAATTAAATATTTGTAGTGAAATTAATATTATTTCTTATTTTTATATACGATAATTTAAATTATGCATACAGGTTAATGTCAATAATTATTTAATTTAAAGACAAAATTATTTATCTAATTTTATTATTTTAACTCTTTTTCTAAAGACTCTTTGTTATATTATATGAAAAGTCAATTATTTAATTGAGATCATTTATGATTGAACCGTCGAAAACTATATTTCTTATTTTAAAACATTATTCAATTTCAAAATATTTTGTATAAAAATGAGTGGGTGTAATACATAATTAACTAAAAATTGTATTTATTAATTTGTGATGAGTATATAATTAAATTACTGTTTTGGGAATAAGTTGAAAATAATAAAAGGGACACGGGATGTTGGTGACTTTTTTCACTTTTGATGCATTTAAAAGTGGTTAGAGTCGCCAAAGGGGTTATTTGAGTTCCTTACCAAATGTTTGGTTTCCAAGGCTATATTGCAATTCTTATTTAATACAATTAAGACTACAATTATAATGTACTATTTTGACAAATAACAATAAGCATTAATTAGGGAGAACGAGGTAAATTCAGGAAAATAATGCATTAAATGGGTTATTTCTATATGATCAACATATCTAAAAGTATTACTTCTAGATGTAAGATATATTTTACCGCTATATTGTTCTTATGGTGTGTTTGTTTGGAGACAATGAGAATTAGATAATCATAAAATAATTATGATTACTATGTTTTCAAACATGTCAAATACAATTAGATTCCTTTAATGATTATTACCAAACAAGTCAAAGACAATCAAATTCTTTAATGAATGTTACAAAATAAGTTAAAGGCAATTAGATTCTTTTAATGAATTTTACCAAATAAGTAAAAGTCAATCATATTCTTTTAATAATTCCTGAGCAATCGAATTCTGATTACCTTCAAACAAACGCATCGTTAGTCTAATCTTTTTATCAACAAATAAAATGTTAAAACAAAAAAAGCATTAATCAAATACTTTCCTAAACAAAGTTAAGTGGGTTTTGCCCTTATTGGTATAATCATTCTTACTTACATAACAGATCCTTCTTCATAAATTAAAGAACAGAATCATCGATATTAAAAAACAGAATTAACGTTAGAATAATCCTATTCAATAATCTTTCAATGAAAAATTAATACTCAATTCTCTCGTCCTATGATGATTCGACATTGTTTTCACTAAATTATAATCCTTTCATATTTAAAACAAAAAATTATATTTATAATACTATTTGAATTTAATAAACATTAGTATTTTTTCTAACATAGTAATATTATGATAAAAAGAATTTGTACTAGAAAACAATATCAGTTGTAATATTACTACATTCACAATTCATCTCAAAAACCAGTTAATTGTTTGTAATGTTATTTCTTAAATATTAGAATAATATTTAAATTTTATAGACAAATATGAGAACAATATTCTTATATAGTGACGTCCATTTATAATTTTGTAATGATAGATACTTTATAAAAAAATGTAAGAAATAATTAAATTCCATATTATTGGCTATAGGAAGTAATTGTGGATTTATTTAGAATTATAATAAGTAGGAAAATGATGAGAATAGACTGTTTAGGTTTCCTATATATAATAGTTGTAGTTATTTGTGTGGACCGACATTTGTTTATGATGGGTAGATTTTTGGGCATGACCTGTACCCAAATATTGTTATGTTAGGCTACTACTGTCACAATCTTAAAGACTATTGTACTAGCTTAAAACTCTTGTTTATTAGACACCTACTCTACTATGGATAAAGGTAAACGTTTAATTTCCACCTTATCTTGCACGTAATAATTCATACTTTATCTCATATTTTTCCTCCCTTGTAAAAATAGTCTAAATTATACTATTTTGAGAAGTAATAAATGAGATTAAAAGTGTTTGTTTTGCGGTAATAAAAATCTAACAGTCAAAATTTGATTTATTGGAGGGTGTAATTATCAATTTTATCTTATAAAATATAACTATGTACAAATAGAAGAAGAGGTATAAAATTATAGTAGATTCCAAAATTAGTAACTGATTTCGAGTTTTGGTCATCCTATTATAAAAATTATTTTTTTAATTATCAAATTTTACTTTTTTTAAAAAAAATCATTTCGTTAGTTAGAATGGAATGTTAGTTAGTTAATGAACTAATTTTAAAATAATATAAATTTTAAAATTGGTCACTATATTATAATAAAAATTAAATTTTTAATCATTTTACTTTAAGAACTATTTTTTTTATTTATTAATTTTTGATTTTATCACAAATTTGATTACTTCTTTAAATTCGATGATTAATTTTATAACGAACTATTTTAGCGGGTGTATTTTTGTACTTTCTATCCCAACTTCCACATTTAAAACTCAATCTAAAGTATTAGATTTTAGCAACTTTATTATAGCATTCAGATTCCAACATTCAATATTTAAATCTAAGCATTAATTTTTATCGAATTTGCCCTAAATTATTAGTACTATCTCCGAATTTGTGTTAAAACTACTTTAGAAAGTGATTGAGAAAAATTTTTAAGATATTTTAAATTTTAAATACAATTTTAACCTTTTAATATTAAATTATCTATATTAAATGGTACAATTTTAATACAACAAAATAGATATCGAAAAAATTAATTATAATAAAAAATAAAATAATATTATCTTTTAAATTATATGATAAATTAACCTTAAATTGTACATATAATTTTAAAATTATTATAAAATAAAGTACTTAGTAAAGCTAATTAATTTATTGCCATCATTGTAGTCTACTACCTTTTCAAGTTTCAAGTCGCTCCTTGAACAATATTAATAAATTATTCATGTGGTATTTTTTAAAAAGAAATCATTGTTGCATGGGTATAATTACTTCACAAATATTTATTTATTTTTATTCATATGACTCTTTTATCATAACATTATTATATTATTTAGCTAGATTTTAGACGCATATAAACTAATTATATACTTCTCCAAGTTTATATATATATAAAGAGGGGGTTTAAAACTTATTAATCTAGATTTTATCGTACTCCTAAGTGATATCGATATCGGTGTGATCTGCTATACCAAATGTGGATTTGAATTCAAAACCACCATACTTCTAAATGATACTGTGTCGATGTGATTAAATTCAGGTGTGATTCGAATTCAGGATCTCATAATCTTATATGAGAAATATTATTAAACGTTAGGAGAAATATTTTTATAATATATTTTCAATTTTAAAAAATATGGCTGTCTTTATTTATTTATTTATTTATTTGTATTTTGGTTTTTCTCTTAAAGCAAAGGCGGTTTTGGGGCCCGGGGATAAGGCAATTTTTATTATACACCTAAGAGTACAATGGCCATCATACTCCTAGTACTTTTTCTATACAAATTGCTATTAAATGCTATATTCCCTACTTGAATTTTGGAACCTTCCCTCACGCGCCTCTCTCTCTCTGTTGCAAACCCAACAAATATTCCCTATTGAATGCAGCTGTTTTTTTTTTTTTGGAACCCCAAATCAGACTTCAATTTTCATCCATCTTTCCTTTTTGAAAATTGTCACATAATTATTATGATTGATACTATTTCCAAGATTATTCCAATCTATTTTTGAAATGGGAAAGAATTTTGTTTTCAGATTCGGAATATTGCTTTCATCCCGCAGTTTCCGTTTTCATGTTATGTGATGTAAAATCTTAAAAGTTGATGTAAAATATCGATATTTGTCATATTTTGCTCTCCTCCAATTTTTTTTTTTTTTATATTTCGATATGAATATCATCAATTCGTATGGAGATGGAGATAATTGTTCAAGTAATCGCAACAATGTTCAAAATCGTTCCAATGTACAAGTTATATGTGATATAATTGATGTAATATCGCTTATTTTTTGATGGAAAATGTGTTCATAAGTGTTAATATGCAAGTTATTTTTCAGACTGCTATAATTGATGTAATATTTCTTGCTTTTGATGGAAAATGTTTACAAAATGTTAATACGTAAGTTTTTTGTTAGTCTGCTATACTTGATGGAATATAATATATTTTTGATGGAAAATGTGTACGTAGTGTTAATATGTAAGTTATTTTTCAGTATGTTATAATTGATGTAATATAGCGTGTTTTGATGGAAAATGTTTACAAAGTGTTAATATGTAATATGGAATGTTATGTAAGTCTGAAGCAGCTGCCTTGCGATCTAATAAGGTTGTCAACGATATTTTGAAAAAGACTTATGATAATTTAGATGGTGTTTTTGTAAACCCTGTTGATGATTAAGTTTAGCAGCATTGGTGAAAACAGTTCAAAAATTAGTGTTTCTGATATAGTTGATGGAAAATTAGTGTTTATGATAGAAAACTCCGTATTCAGTGTTCGAATAATTAGTGTTTCTGATATAGTTGATGAAAAATTAGTGTTTATGATGGAAAACTCTAGATTCAGTGTTCGAATAATTAGCAATTTTCTGCTGGAAAATCTGTTTTTTCTGATATAGTTGATGAAAAATCTGTTTTTTCTAATATAGTTGATGGAAAATCTGTTTTTTCTGATATAGTTGATGGAAGATCAGTAATATACATTTATATTGTTTTTTCCATCAAATTTCATGATTTTACATTAATCATAGCAGAAAATAGTTAATAAGAACATCTGAACAAAATCCTGCTATATCATCAGAATAAATATTTGCATCAACAATTGCATTTTCCATCACTTTTTAAGATTTTACATCACATTTCATAAACATCCAAGAACACAATTGCAGTTTAATTCAGGCACAATATGAACACAAAATTAGACCAAAAGCATACAAGAACATCATAATAATCATTTCCATCATCCACATCAGAAGTACAGTACATTTACCATCATCAACAAACAATAAAATCCTGCTGGTTGTGTTCAGCTTTGTGAGCAAGTATTCTCACAATAAATTTGGAAGAGAATCTAAGTGTAAGTGGAACAGGCAGCTCAGTCCAATCTGTCTCAGTGCTTCCTTTTGAGGATCTCTAAGATATTCCAGCACACCTGATAATACTGAAGGAGAAGTTCTGCTCACGAACCTCTCTCGATTATAGTTGACCTTTTTGTTGTCCTTTTGAGGTTTCTTCTTTGCAGGTTCTTTCTTTTCAGGTTGATTCTCCTCAGCTTGCTTCTCCACAAGTTTCTTCTCCATTGGTTTTCTCATTTTCTTTTTGGGTTTCTTGACTTCTTCCGTTTTCGATTGAATCAATGCCAAAGGCATTTTGTCTATGAAATCATCATCTGAATCATCGTCATCATTTTTTTTCCTCTTTCCTGTAATTTGAATAAAATGCAAAACACTACAATATTAAGTTTTCCATCAAATATCATGATTTACCATCAATTTTATCAGTAACATACAACATACATTCATATTATATTTTCCATCAAATTTCATGATTTACCATCATTCATATCAGTAACATAGATTTATAGTGTTTTTTCCAACAAATTTCATTATTTTCCATCAATCATATCAGTATATAAATAAGAAGATCATTGTTTCCTTCACTGCCAATTATATATCATCAGAATAAAGTTTTGCATCAACAATTTTTTTTTCCATAAAAAATTATGATTTTACATAAAAAAACATATAAGAACATCAGAAACATCAGAAGTACAGTTTGTCTTCAGAAACATCAGCATTTTCCATCAATTTTTAGGATTTTACATTACATTTCATAAACATCCAAGATCATCTTCACAGCATAATTCAGGCCCAAAATCAACACAAAATCAGATCAAAAGCATATAAGAACAACATAAGAATCATTTTGATCAAAAACATCAGACGTACAGTTCGTCTGATAGCATTTTCCATCAATTTTTAAGATTTTACATTTCATTTCATAAACATCAAAGATCATCTTCACAGTATAATTCAGGCCCAAAATCAACACAAAATCAGATCAAAATCATATAAGAACAACATAATAATCATTTTGATCAAAAACATCAGACGTACAGTTCGTCCTGCAGCATTTTCCATCAATTTTTAAGATTTTACATTACATTTCATAAACATCCAAATCATCGTCACAGTATTATTCAGGCCTAATATCAACACAAAATCAGATCAAAAGCATAAAAGAACAATATAACAATCATTTTCATCAAAAACATCAGACGTACAGTTCGTCCTGCAACATTTTTCATCAATTTTTAAGATTTTACATTACATTTCATAAACATCCAAGATCATCTTCCTAGTATTATTCAGGCATAATATCAACACAAAATCAGATCAAAAGCATATAAGAACAACATAATAATCATTTTCATAAAACAACATCAGAAGTAGCGAAGAACTACTCTACATCAGATTTTTCGTTTGACAAAATCATGATAAAAGTAGCGAAGAACATACCTTTTGTTGGATTTTTCGTTCTCATTGTACCTCCCTGGTTGTTTTGTATTGATTCTTCAAATATTATGGAACAACTTCATGGTCTTCTGGTCTGAGAACGATTTATATTGTTGGCGGACTTCTCTTTTTCCATAGTGTGAAACCCTATCCTTTTCATCTGTATTTCCGGAGCCAAAATTTACGAACTTGCAATTTACCGGGGACAAAATATCCAAAATCTTAGCAGATACCGGAATCTGGAGGGAGATTAGAAGGAGTAGAATCGCTGATTTGCTTGATGTAGAACGGCTGAATCTTCCTTTTACTAGAGTTTCCTGGTGGAATATATGATTTTCTTGTTGGAGAGAATGGATTTTCTTGCTAGATATTTTCTTGTTGGCCGGATTTTGTTGCTGGAGAAAGGCGGGATCTTCTTGCTTGTTGGAGAGAATGGATTTTCCGATTTGGTTGTTGCTTCCGATTTGGTTGTTGCTTCCTGTTTTGTTGTTCCCAACAAGAATTGAATTTGTGGAGATTTCCCAGATATTTTGAATTTCTTGGTAGTCGTAGAAATGGAAAATGGCTGCTGTTTGTTTGTTAGGTTTCCAAAGAGCGTGAATACAATCTCCACATTATTTGTTTTTCCTAATTTATTTTTGATTTAATTTTGCTAGGAGTACCAATTTATATAGTACACCTAGTTGTACTATATAAGTATTGCGGGGATAAATAGTACGTTGCACTGCCGTTTTCGTGCAATGCTTGATGATGTTGAAGTTTCTTCTCCTCTTGGATTTTAGGTGGCGCTGCCTATTTTTTTTTTTATTTATGTAATTTTTGGGAAAGTTCCATATTTGTCCAAAATACCCAAATTTAATAATACTTACATCCCACCGCTAAATTAAGCTTATTCGCATAAATTAAAATTTGATTATTATTTAATTTAAATAATAATATTTTATTAAAGAATAAATGTGATCATTTAAGATTAAAAATTTTAAAACTGTATTACAAATTTAAAGCTTTTTATAAAAAAATTTCTCTCATTGTTTAAAAACATCTTCCGTAAAAAAAAAAAAACCAGAGGTGATAAAAATATCTGAAATACAATAATAATTTTACGAGGAATATAAGATTAAATTGCATATTAAATACGTTCTTGTGCCAAAATATAAACAACTTGTATCCATATTGTAATATCTGTAATTTCAGTTAACTATAATTATTAGTCTTTTAGCTCCTACTAATTTACTAAATTATCTGTATTAAATTATATATTTTTTCTAATTTTAATTATTATGGATGGTAAAAATTTTGTATATTAGTATAAAACTATAAAAATTACGTGACGAGAACGGACACATGTTTGTCACCCAAGTTATTAGAGACACATCGGTGGTAAATGAAACTCAAACATTAACTTTGCTTCTTAATATATTTACAGTGAAAACTATATTGTCATAACAACTTTTTAACCCTTTAATAAAGAGAATGTTTTGTCATTTAATATTGTCATATACTAATATTTTATTATTTTCACTTAATCAATATAATTTTATAATATTTTAAAAGAATATTTTGTAATATAGTTCTAAAAGACGCTGTTAACTTAAGCTTAGCTCTTTATTTTCTTTATTCGAAAAGCTTTTCTTCTTCATAAATAAAATAAAATAAAATCAAATCAAATCAAAATTTTTTTAAATGGGTAAAATTTATTTACACATTTAGTTGATTCCACTTTTTTTTCACGTTTAATAATCTCTTTATCATAAAAATTTTAAAAATGTGATTATTTTTTAAAAAACCTTAAAAGTAGACTTACTAAACTTAAAGGCAGTTAAAGCAAGCAATTTTAAGCAAAGGAACCTTTTCTTAAGGTACAAAAGTTAAGAAGGATAAGCGAATTAATCAATTAGTTCTCTCATATATTTTTTTTAAAGTTCAGAATGCTTTAATTAAGATAATAGAACAAATATCCGACTATTTATGCATGTTCTATTCGGCTCGAAAATATAACTCAATTATTAGAGTTTTATTATTGTAATTGGATCGTTACGGTTAATGACTAATTTTTTAAAATAATAAAAAACATATCACCGAAACACCTTACTAATTTTCACTTTCAAATAGTCGATAAAAATTTAAACGGTAAAAACCATTACTTTCAAATGTCAATCACACACAAACAAACACAAACATACTCTCTCTCCCTATAATATACATATTGAGATGTTTTACTTAACAACTTCATCTCAATAATTGATGGAGGTCTAGATTCTTTTCTCTATGTGCTACAAAAATAGATTGATATTATGAGGTCTTTTTTGTTTACTTATTTATTAAGATATATCAGGCCCCGAAGTTTCCAACCAAGATCAAACTAGCCTATCAAATCCACCATTTTCCCCCAAAATTACATAATATTCCATCCCATTTCCCTCTAAATCAGATTAACATTTTCTCATTTTAAAACAAACACCACTAGTAAGGATCCACCTAAAAGTATTAGACAAAACCATGAAAATGCTTCAATCATTCTTTTTAATTTAGTAAGAATAATTTATCACGATGAATGTTTATGTATAACCGTTTGTGAGTTTCAAGGTTAAATTAGTTAAAAAGTTGTTGAATTCTATCGTACAGTGTACTTTTACTTTTTAGAGTAAAAAATAATTAAAAAAATATGAAGTGAATGTTTAAGTACTAGACACTAGAATATTGAAATAATCTATATCGTACTCTTGCCAAAAAAAAAAATCACTTTTTACCAAAAATGTACAAATTTTAATTAAAAAATAATCAAAATAAAAAACAATATCCATTTCCTCACACCTAAAAAGTTTAGTCGTCCTTTCTTTTTTTTTTTTTTTTTAAGAATTAATTACATTTTCGACAATTAATTGGAGTGTTTAAAGAACAAAAGCGCACTATGTGGGTAATTGTTTCTATTTATGGAAATTGAGGCACTTTATAGCTTTATTTGAGACAGCTGATTAGGTCTAGCAAGAGGGGTAACGTAGATATAAGCAATTATAATTAATTATACAAGTGCATGAGCGTGTCACCTTGCCATTTTTTGCGTTTCTTTTAAGGAAGCAAAATTGAAGATCAATGCATTTTTTCATTTTTAGCTAATAATATATTTAAGATTCATGTCAATAAATCATAAGTATTCAATTTTCATTGCAATAAATATAAATTGTGGTAAATCTTTGTAATTTTGGCGACCGATATTGAAATTTATTTATATATAAACCCAAAAAAAAAAGTATGGTTGATAAATATATATTTTTTATGTTAACATAAAATTTAACCTTTTCGTTTTCATCTTCACTATATTTATAAGAAATTATTAGTTATTGCCCCAGTGTTTTTTTTATCGCTCCAATTTAGATGAAAATGTCCTTCTACCATATCCTTTCTCTTTCCCTTTTATCTAAAAAGATATTTTTATCAAAACTTATAGATTACCGTCCCAAAAAGTGAAACGGTAACTAGTAACCCCATATTTATATGCATATAGTTATAAAAAATGAAAATAATATATATACATCTTATCAAAGCATTGTGTGAAATCAATAGTGTAGAGATAAAGCAAATATTTGCACGTTTGTAGGTTAGAGAGGCAACGAAAGCAAAATTACGTATTTAGGATGATGAAGTGTACTATAGCTCGTTTGGTTTAGAGATATGACGAATTAGGCGACAAAATTAACATGCCACGAGGATACAATCATCCATTAATTTTATTTCTTCGGTTAAATTCAACATTTAAAATAAATAGAATAAAGAGAGTTGACCGATTTTTAGTAATTTTTTTAAAAATAATTTAATAACAAAAAATGATTGATCAAGGAAAAAAATTTAATCATTATTAGCAACAATAATCAACTTATTACGTTTATATAATATTATCTGACGGGCATGAGAATTGAAGGAAAATAGATAGTTTGATTCAATGGAAGAACTTTCAACAAAATTAAAGGGAATTAATTATGCATTTTGAAACTGTCGATAAAGACTTTCTTATTTTTGTGTAAGGAGCTAGTCCCCTATTTCTCTATAATTTCACTTAAAAGTATCAATACAAGGGTAATTATTTTCATCGATTTTCCGACCAAATTGGTCTGACACACTATTTTTTAAAAAATACAAGAATAAATATAATGTGATCCGTAATTTTCTGGTAAGCTGCTAGACATGAGGGGACAAAGGAAAGTTGCCAGAAAGCGGAAGCAAAAGGGTCGGGCGTGGAAATGAAGACAAACGCATCGGGAGAAAGAGTGAAACGGTGCCATGCATGCAAAGTCAAGTTTATAGTAAAGTCTCATCTCATCCTTTAATTATTAGCATTGCTCCATCACCATGTTCTATCTATATAGCTAAGCTTTTGCATGTTTGTCGTCCCCTCCCTCCTTCCTTGAGCCTTGAATCCCTCAAAGCCACAAAATTTTATGCAGAAAACTCCATATCCAAGAAGCCATAAATGCTAATCCCCTTCATCTTTTTCCCATCAAAAGCCCGGCATTACGCCCTTGGAATTACATAAAAATGGTCAGAAATGGTGGCTTCTTTGTGAAACAAATCACATTGAAATAACTACTACCTAAGTACCACTTCTTGTTTCTACCCACATGACTTTAGATTGGTGGATCAGATTCAACCATGCCATCCACCTTCCATCTCTTCAGAATCCTAAGTTAATGATGGCCGAATCCCAATTATATATGTATCCATATATTTACTATTATTTATTATTTTTTCATTAAATTTATCATGAAATTACACCAGTTTTATTTGAAAATCGAAAATTTAATTTTTTCTATATAAATTTAACTCATTTTTATCCCAAAAAAATGGTTCAAATTGGATTAACTATGTATATAAAGGGTTTATACATGTAAAAAAAAATTAAATAGATTAATAGAATTTTTACAATATTTTTCTTGGACCTAACCCATAAATATAAATCAGATAATTAGTTGAACAGAATCAAATGTGTTTGATTTATTCTATTTGCTAGTACACTTTTGCTTGAGAAATGGACTTGTTTAAGGGTCCACAAACCAGAAGCAAACGCCCAGATACTTCTTGATGGATCAATTATACAAGTTTGTTTGTATTTTCTTAATGATCAAGAGCCATATCTATACATATTGATCGTGCGCAAACTTTTGCTTTGCCTCACAATATATCCCAAACATCAAGGAATAGTCCAATTGCATCAAACCAAAAGTTCATATGTCCAAATCTATTTATTTTTCTCATACATTATTCATACCTATCCATAATATAAGAAAATTATTGATCGAACAAAAGTATTTAACTCAATTCAAAATTATTTGTAAAACTAATGGACAAAAGTATTATGAATTATTAATATATAGTATTTGCCACACATTTTATTGTACTTTTATGTATGTTGTATATATGAGACTGAGATGTTTCTAGTTTAGTACACATGGGAATAATTTATATATAATGCATATCTGAAAGTAATATTTTTATTATTTTAATTAATAAATAAATTATTCTTGAGAGATGTTCGAGAAAGTATTGATCAATATAGACAGATCATTAAATTGTTTCCTACATTGAAGTTGGGTGGGATAAATGAAACCAATAAGGGATTGAACAATTAGGAGTATGTAATTAGCCTCCTCCACTAGCTAGTTGCAATTTCTTTTTTCTTTTTTTTTTCAAGAAAAAGGAAGACCTTGTTCTATTGTACATTTAAAGAATACCGTATATTTTGTTCCTGCTACTGTTATAGTGACTGTCAAGTTCTTGCGACAATATTGATGAACATTAAATAGTGGTAGGGATACAACATTAAACCACTTCCAAGTAACAAGTTTAACAAAAAAAACATCCAAGGTTATTTATATAAATTGAATGGTAATATTATTTTAATTTTGTATTATAATTCTTTTATTCCCAGTTTGGTATCAAATCTTTGAATGAAGAACACAAAAGAAATTAAGAAACAGCTCACAGAGGAAGGGAATTAGGAATTAAACTGGAAGGGGTGATTTGCTGTAGAAATTGCTCCTGATAAAACAGTTTACCAAATGCAGGAAATTTTGATAAGAAAGATGCCAAATTTAATGCAAAGCTGTTGTCTTAATTGCGATGCAAAAACAGTAGCTACCACCAACAACAAGTCGATTATGCATTGTTGTAGGGAAGATGTTCCAACATCATCTTGGAAATGGACTGCATGTTTCCCTGAGGCCCAAGTTTGATGGTCATTAATCTACCAGCTGCAAGCCTGCAAAATTAAACATGGTGGCTGGACTGAAAATATATTTATAACACGAACATAATTGCAGCTATTTGCCCATTATTCACTATTTTCATGCTTTAATTCACATACTATCCATAACAGGATCAGTTTCCTGGCTCTAGCAGTCTATACTGGAGGGGTTAACATTGTGTTATGGTGTACTGTGTACTTGATGGAGCGACATTTGAAGGACAAACATTGTGTTCTTGTATACTTTAGGGGCTAACATTTAAAGGGTCGACATTATCTTCTTGTGTATTTGAGCATTCAACATTGTGTGTTCTACAATCAAATTACTGAGTTCTTTCTGTCTAACAAAGTTGGATTTTTGAAACAGTTTCTTTACGTGGCCTATCTTCTGGTTAACTAAGCAGGTAGAAAGAATACATCAAACAAGTCAAAATTAAGTTAAACGACTTTGATGACAGTACTATAGTTGCAGTTGGAGAGAATATGAATCAGAAATATCAACAATTCAAATCTTGATCCTGTTTAATCAGTATTAATTTGTATAACTACAATACTCAGTAGAAAAGAATGCGTCAGCACAAATCGACATACTTGGGTCTTGGAACGGGGAAGGATGATCCTTACCTGGGCACTGGCCGGCGCCGGCGGCTGATTTAATTCTTGCTGTGGGATTGATTTTAATGGGAAATGGATTTCAATGCATATACGACATGGAATATTTCAAGCAGCAAAGGAACAAGAATTCATCGTCAATACTATGTATCTGAGTGCAGTTGCTGCTCCTGCATCCTTTTTTGAGGAATAGCATGTAATTTTATCCTGCATCTCCATGGAAGCTGTGCATGCGCGGATTCTAAATCAGGCAAAGCTATCACGGGAAGAGTCATCATATATTCCACTATTCAAAAGGAAGAACAGAATCTCTGATAATTTTTGCAACGAAAAAGGATTCCTTTTTAAGTTCTGGGCGGATTTGATGATCAAATTGTATCCCAAAAATTGCTGCCGATGAAATTTCGTGAGAATGGATAAAATTCATGGGTTGGTCGGATATGGGTTTTCCTTACAGTCGGGCCCGCATGAAACCCAGTTAAGATATAATCTTATAAATAAGTACAGCGCTACAGTAACTATTTTATAAGTGCCTGCTACCGATTCCCTCGCTTCTCCTCTCTAGTCTCCTCTTCTCCGCCGTCGTGTCCGCCGTTGACCTCTCTTCCTTCTCTCCACTGCCTACTCCCCTGACATTGTAAGTCTGACCGAGCTCCTCTGCTGTCGCAGCGCCGATACTCCTCTCGGAGAATACTCCCTCTGTTGCCACTCTCCAGGTGCCCCTCGTCGACCGGTGTTATCAGGGTAAGATTTATCGTATGAAAAATCTTATCTTCCGTTGAAGATTCGATTGAAATTTTGTTCAAATTATCTGTTGGGTGTGGGTGGCTACTTACTCCTATCTACTGGTTTATTTTCTGTAATTAACGAAGCACCCTATTCTAACAGAAGAATGGTTTATATAACGTCCTGGGATGATTTCGTGGAGAAAGCCATACAGTTGTTTCGTGATGATCCCGTAAAGGTAATAATTTGAATTACTTCGTGAGTCTCTTTGCATATTTACTTCGTAATTGTTAATTTGTTTTGCGTTATGTGCGCAATGCAGACTCGGTATGTAATGAAGTACAGACATTGTGATGGCAAATTGGTACTCAAGGTCACAGATGATAAAGAGGTAAAAGATAAAAGGCAGATTTAGAACATTTTTTTCCCCTTCAGAATCATGGAAATTGGGAATTTGAAATGTTTGACTTTGAATTCACGGTATAGTATCTATATATGTCTATTGAATATTGAATATTGCTCCAACTGCTCTCGAGGAATCCTGGTCTATTTGAGATAATTTAGGTTAGCTGGATGTTAAGCGTTTGCTGTAGGATACTGGATTAATAGGGAGAAAAAGATGTCTGCATGGACCTTCAACCCCGAACCCAAAAACACAAAATAGAGCATGTGTCTATTTAGAGTCATATCTGTTTGATAATTCTGTAACGTGAATGAATTAACCACAGCCTTTAGTGAAATTTTTATGTATTGGACAAGTGAACTATTTGGTTGTCAGGTGTTTCCTGCATTAGCAAGAATGTATTTTGTTTGATGTTGCAGTTGCTATTGTTTTCAGATTGTGGTACTTATGTCTGCAGTTACTAAAATTTGAACTGCAAAATGTTTCTTATGTGATCTACATGGTTAAGAAGATGTTTTGCAGTTAATTGCAGCACAGAATAGTGGCTTCTTTTCCTCTTTTTTTGTTAGATGTCAATCGGTGATGCTTACATCTTATTAGGATATGAAAATCACATTCCAGTTGTAGCTGTCTTTCTCTTTTTATTATTTGGAAAAGAAATACAGACACAACCTGAAGGGATTGCTTCACGGTAATGGACCAAACTATCGCTTTAATAACTTAAGTTTTTATCTCATGTCACTCCAGGTAGAAGTAGTGCATGTTCGTTTCAGACATTATTTTATTTGGTTAGGTCCTTTACCCCTATCTGAAGGCCCTTAAAGAATAACTTTTGGAGTTCGATATTTTCCTGCATTTCATTTGAGGGCCAAGAAGACCGCAATAATATTGTTCCAAGTGTGTGGTAAAGGTATGCCTGACTGGCTGGCTGGCTGAATTGCTTTGATTGAAATCCTAAGTATATATGTAAGAAATCCACCAACCTCAACATCCCTACTTAAAAACCATGGAGTTCCAAAATGTAGTTCTTGGGAGGTGTTTCCTTAATTATGTACCCTTTGGCGATTCTGTTTTTTATATAAAAGGATGAAGAATTTTCTTGTCATTTAATCCAAAAAAAAATTGGATTTGCAAAAAGGCATAGTCATAAATGCTACCAGAGATGAATACACTACAAATAGTTTATATCTGTGTAAATCTGCTAGCCACCTGAATTCTTCTTAGGTCCGAATTCCGTACTTATTGCCTATATTGAGTAACTGCAAGCTCTAACTAGAGTTATTGGAATAATGCTTGCTCTGCTGGCTTGTAATAGCCATCTTCAAGTGGTTGCTTAAGCTCATGGCACTTGGTATCTCATCTTTGTAATCACCATTTATCATTTGTTTACTAATACGGATGGGTTTTTACCAGTTGTTTTAATTAGTGCTTGAGAATTTGTATAATGCACAGTGTCAGGTTTCTCACTCCATTTTAAGAAAGAAATCAAAGAAGAGTTGTGGAAAACATGGTGTAGGATTTTATGATTTCTTGTGTTTCACTAGTCAAGTGAAACTTTCTTTAATTAATCAACTGTAGAAGTTTGAGTTTATTTCATAATCATTTAAAATTGGACAATTTGGCCAGTGGACTCTGTAGGATAAGCTGGAGAAGCAGAAGGAAACTAAAAACGGGAAATAAAACACAGGGAAATCTTGCTTGGGTTGAGGAAATGGCACATGCTCCAATTAGACTTGCTCTAGCACCACTAAGATTGAAGGATACAATGTTTATAGGTTAGAGGAACTTCAAGCCTTCACTTCAGGAAATTGCACATCCAGTTCTACTATAATTATTCCACAGCATGAGATTGAGGAATGCGTTATTTGTAGACTACATAAACTTTAAGCCTAGTTGCACTACTGATAGGATTAGAACTTCACTGAAAGCTTTTTAATTGTTGATTCGAGAACTATTCTGGAGTCCATAAGGGTATAACTGAAACGGAAATTGCATTTTTTTTTAGTCATTATTGTTAATAAAAGGTGAAAAAAAGTAAGTTTTTCCCACAGCATAAGATGCCATTTTCTCTTCAACTGGCATAAAGGTCTGCTTACTTGTCAAATGCATGAAGCAAACTACGCTATTTGGTTCTTTTTGTTTACCCTGTTATGGATTCTCATTCTATGCTCTGATGAACTGATCTGTGTAATTGTAAATTCAGTCATTAAATATGTTCATCAGTTTAGCTTTATCTTGCAGTGTTCATTTTGTCTTTCCTAATTTCTTATAGTGCATCAAGTTTAAGACGGACCAGGCACAGGATGCTAAGAAGATGGAGAAACTCAATAACATTTTCTTTACTTTGATGGCACGAGGACCTGAAGGTACAGCTTATAGCATATTCGGTCTCTCTGGAATAGAATAGTTATTCATGGCTGTAAGTTGTTTTGTTGCACCTGATGCCAGCTGTTCTTGGAAAGTATTTTGCCCGGGAATTTTCAGCATCCAATGCTTAAAAGTGCATTTACTGTCGTTAATCGTGGGAAAGGAGGTTATCTGACTAGCTGTGGAGAGTGATTGCAGTAGTAGTGAATACACCATAACACAAACTATGCGAAATTTACAATCCTTACCTAGATTTTGTGACATTTACAGTACTTTTCTGTGTGTTATTATAATGGCCATAAAAGCAGCTTCCTGACATGAATAATGCACACATTACCCAGGTTGAAACTGCCATAATTCTTCATTAGAAAGTCCATCCTGCTCCTTTCTCCTAGCCGTTAGTATTGCCGGTTGGGTTCTACTGCTGCTTATAATAACATTTTGTTGTTCTTTGACCTTTTCTCTACCTACCTTTATACCTATCTCAAGGAATAACGTTTACTGGATTTCCTTCTGCTGCAGCTGATGTATCTGAAGTCACTGGGAAAGAACAAACAGAAGCACCCCAAGCCAAGAAAGGGAGGGGGAGAAAACAATGAAGTCTTCCATGAGCACAGCGACAAATGTTTGGGAAAATCAAAGGAAGCGTTGGGCATTTTTTGAGAGCCCAGTTTTGGAGATTATGATTGCTCCAACTGTCGGGATTTTCTATTTATTGCCATCTCTGAATCATTCCTTCCTAAATTGTTTCTATTCGGAACAGAATTTTAAGGTGGCAAAGTCTTAGGAGCTTTACATTATTGCAACGAACGCTCTCTTTTGCAGATATTATGTTTGTTCTTGTTCTTATATTTGTGGCGCCCCCTTGCACAATTGCTACTCCATTTTCCAAGTTACCAAGGAAAGATATCTCATTATGTTGCATTTTTTGTCCGCGGAAATTGTATTTTAGGGAAATAGTGAAACCGTCGGGCACTGTTGGAGTCATTTAGGCGCCAATTGGCCCCATAAACTACCGGGGGGTTTGGAATGTTTCAGATGAACACAAAAGAACCAAAGAAAGCTTAAATAGGAGTTCTAACCAAAAACGCAGTCAAAATTATGAAAAATGTGGGGAAACCTGAAATGGATGATTTGCAGAAGGGTTATTGAGAGCATGCACGTTAGGAACAGTTGTTCCAGCAAACTTTTGGACAAGAAATATGGCAAATTTAATGCACCACTGTTCTTATAATTTGATCTAAATTACTAGTTTATGAAAGAACTAAGGGAATGGCTGCAAACAATCTCTGACTGGTAAATACAACATTAATTCATCTACATAAAGAGAGTTTTCAAAACGTCGACAATAACAACTAAGCATCTATCCCAGAATTTGGACACAGAGAAATGTAAGTCACTAATGAATACACCCTCCTCCACCAGTTCCAAGCAACATGGAACCTATAAAATGTGTCATCTAAGAATACTACTACTCTGTCCATTATGATAAACATATCGTCAACGAATGATACTATCAAAAACACGGGATCCCCACCTCAAATTTTACCAGTTCCAAGTGGTTGCCTTGAAATGTCTCCTGAGGCCCAAGCTTGGTAGTCCTTTACCAGCTGCAAATTAGAGAAGAATGGCCAACTTAGCAAGTAGGTAAAAAATAACAATGAAAGAGACCGGTGGCTGGACCATGAAATAAACAAGTTATACCACCATAACAGGAGGGAACTGATAAGCAACAACAGAGATTTCTCCATATAGCAAGGAGAGCAGAAAGCCAATGATGATAAGTAGCTCATTCCTACATTTAAGAACCTCCCCTCCCAAGTCCCAAATCAGGGCCAAACTGTAGCTGATGGATTGACAAATTCTTTCCATGAAAAGCAAGAAACTTTTCTTTACAACCAACGATCATGTGTTTGCAAAAACAAATTGAAGCTCAAAGCCCATCCAAGCCAGCTGACTTGTTCACAACTAAGATCACTTCCCCTCCCAATTTCACCAGACTCTATCCCAAAACCATAAGAAAAGAGAATTGGTTAACGTGAAACTAGGTGCAGAAAACCCAACATGAGCCTGAAAAAGGGCAGTATTTCTGATGATGCTTCAATTGGTAGTAATTATTGTACCGAGCTACTTGGATACTGATATTGGCAAATCTTATCATGATATTTAGATTGTGATCGGGGTATGGCCTCCAATAGTGTGCAGCAAGAACCAAAAAAATGCTACTTGCATTCCATCCACCTGTTGACTTAATAGGGACATAGTACAGTTAAAAGAAGAGGAAAATAATTCTCGGAGACACTCTGCATGAAGTCCAGTAAGGGAAATTAAGATAACGTGATCAGGGAAATATGCAGTCAGGGAATTACTGGAACAGTGTAGATTAACCTGATGAGGGAAATATTGCAGTGTTGATATACTGTAAGGAAAGAAAAGCTAGCTCAGGTTTCAACATGATGTCGGAAAACCATTTTGGTCGCTACAATGGAATGAAATAGAACAAGTGAAAATCCAATTCAATAGTTCAGAACTATTAGCTAGCATTCAAATGATACAAGAGAAACCGCAAGATGTGTTTGTGAACCATAAACCTTATCTATACAGTCAACTATAAGGAAGATAAGAGCAGGAGGTAACATAGAATATTTTATCCTTTCGTAATTAGGGGACTCGAGATGAATGGTGTTGCTTGTGTGGAAGACTTATCCTGAAACCACTGAAAAATGGCCATGAAAGAGGAAGGTTCTCAACAAAGGACTATAGGACAAGAAAGCTCGCCTACAGCTATGTTTCAGTGCAGATATTCCATGAAAACCTAGAGACCAAACAAAATGTGCATTTGGAGGAAGGAAAGATAATGAATTGTACGTGGAAGTTTCAAAATCATTGGGATATTAGCTCACTCAATATTTAAATTTTTCCTGGTACAAGTATAATAAGAAAAACCCCATCCCAAACAGGAAGGGTACGTATTTGCAAAATTCCAGACAGCAGTAGGAGGCTTTACTAAACGATTGTAACCTCCACTGTAGCATCTGTTCAGTTTGCATCAAAGTATAAATTATTACTCTGTATTCACATATATCCGTGATGGGAGCAGCCTAGTTTAACCTCACAACAATCCAATATCCCAAATACACAATCATTCCTTAGACCAAATTCTCGTAGGACAAAACAGAATACCAACAAACACTTCATCATACTCTATCAATTCTAAACTATTTCTTCAATATTCAGTTATCTCATTAACTTGCACAAAGCAGATAGAACATACAAAATCAAAAAATAAAGAAAAGCATTTTGGCCATCACAGCAGTCGAAATTTTAGCCACATGAATCATAAGTAATGATAAATTCAAAAACAATCATGTTTAACAAAGATGCGAGTGTAAAAGCCAAAAAAAAAAAGGCTATTCAATGAGTTTGTGTAACTTCACTTTCTGGAAAAGAATGCACTGGATCGAGTAAAACCCACCTGGGCCATAAAACGGGGAAGCATGATCCTCAGTATTTGTTCTAGGACCTGGGTACCAGCAGATTCAATTCCTTGTTTTGGAATTGCTTGAAATGGGAAAGGGATCTCAATGCTTACCTGCGCATAAAACATACAAATAGCAAAAGCGGGTCATAAGATAACCAAACAAAAAATTATGAAAAATCCTAGTAAAGGAAGACATTCGTTATAATCACCTCGATAACTGCATCTGATGTCAGTTCCTGCTTTGGGGAGTTGCTTTTTGTGGAATCACATGTAATTTTATTCTCCATAGAAGCTGCATGCCCACACTAAATCAGTCAAAGCTTCCTGAAACAATTATGATATATTCAGAATAGAACAACAGACCTGAAAGTAATCATTTTTGCAACAAACGATTCTTTGTATCTTAAGGGGTTATTTTTAAACTTCGTACACCTGGTTATCAAATTTCATCAGAAAACTTTGTACAGTGGAAATTTGATGAAGTAAAGAGAATTGGCCAAAGGTACCAATGACTTCTTTTCCAAAGTGTGGTTATGGAAACACAGATTACCTAATATAAATTCCTTCTTTCTTTTGGGAATGATTTAACCTACCGAAAATTCTTTCAGTTTCGGGCAGCAGCCCTGCTATTACAATGGAGAAATCAGGAAACATATACTCTTAACTTTGCTCTTAATTTTTATCATTCTTTATCAAATGGTAGTTGTTCTTGTTTATCAGGTTCTCACGGAGGTTAAGGTTTCAAAACCAGCAGTTCAACATGAGAACTTATAATCTAGCCATTGAAACAGCATATAAAAGCCCTCAACATCTTTTAGACTGTGTGAAGGCTGACATTCCCAAAGAACACCGTAATGCCCAAAAGTTGTGGATAGTATCAAGAATTTAAATGCCCAAAAAATTAATTATAGCATCCATAGCCATTATGATACAGTAAACTCTATTAACTCTGAACTAACAACATCATCAGTTAACCAGAACTACATGTGTTTCTCATGACAAATTACAAGCACCTAATTATACGCGCATCCATGGAGGTTTTCCGGTGTTTGGGTTATTATGATTTTTTACTCTGCATATTCATCTATACATTACAAGACACAGAGAGATCAAAATGCAGCTAGCATAAGTTTTAAAATGCATCGTAGTTATAAACCAGTCCTTCACTACTTACACCTACTTGCCTTTTGCCATTTGATTCCAAATGAATTATATTTCACGGGAATTTGCAGAGCATATCTTAGAGAAATGGAAACTCGAAATGTCAGAAGATTCTTCCTTGAACAATCTCATTTAACCAAATTCAACAAGAGGTGAAAACGTTGAAACACTTCAGGTATGTATTATCTTCTTAGTCATTGTCAATTTCAAGACATTTACAAGAAAAACAACTGTAGTATCAGTGAACCATTACAAGAAGAAACTTACCATCAAATTTGTCATTTTGTGCCACCACAATTGGTGAACCTTCAAGCTGAAATCAATAAAAGAACCAAACCGATACACATTAAAATACTTTGAAGATGTTAATATCAAGCCAACGGAAGAAGCAAGAAAAACAAACAAAAAAAATAACCTTGCAAGACAAGAGCTTAATACAACAGCCGTTAGGCTGCTCTTCAACTCTGACCAACAAAACAGGGCAAACTTCAAACGCAAAGAACTTGAATCTGTACACGAAACACCTGAAGGTGCTATCATCTACTCTCTCTATCCTCTCCGCATCCAACACTGAGTACTGACTCGCTGGCAAGCTCATATACTCACCTTTTCAAATTCCAAAAAGACAACATGAAATCCAAATCAAGACATTTTAACTTCTTACAGAAAAAAAAAAAAAAAGAAATAGATCAGATTGCAGGAATGGATTGATTACTCAGAGGACGTTGGAGCTGCTGAACTGAGACAGACTCCCTCCGCCGTGCCACAAATCGAGCTTTCGTAGGCGAATCCGACGAAATGCGAACCGCTGGTTTAGCCGAATCGTCCGTTAATCTGGAGAGAACTCGCGCCGAAACCCTAGAGTTATTGAACTGAAATGCAATAGAGCTTGAATACAAACTAAATGCCATCTTTATTTCAGGGAAAAGAAATTAAATTAAACAATAATAATCTTCGTGAATGACTGAAGAACCGCTTGAATTGAATCTGTGACGGTTAACAGATGTGGTTCAGGATAAAACCACGAGTGCAACGACGAAATCATCCTGCGCATTTTAGTCATTTCGACAAAGCTTTTCTAAACTACGCTCAAAATGCTGACGTGAACAATAAGACCCAGTCAAAACTTTTAGCGGCAAAGTTTCCCTCCCACCGTAAAATCACAAAGCATGAAGAATTCCGAATATGATTACATTCATCAATTCAAATTAGCCAGAAATAGTTAATCAGAATTAGAGAGAGTTCCCAAAATGAAAAAGAAAAAACAGTCAGAAATCGCCAAGAAATTAGAAATTGGATGAAAATAGGAACAATTTTTCTAATCGGTAACCGGAATTTCATAGATTTGGAAGAACCAGAAGTTCATTACACAAGAAAATACTAAGATATTGATTGATTTATACATAACTAGGAGGTACGGAAATCAAACCCTAACTGCAACCCTAAAAGTAAAATTCTTAAAGAAAGACAGATGAAACCCTAGAAACCAATCATTTATCTAATGATAAAAGAGCAACAGCTTTCGTTCTTAAGAGCTAGTGAATTTGGTTACAGCCTTGGTGCCTTCAGAAACGGCGTGCTTGGCCAATTCACCGGGAAGCACAAGTCTGACAGCAGTCTGAATTTCCCTCGACGTAATCGTCGGCTTCTTGTTGTACCTTGCGAGCCTGGAAGCTTCCTGAGCCAATTTCTCAAAGATATCATTAATAAAACTGTTCATGATACCCATGGCCTTGCTGGAGATCCCAATATCGGGATGAACTTGCTTCAGGACCTTGAAGATGTAGATCTTGTAGGTCTCGCTGCTCTTCTTAATTCTCTTCTTCTTCTTGTCTCCGGCAGCGGCTCCGCCCTCCTTTGGGAGCTTCTTTCCGGCCTTGGGCTTCTTCTCCGCTGGAGCCTTCTCGGCTGCCGGGGCTTTCTCGGCGGCAGGCTTCTTCTCCGCCAGCTTCTTATCGGCCTTTGGTGCCATAGTTGGAATCAATAAACTGAGAAGAAACTTGTAGGATTATGAGAGAAAGACGAATAGTATGAACGGAAATTGGAGAAACGGGATGCGGTATACCAAACCTGAGGTTTCTTTATATAAGAAATTGGGGGTGCGCTGTGATTGGTGGATACAAAGTGACGCGGATTGTGAATACCAACCGTGGATCTGATAATTAAATGAACGGTAGAGATTGAGAGTTTGAGAGTTGGATTGGGGGATTCGGGCATTTTGGTTCGAGATTTGAAATTTGAGTTTCGTACGCTTTTTTTGTGGGGTAGAATTGGAACGAGAAGAAAGTTTTTACACTTCATTTCCCTTTCATACAGTCGAAAAAATAACTCTACCCAGTTTAAAATATAGTATAAGTAAAAGGGTTTTTGACTAATTTTAAAAATATAAGGGTCCGTATGGTTGTATGATTTTGAATCTAAAATATGTTTTCACAATTTCAGAATATTTGTATGCCCCGTTTCAAAATATGAACAATTTTTTTTTAACTAAATAGAATACCCCAAAAATTTTCTTATATTTTTCTCCCTTTGTTCAAAAATAAAAAATTTTAAAAATTTTCTTAAATTTTAAAATAAAGATATTTCATACTATTATTTTAGCTTTTTCTTATTTCGTATCCTTATAATGATATTTAATAAGATAATAAAATGTAAGATAACGATTGTTTAAACATGGTTATGATTAAATTAAATAGCTTTAAATATTTAGTTAATACTTTTTAAATTTTTATAAAATTTTTAACATTTTATTTTATTATGAAATAAGCAAATTTCCTTTTCTTGAATTTTATCAAGAGCAAAAATCCTTTTTTTCGTCATTTTTATTTTAAAACAGTGATATTCGTGTTTTGATAATTTCTTAGGTTGAATTATTGTCTCATCTATTTGATATTTTAAAAACAAATGAATATGGTGGAGGTGAAAATGGGAAGGTGAGGGGCAATTGTGAAAATGACAATGCCCTACATGCGAGAGGCAAGGGCAATAGGAGAATGCCTATTTTTACTGGAGTTAAAAATTGAGACTGGTTTTTTTTTTATATATAAATAGAGATGTATAAAGTCTATTAATCTAACTAATCTAATTTTTTATCTGACTTGAACTCTAGAATTTAGGATCTCATAATCCTAAATGATGAGTGCAACCACTAAGCTATCTACTGCTTGTCGATGGCTGCTTGTTTTAATCCTATTATGGATTTGCAATGAGTTTGAAACACATTTCACATGTTCGTTTGAGTAAAGAATTGCAACCTCATTTCTATGGATTTCGTGAAACTCAATCCCCTATTGAATTTGATTCTCTGCGATATTTGGTCGTGCATTTGGTCACGACATTAATAAAAATAAATTTATTAATATTATATTTATAATAAGTAATATTTATATATATATTGTTTTATTTTGATTTTGATTCTCTTAACAAACCAAATATTATAAATAGTAATGATTCCATACAACTAAACCCATACCATTTATATTTATATCATATCCATTCCGATTTTGATTTCCGATTGTTTTACCAAACGTTCCCTGAGTGGCTGTTTGTTTTTTTATGGGAATGGAAATGAGAGTGATTCCTACTGTTTGTTTGGTTGGAATTCCGAATTGGAACTTATTTTCATACCCATCTCTCTCCATTGGGTTTGATTATCTACGACTAAATGTGCGGCTATTTTGGTTGTGAATTTAGTCGCACGCCTATAAATTTTTCTTTTTTTATAATATTATATTTATAATAAGTAATGTTTATATTTATTTATCTTCCAACAACTAAACACTAGAAATGCTAATGATTTCACACACCTAAACCATATTCATTCTCACTTATATCATATTCATTCTAATTTCGATTTTCAACATTTTTACCAAACACCCTCTGAATCTTTCTGTCACAAACAAAACGTGACTAGCACAAATCAGAGTAAGTAAGATCTTGCTATTTGAGACCTATGATCCATCAATTCCACCCATCATTGATTAGGTTATATGGATTATAAACAAATTATACCATAGTTTTAAAATTATCATGCAAGATACTATAGTATTATGAATACCTTGAATGCTAATTATTTATCTCTTTAATCAATATAGTATTAAATATAGTATTAACATTTGTTAATGGATTATGTGCAACCATATAGTATACGGATGGTGTTATACATGGGTTATGTTTGGTTGGTTCATTCTCATTTTGACTTTAAACATTTCGGAAGTCAGCTTATATGTCAATTTCCAGGTATAGGTGAAAGTCTGTCTATGTCCCCACACAAATCTCTTTGAATTGACTTTGCTATTCTATTTTGAGTTTAATCCCCCTAATTTCCTTTGGAAATCAGCTCAATCTTCTTGACTTGGGCTTTGCTACAATTTGTTTTCTTCCTTTAATTTTTGTTCTGTTCCTCCGTCCCTAATTGTCTGTTCTATCCTCTTCTGTTAGAAGATCACTGATCAGTTTGGTTTTATAGTATATTTATTCTGGGATCATCTTTTTGCTGGGCTCCGTTCCTGATCATCATCATCATCTTCCAGTTGTTCACCAATGGCGATTTTGATTCTTCCGGCCCCTTTTCCCTGTTTAGGATTCCCTTCTTTTAATTAGGGCAAGGCGAAGTTATAGCTATTTTGGTGTACATTAGAGATCAAAATGGCCTCCTCCTCATCCACTATAACTTGTATTGATTCTGCCTGGGATGATCTGGAGTTGCTGAAGCCCAAATTTCCTTTAGAAATTGAAGTTCTGGTGCGCATGCTAAGGAAGCTCAGAATTTTTCTTCTTCGTGAGCAATGATCTCAATCCAAGATATAATGGAAGTAGTCTGGGATCTCTGAGGGTAAGGATTGAAGACGTCGTTTCCAGAAATCTACGGGAAATTCATCCCTACCATCCATTTGAAGATATTAATGGTCGTATAACTTTGGAGGCTTTGATAAATGGTTTTCTCCAAGACCTGGAAATTTTCGAGAAGGAAATAAGTGAATGGTACATCACTCTATCAGATACTAACTTGCTGCATCCGATCTCGAGGAAGTCTCCTCAAAAAGCTGAAGAAATTGTGGAGATGATTGATTCCTTTCTTGACCAACCATGGCTACATGTCTCCTTTCCTTACTGTTTGTCCTTCCTTGTAGAACACTCAGTAGCTGATGACATGCCTGAAAAGCTATCATTCTTGAAAAATTTGATCCGCTTCTTCAAACTACTGGCCGCAGAGCTACAACAAGAACAACATTTTGAAGATTTGCTCACTCCAACTGAAGCTGTTGCTTTCCATACAGCATATCTCTTGCACATCCGCCGTCGTGAAAAAGACTCAGAGTGGATCATCCCCCGAAGTTAGTCTTACAATTTCATTTTATTTGCCATCCCACATTAATTAATTGTGCTATTTGTTGAACTGAAAAGCCACTTTAACCATCTCATAAACGGTTGAAAATGGAGAAGGGACGATCCTAAAACAAATCCTATTTTCCAAAAACAAGTTTTTAGAATTAATCATTTCTTTTGCATACTAGATCCAGTTATTTCATCACCCTCCAATGTGAAGAGTATGAAAATATTACTATTGATTTTCTATTGAGTATGGAAAAAGTTAAAATCAAGCTGAAATGAAGAATATTTCTTCACTCAAACTGATGTTTTGTTATCAATGCAGCCAATCTCTTGCTTAGAGACCAGAAGGACAGTGACTGGTGGAAAAGAATGAAGTTGAAGGTCTCAGTATTGTTGCAGGAGATCAAATTTGAGGCTCCCATTCAACTTCAGGCCCTGAAAAGCTCAAACGTTTTGACGGAAGTATATGCTCTGCCACTAAACTGGGAAGATAATATCACAATGATAAAGGATTTCATTCATTCTCTGGTATGTATTCTTTGGGAGATACTACTGCCGGATACTTGTTTTTGCAGCTTCCATGAATGATTTGCAAGCACTCTATGCGGAACTCAGGTTCTTGAGAACTAGTCTCAAGGAGCAGCCGGAAAAGTTTGACGAGAAAACTAGGGATCAAACTATAGTTGTGATATGTGATGCTGCAATCATAATATTTTCTCTTTCTCAGAAGAAAGCTTTTGACATAGATATTGGACTGCCGGATTTGCTGCAAATAAGTAAGATTATTCAAGAAACACGACTGCTGGATTTGCTGCAAAGAATTAAGGTTATTCGAGCTCAAGTTGCACAGAATGTTCTGGAAACATCAACTGCACTAAACTTTCCCAAAACCAATGAGCTGGGTTATTTTGATTTCCTCTTAGAAAATATGATGGAGATGAAAAGTTGCGCTGATACAAATGTCCAAAATCACATTCAGACACTGCAATATGAACTTGCATGCTTAAGACCCTACTTGGCAGAAATTTCTGAGTTGCTCAGTCAACAAGAGGAACTTCTAGAACTCTGGAATCGTGTTATGGAATTGGCTTACAAGGTAGAGATTCTTACTTTGGTGGTTCAAGATATTCCATACTCTTTTTCGGTGACATTTGATTGTGTCAAACGAGACATGTGGCATATCAAGAATGAGGTCAGAAAGATTTGCCGTGGCACAAGAATGAAGAAAGTCAAGGTAGAAACTGGGACATTTAATCATAAACAATCACGAAGGAGCATCCCAATAGCCAAGGGAGTTGCTAACTTTGATGTTCAGGCAACATCGATTATTGATAGACTTACCAGAGGATCAGAGCAATTGCAAATTGTGGCAGTGGTGGGTATGCCTGGGATAGGTAAGACAACTTTAGCCACAAAAGTTTACAATGATCCTTCAGTCGTCTGTCATTTTCATGTTCGAGCATGGAGTAGTATTTCTCATGTATTTGACAAAAAGAGAGTCTTATTTGAGCTCTTGAATCAAATTGTTCCAAATAGAGATTTTGAGGTGAATGAGCAAGATTTGGCTGAAATGGTCCGACAGCATTTGTTGAAAAGGAGATATCTCATATTTTTGGATGATGTATGGGGCATTGAGATATGGGATAGTTTGGTTGAATGTTTACCAAATGATTTAAATGGAAGTAGAATAATCTTAACAAGTCGGCTTCCTGATGCTGCTCCTCAAGCTATGCTTGACAAAGAACCCCATCTTCTCCATCCACTCTCCAAGGAAGAGAGTTGGGAGTTATTACAACTCAAGTTATTCCCTGGAAATGTGTGTCCTGCTTCACTGTGTGAACTTGGGATGGAAATTGCAGCAAATTGTGAGGGTCTGCCTCTAACAATTACTATTGTGGCTGGACTTCTAGCAACTATGGCACGAGAGGGTTGGGAGGAAGTTTTGGATAGTTTATCTTCCGGGAACATATATGGCACAGATTTGTGCCAGAATTCAATGGAGCTGAGTTACAAACATTTACCAGATCACTTGAAACCATGCCTCCTTTATTTGGGGTTATTTCCAGAAGACCAAGAGATTCCAGTCGAGAGGTTAATTTGGTTATGGAATGCAGAAGGATTTGTTCGAAAAAGCAAGTTAAGGAGCTCAGAAGATGTTGGAACAGACTATGTGATGGACTTGATTAGCCGAAGCTTGGTTATGGTTTCCAAACGACAATCCCTAGGTGGTGTCAAAGCTTGCCGAGTTCATGATTTGGTGTATGAATTTTGTAAAAAAAAAGCTGAGAAAGAAAATTTTGTCAAAACATTACAGGGGTATAATGAGCTTTTTGCTTTTGGTGGGCAGTACAACCTGAGGAGGCTTTGTATTCAATCTGAGCTAAGCCATTTTATGGAGTCGAAGCTATACTGTCCTTATGTGCATTCCCTGACGATTTTTAGTTCTGCAGAGTTAAATTATAAAGGAATGTTTCGTATCTCATATGGTTTTTCCACCTTCAAATGTCTTAGTGTGTTGAATTTAGAGCAAACTTATTTAGGTTCTGAGTTTCCAGGTGAGCTGGGACGTCTTGTTCTGTTGAAATACTTGGCAGTAAAAAGTGCGATGGAAGTCCTCCCAGACGAAATTGGTAACTTGTCAAATTTGGAAACTTTTGTTGTTAATTCAGGGGTAGAAAATGTTCTTTTGCCGCAGTCAGTATGGAATCTACAAAAACTGAGACATCTTTTTATCAGCCATTTTTATGGGGATAAGGTCCGTGGCTTTTGTTTGCCTAAAGATCTTGGCAACAGCTCTAGTTTAAATGAGTTGGATAGCTTTTGCGATGCAGTTATTGATTGGCATTTAAATGGAAGAGCAGATGAAGAAATTTCCATGCATCCGTAAACTCAAATGCAAACTCCTAATTAGAGCTAATGATGATTGTAAGAAGGTTATTGTACCCGACTTGTTGAGTCGACTGGAATCTCTTGAATTGTCATTATTTGGAGTACGGAATAAAAAATGGGTTTGAAATTGGTTTTCCGGTGAACCTGAAAAGGCTGGTCTTATGTCGATTTAGATTGCCTTGGAGTAAAATTTGTACAGTTGGGCGACTGCCTAATCTGGAGATCCTCAAACTACTATTTGATTCTTTCACAGGGGAAACATGGAACATGGAAGAAGGAGAATTTCCGAAACTGAAATTCTTGAAATTGGCATTCTTGGATATTGTCAGGTGGAGAGCTTCGGATGATCAGTTTCCCCAGCTTCAGAAATTAGTGTTGGATGGATGTGGTGATTTGGAAGAGATTCCTTTGTGTTTAGGGTGCACTGGTATCCTTGAAATGATTGAGGTCTCTCGCTGTTCTCGCTCTTTAGAAAGTTCAATAAAACATATTCAGGAAGAACAGAGGAGCTGGGGAAATATGGATCTGAAAATTCTCATTGATAGCGGCTTTGAAGAATCTCCTTGAGCGTTGAATTGGTATGAGTTTGAATTCATGTTGTCTCCTCCTACCATTCTACGTATTTCAGAATGATTAAACTGCCTGCGTTTTGAAAATACAGTCATCATGATTCATGTTACATGCCCAGACTCACTTCCATTCTAATCTGTAGTATTTTTGGTAGTTTCCTTTTTATGATTTCACAGCAATAACTTTCCAAGTCGTTTTACATGTGATTGGAATCAAAGCAATCTACACTGCATTTATACTATTCTTCAGTTTGTCAATTCTGTTAATGATGCTCACTGTTGAATTGGTCACAAAGTTGGTTGCAATGGCTCTGAGATTGTCCCAGAAGCAAATGGTGATTTGTATTGCTTTGTCTTTGGTTTCATTTGTTCTCTTTTTTCTACTTCCATAGTTTCCGAGATACCAGTCATGCATGATGTCCAATTTAAGGAATCAAGTTCATTATCATCATTTCCAGTTACCTTTTGTTTCAGTTGTTCAGGCTTTTAAATTTCGATGCCACTTACATATTTATTTATTGATCAGTATTTTCTGTGGGAGTCCTTTGAGTCTGAACTCAATGCTGGAGTATCTGCAGAAGAAAGTACGAGGTTAGGGGTCAGGGGTTAGGTTGGGTTGACCGCGTGAAAACGGAGTTTTCATTTTTGCGTAATAGAAAGCTACGGGGTAATCATCGAGCCATTTGAAGAGGTCAAAAAAAAACACTCAATCCTGCCCCTTTTGTTTTGATACAAAGTTAGTGACTCAAATTCAAAATTCAAAATCTATTGTCACTGAGTTATAACTTTCTTGTCCAATCATGCTTCAATTATTCGTCATAAATATTACTAAAACAGGTATGTACCTGTCAATCAAGTTTACATTAATTTTCTTTTTGTTTATGTCGTTTTTGGATCATCTCGCTAAACAACTCAACACATATTGCATTAAAAAATAAAAGAACATTTTGAGTTGCAAAACAAACGGAGCCCAGGAATTTTATATAAAGTTTCCATTTGCTAATTATTTTTTTTTTTCGTTTAGGTGTGGAACAGGTAAAATGCAACTTTCGTTAACTGATGGAGCCGGCACAAGATGAAGTTGATTATCAGTTGACTTCAACGGTTCAAAACATCAAAACTTGTGCTTCACAGGCAGGTCAGTCCTTCTGCAACTAGCACAAAATAGGAAGGTTTCCTTCCGTCATCCCGGGACGCGGTGAAGTTTTTGTTATAGCTTCCAATTGAACTATTTTTACTACCCGCTGCCCTATCAATTGTATTTGTGGCTTTAATTAATTAGAGAGAGGATCCTATTGAGAATTATGGAGAATGCAGTAAAGGAACAAGGAAAAACTGAAGTAGTCGGTACAGTTTGTATGGATAACTGGACCAGTGAAATAATTACACATTAGTAACAAAGTCGACAGCTGAAGTTGCTTAGTCATAAAGCAGACTAGAGATGATTAGACAACCACATTTATTTATTAATTATAATTAGCAAGTAATTATAAAGCAATGTACAAATTAGTGAAGGTAGATTAGTAGAGACTATAAAAGCTTGTAAATACTCTAATATACAGTTTCAGTTTTTATTACACAAATAAAATTAGAAAAGCTTCCACAATGAGTTCACTTTTCTCTATGGAAACCGCTGGTTAGGGTTCCTCATTTTTGCTTTGATTCAGCTTTCTTTTAGATCCAAATGGCCTCCTCCTCATCCGCTATTACTTGTATTGATTCTGCCTGGGATGATCTGGAGTTGCTCAAGCCCAAATTTCCTTTTGAAATTGAAGTTCTGGTGCGCTTGCTAAGGAAACTCAGAATTTTTCTTCTTTGTGCAAGAAAGCTGAGCAATGATTTCAATCTCAGATTAGATCTGGGATCTCTCAGGGCAAGGATTGAAGATGTCGTTTCCAGAAATCTACGAGAAATTCAACCCTACCGTCCTTTTGAAGGTATTAATGTTCTTATAACTCTGGTGCCTTTGATAGATGGTTTTCTCCACGACATGGAAACTTTCGAGAAGGAAATAAGTGAATTGTACATCAATCTATCAGACAATCACTTGCTGGATCCGATCTCGAATAGGTCTCCTCAAACTGCAGATGAAATTGTGGAGATGATTGATTCCATTCTTGAGCAACCATGGCTACATGTCACCTTTCCTTACCATCGGGAGAAGGATATAAAATATTCACTAGCCTATGAGATGCCGGAAAAGCTAACACTCTTGAAAAATTTGATCCGCTTCTTCAAACTACTAGGCCCAGAGCTGCAACTAGAAGAACAACATTTTGAAGATTTGCTTACTCCAACTGAAGCTGTGATTTTCCATATAGCATATCTCTTGCACTTCCGTCTTGCAACACAATCGAGGTGGATCCCCCCAGGTTAGTCTCTACAATTTCCCATCCCTTATTAATTAATAATGAAAAACACACGATCCTCAGACAAATCCTATTTTTCCAGAAACAACTTTTTAGAATTAATTATTTCTTCTGACAAATCCTATATATAATTTTCAGATTTCTACTAATAATAAAAGGGTTTATTTTTAAACAGAACTCATCGGAGAACCTGATCTCACGTACGTCAATAACAGTGCCGACGTGCGTAGAGAAAAGTTGGAAAGTGACTGGTGGAAAGGAATGAAGTTGAAGGTCTCGGAATTGTTGAAGGAGATCAAATCTAAGGCTTCCATTCAACTTCAAGCCCTAAGAAACAAGGAAGATAATATAACCATTATAAAATGTGACTTTTGGAAAAGATTGAAGTTGAAGGTCTCAGTATTGTTGCAGCGTATCAAATCTAAGGATTCCGTTCAACTTCAAGCCCTAAAAAGCTCAAAACTTTTGACGGAAGCAAATGCTCTGCCACTAAACAGGGAAGATGACATAACCATTATAAAGGATTTCATTGATTCTCTGGTATGTATTCTTTGGCAAGTGCTACAGCTGGATACTCATTTTGTAGTTTCCGTCAATGATCAACTGCAAGCACTCTATGCGGGACTCAGGTTCTTGAGAACCAGTCTCAAGGAGCAGCCTAAAAAGTTTGATGAGAAAACTTGGGATCAAACTAGAGTTGTGACATGTGATGCTGCCATCATAATATTTTCACTTTCACAGACACAAGTTGTTGACACAGATCTTGAACTGCCGGATTTGCTGCAAAGAATTAAGATTATTCGAGCACAAGTTGCACAGGATGTTCTGCAAACATCAACGGCATTCCACTTTCCTATGACCAATGGGCTGGGTTATGTTGATTACCTCTTAGAAAATATGATGGAGATGGAAAGTTGCGCTGATAAGAAAAACCAAAAACGCATTCGAACAATCCGAGAAGAACTTGCATTATTAAGACCCTACTTGGCAGAAATTTCTGAGTTGCGCAGTCAACAAGAGGAACTTCTACAACTTTGGAATCGTGTTATGGAATTGGCTTACAGGGTAGAGATTCTTATGGATTCTTTGGTGGTTCACGATATTCCATATTCTTTTTCGGTGACATTTAATGGTGCCATACGAGACATGAGGGGTAGCAAGAGAGAGGTCATGAAGATTTGCCGTGGCAAAAGACTAGAGTTGAAAGTCAAGGAAGAAACTGGCACATCTAATCATATACAATCACGATGGAGCGTCCCAACAGCCAATGAAGTTGCTAGCTTTGATGTTCAGGTAACATCGATTATTGATCGACTTACCAGAGGATCAGAGCAATTGCAGGTTGTGGCAGTTCTGGGTATGCCTGGAATAGGTAAGACAACTTTGGCCACAAAAGTTTACAATGATCCTTCAGTTGTCTGTCATTTTCATGTTCGAGCATGGACTCCTATTTCTTATGTATTTGACAAAAAGAAAGTCTTACTTGAGCTCTTGAATCAAATTGTTCCAAATAGAGATTTTGAGGTGACTGAGCAAGATTTGGCTGAAAAGCTCCGACAGCATTTGTTGAAAAAGAGATACCTCATATTTTTGGATGATGTATGGGGCATTGAAACATGGAATGCTTTGGTTGAATCTTTACCAAATGATTTAAATGGAAGTAGGATAATCTTAACAAGTCGGCTTCCTGATGTTGCTCCTCAAGCTATGCTTGACAAAGAACCCCATCTTCTCCATCCACTCTCCAAGGAAGAGAGTTGGGAGTTATTACAGCTCAAGTTATTCCCTGGAAATGTGTGTCCTGCATCACTATGTGAACTTGGGATGGAAATTGCTGCAAATTGTGAGGGTCTGCCTCTAACAATTGTTATTGTGGCTGGACTTCTAGCAACTATGGAACGAGAGGGTTGGGAAGAAGTTTTAGATAGTTTACGCTCAGGGATCATATATGGCACAGATTTGTGCCAGAGTTCAATGGAGCTGAGTTACAAACATTTACCAGATCACTTGAAACCATGCCTTCTTTATTTGGGGTTATTTCCGGAAGACCAAGAGATTCCAGTGGAGAGGTTGATTTGGTTATGGAATGCAGAAGGATTTGTTCGAAAAAGCAAGTTAAGGAGCCCAGAAGATGTCGGAACAGACTATGTAATGGACTTGATTAGTCGAAGCTTGGTTATGGTTTCCAAACGACGATCCCTAGGTGGTGTCAAAGCTTGCCATGTTCATGATTTGGTGTATGAGTTTTGTAAGAAAAAAGCCGAGAAAGAAAATGTTGTCAAGACATTACAGGGGTATAATCAGCTTTTTGCTTTTGGTGAGCCGTACAACCTGAGGAGGCTTTGTATTCAATCTGAGCTAAGCCATTTTATGGAGTCGAAGCTACACTGCCCTTACGTGCGTTCCCTGACGATTTTTAGTCCTGCAGATTTAAATTATAAACGAATGTTTCGTATCTCATATGGTTTTTCCACCTTCAAACGTCTTAATGTGTTGAATTTAGAGCAAACTTATTTAGGTTCTGAGTTTCCAGATGAATTGGGACGTCTTGTTCTGTTGAAATACTTGGCAGTAAAAAGTGCGATGCGAGCCCTCCCAGTCGAAATTGGTAACTTGTCAAATTTGGAAACTTTAGTCATTAATTCAGGGGAAGAAAATGTTCTTTTGCCACATTCTGTATGGAATCTACAAAAACTGAGACATCTTTATTTCAGCCATTTTTATGGGGATAAGGTGGGTGGCTTTCGTTTGCCTAAAGATCTTGGCAACAGCTCTAGTTTAAATGAGTTGGATGGCTTTTGCGATGCAGTTATTGATTGGCACTTAATGGAAGAGCAGATGAAGAAATTTCCATGCATCCGTAAACTCAAATGCAAAATCATTGGAGCTGACGATGGTTGTCAGAAGGTTATTGTACCTGATTTGTTGAGTCGACTGGAATCTCTTGAATTGTCATATTTTGGTGAAGTACGGAATAAAAATGGGTTTGAAATTGGTTTTCCGGCAAACCTGAAAAGGCTGGTCTTATGTCGATTCAGAATGCCTTGGAGTAAAATTTCTACAGTTGGGCAACTGCCTAATCTGGAGATCCTGAAACTACTATTTGATTCTTTCACAGGGGAAACATGGAACATGGAAGAAGGAGAATTTCCAAAACTGAAATTCTTGAAATTGGCATTCTTGGATATTGTAAGGTGGAGAGCTTCGGATGATCAGTTTCCCCATCTTCAGAAATTAGTGTTGCATGGATGTGGTAATTTGGAAGAGATTCCTTGGCGTTTAGAGTGCGCTGAGACTCTTGAAATGATAGAGGTCTCTCGCTGTTCTGGCTCTTTGGAAAGTTCAGTAAAACATATTCAGGAAGAACAGATGAGCTGGGGAAATATGGCTCTGAACATTCGCATTCATAGCAGCTTTGAAGAACTCCTTGAGTGTTGAATTGGGGTATGAGTTTTGAATGATGTTGTATTGCAGAATGATTAAATTGCCTGCGTTTTGAAAATAGAGTCATCATGATTCATGTTACATGTCCAGACCCCCTTCCATTTTTTCATATGCAGTAATTTTGGTATTTTCCTTTTTATGATTCTTAACAGGAATAACCTCCCAAGTCGTTTTACAGGTGATGGGAATCAAAGCACTCTACACAGCATTTATACTTATCTTCAGCTGGTCAACAAGTCACTGTTGAATTGGTCACAAAGTTGGTTGCAATGGCTCTGAGATTGTCACAGAAGCAAATGGTGATTTTGTACTGCTTTGTCTTTGGTCTCATTTGTTCTCTTTTTTCTGCTTCCATAGTCTGCGAAATACCAGACATGATGATGTCCAACTTAAGGGAATCAAACTTCATTATCTTCATTTCCACTTACCTTTTGTTTCGGTTGTTGAAGCTTGTAAACTTTGATGCCACTCTCATATTATATTCATCAGTATCTTTTTGTCCAAGTTCTTTAGTCTGGAGATAAATAAATGTCGATTGAATGGCTTGACATTGATGATTTTTATAGGCATAAACCTGGATCGATGAGCTTCTCTTTCACGATTCTTGTAATGACTATACCTGGGTTGAAGAAATTTCATCATGAACAATAACTAGATTTATTATATTGACTGAATTTTTCCAAACGACGGACTCCCAAGCAAATGAAACACAACTAGCTGACGGACAAATCACAATCAATAAATTATGATTTAGCTATTCAAACTATCTATGACCCATCAATTCGACCTACCGTTAATTTCATTTCTACTAGTTTGTTTAGTCTGTGTTAATGTAAAATCAATTATTGTTGTAATTTGACTTTATGTGATCTGAGTGACCTATTTTTACATTTTTGAAGCTGGGCATTCTTGCTATTCCGTGGCGACAATCAAGCTGTTAGCCCAGATGGTCAGTTATCATACATGTTTCATTCGATGCGGATATTATCTTTTAGCTTCATCTCTAGCCCTATTAGATCATGAGAAGTTGAATGTTGTCGCAAAAATGAAGTTTGCAGTATCAGCTTACTTGAATGATGTCAATTTGTCTGTCCCCATACAAATCTCTTTGAATTGACTTTGCTTTTCTGTTTTGAGTTTAATCCCCTAATTTCCTTTGGTAATCAACCTAATCTACTTAATTTAGGTTTTGTACATTTTCTTTTCTTCATTTAATTGTGTTCTGTTCCTCAGTCCCTAATTGTCTGTTGTATCCAGGATCATCGATCGGTTTGGTTTTAATAGTATATTTATCCTGGGATCATCATTTTGCTGGGCTCAATTCCTGATCATCATCCCATCATCTTCCAGTTGTTCACCAGTGGCGATTTTGAATCTTCCGGCCCCTTTTTCCCTGTTTAGGATTCCTTTTTGTAATTAGGGCAAGGCAAAGTTGTGGCTATTTTGGTGTAAATTAGAGATCAAAATGGACTCCTCCTCATCCGCTATTACTTGTATTGATTCTGCCTGGGATGATCTGGAGTTGCTCAAGCCCCAATTTCCTTTCGAGACTGAAGTTGTGGTGCGCATACTAAGGAAGGTCAGAATTTTTCTTCTTTGTGCAAGAAAGCTGAGCAATGATTTAAACCCCAGATCTGAAGGCAGTAGTCTGGGAGATCTCAGGGCAAGGATTGAAGATGTTGTTTCCAGAAATCTAGAGGAAATTCAACCCTACCTTCCTTTTGAAAATATTATTGTTAAATTTTAATCTCACTTAAATTTTTTTTGACAATTTTAATCATTTTCTTACAAAAAGTACTCACTGATTGAACTGAAAATATGAATATCACATAGGTGAGGATAAATGATATTGAAGACGCCAGCTTTCTACACAGGCCAAATTGGGACAGATAATGCAATTGCAAGGCATGGAATCCACGGCTTGCATTGGCCATTCAGTTTTGGGATCCCTGGCAACAAACAGGTAAATGGTACAAATTCTATATTCCTTACACAGAGCAAAGACGGATATCCATTCACAAGAGTTATGAACGATTATCTTCGCTTCAAGGACCGAAGATGTAAATTCTTAAGAGTTGGAAGTAGTTTTTTCTGGCAATTTTGACATTCATATAATTAAATTAGTTGTTGTAATTTTTTTTGATAAAAAGCTATACTATTATTTTATATTTTCATTTTAGTACTTTTGGTATGCGGTGTTTTTATTTTAATATTAATCTCATCTTTTATTAAGATTTTTAGTATCATTTTTATGATCTCTTTCAACAAAAAATTAAAATAAATATATCGTAACTCTAACAATGTAAATTTTAGTATTTAAAATTATTAGAATAAAACTAAATAATAATTGTATAAGTTTTAACATAAATAATATATTTATATAACATCTAATCAATGGGACCAGTGGCGGAGCCAATCCCAAAATCTGGTAGGGCGGTAAATTTAATATATAATTTTTTTTACTAAATATTAACTAATAAAAATCTTAAAAGAAATTCTATGGTAAGAAAATTGATAGATGAAAAAGTTACAAAAATCAAAGGCCAAACCATAAGGGAAAAAAAAGACAGAAAAATAAACTTTAGGAAAAAGAGAAATTTGGTTGATTTAATTTTGAAATGGTATTGAATAGTGAGTAGTATAATGGAATATGTATTTTTTACAAATGATAAGAGAATATTAGTTAAAATAAATAAATAAATTTAAGAGAATATGCATTAAATGACTTATTCTCGTTGGATCAACCGTATTAGGCCCTAGTTATAGCATCTAATTTGCAAAAAAATAGAGCATCATAGAATATAAAACAAATGTAACATAGTTACATAGGACTTATGTTAGACCCTGGAAATGAATTAAAAAAAAAAAATGTCTCCAAAACCAATTTATTACAACTCTGGTAGCTTTGACGTACCGCCTCTAGAATCAAACAGAAATGGGAGAGACATTTTCCTTCTGGAGATTAAATCTACTACAGTTAATACATTAGAATCAGTCAAGGTAAATCCTTCCCTCTTCATTCGTTTGAGATAAACCGAAGCATCATCATACAAACCTCCCTGAAGAAGTCCTTGGATAATAACGTTGTAACTGTACTCATTAGCTGGGCAGCCATTTTCTTCCATTTTGATAAAGAGCGCCTTAGCATCCTCCACCAAATCATGTCTGCAAAGGGCTCTGATCATTGTTGTATATGTTATAACATTAGGATCCAAACCTTTACGAGATAAACTATTGAAAATATCCCTTGCTTGATCAAATCTCCCACATTTATACAATCCATTGATGATAATATTATACATTTCTATGCGCCGCTCTTCTGAATCCAAGTCATGCAATAACATCAATGCTTCATCGACATCTCCTGCCTGGCACAAACCATCCAGTATGACACAATGAGTGTAAAAATTAGGTTTTAAGGCATCCAGTTGCATCTTACTGAAAACTTCTTTTGCAGTATTACGCCTTCCGGATTGAAATAATCCCTTCAGGAGAATATTATACATTTCTATGCGCCGCTCTTCTGAATCCAAGTCATGCAATAACATTAATGCTTCATCGACATCTCCTGCCTTGCACAAACCATCCAGCATGACACAATGAGTGTAAAAATTAGGTTTTAAGCCACCCAGTTGCATCTTACTGAAAACTTCTTTTGCAGTATTACACCTCCCGGATTGAAACAATCCCTTCAGGAGAATGGTGTAGGTATCAATTCTAGGAATTAAGCCATTTCTGGGAATGTCTTCAAACATTTGAATGGCTTCCTCAATCTTCCTTTCTTTAAAGTACCCATGGATCAAAATATTGTAGGACATAATGTCCGGAACAAGCCCATGAGCGACCATCACATCAAAAATTCTTCTTGCTTCATCTATTTGCCCCCGCAAGCAGTATCCATCCATCAGTGTCCTATACGTGACTATGTTAGCAGTCACACGCCTCTGAACCATCATCTCAAACAAATCATTTGCATCTTTCATCCATCCTTCCTTGGAATATGAATGAATCAAGATATTGTATGAATATACATCTGGACAATTACCAGAAGCGATCATCCCATTCAACAATTCTTTGACATCATTCCATTTGCGTAGTTGACAAAAACCCCGAATCAAGCAATTATAAGTGATGACATTTGGGGCAGTGCCCTTTTTAATCATCTCGCACAGGAGACAAAGAGCTTGATCTATCATTTTATCTCTGCAGAGGGCATCAATAATGGTGTTGTATGGGCCAGTGTGAGATTTGGTATCTACATTTTCCATGAGTCTAAGGAAGTCAATAGCTCTTTCTGTGTTCCCAGCCTTAGACAAGCCGTCTATCACAATCCCGAACATTATGCCATTTGGTTGACATAACTTTTCATATATTATTTTACAAAACAATTCTTCTGCTTGGGCAACCATGTGTTGTAAAAAAAGTCCCCTTAGTAGAGTGCCAAATGTGACAACATTAGGCATAACGCCATGCTTAAAGAAGCCACCAAAAACAGAGAACCCAAAATCTACTCGACCCACCAAACAGTAACAATTAATGACTATAGTCATGGTGTACTTATCAAACGGCACGCCCTTAACGCGCATGTCTCTATATAGGGAAATGACAGCGGCATAGTTTTTCATCTTAACTACATGCCCAAATAGTTGATTGAATTCAACCACACCTGGAAGGGGCCTCATTTGGGTCATCATATTGTAGAAACACAGAGCATCATCAACATTGTTGATATTACTTATATCCTTCCCCAACCACCCATGTCCAGATTCATTACTTTGAAGATCAGAACTCTTACTACTATCATGACTAATCTCCCCTGAAGAATGAAACCCAAATGAGCAATTGGGAAATAGATTTGTAGGATGGGAAAATTTCCTAAGAGCTCTTAAATGGGTGGCACTAGTATAAAGGATACATGATGAAGTTAAGTGTAAGGATTTGGGAATGTGATTGTGAGCCATAGCACACGAAGCAATATAGTCACCAAAAGCTGTTCCTTTGCTCATTCATTCCAAGAGAAAATCATGCAGCCAACACAGACTATCCATTTTCTTAAACCAGGCATTCACAAACAAAGCATTCCTTCCTGTGCATAGTAAGCTTTCGATTCATTTCTATAAATCCAATTTGACAAGGAAAAATAAGTTGAATGTACAAGCAAATAAAACACACTACAAGATGTATAGTCAACTAAGTCATCACTAAAAGTCGGATAAAAATTCAAAATTGAGGGATAAGAATAGGAAGACAGTTGAAGGAGGAAAAAAACTCGCTGTACTAAAAGTCGGATAAAAATTCAAAATTGAGGGATAAGAATAGGAAGACAGTTGAAGGAGGGAAAAAAACTCACCTGCACAGCGGGATTCGCACCCAAATCCAAATTAGGGTTCTTCTCCCTGAAACAAAAATGGGTAAATTGCGAAGAATGCGATGAATAAAAATGAGAGAACGGCCCACTTTCTTTGATTGGATGGAAATCTTACAGAAGTGGAGGTGGCAAAGAGAAGAATTGTGCCGCCGGAGTACGAGGAAGAGTGTACAGGCGGCACTCTTCCGGCTAGTGTTGACGTGGGTTCTACCTTAACGACTAGTAATTTATATGATTTTGAGTAAATTAGAAAGATGGTCCTAACAAATACATTAATTTCTTTTTTAGGCTATAATATTTTAAGACATCATTTTAGATCCACAACTTTTATTAAACAAATTTTGAGGTACCTCACTTTTCAAAATATTCTTTAGTCCTCAACCTATGTTAAATGATTTTTTTTAAAAAAAACTTGGATAAAATTATTAATGCCAATTAGTGGAGGGAGCATTACATTTATTTAACACAAAGTAGAGATTAAAAAAATATTTTATAAATTAGAAACAATAAATTTGTTTAACAAAAATCAATGATAAAAAGAATGTTTTGAAATGTTATAGACTAGAAAAATACAGTATTGGTTAAAACTATTCTGCGATTAGTCAAAAATTTAAAATTTCTCCAATGGCTACTGCTACTTATCATCCAAATTCTGGTTTTATGCAGTTTGGTTCATTGAAAAAATTTGTAATGGTGTGGGTATTTCTCCAGTCAATTGAGTATTATAATATTATATATTACATTATTTGATACTGAAACTTAAGCGACCGTTTGGTTGAACTGTTTACAATCGAAATCAAAATAAATATAACTACATAAGCATGCTCAAGAAGAAGACACTGGTGCTCATTTTCTTCATTGCAAAACTTGCATATAGCTAGTTTTATCAAGAAAATAAAAGGGAAGACTCTTCTGTGAAGCATATCAGGTTATTGTGGTTTATTGTCTTTTAAGCATGTATGTGATACAAATATTGTTTTAACCCTTTCTTCCTTGACCAATTTATAGGGTGATATATTTGGGATCTTAATTGCTCTTTCAATCACTTTTGTCTCCTACATTGCATGGGCTGTGAACTCTTAAAGTTGTTGAGCATCAACATAAAGAAGCAAATTTTTAACTGTATTTGTAAATTTGTTGTCTGATAGCATATTTGTACAAGTTCACTCCACAGTCCAGAGAAGATTATGATAAGCCAAGAAAAAATTATTCAAGAAATGAACTATTTCTTCGATAATCAACAATGGGTTAACCGTAATCAACCATCACCAATTTGGCATGGAAAAGAAAACTTAAACTGAAATTTAATCCAACCACCCAAAAAAAAAAAAAAAAAAAAAGAGACAAGAAATCAGCAAAAGACGATACTGAAATTTGATTGATTAGGAATCGGGGGTTCGTTACATAGAAGAAATATTAGAATTTCCCATTTATACATACCTAGAAAGTACGGACATCAAACCCTAATTTCAAACCTAAAAAATTACACCCAAAAGGAAACCCTAGATTTCATTCATAAGAGACAAGGAAAGAGCAGACAAAATTCTTAAGAGCTAGTGAATTTGGTTACAGCCTTGGTGCCTTCAGAAACGGCGTGCTTGGCCAATTCACCGGGAAGCACGAGCCTCACAGCAGTCTGAATCTCCCTCGACGTTATCGTCGGCTTCTTGTTGTACCTTGCAAGCCTGGAAGCTTCCTGAGCCAATTTCTCAAAGATATCATTAATGAAACTGTTCATGATACCCATGGCCTTGCTGGAGATTCCGATGTCGGGATGGACTTGCTTCAGAACCTTGAAGATGTAGATCTTGTAGGTCTCGCTGCTCTTCTTAATTCTCTTCTTCTTCTTGTCTCCGGCAGCGGCTCCGCCCTCCTTTGGGAGCTTCTTTCCGGCCTTGGGCTTCTTCTCGGCTGCCGGGGCTTTCTCGGCTGCCGGGGCTTTCTCGGCGGTAGGCTTCTTCTCCGCCGGCTTCTTATCGGCCTTTGGTGCCATTACTATAACTAATAAGCAGAGAGGGATTTGGGTATTGGTAAGAAAGATAAAAGGTGCAGATGGAATAACGCAAGCTGTTGTGCTGTAAACCGAGCGTGAGGTTTGTTTATATAATGTACCGGGGTGGACTGTGATTGGTCGAATTGGAGTTACACGGATACTCAATATGAACCGTGGATTTCGATAGTTAATGAACGGTGCAGATTCCCTTTGGAGTTTGTTTTGGGATCCGGGCATTGTGGTTCGAGACTTGAAATTTTGAATTTCGTACGCTATTTCTGGAAATATTTGAAGCGGTTACAAAAAGTTTTCCCGCGGGCCTTTCCTAGCATACCATGGAATCTAATATCGATTGGGAAATTTTATTACTCCCTCTCGCATTTATTTTTTCCTGTAATGACTTCAACTAAATATTAAAAATATACATTTAACTAGATCAAATATTTAATAAAGGGGATGTCCTCCAATTAATTAAAAGTTAGAGCATGATATTCCAAAATTAGTAATTATATAATTTTCTAAAATTAAATTTTTAGAGCATCATGGTTACTCCAATTTTGAGCTTTACCATATTTTTCAGTATTTTCCCCCCTCCAACAGCTACTGCATTTGTTTTTCTAAATTTAGAACAAGGTAACCATATTGAAAACATGGAGTTAATATCAAAGTATTTTTTGATGTGAATTTTTTCTTTTTTTTTAATAGTGTGCAATCAACGAGCAATTGTCATAAGTTGTTATTTCTAATGGCTACTGCATCTGTTTTCTCTAAATTTAGAATAAGGTAGTCATATTGAAAATATAGAGTTTATATTAAAGTATTTTCTGATGTGATTTTCTTTTTTTATGTGTGCAACCGAAGAGCAATTTTCATAAGTTGTTATATTGATGAATAATAATGAACTCGTGATAATCTTAACTACGCCAGTAGCACTGTTGATCAAATGTGTTGTCGCTTTAGTATACAAGGCATTTATCGCAGTTGGACAAAAATGTGGTGATCTTGACTATGTCAGTGGTGTTGCTGATCAAATATGTTGTTGCATTAGTATGAGAGGCATCTGTCACAATCGTTGCAAATAAGTGGTGATTTTGATTACATTAGGGTGTTACTGATCAAATGTATTGTTGCATTAGTATAAGAGACATTTGTCACAATCAGGCAAAAAAGTGGTGATATTGACTACGTTAGGGCGTTGCTAATCGAACGTGTTATTGTATTAGTATGGGAGGCATTTGTCGCAATCGGACAAAAAAGTGGTGATCTTGACTACGTTAGTGGTTGCTGGTCAAATATGTTGCTGCATAAGTATGAGAGGCATTTGTCACAATCGTGTAAACAAGTGGTGATCTTGATTACGTTAGAGTGTTGCTAATCGAACGTATTGTTGTATTAATATGGGAGGCATTTGTCACAATCGGCAAAAAAGTGGTGATATCGACTACGTCAGGGCGTTGCTGATCGAATGTGTTGCTGCATTTGTAAGATAGTCATTTGTCGCAATCAGACAGAAAAATGGTGATCTTTACTACGTCAGGGTATTGCTGATCGAATGTGTTGTTGCACTAGTATGAGAGTCATTTGTCGCAATCAGACAAAAAAATAGTAATTTTGACTACGTCAATAGTGTTGCTGATCGAATGTGTTGCTGCATTTGTAAGATAGTCATTTGTCGCAATCAGACAGAAAAATGGTGATCTTTACTACGTCAGGGTATTGCTGATCGAATGTGTTGTTGCACTAGTATGAGAGTCATTTGTCGCAATCAGACAAAAAAATAGTAATTTTGACTACGTCAATAGTGTTGCTGATCGAATGTGCTGCATTAGTATGGGAGACATTTGTAGCAATCGGGTGAAAAAGTAGTGATGTTATATGAGCCAATTGTCAAATCCATTGATAAATAATACATTAACAAAAAGCATGAAATAATAATCCATTAATAAATAAATACAATAAACAATAGTACATGTCAAACTAAAAGTATTTTGTTTAGTTATGGAGAAAAAGTAATTTTTTTATCTATTTACCCTTAATTAATTAAGGTTAAAGTTAATTGGGATATGTCTTTCCCATGTACTAATACTCAAAGTTCCATTTCAAATTATAATTCTTTTTGCCTCTCTTACGCGTATTAAGAAACAATCATTTGATACTCCGATACGTTTTAATGATACATTTATTTAATTTAATTACTCTGCATTGATAATAATTATTCCATTTCATTTTGTTTCTTGTCAACAAATAAGTATTAAAGACATAAGAAAATATTATGAATAACATCTATAATTTACCTAAAAATTATAAAAATATATATTTTGACATATTCCTGCAACATCTCTTAAATTAAAATTTGTAAAAATTTATAATAAATAATTGTTTTATTAGTACGTATCTGGTAAAAAAATAAAATAAAATTTACAATACAAAATAGAATCAGTTAACTAAACCATAACTATTATCAAAACATTGCTTATTCATCTTCAAATTGTCTCTAATTATTAGTATGGTAGAGTTACGTCAAGTTTGACTTTTAGTTGCAATTTTCATCTAATATTCGTTAATGACATATTTTTTGTCTTAAGTTCACCAACAACCATAGTAGATTTAGCCTATGACTTTATTAAAATTACCAAATCGACGACTTTAATACTCACTAGACCAGTAGTTCCTATTAGTATAAGGAAACGTGTCAAGTCGAAATATAAAAATGCTTTAAAAAATTAAAAGTTGACTATCGAATTTAAATTTATTAAATTTATCAAATATTAGAAGTAAATGACATTTAAATACCGAATTTAAAAAAGAATGATCGTATATGCGTCTAACAGGACCGTATTTCAAGCAAAAATACGAATGAAAATTTCAAATGAGATTGGATAAATTTTACTATCCTAGGAGTATTACATTACTTGTGAAAAAAGAAAGAAAACTCGATAAAAAGTAAAATAAGGAAATAAATAAAAAATAGCACAACAACTAATACTGGCAAATAGCGGAATATTATTTATTTACAATTAATTAAACTCCCACATAATTAAATGAATCGCGTAAAGAAATTAATCCGGTTCGAGATACATAGAGTTTAAAAGCGCTACGCTGCTAAGCCTTGGTGGGGCAGAGGCGTGGTAGACCGGCCCCTCCCTTTCCCCTAAAAACCAACAGCTCAGCCAAAATTTTTTTCACAATCTATCTACTTCACATGAAATGAAACTTCCCCTTCCTCCGCCCCTCTCCTCTCCCGGATTCTCCCCCCAGTGACTCGGCCACCGCCTTCTGGCGATTTTCTCCGCCCCGCCTACATTTTGCTTGCTGATTTTCCACCAATTTCTGGTTCTTTATCACTAGATTTACACTCTGCTGCTGATGTTCTGACTCTCTGCCGCCACTTCTTTATAATTTCATCTACAGATATATTTATACATAAATACATTGTTTCCGCCGCGACTTTGAATTGAGGATATATATTTATAATGACGACTGAAGGAGCCGATTCTCGATTTGCTGCTTCTGAGGATGGTTCGCAGAATCAATCTCCTTCCCCGCGCAAATCTCCGCCGCCGGAAGGTGTGTAATATGTCTGCTTTATTTTTTGTGCTTTGCGAGAAAAAAAAAAGTGCATTTTCTGATCTGTTTGTTTCCTGGCGATTTTTCGTTGGTGGAAATGTCATATGTATAATCCACATTGCCTTGTGTTCTTAGCCGGCGGTGCAATTCCGGGATAAGGCGTGATAGTTGACGTTAGCTAATACTGATACTGTGCGGTGATAGTTGTGTTTGGTTAAACCTGTGACCCTAGGGATTTTGGAATGCTTGAAAATTGCTGGCTAAATATTTTTGCGCAAATTGTAATAGAAAAGAGTCTTTGGAAAGACTGTTCAAAGTAGTCATCTCTTTCTTTTTCTTTTTTTTTTTTTTTTTGGGAAAAAATTTACAGGGTGTTTTGGGAAAACCTGTAACTGGCGAAGTCTCATTGCGACGCGTTTTTTAAAAACTACTGCCAAAAGCTCAACTTATTTTAGCAATTAATTGATGAAATAAAAAAAGGAAATGTCAACTTTTTCACAGCTCATTATGTGCTGTTAGTTATTTGAGTATTTCTTGAGGTGGAACAATATTGACTCCAACTTTGATGTCTACTGGTAAATGACAGTGCTGAGAGTAAATTTTTGGCAAATTTAGCACAACTAAATGGAAGTAAAACAATAGGGATTCTGTGATAATGTAGAAGCCAAGAGATGATTAAGGTAAAAAGTTGGTAAACTGTGATTATATCTTATGTATTGCAGTACATGAATGGTCAGCAATGCATAAAATAAAACATCTCTGAGTGCAGGCACATAGATAAACTACATGACAAAACCAATGAAGGGAATCATTTATCCATGGTTTTGCTCCTCCCTTTTATTCTGTTAATTTAGTACAGACAATTTGTACATATATTATGTCTCCATAACACAATTTCGTCATTAAACAAATAAACTTTCTTTGAGTTGTTATAGGTTCTTTCAACCATTCCCCATGACATATTCATTGATGACGGTAATGCATTATTTGGTTACGTAGTCTGTTGACCTGGTTAAAGCCTTTCTGACCATCTTTGGTTTTAGTTAGTGTGTTTGGGGGATAGAAGCAGGAGGTGGTGAAGACCCTGTGGACGTATTAAATCTCTTCAGATTCATTTTCTAGAAAGTTTTGTTGGTTCTCTGCTTGGAGAAACCCAACTTTTCATGCCTGATAAACCATTTGCATCTGGAATGAAATAATTTTTTTCCCAGGGTAAATGATTGCTCACACTTGGGGTGCTTCCTATTTTCTCATGAGATTGAAAGACATCAATATTGAAGTTTTGGTGTATTTGGAAAATTTTGACCTTCACAGTCTCATTTCTTAAATTCTTCCATGAAGTTTCACTTCCAGAACTTCAACTGCAAATGTACAACTTGTATAAATTTCAATGCAGAAGCACATGTTTGGTTATTTTTGCTAAGGGGCGGCTTGGTTGGATGCGAAGAATCGGAATTGGTATGAATGTGATAGTAGTATGGAATGACAACGAATTGTTAATTTGGAATGAGAATGATTGTTTGGGGCTTGGTTGGTTTTCTGGAATGCATTTCTCCCTCAACATTTCCCTTCCACACCCACCTCCTCCTCCACCTCCCACCGCCAACTCTTCTATCCCCTCCCTCCTCTCACCGCCAAACTCCCTTCTCCCTCTCATCACAACTCCTCTTCCATCTACCCTTCACACAACCACAAACCCAAAAACAAACCCCCATTCTTCCCCCATCTTCTTCCTCCCCTCTGACCCATCTTCTCCCTTTTCTCTTTTACACCCTTCCATCACTGCTGCGAACTGAGGGAGAGAAATTTCGTCTCGTGGTGCCGTCGAGGCAAATTGGAAAGGTTATTGGAAGCGAAGGCCATCGAATTTAGAAGATTCGAGAACAGAACAGACCAAAGCTAAGTCTTGAGTGCCCTTGACGCGCCGCCTCTGCTTCGCTGTCACCTTCTCGAGGACGCTTCAGGTTGTTCGAATGTTGCTGATATTCAAACCCTGACAGCGTTGCCGTAGTAGGAGCCGGAGAGAAATTGGTGCGGATAATAATTAGAAGAAATGAGGGAGAGATAGAGAAAGATGCCTGAAGAATAGGAAGGGGGAGGAAGGTGAAGAATTGATTCCAAAATTCTCAATCCCACCAAATTAGTAGGGAATGAGTCAATCCCACCTTTGTAGGAATGAATCTACTGTTTTCATTGTCATAGTAGCAACTAAGCATCCTTTTTTAAAAAAATTGGAATGAATCCCATTGATCCATTCCGATTCCATTAAACCAAGCAGCTCCTAACTTTTTACTTTGATTTTCCAGATCATGAAGAGAAGCCTATTCATCTCAAGTTTCTTTTATCGAATGCTGAAGCGGGGTCCATTATTGGAAAAGGTGGCTCAACAATAAATGACTTCCAAACGCAGTCTGGTGCACGGATACAATTGTCACGCAATTTTGAGTTTTTTCCTGGAACTTCTGATAGGATTGTTATGGTATCTGGAACAATCGATGATGTACTCAAGGCAATTGATCTTATTCTCACCAAAGTTCTTGACGAGGTAACATCACCTACTTGGATTCAATTTTATACACTTTCTGATAGTTGTGAATTACAGAAATTAACTCTTTTCTCTGGCAGTTTTATGTTGAAGAAGGTGGAGATGAAGATCCACGCCTTAGGGTGAGGCTGGTTGTCCCTAATGGTTCTTGCGGTGGAATCATTGGAAAGGCAGGAACTATTATAAAGTATGGGATTATCCTATCTCTGTTCCTGTTTTTAGTGTTTCAAAGCATTTTGATGGAAATTTTGTGTCAGTTGTTGATTGAGAAGCTTGAAGGGCCATAAGTTTTGGCAATATTTAATTATCATGATGTTATCCAATGGACATATTTAGTGTCTTTTAGAGATTGGGTGGTCAGGTTATACATTAGGCAATTAGATGAGCGGCTTACAAGCTCATTTTAGAAAATAGGTTGAGATATACCTAATGTTTTCTGTGATGTTAGATATTATACTTGCTTGTCAAAATGGATAGACATGTTTACGTTTCTCTGCATCACTGATTGATCATGATTCAATTTCTTTGCTTTAGTTGGGAAGATTCATCATGGAATCAGATTATTGGACTGCTGACTTGCTTATGGGTTAAGCATAAGTGCGCTAATATTTTATTCAAAATACTGGATCTGTCCCTGTGAAAAAAGTATTTGGTGATTAGGAATTATGCAGATGTGGGCATTTAAGTTTGATAATGCCATTACATATATGCATGAAATTTTCTTTTAGTTTATTTTTCTTTTCTTTTAATTCTTAGATGAAAAGAAGGAAGGGGGGGGGGGATGTGGAGTTCGATAGTTGATCTGATGAGGTCCAGATTCCCAGTTTATGGGACAGCAGGTGGTCTAATTGTTGTGATTTTCAAGGTGTATAAGAGAGATAAATCTTGGTTTTGTGGGGTAATATTTTGTACGGCTTAATCTAGAATGACAATTTCAACTTTCCTACTTTTGCAGGTTTTGTTCCTCACAATTTTGTTCTGTCTCTTTTTCTCCAACCTTGATTTTTATGTTTAATTGGTTGCAAATTGAGTTCTTTCCTTAGAGGGCAAAGGATGAGTGGATCTGTTAGTAGGAGGTTTGGAATTTTTGCTGTTCTATGTGTGGTGGTATTTGTCATCAGCTATTATAGATTTGGTGAAGTCCATTACATTCTGAGTTCTCAATATGTTTATTCTCCTGTAATTGGATTGGTGTAGGTTTATTTTAGTTGTTTGCTTTCGTTCTTAACTTGCGACTGGGATTTATGCAATCCTTGGATAAATAATTTTCTATAGTTCAGAATAAGCAAATACGTTAAAATTTGTTACTCCTCACTTTTTGCACTAGAAGAAGGAGAGGCCGATTCCTGGCTCTATTTTGTTATTCCAAATCCTAAAACATTCTTTTGGATGTAGGCTTGATATGTGATTATGATTCCAATTCTCATTTTTTAGCCAATTCTCGTTACTAATTATGCTAATGGTTTCATCGCACCTCTAAGGTCGCTAATGGAAGATTCTCGAGCAAACATAAAAATATCCCCCCTAGATAGCAGTTTCCCTGGCCTATATGATAGGCTAGTAACTGTGAATGGAACTCTAGGGGAACAGATGCGGGCCATTGAGTTGATTCTGTTGAAGTTGGCTGAAGATCCTCATTATCTACAATCTGTCAATGCACCATTTCCTTATGCAGGTACTCTTTTATCTGGAAAAGTGTTTAATTGTCTTGATTTATGGTTGGACTATGCACAAGCATCACACCAGTTTTGGATCCAGGCTCTTTAAAATGTCCTCTCATTTTCATGTCTTGGGTCTCAGCTTATCTATTTATATATGCATCTGGATCTTAAAGACAGTTTCGATGTAGGGCCAAATAGGCCTTGTGTTTCGTTTTTTTTTAACTAAGTCTCGTTGCTAGCATCATAATCAGTTTCCACAGTCAATATTTAGTATTTATTTTCTTTGGCAATATAAATCATTCAATGAGAGATGAAGGATGCAATGAAATGTGTCCCTCATTACTGCGATGGTGAACTTTTAAATGCTTTGCATATATGCAATTCTGTTACTTTTAAACATTCAAATCTTAGCTTGCAGTGACTGTATTGTATTTGCTTTTAAGTTCTGAAAGGCTTCCTTTTCTAATAAAAGGTGGTCTTCTGGATCTATACTGAGGGTCCTGTACTTGGTTTAATTTTGTAGTTGACATGTTTCAGTATGTATCCTTTTGAGGATTTACTACCTCATGATAAGCAAGTTTCTAAGGAATTTCTTGCCAAAATGACATTGAGTTTTTGTGCCTTTCGAGACGTAACTGAAGGTTTGGGCATGTCTTATTTTAGTGAATTTCACACTTGAGGATCTAAATATTCCTAAGAAGTTAATTGATGATCAGTTTTAATTCACTGATTTTTTTCTGATAATGTTTAGTTGTCTGCACTCTCAACAAGATTGTCTACTTTGTTTGTCCCTTCTACTTTGGTTCTTGGTAATGGTTAGAGCTTATTTTGTAAGTATTAGCTTGTTTACTTCTGTAGTTTCAGTGATTGGCTACAATGGGATGAACTATGCACCAAATGGAGCTGGGGGTAAATTCCAGAATACGAGGTACCAGAACAAGGTATATCTCTTCAAGTTACATTTGAGATCTTATTCTTTCTGTGTTCTCTGTTATACCTCAGTTTTTTTTAAGACCTAAATCTGTTGCTTTTCAGTATGATGTGGGTGAGTTTTGCTCTTACGAAGACTGCTAGTAATGTACATGAGTGACACTTATAATGAATTGTAGAGTGCGTGATTAGATCTGGGAGATCAATGGGAATAGAAATGAATACATCAGGAAATGATGTTGAACTATGTCTGATTTTATTGGGTGACAAGTATGGCATGTAGCTTTGTGGGGAGTTGCACTTTAAGGGTGTGAGCTAAAGTCTCTGAAAGATTTATGCATCTTTATCAATTGGTGCAGGGAACTGGAATTGATCATCATAATCCTCTTTCCACTCCTGTTATCTGCTTTGGCTTTTATTGCTATGAGTCCCCCCCTCTCTCCCCCCCTAATATTTGTCGAGTTTACATCTTTTGGTATGTGACAGGGTAATCCGCAGGATGACAGGAGTGATTCAGTGACAATTGGCGTTGCAGATGAGCGCATAGGGTTAGTTGTTGGTCGTGGTGGAAGGAATATCTTGGAAATTAGTCAGGTAAGCCTTTTGTTGTTATTCTTTTCTTGTGATTTCTCCGTAAGCGTGAATTTGTTACTTTCTCCTGTTTTTGCAGTTTGAGCTAATCTGGCTAAATGCTCTTTTGCAGCTAAGCGGGGCGAGAATTAAAATATCTGAAAGGGGCGATTTCATGTCTGGGACATCTGATAGGTAGGATACAGAGTTTTTGTATCTGGGTAGCAATTCCTTAAAACCTTAAACATTTAAAACTTGGTGTACTTATGCAGGAAAGTAACTATCACCGGATCGCAAAGAGCAATTCGCGCAGCTGAAGCTATGATTACTCGTAAAGTATCATCTGTCATGGATAGTTGATGAAGCAGGTCACAGAATTTTTCCCAGATGAGTGTTGTTTTTTCGAGGGTTCTGTTAGTGTTCCTACCCGGTCAAATTGCACATTTGGTGACTACTTAATTCAATTCTGGGCAACTCTAGTGCTGTGAATTTGTGGGAAGCTCTCAGTGCTAGACAAGGAAATGACCTTTTTTCTTTAATCATTTATATTCGTGGAAAGTTTTTACATTAATCTTGTTAGAGTAAGGAACGAGAACTGCTTCCTTGAATGGAATATAAAAATTATAGCTATTTAATACATATGAATAGAGTAATTCTTTAAAATGTCGAGCTCTGACTCTGAGGTGTACGGTACGGAATCTAGGCTTGGGAGTGAAATTTTGAGGATTCCTCGTTGTTAAAATGAAGTTCTTTTACGTCTTTTTTATCTCCCCAAAGGGTATTCCTATTTTATGAAGTAATTCCAAACACAGATTAGGGGATCCTTGATCTGGGCAGGAAAGATTAGTTGATGATATTTAAAGCTAATAGTGGCAAAATAGGTATTTAATTGACAAATTTAATTATATGTTTAGGAATGGAGCCTATGTAACTATGAATAACTAGCGGAGTAGTTGTACTTCTACAGACGTGACCCCCCGCATTTTATTTTGGAATTACAGATTTTAAAGAAAAAATTGTTTGCATGGCATGATGATTGATGGATGATGTCCCATCACATGCATGCAGAATCCAGCACTTCAAGGCTCGTCACCTTCATGATTGCCACCGGATCCCGAACCATATCCAGACCCATAACCGGATCCACTCCCCGAGCCATAGCCAGAGCCGTTGCCTCCTCCTCCTCCTCCACCTCCACCACCTCCGCCTCCACCCCCACCACCTTCTCTCCCACCACCACTTCCATATCCCGAACCACTGCCGCTTCCGTAACCTGAACCACTCCCAGCACCATTACCTCCGCCTCCTCCTCCACCTCTACCACCACCTCCACCTCCGCCTCCGCCTCCACCACCACCGCCTTTTCCCATTCCACCTCCTGACCCATACCCTGAGCCGGAACCAGACCCGTATCCTGATCCAGAGCCATAGTTACCAGACCCTGATCCTCCCCCACCACCTCCACCTCCACCTCCTCCCCCACCACCTCCACTACTGTAATATCCCTCGTCGTAACCGCCATACCCAGAACCACTCCCTGATCCATATCCAGAACCATAGCCTGAGCCTGAACCAGATGAACCACCCCCGGATCCCCCTCCTCCTCCTCCTCCACTACCACCACCTCCCCCTCCTCCACCTCCAATGCCACTAACGCCCACCTTTCCAGGTCGTGCAGCTAGAGCAAGATCCACAAAATGCAGAACCAATATTGCAAAGGCTATCAACTTAGTATTGGCCATTGCACACTCTCCCAACTCAACTGCCAAATAAAAACCACTAGGATCGATCGTATAAAAGTTGGGAGTGTGAAGATTTGTAGTACGATATATGTATCAGGATGTATTGTAACCAAGAACCACAAACTAATTAGAGAGAACGGGACTTGAGTTTGGGTATGGGTGAGAGCTAGCTAACCTAGTGGTGGCTTTATATAGGTGTTTCCGTGGTGAGGTTGGTACGGGTTTTTCTAGTAGCTTCTGTTATGGAGGATTGGGAAGGCAAAATGGAAAAGGTTTTCTCCTTTAGTGAGTGATGAGTGATGATAGTGGTGTTGGTGGCATTAGAGGCGAGTGATAATGGGTTGCCCAGTCCTGTCATCCCTTCATGCAAAGCTCTCTATAAAGTCTCCCACTTTTGACTTGAGCCTCTCAACAAATTCACATAGGATTGGATTGGATTGACATTAACCATTCTGCACGAAGAATGCATCGTCCCTTTCCCATTGCTCAAGTCGCATGATTACGAAGAATGGGAAAAAATAATTCATATGTAAAATATTGAGTGATTGAAAGTGATCTGATACCACGATAGAAATAGAAGTTGTTCAAGTTAAAAAAATATAATTTTATTGATTCATTTGTTTGTTCCATTTTACAATTGAATTATATATATAGAAATTTAATATTAAGCTAATGAGGTTAGCCTATTTAAATTGGTTCAAAAATTTTTAAATTTTATCATCGCTAATCTAAAATGATTAACTCAAATTATTAATAATATATGAGATTGAAATTTATATATACGACACTCAAATTATAAAGCAACAATGTAGAACAGGTATATATTGGTTTTGTAGCGGGAAATATTAAGGAAAATTGATGAGAAGAGGAACTAGCATGCATGGTGTGGAGGAAATCCTATAATTTGATCCCACCAAACACGACGCACTAAGTGGCCAGTTGGTTATCAATAAAACGATGGGTATAATCGAAGGTGTAAGTGGTGGGTACCTGAGGAATTTTGTTTTGACATGTAATTGTAAGCTTCAATTGGGAGGCCACCTGTCATGTTATTATGGTTATGGAGGATATCAACATTTGTGGTGGCCGCTGTGTAGGGCTGTAAATGAACTGAGCCGCTCGTGAGCTATTCGCGAGCCGGCTCGGTCAAAGCTTGGCTTGAGTTCGGAGTTGACCGAGCTCGAGCCGAGCTCGAGCTCGGCTCGCTAAGGTAACAAGCCGAGTTCGAGCCTGTAATATATAGGCTTGTTAGGCTCGACGAGCCTAACGAGCTTATATATTATATTTATATTTATTTTATAATATTAAATATTTTTAATATTTTTAAAATTTTTCGTTTTGTAAGCAAGTAACTATCCTTTAACCCAAATCCTAATTCATTTCTCCCCCAAAAATCGGATAAGTGGGGCGATTTTTTGCCCCACAATCGCACATTTCATTCGATGTTTGGCTTAAAAATTGGAAAGTATGTCCGATTTTTTCACATTCGTATATTTATATAATTGTCTTCACATGAATGGATGTAGACGTTTCTGGACGTGGTGCTAGTTATTTTTGACGTGGTGCTAGTGTTACGAGACGTGGTGGACTATCTTTGTGAAAAAAAATCAGTTTAAATTCATATGATGTAGACGATTATGGACGTGGTTCTAGTTGTCTTTGACGTGGTGGGTTGTATTTGAGAAAAATAACTAGCTTAAATTCACATGAATGGATGTAGACGTTTATGGACGTGGTGCTAGTTATTTTTGACGTGGTGCAAGTGTTATGAGACGTGGTGGACTGTCTTTGTGAAAAAAAAATTTAGTTTAAATTCACATGAATGGATGTTGACGTTTTTGGACGTGGTTCTAGTTGTCTTTGACGTGGTGGGTTGTCTTTGAGAAAAAAATATCTTAAATTCACATGAATGGATGTAGACGTTTCTGGACGTGGTGCTAGTTATTTTTGACGTGGTGCTAGTGTTATGAGACGTGGTGGACTGTCTTTGTGAAAAAAAAATTAGTTTAAATTCACATGAATGGATGTTGACGTTTATGGACGTGGTTCTAGTTGTCTTTGACGTGGTGGGTTGTTTTTGAGAAAAAAATAGCTTAAATTCACATGAATGGATGTAGACGTTTCTGGACGTGGTGCTAGTTATTTTTGACGTGGTGCTAGTGTTATGAGACGTGGTGGACTGTCTTTGTGAAAAAAAATTAGTTTAAGTTCACATGAATGGATGTTGACGTTTATGGACGTGGTTCTAGTTGTCTTTGACGTGGTGGGTTGTCTTTGAGAAAAATAACTAGCACCTTGTTAAGTATGTTTTAATTCTATTGTATTAAAATGTACTTAACAAGGTGCTAGTTATTAAAACATACTTAACAAGGTGCTAGTTATTTTTCTCAAAGACAACCCACCACGTCAAAGACAACTAGAACCACGTCCATAAACGTTAACATCCATTCATGTGAATTTAAACTAATTTTTTTTTTTCACAAATACAGTCCACCACGTCTCATAACACTAGCACCACGTCAAAAATAACTAGCACCACGTCCAGAAACGTCTATATCCATTCATGTGAATTTAAGCTATTTTTTTCCCAAAGACAACCCACCACGTCAAAGACAACTAGAACCACGTCCATAAACGTCAACATCCATTCATGTGAATTTAAACTAATTTTTTTTTCACAAAGACAGTCCACCACGTCTCATAACACTAGCACCACGTCAAAAATAACTAGCACCACGTCCAGAAACGTCTACATCCATTCATGTGAATTTAAGCTATTTTTTTCTCAAAGACAACCCACCACGTCAAAGACAACTAGAACCACGTCCATAAACGTCAACATCCATTCATGTGAATTTAAACTAATTTTTTTTTTCACAAAGACAGTCCACCACGTCTCATAACACTAGCACAACGTCAAAAATAACTAGCACCACGTCCAGAAACGTCTACATCCATTCATGTGAAGACAATTATATAAACATATACGAATGTGAAAAAATGGGACCTACTTTCCAATTTTTAAGCCAAACATCGGATAAATGTGCGATTGTGGGGCAAACTTCACATTTTCTCCCAAAAATCGAATAAATGAGGCGATTTTTCGCCCCATTTTCGCACATTTCGTCCGATTTTTGGATTAAAAATTGCATTTTGGGTCCGATTGTTTGTTCTGCTATCGCAAATTACCGGCGATTTTTCATGCAAACTTCACATTTTCTGTTTTTAAGGGCATTTTAGGCATTTTTTCAATTTTTTTGTGTTACAAATAACAAATTTGTGCTACAAATAGTAAGATCCTAAATTTTTGGATAAATTTAATGAGCACTTTGTCAAACTCAAAATCAAGCTTGGCTCGCGAGCTCGAGCTCAAGCTTCACAATTCTTAAACGAGCTCGAGCTCGAGCTCGAGCTCCAAAAAATGAGCTCGAACGAGCTCGAGCTCGAGCTCGAGCCCATTCATATTTAAGCGAGTCGAACTTGAACATAGGCAAGTTCGAGCTTGGCTCGGCTCGTTTACACCCCTACCGCTGTGTACAGCACGGCCCCCTCTTCTCCCACTCTGCGACTAATACGGATTGCTAGCTTTCTAGTGCTTATGTCATCAAATCATACCATATTCTTCTCTGCACAGTGTTTTCATCTTCTAAATGTTCCCTCCTCATTGCTCTTCAACTCGTCCAGCCACAATCGAATGCTTCTCATTGGTCTCATTGTCCGTTCTTACTAAATAATGGGTTAACGAATCACTTTATCCATAAAAGTCAAACCGTTAATCAATGAATATTTTTATAAAAAAATATTAAAAATATTAATAAAATATAAGAGATTAAAAGTATTTTTTTAAATTAATTAGGACCAAAAGTGATACAAAATTTATTGTAAATGATCAAATTTATAATTTGGCCAATTATTTTTTTTGAGGATTTTTATTGTTTAAAAATTATCAAAAATATATGAAAATAAAATAATAATGAAAAAATAAATTATAAAAAAAAATAATCAATTAAAATTATGTTGTCAATGTATATGTGGTGAATGTATATAAATTAACATTAATTTTAATATATAAAAAATAATTAAAATTTGTCACAAACCGATAATCATAAGACATTTCAAGTGATCTCTTACCATAAATTATATCTATTATTATATATATTTACAACTCAATTTAAATTTAAAAAATTGATGAGTTATAATAACCTATTTTACGTATTAGATTAACCACTAAATCCATAACCATATACAACCCATTTTATAGCTATTTTTCTCAAAAACATTCATTCATTGAGGGCAACCATATTGGTATCAATAGTGATGGGAATTTCTATTGATCCGCTCTGTTTCATTCGGATCACATTGGTTCAAACAAAATGGATTGGAGCAGCATTGATCCGTCGTTTTTTATTTAAAATTTAAAAATAAATAAATAAGTTTTAAATTATTAAAATAATTTCAACCCAGGTCATATGGGTTTACTAATACAAGTCAGTTCAAGTACCAAAAATAAATTACTTGGAAACACAATAATTTTAGATTTATTTTTTAAAAAATTATTTTATTTTGACGGATACGGGCCGACCCTCAATCTGAATTATTGATCCGAGCGACGGATCGACACTGAGGCCCGTACAAAATGGCTTCTCTTTTTAATTCTTTGTTTTTTTTTTTTTTTTTCCTAGGATTCACATAGGAAAAAACCTTCCATTGCGACACTCTTCTAAACCCTAAGATCGCCCTACTAAGGTACTAACTCCATTGCTGGTGTCAGAGGAGCTCCGATGGCGGTAAGAATCTCATACGTTTCTTCTATCATTACATAGATATTACTTCGGTTTATGAGCTTGTATAGTCGTCGATCGAGGATTTGTAATTAGATTCGTTTTTTTGGTTTGACGTCTTTGGTTTCAGTTCGAAAATCATGTCATTCGAACCTAGGGTTTTGATTTGTGCATTCTACTCGTTCCCAATCTATGCGTTTGACTTGCTTGGTTGAATTTAAATTTATGCGGGCATTATCTTTGCAGACTGTACCGGTTAATCCTAAGCCTTTCTTGAACAATCTTACTGGGAAGCCTGTTATGGTGAAACTGAAGTGGGGGATGGAGTATAAAGGTACAGTTAGTTTGTCTGTCTGGTGATAGATCTTTTAGGCAATTTGATTATAGTAAACTTTTCTGGAAGATTTAACTCTTCACATTTTCTGCTCCTTTTCAGGTTACCTTGTCTCTGTGGACTCTTACATGAACTTACAGGTGTGGAAATGAATATGATGCTTATAGACAACTGCAGTTATTTTGTGATGAAGATAGCCTGTAGTTTAAATTTGAGTGCTAACAAAAATAATAGTTTGAAGCTTTTATGGTTTTAGTTGTATATGAATTTGATATTTCCCTGATTTAGTTTCTAGTTTCTTGTGATGGATTTTGTTAATTTGTTTTGTTAAATTTGCCTTTAGCTGGCGAATGCTGAGGAGTATGTTGATGGAGAGAGTAGGGGAAGCCTCGGAGAGATCCTGATCAGGTTATTTTCATATGCTGATACTCTTTACTCAATTTGTAGAATATAAAAGCTCATCTGCTGTTTGATTGTTTCCTCAGAAATATGTGTCTATATATGGAGGTTTATACTGTTAAGTAATTGCATTTGTTTGTAATCCGGAATTGAGTCTAAAGTTGGTATCTTGCTTTAAGTGATTATTTTTTTTGCATGAATATGATGTTGTCCTGTAATACCCTCTATCAAGATCTGGTATTCACCTTACGTGTTTTCTGGTAATTTAGGGGTATTTTACTTCTTCAGAATTTCTATTCACTAAATGGTTGCTATTTGTTTCAAATTGCTTTTTAGTAGTTGATTCAGTCATTAAATGCTTCAGGTATTTGTTCTCGTTTTTGCTCCCCCTCCTCCCCTTCTTTATCTCAGGGATATAACTTTTTTCTTCTGTGGATGTTCTTCAGATGTAACAATGTCCTCTATCTTCGCGGCGTCCCAGAGGATGAAGAAGTAGAGGATGCTGCTGACTGAGATTAGTAATTTGCTGTGGTGTAATGAGGAGCTCGGGATATCGAATCTTCTGTTTTATAAACATTCAAGATGAAAGATGTAATGCAATTTTAGCATTTCCAAAATTTGATCATTGATTAGCAGTTAATGCCTTACTGCTTCATGAGTTACCTCAGGGACCGTGGTGGCCTAGTTTGTTGAGGAATTCTGATTTTCATGTGTGAAACAAATCTTTAGTGCTAATAGTGTTGAATCCTTGCATTAAAAATTAAACCATTTGCCAAAACATGAGCACACTTGAGCTCTACCTTGTCATTTTGTTCCCTTGATTACAATTAGAACCTTCCCCTCGAGACAAGAATCTTAACTACAGTAACATGTACATAATGAGGATCCAATAAGCATCCAATTGACGATGTTTCTCCCAGTTACATGCTTGAAACTAGCTGCTGGGCTTCTTTTCTTGTTCGATGTTTAAGGATCAGTAGTTTGAAGCCCATTACAACATTAATTCCCAGCATGCTTTCCTTTTTTCAGGCACTGTGTGTAGTGTCGGCAGTTAGCAGCTTGGAGCTGGAGGGCTAGTACGTTTGAATTGGTGGTATTACAATTAGCGTACTCTATACATGTAAAATGACCATAAATGTAAATATGGAAAATGGAGCATTTTTTCTATGCGTGCAAATTAATTAATCCTAACCGAAGCTATACCGATGTAGTCAAGTAACATGTAAAGTAGACTCCAACCAAACATAAATAAAAAGAAAAAACGCCAGTTCTTATTTTCTCGTGTTACGCTGGTATCACCGTCGAAAACGGTATTGTTTTTTCTGGACAGATCACCACAAATCTTGGGGAAGATCCCAAATTGCCCGCTTTCTTCAGATCCCAATTTCCCAGTAAGCTTCTTCTGATTCTTCACCAGTCCTCTTATATTCTTCTTCTGTTTCTGTTTCTCTTTTTTGATTGATGGGTTCCAGTTTCGTATACTTCGAAATCATAGGTCCTATGGTTGTTGTTTCCGCATAATTGATTCATTAGCCATGGTGGAGTTTCATCCTAATGTGGGTTCTTTCTATTGATGGGTTTTACTCCCTTGCCTTCACTTATTAGAATTGGCGCCTCATTGGATACTTTGGAAATTTGTGAGGAAGTAATGCAACCCATATCCGTGATTGAATTTTAGTAAATTTGATATGTTTGGTCATCTCATCTGGGTAATTGTTCGTTTAAGAAGCTGGTGACAATCACTTGGGAGCTTTTCTGGGATTTTCTTCTGATTAGTATAGCCACTGAAATGATCTAAAAACTAATTCTTAAATCTTTTCAGATCATTGGTTTGATTCTACAGTATGTACATTCTTCTATCTCATTTCTCTCTTGTTCTGCATAATCTTGAACTTGTACTTCAATATTTCGGCCTTTCTTTCTCTGTCTGAACAAGAAATGAATCTTGTTTTCTCTAAAAATATAAAAATGAATCATTTTTTTGCAAGGATCCATATAAATGTTTTTTGTTCCCTCATGTTTGAGTAAATTCCAAGTTACAGATCTAGACTTAGGAAGAACTACATTCACCTTTTATATATAATTTGTTTGAACTGTCGATTAGCACCCATTTATATGAATCCAATGAACAATCTTCCCTAGGTGTGTGTTATGGAATTATTATTATTTTTTTCTTCTAGCACTATTTTTCGTGGCTTTTCTGGTCTTGCTTTCGCCTTGTGCTTGTTAGCCTTTTCATCTTCTTCCATGCTTTTCACTCAATTCAATAGTCTGAACCTATTTGAGACTTGTGAACAGGGAGAAAGCTCTTATGGGAACAGAGAGCCAAATTTGGCATTTGAATGTATCTTATGATCAGTGGGTTACCGTCCCTGTTCCTGGTCCACGCCCGGCTGCTCGCTATAAGGTATGATTGCATTGTTAACTGTCTCCTAGGTCCTTCAAACTGGTGAAATCAGATTGCTCTTATTTTTTGTTATTTAGACTGGTTGAAGATGATGATCTTAAATTTCCAGTTGTTTTTTTGATGCTTGATATATTTGCAACTTTTGTTTTGTCTAATCTCTATCTTACAGTTCTTTCCCTTTTACTTTTAGCATGCGGCAACTGTAGTTGATGGAAAGTTATATATTACTGGTGGAAGTCGTAATGGTCGGTACTTGTCCGATGTCCAGGTAATATTGATGACAGCACTCCTACTAAAGCTTATTTACATGATGTTAATTTCGACTACTATAATGTTATCACTTTGCAGGCTTTTGATCTTAAGAGTTTGACATGGTCCACTATAAAGTTGAACTCGGAACTTGATACAGTTAAGGTTATTGATGGCATTCAACTTGAAGGCATTCCTGCAATAGCTGGCCACAGTATGGTGAGATATAGACCTACGATGGTTTTTCCTGATAGTCACACCTTGTGTCACTATGCAAATTTATTTTATTGAAATTTTAATTTTGACTTAAATATATTTTTCCTCTAGATGATTGAGATTTTTCTTGAATACATTACATGTACAGATAAAGTGGCAAAACAAACTACTGCTTATTGCTGGATATCCAAAGAATGCTTCTGATGGAGTAACAGGTTTTTTTTTGTTTTGTTTTGAGAGCACATTTTGTTGAAGAAGAACCTCAAGACATGTTAATTCATACTGTTCTGATCAATTGATGCAGTTCGCTTTATTGATCTTGAAGCAAATCATTCTGGTATCATACAGACTAATGGAAAAGTTCCTGTGAGTGTTTTGTTACACTAATACTTATTTGTGCCATAGTATCTGTCCTTTCCTCTTTCATTGACTGTTCTTGTGTTATCTAAAGTAATTTAAATCAATGCTAAGAGCACAGGTTTAAGCCACTTTTCTTTCCTATATGTTGATACTCAGGGTTAGGTTATGGTATTGTTAACATTTAGGGCTGTTGCTTGTAGGTAGCTCGTGGTGGACAATCCATTACATTGCTGGGTTCTAAACTTCTAATGTTTGGTGGAGAAGACGGGCTGAGACGACTTCTCAATGATGTTCACATTTTGGATCTGGAGACCATGACTTGGAGTGTTGTGGAGACAACGTAAGTGTCTAAGAGTTCCTGACTAATGTTTTCTTGCTTATGTGGGAATATTCCATCACTTTGTGTTCGCTTTGATAGGCAGACACCTCCAGCTCCAAGATTTGATCATGCAGCAGCAGTACATGCAGGACGCTACCTATTAATTTTCGGTGGTTGCTCTCATTCAGTCTTTTATAACGATCTCTATGTTCTGGACTTGGAAACAGTAGGTTCTTTTAGTTTTATTTTATTAAGTTTTTAGTTCTTCATGGCTGATTATGATTTTCTCCTGTAAAGTTTAGTTTGGTCAGTCACTCAAAGTTTGAGTCACTTCCATCTTTGAATGCCATAATTTAGTTGTCTAAATTTTGGTTATCTGAGACTTGTGAGTATATTTGTGTGCTTTGTATAAGGAGACTGCCTATAGTAGTTGCAAGAGGCCACTCAAGAATTATTTTATTTGTGGGCATTAATAATCCCATCACATCCTATTCTATCAATTGTCTGGTTGCACATGTCTGTACATGATTTTCTTGGAAATGTTTCATTTGCAGACTCCAGTTGATCTGCTTCTTTTTCTTTGGGTTGGGGTGGGGGGGGGGGGGGGGGGGGGGGGGGTAGTTGTGGTAAATTGAAGATAACCCATTACAGCATATCCCTGTATCAATCATGGAGCACTTATTTGCATTTGAAATTACAGTTGGAATGGTCCCAGCCAGAAATTCAGGGGGAATTGGTAAGACCAAGGGCTGGTCATACTGGTGTTACCATTGATGAAAATTGGTACATAGTTGGTGGTGGAGATAACAAAAGTGGTATAAATTTCTTCAGATCTTGTATTTATTTGATTTGTTGATCTATTTGTTTTTTATGCTTTAAGTTAACAATGTTAATGAAGTTGAACATCTGTTCGTAGGTGCTGAAGAGACTCTTCTCCTGAATATGTCCAAGCTATCTGTGTCAGTTTTAGCCAGTGTAAAGGGGAGGGAGCCATTAGCCAGTGAGGTTATCTTCTTTTGCCTAGATTCCCTCTTCTTTTATCATATCATTTGAGTACACCACCATATTGATGCACATTATGCAAATACCGGGGTTGTTACGATTGCAAGATAAACTGTTATTATATATGACGAGCATAGGTTTTTTTGATATGTGACTTGAATAATTTATATCAATTTAATTTAATTTTTCTTTTCTTGTTCTCTTTTTAACAATGCCATAGTTAATGGAGCTTCATATCCAGATATATGCATTAATTAAGGAAAGGAGGTTGATTTAGTTGTGACTTGAGCTGTAGTAAATGATGAGAAGTGACCATCTTAACAAGTTTTGATAACCATGATCAGCCACTATATAAAGATGTCTGGTTTTCAATCTAAACATTTCGCTTTCTCCCTGAATTGTGTTGTTTTTTCTTCTTTTCTGTTGTTATGCTGGTCATATCCTCAGAAAATAACAGTTCAACTTGTTTTGGAAATTATTTGCTTAGCATTGCAGACACATTATAGTCGAAGCTCATGATATATGTTTAATAGTTCAATAGGACTCCATTTATCTTACTCATTGTCCCTCTCCTTTTGCTCGTTTTTACTCTCTCATGTCTCATCGAACTGGAAACAGGGCCTTACTTTGTCCTCGACGGTGATCGGTAATGACCACTTCTTGGTTGCCTTTGGAGGCTACAATGGGAAGTATAATAATGAGGTATGGCCTATGTTTGAGAAAGCAATGAAAGATATAGACACAAGTCGACATTATTGATTTACAGGCATGTCTAATATTTTGTTGGCAGATGACTCCACCTAGTTACTCAGAACTAAAAAGAAGTTTAAAGAAAATGGTGTAGATGTTGTAAAGGTGTTTGCTTTGTTGCCCTCTGAAGTATGAAATATTTTGGAAGTCTGATACAGTACATTTGCACTGGTACTACTACAATTGTGATTTGTTTGTGGGGTTTATAATATTAGAATTGGGATGTACCAATCTTTCATGTTGATAGTGTGTGCTAAAGCCCTTACTTGCCCAAAAGCCCTGGGTAGAAAATTATTGTTTAATCCTATACAACTAATAGGGCCAGCATATATCCACCTTCCTTGGTTCACCTTTATGAGTCAGAAAGCATTTTACATTTGCTTTTTCTTGTGAAGGTCTGGTTGAGGAACCCTCTTGCGACTGGATCTTTGACATTCTTTAATTTTATGTTGGTTGTTCTGTTAGCTCATAGTGTCGTCTGATCTCTTTGCTTCTTATAACCAGAGAAAATGTTAGTCTTCGATCCGATTTATGATAATATCCACGTGGCTGAATAGTGGGCAAGGAATGTCATCTATTTGTTATGCATTACTCCATTCAATCAATGCTTTTGTGTGACACTTTGAATGTCCATCAGTGGCATCAATTGACAGTAAAGTGCACTTCACATCAAGAAGATATTGAGATCAATTACTTGACGTAAGAAGTCTAATTGTACCAAAATAATGCATCTAGGCACAGTGCCAAACAAATGCCATTTTCATATTGTTGAACAATTAATAGAATTTTTTAAGTGTTTGATTCTAAAATGAATTTTTTACTAGTTAGAATTGAACTGTACGTTAGAAACTTTTCACTTCCATTTTATATGAGTATTTGGAGGAATCTGTTTCTTCTATTTTCTTTCAAAACATTTCGTGATGCATATATTTTTGTGTTCTAGTTACTTTCCAAAATTTTCCTTATCCTCGAAACTTTGTCTTGATGCACATTTCTGTAATCTGTGCAGCTCATTACCACATGTGAGATGTCTTCGCTCTCTCATTTTTTGTCTTACATGGTTTGGCTTGAAATCTAGGTTTTCATTATGAAGCCTAAACCCAGAGACTCTTCACCGCCAAAAGTTCTCCAATCCCCAGCAGCTGCAGCAGCTGCTGCCTCCGTTACTGCTGCATATGCGTTGAGCAAATCTGAAAAACTGGACTTCAACGAAAGAGAAGATTCAAATATGAAAGTCATTCAGGTGGATCATTCTCAGCAGGACCTTTCAGTCCAGATCAGCAAAATTAGAGAAGAAAAGAGTGTGTTGGAATCATCCCTTGAGAAGGTCAGTTCAGAAAACTCTGCCCTCAAGGCCAAGATTGTAGAAACTAATGGAACCCATGCTGAGTTGTCCAAGGTACACTCTTCATTCAAGTTGCTCTGCCCTTGGTGTTGGCTGATTAGCTTGAATCTCATGGATCCCTACCTTGTCTGTTTCCTTATAGGAACTTCACTCTGTTCAAGCACAGCTCTTGGATGAGAGATCACGATGCGCTAAACTTGAGGTTCTACTTACTGTCTTATTTTGTGTGTGTGTGTGTGGGGGGGGGGGGGGGGGGGGGGGTTAGTGGTTACTTTTTCCCTCGATGAAGAGAGAAACTTTCCCATTGTTTTATGGGTGGTTGACAAGTGTACTGTGTTAATTTCGATGACACTTACAGGCACAAATAGCTGAGTTACAGAAGATTCTCGAGTCAATGCAATCCATAGAGGAAGAAGTTCAAGAACTAAGGAAACAGAAATCTGCATTTGAACGTGATATGGAACTGGCTGCGGCTGCTCAGGCACAGAGACAAAATTCTGGTGGTGTTTGGAGGTGGATTGCTGGATAAAGTAGCAAAGATGTAATCTCTTGTAAGGTCTGAAGCAATAGCTGGTTCCCCTATCTAGTTGATGGTTCTCATTCCATGAAAAATGTGAAGGTCTGGAAGGATCACATGACTCCACAATGAACTATGGATTGTTACAAGTATATTATTCATTGGGTTGAGATGTGTATGGTGAAATCTGTTACACATGGAGACTTGGAAGAGAATGGAAGTAAATGATGCAGTCTACTGTCTCTTGATTTTGTAACATTTATAGTATCTCAGTTTTTTCCTTTTTCCCTTTTGGGTGGTTTCATGTAATATTAATATTTTCTCTCGTTACTTTCCCATTCTATTCTTTCTTATATAAGCTTACATTATTGACTTCAATTGCCATGGAAATATGATTTATGCATGAATCCAAAATGGACTCAGTCGTTGTACTTTTATTATTCAATGGTTTATTCTGTATTTACCAGGCAAATGGAATCAGGCCAATTTGCTATGGCCAAAACAATATAATGTCCTAGGTTATAGCTTACCCTTTTTTTTAGGTATGTTGAGAGCTCCTATGACCCTCTTTGTAATGGCTTCAAACAACACAAGATGGTTAGGCTGTTACTTCCAATTCCAAGGTATGTACTCCCCCTGTTCGGAAAATAGTTTGAATGACGAAAAGATATACTATGTTAGTGATGAGACGAATGGATATGATCTAGCATAATCTGTCTGTCTATGCTTGTATTTTTTCCTTTTGGCTTCTTACTATAGAGTAGGAATATAGCAAATAATACATTGTAATCAAGTTTCGCTTTCGCACTTCACTGCCCTTCTTGTTATGCTGCTGTATTTTATTATGCATGAGCCTTTGACCCTTTCCCATTTTGGTGCAACTTCTTGTTTATTCATAGGATTTGCTGTAATAAAGTTATGGCTGTAGCTGACTCATCTGCAGAACATTCTGTATTTATGCTGACTATGTTTCTTGTGTACTTACTTTACAGAGTACATCCAATGAAAAGGAGGCGCCGGCTGGGATGTTTTTCTGGAAAAAACATATCCAAAAAAGGTGAATATCTGATTGGTCTCTTATATTATAATCTGGATAGGACATTCTGTCTTCCCCGTGAGATTAGGTCCTTCCGCAGAATCTTTCCTGCTGCCGACTTTGGAATGGTATGGATGAAACTCACTTTTCTAACTTTCTTGTATGGTGCAACCTGACATTTTTGAGATTAGCTTTATGAATTAGGATCTTTCATATGTTAGATGTGAAGACCAATAGAATCCTCAGTTTGGACATTGAACAAACCTGGCTGGCAACAAATTCAATGACTTCATATTCTGTTAGTGTAGAATCAGCAGCTTTTACTACATAAGCAATGGGAATTTGTCCTGCTGCTTCGTCTTCTTGCCTGCAATTTCCATTTATCATTAGAACAGGGTACTCATGATTCATATGACTAAATGCACGCATTAAAATCTTGTGCTTAGGATAGAAATGAAACTTACGGTACAACTGCTGCGTCTAGTATTTTTGGGTGGCTTAAAAGTATTGCTTCCAGCTCTGCTGGAGCTACCTGCATTTGTATTTGTCAGTTTTTGCTGCTAATGGAGTTGATTTTGTTGATATTGCTTTGAGTCTTTGATTACCTGATAGCCATTGTGCTTGATGAGCTCTTTTATGCGGTCGACTATGTGCAGACATCCATCTTCATCGAAGTATCCCAAGTCCCCAGTTCGAAGCCAACCATCCGAACCTATTGTTGCAGCTGTTGCTTCCTCGTTTCCTAAATATCCCTTCATTATTCCAGGCCCTTTGAACCATAGTTCTCCTTTGCCGAACGGCGGCAGCGCGGTTCCAGTTTCGCAGTCCACCACTTTGGCAGTAAAGCTTGGAAGTAACTGGCCACATGAGCCTGGATGAGCCTTGGCTACCTCATCAGAAGGAAAGAAAGTTGCTGCACCGCAGCTTTCTGTCAGACCATAGCCTGGCCTGACCTCCACCAAGGGGAACTTCTCTCTGAATGCATCAATAACCTCTTGGCTGAGTGGCGCCGCCCCGGAACCGATTCTTTGCAGTGATGATAAATCATAGTCAGCTTTGTCGTACTTCACTAGTGCAAGTATCACAGGCGGGACTGCCGGAATGTTATTGATCCTGTGAGTTTGAATAGCTTCCAGCATCGCTTGGAAATCGAATTTCGGCATTATTACATTCGTGGTTCCACAAGCAAGTAATCCCATGGTGAAAAATGCAAGTCCATAGACATGAAACATTGGGATGAAGCATAGGAACACATCATTCTGTGATGAACTCACTTCTACACACCACATGAGTAGTTTAACAATGGATATCAAGTTTGAATGGGTAAGTTCAACACCCTTACTTGCACCAGTAGTCCCTGAAGAATACAAGATCACAGCAGTGTCTGATTGAGCTGGCCGAGCTGCTGGTACATCCAAAACATCGCAGCAATCAATCAGTTCCTCGACAGAAAGCGCAACACCATCTTTAGGTCGTGAAGTAAGCAGAGCAGGAACTCCAGTGGGAAGCAACTTACGCACCTCTTCCGGATCAGCAATGGCAAGCCTGGCTCCTGAGTCTTTCACTTGCTTGGCTATTTCCGCTGCAGTGTTCACAGGGTTGGCTGTGGTCAAAACCGCGCCAACGGATAGCACGGCAAGACATATAGTTGGATACAGAAGACAGTTGGGTGACAATACAAGCACAACATCACCCTTCTTGATCCCAAGTCCATGGTACAGCCCTGTTGCCAGTTTTTGAACAGAAAATTTGAGTTGAGCATAAGTGACCTTGCGGTTCGTACCCGGATCGATGAGGGCAACCAGTTTCTCAGCTTGGCCAGCAGGTGGGAATTGTGACAGCACAAATGCAGCTATGTCATGATCAGGACTTGTTGGGATTTCCTTCTGGAGTTGATACAGTGGATGGTAGACTCCAGTTTGCGGATCAAAGCCACTTCTCTGCAAGAACCCGGACCGAAAAGTCGGCTTTGCTGCATCTTGTGTGATGGCTATCCATCCTCCTTCACTTGACATGGCTGAAGAAATTTTGGACAAGGCTGATTACTTAAGATTGACCAAGATTTTTTCTCCAGAGTGGACAGCTTTTTGTAGACAGCAAGAACTCCGGAACTAGTTATATTCTTCCATATAAAGAGTTAGGTTTGTTGGGACCGAGGAAGTCTATGACATATTCCAAGAATGCTTGAGAGTTTTGTGCCTTGCTGGTGGTGAGCTTGTGGGATGGCGACTTGTATTACTATTAACATTGTTAAATCCGAAGGTTTTTGGATTTAAGTGCATTATCTTATGCGATTAGCAATCGGCCAAACAAACCTAGTTGGACTTGGTAATGTAGCATTTGAGTAGAGTGTTGCTATTAACCCAAAATAGCTGTCTGGTGAGTCAGAGTTTGTTTTCCGTCCAATTTTTATACTACCGTCCTCTTAAAAGAAAAAGTCCGTCCAAAATAGGACGGAGGAGAAGTGGTTTGTTCTATTTGCTTGGCGCCGGCTGGGTTGATCATATTCAAAATTTTATTTCTAAAAAAAAATAAAGTCAGATTGATCGAACTATGTTTCCCAGACATATATGAGTGCTTGGTAATCTATGTTCACAGATCCAACGGTTATTTTCAAAGAGATATCCATATAAAGTACCATTGAACTCCAAAAACACTCTGATATCAAAATTAGTAATAAGTCAAAGAAGACGGAGGGAGCATCAATGCTTAAGATTCCAAACAAAAGTAGTTCCTAGGAGTAAGAATTTCATTTTTTTTTTTTTTTTTTTTTTTTTTAGAGAAACATAAGTATCCTTATACTTAAACAAGCCAACAACGTTCGCTTCCATCAGTATGGAAAAAGTTAAACTCTGGAAAGAAAGGCAATGAATTCAGATATTACCACTGGGTTGCAATGCAGCAATTCTTAAATGGAGAAAAATGGTGGCATGTTTATGAAGCTAGTAGGCAGTAGTATCCTCTTCCATATTAGTAACTACTAACTCCAAAGGAGAATAAACTTTCCCATAAAAAACCCATTGACATATATTTAGACGGAGTTCTTAAGGCACCAGAACATGGGTCTATCAAAGCACTGAAGCTTCCTTTCTCTGGATTGCAGACATAGTACTTGGGCAATCCTTCCTCTGGATTGCAGACACAGTGAGTGAATCCAGGCGAAAACTCACTTACAATCAACTCTCCATTTCTTGACGATTTGTTGAAAACCTTGTACCAGTTTTCTGGATCCAGAATATTAGCCACATTGATGGAGTACTTCCTCACCCAACCACAACTATGGCTGCAGTTGTTGATCATGAATTGATCAAGAACCCATATATCAAGAGAGCTAGTATCTATCAACGCAGCTGCAAGGGTTCCTTTGAGATCAATTAAAGTGGGGGTGAATCCGGAAAATTGTGGAGGGCAACTGATGATTTTATACTTTTCATCTTCAAGCTCCAATGAAACAATTTCTACTTTTCCTTCCTGACCATAATCCCGCCAATAAACAGAGTTATTTACCAAAATTCCGGAACTTCCAAATCTGAGTGGAGAAGCTTCCTCAATCTCCTTCCATGATGAGGATGCAATACTACAACTACAACTTCTATCACCATGGTGTTCACATTCATAATTGCTGCTGAAGCAGAATTTGAAGGTTATATCTTTCCCAAGACTATAGTCGTAATACAAACTCACCAGCACGTATTGTCTCGTCGAATCAACATAACCAAACACCCTGCCTCGCCAATGGCAATAATGATTAGCAATAGGTGGTGCAGGTAATGGCTGAACCTCGCCCGTCCTCGGATTGCACAACAAAAAACCTTTATCTTTCCAATTCATCAAACACAACAAATCGCAATTTAAAGCCAGAGCCAGAGGACGCGGAGAAAACATATGCGGGACCTTGATGGAGTTACTATTATTATAAGTACCGATCGTCCCATCGGAAACCATTGTGAACTTATAAATCCACCATTTGCAGTCCGCTTCTGATTTGTCACGATCAGCGTGGACAAAGAGCATATCGTAGAGGCCTCTGGAGATGGATCGGCGGCGGTGGGCGTTGATGAAACGTGGGCTAGATATTTCTTTGTTCCATGCTTTACAAACACATCGAAACCTGGACAGAGTTTTCACGTCAAGTCTCATCAGAATATCGGAGATTAGGTCAGTAGGGATCCCCTTCGATCCATCCCTATCGCGTTCCTGGAGTCTCGGCGGCATCTCTCCAACCCGATCACTTGAAAATGGTGCTGTACTGTGGCTACTGGTATTATGTTGGTATGAGAACAGCCTCGATCGCCGGCCAATCGGAGCAGCGATTGCGAACCGGCGAGGAGCTGCGGGCCGACGGAACAAAAGGGAGGAAAATAAAGGGAAAATCGGCCACCGGTTCAGCTTGGTTTCTAAAGACAGCCGTTAGTTGCTGACTTTTGGCCTTTCACTCTATTTAGGTTTGGGTTCATGATTCATCTCTATTATTTATTTATTTATTTTAAATTAAAGGCGGGTTTATCAATGAATCAAGTGATGAAGAAAAGTTGGGGGGCGAATTAGAGAGGAATCATTGAATGAAAGGACTGATGAATAAAACTGGATAGGTAGGAATATTCATTGGCCGACGTAAAAGAGATGAGCACCATCAGCTGGTCTCCTCCTCCTCGCCGCTGAATTACAACCCGCAGATTCAGTTATATTTATTTATATAAATTAAAATTAAAATATTTTTATTTTAAAAAACAATCTCATAAAAATATTTTTTTACCCACTCCTTAAACATGAGAAAAACCCGAAACAAGGTGCCGATATTTCCTTCATGTGGGATAATTCTTTAGAATAAAAATCATTCGAGAATAGATTAATAGGATTTATGTCAGGTGAGATTTTGAATTTTTTATAAAAGAAAAATAATAATAAATTTATATTGTGTTGTCAATAATATTACAATACCAAATTTTTTTAAAAAAAAATCATGTAGGATAATTCTTTAGAATAAAAATTATTCGAGAATAGATTAATAGGACTTATGTGACTTTTTTATAAATGAAAAATAATAATAATTATATTGTGTTATCAATAATATTACTACACCAAAATTTTTCAAAAAAAATCCCACGAGCTCCTTACATCTATCTTTGTCGGAATCGCGAAAAAGCGAAAGTACAAAAAGAAAACAAACAAATTGAAGGCCCCAACTCCAAACTTGGTTAGCGAGGGTAATTTAAATTAATCTAGTCATAATTAAATTATTTTCTATAAATTATAAATATTAAAAAATATAATTCAGCTTTATATCGATAAATTGAATCATAAGTTATTGTAATAAAATAATTTGTAAATCTTAAATTTGGATTAAAATCCAAATAAAACCAACCAAGAAGACCCGAACCGAGTCCGACACAAAGATTTAAGCGAAGAGATAAAAATGACAAGTGTCATATGCATGGCCTCTCCGGACCCTTTGATCTTCAATTCAGTACTGATCGCTTCCCAGCTCTTATTGTTTCCTCTTTTCTTCTTCTCTCTGCTCTGGACTTTCTTTTCTGCCTCCATCCAAAACCACACAATTTTTCTTCCACTCACATCAAAACACCCTCGCAAAATAAACACTACTCTACTGTAGAACTTTTGTTCGTCTTCATTCTGATCAACTGTTCTATCACTTTTTCTCATTCTGTCCGCCATTAATTTGTGGTTCTTGATCTCATTATCTGTCTCTGCTGCAAGCTATGGCCGTGGCAGAGTTCACTACTACTCCCACTTCTTATATCAATAAAGCAAACCCTCATCACCATTGTTCCTCGAAGCTTTCCTATGCAACCAACAGACTTTCCAGACACTCGCTTTCTTATTCTTTCAGGCCGAACCCACGAACCAGAAATGGCAAAATATGCTGCTCTGTCAAGTAATTATACTTCCAACATTTCTTCAGTTCTTGAATACTTCTCGTTACTTCATTAGATGTTACTCTTTTTTTTTTTTTTTTTTTTTTTTTTTGGCGCAGGGAAGTTCAAGCACCGGTGGCCTTGCAGATTGAGGAGGATCCCAGGAAGAAACCCGAGTGCTATGGAGTCTTTTGCCTCACTTATGATCTCAAGGCTGTAAGTTCTTCTTTTTCCTATTTCCAGGCCTAAAAAAAAAAAAAAAATCTTTTGATTGATGGCATGATTTAGGCGTCTTACTTGATTTCGCTGTAGTTGTTGTGTTAATCTTCCTGCGCAAGAACTTAGGCGTACCAACTATCAACGCAAATGCTCTCCAAGTTCAATTCTTTAAGAAACATTTGCATACAATTTCTTTTCCCATCTTTCTCCTCCAGTTCAAAAAAAATGAAAGAAAGCAAGTAGGAACCAGAATAGTAGTCTAATCGTACTACCAAATCTTTGATTGATTGAATACTACTCAACAAGCCATTCTGATTTGGCTTCAAACAGATAATGATCCCTTAAGAATGTAGATTGGAATACTGGGCTGCAGTTCAAAATCTTGGCTTTTTGCTGATAGATAGCTTGACATTTCGCCAAGGCATATTAACTAAAAGTGTTATCTGTTTTGGGTATTGATCAATGTTCTCATAATTATTCCCCAGGAAGAAGAGACAAAGTCTTGGAAGAAACTGATTAACGTTGCTGTTTCTGGTGCTGCTGGAATGATCTCTAACCATCTTCTTTTTAAAGTAAGGAATTCTTATCATACTTTGTTTTCTTTTCTTTTTTCTTCAATTGCTTAACTAGGAGAGGCAATGTTCTATTTTGCTTGATCATTTGAAATTAGAGTAAGTAATATCTTTGAATGTCAAAGTTCATAAATTATAAAGATTCACCAAGTTCTGGATGCCTTATTATTGAGCCTGTCTCAGGGCATACATAACTTTTATTCAATTAGTAACAAACAATTGTATTTTCTTTTATTTAATCTTTAGCAGCATAAAAAGTTTATTTACTTTTGAGTTATTGTATTTTATGACATGTTTTGGTGAACCAGCTTGCATCTGGTGAAGTTTTTGGGCCAGATCAACCTATTGCATTAAAGCTGTTGGGATCTGAACGATCATTTCAGGCTCTTGAAGGTGGATTCTAGAAGGATTTGTTGCAAAATTGTTTCTGTGAAACCAAATATACTGTCAATGCACCGACAACTATATGGACAAGTTTTAGAAGCTTTAATATAAAATTTTCGATGTGACTGATGCATCTTTGTCAAACCATTCAGGAGTTGCTATGGAACTTGAAGACTCCTTGTATCCTCTTCTCAGGGAAGTTAGCATTGGAATAGATCCTTATGAAGTGTTCCAAGATGTTGAATGGGCACTCTTGATTGGAGCAAAGCCCCGCGGCCCTGGAATGGAGCGAGCTGACTTACTGGACATAAATGGACAGATTTTTGCTGAACAGGCAACTTCCTAATCCTTTTGCATCATATCTAGATTTGTTTATTTTCTAGTAAAGTTGGATAAGGTCAGTACTTGTAGCTTTTTTCTTTCCAATTTGGGTCATTTTTACTTCAGTAGTGTTTCCTATGTCTTACTAAATGAAACCTTACCAGGGGAAAGCTCTCAATGCTGTTGCATCTCGTAATGTGAAAGTGATAGTAGTGGGCAACCCTTGTAACACCAAGTAAATATTAACTACCATGAATGCTTTATTCGTCGCTACGCAATTTTGTTTCCTTTCACCACTAATATGCTTTTATCTTTTGAAGTGCTTTGATCTGTTTGAAAAATGCTCCAAATATACCTGCAAAAAATTTTCATGCCTTGACCAGATTGGACGAAAATAGAGCAAAATGCCAGGTGAGTTAAAAACACATCAGCTATACTGCCAATCTTCGTGTTTAATTGTTATGAGATGAAGACAATAATTTTTGTGTCATTTGCTCAGCTGGCTTTAAAAGCAGGAGTATTCTATGACAAAGTCTCTAATGTGACCATATGGGGAAACCACTCAACTACTCAGGTATTTCGCCAGATTGTTTGAATATATCATTATATTGAGTTGTACTTTTAATACCCAACTTTGTACAAATTGATCAGGTTCCAGACTTTCTAAATGCTAGAATAAATGGTCTGCCTGTGAAAGAGGTTATTAAAGATATCAAATGGTTAGAGGAAGAGTTCACTGAGAAGGTTCAGAAGGTGAGGATTAAGAAGGTTAGGATGTTACTCACACAGAAAGAGCACTAACTGATTGTTTATGCAACTCATTTTCAGAGAGGTGGAGTCCTTATTCAGAAATGGGGAAGATCCTCAGCTGCATCAACTGCAGTGTCTGTGGTTGATGCAATTAAGTCCCTCGTAAATCCTACTCCAGAGGGAGATTGGTTTTCTTCTGGAGTAAGTCCTTTTTACTGAACTGCTTCATAACTCCTTGTTTTAACATCATGCATGCCATGTCTCCAACACCAGCATTCCCATGCCAGCATTATAATTTTTGTATTGTTGTGTTTCCCTGTCGTCATTGATTCGACTGGACTATGTACGACATCGATGAAGGTGTATAGCACCGGAAACCCTTATGGCATTGCAGAGGGTATTGTTTTCAGCATGCCATGCAGGTCAAAAGTAAGTTATTTAGTCGAGATTATGCCTTTTGTAGCATCAACAACCCTGCTACTTTTTTCAAGCATTTCCTTTCGGGTGTTTTTGTTTCATCTCAGGGTGACGGTGACTACGAACTCGTGAAGGATGTGATAATCGACGACTTCCTTCGCCAACGAATCAAAAAGGTACAAGCAATTTCACACATATGCCACAAAATGTTGATCGTTTTCTACATGTTTTCCATTTCCTGCTAATACTTCAATGCATGTACTCCATTGTGTTACTCTAAGCTTTGTCATGTTGACTTTACCATCTTGTTTTGCAGAGTGAAGCCGAGTTGCTCGCCGAGCAGAGATGTGTAGCACACCTTACAGGGGAGGTGAGTATCAGATTAGCTTTCGCTCTACCGCCTTTCATCTTCAACTCTAGAGCTCCTCAGGTTTAACAAATCATGATTGTTCTATATTCTCAGGGTATTGCTGTGTGTGATCTACCTGAAGACACGATGCTTCCAGGGGAAGTGTAAAATCCATGGTGACCGTATTAAGAAGACCCCACAATAGTTTTCTTGTCATTACTTTAGTTCAGATATGTAGATTGAAGAGTTCGAAGGTGACGATTTTGGACCACGGTACTTAAGAATGATAATTCTGAGCATTTAATATTTATGTTCAAGTTCTCAATTTACTCGTGGTCTATGAGCCAGCTGGGGAATATAATTGTAATGCCACAGCAAAAAGTACAAATAAATGGTAAAGTGTCATCACTGGGTTGTCTTTTTTTGTTTCATGGTACATAAAACATTCTTGAATGCCATTGAAAAACCTGGCCATCTTTGAGATATCCCGCATGATTAAGATGTTGCTTGCTCTTAGGCATGAAAGCATAACCTCAATCACACTAAAAAACACGTTTAAGACTGCCTATGAGCTACACCACCAACCCCAGGCGTAAAATCCCTACAAAAGATTACTCAAAGAATCTCTTTTCTCAACAAATAGTGCTTCCAAGATGCAAACACAGTTGACTACAAAACATAACATGCTTACGGCCGAATATTTGGTATAAATGTTATGTCAAAGTTGTCAAAACTAAGTAATAAACCATCCAGCATTGGACTCCGAGGAAGATTCCCAAGTAAAATCCATAAAAGTATTACGAGTCCTCAAATTTGGAGCTGTTATGTATGAATAAAGCTACCGGGCACAAACAAAGGACCCAATTTTGAAGCTCATAGTGAGGATCAGGACCCAGAAGAACATGAAGCAAAACCAGCCCCTGAACAGTCCTGATGCATTCTTCCCAGCGTCTATTCTAACAACTGATTCCAAAGTGGTGGAGTTATCGACACCCCTCGACACACCAAAGGAAAGAACAATGTTGTACCGACCATTCTTTCCAGAGAGCCAGTCCATCCCATGGCGACCTAGACCAATATCCCCTATTTCAATCATGCCAGCAGTAATATGCGCTGAACTAGAAGATGGGGAATACAAGCGAAGCGCGGCTTCCTTGGAAGGGAACTCCGAGGCATAAGCAGGAGGAGCATGAATGCTTTCCAACATACACCTGGCCTTCTTGAGAAATGGATATTGAAAATCTGCAAAAGACAAGATCGTTCAAAATCATGCCAAAGATTACAATAAACTGAGGGACCACTCAAGATTTCCACAAACAGAAATTGAAAGTCAAAGAAATAGCTACACCAAGTAAACTGCTCTCTTACAATACCTTGTGAATGATCTTTTGTCAGTTGTGGCTTTGAAGAAGATGCATTATCATCGCTATTCCCTGGAAGCTGTTGATTTGGCATAACATTAGTCCCATTTCTCACGTCCTGGCAAAGACAGATGTTAGAGGATAGCTTACAATTGTAAACCAAAGTTCAAATTCAGATCCTATGATTTACCATTTGGGAAATAATTGCTTGTCCAGAAACAGGTGCCAGATCATCACCCACCATTTCTAGATTATCAAAATTGAGATACTCGTCATTTGCATCAAAGAATATATACTCATCCATCAGCCCAGCACCAGTTGCATCAAAAATTGGAGTACTGAGGTCATTGGCTTCAAGGAAGGCTCCATCACCAAACTGAAGATCATCCAAGGCATCCACATAGGGTTGACCAAGAGTATAGTCTGAATCTACAGGGTTCAGAGTCTTTATAGGTTCAGTATAATATTCATTCCTGACTGGGTTTTGATGCATGCTGTATGCATCAGATGAAATGTGGGGTTTCTGGTCTTCTGATTGCTCTGACACATTATGATACTCGTACTTTCCAATGGAGGCCTGAGAATCATTGACTAATACTTGATGCATGTCACTGGGAGCAGGCAACTCAAATAATTTATGGTCGTCTGACTGCAATTCACAACCATTCAACTCCCCAACACCAGGGTCTGCAGTTTCCTCACCACTAGAACCATTCTCCCCACAGTAGTAATCCAAACCAATGAGGGCATCATCATCAGGAATTCCGGCTGCAAGAATCTAGTCGAAAAAATATTCATTATAAGTATACAATTCAATTAAATGGCCAAAACCAACCTCTCACACTCTCTCCTGGACACGTTCAACAAATGCAAATCCACAAATTTTCTAATGGGAGAACAAAACACACACACCGAGGAAGTCACCATGCAACTATAACAGACAGGTTCCGAGCAGAACTCCAAAACTTAACAGTGGCCAAAGTTCACAGGAGAACAAACCTGTTGAAGGTCAAGCCCATCTAAACAAGCATCATCATTACCACCTTCCACTTCCTCTACAACCTCCAACTTGGGAGCCATTCCCAACTCACATCCTTCCCATTCTTCCTCAACAAAGGGCGCCCCATACTGTTCTCCATTCTTTGGCCCGGAGCCACTCTTCTGGAAAACTCTGCATAAAACGAAAGCATCCTTCTCCACCGAAGAAGATGGAAAAGAAAACCAAAGAAATAGACCAACAACCATCAATTGGATGATAGTTTTCCTCATTTGAGACTACAGTATGTAATATGAAATCTGCTTATGTCACTAAAAACTTAAGAATACCTCAAATATCAGAAGCAGTACAAAGAATAAGAAAAGATATTTTGGAGCCTTATGAATCCGCTAAGTGTTTTCCCACACCACAATAGTAAAAACCAGAAAAAAGTGAAGATGGAAAACCACACCTGTGAGAACCCAGTCTTCTCCATATCCTCGTCAATGAGTCTGTATTCATGCATGACCCAGTTGGTCCGCTGGCCCTTTGGAGCGCGACCATTGTGATAAACCAAAGTTTTCTTCATCCCCACAACCTGACATTTGTGGTAGACAGGCCTGTCCTTTCCGGTTGTCTTCCAGTAGCCTTGATCCGTGGCGCGATTGGTCCGATCACCATTGCCATACTTCTTATCAAGTCCACTGAAAAAATACCACTCCAAATCCCTACTCTGCAAGGCTGACTTGGCTATGATCCACAACATCAAACAAGAAATGCCAATTACTCAAAAATTCAGAGGGAAAATTGAAAAGTTTGTGAGCAAAATTTTTCTTTCTCAACTTGTAGCATCAGTTATTTTCAGTTCAATGCTTGGGACGGTAAATCTTTGCTAACCAAGGAATTAGATTCAACTTAAGATTCTTTTAAAGTAGCCACACAAAAAGAATCCCATTTCAAGCAACAGGAATTAAAACCAAATAGAAAACAAGTTTATCTGAAGATCTATCAAAAGCGAATAAACTAACTAAACAAAAAACCCTCTAAAAACGTCGTTTCTCTAATCAATCCAGGAAGAATCAATCAAACAAAAACCCTAATTAAAAAAAATAAAAATTAAATTCCGCATTCGACCGAAGAAACAACAGCTACAACAATAAAATGTCGACTTACCGGGAAGATCCCACGGTTCAGCCTTGTAAATATCGACATCAGAAATTGCCCCGCCGAAAAAGGGTTTCCCAATAATCTTCCTCCTCAAGTAGTATCGCACGAGTTCTTCGTCCGTCGGGTGAAATCTGAACCCCGGCGCTAGAGACGACGACGATTTAAGCACCATCAAAACTGAAATTCAACTCGATTCTTTAAAATGAACAACAAAAGCAAATAGAAAACTTAAAACAAGAAAGATTACGAATTACGAATCGTCAAGATAAAAATCAACAACTTTTTTTTTCGTTCCGTTTGAATTTTTTACTTTACTTACATCTATTAAATTTCAATAATTAATAATTTAATTGAATAAAGAAAAATTGATAGGACGGAGGAAGGAGTTGAGCAATTGCATCGCGAACGACACAGATGACATAACGGACGAAATGGGGTAAGTAAAATCCTGGTATATGGCTAATCCAAAATATTGGGGAAGTAGGAAAAGGGTTTTTGTTTCGGTTACGGGTCGGTGAGACGAAATTTGGTCACAGTTACCGGGAGGTGAAGCGGGTTCTAGAATGTGCTGGATAATTCGGGCAGCGCCTTCAAGATACTTTATGGTACCCTAATAAATTCAAATTATTAAATTTAGTTTAATATCTTAACTTTAGAGTAAAAAATAGATTAAGATTAAATTTAATAAATCAATTATTCTATTTTAACAAGTACTTTAATAAATATGCGAGTATAATATCTTTCTCTCCCCTAATGCTAAAATAGTCCATTAATAAAAAAAATCATATTCAAAAATAAAATTTAGAATTTGATGAATTTCTCAATGGGAGGTTGCCAAGTGGGTAAAAGCTCTTATTTTAATAAAATTGTAAAGACCACAAATATATTTGAAATGTTCCGGATTAAATAATATATATTCAAACTTTTATTATAAACCTGTAGAATTTATTTCGAGAAAATTCATGTGTTGGTATTTAAAATTTTATTTTTTTATTTTCAAATTTTAGTTCAACTCATTTGACACTAGATTTAATGCTTTAGAACCCAAATTTGAATTTTAATGATTTTAATTTATAATACATTTAGATATTAAACTCCTTAATATAAACATACTCAAAAAGAAATCCCTTAGGTTAGGCTCTCCAATTATTTATCATGATTTATTTATAATTTGTTGAATTTTAGATAAAAGCAAGAAATTAAAATTAAACAAGAGTAGATGAAATTTATTTTAACCTTGTTTCCTACTTGCTCAATCTTAAAAGAAAGAACAGTATATTCTTGTCAATATATATTTTATAAGTTTCACGGAATAGTCTTAAAAATATATATTAATTATTTATGAGAATTGTTATTTTTGGTCCGTATTTTACTTAGTCTCGTTTTTTAAACTATTTTACCTAATAGGAGACAGGATAAATAAAAAAAAGAATCAAAATTTTAAATCGAACCGAACAAGGTAAAAAAGGGTAAAAATAAGAATCGAATTTATTATTTATCTTTTTATTTTTACTTTATCACCTCCTCCCTCTCTCGTCATCACCGTCATCCGCAGAGTCAGTGGTAATCCTTATAAGAAAAAAAAAGAAAATTAGAAAGAAGTGACGTTGGCGCTTATGCATGCGCCTCCGTCATGGTGAAGCAATAGTGACCAAGCAACATTGTTCTCAGTCAATTACGTTTTCTATGATTTGATTCATCATCTCTATACGATAAAAAGGAACTTACGCTTTTCTTTCTTTCAAATTTGAACCTATAAAAATATTTTTAAAAGTGAGATAAATTTATTTATATGATATATTTCATAATTTTAATATACATTTTAATCTTTTAATTTAAATAAAGTAATTTTTTTAACTCTATAACAATATAAAATCTAACATCTGCAAATTAAAAATATATATATATATTTGCACCCAAAAAAAAAATCTCAAAAATAAACGTGACCAAACAAATAAAGATGGGCATAATCCTCATAGGACAAGAACACATCTATTTAGACATAAATTTATGGATCAATCATAGAGATAAGATATGGATTAATCATAAAATTATTAAATTGTAATAGTTTTATTTTTAAATATAATAATAGTATATATGCATGGGATATATAATATAATTGGAGTCATAGAATAGTCGATTAGAAGTAGAAAACTAGCCTAAGGGAAAGCATAGTCCAATTTTTTTTTTTAATTTCTCTTCCGTTTAAATTTTCATATAGAAATGTAGATTCTTCCTTTCATTATCATTAAAAAATCGCAACAAATTAATAAATTGTGATAATAATTTATTTATTAAGATTATTATTGTGTATACCGTTACTGAAAAATCGCCACGAATCAATAAAAGATTGTGGTAATAATCTGAAGCAGGGAGCGTGAGTTGACGGGAGTATTGTTGGGTCAACACTTGGGCATATATTTGTGGTGTATATTTGCTGCTGGTTGGATAAACTAACTAATTGTTCATACAATCATTGCTACCCGTGTCAACAGCAGTATTAAATTATTGTTATTAAATTTATTTATTTTTAATTTAAAACTAATTGATAATTAATAATTGGTAAAGAAATTCTTAAATTATTTATATTAGATATAAATGTTGTGACATTGATACAATCTTAATAATTGGTGTTGCCAGCATCAACTAATGAGTCTCGGAAGATGAATGAACAAGGAACTTGTGGGTGCAGCCCGACCTGGGTGCATGCGCTGAAGATGATGAATAAAATGGAAACCACGAACCAAACACAAACCTTCGTAAAAGCCATGGAAACTGAATCCAAACAAGAATGGTAGTAAGAAAATAATTTCATTAAGGCTCATATACGTATGTTTTGAAGCATATTTTTCACAAATTTCACGAGTTTTTCATATTAAATTCTTAAATGTAAAGTAAAATTTAAAATATAGAAAGATCGTTAGTTGAATAAATAACATGAATGCTGATTATATTCGTTATCTATACTTAATTAGTTTAGATTTCAATTTTATGGGAGGTGAACTAACGTTAAACTGACATTATATTCAATGATATTTTGTTTATGTCTAAATAATTTGTGTTTGGTTTAGTTTAGGATCTTTTAACTTACCAATTACAACTTAAGGGAAACAATATGTTGAAATGACTCAGATTTTACCTGAGACTCTATCTAGTTATGTACTTAGATATGCGTTTTCTTACTAAGTTTTTAAAGTTTGTAACATCTCAAAATAAGACATCTTCTCAAAACATTTAAAATCATTTTATGCTTAAAATAGATTCGAATTCTAACAATAATTTAAAAGTAAATAACCTCTTTGAACAATAATTTAAAAGTACTTTTAGTAATTTAAACATCTAAATATCATTATTTTTTCTTATTTATCACCCCTAAATTATCATTTTTCTTTTTTCTTTTTATCAAAATATCATTATTTCTTTTAATGCTATCCATTCTAATAGGTGCTCCGTTTGTTCCAAACTAAAAACAGTATTGCAATATAGAATGAGGAAGAATTTAACTGGAACACGGAGACTTATCTTTTAGCAACATGGCCAAAAGGTGATGTTTTCTTGATTTGTATATCTTTTCTCTAAAGACTCTTGTGATGATTCGTCTATCTTTTAATTCCCAGCACTTTTTAAAAAAAAAAAAAAAAAAGTCATCTAAACTATTATACATAATGAAATCTATTTAGTGTAAACCTGCATATGTTATTGGATATATCTCTAACCATTAAACTCTTACATTAAAAATCATACCTATTGTATTTGATATATTTCGAATAATTGAATTCTTATATAAAAAATCATATCATAAGTATTGTATTTGATATTTCTCAAACTATTGAACTTTTACATAAAAAATTAGCCCATATTATTATGATTCTTACCTGAAAAGTCAGACAAACATTCTAACTAACTAATATAAAAAATTCTATAATCTCTCCTCTAATTGTCAATTAATTTTAAACTAAATACACATTTTAAATCATGTCGCTTGCGCTAATACATCTTTAAAAATCTCAATTTTAGATAAGATACGTGCCAACAAAATATTTCAAGACACTAATGAAGCATGTTTAATAACCTCAGTTTCAAATGAAGTTGATGTTAATCCATAAAAGCAACAAAATAATTTGGCAACTTGCCTATGTATAGTGCAAGCCACTTCCTTGTTAATCACTAAAAACCTGTCACTTTCCAAATTAGGTACGAGCACTGAATGCTGCTGACGTGCTTAAAGTAGGCAAGAACATTATAGCACACGAAACTTGAAGATGAGCTACAAATTTAACTTTATTTAGATGAATTACTTCCAAAGGCAGATTACTGCCACTCAATTCCCATACATTTTGTCCAGGACACAAAAAACAACTAGAGAAGAAGATTACAGCTGAAGAACAGACAGCCCACTCGCCCCGCCCCGACACGTCAAATGACTCTTCCACCAATCTTCCTTTCTCTGAAGATCCTATGCCACGAGAGGATTTGCAGGAATGTTTACTAGCCGGAACCTACAAAACTAAACTTTCATATTACCAACATAACCATCTACCCTCCTCGAATGAGTCTCCTCAAGTCTTCGTTCTCCTTGTTCAGAAGATCAATGCGAGATTGAAGGATGTTGATCATGGCTTGGGCGCGCATCACCTCGATCTTCAGGGTCTCCCTCTCCATGGACACATTCAGGATCTCATTCTCTAAATTGCTAATAAACTTTAAATAGCCAGGAGGAACTGACTTCTCGAGATTGGAGGAGTCGAATGTGGCTGTGCTCGCAGGCTGGCTTTCTTTAGGTTCGACGGATTCTAGTAAAGGAAATTCCAAAAGGTTAGAAGAGAAGTTTGTTGTCGTCATCGTCATTGTGGTCGGATCCTGACTAGTAGTAGTAGAATCCTCTGAACCATTGGCATGGCTGGAGTTTGGATCATCTTGCCTTGACCTTTTATTTTGCCCCAAAGAAAGAGGCTCGGGATCCTCTGATCTCTCCCTCTTGCAAATAAATGGTATTCCCTGGGGCTCACTTGGATGCTCAATTTGGAGAGGAGCTTTATTCAAATCCTGCAGGAAGAACCAGCTGAAGTTAAAAATGTATACAATGGTACTGCATTATATCTCTTGCTTAATTGAACGAGAGCACATAGTTATGGAACCAAAACCAACTGGTACACAAGTGAAGTTGAAAACATCTGCAGAATATGAAGGTGCCATTAACATAGGAACATTCTGCACAGATTTACACCATAGAGAATGATGCATAGTCGAACAAGCTAGCAGATTATAGCCAGATTTAGCACTCATAATCGTCACAATATTAATATTAACCATATGAAAGTTCAACAATCATATATAGACATGAGCATCATCAGTCACACATATAATAAGAAATACTTCGAATGCTAGTCTCTCACCCTCGTTATTAGCCTGTGGACGATGAAAATAAATGTACATGCACAACGGATATCAATTAACATCCTCTTTGAGATTCAGCGGAGCCAAACCTCATAACAGTTGGGTTGTAAACTACTTAATACAGGATCAATAAGGGTAAGTAGAAAATGGTTTCCAGGATACACTCCTTGTCATCATCAAGAACATACAATCAGTCCCTAAACCTACAGTGCCATGGCTTCACTTAAAGAAAGAAACAAAAACTGCCTGTGATTTTGCAAGAAGCAGCTTAAGCTTCGTGTGAGACATTGCACTAAGAAGAAATACTTAGTGAACCAAATAACCACAGAACAACCACCCGAATTGAGGAACCAAACCTAGCAGTTAAGAACAATGCAAAATGATCATTTCTTCATTATTTTTTTTTTAATGGACCCATTTACCGAATGTAATAACACTAGATGAATAAGCAATCAAAGTTCCCCTAGTAGAAAAGAAAAAAGACATATTCCTAAAAGAACTTTCACTAACAGAACGCCATGCATATCATCACAAATATCCGAAGCAGAGGAAGTAAAATTTTCTCCTCCACCCATCTCTTCCTCCTATAGTTTCCAGGTAAAGGTTAATATTTCCAACTACATGGACAAGAAACAAAACACTGATGATTAAGAGAAAGATTTTTAAGGCTGAAAGCAGACATTGAATGTCCTGGTTTACTTTTGGCTTTATCCTTACTCCCACATGATTTACATAGAAATCCTGTTATCTGCAAAACAAACTAGACAGAACACAAACTAAGGCTTTGGCCCACTCAATTAAAATTGTTGCATGTTCAGTTTTGTCATAATCACTGTGTCCATACCCTCCCAGGCAGGCATAGTTCAGTGTAACAATGAACAATGTTTCCAAGAACTTGATAATTGAAACAAGCACATCATTCCACCAGAGGAGGACAGTAGATGACATAATTTAGCTTTCAATGAACATCCCAGATAAAACTAAACCAGCAAAAGGTCATTGCAAGGTATTCTTACTTCATCACCATTGGCCATGTCATCCTCGACCTCTGCTCCTGGGATAAAGAGAGTTGTGTCATCATCCCATTCCTCATCAAGAAATGGGGCATAACGATCACCATTCGGTGGTCCCAAACCGCTCTTTTGGAAAATTCGGCAAAGCACAAATGCATCCTTTCCATCCACAATAACAACGGAGTTTCAAGTAAGTTTTACTATTTGGAAATAGATCATCAATGTACAGAATAAACTTCCAATTTCCAAAGTTAAATGCCAACAAACCTGTGCCACCCCAGCTCTGCCCAATTCTTCATCCACTAGTCTGTACTCATGCATCACCCAATTTGTCCTCTTGCCATCCGGCGCTCGCCCACCATGGAAAACAAGTGTTTTCTTCATCCCAATGGTCTGAGACTTGTGACGCACACAACGATCCTTACCAGTCGCTTTCCAGTACCCTTTGCCAGTGGCACGGTTCAGCCGAGAGCCATTACCATACTTCCTGTCGACAGGGCTGAAAAAATACCACTCCAAATCCCTAGTCTTTAAGGAAGAATAACCTGTGAAAACAAGAAAATCAGTCAACACATTCGGCTAACTTTAAGAAAACACAACGAAGACAATAAATGCTGTGGAAACCACGAAGTTTGTCGACTAGCAGCGAAAAGGTTAAATGACGCCATTTTGTTTGTTTCGCGGGGCAGGTAAGCGGCATAATGTGCTAAATAAATTTAAAAACCATAAACTCATCAAGAAACTTCTAAAACATCCAGCTGTAAACGAACACAAACATTACACCCACGTTTTTCCTGAGTAACAGGTATACTGCATACATAACAAAGCAGTTGAAATTTAGGAGGCACGTAAACTCACTCTTTTCTACCAGTAATTGATGGGAAACCTCACCCCTATAGCATTTTTTAGCTGTTGGGGGAAAAAAAATTTCTTCTGCTTGCATCTAAATCATAAAGATATCATTTTTATGAATCCCAGTCCCCTTAAAACTATATTTTGTATCTACATTTCATCTAATGTCAGGCTTTGAGCCCATTTCTTTTCAACAAAAAGGAACATACCTGGAAAATATGAACTTGATTAAAAAATTGCATAAACAGTCTAAGCTAACAGAACCATAAAAACAATTTGAAATAAATTAACACAGTAAATTGAGATAGTAAAACTAATCATAACAGATTATAACGAAATGAAATCACAATTTAAGAATAACAAACACAAAATTAGACCCCCATAGCATAGCTTTCGTAGGCAAACAAGCAATTCACTAAAAACCTACAAGTTCCAGACCAAAAAAAACATAACTTTATTAAAATTCCACACAAAGACTAAAACATAAAAGTGGGAAGAGTGGATAAAAGTTACATGCGAGCTCCCACGGCTCAGATTTGTAGACATCGATCTCACTGACCGCTTGGAACCTGAAGGGCTTTCCACAAGCCTTCCTCCTCAAATAGTACCTCACCAACTCCTCATCTGTAGGATGGAACCGGAACCCAGGCGCCAGAGACGTTGGTGGCGGCGCACCCAAAGACTGAGCAACATTAATTCCTCCTCCTCCTCCTGCTGCCACAACAGCGGTTGACGGTGGCGGTGTCGTCGATGAAGGCGCCCCGACGGCCACTATCTCTTGTCCCATCCCACTCTTATTGAAAAATAAAACCAACCCAGAACCCAAAATCCCCCCAAAATTAAAACCCACAACCGATCTTCACCACGAATCAAAACAAACCCAGAAAAAAAAAGAGCAGGAAGGGATTGGATTAATTAGAAGAGAAGTAAAGAAGAGAGAGTGAGGTATGAGTTTGGGGGGGAGTTGGGGTTGGTGTTGATACTAATATTAAGAGGGCTAAAGAAAGAAACAAAAGAATGAAATGGTATTGGTATTGCCCATCGGTTAAGAAAGCTTGAAGAGAGTGTGTGTGAGAGAGAGATAGAGAGATGGAGATGGGGGAAGAGGTTATGGGAATGGATTAGAAATGGATGCTTGCTTGACACGGAAATCGAAAATCAATGACCAAAGGCCAAACCCATGGTGAGGGCTGTTGGTGCCACTGCCTGCTCTGGTGTTTTTTTGAGGGGTTGGGAATGTGGCTGTTTCTCTCCTTCTCCTTCTTGTTTTTTTCTTTTCTTTTTTTTTTTTTTTTTTCTTTTTGGAGTTTATCTTTCTTCGCATTCATTTCTCTTTTCTTTCCCAAGGGGTTTTCTTATTTCTTCTTTTTTTAAAAAAAAAATCCCTTCCCGTCTTCTATAATTTTTTATTAATCGAATTATCTGAACATAAAATTATTTATTAAATTAAAATAATACAAGTCGAATAATAATTATTTTATTTTATTTTATGGGGTTTACTTTTGGAAGAAGGCTCTGGCTATGGTGGGTTTTGTTTTGTATTCGTTTTTGGTTTGCCGGGGCGACGAGGGAGGATGCTCACTCATTCACTCCTCGTGGATAACGACCGCCATTATTATTGCTATTATTCAAATTTAGCATTTTTATTACATTTTTTCAATAAATAAAATATTTTGTCGAAAGAAATTATACTGGGCAAAAATTATGGAAATATATCTAGAATAATAATGAAGTGTAGTTTCCCAAAAAGAGTGATATATATCCTCAAATATCGGTGGGTTATTAATGTTGTCAAATTTTATTTTTCAAACTTTTTAAGAAATTATTTGACAAATTTGGATAATCTTAATTTTGCCTACTCACGTAAATTACAGCCGTTACGTTAGTAAGGGGGAAGGGGTTGTGGCGGTAGCTAAAATCTCACATATAGAAATTTTTTGAAAATTAAAAAAAGAAAAAAAGAGCCATTATATTAATTTCATTATATTCTTATTCTGCAAATACGTGGCTGGCTACAAATTCGTAGGTGGACAAAATGGGAGCGTATTGATTCCGTCACAAAATGGGAGTAGTTTTATTTATTACTATAATATTTTAATTTAATAAATTATATTATTATTCAATATAAATATAATATTTTCTCAGATTTTTTAGGCAAATGTTTAATAATTAGTAAATGATAGTTTTAAGATCAGTCACATAATTATATAGATTAGAGAGAAAATGATAATTATTAAAGGTCACATTTTACAGTGATTATAAACTCAATACAATTGATTATCAGCATGATAGTCCTAACACTATAATATAAAAATTCCATGTTTTGGAGGGTTAGATAAAAAAAGTTTAAGTAACTTTTAATTTTTTTAGTTTTAAATGATACCTGTTTAATGATAGAGTTTTAATATAATATAAAATTTCACAAAATCTATTGTTAACTAACATGTTAACTAATTGATTATAATAAATTTGATTAGATTTGATTGAATAATTTTTTTTGAAGAAAAGTTATAACTGAAGAATAGTGAGTATAACATTATCTTTTAAATTTAATAATAATTAATTTTTAATTTTGGAAAAAAACATACATAAAGGTCGAATTTAAGATCTATTAGTTTTAAATTATGAATGTTACGACCTTTTGTCAATAATAATTAATTTTTTACTTGTCTTAATAATGTTAAATATCTTATACAAAAATTGAAAAATGTATTTCTTTGTAAACTTGTGAATCACTGTATAGTGTTCTATATAAAGTAATATATTTATTTTTAATGCTAAAATAATATACAAATAAAATTATAAATTTGAAATAGATGTAATACCCACATATCTTGTAAAAATAATTATATTTTTATTAGATATTCTAATTTTCATATGTTTAAAATTAATATCCATAGAAAATATCGATGACATGGTTAAATACTCTAGGTTTCCTATAGTACAACTAGATTACATGATCATATCTATTTTTTACAAATGACAAGAACATCATTTAAAAGGAAAAAATAAACAAATTTAAAATATCACTCTATTAAATTATTTATTCTTAATGAGTCATTGCATCAAATTTAGGCAATTATTTGTCACGTTTCCTAGCAGAGGTTTCTGGTTCGGCTCTATACATTGTTTGGGCTAAGGCTCATGGAGTGTTTGGAGTTTGGATTGGTTGACATTTTTCACTCTGAATTTTTTTATTTTCTCTCTAATTTATTTTTTATTCTCTTAATAAAAATAAAAAATAGTAAAATTTAAATAAATATGTGTTAATTTTTTTATTAAATGAGAGCACGAAGAGGACTAGAGAAGGGATTAGGAGATCCCAAGTAAACCTTTTTGCCATTGAGTGGAGAGGTGTGTGAATTATTCATAATATGTACGAGTTATTGAATTATTTTGATAAGAATCATTAACACTCGTCATTTAAAATCAATATGTTATGAATTCGAGTCATTCAAAAGAAAGTACGAGAAGATTATTTTTTTAAAAAATAAAATTAAAAAAAGAATTATTTATATTATTTATAAGTATGCGAATTTTTATGTAATAGTTTTAAATTATATATATATATATTTTGAAGCATATATTATTTATCTTGGATGTGAGATTGAACTTTTAATACCCAAACCACATCATGCATCAAGCCCAAATTATTGGATTCTAGTATAACATACTCCAAACCCAAATTGTTCAATTTACGGGTTAATCAAATTTAATCATGCTGATATTAAATTTATGATTCAATATGAATATTTCACCTACCAATCAGATACAAACAACAAATTATTTATATTATTCATAAATTTTTAATATAAAGTTAAAATTCTAACAGAACCTGACATCCATAATTTGCCAATAGTGTTTTACGCCCACCACTTTAATTGACAAATTATTTTAGTGGGTTTGGGTTTGTCCAGGTTCCCAACATTAACAATAAATACTTATAATCTCAGTATATTGTTGTAATTAATGTGGAGTATATATGACTTACTCCTTCATTTCATATTATTAGTAATTTTTTACGGGACATGTATACCCGATAAGAAAATCCTATTATACTATATTTAATCAATTTTATGATAATAGTGTTGTAATTTAGAAAACTACTTGAGAAAATCATATTTCGATGAATGGTAATTAATTATGGGTAAATAAATAAAAACTAATATTTATTTTCTTAAAATTAAATAAATAACTTATATTTTGTTTAATACAAATATGATTCGAACTCAAAATTTATTGTGTTAAGTGAAGAGTATTTATTATTGGGTTACATCCCTCTTGTGAAATGACTTCTATTTTAATATATCTTTTAAATTAAAGAAAAATATTTATAATATAAAATTGAGGGAGTATACCACAATAACAAAGAAAATGTAATGCATAAATGAAAAAAAAAAGTATAATATTAAAAAGAAAGAATATTATTCATAAAATTATAGTTTAATGGCGGCCTAAAAGCCGTTTAATAAAAAAACTGGAAGAAGTATCAGTGAAAAAATATTATAAGCAGTAAATTATGACCCTATATTTTATAGGATTGAAATTGAATTAATATTAAAATTTTAAAAAATTTGTGTCTAATATAAATAATTTAATAACCTTTTCACCCATACTAATTGGTTTTGGGTTAGATGTTAATGTTAGATCAATCAATTTAACATGTTAGATTTTGGGTCTTTCGCTGAAATTTTTTATTAAAATTATTTCATGAATTATTTATTTAATCAATTATCCATTTTTAAGATAACGTGTATAAAAAATCGAAGGTAGAAGGTGAACTGCGGGGTGAGATGAGACTGAGCAGGGAAGAGAGTACAATGCAAAGTGCGCCTGGCGCATTGTACAACCGAAAACGTGATATTGAGAAAGCCGCGGGTGTACGCACTGATGTACTAAAAAGTAAACTTTGACTCCCCAGTCTGAAGGAAAGACCCTCCCATAACCCTAACCCTAAAGCAAGCAATCATCGGCAGCTTAAGGCATTTTTTCAGACCCAATATCATGGAGATCGTGGCAGCCTTCATATTCTTTCAACGGCTCAGATCAGTTTGCGTAGAGCCTTACCAAAAGGGAACCATGTCTAATGTATGCATGTACAATCAACGACGTTTGCGTGAGCTGTAGTTTATGTCCTTGTGCCTTACTATTACACGTGTTTTGTCCGAACTACCCATTACCTCACCACCACCACTACCTTTGTTTTCTTCAGCGGCAATCTAGAAACTTATTTTACGACATTTTTATGGAAAATATTTAAATTATTATACACAGTAACATTTACAATCCAAAAATGGTCCATTACATATAGCGAAAATATCATTTTGGTCCAAAACAAAAAAAACTACTTTTTTAGTCCACTACATTATGTTTTTTTACAAATTTTGATTCAAAACTCACTTTTGCATGTAACATTTTATAATTCCACTATTTTACCGTCCTCCCATCTCTCTCCTCCTCTTCGCCGGCCCTCTCCCTCTTCTTCTCCTCATTATCTTCTTTTTCTTCTTCCTCCGACACCGCCTCCTCACTGACAGCCCCAGCCTCCAACGCCATCCTGGGTTCCTTGCTCCCAAATACCTCACCACCGGTGACAATCTCCTTCCAGACCTCATTCACCTTCTTACCCCTCAAGCCAAGTTCACTTTTTCCAAACGATCCTCCAGCCACCATGGCGGATTCAGCTCCGGGAAGCGAGTCAGGTTTAGAGTATATGTTCTTAAGAATTCCTCCATATTCATAGACCCAAAAGGCAAAACGGCAACTTGATCAGAGAGCTGATGATGATGGAGGTGATGGGTTTGAAATGGCACCGTCGACGGTTGTTGATTATGATGATGGAGGTAGCTATGGCGATGATAGAAACACAAATAAAATTTTGCTTTTTCCAAGCCAAAGCCTTTAAGTAACCCAGAAAATAGCCAGCGGTGGTGCCTTCAGTTTCCCGGTCTTCATCTACGATCACTGTTGTCCCCTTCTGGGTTGTTTTTTATTAAAAGCCCCGCCGGGAAAAGGAAATTGTTTCTTTCTTTGGTCAGATTTTCAAAAGGGTTTTTGAAATATTCTAACCGGAAAATGGATTGGCGGATAGATTCTGATGAATCTCAATTTAATTTTTCAAAAATTGCTTGTTGTTTAGATATTTTCAAAAGGGGAATCACCAGAGTTTCGTTTGTTTGGTTTTGAAATATTGTGTGGTTTTGGTACTCGCCACAATATATATTTCACCGTTCTGGATTTTGTTTTCTGCTTTAGGTTTTGATTTTCTTGCCGAAAATCTGAATCTGGGCTGGTTATAAAAACTGATTTCTCACTTGGCATTTTCATTTAAAAATAAAGGAATTGGGTTCTTGTTTGAATTTATGGTCTGACGGGATTCATGGCTTCTTGCCAGAAAAATTTTTTCAATTTGGGTTTTTGGTCGCTAATGTCACTGAAAAAAGGGGCCGGTGGAGTCGGAATATGGGTTTCTCAAAATTCATTACCGAAAAATCGTTTTATGGTCTGTTGGGGGCGAATGGGAGGTAAGTGATTTCTTTATGTTCTGGTTGTTCTGGGTGGAGACTGTGGTGAAGAGGAGGAGGAGCGATCGTGAGGGATGGTGGAGAGGTTGGGCGGTGGTGGAGTTGAATGGCCGATTGTGGTGGCCAAATGAACAAGAGAAAGGGGAGGGGGGAGGCGGTGGGCAGAGAGGAGAGGAGAGAAGAGAAGAGAGAAGGGAAATGGAATGTAAATTTTTTTTTGAATATTTTATTATTTTTAGTGATTAAAAGAAAAATATTTTTCATTAAGACCAAAATGCCCTCGGTCAAGACATATAAAAGTGGGTTTTGGACCAAAATTTTTAAAAAAATGATGTAATGGACTAAAAAAGTAGTTTTTTTTTTTTGGTACCAAAATGATATTTTCGCTATAAGTAATGGATCATTTTTGGAGTTTAGTCTTTACAAAAACAAAACTAATTTAATATGTTAATTAGGGGAAGGGGAAGATTCATGGGCGACACTATACGGTGACGAGAGAAGGCAAGTGCCCTAAAAACAACCAAAATTTTCTTTAATAAAGTTATTTCGATCAAATTTTAATTAATGTCCGTCTTCCATATCATTGTAATTTCGTTCTTTAAAATCTTTAACCCTTTAATTAAAAATATGTAGACTTAATTATTGTACTCTTGTGTGACTCTTAAAATTATATTTATATATATATATATATTACATATTAATAATAGCAGGCTGGATTTATGATTTTTTTAAAAGGTGAGTTTTTTCTTTTTTTTTTTTAAAGTAAGTACAATTTGAATATCTTTTCCTAATTCCAAGTAAGAAGGCGGATCACTGGACTAATTCACTCGTATCGTTTGAATATGTATTAAATTCTTTAGTATTAGTAAGAGAAAAGTTTAAGAGTATGGTATGTAGTTAAAACGACATCAGTTTGATACAAGGCTATTTTTATTATTTTTTTAAGACGATCCTAATCGAAACAATGGTAGTTAGCGCCTAACTCAAGTCGGCTTGGATATTTTTTCAATTCAAATTAAAATAATATTGGCTCCCTTCTTAAATTGTTTATACAAATTAAGCACCGATCATTGTTTAGTTGAAAATATCAGATTATCTTCACTTTTTTATTACAATTTTCTCTTAAAAAATCTCCTTATATTTATTACAACTCTATTATTAAATATGAAATAATTTATAACTTATAAATTTAAGACATTTTATAAAAATATTTCTTTCCCTTCACGCTTTACTTTAAAATCTTTCAAATACGGCCTAGTGGAGCCTAGAGCACACCCCAATATTTATACCTTTGTACAATTTGTCTAGAAGTTAAATTAACATATGATAGATATTGATATTGTATTCACATTTTATCCAATCTGACTATAAATAGGTATTCATTTAGGGTAATTTATATGGTGGTCCTATAGGACCACCATGAATTTTACTCCTACCCCGCTACAGTAGCGCGCTACAGTTCCGCGCGCGCGCTACAGTAACGCGCTACAGTTCCGCGCGCTACAGTAAACGCGCTACAGTACCTTCGTTTCTTTTGTTATTTTTGGCTATTATGATACATATTATGGACGTTTTTGTTGTATGATATGATTTCTTTTATATTTTTGATCTGATATCTAAATTCTGTTGATCTGATGTCTGCTATTTTGTGATCTGATGTCTATATAATCATGATTTGATCTACTTTGTTAAGTATATTTTAGTTCTACTGTATGATTTCTTTTATATTTTTGATCTGATATCTATAGTCTGTTGATCTGATGTTAAGTATGAGTTGATCTGATGTCTATATAATCATGATTTGATCTACCTTGTTAAGTATATTTTAGTTCTACTGTATGATTTCTTTTATATTTTTGATCTGATATCTATAGTCTGTTGATCTGATGTTAAGTATGAGTTGATCTGATGTCTATATAATCCTGATCTGATCTCCTTTGTTAAGTATGTTTTAGTTCTGCTGTGTGATTTCTTTTAAAATCTTGATCTGATGTCTATAGTCTGTTGATCTGATGTCAAGTATACGCTGATCTGATGTCTATAGTCTGTTGATCTGATCTCCCTTTTTAAGTATGTTTTAGTTCTACTGTATGATTTCTTTTAAAATCTTGATCTGATGTCTATAGTCTGTTGATCTGATGTCAGTTATGAGTTGATCTGATGTCTATATAATCCTGATCTGATCTCCTTTGTTAAGTATGTTTTAGTTCTGCTGTGTGATTTCTTTTAAAATCTTGATCTGATGTCTATAGTCTGTTGATCTGATGTCAAGTATGAGTTGATCTGATGTCTATATAATCCTGATCTGATCTCCTTTGTTAAGTATGTTTTAGTTCTGCTGTGTGATTTCTTTTAAAATCTTGATCTGATGTCTATAGTCTGTTGATCTGATGTCAAGTATACACTGATCTGATGTCTATAGTCTGTTGATCTGATCTCCCTTTTTAAGTATGTTTTAGTTCTACCGTATGATTTCTTTTATATTCTTGATCTGATATCTATAGTCTGTTGATCTGATGTCAAGTATTCGCTGATCTGATGTCTATATAATCCTGATCTGATCTCTCTTGTTAATTATATTTTAGTTCTACTGTATGATTTCTTTTATATTCTTGATCTGATATCTATAGTCTGTTGATCTGATCTCTTGTATTCTTTCATCTGATGTCTATATAATCCTGATCTGATTTCCCTTGTTAAAAAAAGTATTTTTTTTTAAAAAAAAGAATTTTTTATAAAAAAGGTATTTTTTTTAAAAAGTTTGTGCGTCAAAAAAAAAAAAAACTGTAGCGCGAAACTATAGCGCGTCACTGTAGCGCTACTGTAGCGCGCGCGCTTACTGTAGCAAGTAGGAGTAAAATTCATCCTACTCCTATAGTACCACCGTAAACGGACTCATTCATTTAGAGGTTAGTAAGATCATTATAAAAAAAATTATGTAATTCATGAATTATTCGTGTTAATACCATTAGAGGTCAAATACTATTATAACAATTGTTGTTATATATTGATTTTCTATGATATAATTTTTTTTTAAAAAACTCATTTTTATCATCCACTAAATAATCAAATTTTAAATTGTACCAAATATATATATATATATATCAAATTTTATTTCTATTTTTATTAATGTATCAATCATTTCATTACTATTTTTTATTGAAAATTATAAACCAAACAAGTAACGAATTGGAACTCCTCCGGCGCCCAAGACATACGATCGGCGCTGGCTCGGTCTACATACAGGCGGGGGCCTTGCCATGGTTGACGTAGACGTAAACAATGCCCCAACGTAGTACCTACCTATATTTATTTATTTATTTATTCTCGTATTGTACTTATAAAAAGAGAAGTACACTTTTAAGGAAAAAAAAAAAATTAACCTTTAAAAAAATATTTTAAAATTTGAAATTTTATTTTCTTTTAAATTTTGTTCACTATTATTTTAAAAAGAATTTCTCTAATTTTCAAAAGATTTTTTTTTCACTTTTTAAAGATATTTTCGATTTTTAAGTAAAAGGCAAACATAGTATTTTGCACTTGGCTTGATCTCCCGCACATTACGAGAAAAAGTAACGGGCTCTGAATTCATATTAAAATCCAACCACTTATTGATATAAAATTCTATGGACGATTACAACAATCTTCCATATAATACAATTTAGGCCCAGAAATGTTACAAAATTTGCATATAGGTTATGACTTTTTTTTTTTTATAGGTTATGACTTTTATTATATTTTCGTGTTTATAGTATTATAATTTTTTTAAATAAAAAGAGTGATGACACAATTGCCACTCGGTGTCCAAAATTTAAATTTTATAACGTCAACTTCATATATACAAAAAGACATAGCAATGAATTAACAAGCGTTTTTTTTTTTTTTTTTGTTAAAAAAAAAAGAAAATTAAGAATAGAGCATTAACTTAATTTAAGATATATTTAAAGGTGCTAAACACACTTCCTACCTATTCTTCGAGTTAGCAGTTTCATAATTAAAACAAATAAATTTACTAAAGTATTTTATTCTAATAATTATCAGATATATAAAATATTTTAAATATTTTGAAAAGACAGTTAAATTTTTACTCAAACTTGTATAGGAGGCGATAAAATTATGTTTGGATTGTAACTCAAAAAATAAACCTATTCTCAAATAAGATTTTGAGGAGAGTTTTTCTAATTTTTCTTTTGAAGAGGAAAAAATTGGAGGAGATTTATGAAGGAAATGAATTTTTAAATTTCGAATATTGTTTGGGAGTTTTTTTTTTTTTTTTTTTGGGAAAAAAAAAAGAAAAAATAAAGAGTGAAGTTATGTTATTGAGACAAAGAAAGGCTAATAATTAAGGAGAGTTCAAGAAGTCCAACTTTAATTAGTAGTAGTGATAGTAGGGTCTCAACATAACAATCGATTTTCAATTTTCACAATTAATACCATCATTCTTAATGCCCTGGACAGGTAAGTTGATTAACTGGCTAACTAAATCCAACGATCCCTTTGTTTAAAAAAAAAAAAAATTCTTATATTTTCAAACAAAAAAGATAGATATGATTAGTTCGTGGGTCCATTTCAGTGATGAATAATCAAATAAAAACACAGCATTGTTTCAATTAATTTAATTTTTTTGTCAACAGAAACAAACAATTAATCAAACAAATAGATCGGAAATAATACTGCTCCCTAATTAAGAAGACTGAACTTAAAAAAAAAAAAAATCAAATAATCATATAAAAATAATAATTTATAGAGTCTATTTTTTAATTAATTATTTTCGACAACTAAACATAAGACACGCTTATAGAGTTTACTATTTGTTCCTATAAATCCTAATTCATATATAATAATTTAAATAGTGATGAGTACGTAATGCGGCCGTCTGAAGGATTGAGTTCACACGGAGAAGAAGACAACAGAAGAGAGGGAATTAATGAAGCGAATATGGTGAGGAGATAAAGATGGGGATGAGTCTATCTAAATTTAGTCAACTAACACGGCCATGCATGCATTTGTCTTTTGGACTTTTCTTCTTCTTCTTATAATTCCCTTCTTTTTAATCCATCTAATAACTTTCCATGTGTCCCTCTTGTGTTGTTTTTGTCAGCTAATTTTGCAAAGAGAAAGAAGAGAACTTAGAGTCGGCTTTGCCATCTGGAAACTTGAGAAAACACCACTCAATACTTTTCTCAAGTTCTTATTTTGATAAGTATGCAAATTTTGCAGCAATAAAGAGAGGAACATATTCAATTCAATAAATGATTTTTTTTTCTTACAGAGTAATTTTCTGTTAATTTATAAACAAACAGATAAATTCTTATTTTTTTAATAACTTAACATAATTTCCACGATCACACTCCACTACTCCACATATTTAACGAAATTCAAATACTAATATTAATTAACTACTAAATAAAGTAATAAAAATACTCAACAGTACAAATAAAATAATCATATTATTTTCTTAGTTGAACAATGGATGATATCGTATCACGTTGCAACAAATATAACTGAAAAATATATAAAGTATGACATATGAATATATCACTTTCAAAACATGAAATAAATCAAATATTATATGAGAATATATCACTTTAATATATCAAATATAATTAAATAATACATTAATTATAACATAAGAATACGAATAAAGTATGTTTTTAGTGTAGCCTAATATAATTTGTGAAGTGTATATATATATATATATGTGTATGGATATTATTTTATAATACTATCTATTATTTGTCAGATAAAAACTTTATTTTTAAGATGAATAGTGTGAAAAACTTTGATTTAATATATTCCCTTTGTCTCCCAATTAGTTATGTTTATTGAATGAAAATAAATATAATTATTATTTTGAGAAAAAAATAATAGAGAATCCAGAGAAAAGTAATTATTTATTTATTTATTTTGATAAAAGGGTATATTCCACTTGTAGTCACACCGTACGAAGACAATACATTTTAAGTTAAAAAAAAAAAAAGAAAGAAAGAAAGAAAGAGCAACTTTTTAATTTTCCGCAAAGAAGTTTGAAAAAGTATTGGAGTGAAGTAGTGGCAATAGCAGTAGTAGTATAACATATGTATAATTGATGTCCCACAATGGGAAAAATGACATAAACCCTTCCAAGTCAAACCGCTAAAAGGAGAGGAGTAAGAAATTCATGGGATTTATATATATAAAATATTATTAATTATTAGTACACTAGTGGTTGTTGTAGCCAGTACTACTAGTAGTACCCAACCCTGATTTCTAGCAGTAGATATTAAATAAAAGGATTCAAAACAGAAGGTGGTGTAATTAAGTTAAAGGGTACAAGTAAAGCAATATAGGTTGCCCGTCCGTTAAGAAACCGCTACTATCTTCTTTATTTCTCTTCTCTACATTAAATTCTTGTAACCCATATTCTTGTAAGATAATTTTTTTTAAAATTAAATAATTTTAAAAAGAGATTTTTAGATTTTTTTTCAAAGATTAAATTTTAATTTCTCTAAATAATTTTAAATATTTCATAAACAATTTGAGACATGGTATATTTCAATATGTTAGCTTAAATTAGGGTATAACTTTGATTTCCTATGTTTTGACTAATTATAATTAGTGGAGTGGTAGTAGTGTACAGAGATAGTTAGGTGAAAATCACCCCTAAGTTAGTGATCTAGGACTCCAATTTTTTTTTATTTTTTTAATCTCAATTTTCATTTTAAAGAATCTCCCTCTACTATTAAATTAATATAGTTTAAAATTATAAAATTAAAATTAATATTAAAAATATAAAATATTTTATAAAAAGAATTTATTTTGTTCTTTCTTTTTAAACATCTATTCTATAAAATTGGAGGGAGTAATACATTTAGTGAGGTGCATTGCATGGCTCGCAAAAGTAGGTAATTTCGTATTGACATGGTTTTTAGTTTTTTTTTTTTTTAATCACAAATAGAAAAGACTAAAAGTAACTTATCATTAAGCATTCCTCTATTTTGATCTTAATTCAAATGAATTTCTTCGTATTTTCACTTAATTTCTGGGAAAAATTACATGGAACAAATCCAATATTTAGTCATAGGTTTATTATTTTATTTCATTTATTTACATTGAAACGACGTCATTTTAAAGATAAAATTTTTTTAATAAAAAATTCTAATTAAAATGATGTTGTTTCAATAATATTTGCTTTTTTTCTTCTTCCTCTCCGAATCCTTCTCTTCTTCCCCTTCTTCTCTCCAAATTCTTCATTTTTCCATATTTTTTTCTCCAGAATTAGTATTATCATTTAAAAATTTCTGATTTCGCCAGCCTATTACTTAGACATATAAAAGTTCAATTTTCTCCTGTGATTTGTAGATTATTATATGAAATGAAACTTTTGAATGAATTTTGTAACGATTAAAACATATTTGATATTCTAGTGTTTCAAACGTATTTATTTTACTAGTAATCCAACCTTAATTAATGTTAAAGGTGATCTGTCTTAAGTCTCAACTCTATCTCACCAAATTTAGTAAATTAATTACCTTTGGGAACGTCACACATAGCCCGTCCGATCCGACGCTTCCTTTGTGGTTTGATTCAATTAAGGAGAGCATTCGAAAGAATACCTAGGCCAGCCATTTAAAAAAAAAAAAATGTAAAATCATAAAAGAGAAGTAAGCTTAGGATATGTTCGGTTTGTACTTCAAAAAAAAAAAAAAAAAAAAAAAACACACACACACACACACAAACCTAAACAGTATCTTAAATTTAAAATTTAAAATTTCTTCTCATATTATTTTAAAAAAAATTCCTCCAATTTTTCCTTCTCCATAAAAGAAATTTATTCAAAATCTAGTACTCTTTTCGATTTGGATACAAACCAAATATATGCTGGAAGAATGACGCACACAAAACTGAAACTCTATATATTTGTCTAAAATAACAATTCTATTTGAATTATTGAATGAATTATATATATATTTATTGTAATAATATTTCTAATATTTTTTTAAGTATGTAATAAATAAGGAACAAAAACTGGATATGATAAAAAATGCATCCAAGTTGTGGCGTGAATTAACCTTCGAAGTCCCTAAAGAATGAAATAATTAGAATTATTAATGGTTATGTTTATAAAGTTGAAACGCATGTACGTAGGAGAAGGACGTAAATGAATTAAAAGACAGAAATTATTGTATTAATTTTATCTTAAGGTTAATTGACTTATAAATAATTGTAGCCATGGTCATGAGTTGTTTTCATGATGACCTGTGTGATAAGTAATCATAATTTATGATATTGGTCATCACTTTCCACATCAAATATATAAGTGGGAACACTTTTAAACCGCAAAACTAAACTTGTTGAACAAATATACAATAAAAAAATCAATAATTTATCATTCAAATTCAGAAAGATTTCTTGGAGACTTGTCGTGTGGGCTGCCCCCCTTCACAAGTTATTTTGAGGGTAGCTTAGTTTGTTTTAGTCTTGATATTTTCTGATTTCATTTAATAGTCAGATTTTATGTGAAAAAAATAATTTATCGACTAAAAATTTTATATATCCGAACATGAAAGTTTTTTTAACCAGTTTATGGCGTTGGATGCTAAAATAAATTAATTTTTTGGGAAGAAAACATAAACGAACAAAACCTAAATGATTGATTAAGTAACATCTTCTTGAACAAGGAACTTTCCGGTCGTGGACCATTTAGCGGCACATCGTCTTTCTTCTTAATCAAGTAAACTTGACCTATAAGGCTCCAGTTGCAAAATCGCTTTCAACTATGTTATTATTCAAAGTTTCCGTTGATTACATGCAAAATGTATTTGATTTGGATTTTTTTTTTATACAATGAGAGAAGTATAACGACTATTAAAGGTTATTAATCTAGATTCGGTGTAATTCGAATTCAGAATCTCCATATTTTTGAATGCTTTCGGTGTAATCTGCAGTTTTTGGGTGTGACTCGAATTCAGGACCGTCATGCTCCTAACTGTCCCCGGTGTGATCTACCTCAAGTGTGACTCGAACTCAAAATCTCCATGCGCCTAAATGTCTCTAGTATGATTTGAAGTAAAATCATGAAATAGAATACTATAAGCCATCAATTTTTTTTTTTTTTATTTTGTTAGGAGGGTGTGAAATTGCCATTTCCGTTCCAAAATTAGAATCATTTATAGCTCTGAAATTTTTGTTTCTATAATATTGGTTTTTTTGGGTTATAATAATTTATAGATTACTTAATGGGCGCAATCGTGTGTGTATATATAAATATATGGAGTATTCACAGAGTTGATGACTTGAAAATAAGGAAAAGGACTAATTTAATTAATTAAGGTAGCCTTTTTACTTTGCGTAAGAGAAGAAAATAAGAAAAATAGATGGAGTACAAGTACTAAGCTCACCTAACTAAATCAATAACTTTGCCTAAAAGGAGCTAATCTCACACTTTTTACAACATTTAATACTCCACCCTAGCTAACCATCACACAAATACTTATATTCTCAAGTTTGTGTTTTTTGAGAGAAAATATGAATTTAAAATATAAATCAAGTTAATATTATATTTTAAATAAAGTATGTTATTTTTAAACTAAAAACACTCATTTGGATCAAGGGAAAAAAAAAAGATTAGGTAGAATGTATATAATTTAAGGATTTAATTAAGACATAGACAGATATCCAAGCCCCATAGTGAATGTGGGCCGGCTACAAAAAATACTATCATGGAACCAACTAAGTTGGCATTGGAAGGCCCGGTGTTTGGGGAAATGGCCCAAAGGTGTTCAATGAGATAGTGGTAACGTGGGTGAATTTTATAGTAGGGCTGTAAACGAACCAAGCAGCTCGGTCAAAGCTCGGCTCGAGTACGGGTTAGTTGAGATCGAGTCGGCTAGTCTCATTGATAAGCCGAGTATCGAACAAGCCAAAAACAGGCTCAGTTGGCTCGCGAATATATAATAATATATTTTATATAATATATAAAAAATATAATAGGTACCACGTTCTAATACGTCCACTCTAATAGGTGTCACGTCCTGATACGTCCGAAAAAGCAATAGACGCGCAGCGTCCACTATAATAGGTACCACGTCTTGATATGTCCACTATAATAGGTACCACGTCCTGGTACGTCCGAAAAAGCAATAGACGCGCAACGTCCACTATAATAGGTACCACGTCCTGATACGTCCGAAAAAGTAATAGCGCAACGTCCAAAAATACACACAAAAAATTCACAAATACAAACAGCAAAGACATTGTTTCTATACTAAATTCCATAAAATATACTGCAACGTCCAGTTTAACAAACAGAAAGTTAATTTTTCACAAAAAAAAAGAGCAAATAGACGTGCAACGTCCAATATAATAGGTACCACGCCCTGATATGTCCGAAAAAGCAATAACTCAACGTCCGAAAACACAAAAAATTCACAAATACAAACAACAAAGACATTGTTTCTCTACTAAATTCCATAAAATATACTGCAACGTCCAGTATAACAAACAAAAAGTTAATTAAGGGCAAATAGACATGCAACGTCCACTATAATAGGTACCACGTCCTGATACGTCCGAAAAAGCAATAGCGCAACGTCCGAAAACACACACAAAAAATTCACAAATACAAACAGCAAAGACATTGTTTCTCTACTAAATTCTATAAAATATACTGCAACGTTCAGTATAACAAACACAAAGTTAATTTTTTCATAAAAAAAAGGACAGACAGACGCGCAATGTCCACTATAATAGCTACCACGTCTTGATACGTCCGAAAAAGCAATAACGCAATGTCCGAAACACACACACACACACAAAATGCACATATACAAACAACAAAGATATTGTTTATCTACTAAATTCCATAAAATATACTGCAACGTCCAGTATAACAAACACAAAGTTAATTTTTCACAAAAAAAATGGCAAATAGTCGCTACGTCCCGCTATGGCCACTATAATGGGTACCATGTCCCACTACGTCCAAAATACAAAGCAGCAACTTGAACTCGACTCATGGCTTAACTGAGTCATGAGCCGAGCTCGAGCTCGAGCTCGAGCTCCACAATTATTTACCGAGCCGTGCTCGAGCTCCCTTGCTCATTACTGAGCCGAGCACGAGCAAAGCCCTTTTTGGGCTTGGCTCGACTTGACTCGTTTACACCCCTATTTTATAGCATGAGTTTCATAATTTAAAATCTAAAATTGTTGATAAGAATCTCATTTCAAAAGAGATAATGGATGGATTATTATTATTAATTTTAAACGATCATAATTGGTATTGAAATAGGAAATTGGAAAAAGAAGTTGTCACCAAACACATAAATATTTTTACTTCAAAATTCCGGCTCTGAATTTTATTTTAATAGTTACTTAAATGAGTTATTTTACTAAATGAATTGTGAACCACTCAACTTACTCTAACCCCAACGTAGAATCCAACATTGGACACAAGTATAGGAGATCCTACGGGGAACCAAGACATTTGTATTTATGGCTTTTTTTTTTTTTTTTACCTTTCTATTTTCTCATGATTTTTGGTTGGCTGAATTGCTGACACAAAATATAATGTTTTAAAATTTAGTGATTTTCATTTCTAACGTATTTATTTTTAAGTCTGATTAAATATAAAACCACAAATTAATTTACTAAATTTTTTATGTTATCAAATCGTAGTTGTAACAATTAAAATCAAAAAAATAAATTTTATATAAAAATCCAACCGATCTCAATCAAATCCAACTTAAATGTTAATAAAGATAATTTAGACTCAACCCCAATCCTGTTTTGGTAGACAGGCCCACATTCATTGTTGGGCCTTGGATCTCTGTCTTAATTATATCTTATGGATGAGTTAAGATTAAAAAATTAAAATTTACACAAAATTTTGAAGAGTAAATTTCAAAACTAATCTCCATATTATAGTCAGTTTTTGGTTTTGGTTATTATATTTTAAAAAGTCTTAAATCCATTTTTGGCCCCTCATAACATGAGTCATTCCAGTTTTGGTCCCCCATATGTTTTAGTCATTAATTTTAGTCTCACTTAAATTATTTTTACCAATTATGACTCCTTTTAATGAAAAAGTTTAGACGATAACGGATTAACTCATTTGATCGCTAGTCAAACATTTTTTTTTCAAAATGATTTGTACAATGATGTTTTTAATCCATTTTATGACTCGGTTCCTCATAGATGTTCAACCCATTTAGATCGACTCAGAATCCAAAATGATGGCCGAAACCCTAAATGGGTTGAATATTCATGAGGATCCGAATTATAAAATTGGTTGAAAACATCACGGTACAAATCATTTTGAAGAAAAAAATTAGGTTTGAATAGCAATCAAATGAGGTTATCCGTTATCTTCTAAACTTTTTCGTTAAAAGGGACCATAATTAGTAAAAAAAAATTTAAGTGAGAATAAAATTGGTGACTAAAACATATGGGGACCAAAATTGGAATAATCCTGTTATGAGAGACCAAAAATGGATTTAAACCTTTTAAAAATTAATTTTAAAGTAATCATACTTTACTTTTATTTTCAAAAATGGTCACTCCGTCAAGTTGGGTCGTTAACCCATTAACGGTCAACTTTTTTAGGGCTATTTTTGTCTTTTCATTGACTTCTTAAATTAAAAAAAGAGTAAATTATGAATTTGGTTATCATATTTTTCTAAAATTCCGCTTTTTGTTATCTTATTTTAAAAATTATATTTAAAGTCATCATGCTTTTATTTTTTATTCAATTTTGGTCATTCTGTATAAATGTTCCGTTAAGTCTCTAACGACCATAATTTTTTGAGAGTAAATACGGAAAAACACACCCCATCATGCATGTGAAATTTTTTTTTATTATTATTATTTCACATCTCCGCCGCCAACACCCACACCCTCACTCCATCATGCACGTGACCCTAAAAAGTTTTATATGTAGAGTAAATTTTAAAATTGGTCATCATATCATAGTCAGTTTCTAGTTTTGGTGATCATATTTTGAAAATTGTTTTTAAGGTCGTCATACTTTACTTTTCTTTTAAAAAAATGGTCATTCCGTCAATTTGGGCTTTAACCCACTAACGATAAACTTTTCTAGGGCTATTTTCGTCTTTTCATTGACTCCTTAAATTAAAAACATTAAAGTAAATTTCAAAATGGGTCACTATACTATAGTCATTTTCTAGTTTTGGTCATCATATTTTGAAAACTATTTTTAAAGTCATCATACTTTACTTTTCTTTTAAAAAATGGTCATCCTGTCATTTAGACAATTAATCCAGTAATAGTCAACTTTTTTTGGACTATTTTTGTCTTTTCATTGACTCTTTAATTTTTTTTTATAAAAAAACTAATGGAATTATGGTTTTGCTATTGCCCATTTCTCCCTCCCTCAATTCTCCGCCGCCGCCGCCTCCCTCTCTCCCAACCTTCATCCTTCCAGCCGACGAAGGTTTCGTCGATCTGTGTTAGATCTAGCAGATCAAAGAAATCCTTGTCGATCTTTAGCGTGGATCGAATATCTCTAGCGGCAAAGGACTTTTGGGGAAGAGATCGGGGGAGGCCGGAGAGGTTGGGGAGGAAATCGACGAGTCAGGGTTTCAATGGGGAGGGGTTGGGGTTTCGACGAAGAAGAAGGGGAGGAGGAGGGTGACAGCGGTAGCGGGAAATGGAAAAGAAGAAGGGGGAGAAGGAGGAGGACGACGGCGGCAGCAGTATGATGAACCTAGGGTTTTTATCTTTTATTCTTTTCTTTATTACAGTGGCTGGAGGGAGAGGTGGTGGCTGTCGTGGCGGCGATGGCGATGGCGGTGGCGGTGGGGGTGGGGATGGGTGGCAGGAAGATGAACCCTAATATTAGAGGCAGTGGAGGGTTTTTTATTTTTATTTTTTTGATTTGAGGAGGGAAGTGAAAAGCAAAAAAATAACTCTAAAAAATTTGACCGTTAGTGCTTTAACTCTCCACCTTGACGGAGTGATGATTTTTGAAAAGGAAAATAAAGTTTGATGGCCTTAAAAGTAGTTTTCAAAATATGATGACCAAAACCAGAAACTGATTATATTATGATGACCAATTTTGAAATTTACTCTAATTTTTTTAATTTAGGGAGTCAATAAAAAAATAAAAATAGCCCTAAAAAAAGTTGTCCGTTAGTGGGTTAACGGGCCAATTTGACTAAGTGACCATTTTTTAAAACAAAAATAAAGTATGATGACTTTAAAAATAGTTTTCAAAGTATGATGACAAAAAATAGAAACTGACTATAGTATGATAACCAATTTTGGAATTTACTCTTATATGTATACTGAATACGATGGTGTTTTGGTCTGAAAATATATTCAGGGATCTATTAAGGGTATTATTGTCCATTTATTTAATAAATTGAATGACATCATCTGCTTAGAAGGCGAAAAGAGAATATTAAACAGTACAAAAAGATTTTTGTAATTTTTAAAATTTTAAAAAAATTTTCGTATTTGAACCAAAGTTTAAGGGATAAAATGTAATTCACCCTTGATTTAAAAATAAAATTAAAATATGGGTGAGAAGTATATAGTGAGAGTAACTTTAACTCTAATCTATTATATTTATTTTCACCTTTATAAGAATATTCTATTTATATTTATCATTTTTTAGTTATTGTTATTAATTTACAAAAAGACCCAACATTATTTAAATTCTAGCATATTCATCCAAAATATTATTGTGCATTTTTTTTTTTTTTTTGTGCATGGAAAGTAATAAAATTTTCAATTACTCATTTGAAATATATTACAATATGTTATATTATTGAAAACAAAACACACAAAATCAACATTATATTCAAATATTTAAAAAGATTACCTGATATATGATAATTTATTTCATCACTTGAATTGAAATCACACTTTAATACATATTATTCAACATGAAACATACAACAACAACACAACAACGAGAAGTAAGAAGAGAACATGTAGGCTGTAGCAACCCAACAAAGGAGAAAAAAAGAAACTTGTAGTATAATTAAAGTTTTGCAGTAAGAGTCCAATTGTTAGACACGGCAACAGCAGCTAAACCATTAACGACGGTGCTATGAACAATATAATTGGTTAAGAAGACTTCAGAACTGAGGAGTCCTCCATTTGGCAGAAGAGGAATGACGTCCGCCAAAATCTGAATGGTGGTGATCCAAGGAAGGACGGTTGATGGAACGAGAGGAGTGTTTGTTAAGTTAGTAATACCAATGATTGAATTGCCATTAGAATCAATAGCACCTTCTTCCAGAATTTGTGAAGAACGTGTGTCTCTAACTGAAACATAACCTCCTAAAGCGGTCGCAATAACGTCTGCGTAACCAAAAACACCTGAGGAAGTAATATTGGCTTGCACTTCGATCCCTTGGATGGTTTGGCCGTTGAAGACAGCTGAGTTAGTTGATGGAGTTGATGCTACGAGAATAATGGAAAAGAGGAGAAAGAAACAGCTGATTCTAGCCATTTTTAGGAGGGGTGTAGTACGGGAGTATGAAGAAGAACAAGGGTTTTCAGATTGTGAGTATATGGGGGAGGGAGTGCGGCCGCTATTTATAGATTAATTTCTCAACTCTATTTTGACTTCTGCCGAAAGGGGAAACCAGCTGCCTCTGCAACTTAATTCCTCTTTGCTCTTTCTGGAACGTTATCCACCAAACAAATTTTTTAATATTTTTTTGTAAAAAGATATTTATATATGTGGTTATATTTCTCTTTTAGTTATTTGTATAAATAAATAAAACGTTTGTATGTTCCAACGAAGTTTTTTATAAAAAAAAAAAGAAAATAAATTATTTTAAGAGGAAATACATTTGAAAATTTATTTTAAGAGGAAATACTTTTGAACCATGATTACAACAAGGGCTGAAATATATAAAGAGAGAAAGAGCTAACTAATATAAATTTTACATTGTGTGTATTTCTAACTCAATTTGTTATGTCTTCTAAAATAAATTATTTATTTATTTGACAAAACTATTCTATCAATTATCTATTTAACTAATTACTTGTTTCTAATATATATAAATAAAAATTAAATTTTTAATATTTTGATTCAAGCCTAAACTATAACCACTATTAATTTTATGTGATCCCTAGATACCAGTCTAGCCAACAAGTTGGAGGGATTGAGTAGATTGGGAAATGTAGCACACTCAATTTCTTGAAGAGATCCCCACTAAAAAATTGTAGCCCACTTTAATTGAATTAAGATTTCTCTAGCTAGTGGGGCTAAAGATAAGAATTTTAAATTTAGAATAGTGTTTAAATAATATCATTTTTTTGGGTACAGTCTCAAGTTTAACTTTTTGACTCTTGTGCTTTTTTTAAATAATTTTATTTTATTTACATAAAGACATATATTAATTTAAATATTTAAATTGACAAAAAGAATATACAGTCAAAGAAACACAACTTACAAGTATAAATTTTAATCTGAATCAGGATACATGCTACCACACCACCCAACTTCACCAACACTGCCCCTATAACAACGAATCACTTTTGATATCTCTTAACTAAATAACTTTGTTCTACATAAAAAAAATATTATTCATACAATAATTACAATTTAAATTTTCAATCTTATTTACTTTCAAAAAGTTTCTTCATATTATTTTAAAAATTTTAGTTCCTCTAACTCATCTCTTTTGTAAAACAAAATTTTCTCACAAAATAACAATCCAAATTTAACCCTAGTAAGACTAAACCTAATTTTACAAAATCTTATCCAAAACCAACTATAATTTCATAATTTTAAATCAACTAAATTTTTGTATTTTTTTTCTTCTATCCTTAGTATTTAATTTCTACAAAAACATTTTATTTATAAGATGTCCGACCATAAAATTTTTATAGAATTTTTTATCTATATATTGACTATTCTATCATCATAAAAGTAATTAGACGGCATTTTCAAAGTATTAATATTGGTAAAGGATTTTTACAAAGTTTTAATATTTAATATTTAAATAAAAAAATTTATACTCTTTGGTGATCGATAGGATCTTTGGTGTTCACAGTTTATCCTACGCAGCTTGTGTTTGCCCAAGTTTTCATTGGCGCCTAATAAGCTGAGCTGCAACACAGGAAGGAGCAGGTGGGTGGGTGGGTGGGTGGTGGCGGTGGTGGTGGTGGTGGTGGTGGTGGGAGTAAGGTTTAGAGAGTTTGATTACAAATAAAAAAATATTGATTTTATCCTACATAAAAGAGTGCAGAAACAATCCCAGAAAGAAATGGCGGATGAGGGCATTTTATTAAAAACAAAATTACCAAGGAGAAAGGGAACCAGGAAACAAACACGTAGAGTTTACCCTCTCTGTTAGTCCATAAAACCAAAATAAAAGAGCGGAGGGAGGGAGTATTATTTTTAAACAAATATTACACACATATCTTTTTTTTTTTTTTTTTTTTATGATCCCCTGATTTTCTAATAATTTTTCCTTTTATTTTGAGTCATAAAATTCCTAGCAATTTAACTATTAATTATTTATCTAGCTAACTGACCAGTACTATAGTACAAGAAATTGTATCTTCACCTCTTTGTTGTTTCTTTTGTGCTCATTTTTGAGAGGCTATATCTAATTTAACATTTTTTTTCTTGATAAATACAAAATTCCATTAATTTTTGTAAAAAATCGTTCTAACAATAATCAGAATCAAAATAATACAAACTTGGCTATTCAGAGGTTGGAAATTCCAACCAAGTGCGGTCAAATGGGCGGAATATCTGTAAATATTTGAAAAAATGACCTGAATAGGAATTGGGCTGGAGGAAACCATCCATTCAAGTGAAATTTGCAAGCACAAGAAAGAAGCCCAGTCGAGAAAAAACGATGATTAAATCCCAAAATTATGGATCTTTAAACCAACTAAGCTGACAATTGGGCCGTCATCATAGTATTGCAGCCTAGCTGCGATGACATTAAATTAAATTTATGTGATTAAAAGTTAAATGATTTGGATTAATTTTAAAGTTTAGATAAAGATGCATTGATGTTGGCCAAATTTGATGTAGAGAAATTATCCAATTTGAAAAAAAAATAATATAATATTCAGTTTTATATTTATGGAGTAAAGTGATGTTTGTTGCATCAATTGCATAGTAGTCATCAAGTGATGTTTGTTTGTTGAACAAATAATGTAAGTAATCATTATACACATGTGACATTGGAGAAAGAAATTTATTATCAAAATACTAATTAGGTAAAATTCAAAATCTATAAAATGAAAGTGTTCAAAGCTAAAATGCCTTTTGACTTGGTTTTCTAAGTTCACATGCCCTTTTTCCTTATCTGGTTGGAACAACATTGAATCTGACAAATTAAAAATTTCAATGATTAGTTTATAGAAAATTTCAATGATTAGTTTATATATATATATATATAGATAATGAATGAGGTGATATATCATGAAAGTCGTTTCCTACATGATTAAAGTATATTACATGTTCATAAGATCGGTATAAACAGACCAATTACCTTAAATAATGTTTTAGAGTTTTAGTAAAAAAAAAAATTTAATTAACATTTTAACATTTTTTATCTACTTCATATATATTTTATCCTATAGTACGCTTCTCTCTCTTTGTTTAGTTATAACAAATTCCAATAGTTCTTTTTAAAACGTGAAAGTTATTACAAGTAAAAATGTATGTAGGGTAATTATTTTGTGTTAAAAGGTAATTTTGGAGATTTTGTGATTTATTAATTTGTCTTTAAAACTCTCAAGCGTTCACTGTTTTAGAATAGAGGGAGTACCTTTGTGCCAAATCAGCATTTGTAGATAATAGATCGAAGGTGGTGGTATTGATTATGGTGATTAACGGTGGTTGAATGGTGGTAGGTTGAAAAGTGATTGCATAATTGATAGTGATTTGATATATACTATGGTAGAATGGATAGGGATGAGAAGTTGATGAAGACTTGGAAAAAATAAAAGAAATTTAAATTTAATGAGGATAAATGTATGTATAATGTATGTATGTTTAAAAATTAATTTAGTATATTAAAATTATAACTCCTCTATTGTATATCGAAATGATTGTTTAATAACTTTAAAGTATGCAAAATATCTTAAAAGCCCATTCGGCTCTATCAACCCTTATTGACATTCACTAATTAATTATTAATGTGATAGTACTAAATATTTTATAAAATAGGATATTGATAATTTTTAAAGATAAATATAATAATTTAATACGTGTATCATTACATAACAACAATTATTGAGATAATGAGGATTAAGTTTGACTAAAGTACGAGGTGAGCGAAAATTACTCCTTAATCCTTTCACTAATCACAAATTACTTAATTACTTTGTTGAATTGCTTCGTTTTCGACGCTGATCAAAGTTCAAAAGTCGAAGAATTAATCAATCCATAATTGGAAATTTCCCTCTCAATAAAAAATGAATATTCTAATATTGAAACGACAACGAAAGGAAGGAAGACGAAATATTCAACATCCTCTCAATCCATAATTCCATAAACTCCACGAAAGTCTGGATTATTATTTGCAAAATGCCAAATTTTCAGAAAATGCCAAAATAAAAAATAAAATATATCCTACCTCTATCTCATAATAATAAATTTATTTGATTATATTATTTTAATTTAAAAAATAAAATATTAATTATAAAAATACTTGTTACGTTTTATAATAATACTCTCCGTTTGGGTTCAGGATTAATTAACGGAGTTTAACAAAATCGTCCGACTTTGTATGGGTCCCACGCCAAAATCCTTAATCGGCCATGTGTACAGCCACGTTACAACCGTCTCAAGCAAAAGACGACGTTTGTCCCAATTTCATTTTCTTTTTTTTCTTTCTCTCTCACATAGTCACACATCAGCTAGGCGCCAACTACTTGTGTACCCACTCCCAAACTTCAAAGTTCAAAATCAAATGACAATGATTTTTAAAAATTTTCCTACCCTTTTCATTGTTTTGATCGAACTACTAGTGGGATTGCACTGTTCGTAGGTTTTTTTTTTTTTTTTTTCTTTATTTCGTTTTGGATGTGAAAAATTCTTGTTTTAGGGTGGAAAGAGATGGATTCGAGAAAGAAGAACAGCAAGAGTAGTAATGGCGTTGCTAGTAATTACGACTATTCGTTCAAGATTTTGTTGATTGGTGATTCTGGGGTCGGCAAGAGTAGCCTTGTGCTTAGTTTTATTTCGCAACAGTGTCTTCAAGATCTCTCTCCCACCATTGGTAATTTTTCTTGACTGAATTGTATTGAATGCATGTGATTCCTTGGGCTGCTTGTTCGTTGCTCTGTTACTGATCATGTAATGTTTGTTAATCTGGTTTTTCGTGTTGTTTTGTTCCTTCCGGCAAAATTGTTTCTGGGATTTGGTGGGTTTTCAGCGAATTATGCTTTTTATTTGAGCTAAACTTGGGGGAGCTCTGCCACGATATCAGTAGTCTATCCTTCTGAACTTAGTTTATGGTTTCATCGAGTACAGTTTAATTAATGTAGGGTTAGATGCAATAAAACATAAGTTTAAACTTAGTCACTTTTAGGGGATGGATGTTGATCTTTGGCCTTGATTAAGGATTTTAATATTGTCATCTTGGAGAAGTAGTTAATGCAATAGTTAGATAAGTTTTTGGAATTCCCCAGTGCAAGAGGAGAAAAAAAAAAAAAAAACAAAAAGAAGTTTTGCGTTTCAAATTTCCACTGATTTTGTTAATGTGGAATTGCAGTATTTCTACCAGAATTTAGAAAAGTATGGTTGCTTTTGGTATTGTAATTTGAAATGGTGCAGTTAATTCATTGTTTGAACTTCGTTTATCTGCTGTGGGTTTTTTTTCTCTTTTACTTCTTCGCTTTTCAATTCAAACAACATAGATTAATACTGTGACGTTTTGAATGATATTACAATCTCCAGGCGTTGATTTCAAGATTAAGCTGCTTACGTTTGACGGTAAACGGATGAAACTGACAATATGGGATACAGGTATCTGGTGTTCTACAATGGAAGAAAAGAAATTCCAAATGAATTCGTTCTTCCCCCTCTTAACTATAACTTTTATGTTGTGTTTCCCTTTTCTTCTGTTACTCGTATGTTTGTTTGAGGTTGGGGATATTTCTGTTTCAGGTAGAGGTATAAATGCTTTTCGCCTGAAAATTTTGTTTGTGTGTTGCAGCTGGGCAGGAGAGGTTTGGAACATTAACAAGCTCATATTATAGAGGAGCGCATGGAATTGTTCTAGGTACGGCTATCATACTTATCAGCCACTTTACTGAGGTTTTGCTGATAGTCATTGTTCTTGAAAAGTAGTTCCGAGGTTAATTAAGCATGCTTAGCTTGAGTACAGTTGTTTTCTGTCTTCAGGTAACATTTCTCTTTATCTGTTTGTCTCAAGAGCTGCAAAAATCTGTTGCGTTTTGTAAAGTTGTTGATTTTGGGTGGGTTGGGGTGGGGCTAGATGGCACCCAAAATTCTTTATTATGTCAAAATTAGTCCTCCTGCTACTTTTTTGGTACTAAGGTGAATCTAAAAGATAGCTTGGTATGATCCCTATATCACTGTATGTTTATCTTATTCTTATCTAAGGTGGCCTTTCTACAAGTTGGTGAATGTAACTGCTTTGATGTTCATTGCTCATTTAGTTTATGATGTAACAAGGCGAGAGACTTTCACAAACCTATCAGAGATATGGGCGAAGGAAATAGAGATATATTCGACGAATAAGGACTGCGTCAGAATCTTGGTTGGGAACAAAGTTGATAGGGTGAGTTACAGGGCTCAGAATCTTTAACCAATGCATTGTTTTGGAATTTCATGCATTAATGTAGGTAATATGAGTACCAGATTGTGATTTATGGTTGGAGGAAGGAAGATGCTTGTGAAATACTATAATGTTTCTATATCGGAGACTTCAGGAATTGTTTTATTTTACTTCTAGAAGTTGCATGAGTGGTCTATAAGATAGAATATGCTGCATTATTGTTTCAATAAATGCCATCACGATTTATGTATGAGGTGTCATGTTCAGGATGTTGAAAGGGCTGTAACCGTAGAAGAAGGCATGGCCATGGCGCAGAAGCATAAGTGTATATTTTTGGAATGCAGTGCTAAGACCAGAGAAAATGTGCAGCAGTGTTTTAAGGAACTTATATCCAAGGTAATTGTCTTGTTTTAGTTTCTTCAGAATCTCATGCCATCTTGAGTGTCCAATTTTTAGGCGATGTAGATACCAACAACTGCAAATGTAGACACACAGTCAAGCATTTCACGATGTTAGGAAACAAGAAGTAGTGACTCTTTCTCTCAGTCATTAGCCACCAACAACTTCGATAAGTTATTGGTGCGGGGCGCATAATTTTGATCACTGGTCTTTTATTTCTTAGCCCGTCTGCCAACTGCTTTTTTCACTTGCAGATTCTGGATGTGCCTAGTCTACTAGAGAATGGATCTGCAGCCGTGAAGAAACAGATTTTAGAAAAGGAGCATCTATACCGAGTTGAAAATAGAAACAATTGTTGTGCCTGAGGTAATAGTGATGGAAACTAAGAATGCATTGACCCGGATTGTTTTTGCCATAGCTCGTGTCTGCTGGATACAGTGTCAATCATGCTGCTCTGAGGAAGCTTTGGGGTTGGTGGTGGTGGTTGTTTGTAATGTTAAAATGAGGTTCATTTCATGTATAATAGCGCCTGTAAATTTCATTTGTTCGTTTCCTCTTCCTTTTTGTGATTCTTTGAGCTTTTATGCAAAAGCATTTTGAATATATAGTAGAGAACTAGTCTGGATTAGTTAGGGAAGGAATTTTGGGTTCAGAAAACTTTGTGTATGTACAAAAACACGACCACTATGTCGCCCTCTATACCCAGGAAAAAAAGTTGCCTGGAATTGTGCTCCTCTCTTTCCGTCTTATACTTTATTGATTGAAGGATGGGGGAAACTACATTTATAAAGAAGTACACCTCTTTATTTTCTGGAAAAAATTCATTTGTGGTAAAATTTTGACAGAGTAAAACTGTATAAATTTTTTATTTGGAGCCCTTCCGATCCATGCGAGGTAACTTGTTTATATGAATAGGTTGAGGTCAGTTGAGGTTATACGCGACAGAGCAACATTGTAATTTAAGATGTCAGGATTTGATCTGAAGCAAATCTTAGCTCATCTGCCGGCCGGTCATGTTGTGTGATTCTCCCTTTTGGTTGTATGCATCTTTTGGCCCGTCCATTTCTCCATTGTTAGTGGTGTTGTCCTTTTGCATCATGCATAAGAGCTCGATCAGCATCATTTCAGTTCCATTTTGTGCAGAAGATAGAAACGAAGCCTGTAATGGAAACTTTTAGCCATTGCAGGTGGCTGGTTTGTGCTGCATTGTTTGCTGCGTTTCTTGCTAGAACAGATTGTGTTGACATCCATGGAGAATGGGTGGTTTCTTTGGATTCCTCTGTCGAGCCGACCTCGTCTCCTGTGCCTGTAAGTAATGTCGTTCCGGTGTATTGAAGTTATTTAGTGCTGTATTAGCTGGTTGAATCTGTATAAAAATCGCAGGTTATTACTATAAATGGACTCTTTCCAGGACCCCTGATCAATGCCACAACCAATGACCTTGTTCATATCAATGTCTTCAACAACCTAGACGAGCCTCTTCTTTTTACATGGTATGACCTTAATGTTTATTTTCAGTGGTAAAATGTTGCACACGTTTGAAGTTAAGTTAGAACTGAATCGAAAGTAGTTCAGTCCGGAAGACCTGAATTTGATTTGTTTGGTGGTTTTGAAGGAATGGCATACAACAAAGGCTGGATTCATGGCAAGATGGAGTTTCAGGAACCAACTGTCCAATTCAACCAGGGAAGAACTGGACTTATGTCTTCCAAACCAAAGACCAGGTTGGCAGTTTCACCTATTTTCCCTCCATCAACTTTCAGAAGGCTGCTGGTGGATTCGGACCCATTCGGGTTAACAATCGTTTAGTCATAGCAGTCCCATTTCCTAAACCAGAAGCCGAATTCGATCTCCTCATCGGTGACTGGTTTGATGCTGACTACAGGGTAATCACCTAAACATGTTTCAACTACTAAGCATTCATTCTTTTGGGCAAAATATGTACCTAAGTACCTGGATTTTACTATATCTGTGTCTTTCAGGCCATAAGATCATCGATTCGAAGGAACTTAGAAGTTGCTGTTCCTGATGTGATGCTCATGAATGGTAAAAGACCTTTGGGAAGCCCGATCACAAAGGAATACGAGTCTTTCAATGTCACAAAAGGTGAACTGACAAATTGTTTCTGAGGTTGATTTGTAGGATTGAGTTCAGTTCAGTTCAGTTTTGTATACCCTGAACACCAATTTGTTTGGACTGTAGGAAAGACGTATCGGTTCAGGATTTCAAATGTCGGGACATTTTTCAGCTTCAACTTCAGGATTCAGAATCATCAAATGGTATTGGTTGAAACTGAAGGATCATACACAAACCAGATCACGCTGGATTCTCTTGATGTCCATGTAGGGCAGTCTTATTCTGTTCTTGTTACCGCAAATCAAGAAGAGAATGACTATTACATGGTGGCTACTCCAAAATTGCTTGAAACTAGTAGTGATAGTATCCCCCTTGTTGCCAAAGGTGTATTGCACTATGAAAATTCCATTAACAAACTCAGCAGTTCTCTACCAACCGGACCTGATCCATTTGACATTGAATTTTCACTTGATCAAGCTAAATCCATCAGGTTTGCGATCTCTTTCTGCATAAAAAGGATGACCCTTTTGGAGCATTTCTGTCCAGACAACATTGAAGAATCTCATTTGCAGGTGGAACTTGACTGCTGGAGCAGCGAGGCCTAATCCACAGGGCACCTTCAATGTAACAAACATAACCCTCTCTCAGACGTTTGTTCTTCATGGATTCAAAGCAGAAATCAATGGCGTACCGCTATATGTGGTGAACAATGTCTCGTACCTCACCCCAGCCACCCCATTAAAACTAGCTGATCATTTCGTAAACGGAACCGGCGTGTACCGACTCGACGAATTCCCCACACACTCCATCAACGAGGCTGCTGCATTTGGAGTCTCTGTAGTAAGTGGAGTACACAAAGGGTGGTTAGAGATTGTGTTCAAGAACGACCTAGATGTGATGGATTCTTGGCACCTGGATGGCTTTGGGTTCTACGTAGTGGGGTAATATAATCAAACACAATTCAATCCCTTTACTTATGTGCTTATTACATCATTTTTCCATGCTTAATTTAGAAGCTGGTTCTGATTGAACAAGTACTGAAATTCCAGGTTTGGCGATGGAGAATGGACACCAGAAGCAAGAAGCAGCTACAACGTTTTTGATCCGGTGGTAAGATCAACCGTGCAGGTTTATCCCCAGAAATGGACAGCGGTATATGCTTTCCTGGACAATCCAGGGATGTGGAACTTAAGGTCGCAGCATTTAAGGAATTGGTACTTAGGACAAGAAATTTACATCAGGGTTCATGATCCTGATCCCAACCCAGCCAAGGAAAAGCAGCCCCCTGAAAATGTTCTACTATGTGGTTAGTGCACAATTCAATTCTCTTATCCCATTGTTTTATCTGCTTCTTCTGCATTAATTGGAACTGAAAAACAATCTTTGAATTTGGGTTTTCCAGGGGCTTTTGGTACATCATCCTCTCCATCAATCAGTTCACCGCCACTCGTCCAACCAAATTCTCCCTGAAAAGATTTTTTGGAACATAGGACCTTCATGATCTTAAACGAAAAGTAATAATAATTAGGTTATCTTTTTCTTGTCCGTAATATCTATTTTAATAGAGTATGATCATGTAATATTTGCAAATGTACAACAAAACGGAAACTGGGGTTCCAAAATGGCAATAGCCAGGCACCGTAGAGTGAAAATAACGTTGTTATTCGACATTGGAAAATAAGTTGTAGTGCTAAAAGAAGTGGATTGCGTACGCAAAATGCGTAGTAGAGTCACAAATCACTTATTAAATAAATAAATAAATAAATAGTCATTCCTACCGAATAGGGCATTTTGGGAATAATACTAAAGTCCAAATGCCTACTATCAAGGTAATCATTTTTCTGAAAGAAAACTTTTTCTTAAGAAATAAAAAAACTTAAAAACTTGGGAATAATCGACGGCGGAAAGACCATTATTTTTCCATTTGTTTTAATTAGAGAAAACGTATATTGAGAGATCAGAATGACTTATTTGTCTCATTCTCATGTTTGTTTTCAAATTTTTCTTAAAATATTAAATACTAATTTTTTGGAAAAAAAATCAATTTTTTTCCCATTAAATTGGTTTCTTTAAATTTATGTCAGCATAATTAATCCTCTTATATCAGAAATGCCCCATATTGAGTCGATCAATAAAGATTTTTGTCACTTGTGATAAATTAAATTATTTCATTAGTCAACTCTTATTTTTGAAATTTTTTGATTAATACTAAATATGAATTACAAAAATGTTTTATACTTTCATTTTCTTAAGAAAAATTTATAATTTGGGACGGCGGGAGTTTTTTACGAAGAATTCATCACAACTTTTTTTTTTTTTTTTTTTTTGTACCAAAAAATTGGTCACTATCCTACCTACACCTGGATTTATATATCAGATTGGCTAAAAAAAAAAAAAAAAAGTCTTGAATTGTATCCACATAATGGAAGCGCCAAGGTTTTTTTGGTGGCATTGGTGCATCTGAAACTATCAATTAACAATATGAAAAAAAAAAAAAAAAAATGCACCAACTACCACTAATATCATATCCAGAATTCTCTCAAAAAATCTTTGCCGAAATGTATCCGAAATTAAATATTTTGTTATCTTATTTATTAAATTTTAATTTAATATTAATATTAATTAATCATATGTGAGAACTTTAAAGTAAGATTGAGGGTCAAACACATCAAATTTAGATAAAAACTTTTCAACCTAAATTAACCTTTTTTTTTTGAATGCCTAACGTAAAATTGAGATTTTAACGGAGGTTCACCTCTACAAATCCAGGATTTCTTAATATTAAAAATCACTTATACTAATCCTAGATTTTCTCTTTTAATGATTAAATGACAGTTGGATTCTGTTATACTAATTACTCAATAACAAGCCAGATTTAATGAGTGATTATCTATAATGACAGGTGTCCTGGTACCTGATGAATATTGAATTGTTATTTCTATTTTTTTGTTTAACCAAATAGTAAGAGAGTTAATTCTGGAAATTCCTTATTGATCTATGTGGGCAAAACAATATTCTTTGTTATCATAAACCTAATGGAATTTTAAAATAATACTATAATATTAATACACAATAATACAACAAATAAGACATACAAATAACATAATAAATTTTGTTGAGACTAGGATGGTAGTATACGAAATTGAAATGCTTCTAAACGACAAAAATTTGGAAAGAAGAAAGTATGAAAATAAACAATGACAAAAATAACATAATAAGAAAACAAAAGAAGCTAATTTTTTTTGGGTACAATCTTGGTTTCTATGTTGATGATATTAAAGGGAAAAATTTGCTACTGGATTATTCAAGATGTCACTCTCCATTCAAGGCTTTGCAGATGTGACAAATTATTTTGTGACGAGAGTAAAATAAAAAAAAATTAGCAGAAGTAAAAAAAAAAAAATTAGTGGTGGAGGTGCCCTAATCAAGGATATAATTTAAGATAGACGTTGTAGTTAAGTACTTAAGTAGCACTAGATTTACAAAACAATAAGATCTTTAAGTAGAAATCCTAAAGGAAACAAACTTTCTTTCGCCTCCTTGCCTTTCGTTTCTTCCCGCTCCGTAATTTTCATCGATTCCATCAAAAACCTTAAATCAATAAACAAAACCATATATCACTTCCTTCTTCATCAAAATCATTGCCACCAAACTAAACCAATGGCGCCTGACTTTTCTCATTCCAAACGCATTATGCTTTGGCTTCTTTTATCTTTAGCCACAATTGTTAATGGCGATACTTTCTTTGAGTGGCATGTTGCTGTTAATACAACCATCAAGCCCGTCTCCGTCGATCAGCCGGTGAATATTATCTTCAAAAACCATGTTTCCTTTTCTTTGTTTTCTTATTTGAAAGATTGTAAATATGTATATATATACATATATATATTTGAACTAATATATATATATATATATACATATAGTAATATAAATATGACTGATTTTTTTTTTTTTTTTGAACGGCCGAAATATTTATTCAAATTTTGTTACTTTTTTTTTTTTTATTAGGTTATTACGATCAATGGCATGTTCCCGGGGCCTCTTATCAATTCTACAACGAATGACATGCTTCATGTTAATGTATTCAATGACTTGGACGAGCCTCTTCTACTCACTTGGTAATTATATCCAATCCTCTCTCCATGCACTCAAAATTGGATATATACTTAGTACATCTCTCTTGAATATATTTTCGTTTTTGTTTTTCTTCTATCATTCTCCAAATATTATTTGCTCTTTTCTTCAGTTTTCTGTTTCGTTGAAATAGCAAGATGAATCTTTTTAATCTAGCCCGATACTATCTGGTGGATTCGACCCCTCGGTCAAAATTTTGTCTAATAAAATTATTTCAACTGAGTTTCAACTGATGCATGTGAGATTCTACTTATATAAGTAAACTCATGTAAAACCCTAGTGTACATTCAATAACTTATTTGATTTCATTGTTTTTAGGGTTTCCTGCAATGGTTGTATGGTTGAAAACTGTGTGCGAACTTATCTCAACTCGATATTTACGGAGAATCAAAATCTTACTGAACTAGGGTTTATCTAGGTAGAGATTTTATTTTATGTTTTGTTGGTGAGTGCAGGAATGGGATTGAACAGCGACTGAACTCGTGGCAAGATGGAGTTTCGGGGACAAATTGTCCGATCCAGCCCGGCCGTAATTGGACTTACATGTTTCAAATGAAGGATCAAATTGGGAGCTTCTTTTACTTCCCATCCATCAATTTTCAAAAGGCAGCTGGAGGTTTCGGCCCAATTCGAATTAACAATCGGGTTGTCATTGCTGTTCCATTTCCCCAGCCCGAAGACGAGTTTGATCTTCTTATTGGCGATTGGTACAACACAAGCTACAAGGTAACATTATACTATTATCCTTGTTGAAAGTTTTGATTCTTTAAGATTTTGATTTTTCTTTCTCCACTCAATGAATAGGTAAGATATTATCTTGCGGCAACTATTAAATTTCTTTCATTGAATAAGGAGTTTTGAATTTGATTTTTATTAGTGAATACATACACTATTCATATTTGACCTTATTAGCGAATGTTCAGTTTTGGGTTCTTTTAATTTTGGAATTTTATGAATGAATACAGATTTTTTATTCTTTTGATGGTGAATTTTATTACAAGAAATTAGCTTACATTGTTGTGATTAAGAACTATAAATGAGAAGCTCAGTATGCAAACAAGAACTAGCTTGAAAAATCAGTTGAAGTTGACATTAAATTTTGGTTTTTAATATTGTGTTTGCTTGGCAGGAAGTGAGATCCCAACTAAACTCCACATCTCACCAAAATGTTTCTTCTTCCCCTAGCTGGATGCTCATGAATGGAAAAGGCCCATTTGGAAATTCACTTGGCTTACCACATGAATCGCTCAATGTATCCAAAGGTACAATGAATCACAAATTAATTATTTACTTTACTTTGATAACCAATATGATCAATTTTTACTGTTTTGTAAAAAATAGGATGGTAAATCTAAAATGATAGAGGCATATATGTTGGCATCTAACATAGGCACTCACCCCCATCTTTTGTTCAGTTAGTTCATAGGGGAGAAAATTGATGTGGGCATGTCTTTTTGTTCCTGCTTTTGTGGAGGACTTTTGACAAATATATTAAAGGGTATTGAACTAAGGAACTTTTTCATCCAAAAAAAATATATAACCAATATGATCTCTCGATCATGCTAGTTTTTGCGTTTATAATATAATTATTTCGTCATTATTAAGGTTTCAACCAAAGTATTTACTTTGTTGGGTATTTTTTTGTAGGAAAAACATACCGATTGAGGATATCAAATGTTGGGACAACATACAGTTTCAATTTCAGAATCCAGAATCATAATATGGTGTTGGTGGAGACTGAAGGCTCATACACCGACCAAATAACCTTGGACAGTTTAGATGTTCATGTGGGTCAATCTTACTCTGTTCTTGTAACGATGAATCAAGGCGTCGCTGATTATTACATGGTGGCAAGTCCCAAAATGGTAGCTTTGGGGACCAACCAAAGTACCCTTATCGGAGTAGGAGTTCTGCACTATGACAGCTCCACCACCCCTCCTACCGGAGCTCTTCCACTAGGCCCTGATCCATTTAATGTTAATTTCTCCATGGAACAAGCCAAATCCATCAGGTAATTAATCCCTTCTGAGTGGAATCTTTATAGAGTCCAGGGGCGGCCTACACTTTGACTTCGGAGGACGCCACCTTCGAAATGGCCGAAATTTTTTCTATATTGATGGGGCTCCGGTTGATGTCGGCTCTTTATTACGAAAATTTAAATTATGCGTAAGTCCTTGATAGAGTCAATCGTAACACTGAAACTAAAGATTTCGTGCTGTATATATAGGTGGAATTTAACAGCAGGGGCAGCAAGACCGAACCCACAAGGCTCCTTCAATGTCTCCAACGTAACGATCAACCAGACCTTCGTTTTCCAGGGAGGAGACACGGTTGATATCGGCGGCGTTTCTCGTTTTGCCGTTAACAATGTCTCCTTCCTTACTACAGATATTCCTTTAAAGCTAGCTGATTTCTTCAAAAATGGCACCGGCGTCTATGTCCTTGATAAATTCCCCGTGAATTCTTCTTTGCCTACTGCTGTGGAAGGAACTTTTGTTGTTAGCGGGATTCATAAGGAATATCTGGAAATCGTGTTCGTGAATAATAAGGAATCCATTGATTCTTGGCACTTGGATGGATTTAGTACCTTTCTGGTTGGGTCTGGGCTTGGTAACTGGACTCCTGCTTCACGAAATACTTACAACCGCCATGACCCAATAGTTCGATCCACTATCCAGGTTATTATTATTATTATTATTATTTTAATTTTAATTTTTTAGTGAAAATTATGAAAAGTTTAATTTGAAAATTTGTTGAAAATATAATATATATGAATGGGCAGGTGTACCCGAAAGGATGGGCAGCTACTTTGGTGTACATGGACAATCCGGGAATGTGGAACTTAAGGTCACAAAATCTGAAACACTGGTTTTTAGGGCAAGAATTATACATAAGAGTTCATGATCCTGATCCCAACCCTGCCGGAGAGCTGTTTCCACCGCACAATTTATTACATTGTGGTTAGTTTCGAGTAGTCTGCTCTCTTTATTTGTCCCTAAATAATAATCTATTTAGATATTTGAATTTATTTAATTTTAATAGTCTCGTTACATTTTTTTTTAGGATATTGTTAATAATTTTTTCTCCTTATGAGAAATATTAACATTTGTAATGTAAAGTTTGAATTCATTGATTAAGGATAAATAAGACTAATTCAATTCAATCATTTATTTAGGAATATTTTTAATAATTATGCAATTTTTAAAGTATTTACTCCCTCACTTTCACAATATAATATAATTAGTTTTTTCTTTTTGGTGGCAATGACAAAAGATAAGTAGTTGTTCTAAAAAAATAAATAATTATTTTTACATATTTACCTTTAATTATTTCATCTAACATACTTCTTGTTAAATTTTTTTTGCCAAATAGACCTATTAAAGAATCTGGTATTACCAAGATAATTAATTAAATTTATAAAAAAAATTTGCAATTTAAATTGATGGAAGTGTTATTAAATGATTATTTTTATGTCATTAAAAAATAGTTATATTTTGGAGTATTATTTAAAGAAAAAGGTATTAGATGTTACTTTTGCCTTGATTTTGTTGACGACCTATACAGGAGGATTACAAATACCTCCGCCACCGCCTCCGGTACCAGTCCCGGCACCATCTCCCGCCGACCCAAAACCAAGTCCCGCACCGCCAGTTCCTCCTTCACCGGCACCAGCTGAATCTAGTGCATCATCCTTCTCTATTGATTGGTAAAGTTAAAAGTTTCTTTAGTTCCTTATTGCATTAATCGTTGTTCTTTTTTACTTTGCATCATTTGATTTTTCTTTTTTTTTTTTTGGTTGTAAATTTCAGGTTATTAATTGCAATTGGGCTGTTCGTGCTCTATGGAAAATAGGGTCCAAATTCAGTTCAGTTGTCATATTTAAGCCCATTTTATCTGACCTTTTCTAATTCAAGAAAATCATTTGTATACTTATATTTCATAATTTTTTTGATATTGTATTATTACAAGATTTTGAGTATATCTATATTTTTTCAGTTAATACCGTTGTAGGATTGATAAGTTTTGCAACTGTAATAATTTTATTTACAGCAAGAAAAAGCTCCCCTTACGATCATTCCGGTGAGTTACCTATCTAATTTGTGTTTTTTTCCTTATTTTTCTTTTACAAATAATTATTTATTTTAAAATTTTAATCTTATTTAATATCACCCTAACTTTTGAATAACTTTTATTTGTATTTATTCTTTATCCTGATCTTATAAAACTATTGATGATAATCAATTAATTTTATTATTAAATTTTAGAATTACGTAAAATTATCTTTTAATGGACATTTTAGAACTTTTTTACTGTAAATAAAGAGGAGCAAGACTTATCTTAATCTGACTGTAATTAATTGTGAATTAGTATCTCAAATATAAAGGTAATCTACCACAGACTAAACCAAGAAAAGAGGCAAAGCAGCTTAACTGAACTAGGCTGCGAGGAAGTAATAGCGCTTTCAAGTGACTAAATAAAAAATGCATTAAAACCAAATGAGTTCCATTTCATTATCCAATTATCCAAAATCAAACAATTGAACTGGTTCACAATTCACATAGTAATAGTTGTTAACCACCCAAGCCAGGAGAAAATAACACTTTCACTTCCTCTAATGAAAAAGGAGATCAGCTACAAGCCCAATCCTCCATCTTAACGGTACTGCAAATATTCGAAGATAGACAAACACGTTAGGTTAAATATCAGCAAATCAACACGAATACAAAGTAGCAGAAAGTTTTTAACAAACGATATACTACATTATCTTATGACATGCTTAGCTTGCTTACTCCACTGAGATTTATAACCATAATGGATAAAAGAGTTATATGCATCCTTTGATGCATTGAACAAATGGCGGAGTATTGAAGTACATCAAGAATCACTCAGAAAACAGATGCATCAACAACTCTAGTTCCCACTGGTCTTTATAGCCAATTTGGTGAAAAGAATCCAGGGAAGGACATGGCTATTTTATGCAAACAAAAGATAATTTAAGTTTCGACTCCTGCGACTCAACAATTTCCTCAAAATCTTCAGCAATATGTATTTCCTAGAGGAAGATAGAAACAATACGCAACATAGGTGTACAAAAAAGTGTAAATTTCATCAGCAAGAAAACAATAACACATAACAGTCAGAGTCACAAATGGCAGCAAAATAATACAAGGAACCCAATGTTGTCACGGTTCTCCTCAATGAAGGAATGCCGGCAAGTTTGACATTAGCACCCTAATAACCCAAGCCAAAATAAGCATACTGCTGAAAATCAAGTTGATAGGTATGCAAGTCAAGCAATAACCTCCAATAATAGGTACTAAAACATCATCCAAAAACCATCACCCACCAACTATTATCTATAATCTAAAATGAAACGAATAGTAGATCCATATGATCAAAATTGTTTTACACATATATATATGGATATAAATTATATTCCATCAATACTTCAGAATAAAATCAAGCCCAACATTATTTACTAAATACGGCGTAGCAGCTTCAAGAATTCAACAATACACGCAAGCCCAGTACATTTAAACACGTAGTAGCTGGATATCCTTGAACATTATAGTTTCCTAATCCATGATTCAACAATATTAAGATTACCAGCTGAACATGCGAAATGATTATACTTTTTCCGTGAATAATTCAAAAATATAAACAAGTTCCACGTAATTAAAACACAGAATAGTAGCTCAAAGAATAAATCTTTCGAATCAAAAAGAAAGGACCAACCTTGATGAAGCCAATTTCCTTAGCGTTGCTGCGGAAGCACTGCCTGCAACACATCAGCCCGTACTTCCTGATTATTCCGTGGGAGTTTCCACAAACGCGGCTGTCCAAATTCAAAAATTACCCCAATAAACATTAAGACCAAAGAAGAAGAAGTAAAAAAAAACACAACAGAACTTCATCATCACCATCAATAAAAGTAAGTAAGAAAGAAACACACACCAAGCGCGTGATCCAGGACCATAGGTCTTGGGGTGAGCGTTCCAGATGTTGGAGTGCCCCATCTTTGTTTCGCCGCCTGCAAAGTCTCTGTAAGTCGGCAACCCTAGCTTTGTAATTTGGAAGATGAGAGGGAGTCTGGAAATGGAAGAATAATTTGTAACCCTAAATTGGGAGGTCGCGAGGTTTTTTTGCCGAACTGGGCTCTATCGAGGTATATATTTTATGTGGCAAGATGTCCGATCCAGTCCGGAAATAATTGGACTTACGTGTTTCAAATGACGGACCAAAAAGCGGCTGGAGGTTTGGGCCCAATGGTGATTTCTGTTCCGTTTCCTAAGGCCCAACAAAAGCTACACGGTGGAAATCGTGATACTAATATTATTCTTGAGGAAAGTTTTGATTTTTTAAAATTTTTATTTTTCTTTGTTGACTTAATGAATTTATATAACATATTATTGTCATATTAACTATTCAATTTCTCTAAATGAAATTTGATTTTTTTACTTAATAAATATATAAAATATTAATTATTAACTGTACAAAATTTAATATAAATAAAATAAAAACAACATTTGAACAAATCTAATGATGTTCTTATATATCTTTAATTTATTATGTATGAGACCTTACACATTATTATGTCTCTTTTCTTATATTTTACTGTTATTCCATTTCCTTAATTAATGATATTGATAATTTTTATTGTTTGCTCAGTCACTTATTTGTGTATGATTAATTAACCCTAATTATTGAAATATTAACAATGTATATTTAAGCTGAATCCAAAAGCAGAATAAAAATTATTATGAATTGATTTTGAATATTTTAATAAAAGTTAAAAAATATATATAAAATAATCATTATGAAATACAAAATACTTAGAATGGTCAGGGAACGATATAAATTGTACAAGTGTCTGTGTAATGGCACACGTATAACGAAGGCTCATAGTAGTAATACAGTATAAACATGGGCTAAACTTTTCTAATACATTATCAATCTGTGAATGATAGTAGAAATTGCACCATTGACAAATGGTAGCAGGAATAGGGGCGGTTACACTTTGACTTCCGAGGTAGCAGAAACTGTCGAAATTTTCTCTAATAGAATTATTCAAATCGAATTCCAGTCGATGTCCGTCTTCTATGTTGTCGTAATTTCGGTCCCGAAAATTTAAAGTTTGCGTCCGCTCTTAAGTAAGAAATAATGGACATACAGGGGATCCAAAATACTAAAGTAATTATAAATTTTATATAATGTTGATGGACATTTAGGGTTTGAATTTTTGAAGGAAAATGCATAAACAAAGGCTAAACCAAAAGCAAAGTATTGATCGCACGCAGATTCACGAGAGGGACAACCTCGCACAGCTCATAATGTCAAGACATGGCATAATTAATTAACAGACTTTAGAGTGATTAAGACTCCTTAATCCCATTTCATGTCTCATTTTAACGCCTAACCTTCTTGTCCTGCTTCTTTAGCTGTATTTTCTCAACAGAGGTGATCCACTGCTTTACTAGCATGAATAACAGCCCTTATCCAGAAGAATTCAACTGGAAATTCAAGAATGTGGATCATGGGAAAAGTAGCAAATTATAAGATTGCATGCAGAAGCCTAACATTTTAAGGAATTAGGACAAAGTGAACTTCAAACAATACTCACAGATTCCTACACTTTAAACATTCAGAAAGTTGAAGCAAAGAGATTTGGATTTTTGGCAACTATCCCATCTCTCTAATTCTACTACTTATCTTTTCTAAACACAAAATTAAAGGCTAAACCAAAAATAAGGGTCTTCTTTATTCAATAAATAGTTTACAAATACCTCCTGATACAGAGATAGTATATATTAACATACATTGATACTGCATGTTTGCTAAATTACAAAACCATTTTTATGGAACTTTGGAAGTATAAGCCTATTTTTCTGTAAAATGTATGAATATGAAAAGGGTATTAAAAATTGATGGGAAAAACTGATTGGAACTCTAGCTAGCTGTGTACTGTTGGGGCATGAACTGTTTACTTAAAAATATATATATTATGTGTAGGAGGTCAACAATCGAAAGAATTGACAGTTTTAATTAGGATTTTGAGAGGTAATTAGTATTGAAAGAATGAATGAATGTTAATTCACATCTGGGCTTTCCAACAAATACCAAGAAGATGGATGTGAAAAAGAAAAGGAATAAAAATTTGAGAGGTTGTATGATGTTAGATGCACCTTCAATTCTCTTAGTAGTGGCAATCAACTAATTTTGTGGTGGTGGATAGAACAAGGGCTGGTTTTTTTTCTTCTTCTTGTTGCTTCTGCTTCTGCTGCTGTTGTTGCTTTGAGGCCAAGCCAAACTTGGATTCTTTATTATGATGATGATGATGATCATCTTCTGGGGCAGGAAGGTTGAGATCCAAGGTCAAACCATTTCTGATTCTCTTAGCTTCTGCTTCTTGATCAGAGTCTTGATCCAGTGTTTCTGGGCTTAATTGTCCTAGAGACAGGGTGGTATTGGCTATGGCTGGTGCCCCTCTGTGGCGCCTCATGTGACCTCCCAAGGCCTGCCCAGACGCAAACTCAGCGCCACAGTGGGAGCACTCATGAATCCTAGGAAAAGAAGCTGATTTCTGAAGATTGGTATTATTGTTGTTGTTGTTGTTGTTGTTGCTAGAGATTCCCCTGCAGCTAACAAATTCAAGGGAAAGGGATGAACAATTGTTGTTGTTGTTGTTGCCGTTAATCTTGTGCCTCTTGAATGTCATTATTTCCTCTTCCTCGTCTGAAACATCCATAAACATCCTCTTTTCTTGAGCTGCTGCAATGTTTCTAGGCTTCTTATGGCTTGCCCTGTGGCCTCCAAGAGCTTGAAACGAAGGGAATGTTCTTCCACAAGTCTTGCACTCATAAACATACATCCCAGCCTTGCCATTTCCAGATATAGGCGCTTCAATGTACCTCTTGCTGTTGAATTTCTCAGGCACTCCATAATCATGGTCTTGATCGAACTTGTGGTGCTGTGATGATGCCTCTTTCCTAACTACATTGTGATGTTGTCCTTGCCCTTGGGCTAAAAGAATAAGCAATTTGGCCGTGTACTCATCTTCCTCGGTTATTGCATAGTTCTGCGGGAAATGTTCAGCTGAGGAAGAGCTTGAATTGGTATTCAAATGGTTGTTGTTGATGATGTTGATGTTGCTATGATCGCCGGTGTTGTGGTTGTGGTCGTGGTCGTTGTTATTATTGTTGTTGATGCAATCACCATTGCTAATGTATCCTCCTTCTCCACTAGATGAATGTTGTGTTGTGACGGTGAAGGGAATTGGGGATTGAGGTTTTTGGCGTTTGGTCCTCTTGCCCTTTACAATCTGTGGAAGATCTTGATGAGAACCACCTGTTGCTGCCGTGGGCGCGGCCGCCGCCACCTCCTCCTCCACCATCACCACACCCCCACTGCCTCCTCCACCACCACCAGAACACAAAAAGAATGTGTTGGTTTAATGGAGACTGTGGAGGAGAGTTAGAGAGACAAAGTTAAGCGGTTGGAAGAAGCTTGTGACAAGACTTGAGGTTGCATACTTATAATAACTAATGAACGTGAGAGGTTTTGGAGACTTGGAGTCAAAAGATACCACATTAGGTTAGGAGGAGGAGGAAGAGGAAGAATAAGTAAAGACTTTTTTTTTTTTTTTTTTTTTGAAGGATGAATTAGTTGCCCCCAAAATCCAAGCAAGAGGAAAAGGGAAAAAAAATGAATAAAAAAGAAAAAGGGTTGTTATATGGAAAGTGTACCTAATGGGAAAGACTATATTTAGAAAGCGGTAAGAAAAGAAAAAAAAATAGTGAGCGAGAGAGCAAAGTGGGATGAAGTCCAAAAATGGTACACACAAGTGAAAAAGATAAGGAGAAAAGTGAATTGAATTTGAATTAATGAGAATCGGAAAGAGTAAGATCCAACCAAAACCATTCATAAGTTATAAAACATGTAACTAACAAACTTAGAAACTAATTACGAACAAAAGAACCAAAAAAAACAGAGATGGTAAATTACAGTTGGAATGAGTGGTGGACGAGAGAGAGACTTGGGGGAGACTGTCAAATGTACCAAGTCCCGTTTCATACTCTCTTTCTCTCATTTTTTTTAATGCATAGTTTACAATTCAAAACGGTTCCATGTACTATGTACCAGCTAAAACATCAAGAAATCTCAGCCCTTCAAAAAAAAAAAAAACATAATTATATTACAATGTAATGTTTCGAGTGATTATCTCATAAAATTAAAAATGAACTGTTGAAATAATGAAAATGTCAATGATTCACTTGTCTCATGTATTATTCCCCCCATTGTCAATTTGTTTTGAGATAAAACTACATGTGAGTTTGTGTTGGACTTTCTATACAGTAACAGAGAGAGTTTTTTGACCTGCGAATTTTGTGAGACTTGTGGACTAGGTCAGACGCTCCAAATATATAGGGACACCTCCCTAACTTATTCCTCCTACATAGGTTAGTGTCTTTATAGGAGTTAGAGAAATACAATAAAATTTATTTTCAAATATTACACAATAAAAGTTACTATAATATTTTTTTATTTGAAAACTTATTCACTACTAATACAAAAATAGTTGCCTAAGATATTATTTATACATACAGATCTTTCATAAATTACTACTACAAGTTCACTACACAAGTCATTTTTTCTTTTCATTTTCTTTTTAATGAAAAAAAAAAAAAAAGAGCAAAAGGGGAATGACTTTGAGACAACGATTCATTCTCAGTAGAAGCGAACTGCCCCTTAGTTGTGAATTGAGGCTAAAAATGATTGGAGTGCAAGCCTGGATGCCTACAAACGCCCCGGAATCTACGCTCATTCTCATTCTCCATTTTTTATTTTAGTAGGGTAACTATTCCGATTAATCGAGTGATAATCAAGTTAATATACATATGATAAATACAATTAAATAATGAAATAATATAAAAAATTATAATATTTAATGAATTTTATAGGACAATAAATATTATAAATACAATGAAACAAATACAAACATAATATTTTGAGTTGAAGAGCCCCGAATTAACAGGGTATTCTACTAAATAAAATTATGGTGTTAAAAATTATGGTACATCCTTTTTGAACTACTATAGTAGTAAGAGCGATAGAAGCTTAAACGTTGATCCTAATGTTTGGGTATGGAAGCTTGCCAAAACGCAGTATCTTCTCTGCACACATCTTCCAAAAAGAACATAATTTAATACCCAGAAAATAATAAATTTCGAGGATATTAATGTTGCTTCTTTTATTTTGGACCCAAGAACAAACCAACTTATTAATGATTCCCATTTCAGGATCTTAAATTGAGGTTCAAAATTCTATTCTTGCAAGAGTTAAGAATGTGAATTAGTTCATACATTACACTTTTTTATTAAAGAACAAAAAAAACCTTAATTTGTCCTTAAAAAAAAAAAAAATTGTCCCTCAGTATTTTATGCTGAAAAGCAAGTGCATTACGTATTTTATTTTATTTTAATATTATAAATAAGATTTTTTTTTAGATAAATAATATAGTATTATTTTTACTCATAATAAATTAAAAAAATTATAAATGTATAAATGAAGGCAATACAATAAAAAAAAAATTAACAACATTTTTGTTTTCATTTCATATTAAAATTCATAATTAATTTTTTGTCTAAAAAATATTTTTATTTATTAAAACAAAAAAAAAAAGATGAAAAATATATCTAAAAGTGTATTTTCTTTTCTTGAGAAGAAATCATCCTCCTCATTTAGATGGGAAAATAGAAATTATTATTAGTATTAATTTGGAGCCCTGATTAATGTGTAGTTGGAATGAAATCTGTCCTTATTAATTACCTGGTGTCTCTCAACTAATCCATCTGTCACCTCACACTCACAGAGATTTGCAGACTAATTAATCACACTTGTGCTCATAATTGAACTCTATTAGTACTACTAAACTTTAACTCAATAGTACTAGTTTATTACTACCTCGCTTTTACAAACAACTTAATTGTTATTATATTAAATTATTATTTTAAAATAAGAGAGAATATCTTTGCCAACCATTATTATATTCAATATTTAGTATTCAGTAATATAGTCTATGCTACCATACAAGTAATTTATTTGTACACCAAAACCAGCACATGTGGCCTCTAAGAGTGTTGACCCACTCAAATGTATAGATCAGATTTCACCTTCTTGATTAATGTTTTTGGTGACACTTGGATCTCCCCATCCCCTTATCAATGAAATTTCAATTTATTCATAAATAAAAGAAAAAGTGACATAACTTAATGGCTTTATAAATACATATTTTAAAGGTTAAAAGTTGGAATTTCACTGAATTTGTGAAAGGAAAATAAGAAAGGGAAGGTAAGGGAAGAAAGTTCTTAGCATGCATTCCCAAAAAATGCAAAAATAAAGAGTTAAATATTTGGTTAGGTTATGTGTCGCACGTAAGTAAAGAGTAGCAGAGTAGAGAGGGTGTGGATATGGAACAAGCAAAGGATAAAATTTTGTGGCATCCCTCCGCATTATGGGATCCTTTCTTTCCTTCATCCTCATCTCTCTAATTTCTAATCATTTACAACCAATACTATACTTTCTAACTCAAAACAAAAACTATTATTTATAATACTATTTTCAATACTAAGTTCCGCCCGAACAAAAAGAATATATATATATATATATATATGTATGTATGTAAATTACCACCAGTATTACAAACAAGTAGTATAAATATAAATTATTTTCTTGATAAAAATGTAGTATTTAGTGGTGATTCAGAGCCAGTTCAAGCCAAAGTGTGGGAGTGTTGTCAAATAATAGTATTCTAATCTTCTCACTACACAGGTCATCAATGCATAATAAGAGAGAGGGAGAGACAGACTGAAAAGCATGATTCAGTAGCTTAAGAGCAACTCAAACTTGGGAATGACTTGTTTGGTGTTACTTGCAACTAAGCAACTCCTGAAATCCCTCCATATTTATATCATACAATAATGTGCGATGTGAGTGACACCATTCTTCAAGTTGCCTTCACTCTTTCAAGTCAACTTCAAACTGCATTATTAGTGCTTAAAGGAAGCTTTTATGATGAATATATGATGTTGGCCTTTCAATAAACTTCAAATAGTTCAAAATAGCAAACCTTTTCTGGGTCAATCCCCAATACTCAGTGAAAAAAGTATATATACGGAAAGAAATTTCACAAAATCGATATGAAGTTACATATGCATCATCTCCTTATTTTATTACTCTTTCTTTTCGATAATAATAGTCTTGTTTGTCGAACTAAATCAGTACAAGAAACAAGGCATTATAATGAAACGGGCATATTAACTGGCACAAAATAATCATGCACCTCGGGGCTCCACTAACACGGATGTTGTTCTTGCAGGTACATTGAAACATCCTACGGATGCATCATATGTTGATTTCTTGACAACATCATCAGTTGAGCTCATCTGGAACACCATACATTCGAATGAAAGGTAGTAAAATTGTTAGTAGCCAAGCAAGAGATGACTGGAGTTAAAATTTCAGAGATGACTAGTATGATAACTAGTTGTAATTATAGTCATATATTAACGGTATGCCAAGCTCCAATGCAATTTGACACAGCAAACTCTTAAAAACATCAAATGAGTTCTATCAAACTGATACCGAAGACCGATTTTTTGAGTGCTATTGCCATTGTAAACCGATGCAGCTCGTATCGCAAATGGAACTATTCTAGACAAAACAGTCGAATTTTTTGAGTTCCCTGAATATGATGAAAAAAATGGCCTATATGCATATGCTGTTTGAAAATTCTAAAAAATGGTACACTGTGTATAAAGAAACCAGAACTCTGATTAATTCTGAAACAGAAGCAGTTGAGATAGAAGACAATATTATCAGTGTAGACCAACTCATAACATATAATATACCTGAACTGGATGCAATTTAAGAGTTCTTGCCCTTAAAACAGGGCAAGTAAATGAGACATCAGTTGGGCAAGCGTTGATAATAACAATAATATACGAGTAGCTGCGGGGAAAACATGAAAAGCAATCAGTTATTTCAGACAATGGGATAGTTGGTGTAGGAATATCCAACCTTTATTCATACTAGCTACCTGTGATCCATTTTGGTTAGCCCTGGAACTCCATCATAACCATCTTCAATGCTCATGACTATGACCCCAGGGATCGATGACGGACCAGTATTGTGAAACTTCACTCGCGCCTATGCAAAAACATCATCTATGAGACAAATTTCATATTTTAAGAAGACTTGTTATCATTCATTTCCTAGGTATAGCAAATAGTTCCTAATAATCCACATAAAAACTAGATGACATTGGGAAGGAACTAGGTTTCTGGCATGGAGTGAGAAAGGAAAGAATGCAATCCAAATACTCATCTGAAATAACATCACCTTTTCTTATGCACAAAAAATGCTTAATAAGTAATAACTAATGAAATGCACCGCGTATCACGTCTAACCTGAATTGCATTGGCTGTCCTCAACCGAAAGAGAGGTGAAGAATATCTGATCTGTAAGAAACTCAAGAAGTTTTGAATGGCACCAACAATGTGGCTTTTCTGTGGCTTGTATTCTGGATCTGCAAGTCTTGGCTTAATTCTGAGAACAGGATATTTGGAAACAACTTACAGAAGTAGGTTGCTAGACAAAATGGATACAATCATGGAAGTCTTTTATAGTTGACATAAAAATTTTAAACAAATAAAGAAACTTGTGGAAAGCAATACAGTCGAGTACTGAATGCTTACAGTGGCCAGTTCCTTTCATTTTTTCCTCTTGGGGGAAGACCAACTCCCCAGTTGTTACTATTGTAGCTAAAATCCAACCTGACATTTGCAAACATGTTCAAATTGTGTATGAATGAAGTTGCGAAGGACATCTCTAGCATATGATTACCACTAAGAAGCAGAAAATCCCCACTAAATCATTACAGCACCAAGGATATTAAATCATTGAATTACTAAAACCCAGACATGCTTGAGACAAACCTGTTGAACCAATCACCAGAGTTATATGAATCACGGTCAAGTGATTTTGAGCGCAGCATTTCATCACCAGCATGAAAAAATGGTATGCCCTACGAGAGGAAACCATGATAAGCATATGGAAATCAGTTCTATAGTCCAGAAAAGCTGATGTTTCACACAAGTCACAGTTTTTCTTAATCACTTGCTACAACAATGAGGCTAGTAATGGGATATTTTCCACAGATTATAGAGTGAATTATTGTAAGCAGTAATTCTAGCAATCAAAAGGTCCATTATGTAACAAAAAAAGAAAAAACAACTACTCACTTTGTCCCATAAACAAACAGGACCCTTTTTATCGGACAAAGGGAGTAATTTATTGCAGTATAACTTATTCCTGTTATCAGTCATGAAACAAAGTCCAGCACATAAGTTTCAAAGAAGCCATTATATTTAATTCCACCTGAGAAAGTGCCACTATGCTAGATGCCAAATTGTTCATCCTGCACCTATCTTCCAAAAGCATGTCCACTGGAGTCTATAAAGGAAATTAGTAGAGTCAGCCATGAGGTAAAACATCACTTTGACATCATTCATACGAAAAGAAAGGATGTACCTTCAAACTCAGGATATCGAACAGAGTTTCATTGTCATGTGCAGAGACATAATTAATCTGAAAAACAGGTCAAACATCATGGCATGCTAGAGATTTCTTACGCATGGCTGAAGGCAACAAAAGCAAGAAATTTGCAAATTGCACTGAGTTCATACTAAAAGATGTAAAAACCAAGTTGAGGGCATAAAAGGCTTACAGTTTCGGTGGGGCACAGTGCATAGGCAACAGGCACCCCATCATGAGTTAAAACTTCAGATCCTTTCACCTGAGGGACAAAGACTGGGTAAGAAGAATAGGAAACTTGTCTAGGCCCAAGAAAAACATGAAACGTGTCCTCTACCATGAGGGGAAAGATTACCTCTTGACCAAGAAAACTGGTCAGCACAAAGTTCTTAAGGTTTGCAGCCATTCCAACCTAAATGATCTATGCATCATCTATTAGGCATGGCAAATACATCAACAACCAGAAACAAAGACATATCTCATCTAACTAACTTGAATGTGATCCTTTGACATAGCATGGACATGCTCTGCAGCACCTTTAGTGCCATGATCATGACCATTTGGCTGAAGACGAGGAAAAAAAGATAGAATATTTCAAGAAGCAAGCTAAAATAATTTCAACTTCAGAAATTTATTCATTGGAAGATAAGAATAATAGCTCAAAACCATAAATCCAAATACAAGCAAGTACCTCCAACACAAGACCAGTGACAAATCCTTGCTGAAGAGGATGCCCAAATGGAGACCCACCAAGGGATGCATCTCGGATCCTATCATTAAAGCTGAATACATGGAAGCATTCAGAAGACTATTGTGATATGTTCCAGGATGAGGTTTGTGTAAAGATAGGGTACGGATAAGTAAGATAAATTATTCTGGCAAAGAAGTGACTCATAAAGAAATGGACAAATTGCCAACAACAACAACAAAGCCTTCATCCGAGTATGTGGGGTCAGCTATATGCATCATACTTCACCATCATGTTCTATCCAAGCACATAATTTCATTTCAGTGTATCGTGCCTTTTTTATTAATTTCGTTGCAGGTCTTTCTGGTCTTCCTCTACCCTTTTAATTTGACTTAATAATTGGTCTGCCCCATGTTTAATAATTGTCACAAGTCCCAATAATTAGTCATTTGTGAGTGAAAAGACACAGCTTTTACAGATTTGACAAAACAAGAATAAGCATACTTTCATTCTTAATTCTATTAGTAACAATAAAAGGATCCATCATACAACTCCATCTAGAATCAGGTTTCTATTTAATCTCAGTGATTGTTCTCAGTTGCCTAGAAGACATGTTTACAGCCATGCCACCTTTAACTCATGTTGTTAACAATATAGAAAAAGAACAGTTACCCCACAAATAAAAAAAAAAACAATTAGTACCTTCCTATTCCACTTCCAGAAAGGTTAAACTGTGAGGCATTAACCCCACGGCCATTTTTTGCAACTTCACCAAAGTCCCAACCTTCGCCATATCTGTAAAACAGAGCTGGTGAAAGCTCTTCCACATGTAATGTACATAAAAAATTCATGTTATCATGCACATGAAATTGATGGCTGAGCATTTAGAATGGTTAGCAGATAAAATGACATCTATCAGAATCACTAAAAATGATGCATATACTGAAACAGAATCAGATAGTTTGGTATTGCTTTTAGGCCACGAATGACTCTTACATGTAGATACTTGAACCATCTACTCTGTTTAGCTCCTTTGATAAGCCATGCAGCATCGTCTTTGCCTTCACCTGCATACAATTGCAAATTCAACTTCACGAATAGTATGGGTGGCTAAAGTAAACTGAAGTATCAGCCATATCTATCTTCCTTTCAGAATCTGCTTTGGCTTTACAATGTTTATGTATGGATTGTCGTTTGGATTTATGTTTCGAGTATTGTTCTGGCATTGGAAACTGAGAAAGTTGTATTGGAAGTTGAAAGATCTGTATTCAAAATATAAAAAGTGCATTGGACACTGGGAAAAGAACTCAAATGTTGATTTGGAATCGTAAACCAAACAAACTCTAATTCTTTCTCTCCTTCCCACAAGTAACTTCCTATGCTTATATTTATTAGTTTCTACAAGTTGAAATGGTCTCAAAAACTCACAATCCAATAAAGGATACTTTTAGAAGGGCTACTAGAATTGCTTTGGCTGAATATTATGATCCCGGTCAACATAAAATAACTTTCTTCAAATATAAAACAGTATTCTTTAAACTCAAACAAATGAAAAGCAAAGGTTGAACTAATGAAAGCTTCATCTAATCCAAACAATTCATCTCAAAGCTCATTTCAAGTTTGTAAAACCTCTAATATGTGAGAAGCATAAAATTTATACTTTTCCTGATATAACTGCCATGGATAATTGAACACAAAACTCTCATAACCAAATATATCCTAATTTCATGCACGAACTCAAGTTGGACATGTTTGAACCTGACACTTAATACATTATGAATCTCTTGAAAAAACAATTTTTCTTCAGAGGCAAGACCACTTTTCTCTTTTAGAATAAAAGCATAGCATGTCTAGAGCAACCTACCATAGTGTGTTTCATTAGATGTCCCATCAGGTCAAATCGAAATCCATCAACCTGCAAAAGTATGGAGAAAATGTTAACACTCATAAGAACCTACGTCTGCCACATATGGGGACTGCCCAGTTCCTATTACACATTCGTTTTCTAACCATTTCTACTAATCAAAATGACAAAGAATAGTCTCAGACAAAATCTGACAGAGACTAGGATATTTGAAGTCAGAGTATTGCCAGAAACAACACAAACTCATTTGTTTTCATTACAGTAAACATCATAATCATTCTACCATTACACTTTTAACAGGAACATCTAGAAAGGAAAATAGAGAAACAAGTCTTGTGGCATTATGTAATCTTCAATTGTAGTTGAGCTGAAATTAAATGCACCAATTCAAATAATTACCTTATAATGAACTGCCCAGCATAATAGATCATCAAGAATTAGACGTTCAACCATGAAATGTTCACTGGCTGTATTGTTTGTGCAAGTGCTGTGCTCAATAAAGCCATCAATATTTCGTCTGAGGTAGTAACCAGGCACAATCTGCAAGCAGTTTTTCAGTCAGGGTTCTGTTTTCATGGGGTTTGGATGAGGTATGAGGTTCGGATTCTGGCAAAAGATAGAGCATCATCCAAAAGAGAACCCCAACTTCAGTCAACTGATGATCTAACAAACAGACAATATCTTATGTTTCCACCCACTTAAGAATCAAGGGTTCCCACTTAGACCATTTAGAGATTACACAAAATATTTATTACCAGCAAGTTGCACAATATATTTTATATTTTCACTAAAGCTTCAAAATATAACTGATAATATAGATTAAGGGAAGTGTCCATTTACATTAAAAATTAAACAATTACATTCATTTTGAAAAGAAAGCCCGGAAATCATTTCATGAGTACATGTATCACGTTTTGGAACATAGGAATTAACTCAAGACCTTGTCCAAAATTGAGTTCTCATCAAAGGGCCCACTTGCATGGAGATGATTATAAACGACATCCAATACGACACGAAGACCTATTTGGTTTAGACCCTGGAAAAGAAAATAATAATTTGAAGAGTTAAGAAAATCAAAAACAATTTATTCAACTTTGACTAAGCAAATAATCAAAAGTTTTGCTCTTGGCATACCAAATAATACATTACTACCTGAACCATCTTCCGAAACTCCAAACTACGGCATGAACCATTTGGATCACTAGCATAGCTTCCCTTGGGAACTCCCCACACAATAGGGTTATATCTTTTCAATGAACCACAAAAAAGTACCACAAAGAATCATCAACCAACAAGCAAACTATAAAAAATAAGCTAATTCTCTCAAAATAGAAATGAAGCATCATTATCTTACCCCCAATTATACCCATCATCATCTTGAATTGCTGTGATATGAGCCTGTTGCTGCTCCGAATCGGGTGGTAATGATTCAAGTAAATGGCTATCTATAAAAGGCTTTATGTCAATTACAGAAGCATATTACTTTTCACATTTCATGAGTTACGTATATTCATTGGGAACTAGTCGTAACCATAAGAATGATCAGCTGCAATTGAGAAAGCGCTACTGTGAGGAATTTTAAACTTGGACGGTATTCTTACCCACATATTTCCAATTCCGTTTTTCATCATCAACACCACCAAACTGAAATGTAGGCAACAGATGCAAGTGCGTGATACCAGCACTAGATAATCTCTTTAAATGAAGGACACCTGCAGAATCCTTCAACCAAGCCAGAAAATTCAGTTACTGAAAGGTTTTGCAAAATAAGGATTGCAGACATTTTGTCCAGTCTTGATAATCTGATCCTAATCCGGATAAAATTTTAAGAGATTTTTTAAACTATATTAATTCTTCCACAAAAGACTTAAAGCAAACAGCAATATCTGGTTTACAAGGTTTGGAAATTTTAACCGGAGATAATAAAGCAGAAAAATGATTAGGTAGGTCTGGGTTACTGCCATGCTTCCAAGTAGAATGCACGCATAAATTGGCAGGTTTTCCATCAAGTAGGAAAAGGAGAAAGTTTTCAGGGGTAGTGCAATATAAGGTCAGAACCAGATATTTTAAAGCCAGAAAAGATTAACAAAATGCCAAGAACAAGAAAACAACAAAGTTAAAATTACCTGCAGAGTGAACGCTAGATAACCACCACGAAGATCAGGGTGCACAGTGTTGTCATTCGCACTGAAATAAAAGCAGACACCAATTATTGAACTACAATGCACTTTTGCAGTATGCATAAGGCTACACCTTCATAAGAAGCAGACACAAGAACCATGATTACATTGAAAGAATCTCATCAAAATAAATCAATTTGAAGCTGATGCCAAAAACTTGCGGAACCAAGAAGAATAGAAAAGTTTTCTCCACTGAAACTGGTTAGTATCTATGACTTATTATGAATCTGAGGAACGTTGAGCTTGTGAGAAACCATCATTTTCAACCACATCTAATAGAGTTTAGGCTAAACTGAAACTTCACCTGAAATCTCTAATATGCAACTCATAGATGCTGATGTCAGCAAAAGAAAGGAGGCGGGGTTTCTCATCAGCTAAATTATCCCATCCTTCTGGTTTAAGTGAATCAGAATCGAGATTAACTAGTAACGTCCGTAGACCATCAGCAGAAAGCCTATGCAGACAATAAAATGAAGTGAATACAGTATTTCCACATACTTGTAAGTTCATCATATGTAAACATGCTCAGCACCCGTTAGCATGAACATTAACAGCGACCTAGCTAAATGAGGAAACGCACCCCCTTGCATACGGATCATTTACAATACACCTCTCTATCTGCAATGTGCTCGGATGGTAGACAGAGACTTCATAAACATAATAGCAACCCTCCCACTCTTTTGGTCCTTTGGCGCTCCAAACTCCACTCAATTCCTTGAGCTGGATAATTTCTGAGGGATCATGGGAAGAAGGATCCTTGTAAATGAAAGCATGAACCGACTGTTTTGGTGTGTGAAAAAGGAAGAAGACAGGAGTAATAAATCATTAGAGAGTCAGAGACAAAGATGAGGAAGCAGAAGTTCAGAAAGCAAACTAAAGCAACAGAAGAATATTTACTTGAGCAGTAGGTGCCCACAGGTAGAGAGAAACCGTGTCACTTGAGAAAACAGCACCAAGTGGTCCATGGTAAGAGAATAACTCGTCTAGGACACCAGGTAGCTGCAAACTAGTGGCATTGATGCACCTTCCGTCACCTGAATGGATTGACAATTTAGAGGAGCTAAAGACCATAGGAACATGATCTCAGGACGATCAGTAGTGCAGCAATTAGAAAAGTTTGACTGATTGGTGAAAGAAGTTTATGAAAGAGCAATATGCACAGACTACTGTTACTAAAATCCATCGAGATTCTCAAAAAGTAACTATAAACTTGCAATTAAGTTCACCGTTATGGACTGCTTACAGCTGAAATTTGCAACAGCCAAATGGCATTTGAGTAGACTTTGCGGATCTATGTTGGGTGGAAGAGTGAAAGAACTATAATCCCTAATATGGGGAAATTTTTCAATCACCTGGATTTGGTAGGAGTAAAACGTCAAACATGATGACAAAAAACAACACGAAAGACTTAGAGGCTGTTAACAGGTTCAATAAAATATGCCTCAGAAAGATTGTTATATCTTACATACTGTGGAAGGCTGTCATCTCCTCCTTTGAGCTCAATTTTCACATCATAACCTTCGTTTATAGAAAAATCAAACTTTGTTTTAATTACTGAACTCCACCATAAATGACTAATCAACAATATAGTATTACAGGATGCAAACCTTGAATTCCGTCGTCCGCAACTAATAAATCTGCAGTCCTACTGGCATACAAGTAACACGAACCCTTTCTAGCTTCCACATTCCAAGCAATAAGAGATTTACTGACCCAGAATGCTCTAGAGTACAATAAACTATCCTGCACCAGCGTAAAGCTTAAGAAATTTCAGGCTTAAGTTGAGACCTTGCAAAGTAATTCGAAATTGGTTTTATGATTTTAGCTTTATCATCAATCAACAACCTCGATATGGGTTCAAAGAAGAAAGGCAAAAATTTGCAAAATCGATCATATTAATCAAGAACCTAAAATCTTGAAATGTTATTTCCTTACTGAATTAACCAAGAAAGGAAAACCATTGATAAGTATCGCATACCTTTGGAAGAAGAGGGGTTGATGTAGATGAAACGTAGCCCTCAACCACAATGTCCTCAACAGGCATTCCCGAGGAAGAGGAGGAAGTGGAGCCGCAGCACCAAAGGTTGAGCCCGCTACGACGAGTCCTCCTCCTTCGGGTTATTAAAGAACTCTGTTGGTGGCTTTTGGGCGGTGTGAGTGTGTGAAGAAGAAGAGGATTAATGTTGTGAATTGCATGGAGTTTTGGCGAAAAGGTCGAAGAAACCGCGGCACCATACATTTAAGAGTTGAGTATTTTGCCTGCTGCAATTCAAGAAACTGTGTTCTTGTTAATTTTATTAGAAAAAATTCTTTATTTTTTCGTTCCGCAAAATCTGATTCTGATTTAGTTGGCCGAAGGCAGGGGCAACGGTGGAATTAAAAATCTTCCTCAATTTCTTTCTTCTATTTTTTTTTTTTTTTTCAGTTCCACTCACCCCACACAGCATCCCTGTTTTGCCTCTGCAAAAAAACAATATATATTTTTGGACCAAAACGTACGACCCGCAGTGCACCAGGACGAATAGCTAAAAAACAATATTTTAATTTTCTTTGCCTCTCTTCCTTTGTGCCGGGGTGGATAGTCCATCATTTTTCAACCCAAAAATACCAATTTCTTGGATGATCCGTTCTCGGTTTGCCGACCTAAATCCGGAAGAGTGAGATGGAATCGGTTTGGCAACAAGGGCCTTGTTGATGGAAGAAGAGATGATTACAAGCAGAGGTTACTGATGAATCACGATGAATCGAGACGAGCATATAAAGACAGTACTTGTACTAGTATTTCAGCACTATTCTATATAAAGAACAGGTTTTTGTGCAAGCATACAACATGAAAATCTAATGCCAAAAAAAAAGAAATTCAAAGGTTTATGATATTAGTAAAAGTGATCTCTGTGTAATCAACATTATCAGTGTCCATATTTGCCAGCTTAAGAAGGCTACCAGTTGCCAAAATAGCTCTGGGATTTATATCAAGCAAAGACCTTGCATGAAGAGCCCTGCAAGCACCACATGCAGCCTCCTGTAACTCCTTGTTTACATTCTTCGGGTCAGGCCCCATCAAACAATGCCCCAAAATCCTCAAAGTTGGTTGCAGAATCTCCCAAGACAATTTAATCCTCCCTCCCTTTCCCTTCTTATTGTTTTGATCCATTTGGGATGGATCAAAATCACCCGCCCAGGTCCCACAAAACTCGCAGAATTCAATCTTGGAACCCAATGGGATTTCTGAAATTTTGCTGTAATAAAGCTCTAATGCAACTCCCACGATCCGGGCTCTCCTCGTGGATCTCACCCTGCCGTGGGGTTCTAAGCTTGCAGAAATCACCGCCATGCTCAGCTCCGTGGAGTCGCTCTTCATATGCTGTTTAGATTCGTGATAAATGCTCGAATGGGATAGATCAGGGATGGATACCGTGATCGCCTGGCCGTCTCTGGATGTTGTTTCGTGGGCGTAGAGGGCTAGCAGAACGGCTTCGAAACCGGCGAGAGGTTTATGAAGGGAGGCGCGGGAAAGATAGACGCCGGCGAGGACGGGTAGGAATCGGAGCACGACGAGGCGAAGGTCCGGGACGGATGTTTGGAAGGTGTCGTAGAGCCAGCGGCAGAGGTTGTTGTCTCCGGAGCCTGAATCGGGTAGCCGGAGGTGTTGGGAGAATTGCTTGGCGATTTCGGAGTCATGGAGAAGGGCTAATGCGGGGGTTTCGGAAGAGGAGATAGAAGGGGGGACGACGTTAGGAAGGATTGATGAGAGGGAGTCTATAGCTGATTGGATTTTGGAAAAGGAATCACACCATGAAATTTTTGGCGTCCTTGAAGGGGTGGTGGTGCCATCGACGGCAGCGGCGGCGGCGGTGGTGGTGTCATCTCCGGGGACAGATGGGGAGGTGGTATCGCTGTCGGAAGAAGAACCCATGGCGGGTCGGAAAGGTTGGAGATCATTTAGTTGGGGAATTAATTTTGGAAGAGATCACAATTTTGATTTGTGATATATATTTAGTGAGAGAGAATTCAGCAGTAAAATGAGGATCTATAATTTCCATTTTTTTAACGATATTATTATTATTTGTTTTCTCCCTTCCTTTTTTTTTCTTTTTTTTAAGAATATTTTCTCCCTCCCTTAATAAAAATAATCCTATTTTAATATTATTTTTATCTACTAAAATCATTCAGTTGGTATATTTTTATTATTAATATATTATTTTATTTTTAAAATATTTTACAAATATAACTACTAACTACTGTATTAACTAGTTTAAGGTTAAAAAATTAATATATATTTTTGGAATGCTATTAATATTATAGAAACGTTGACAAGAAATCGTAACCAGTGGTAAGCACTCCCCTTTTAACTTTAAGACTACAATTTCGGTGGATTGAAGTATCCAGCTCTGATTTTAATGAGTAACGCTGCTACTATGGTAAGAATCCTCCAATCCTCCAGTGATACCTTTTGTTGAGTTTGTTAACAGGGTTTTGGGCACGCACAACAGCACAGAATTATCCATGGAGAAGTTTCGTCTCAAATGGAAACCAGAATCTCAATCCAATTGCATTGGAAAATGGGACAGCGCTGCAATTGCTCTAAACGTTCGATTCCTTGAGTTGGATGTACTGTATACCCAAATGTTTCAGTTCCACTTATCAGGTACACTCTACACTTGCAGATCATTAGAGGTTCTGAAATTATCAGGGCGGTCTCTGATCGTTAATCTTGTTGTGATTTGTCTTTCAAAACGTGCTGTTTGGGAATTAATTTATGTTGTATATGAATCGTATGACTTATTTCCTAAACTGTTATGTGGTTGTTCAGTGCTCCAATCGCTTAAAATTGTAATAGACTATTATAATTCGACGGTTTTTACAATTTCTTCACCTACACTTAAACGTCTTCAAATCAAATTTAAAGTTTTTCTTGCATGGGGATATTGGAAGCTAAAAATTGATACTCCTTAACTTGAATATCTCCTTTCAGAGGATGATGCATGTGGGAATATTTCAGAGCGTGTGTTGTTAGAATAGGTGAATATTGGTGAGTTAGTTCATGGTGATGGTCATCATGAGTTAGTTCAAGCTTTTTATGGCTTGAAGTTTCTAAAATTATCGCTAGTAACCAGCATAGCTTTGAGGAGCGCCACTAAAAAATTGCCAACAATTTTCTAGATCAATTATTGTGTCAAATTATAAAACCTCGACATTACTAAGTTTGGAGATTTTTGTGGTTACTATAATAATTATCATGTAGGGCATGAGAGAGCATGTTCTTGTTGGAAGGGTCCTATGAGGAGTGTTTCAAGATACTTGTTATCTAGTCTCACTCAACTTTTCATACAGGGGATTTGAAGGTCTTAATAATGAAATGAAAATGTTTGAGTATGTTCTAAAGCATGCTTCAATGATGGAAATAGTTGATTTACGCGAGTGGCATATATCTAATATACCAATTGATTCTAGAAAAATATCTCAAATACTTGATAAAATATCAGATTTCTCCAAAGTGTCTCCAACTTGTAAAGTCTCGTTGCTTCCATGGCAATTCAAGAAGGATGTCAACATTCTGTGAAAAATTTTACTGATACTATCTTTGATTTTCTGTATTTTTTTCTTTGTTCCATTAATAGATGATTTCTAGTGGTCCATTGGATCTTCCTCCATTACAGTTACAACTCGCGTGAAACAATTTGATTTATAGCCTAATAAGAGCTGTGCTTCTCATGCTCCATAAGCAAATCCTTGGAAGAGCTGCAATTTTGTGCCAAAGACACTCATTTACGTGTATTTGGCGGTTTTTAGTGGAGCAGGATTGAAGGAAAAGTTGTAGTGCTAGTTAGAAGTGCTGGAATTGGATTTCAAGATTTCAGTTGAAGGCACATTTATAACATTTTACTAAAAATTACTAAATTGTCCTTACTATTACTAACCAGCATTGGGCTTCTGGGGATTCAATTGAAACCCAGTTCATGTTTACCCTATTAGGCCGAACAACGATCGAAACTTGAAACTTGAGCCCACGGCCTCTTGCTGAAACGACTGGCCGCCGAAATCACTACCGACCATCTCAAAGTTGATCCATACCGTTGAATTGGGCCCTTGATGGTCCATCGAAGGAATTATTGAATCCATTATAGAGATCAAATATTTGATTTTTAGATAATATTGGTTTTATGCACACAGATTCAAAACGATTCCTTTGAAAATGCGACAAATAAAATACAAAAATTGTGATAAAATGGGAGTTTCCTTCCTACAACTATACCAAAGCGTTTATGAGTCATTAATTACATCCAATTGTCCTTTTGTAACTTATTTTTCTCCATGCACAAAGACAAATTTCAAGGTAGCAAATACTTTCACAAACCTACGATGAAGAAATATGTGGGTTATGTTCCTCTTGGGGTACATGATAAGTAGGGTGCAGGCAAACATTAAATTTATTAGGGTGGAGTTACAACGACATACAGGATAAATATCTGCAGAAATAATTTTATTATGAAAAATTATAGTTATTTCAGGAGGCGAGCACCCTCCCTCATTACTACACACCGTGTAGTGTTGACTCTCGTGATAAGATTAAAGTAAATACATACATTAATTACATATTATGACAAATAGTATTCTGTATCTTAACAAATCTTATCACCTTCAACTATTTTTTCATTTGAAATAGTAAAATTTAGAATAATAAAAACTTAAAATGATGATAAAAAAATAAAATTTTATAACTAGGTAAAAATAGAAGTGACAAGTCTATATCCCAACCTATAGTGTTGGAATTCATCATCCAATAAAATCCCCAATCATCTTTGCAAATCTTGACATTGGGTTTTCTAAAGCCTTTATCCCTCATTAGATAAATTTGGATAGAGACTCAACCTATGTAAATGTGAAGCAATAATAAGATTAGGAAATGACAATGATTAACAATAAGGGCAATTTGTTAGTAGTAGTAAATGCTGTCAAATCAAAACGACATAGTTTGATCTTCACATGACAATTTTACAAAATCTTTTTCCCTTTGTTTATTAATTCTTTTTACCTATCTTTAGTTGATGGTGAAAGGGGTCTAATTGGATGCTGGTTAAATGGCGGACACACAGCGTGCATGGCAGGTGCACTTCTTGCAAAGCTAATAGGGATCATTTTGGGAATCTTTGATTACTTGTTTAGGTCGTATTTACTATTTACCAAATCAATTTTACTTTAAGAAAAATCACCATGGACCAACAGAAAAAGGTGCCCACAAAAAAAAAATTGCAGATAAAAATAATATTACTATTAGCTCATAAGAATCACAAACTTTACTTTCATTAAATAAAATCATCTGGTTAATCATGATTATGCAGTTCCAATGCAGCATAATCTAACCAAGAGATCATACACTACCATTTTTCTCTTGTGTAAAAAAAAACAAAAAAAAAAACAAAAAAAGATACAGTATCCATATAAAAACTCCCCACCATTTTGGAGAATTTGGCCACCCCAACTCAATTCTTGGGGAAGATTACAAATTAGAACTCCTACAACCCTATAATAGTCTCTCAAAAACTACCTCAGGTTGCCTATTTCAGACAGTGACGAGGTATAGTATGACGAGGGAGGACGCTCATCCTTTAAAATGACCCAAATTTTCTTTAATACGGGCTAAACTCCGACTGATATTTGCTCTTCATACCGTTGCAGTTTCGCCTTCTGAAAATTTAAAATCTGCTTCCGCCTTAATTTCAGATATTCTAGTCTGATATTATTTCATAGTGAAAATTTGGTAGTTGAAATATCGATTATGAAATAGAATTAGACTAAAATATCTCAAACTAATGGGGGAAAAAAAGAAGGAAATCCCAAAAAAAGAAAAAATCAAACCTGCATTCTGAAAAACATCAAAGGAGAAAAAGAGGGCTAGATTGATGAAGCCCCATCATTTTTCCCTCCTAAATATGTCAGGATCCTTAGTTTCTAAGACAACCCACTAATATACAACTTTTGGATTAGGCATAATAGCCATCCACTTCATGCCGCTGATTTACTTTTTTTTTCATGGCTTTTGTTAGTGTTTTTTTTTTTTTTGGTGGAACAGTATGAAAAGGATGGATATGGTAGCTAAAATCATGATTGATGATGAGAGAAGCACTAGCTAAATGTTGGTGGTAATGGTCAATGATGATTGGTGAACAACTCTTTGGTACTTTGAAGAACTGGGTGAGGAAGATGAATCCCCGCACTGTTCACTATTATTCCCCAATGCTCGTTTTTTAGTACTACATGTACTCAGACACGAGTCCTGGTGGAGGAGCCTCGGCTTCGGGGAAGAAATTGTCACCGGAGGAATGTCCACTGCGCTGAGCTGCGGTGGCGGGTGTTGCCACTGAGGCAGAGGTCCGGCTAAGAGAAGCGTTTGTAGGAGTGGCCCGGCTTCCATGACTGACTGCAAGAATTTCCCTTTCTCCGGCAATGGCTTTTTCAGCTCAATTTTATCCATCAAGTCAGCAAAAGCCGCTTGTGTTGACGGCGGCGGATGCAGGGGAAGAAGCCCTGTTCCGGTCGGAGAAACAGAGTCCTTACCTGGTGAGGCAATGACGTTTTCGTCGCAATCGGAAGAGGAAAGTCCGGTAGTGTACGAATCTGATCCCCTTCTTGGTTCATCCTCATTGCTAGTAGTAGCGCCGGCAGCAGCAGATGCAGGCTCACTCTGGTGTTTTTGCTGCTGAATAATAAGCTTCTCCAGCATAATTCTTTGGCATTTTGCTATGGCTTCATCCCTTTCTTTACTCGTTCTTGAAAGCAGAGACTTCAGATGCATAATCTCATCGTCTTTTCTGGCAAGTTCCTCCCGAGCAGAAACAATGGTGGTTTCCAGCTCCAGAGTTGCATACAACAGAGAATGCTTCAACTCATCCATTCCACTCCCCTGTCAAAAACATTAACAAAATCAACCCACATTACACAATATAATCCATGTTTCCAAAAAACCAAACTCAAAAGAGTGAAAGATTAGCTAAAAAAAAAAGGCTACCTCTTCTTGATAGTAGTAAGCCCAGTTAAGAGGACTGCATTGGTCTTCCATGTTGGTAGTTTGTTGTTGTTGTTGTTGTTTTTGCCTTTCTTGGTTAGGTATGTCTGAACTAAAGAGAGCACATAAAAGAGGAATAATGTATGAGAGCTCTTTTTTCACTTCTTATAAGGTTCTTTTAAAGTAGTAAAAGGGGGGTATCAAATAATAAGGAATTCTATAGTAGTTGTACAGTACACTGTAGACTGTAGAGAGGGGAGTGGTTTTTGCTCTTTTTCTCATGGGACATATGGGGTTTAGACAAAAAACACAAAAGGCCAAAAGCATGGAAAAGCCAACGGGGGTTAGTGCATGTCTCTCTCGGTAGAAAAATAATAATTTTATTTTTAAAAATTTAGCGTAAGATTTAGTATATAATCAAAAGTGGACATATAGTATAGCGAAAGAGGGTGTTTGCATTTGAAACGGCTGAAATTTTTTCTAATACTATTATTTTAATCGAATTTTCACCGATGTCCACCCTTTATATTGCTGTAATTTTATTTTCGTATTTCTTGAAAAAATTTAAAATCTACGTTATCCCTGTATATAATACAAGTGGATAGACCATAGGGGCTTTATTAGTATGGCGGGAATATGGTTATGTGAATTGAGGTATGAAAGATAGAAAGTCAATATGAGGGCGGAAGTCCGAAGTCGCAATTGAATATGGCTCACTTCAAAGTTCAAACGGGAAAATAAAATCAATAATAGGTTTTACATTATTTTGCAAATTAATTTGATGGGCCAACCTCCATATGAAACCAGGAAGTGAGACGTTATCAATAGTGTTATCACTCGTTTTCTCGACTGCTGTTTTCAGCTCATCTCAAAGAATTGGATCAGTAGTCATGGCACGCTAATGGCTGATGTTGCACTTGTATAATTGTGCAATAATTCGTAATTAGAGACTAAGATTATGATTTCTTTTTTGTTTTTTTGATGGGGTGATCCAGTTAAATGAATAATTGTGTAAGGTACGAATGCCATTGTGCGGAAATGTTTTTTATGGAAATTATTTAAATATCGTTCCTTTTTATTAGTATCATTTCTCGTAAAATTTTGTTTTTTATAATTTTTTTAAAAAAAATATGAATTTAACAGAAATTATTATTTAAACTCGTATTTCGACTAAGATTATAACATCTCTAATTGACTAAAACCTGTTGTTGGTCCAAATGTATATTCAACCAAGGAATGTAGGGACAAAATTTTCATTCATTTAATAGGAATTATAGGTAATTCAGTAATCATGTGTATGTTTTAAGAAATTTTTTAAGGATAAAATGATAAATAGAGGTAGTATTTAAAAAAATGACGATAATTAGTAATCCAGTTAACTAAAATATAAGGTACCACATACATGGATCATAGATAAAATGTCTAGCATGATAAACTTTTTTGGCTAAGAAAAAAATTATAAAAAATATTAAGGAACTAAACTCTCGTAAAATGACTTAAGTGAGAGACTCGATAAAAGATAAAAGTACTTTAATAAATATTTAAATTCATAGTTTCTTAATTGTGAGTTGAACGCTTACTAAGTGAGCTACATCCAATCTTTACCTAAACTAGTCGATAAAATTGCTACACTTGATGTTGATTTTCTTCTTATGCTTCCTAAAAAGAAAAAAAAAAAAAAAAAAAAAAGGGGTTGGGGGGCAAATATTGGGATTTCTTCTAAATGGAAGGGTTTGTAGTAGTAATTAATAAAACAGGATCGTCTGAAAATGTTGAACTTTAGATTCGTTCAGACATTGTGCACGTACTGTTTTCTAGGTTCACACCCTATAATTTTTTTTTTTTTTAGGTTGAATTGAACCGTTCAATTTCAATCAATAATAAAAGAATGAATGAATACTATGTCAGAGTTAGTACTTTCCTTAAAGTTATTGTCTATACTTTAGTAACATTTTAGGACCCCTTTGCAATCTACCCTAGATTCCTTGTACTGCCTTTAGTACTCTCCAAACATTTTCACTAGGGAGAGAAACAAAACATTTATATCAAAATTTCTTATTATTTTATAATTTAAAAAATTATAAGACATTTTGGTTGGTAAAAATGGGACGCAATATAGGAATTTGTGGCAGTAAATAAAAAAAAAGTGATATTTAAAAATTCACTTATTTTATTTAGAAGTCAATTTTCATCTATTACTTTTTTTAGTTGTATTTTCATATTTTTTTCTTGCTCACTTAAATTTAAGTTCTATTGATTCTAAGTGCAATAAATTTCAACGTAACGTTTTGTCTAACTGAAATCATAATCGAAACGATAATGAGAATGAGTTTAAATATTTGAAATTATTATAATTTCTGAAAAAATATGTTTAGGAATATAATCATATTATAATTATAATATAATATTATTTATTTAAGGATATCCAAGGAAGTCAAGTTTATCATTCTTAAATATTCGATAATCAAATTCATTCTCTCATTCTCATACCCTTTAATCAAATGTCTAAAATCCGAATGATTCTCATTATACCCCAAGCAAACATACCTTAAATATACGTTTAATGTTCCTCGTATACTTATTATCTTTTCATATAGTTCAATTTTAAAATCTAATTAAAATGTAAAAATAGACAAAAATAAAAATGTTGTTTTAAAAGTATGTGAATGACAATAGAAAATAAGAATGAATATATATATATATATTAATATTTTTGGGTACAAGAAGAGGGTTTAGCACCTAATTTTCAACTCCTAATTCTTCTCAAATATGCAACTCCGATAAAATCGTGTTGTACCCATCCTCGGACCTCAATAGGTGAATTATCTAACATTGTCACGCCAATTCAAGAAATTAACATATGCAAGACAATTAGCGGCAAAATTTCTTTATATGTGGATGTAGACGAGAATTTGTCTAGGAAGGAAGAGTACAAGATGAAGGCTAAAGTAGCTACTCTATCATATTCCCTGCTCAGCTTATCCAAATAATAAACAATTTTTTATAAAAAAAAAAAAATGGTGAAATGATTAGGCATATTTCATCCTATGACTTCTCTCTTTCCATTCAGAGTATATACTTTTGTTTCCCTTTTTGAATTTTTGACCCCTTCATAAAAGTAATGCTACATGCCCTCTAAATATGATGCGAATCCCTATAAAAAAAAAAAAGAATTATTAACATTCATTTTTTCCAAATAAAATAAAATTACAACTGTTGATGAGATCTTCATAAGGAAAATTGAAGCATATGGAATCTACTGTTTACTTTTAATATACTCTTTCCAATTTATGATAAAATATATTTTAAAAATTTTGTGTAAATTAAGAAAGCGTTAGTTAATGCTTTGGAATTTTAAATACTTTTTAGTATGAAAAGAAAGAAGTATCATTTATATAGTATATTAAAATTTGACGTGCTTTTTTAATAAATGACTGATTTTTTTAATAAGATTTTTTATGTAATTTATAAATTATCTCTCGCTGCATGTGGGAAGGTTTGAGATAATGGTGAGGGTGAGAATTTATAAATGTAAGATTTTGGTTATTGAATGTCCGTTTGTAAGAAAAAAAAAAAATCTCCTTACTAAACTTTTTAAATATGATATATAAAAATATATATTTTTAAAAATTAATAATTTATCTTTAATTTATATAAATAATCTTTTAAATTTTTATAAAAATACTAGTATCAAATTTATATTATTATATTATGACACAAAAATAAATAAATAATTGGAAATGCAATGGCATGTGGGCCGGTCCATTTAGTAAGAGATATATAACGTTATCTGGAACTATATTAGAATTGGGCCATGATATCCGCGTGGGACAGCTGAATTTTAACAAAGTTAGCAACATTAATCTTATCTGACTAATTAGATTATTGTTATTATATTAATCAATGCATATATTTACCTTTAAAACTATAAATTTATCTAAATTTTATATCTTTAAAAAATAAATATAACTACAAGAAGAATGATGTAATCTAGTGGTAGGCTTCCTGCTTAAAACAAACATCGCTTCCAATTTTATTTTCATATTTTTTCAAAAGATATGTATATTTTTATCTTATTAAAATTTTACCATTAAAATTAAAAGTTACTTTAATAATATATATATACATATATGCATTATCTAAAACATTTTTCTTAAAAATTTGAAAAGAGAAAATAATATTTGGGGAGGAGAAATGGGGTGGGGTCAGGGTGAGAAGCTTTTGGAGAACAAAGTGGTTATTTCAGTCTTGAGGAAAAAGAATGACGGCTTCCCTATTGACCAATTCAAAACTCACTATTTCACGCTTTAACCCCTTTCTTATTTACATTTTTCCCTATACACTTTTCCCCCCAATATTCTATGTCCCAAATATACTATCCCCCCCTATTCTTTTACAATTTACAATGAAACACATTTACCAAGTTATATTATTATATATAAATAAATAAGTAAAATCTATAAGAATAAAAACATTTTTCAAAAAGAAATTTTATAAATACTATTATTCACTAATCCAATAGTACATTGTAACAATTTTGACAAATTATATCATACATTACAACACATTACAAAGTTTCTCTATTACTTTATTTAAAAGAATTTTATCATTTAATAGGGTAATTCCTTTAAATGTTCATTATTTATCTACTTAATTAATATTATCATGTCATTTATCAAATGACATATTGTAATATAATCATAATATTATTATATAACAATTAAATTAAATGATTTATATATTTTTAAAATCGACTTTATGTGCACAATTATTATTTTGTTTATATTTATGATCTATTATCATTAAAATGACATGAATTGACGTCAATAAATTCATAATTTCACTATTGAAATCCGAACCCTAATCACTGGACCGCGATTAGATTATTGTGAATTTCCATTTGAAGCCTTGAGTTTAGAGGGGAGAGAGGCCAAACCACGCGTTTGCGCGTGGGGCCAAGAGACTGAAATGATGAGTGAGGGGTCCATCAAGTGAATCTTTATGGTAGTAGCAATCCATGCATGTGGAGCATGATTCTCCATACAAATACAGTAGATCCACCATTAATCCTTTTCATCAATTTTTTTAATTAAAAAAAAAAAAAGAAAGAAAGAATAAGAATAATCCTTTTGCTTTTTGAAGGGTTATTAAGTGTTGCTTGTAAATCACAATTAATTTATTTTGTTATGGGGGGATCCCAAGTTCCTAACAATGCCCTCCCAAGAGTTAATATGTTAAATTCAAACTTAATACAAATAATTACGGGTTTAAATTTAACAGGCAGATTTAAAATCAAAATTTTGGTTTAATATTTTATTTATTATATTATTTTAATTTAGCAAATAAATTATTTTTTAAAATAAAAAATAAAACCAATAGAACTACTCTTTTTTTTTTTTTTTTTTTTGGGGTTTGGTTTTGAGAGAGGGAGTAATTTGAAGAATTATGAGTCTTTCCCGCCTTAGCACACTTGAGCAAACACTAAAAAGCAAAGTAGCACACTAACGCAACATTAAAACCATAACTTGCTTATATCAACCATGTATTGTTTCACATCATTAATGTCTACATGAATCCTCGAGCACTATTAATCATTTCAACCACTACTAATTCTCTGCCTAGATTAAGTGACAGAATTACCGTAACATCTTATCTAACATTATTAATTTACCTTTTAAGTGATTTGTATATAACTTTTAATTTTATAAATTATTAATATTTTGAGTTCACGAAAATAAACCCTAACATGATGTTTTCTTTTTCAATTCGTCCCATATTCTTTAAAACTAACCTTTTTCCATCTCTTTTAAAATAAACCTTCTTAGGTAAAATATCATAATTCCACCACTACCTAGATGCTCTCCCTCCACAATAATTTTTTTTAAAAAATACTACGTAGATTAATAAAAATTTAAAATTTATTTAATTAATTTTAATCGTAGTTAAATTTTATCCACATTATATTTTACTATTTTCATAATACCATTTTTTAATAAATGCAGTTAGAGAAATAATTAAAATCTTTTAAAAAAATTTATTAAAAATATGTTTGATAATGGGAGAGAGAGTAATTTATTTGTGCGCCATTGGCTAAGCCCTTATTATACTTATCCCTTCACATGTGACAAATAACATGATTATTCACCCCATTATAACCTTTGATCCTACAAAAAAAAGAAAAACAAAGGGGACAACACATACTTATTTGGTGAGATTTATTCTCACCAAAACACTCCATATTTGTTATATTTAATGTCAACTTAATCATGCCTTAACTAACAATGTATACCGGCCACAATAACTAGTCAACTAACTCCACTTTGGAGGGGCTTATACTTGATTCCTTTTACAAAAGTTCACGACATGCCTTTCATTATAAATCATTCAATTTTAAGTCGCATATAGTGTATTTTCTTAATATGTATTTTTCGTTACTATGATACAATATCCATCATCGATAACAATAATGACTAATGTTTTATCTAGTCGATAATAGTGACTAATTCTTCTGTTAGTCATTTCATTTAAATATTCACTATCGATAACAGTGGCTAATTTCCTCATTAGTAACCTCATTGGATGAAACAGTTGACTCCTAAATTTTGAGACTATTTTAGGCCTAGTATGAGATTCAAACACCTAACATTGGTGAACATAAGATAAGTTATTGTCATTCAACCACGCATTTTAAATTATTCGAGTTGTGTTTTTACCATATAAAATTTAAAAAATTATACGAGAGAAAATGGGAAAAACATATTTTGGGTTATAATCCAAAGCAAACCCAAACAGCCCAAACAGATACTAAGGCCTAAGAGCACGAAAGTTTTTGGCTTTTGTGGTTTTATTTATTTTTTCTTTTTAAAAAGAAAAAGTTAACTAATCCAAACTACTCCAATAAATTATGGCAGGCATGAGAATAGAAACTTACACTTTTAAGAATTCAAACCTTAAATAGATACAAACAAAGTACACACATCACTGCAAACCTAAAATTAATTACCTTCCAATAATATATAAAATGATGTATAGTACATTCATAAATTACTCTAATCCTTCGAGTTCAGAATAATAATTTTATTTTCAAATCAAAATAATATAACAAAAATAACTGTTATTCTAAAATAAAACTAATATATCCTTACAAGATATTTAAAACTATGAGCCTATAAGAGCTTAACGAAACCTTATTTGTTAATAGAAGGAAACAACATTTACTCAAAACATATGCTGAAAGAATTAGTGCCAAAATTCTAGTTTTTTTTTTTTTTTAAAAAAGTTGGTAAAACCTAAAAAAGAATGATATATTCATACAAAATGTAAATTTTTAATAACTATGACATTGTTTGTAATATGAATGTATGCAATAATCTATCTTTTATATTGATGAATATTTTGATTTTGACGAGATAAAAATATCATTTACGAGTGTAATTTTTATTTTTGACCCGATATGAGAATGTAATTTTTTTTTTCAAAAGTTATTTCATAAAAGGACAATTTTGAAAGGTGAATCCATATCTAGAAGAAGGAAATATGAAAAAGCAGTATATTTGTAGAACGACTTTTTAAAAATTAATTAAGAAAATTTTGTTGATATCTGGAGAGCATATTGAAGAGTGAGTGAGTAGGGACTGAGGTGATAATTTTATTGGGGTTAGGGATTTAAAAATAAATTTAATTGTTTGTTTGATTCCAATCGTGCAGCCACACGGTTTACTTTGTCTAAAACGTCAGTATATCAATTTTAAAAAATTGATTATTTAATAAATTAGTTGGATTTCATATTGTATGGACGCCTGGATCTCCAGCGTCAAGGATTCCATAATATCTTGAAAATTAATATTTGGAATTTGGGTTCCAGATATTCTCACGCGGGTTAGCTATATACCTCAATTTCCTGCTTTTTATGACGTTGACTATTTTCCAATTTCATTTTTTCTTTTATTTTCATATTCAGTTCTTTTAATATAATTTATTACTAAGAATTCACTTTTTACAGGTAAGATATATTTTCGTCAATTTAAAGTATACAAAATTAATAAATAATATTAATTTTATTAAAAATAGTATTAGTGCAAAAAAAGTTATAATTAAAATTTTATAATGAGTGAATATATTAATGAAATAAATATTAATATAAAATACTATTGAATTTATATTAAGGAGTGGCGTATGCGATCCAAAGCCCATGGTGAACACATCATCTTCTAAACGTAAACTTTGGGCCGGATGCAACGGAAGTTTTTATGAGTTTATCCCTTAAAAGGTGTCAGGATTAAAATAATTAGAAATAATAATTAAAGAGACATATATGGGAAGAAAGTATAAAAATTAAAAAAAAAAAAGAACTTGTGCAGAATTCAGATTGAGAGAGAGAGTTAGATACATCATATTTTTTTGTCTTCCTCTAACTGATCTAAAATACTAGTATTAAAGTTTATCATTAACTAAAAATAACAATAAAATAAAAATTTAAAATTTAAAAGGCATGACAAATCATCCCTCCTAAATTAAGTCTTGACGATACTAAAATAAAAACAAAATAACACAAAGTGAAGTTCCTCATTCAAATGTTGTCACTAATTTATCCCAGAGTTTATGAAAATTAATTTTCAAAATCAATTTTACTTGTCACTTTAATTTTACTAGTAATTCTTTTCTTTTTCAAAATCCTCTTCCAAATCCTAGGAATCCACTTTTTCTTCGAAATTCGCATGCATTTTGGAAGATTTTTCAATTTCATTGAGAGCATATTCCTCTCCCTTCTCCTTCAGAGGCAAAACTATATAATAGAGTATTGGAAAACTCTTCCCATGAAACTACCTCTCTTAATGTCTTGAAAGAATAATACCAGAATTGAACTATATCATTCATGAATTCTGCAACATCGACCCTCTCATGAGTAGGAATGCTTAAGTAAGAACAAAAATTATTAAATGTCTTAAGCCAATATTCAGGATATTTTCTACTGAAATTCGCTGGAAACAATTTCATATCTAGACAGAAAAGGAAAGATTAGAGGAAGAACAAACGGAGAATTATCTGCTCTGATACCAATTGTCAGGATTAAAATAATTAGAAATAAGAATTAGAGAAGAAAGACAGATACGGGAAAAAAGTATAGAAGTTAAGAAACAGAAGAACGTGAATTCAATTCAGATTGAGAGACTCAGATACATTCTATTCCTTGTGCTCCTGATGTAATATATATATATATACCTATTAAAGTTATCATTAATTAAAAATAACAATAAAATAAAAATTTAAAATTTAAAAGGCATGACAAAAGGCCTACTTTATAAAAGCCTTTTGGGCCTGTTTTGGTTTGAGCTGATTTGTCCAAAATTATTTATTTAAAAAATTACCATCTAAACGCTTAGATTTATTAAACATAGTATCATTGAATTAAGTGACTTCTGATCTTGTGTGATAATGTTTGTCTTTTCTTCAGTCCCAACAGCCGTAGACTTCATCAAGAAACAGGAAACAAGTCTCCATAGAGTTATAAACTAACATCATACATATAGCTATCATTTTCCTTTAACCTTCCTTCTAAACCCTATAATCAGCAAATAAATAAATACTACATAAACTATTATGTCATTTTTAACTCTTAAATTCCTTTAATATTTGCAGTATCTTATTTAAGGTAATTATTATATTTACACTTTTCCAATTGTATAAATAGCAAGCATTGTATAATTACAAAAAAAATGCACTTATATTGTACCGAAGCTACAATTTATTAAAGATTATATATGCACTTATATGTTTTGTTTATTTTCTATTTTTATCAAATTTTAAATGCTTAGAATATAATTGATTATTTCTTTCTTTCTTCAAGATTTGGAAGCAGGGGTTTTTCTCTTTGCTGTTATATTTCTTCTGTAAGCTCATGCTATGGCCTCCCTTTCTATGTAAAATTTTTTTATATGCAAAATTTTTATTAATCACTTATTACTTTCCGAAAATAAAGTTTCAGTGTTGATTATATAATAAAATACATAACTTTATTAGATAATTACTATTTTGATAACTTTGAATTCATATATTTGCATAATATCAACATTTTAAATCTATTATCATATAATTTAAAAATAATACCTATTAAATTTCGTATGATTCAAAATCTTCCAAATATGTTACCACTGTACAAATGGCTGCAGCTTCATGTTATCTCACTATTTTCACCGCTCTCACAAATTGCTTGATGAAAACTTGTTTCGACTTGAAATAGTGACCGATTTCATGCAAAATTCAGGCCAATTCTGTCAATGGTTGCAACAGCATGCTCAGTGCCGCACATTTCCATCATTGTTAGGTAGTACTAGGTTATATCATATGCTTAATAGAATTTACTTTTACTTTTTTTTTTAATACTCATCAATTTTAAAAATTAAAGCAAATATTAGTTGAGAAATTCTGGTTGGATGATTTCTCCTTTAAAATAGAAGAGTTGATTATTGGTTGAGAGATTTTAGTTAAATAATTTCTCCTTAAAATAGGAGAGCTAGATTATCGATCACTATTTTATTTTTTTTATATATATCTCACAATAATTACTCACTTTCGATATTTTCACTCCATCATAGTGTATACAATTTATAAAATAAAATAAAATAAAAACTATTTTACAAGGTAAAGAACTTGTTCCTTTTTTTCTTGCTACGAATTTTTCTCTTTCATAAACTATGCATCTCATCAATTATCTATTTTCTGTATTTTCAATGTCCCAATAAATATTTGTAATAATAATTTTGGTTCTATAAAGCAATCTACATCATAATAATAATCTTAAAAAAAATCATAATAATAATAATTTATACATTTTAAAAAAGTAATTATGAAAAAGAATTACAAAAATTAGTGAGAGTCTCTCCAAATTTTGCTCTAAATTCTGCAGAAATAGAATAAGAGCACTCCATTCCAGTTCTTTTACGTATCCAAGAAATTGGAACAAAGATTTCTAAAGTCCTAATACATCTCAGGATCCTTCCTTTGGAGATTTCCAATGTTCTGTTGATGAATCTGATCAAATAACAAGGATCTTAATGCCAAGGAATCAGAAGAATATAACCATGAGATTGAAGCTCCAACTTCTACAAGCGACATCCTATCGTAGGAAGCAATGATGGTGGTTACAACTTACAATAAAATTGTGGACAAAATTTAAGCCACATTACCGAATATAGGAAAATACACAGCCACGATATCAAATGCAGAAACAACTACAGCTACAACCATCAACTAATGCTGAAAAAGGTAAAGGAGTTATGGTTGAAGTTGATGACGATGATTACATTCCAATGCATTGTTGATGTTGATACGGACTCAGGACTCAGAGTGAGTGGCAACTGCTAGGTAGTTGAATGAATGAATTTGCTGATTAATGATTCCAAGTTAACTGTAAATCAATTTTCAAAGTTTCTGATCAACAGAGACAGTGCTTCCTCTGGCTGCAATTTTGTACTAAACATTTACCAATTCTTTTCACAGGATGCACTTGTATTGAATAATAAGAAAGAGGAAGGAAGAATTCAAAGAACACAAGGCAGTTAGTCTTTTCTGTTTTAAATGCTTGAATATTCAAATGATTTACTTTGTTTTGCAGGGAAGCAGGAACAGATTCAAGAAAAAATTGAAAGTCCTTCAAGATATGATTCTCAACTGCGATAAGGTAATTGTTTCTTCCTTTCTTTCTTCAAGATTTGGAAGCAAGGCTTTTCCTCTTTGCCTTATGTTTCTTCTGTAAGTTCCTGCTATGGCCTCCCTCCCTCTATAAGACTTGATATGTAATTGGAAGCAAGGCTTTTCCTCTTTACCTGTTATATTTCTTCTGTAAGCTCATGCTATGACCTCTCTCCCTTTAGTAAGTCTTGATATGTAAAATTTACTTATATTACTCACATGAGGATGAAGTTTCCGTGGTTGATGATACAATAAGATACATAAAAGAATTACACAATATGTTTAAGATAATTACTTCATTGATGGCTTTGATTTCATATATTTGGATAATAACAGCATTTTGAATAGATAATTCAAAATGAACAATAAATAATGCCTACTGGTAGATCATCATCTACAGCACAACAGTAGCACCTTTTATGATTCAAAATCCTCCAAATATGTTTCCTCAGTATATGTGGAATGTTCCAGCCCCAGCCTCATATATGAATATGGGTTGGCCGATACAGACTATGCCACTACTCGATCATTCTCTCCAATCAGCAAATCCCAACTTGATGGGATCTTTTAGAAGTCTCCAACCTCCAACCATTTTCCCTACCAGTACTTATAGAGAAGGTAGTTCAAATGGTCATGTCCCAATGACAATTCAGGGATCAAAGAGTGCAATGGATAATCAAATCATGAGTCCTACTTCATCAAGAAGTACTAGCAGCAGCACTAATTTGAATTTGAGTTTGCAATAAGCGCAAATTTGAGTTTGCGATAAGCCAAGTTTGGCAGTTGTTGGTTTTGTTCTGCCTTTTGTATTCAAGTTTCAGTGTAGCGCATTTCGATCATTGTTATGTACTATTTGGTTATATTATATGTTTAAGTTGGTCCTAGTAATGGCACTCAGAGTTGGCATTGGTAGGGAAAAAAATCAGCAGCAGGTTTTACTTCATGTTCAAACTTAGCAAACTGCTCTCTTGTACAAGTCCTGGAAGAACAATGTTGTTTATGCCATAAAAAGTAGAGGAAGCATCTTCCCAGACTCTCAATTAGTCATTAAGTACTTACACTATCTTGACCTGAATATAGTTCCTGCAGATTCAAGGAATTTTAAGTGTTATGACAAAGAAGCGAACCCCAGTCACTTCAATTAATTTACTATTGTAAGCAATTAAGGAAATCACATAACATAAGAAAATTGAACTCAAAAAAAAAAAATAAATAAATAAATAGATGGACTCATGTGAAGGGAAAAGCAAATGAAAAAGGGGGAGGGAATCAAGAAATTTACTACTAATCAAAAACACAAAGCAAATGCTTAATAAAAGTTGATTTGAAAGCATTAGGAGCTTATTCACTCATCAAAGAGAGCTGAAAATCAAAACAGCTCATCCTACCCTTGAAGAAGACAGATGGAATCATTGAAATTCGTGGATCTAATGAATATGGATGCAAAAAGAACAGCTAATTGAGAAGGTACAAGGATTGAGGAGCTTCTGTCCTGCATTAATGGTCAAAACAAGGGAAACAGAAGAATAATTCTAAAGCAAATTACCTAATTTAAGATGATGCTAAGGATGAGCCATTGATCTCCTTGACAAAAATGAGAGTATCCTCTCATCCAAACATGCCTGGTTAAAAACAGGGAAAGAAAAAGACCAAAATAATTGCTCTGTCTGTCCTTCCATTAGCCATAGACAAGTTTAAGATGCCAGAAGGCCACAAATAATTTAATACAAATTTGAACAATTGCTTGACATGAAGAACTATTTCTGAATGGATAATTGTAATGCTGGAGATATGTATTGACAGCTGTATTTACAAAGTTGAGGCTGGTTACAAAGCATATAAAGATTTACATATGGGAAACAAAAAGGTCATAGCAGAATCCAGGAGGCCGGTCGAAAGAAATTGAAGAAATATGTTCAATTTTATCATAATCATCTCCTTTTTTACCGTCTCTTTTCTGGATTCTATTACAAAATGTCTCTGGCATTTCACAAATTATCAATTCTGTGAGACTCACTACAGATTTCAATCCATCTGGAATCATTTCTAACTTCAGACAACCCATTATCATCACACAATTTAACTTAGGCATAGCCCCCTTTTCCACCCTCCAAGATTCAAGATTAGAGAGTTTCAAAAGTCGTAGAATTCTAAGTTGAGGAAAGCCCCATTCATGAAAACTCATTTCTGTGCCCACATAAGAATCAGCCGCTAAAGAGAGGAGTCTTAATTGAGGAAGCATCTCCAGTGTTGCTATGCAATCTTCATCAATCTTGTTTTTTGTTAGGCCTAATGCTACGAGATTTTGTAACATTCCAGGTTCATATCTTGGGAACTTTCTCAGCTTCACTGATATCGTCAAGTAGTTAAGATTATCACACATTAGAACTTTCCTTAAAAGAGCATACCATTTGTTCAAACCAACAAAAACACAACCATCTTCAATTGTAACACCAGTGACCTTCAATTTTAGCCCACTCGTGTTTATGTAATCAATAATAGAGTGAAGGCTATTGTTATCATGAACTTTAGCCAAAAGGTGTTGCAGATTTAACAAATTGGCAAGGTCAGAAATTTTATATGTTCTGCTATCAAACCCACATAGTGTTTCAAGCTCATTCAGACCATGTAATCGCAATCTTTGATTTCCAACTGTACACCGACCATTGGTAAAGAGGTACAAACGCTTTAGTTTTTTCATCTTCCAAAGAACATTTGGTACCTTTATTGCATTATTTACCTGAACATAAAGGGTATGCAAGAAGGGCAACTTGGCTACTGATGATGGGAGTTCATCCAATTTGCAGTTTTTTATCTGCAGATATCTTAGGTGGATTGATTTTCCAAAATTTATGGGTAGCTTCTTCCGTTGAAAATCATAACCTTCAAATTGTAGAACTCGAAGTGATTTTGAGTCCTCCAAACTAAGTATCCCTTCTGGCCAAATCATGTCTCTTGCTCTACTGCCATTCAAATTTAGGCAACGGAGAGAGCGAAGTTGTTGACCTCTCACTTGTGCTTTAGTACTTGTTTTACAAGAGACGTTCTGCACATCAAAATCCATATGGATCACTAATCTGCACGGAGGATTAGCAGAAGTGGAGGGATCCAACAGAGACTGCCTTCTGCCTCGAAAATTGATAACTCTAATGAACTCTTCCTCCCTTCCTTTCTCTAAACACAAATCTCTCATCATATCATGCACGGAGCATTTATGGTATTTACTAGGCACTGCAGTTTGATGAGGTTTAACTTGAACCATAGACCTTCTTGCCAGTTCTTCCAAATACCGCTCTGCTATATCTACTGATCTCTGATCACTTCTAATTAGGTGTTGTGGCAAAATCATACCTTCTGCCTCCCATAACATATAAAGAGTTCCAACTTCTATAAGCTCATCCTCTCGATAACTCCCGAGGTAGAGGAAGCATGGTTTCAAATAATATGGCAAGTCATCATAACTCAAAGACAACACTCGAGCCACTGCTCCTCCTTGTTCATCTTCTTCTGCATTACTAAGATAGGAGCTGACATATTTGTTAACCATTTCCCATTCACTCAAAGAATTCTTGTCTTTCAAAATTCCCCCCAACACAGAGATTGCTAATGGTAGACCTCCACACTTCCTCACCATTTGAGTCCCAACAAGTTCCATTTCTTGTTCAATTTTGAAGTCTAAAAAAGAATTTGTGAAAAAGAAAACTTGCTGTCACAGCATTCATCACTTTCCTTTTAAAAGTACTAACAAATTCATGAGGAAAGAAAGACACTAATTTTGCAACTAAAATGTATAAAAGATGTGAATAGAGGTTACCTTGAACATTTTTTCCTGAGGAAGCTATCTTTTGAAGTAGTTCCCAGCTTTCTGTTTCTGTCAAGCACTTGAGAGCATAAGCAAATCCAATTTCAGCTATTTTCTGATTCCGAGTAGTGATTACTATCTTGCTGTCCCCTTCAGCAATTGGAAATGCAGCAACTAGGCTTTTCCAATCCTCTAGTTTCCAAATATCATCAAGAACAATCAAACATTTTTTCGCTTTCTGCACTTGGTAAATTTGTTGCACCAATTCTCTGGTTCCCATAAAATTTACTTCTCTCATGCCTTCAGGGGCGAATTGCTTCAGAATATCTTGCAATATAACTTTGAACTGGGCATTTTGTGTAATGCAAACCCAAGCAGAACACCGAAAACGGCGTTGAACATCTCTGTGTTTGTAAATCTTTCTAGCAAGAGTCGTCTTGCCAAGTCCACCCATTCCCCACATAGAAATCACAGGATGAGCTTTTCCATCATTATCATCAAGAACAAGTGATAGAAGCTTCTTCATATCTTCCTCCATCCCAACAAAATGTTGCTCAACCTGATGGGCATAAGTCTGCCTTCCCAACCATTGATTTTCATTTCCTGCAACGAAGCTTTCCCCTGCTCCAATAGCTTTTGCATCGTACCTTTGGACACTGGTGGTGATCGTACTTATATCTGCTTTCACTTTCGCGATTTCTAGGCCAAGATCACGGACAAATTTAGCCTCACAAACTATGCAGGCAATTCTTTTGAGAATGTTCTTGAGGCCCCTTCTTCTACTACTGGAAGCATATTCAACTGCAAATGTCTCCACGATGTCTTCAACTTGATAGGCTAAACGCCTAATCTCCTTCAACCAATGGCGAACGCTTAGATGTTTGCAATCATTTACTGAATCTGCATCTCTTAAAAACAGTTGCATTCGCTTCAGCTCTCTGGTAATTTCTTCAATCTCATCAGCCACTCCTATAAAAAGTCTTGCATTTTCTGCAACTAAAGCAGTAAGTTTCTCAAGAACAAGTGCAACCACAGCAGCATCAGCCATGTTTTCAATCCTCTGTGGATCTAATTCAGAATGAGAAGAAGCCTGAAAAGAACCCTTTGTAAGAAGAGGGAAATATCATCGAATTTGATTGCGAGTTTCCACGTATGAACTGCTGAGATGTTTTGATGAGAGGTTGACTGACTAAGTCAATTACCCTGTTTTTCCACACTTGGCTTTGAAGGCTCGTCGTCGGCCCACTTCATCTATATTTTTTCATCTCTTATTAATTATAGCAGTTGAGTTTTAGAATGGGCCAGCTGAAAATGTAGACATATATCTAATCAATTATTTTTTACTTTTTATCTAAAATTAACGGCAGAATTATTTTTCACTATTTTACTTTTTAGCTAATTTTTTTTATATGTTTATAAATTGTATCCAAGTAAATGCGTTACAAATCTAAGACCTCAACAAATATACATTATATAGATATAAAACATAAATTTTGTAAGTTCTTACTCTTTAACGGCAAATAAATGATTATAACTTATTAAAACAAAATATCATTTAAATATGAAAATATGAAAACATTTATAAGTATTAACTTTGTATATGTCTGTTCTTTATCTGCACCAAGGAAATATTCATTAAAACATTCCTATTTTCTTATCTAAGTGAAAATATATTTCTATTTTTCCAAAAAAAAAAAAAAAAAATCCACTTCCATACCTCCATACCAAAACGCAATTCTTATGTTTTTTTCACTTTCCCTGTTGTATAAATAACAAGCATTACATCGTTACAGAAAAATATACTTATATTTGGTACATAAAAATACTTGAATAGTGAGAAAGAGGAAGAATTTCCAAAAAACGAGGAAGGTATACATATCATCTTCATTTATGGTTTGTTCAAATTAATTATGTACGAATGTCTTCTCTAATTTGTTTTAAAAAGAAATAATTTTTGAAACCATGTTCAAAGTTGTTTTTATTTTCTGTACCCAAAAAAAATATTGTTTTGATTTTTTATTTTTTATCAAATTTTAAATGTTTAGAATTTTTAGAAAAATGCTTGGGATACAAATGATTTACTTTGTTATGGAGAGACGTAGGACCAAATCAAGAAAAGATGGAAAGCCTCTCAAAATTTGATTCCAACTACAATAAGTAATTGCTTCTTCCTTTCTTTCTTCAAGATTTGGAAGAAGGGTTTTCCTCTTTGCATGTTATTTTTCTTCTGTAAGCTTATGGCCTCCCTCTATATGTCATTCTTGATATGTAAAATTTTTATTAATTACTTATTAATAGCATAAGGATAAAATTTCAGTGTTTGATGATACAATACGATACATAACTGTAAGGTAAGGTAATTATTTCTTTGATGGTTTTGAGTTGATATGGTTGGATACCTGTTTTCACCCCCGATTGCAAGAAGCCAAGTGTGGGAGTTGGTTGTTGTTCTGCCTTTGAAACACAATATCAGTGTTTGCTCACAAACAGTGACCGTTTTCATGCAAAACTCAGGCCAATTCTATCAATGGTTGCAACCGCATGCTCACTTGTCAGCACATTTGGATCATTGTTAAGTTGATACTAATTGATAGGCAATTAAAGAAGTAGTTTCCAATATTACAAGGCATTTGATGAGCTGTGTGCAGCAGCAGCCAAAACTATTACAAAAACCGCTACAAGAAAAGAAAAATGCATGCTTACCAAACGATACAAAACATGTCCCGGCAAGATTTTCATGATTTAGCCATCATACAATTACTATGCCGCAGCCATTCTCCAGTTATAGAAAAACCATACTACTAACTCATTCATTTCTGCGCATTTTAACGTTAATTGGAACTTCCTTGTAAGTCTTAATCTTCTTTGCTGCTTGGCGTGAGGGCCTATTGAGAGAACTTCTTCTCGACTCTTGGGAAATTAGTACAGACACCGAAACGCCTTCTTTCTCTTCATTTCTTGACGAGCATGAAGAATTTATTCCATTTTCCTCCGCATCACTGTTTCTCTCTGAGCATACAGGAAATTTATCCCCGGGCATCTCCAACATGTCTGAGCAAGGGTTTGGTTCGCTGCGTTTTAGCCTAGCTGACTGCCTTCTTACTTGTGGCCTGTAGTAAACATTGAGACAAGTGGAAAGACATTTTATTTTATCAAACTGCACGGTGGACAACCGAATATAACAAGTAGGAGAAGTGATCAAGACGAACCTCTCACGTTTGACCATTACTGCAGGGTCATCATTGCCTTTTATCGCTTCATCTTTGATTGGTATGCTCAGCTGACTAGAATCATTCTCTTTAATTAATTCATTACTAGGTTGGCACTCAGAGTTGACATTGGTTGGGAAAAAATCAGCAGCAGGTTTTACTTCATGTTCAAACTTAGCAGACTGCCTTCTTGTACAAGGCCTGGAAGAACAATGTTTTTTATCAACACGACTTCGAACCGGAGATGAACAAGCAGACTATATGTTTGCATGCATAACAAACCTCTTATTATCATTTCTATCCTTTGAGTCAACCTGCCGAGAAGAGCCTAAACCTAATGAGAAAACACACCAGAGATCGAATTAGCAAACTATATCAGTCACTTATTAATTATATTTGATTTTTCAACTGCAGAAATTGTACTAACTCTTTGATTGGGCCCTCCTTTTTGCATTTTCAAACTTCCCATCCTCCACTCCAGCCATGGACTCCTTTTCCAAGTTGTCAATAGTATGTTTCCCCTAAATGCCATGAGGGCATAAAGGAAACAACACAGGATTAATCAATAACCATTGTTTAAAACTGGACAAAATAGAATCATAAAATTCTCACTCATATACCTCATCACAAAGTATTTTGCAGTTTTTCACTTTTAATTTTTCCTGCCAAAAAGGAAACACGCACACAAACATGGTAAATTATACTGACCAAAAAAAAGGTCAGCCAGTAAATTCAAAATTTTTAAGAACCTGTACTTCCAAGTTCTTTACTTTAAGCAAACCATTCCGGCATCCCAGTGCATGCTGTAATACTTTTAGCTGAGATCAACGAAAGAGGGAAATATTTTATACCAGAAGAAGTAGAGGAAACATCTTCTCAGACTCTCAATTAGTCAATAAGTACTTACCCTATCTTTACCTGAATTTAGCTCCTGCAGATTCAAGGAATTGCAGTGTTATGACAAAAGCAAGAGAAAGGAAATTAGGCTAAAGCTAATCAACTGCTGCTTTGAATAACGATGAGTAACAAAGAAGCGGACCGCTAATAGTTGACTGTTTGATTGAGCTAATTGAAAATTCTGTTGTTGCATTTTCTGCAGATTTATCCTCAATTTCTTTAGCTCGACCCCAGTCACTTCAATTAGTTTACTATTGTAAGCAATTAAGGAAATCACATAACATAAGAAAGTTGAAATGACATCTTGAAAGCTAGTCAAAATAAAAATTGGAAACAACACTATAAGAAGCACGAGATGCTAGAAAGGATACGTCCTATCTTCTATTATCTTCATTAGAGTCTTGTTTTCCTGAAATGACAGTTCAACAGTCAAACTGAGATAAAATGACCAAAAAATATATTTGAACTATGAACTTCAAAATATTAAAAGAACATTGCCTTCTGCAGCTGGATGACATGATCATTAGCAGAAATCGACACAAATTGAGACTTATCATCTCGTGTTAAAGGCCTATTTTTATGGGGCAAGTTGCTGATATCTCCAAGCTTTTGTCTAGCTGCATTCACCAATGAAGCCGCCTTCATTGCTTTCTGTGCATTCAGCTTATCTAGCATAACAACAGGAAGATTATGAAACATCCATTAAACAGAGGAGACACAATAAACAAGTAAAGCCCATGACCCATATTATAAAATTTTCTTTTTGATTTTGTTCACATTTTTTCGAACAATGTACTATTTCCTAACTATCACGGTATAGGGAAAACAAAACAAAACAGAAAAACAACTAACATTTACAATTTTCACTTCTGCTATAATCCTCTTTTAAGAAAAATTTGAACTTCTAATTCAATTGTGATTGATCAAATATTCAATCATGTTTTTTATTCTAACATCATGTAACTGGGTACTCTGGTAATGTCCAAGTGGGTCAAGCGCAAGAGAATTTTCTCAGGAGCAAATGTAAATTGATGTTAGTCGTGGTCACTGATTCTGCTTCATGATAGTGGTCGAGATCGTAATGATTAAATACAAGAGCATGCATATATATCAGAGATAGAAGCAGAAGCATTGGTGATTCTGAGGCGGAAATAAGTTTCTTGTCACCAAAAGTGCGGCTGCCAACCACCTTATAAAGCACTTGATTCTGTGTGGTACCATTATTCAGAAAGGGAAAAAAGAACAATTATTTGGTAAAAACTATCTACACTGCTGGTGATGATTCAGTTGAAGAAAAATCAGGAAGCAGAGCTTTTTCTTGAATTTGGAAAAGCAAAAGAGTGAAAAAGGTTGAAATATCAATTTTATGAGAAGGAATGTACGTCTTTCAGATCGACTTTGATCCAAAATTCCAACCAAGCTCAGAGCTCTTGGTACAATATCTAGGCATACCGTAATGCCTAAACTCTATTTTCTTGCCTTCCCTCTCTATAAGGCTATATACAAACTATTTCCCTCGAGCACTATTCTGAAACGAACAATAAACTTGATCAAATCACCGCCAGAACTTACTAACAAAATGATTAAGGATGGCATAATCCCCCATTCAATGAAATAGAAATTTCAGCGAAGGGTTTGTCCCATACATTTTCAGCTAGTCAGAGCAATGCCACATACTATTCAGAAATTAAAAACGCCAACTCCACAGTTCACCAAATAGAATAATTGATCATGTCCAAAGCTTTAATCTTCCAACTCAAAGAAGAATCCTTTGCTCATGTCAAACACACACTTGAACAAAACCAGAAACTCTAGTACCCTAATTAGGACGTTAAACAAACTCAGTCATCAATGCAGTTGAATACAGGCATGCTAAAACTCCAAATTCTCTAAGTTAACACAAATCAAATTGGAACAGAAGTCCTAGAAGCCGTGAATGAGTAGATGAGAACAGCGATAGACCGAATTTCCATTTTCCCCAAAGGCATTGTTCCAGAAATAAAACAGCGGAAAGGAAAAATCTGCGATGCTATTGCATCAATGCGAAACCCGAGATGATAATGTCGAACTCAAATAAAGAAATAAAATTCGGACTAATTAAGAAAATAATAACAGCTGAAGAAAGAGCTTGAACGTTCAGAGAAATAAACAAAATGTACCTCCAACGGGAACGCTATTCTCCGTGTCGAGAACGACGAAGCCGTCCATCTTCGGCGGGAACCCGCTTCTGCTATCTCTTCGAGATTAGGTTAGACCTCCGGAATTCTGATATTCCAACAGCGGACTCCGGCCGAGTGCGTGCGTGTGTGTGTGAGAGAGAGAAGAGTGAAGAGGTGACTAGACTAGCGGGAGCAACATGAATCTGTAATTTCAAATAGGGAATGGAGCGGGGGAGCCGATAGAGTGGTACGGGTCAAAATGCTTGCTCCCGGAGAAACCCGAACCCATTTCTACGGGTTTTATGAGCTTATCCCCAAAAGGCCTACTTTAAAAGCCTTTTTGGGCCTGTTTTGGTTTGGGCTGATTTGTCCAAAATTATTTATTTAAAAACCTAAATAGCAATCGGACAAGTATAACCCTGAAAAAAAAAAAAAAAAAAAACTAAAAATGCGCTTGGCACTAGGAAAAAAATGCCTAAAAAAACACTTGAAACAAGGAGAAAAACGTAATAAAAAATGATTCACCGTGGAAAGAAACGCACAACAAAGTGCTTTGCCCGCCACCAAGCGTTTGCCTTGCGTTTCTTTCCACGGAGAAGTCCTTTTCTAAGAGCTCGTTCCACAGAACGGGGCCTTTTATGTGCGTTTTATGCGCAGCATTTTACTTATGTTTCAGTAAGGTGTTTACTTCAAAAGAATTGGAATAAAAAACAAAGTAAGAGGAATTGTTACGACAGAACTTTTAAACGGATAATAACTGTTTAGTTAAAAATGTAACACATAAAATATTACGAAGATGTAAAGACCGAGAATTTAAAAGTACCGTAAAATTACCGGTATGAGAAATCGAAATGGAGTGATCATTACCTACAAGCAGACCATCATGACCCTAATAAAGGTCGTGTTAACTAAGCGACACAAGATCCAGGGTTGCATGATGTGTGGCGCCAGAATCAGGATGCCACAAAAAATGAGCAAAACTCGAAGGGTGAATTACCTGATTAGCTTGAGGGGTGAGAAGGAGACTAGTAAACTGAGTGCATGCATACGGTTGATGGGGAAGAAATGAATGATCAAATTGACACCAATATGTGACGGGAGAATAATTATTATAGTTGCACAGTTGGCGGCAGAATGATTATTGTAACCACACAGAAAAATCGTTCTCATAGATATTATGAAACTCTAGAAAGATACAGATGATGTTATGTATTGAAGATAAGGGAAGATGGATTCAGAGATAAAAAACAGAATCTAAGAGAATAAAAGCGTTCGAAATTAAAAATTATACTTTTAAATCTTACCATCACTAAAATTAACAACATTAAATTACATTTCCTATAACCACATCGAATGGACACACTGTGTGGATATGGGCGTACATTAACGTAACATGCTTCCTCATGAAAATATGTTCCATAGCTTTTCCTTCTCAGCCAAATGAGTGAGTACACAGTGGCACAACCATCCTCCATATAACAATGGTTCACCATCCAAATATACTTTTGGTCAAATTTTCCAATAATAGTTCACCTTCTCACATTCTCTTTTTTATATATAATTATTAATTCTGTCACTAGTTGAGCACATAATCAAGCGTACGATATTTAAGTATAAACTTTACTTTTCATTATGATTCATGAATAACAATAATACTTGATAAAGGATATTGAGATTTCCGTATTTCATAATCAATCTCTCACTATCTTATAACATGGTTATTGATTTTTATATCATAAAATTGAGCATACAAGTTGAAAGCTCAAAAAAAAATTTACTAATCATTTAATTTCTACAGTTAGACCTACTAGTTAAGATAAATTTATACTTCCTCTGTCCCAAATTAATAGACGTTTTAGAGATTTCACTGTTATCAATAAAAAATAATAATTAATGTTTAGTCAAGTACGTTTTTGCTTTTACCCCAACTTGAAGAGGAAATTACTAATAAAATAGGTAGTTGGGTGGTACAGTTCAATACACTCAAAAATTTTGAGAAAGGGTAAAACAAGAAAAATAAAAAAAATTATATTGATAATGATAAAGTGTCAATTAATAAGTAACAATTTTTAAATCCTAAAACGTCTATTAATTTGAGATGAGGGAGTAGTCCATGAAAGGTTGTCCTAAATATCATTATCAAAAACTAAAAAGTATACATTTATTATACCACAAATATTTGTGGAATCCACCCCTCATTTTCAAGTACTTCACACAGTATTTATAGAGAAATCCATCCACTCCCACATTTTCAAATACTTTTGTTTATAGGTAATCGGAATTTGATAACTTAACAATCATTAAAGTAATCTAATTACTTTTGACTTGTTTGATAACATTCATTAAAGAATCTGATTGTGTTTGACTTATTTTGTAACAATCATTAAAAGAATCTGATTATCTTTGACATGTTTAGAAATGTAGTAATCAAAATCATTTTACGATTGTCTCATTTTCATTACCTCCAAACAAACACACTCTTAAAATAATTAAGAGTTGAGAAGTTTTTAATCATCAAATAAATGGATACCGAGCAATATTATTGGTTAGCATGGGAAGTTATTGAACACGTAATTAATTAATTGTTAAATTAAATTAAAACAGCAAAGAAACATGATGCATCAATATTAGTAGTAGTCATATACAGAATTATTATTGGGCTGGATGAGGCAGGGGACTGACTTTCTTTCTTAGGATCCCTTCATCTTCTGAATCTAACTACTGCCACCATTGTTGTTTTCGTAGCTAACAAAAGTCGTTGCTGTCTTCATTCGTTATCATTTTGCTTTTCTTACGTTCTTTAATTAATTTTAAAAATTTTAATTGGTTGCCGTCTTATGCAATGGCTGAGAAGGATTAAACGGACCGACTACAGCACTCTGTCCAAAAGAAGCGCCAAATACCAGCAAATTAATTCACCTAATAATTCTATTTATGTCTTGATATATATTATCCCGATATAAATTCAAACTTTTCAATATATATCACATTAAAAAGTATCGAGTTATCTAATATATTAACATAAATCATATCAAAAAATTACGCGTGATCATAAATAAAATGTGACCTATATTATTTATTATGATATTTTTAAGTATTTCGAAAATTATATTTTTTTTTATAATGTATTGATTTATAAAATAAATAAGTTGTGTTTGTATTTATTATTATAACTGAATGGACTTCAAAAATAAAGGTTAAATTTTTATTTACAGCGATAGAATTATGTTATTATTAAAAGCGATTCGATTAAGTAAGCAGAAATCTCATAGATTTTATCTTGTACAATAGTTTAAATATTTTGAAAGTAAAAAAAATAATAAAATGCCATACAACAATAAAGTAATATTTTATGATACTTTTTTGAAGGGAGAAAGCAAGCTGGTGTGTATATACTCAACTCTGACTCTTAACGGCGGCCTTTTTGATCCATAAATCTTTCTTTCTGGGTCTTGTCTTGAGGCAATGCATAAAAAGCTTTGCTTCCAACTAGGACAATATATATACCAACTAGATTACCCACTTATTATTATTTATCCCAAAAAAAAAAAAAAAAAGTCTAAATTCTCATGCCAAACTTATATCCCCTTCTTCAAGAAGAATATTTTAGCCTTTAATCTTACTTTACCCCTTATATCTTCCATAATTCTTATCTTCCCTTTGATCCTCAGCCGCCGCTCTGTTTTCCTTCTTTATTTTTACATATAAAACAAGGTGATGAGTAAGGAATAATGCATTCTTTTGTAGTTTTTATAACCAAAAAAAAAAAAACAAATAAAATATTATATTTGTGAGAATTATAGTCATATTTAAAATTTGTTTAAGAAAATCTCGATTGACATAATATTAAAACAACGACCTAAATTAATTAACTCGTAAATTTTAGATTTCAACATGGATACCCTACCAAAATTTTCTTCTCAAGGGCTAATATTAATTAATCCTAAGTTGAAAATAACAGACGAAAACATCCGACAAGTTATAGTCTCCACGAATGTTAAAACGTGCCTACGTAATCCTAATTAGGCTTTCTTTTGTTTTCGATATCAAAAAGTCAATAGTCCATGCCCCAGCTGACTTGGATCCCATTTTTGTTTTGCCTCTCGTCTCTTTTGCGCTTTTTTCCTATAAACAAAATTTTAATTAAACCTCACGGCTATCCTAATGTGAAACTGATTCATTCTTTCCGGCACAAAAATTATTCGAATATAATTTTAAATATAGAGTAATATTATAAATTCTTTGATTAGCCATTTTGCTTAATAAAATATTTACAATTTAACAAAAAATAAATAAATATTAGTAACGTTAATGAATATCTCGTATGTTAAATTTAATGTACATATAAGGTGATAACAATGAACGGACGTATATTATATTAATTTTTGTATTCTGAATAAGATTTTTTTAAAGCAGAGATATTTTTTTTATTGATAAATTAATTAGGGTGAAATTTTGATAATTAGTAGATTAAGGACATAATATATCGTTACAAAATTATACGAACAAAATTGTTATTTTGGAAGGAAAGGGAGTAAGAGTTATGAACGAAAATTATGGGTAATAATTGTGATGGTGCTTAAATTTCTCAAGTGGAATGGATTGAAGAGTGAAGTATAGTCAATTATAATGCGTTCATAATTGTGGCTTTGAAATGTCAGCATAAATTGCCATCAAATATAATATAAGTGGGACTAATTAGGACTGAAAACAAGGTAGAATTTGACAGCTTAACTATTTTCCTCCACTTGCAGTCTTACTGTACTTAGACATGCAAATTATAACTTTTAACATACTTTATTAGTATTGGTCGTATTATATTTGATATATTTTATGTTTAAGTAACATATGTATTCTTATATTTTTTTTAAATAAAAAATATATATTAATTTACTGGAAACGATTGACAAAAGGAAAATACAGTCAAAGAAACACAAATTATAAGTATAATTGTTATTATTGTGTTTACTACGGACAAATCTATATAGATATATCCTATCAAGCTATGGATATACCACACGACGAAATTTTAATACGAACAATAATACATCACTAATTTTCTGATTGAAACTCCAAAACATAGATCTAATAATTAAATTTATGATGACTGAATCTTCTTTGACCAAACCAGCGAATATCGTTAACGACGCAGTTACCAATCTAATGAATTTTACCAACGAAACTGCCGCCATAACAACGAACACCATCAATGAAGCCGCGACCAATACACTACCAGTAGATATGAATCTACTTAAGGACAAAATAAAATAAAGATTGGGGATAATCCCAATTTATTAGATGACGAAACTAAAAATAATAAAATAAAAATTGACAATAAATTTATTTTTCCCATCCTTTTATGATGGAAAGATGGGAGAATAAATATATTTTGAGGTTGAGTTTGTGATAGAAGAAAAGAGAACCATGACTGTTAGGGTTCTTCTAAGTTTATTTTTTTTTATATATTATTATTATATAATATTTGGCGTATTATTATGTTATAATTAACGTATTTTTAATTATATTTAATGTAATATTTATTATTGTGTCTATTGTGACTATACTCCACTCGGAGTGTAATAATTTATTTAGACACACTTCAATTCCCCTGAATCGTAAATAAATCTCTGGTAAATTTTTGAAGACACCCTCATTAATCCTCCAATTCCAGCTGCTTATGAACAAAACCACTAAATTTCGAAGAGAATAAACCCACTACCCAAAATAATCGCTCACAAAAAATAAACTCGTCTAATATACCACAAATAAACTTTTACGACGAAGGATAATTAACTAAAAATGTTTAACACGCATTTTTTACATAGACTGTTAATTCAATGGTCTCGAATCCATTGTGAATATAAGTCCCATTTAAAGCGTATAGGACCACCATGTAAATTTACTCTTATCCCAAAAATAGTAATTTTTTAAAATGGGTTAGTGATTCTATACGCGTGCGGGTCTGAGAGAGTGTTTTTTTTTTAAACTCGCGTAATCCGCGCAGCTTTCAATTTTAGTCCAACTTTATCCATCTTTCAATTTTTTCTTATTCCTTCAAGTTCTTTTTCTTTTTTTTCCTCTTTCCCTGAAATTTTTTTCCGTTCATTTTTTTTAAAACAATTTAATAATTTTTTTTACGTTTTTGAATTAAAAAAATGATTAAAAATATTTTTATTTATTTATAATTATTTAATTTTATATACTGTGATGCTCCAAAAAATTTTTTATATATTGTGATATGATATCTATTTTTCAATTATCTGATGTCTATTATTTTGTTATCTGATGTCTGTATAATCATGATTTGATCTCCCTTGTTAAGTATATTTTAGTTCTATTTTATGATTTATTTTATATTATTTATCTGATATCTATAGTCTGTTGATCTGATGTCTAGTATTCTGTGATCCGATGTCTATATAATCATGATGTGATATCCCTTATTAAGTATGTTTTAGTTCTATTGTATGATTTCTTTTATATTCTTTATCCGATATCTATAGTCTGTTGATCTGATGTCTAGTATTCTGTGATCTTATGTGTATATAATCATGATGTGATCTCCCTTGTTAAGTATGTTTTAGTTCTATTGTATCATTTCTTTTATATTTTTGATGTCTATAGTCTGTTGATCTGATGTCTAGTATTCTCTGATAGTATGTCTATATAATCATGATATAATCTCCCTTGTTAAGTATGATTTAGTTCTATGGTATGATTTCTTTTATATTCTTGATCTGATATCTATAGTCTGTTGATCTGATGTCTAGTATTATGTGATCTGATGTCTATATAATCATGATGTGATCTCCCTTGTTAAGTATGTTTTAGTTCTATTGTATGATTTTCTTTTATATTCTTGATATGATATCTATAGTCTGTTGATTTGATGTCTATATAATTATGATGTGATCTCCCTTGTTAAGTATGATTTAGTTCTATTGTATGATTTCTTTTATATTCTTGATATGATATCTATAGTTTGTTGATCTGATGTCTAGTATTCTCTGATCTTATGTCTATATAATCATGATGTGATCTCCCTTGTTAAGTATGTATTAGTTATATTGTATGATTTTCTTTTATATTATTGAGCTGATATCTATAGTATATTGATTTGATATCTACTGTATTATTATTATTATTTTTTAAAAAAAATATTTTTTTAAAAAGGCTGTGCGTCAAAAAAAAAAAAAACTGTAGCGTGTTACTGTAGCGCGCTACAATAGGAGTAAAATTCACGGTAATCCTATAAGTCTACCGTATACTAACTCCTTTTAAAGGAGTCTTGCCTTATTACATATAAAATAACATTTGATATTAAATATAAAAAACTCATTTATTTTAGTCTAACATACATTCTCTATATTTGAAATTAATAATCTTAATAGTTAAATTAAAACAGTATAATAAATATAATTATATATTAATATGAAATTATTATTAGGTTATTGAAGGTACTTGCTCCACCAACTTCTATATTAAGATCAAATCTCGGGCATTGGAGCATTTTTAAATTGTATATATAATATATTACCCAAGTTGTAAACGCTGTTTTGAAAATGCATCGACCCAATATTGTTCTTCGAAACTTCAACTTGATTTCATGCTATCGTAATAATTACTTCTCCACTTCAAATATTTTACTCAATTATGTTTAAAACAAACAAACCAACTAAGGAATTATAGTCATGCTTTTATTTATTTATTTTTTATTGAAATATCTATGATTTTTTTCTTAATTTTTTTTTTTAACAAAAGAATGAGGTATTTGGGTGAGAGAGTTTGTGGAGATTATAAGGGTTGGGGCTTATAATCGGGAGGTCAGAATTTCGAATATCACGATTTTAAACAGTTGTAAGCAAAGAAAAAAAATTATAATTTAGATGATTCGAATAATAAGGGTGTGGTTATAAGTTTAACATATAATTATTAAATAAAATTTTAATAAAAAACATTAAAAGATAAATAATACGTACAAAAACATAATGTGATACAGATAAAAATTATACATATTGAATATAATGTAATACATATAAAAATATTTTTTAAAAAATATTATTGATACATAAATAAATTATATAGACTAATAAAATTATATTTTTATCGAAACAAATAAAAATAATATCCACATTTAGAGAGTGTTTCCATAGCCAATAGAAGTGGTTATGGAACTTGGTAACGAATTTCTCAAAACAGCAATTATAGCAAATCCAAACTCATATGTCCTTTTCGCCTTCCGTCAAAAGTGACTGCAAAAAGAGACGCTTTTTTTTTTTTTTTTTTTTCCTCCTCAGTGTTGGTTTCTTCAGGGCTTAGGCACGATAATCAATATAAGTCCATCCGGATCCATTTATCAATGTTGGATAAATTCAGGGGCTTTGCTTCAAAATTTAATTTCACTCCTATTTATTAAATATTTTAAGAAAATTATTTTTTTAAAAAATTTTAAATAGATAACATAAAAATGAGATTAAAAATGTAAAATTAATAGAAAAATTAGAGGAAGGGTAAGAAATGAAAATGAAAGATAAGGGAAATATAGAGAATGGATAGTTGACAATTATCACAATAATTGTTATATATATGACCAATTATATTGTTATAACTATAACACTATTTTTAACAGTGTTAGTTTAATATAATAAATTATTTAATATAGTAATTCTTGAATTGTTTTTTTTCCTTAATTAATGTTTCTCTGTCATTTATAAAAAATGGATATTAATATATTTATAGTTAAACTATATAACGATTGCTATGTATATATGGTATCATTTGTGCATGTGATTGGGAAATATTAATGAAAGATATGTTAAAAAGAGAAAAACATAATTGAGGTTTTAATTTGTTATTCAAGTTATAATAGATGGAAATATTTTTTGTTATGTATTTACAAACAAAATAAAATATTTAATAATTAATGTAAATACAAATAATTAACAAATAAACCTTATTGATTTTATGAGAAGTGCTAAATTATAATCGGGAAATATTTGAACATTTAAATGAGAAAAAAATTAATAAGAATATGATTAATTGTGATTTAAAAATATTTAATAGATTCATTTAAATCCCTAAAAAAAAAAAAAAGATACAAGGATGTAGTTCAATGATAAGTGCTCCTCACTTCAAACAATAGGTATTGATTTCGAGTCATCTGGTATAAAAAAAATCCCTAAAAAAAAATTCATTTAAAAATAACTACTGTCACTACTAAGAGTGTACCGATAATACCCTTAACCTTTCCTCTAAATGACCTATTCCCCTGCAATTAAATGGAGCTTAAAAAACAAATAGCAGGAAGCGAAAATAGCAAATTATTTTCACCAAATCTAACAATTTTTTTTGGGCATGATCAGGTACTTAACTTTAACTAAAAATGAAAATTAATTTATCAAGTTTAACTACAATTTTTTAAATTGTTTTTAGTTTTTTTAGAACAAATTATATTATATACCTAAAATATATATCAATTATTATATTTAAAAATAAATTTATGAGAACTCAATAATTTTTAAATTTAAAAATATACTTGATTTAAACTATATATCAAAATTAGAAAATTACTAAATATTGTCATCGTTTTATTTTTAAATATAATTATATATATTCATACCATAAATAATATAATTTGCCTTTTTAACATCACTAGTATCTTGAGAAGAACGAGAAAAAAAAAAGAAGCATACCAAAATTAATTTTCCTCAAGAATTTTTAACAAGCAAGGTACTAAAATATGAGAGAGAGGCTAACAAGGAAGAAGTGAAGAGAGGGAAAGAAACTTTCTTCTCCTCCTCTTTCTCCGCTCTGTCTCTCTCTTCCCTATATCCCTCTCCGCTCTCCGGAGCTGATGTCCCCATCACAGCCACCCTAAAATCTCTTCTTTTCTCGCTCAATTACTCTTCTTAAATCCCTCCAAAACCCTACAATTATTTATTTTCGAGCTTTTTTTTTTTTTTTTTTTTTTTATAAATTTCAATCCCTTAAAAAATGTCATTAAATTAGTACTAACGTTCAATCGTTGGGGTTATACTATTATATAAAGAGCATCAAATTTCCCCAGTTTTTGCAGCTTCCTTTAACTCTGCATTCAACTACAAGAAATCCCTTCTTCTTGTTCTTGAGACTTTCTCTTAAGCAAGTCATTAATAACGAGCTTTATAGAAGATTGTGTAGAAAAGAAAACCTTCCCCTGTTTCCTACTTCTTCAAGAATGCTTCCTAACTTGAGCATCCTCTTGCTTTGTCTCTTAACCTTCCTCTGTCCTGTAAGCAGAGCCTCCTTCAATCTCACCTTACCACATCAACACCCCGACCCTGAATCTGTGGTTCAACAAGTACAAAGGTAATAACTTTCTGACTTCCCACATATGAGCAACGGCAGTTATGTCCAAATACCCATCTGGAATTTCCTCGTTAATGCATTTTCCTATGTTTTTATAATCTGCATTTTTTGTCTACCAAACATCATTCATGCTTTGCCCCCTGGGTTTAATAGCTGGGCCTGGCTTACTTTAATACAAATTTGAACAAACCCTCTGGAAAAATGTTGTCAAAGTATGATTTTTTTTGCTTCATTTTCTAGGTTTGTTCACTTTTTTGAAAGGAAAAAGAAAAACTATTTTGATTGCTAAAATGTAGTTTGTCTATCTTGTTCTTGGCCATTTTGCATCTCAAAAGCGTTGTCCAAAAGCCCCATACGGCTGCCAGTTCATAGTTTGGCTTTGTTTTACCCCCGAAAAGATAACCCTGGCCCTCATTGGTGAAATGTCTAACCTGGGGTCATCAACATTTTCCTACATTTTAGCTCACAGTTCTTTATTTCCTTGGAATTTTTTGTATCTCACAGCAAGGTAAATGCTTCAGTGTCCAGAAGACACCTCCTGTCCACGACGCTGAAAGACCAAGCCCAGTGTCTCACGGGCAACCCAATTGACGACTGCTGGAAATGCGACCAAAATTGGGCCAACAACCGGCAACGTTTGGCCGACTGCGCCATTGGGTTCGGCCAAGGCGCAATGGGCGGCAAAGGTGGCCAGATCTACGTAGTGACGGACTCCTCTGATCGCGACGCCGTGAACCCAACTCCGGGGACCCTCCGGCACGCCGTCATCCAAGACGAGCCATTGTGGATAGTGTTCGCGGCCAACATGCAGATCAAGCTGAAGCACGAACTGATCGTGAACAGCTTCAAAACCATTGACGGGAGAGGGGCGTTGGTGGAGATCACCGGCGGCGGCTGCATAACGTTACAGTACGTCAGCAATGTGATTATTCACAATATTCGCGTTTACAACTGTGTTCCTTCGGGGAACGCTAACATAAGGTCGAGTCCAACGCATGTTGGGTGGAGAGGCGTATCGGACGGTGACGGGATTTCGATATTCTCGTCTAGGAACATATGGATTGATCACTGTGAATTGTCTCATTGTACGGACGGCTTGATCGATGCAATTATGGGGTCCACAGCTATAACAATCTCAAACAGCTATTTTACCCATCATAATGAAGTTATGCTGCTTGGCCACAATGACAAATATTTACCCGATTCCGGCATGCAGGTAACAAATTTACTACTACTATTACCGTTATAGTAATTTTTAAAAATCTCAATATCATGTTAGTAAAGCATGTCGCCGGCAATAATTATGCTATGTTTGTTTGCATTTTTTCTATTAAAAATGTATTTTAAAGGTAGTTTTTATGGAAAAAAAAAAAAGAAAAACATGTATTGAAAATAGAAATTTTAAAGAAAATAAGGTTAATCCTTAGTTTAATTTATACAGGTGACAATTGCATTTAATCATTTCGGAGTTGGGCTAGTACAAAGGATGCCTAGGTGTAGGAGAGGGTATATACATGTGGTGAACAATGACTTCACTGAATGGAAGATGTATGCAATCGGCGGCAGTGCAAGTCCGACCATCAACAGTCAGGGCAACCGGTATATTGCGCCGGTCGATCCCGACGCCAAGGAGGTAATTTTTACTAATTTTACAGTTTTGTTTTAATTTTTGAAACAGTAATATTCCGACTCATACACAGCCGCCGTTATAAAATGCTAGGATTTGGTTGACTGGTATTGTATTAAGAAATATAATTGATGGGTAGGCGCGTCTGCATACGCGCCGCTCGAAAAGATCCCGACGAATAGATATTTTGAGGCTTTGGTTGATTGATCATAAATGGAAGGCCTAATGTTAATAGAAAAAGTGACTGATATAGGGAAACTAGTTTCTCTATGAAAGTGAAACCAAAGCACGTGTGTTTACACATCTTAAATTTATATATCTTAAATTTGTACTGTATTTGAGATGTGAAATGTTGCACCGAAAAGTCTCGTGAGATTGGGATGGGATAATGAATCTTTAGACTATGATGTTTTATTTTTTATTTTTTTCTGTTGATAGTAACATTAGTATAACGTGGGGCGGCAAATTTTGAAGTTTTTGGTCTGTGAATGAAGAATATCAATGTCATTTTTTTCTTCTTCTTTGACGGTGATGTTGTTGAGGAGGGGCGGTGATTATGAGTTTTTTTTTTATAAAAAATCTGATTTGACTTGAATGATATTATTAATGCAAATACAAAACTGGAAATCTGAAATGGAGTAGCAATTGTTTGTGTGGTTGGGGGGAGGGAGCAGGTGACGAAGCGCGTGGATACAGACGAGAAGGACTGGAGCGGATGGAACTGGAGGACTGACGGTGACATGTTGGTGAACGGAGCGTTCTTCGTACCGTCCGGGGATGGTCTGAGCGCCCAATACGCTAAGGCCTCCAGCACCGAACCAAAGTCTTCCGGCCTCATCGATCAGCTCACTATGAACGCCGGCGTCTTTGGGGCTCCCAGGTACCCTACCCTATCATCTCTGGTTTTTTAATTAAGCTTAATAAATGGTCCTACTCTCTCATGTCCGCCATTAATAATTGATCCCAGATACGCTCTCTTTTTACAACTATAAATACCTGTAAAATGAAAGCGCCCCAATTTCAAAGAGCATTATTAGGGCTTTCGTCCGTTATGAACCGAGCCACTGACCTTTACGGTCCGGTCCGGTCCGGTCATTGAAATGGATAAGTTCCAACACTGTAGTACTGTAATATTTAAAATATGAGTAAATTTTTAATTTTGGAATGGGGGAAGAAGCAGAAAATGGAGAAGGAAAGCTGGAAAGCTAATATGAGTAGGAGAGGGGGGGAAACATTGCTAATTAGGGGCGACTGAAAAGTGCGTGGATGCACGTGAAGAGTCGGGGTTTATGGAATCTAGCTGGCCCAACCCAACAGTGAAATCTTCTTTTCTTTTTTTTTTTTTTTTTGTTTGTTTGGAGTTATAGTTTGGCTGTCGTCTTTTAGGCTTATTTTAGGCCGCATCCTGTTGTCTTTTTTATAATTACGGGATATCCACATCGGTAATGGTGTCAGGGCACATTATAACATAGAAAACTGCTAATAATAATTGTATTTGGAGAGTTAATTACAAGTTTAGCCAGCTGAATAGCCATTGGCAGAGTCTGAAAAGGCCGTGTTCGGTGATTTTAATATTAAATTTTGCTCTGGAGGAGAGGACCCCTCTGCTGCTTTTTTTTTTTTGAGCTAATTATTAAATAAATAATTTATGATTAAAATATGACAAGACTTTGAACTCTTAGTATGAGATGGGGGGAATTCATATGAAACCTCTGAAGCTGAAAGATGATGACAAGACTCTAGTCACTGTACTAACCAACAGGGCAACTACCTAAACTGAACAAAAAATGGAATTTTTAAAAAGAGTGATAGGAGGTTGAAATATAGTAATTATTTCTTTATTTATTAAAATAAAATAGTATAATATAATTAATTAATAAATGATTAATAGTTAACCTATATACAGATTGTGTGTGTAAGTAGGAAAGCAAGCAGGCTGGAACCCCTGTTGGCCGAGCTGTGTAACTTTTTACAGGGGAATATATGGGGTGGGGCTGGGAGGGGGGAGAGTGCGTGGGCGGTTGGGGGGGGTGTGGGGAGGTAGGAGGAGTACCAGTAGTACCCTGCTAGAGTGGTGTGGTAAGCTGTAGGTGGGTGGTGGATTCTCTGTTCTATTTGCTTGCTTCATGCCTTCCAGCCCATTCACTGTAGGGCCCATTTTCTCCTTTCTGTCCTTTTTGTCAAAACTCAGGTCCCACTCACTGATTCGAACTGCAAAGATGTCCACCCACTCCCGCCCCCCCCCCCCCCCCCCCCCCCCCCCTTCTTTCTTAATGGCCCAATTGCTCTATCCCTTTTATCCGTTGGCCATTGCTTGTTCCAAAAATAAAAAATTTACTATCCCATTCGTTTTAGGTTTGGGAATACCAATTTTAGCCTTCCAGGATATGAAAAAAAGAGAATGAGGTTCCAATATTTGGCCCCCTGGATAGCAAGTAGCATGGATCAGGACTGAACTTATAATAATGTGTCACTGGGGCAATTTGACACAAATGGAAATGCAAGGAGCCCATTTGAAGTTCAAATAATGTACATTATTGAAACAATTATATAACTAGATCATAAGTCCAATAAAATCCTCAATATATGTAGCAAACTCTTCCTGTGGGGTATGATTTTGAGTTTGTTCCAATCTGGGATCTTGATGAAATTAATATGGTAACTTCATATTCCTCTTTACATTTCATCAATGACTTGGCCTTGTTTGGAAAAAAAAAAAAGAATTGTTTTTTCAGCCATGTTTGTGAGATCCAAAAACCCATGTATATTTAATGTAATTGTAGGGTCCAATCTTCTGAACTTCTTTAAAAACATTATGGTCCAACAAACGGTCCATGTTTTGGCTTCATTATTCTTAAACAACAGAAAAAGAAAGTTTTCCATGCATGAACTTAGCTAAGACTCCAAGAAAAACAGGAGTTAGTTTCTCCATAAACATCATATGGGCTGTTATACTTGCTACCATTGAATATGGTTAGATCGAGCAATTATTCTTTAGCAATCCACGAAGAAGGAATCTTTTGTGACAGTCTCTTTTGTCACTACCTGGGATTTCCTTCCCCTGTCCGGCTGTCACAAAGAAAGAAATCATCATACTTTTTTAAAACAGTAAAATTAGCATTTTTCGTATACAATAAAGTTGGTTTTTCTGATACTATGTTTTAACGTGGGTACAGGGACAACAGCGGCGTTAGATACGGCGGTGGATCCACAACCGGCAACAGTGCTGGAGGTGGTTATGGCGGGTCCACAGGCAGCGATGGTGGTGACCTCTTCGGGATGATCTTTGGCAGCGGCGCTCCACCACCACCAACGATATCAGCCACCGCCATCCTTTTGTTTCTTATGTTGATCCTGCATTTAACCAACAACCAAGTTGCTCTATAATGATAACATTATTTACTATAGGAATTTTAAGAAGAGGATACTAACATTATTGGAAAGAAAATAGAAAAAAAAAAAAAAAAACAGAAAGAAAGAAGAGTCAACATCACCATCAAATTCCTTTCTGTACATATAATTGATTCAATATCAATAGGCATTTTAGTCACAAACTCAATAGCCACAACCCCAAAAGGCCCAGTGGTGGTTCTTGAATTGTGGGGTCCAAATGGAATTTCCTTTTCCTCCCTGTTTTGTCCTTGCTTTTTCTCTTTTGTGGGAAGTTTCGATTCGGCAAAGGGACCTTGAATTTGTTGACTTCTCTAGTGGAAGTACAGTTGAGGGAGAAAGGTATATTTTTAGATGTAGGAATGAAGATAGGATATGAATGGCTGAATTGGATATTTCATATCAAACATCAGTGCCTATACTTCCAAGTTTTTATTACAGCCATGGCAAACTATTCTTTTCCATTTCTCAAATGTGCTAATATCTTCCCTAGTCTCGTTTATAATCTTGTTTGTAAATACTAACTCGTTCAAAAGCACGAATCAGACTCGGCTTCGGTCTGCGATAGAGCGCCATATATTTGTAACCTTGCTCATGGATGGAATATTCAGGGGAAGCCGTAGAGGGCAAAATTGTAGCGATATGAAATCGAACATCAATCGAAATAATAATTCTATTAGAGAAATTCCGGCCCCAGCTGTTTTCGGAAGGCGGGTGCCCTCCACGCCACCGTGTACCATGTGGTGTCGCCCCTATGAATACTGGACTACTGTTAGCGGGAAACTTGTCGGCTAATTATATCTCTTTGTTTTACTAACTTGTGTGTTCATGTGAATGCCTAGTTAGCTTGGCTTTGGTGGATTGGCCGAGAATTAATTCATGTTGGCCGAGGGAAAATGAACGGAGGGACTTGTTGGGCGAGTTTCAAAGTTCATGGCCGAGAAGATGCGCACAGAGGCATTGGCTGTCGAGAATTTGTGGGCATGTTCGAGACAAGGTTCGAGATGTGCGGCAAAATGCGCACACGGCTGGGCGGGCTGGCTTTCATTTGCGAGACGTTGCATGCACGGCTGGGCGGGCTGGCTTTCAGTTGCGAGGATTTGCGAGGAGTTGCGCACAACTTCGAACGGGCTGGTCTTCAGTTGCGGTAAAGTGGGAATGCTGCGACATGATCGAGCCGAAGTGAAGCTAAGGCTTGATGGACGGTTGAGCGGTTGAGAACGTGGGCTGAACATGCTGGAAACGTGCGAAGTTGGCCAGAAACGTGGGATGATCGAACGGAAAACGTGGGCAGATTCTTCAAACGTGGGCTGTAACCGTTTGTAACCGTTTCCTAGAAGCTTTAGCCGGGCCTAAGTGTTTGGGGCTGTCAAACACGAATTGTAATGCCTATAAATAGGTGAAACCTCATTCATTTGAGGGTGGGTTGAGAGTTCGGTTTTTGGTAAAGGAATTCCAGAATCGGGCGGGACTAGTTTAGCTTTGGGAGGGAGTTAGACTAGTGGTTTAAACTTTGGCTAAGTGTGAGGCTGAAGGCTTGAACGGGAAAATTCTTTGTAACTATTGAGAGAGAGTCAATAAGAGTTGCACTGAGTTTTGGGGCATTTGCCCATTTAAATCACTTGCGTCCTAGATATTGTTCTCGTTTGTGGGATTTCGGGTTCATTTCTAGTTGCTGCCTTAGAGAATTTCCGCTAATCTTTGGCTAGCGTTTTGGGGGTGTGACAATTTTGGTATCAAAGCCGCAGGTTGGTTCGTTCGATTGTGCTACCTTCGTTGCTGTTGCAAGTGCAGTGTGCGTGTTGAAAATTTCAACATGGTGAATCCGCTGGGGGATCGTGTGGGCCGAATTGAGTCTCAAATCGAGAGCTTACTTCGTCTTCTTGGCACTGAGGACGAGACGGTGAATTTCTTTGCTTCGTTCAACGAGTTGCGAAGGTCTCTTGAGTCTTTGGAGACTAGAACTCGGGAGCTTGAAAGAAAAGTTGCGGTCGGTGGTGCTTCTTCAAGTTCTTCTCAGTCTCCATCGTTTGCTGGGGTGTTGGAGTCGGTTAAGTCAGACATAATGGTCTTGACGAGAAGGCTGGAGGTCACGGTTTCAAGGGAAGAATTAGAGGATGATCTTTCCGAGTTCCGTGGGGTGAAGGAAGATGTAAGTTTGTTGAAGAAGGTTGTCGGATCTGGTTCAACCGACGGTGGAACTTCTTCATTCGGTTGGAAATTTAAAGTTCCAGAACCAAAGGGCTTTGGAGGAGTTCGAAGCGCCAAGGAGCTTGAGAATTTCGTGTGGGATATGGAGCAGTATTTTGTTGCTGCTCATGTGCCGGAAATGGAACGGGTGATGATCGCTAGCATGTACCTCGAGGGAGATGCAAAGCTCTGGTGGAGGACACGAGCTAAGGATCCTAGTCGGCCGGAAATCCAGACTTGGGATGGATTGAAAAAAGAGTTGCAGGCTCAGTTCTTACCATCGAATGCAGGTTGGATGGCTCGGGAGTCGTTGAGAAGGCTCAGACAAGCAAGTTCCATTCGTGCTTATGTTAAAGAATTCTCTTCTTTAATGTTGGATGTTGAAGGCATGTCGGAGGAGGACAAGATCTTCAACTTCGTGGCGGGATTGCAACCGTGGGCGCAAGCGGAGTTGCGTCGTTCAAATGTGAGGACCTTAACCCAAGCACTTCAAATGGCGGATGGGTTGGTTGAATTGCAGGCACCAATGGGTGGTGATGCGGCCAAGATGCCTAAGAAAGACAAGGCATGGGCGAAGGAGAAAGTTGTTGCTGAGAATCAAAGCAAAGGCAACATCCCTACTCCGGCTACAAATGAGAAACCGAAGATGACGGGTTGTTTCAAGTGTGGCAAACAGGGGCATAGGGTTCGAGACTGTCCTATGAGGGATCAAGTCGTTGGTGCAAACTCAGTTCGAGTAGAGGAAGCCTCGGATGAGATTGTGCGTATTGGAGCAGTTCAGTTGCTCGAGTAGCCTTCGGGCGTGGGTAAGGTTGCTTTCATTTCTATCATTGGGGTCGTTATGGGAGGCCGCTAACCTTTGAGTCCATTTTCAGTAGTTATGGGGTGCAGGAAATGGGGAAGTGAAAGTTGCCTTGGAGTTGTGCTAGTTGGTTCGAGGAAACTAGCATGACCGGTTTCTTCAAGTTGAGTTGGAGAAACGTTGTTGAATTAAAAATTATGTTCAACGTCCTCGATGCCCCATGGGGTGTGGAGCAATTCAGAGGTTGAGTTGCCGGTTTCTTCTTCAAGATGGTCGAAGAAATGTTGTTTGGTTCCAGGCGGGATCGAACGGAGTTCAGTGGTTCGAGAATTGCTGGACCGGCTTGAAATTTGATGAGGGCATCAAATCTTTAAGTGGGGGAGGTTTGTTAGCGGGAAACTTGTCGGCTAATTATATCTCCTTGTTTTACTAACTTGTGTGTTCCTGTGAATGCCTAGTTAGCTTGGCTTTGGTGGATTGGCCGAGAATTAATTCATGTTGGCCGAGGGAAAATGAACGGAGGGACTTGTTGGGCGAGTTTCAAAGTTCATGGCCGAGAAGATGCGCACAGAGGCATTAGCTGTCGATAATTTGTGGGCATGTTCGAGACAAGGTTCGAGATGTGCGGCAAAATGCGCACACGGCTGGGCGGGCTGGCTTTCAGTTGCGAGACGTTGCGAGACGTTGCATGCACGGCTGGGCGGGCTGGCTTTCAGTTGCGAGGATTTGCGAGGAGTTGCGCACAACTTCGAACGGGCTGGTCTTCAGTTGCGGTAAAGTGGGAATGCTGCGACATGATCGAGCCGAAGTGAAGCTAAGGCTTGATGGACGGTTGAGCGGTTGAGAACGTGGGCTGACCATGCTGGAAACGTGCGAAGTTGGCCAGAAACGTGGGATGATCGAACGGAAAACGTGGGCAGATTCTTCAAACGTGGGCTGTAACCGTTTGTAACCGTTTCCTAGAAGCTTTAGCCGGGCCTAAGTGTTTGGGGCTGTCAAACACGAATTGTAACGCCTATAAATAGGTGAAACCTCATTCATTTGAGGGTGGGTTGAGAGTTCGGTTTTTGGTAAAGGAATTCCAGAATCGGGCGGGACTAGTTTAGCTTTGGGAGGGAGTTAGACTAGTGGTTCAAACTTTGGCTAAGTGTGAGGCTGAAGGCTTGAACGGGAAAATTCTTTGTAACTATTGAGAGAGAGTCAATAAGAGTTGCACTGAGTTTTGGGGCATTTGCCCATTTAAATCACTTGCGTCCTAGATATTGTTCTCATTTGTGGGATTTCGGGTTCATTTCTAGTTGCTGCCTTAGAGAATTTCCGCTAATTTTTGGCTAGCGTTTTGGGGTTGTGACAACTACCATAGATGGAAGAAGGGTGCCATATAAACAGGATATGATAAGCGGAAGAAAAGGAGCTCTGAAAATTGTTTCAAACAGAAAACTTACAGCTGGTGAGGGTAAAAACAAAAAGCCTTTAAAATAAATAGTGGTACCAAACTACAATCACAAAGAATTTTTATGATCGTCATCCCAAAACTGAACCACAAAGAACAAACTAATGAGAAACAAAAAAAACCTCAAAAGCTGTAATAAAAAGTAAGGGATTAGCAAAAAAGAGGGGAAGAGGGATAGCCTTTGGTCCAACTTCCCACCCGACAATTCTTGACAAAACAGCGGGAAAAAGGATGTTAAAACTGCATATTATCAACAAATACCAGAACTTGCGTCACTCGCTGCCTTGGATCTCTTGTCCAAATTATGTGCTCAAGTGGAAATCTACAAATAGCTTCTTAGTTAGTTTTCCGTATCACAAATCATCCCAGGCTTTAAGTTCCATTTGCAGCAGCTTCTTCTTCCAATCTCTTCCATATCAACACCCGTTGCTCCTTTAGCTTTCCGGCCCCGGCAACCTTTGCTTCATATTGCCTTTGGCACTCCTCGAAAAGCTCAGCATCCATCTCCAGGAACATTTTACGAACATTGGATGATAGTCCATTTATTGCCTGGTTCCAGTGACAGTTTATATTGCTTTGTAAAGGTTCGAAGATGATAGGCAGGATGACATGACGATTTTCAGCAATCAAGCTCACTATGTGATCATTACTCCACCAAAAAAGCGCCCGTTCTGCAACCTGCAATGTGCCTTTGCATGAAAATCTTTATAATATATGCCAGTTTCAAGCCACTTATGGAACAACTAAAGTAGCAAGGGTAATAATAGCATAGAAGAGCTAATATATAAACAGCCAAGGTTGAAAACCACTTGATTCAGTAATAATAATGGAAACACAAGGTAATCAGATTCACATAGTCACAGGGTTATGGGTGTTGGCTTACAAAATTTTGCCATTCAAATGCCAGAACATCGTCACTAGCGCATCTAGCTACTGTTTCCAACTTTCGTTGAGAGACTAGACACCAAGTCGGTGCAAACCAAAGGAAGCTCTACAAAGTGGTTCAATCCCAACCCAGATACTGAATCATTTAGCCAACCAAACCTACATTCTCTCTGTCAAGTTTAACATTGAAACTGAAAATTGAAACCTTCACCTCATTTCTCCACTTTACCTACACAATTTCTCCAAAGTGCTCAACAAATCACCATTTCGATATTTAGTAACTACTAGCAAAGCTCTACCAAACTCAGCTGCCCACTACAGAACAAAAGAAAAGTTTATGCATGTAAATGATTGAGCTAGCAACAGATATGCTGCAGAACATCACACTGTCACAAGCACATAGGATGAGAAACGGTCAACCTCATAAAAGAATAACAATAAAAATTTGCTACCACTGAGACACTGCAGATAAGATATCACTAAACCTAAAGACCGATATGGTGCCCCGTAGCTTCAGGATCCAATATAAAGTTGGCAATATTTTCAAAACATTAACAAAGTATCATCTTTGAATGATTTTCCAACAAAATCTGCAGAATGTCCCACTGAACCATTCATATGACCAACATGTAATTCAATGTTCTTGTTCTGGGAAAAAATTTCACAGCTGGTGAATCTAAAGTCAAGTTACCATGTATGCATCAAAACCAAATACCTGTTTTTCTCATCAAACTACATATAGTCGAAGACACGATGCAAACCTGAAAATGAGAGCTATTGATACTTCGACCAATCTGTCTAAATAGAGGCACCATACACCGCTGAAATTCCTCAGACTGTGTGCCCTCCAAGACTTCTTCTAGTTCTCCAAGAAAAAGAACTTCCTTGCCACAGTTGGTTACTGGCCAATACTTCAGCAGCCCCCTAATGACAGTATCTGCCAACCGGTAATCTTTTTCCACAAATTGCGTGATACAATACGATAACTGTTGATGATATGAAGCTACACACTTCGTTTTGTGCAATGGAATTAGTGCCCGAGCAAGGAACAATTTATGCTCTTCTTTCATTGGAAGTGCAAATCCATTTATAATGCTTCCTAGAATCTCCAATAACTCACAAATCCCACTGTGCCTCTCCGTCTCAAAAATAAACCGATAAAAGACATCATTAATAGCCTTCCTTATAAATGGGCGATGGACCATAAATTTCCCATAAATACGATGAAGAATAGTTTTCAAGTATTCACGTTCTCTGGGATCTTCAGAATCAAACAGATCAAGTAACTTCAACACAAAAGAATGATCAAGATAACGCTTGGCAACCTTAGTGTCCATATCAGGAGATACTATATATCTCAGAAGTAACTCGTACACAATTTGCAAGTGAGGCCAAGATGGTTCCAAGTACATATCATCTTCTTCTGGATCTCCACCCTCCCCTCCCTTACTCTCATTTAAGGCAGGAGGCAAACAACGAAAAACATTAATGGATATCATCTTGACCAACCCCTCCTGCATAATTTCATTCATTTTACAAGACCCTGATTGCACTAAATCAACAAGCTCCGCTAGGGTTTGCCTCTTAATCTCCTTTTCACGTGCATTCTTCATAGTATCCGAAAAATCAAAGGAATTGCAACATATTTGAAGCTTTTTTATAAACAAAATGTGTCTATCTGAAAGTGGAACTTCTTTCAACAAAGGTAGCACTTCAATCCCCCCAGAATTGTGCCTCAGGTTGGCTAGTGTTAGAGGCTGTGCTGGCGCCACCGCTGTGACAGAAGCATGATTAACAGTGACATCAGGATTGGGTGATGGATTGGCGGTTGGTATTGGAGGCTCAGCAACCTCTGATTTCGAGGCCTTCCGGTGACTTCTCTTTCTAATTTTATTGAACATAATTCAGAACTCTTCCTAACTGATCCAAGAAGGCACTAACCCGTATTTCCCTAAGGCTTCTTCACCATCCCAAATGTAGCTCCTAAGAATATTTCACAAAAAATAATCAGGAAACTCCACCAACCCTTTTCATCAAATAACCACAATAAAAAAGCTATCCTAACATCAACCCAAAAGATAACACGATCAAAATCGATTCTTTTTTCATTGGGGTCAAATTATTAGACTACCCCGTAAAATATTATGCACGGCAAGCAGCCTATTCATGGCGTCAATTCAATTAAAATCAAGAAAGGGCAACTGAGAAATACCTCAAAAGGGATTCGGAATTGGCCGTTGGTGTAGAAGAAGTTGATAATCAATCAACTCAAACCCTGAAAACGAAGCCAAGAAAATCACACAAACAGTGACGAATTTATATCATTTCCTTTAATAGAATGCATCCCAAAAAACACACAGTGGAGAGTGGGGGGGTGTAGAGAGCGAAGGATGAAGTGGGTGATGAGAGCTGAGAAGTTGTAATTAGATTGCGAAGATGATAGATCCGAAAAGGGTGGGGAGAACGGTATGAAGATGGAATGCCCCCAAACCATCTGTATGCGCGCCTACATAACGCTGAACTGATATGTATGTTTGCCCTTTTTCCATATTTTCACTTAACTATTGGATTATGGATAGACCCTTTTTTTTTTTTTTTTTTTCCCTTTTTTCCACTGTGTGTGTGCGTGTTTTTCTTCCCTCAAATTATTATTTTGGCGAATTTTAGCTACCATTGCTCAAATTAATAAGCATTAGCCCTCGCATTTTCTGTTCCTCCATAATCTTAATTACATTTAGTCCAAGGAAAAATATGATATCACGAAAAAAGAAAGAAAAAGGAAAAATGATAATAGTATGATGTCAGAATCTCTCTTGTCAGTGGCATGGCCCAGACCTCTGTTTGATGTCAAGTATTTCTTCTTCATATTAATTTGCTTAGGCTTATTGCTGTTCTTAGCAAGTTCAAGCGAGTTGGTCATTGGCGAACATAGACTTTAATAGCAGTGACAACGGACATCGATTGAACTTAATTCTACTAAAATTTTTTTTTGACCATTTCGGGATCGGCACCCCTGCAGTGTAGTTCCTGTCTAAAATTGGTATTGGATTTTTTTTTCAGGTACTGCCGAAACTGAAGTAGGAAATTCAGTTCCTAATTACAACTGACAGAGCAATCAAATCATCATACAGATCATTTTCGGTGAACAAGAATTCTCTCATCCATAAATCGCCCCCTTGACATAAATTTCACCATATTTATGTCAATTTTAATATATGCACGAGTGTCTAATATAATATAACTTAAAAATCCCTGCAAAGGTGTGGGGACGAAAAAGTATTGTCATAAACAACAGAAAACACTCCATGTCTTTGACAAAAAGAGAGAATCAAGAAATGCATAAGAGCCAATAATTGGCAGAGCATATACAGAAAAAGAAGCATATAGTGACAGCAAAATGTCAAGACAAATCTATCTCCTTACTATAATGCCAACTAAACAGAACATAGAAAGACTAAAAACAGTTTTAGATCCCCGAGTTTCCAGAAGATTGCTATCAATCAACAGTGATGTCAATTCTCTGAACCGCAGTTTTTACCAGCCATACCTGAATGCATGGGATGAAGGAAATAAGATTATGTTCAACCTTTGAAACTACTAGTAATAAAAGTTGCAATTACAGAGGAACTGCAGAGGTTGGACATACCAGTAAACTAACAGTAGGAAAATCAAAGCCCGAGGAATGCAATGCTCATAATCGACACAGTACCATTTCACCATTCTTAATTAAACTATTTTAAAAGTTTATATCTTCACAAGATTCCCAAATAAATCATACTCCAAGCAGAAAAAGGCACCAAAAGGAAGGCAAACAAATATGATTTCCCTCCATGACTAACTAATTCATGCTCGTTTTCCGTAAGTTTTTCACAAGTGAAATGTTAACTAGCCTGTTAACAAATTTCACTTCCAAGTCAATGATCAAAGGAATTTGCATTGTTGAATCAGACCAGGTAGTTACACAGGATCTCGTCCATTGAAGACCTAATTGGCTATCCCATCAACAGAGGTTCTAAATGTTTGAGTATATAACATACACTTCACAAAGATGAAGTGACCTTCAGTTTACACCTTATTAGTCAGTCGTATCACAAACGGAACATGCTCTCAGAAAACTAGGACAGATTTAAGTTACAGTACTAGACTGCACTCTACAATCAGAACAAATGAGGGAAAGGAAATGAGATGCATATAATAAACAACCTACCATTTAGTTCCATGACCACTCTCCTTTGTCCTTGTCATCTTTTTTCTGAGGCCACGAGCTAGAAGCTCCTTTCTCCCAAACATCACCAGAACTCCCAGCACCTTTGTTGGTATCAAGTTGGTTCCATCCAGATGATGTAGCTGTACCAGAAGAATTTGGTGTTTTCCAGTTGCCTTCTTTGCTATTCCAGCCACCAGTGTCACCATCACTTCCACCAGTATCTTTGCCCTTACCACCGTTCCAACCACCAGTTTTTTCAATGTCTCCAGCTTGACCACCTTGGGTATCACCTCCACCTGGAGCAGTCCCTTCTGAAACAGCCCACCCAGAATTCCCACTCTGCCACTTCCCTTTCTCACCAACTCCACTACCCCAACTTCCTCCACCACTATTGCTTGTCCAGCTACTATCCTTGTTTGATGCATTGTTCCAGCTGTAGGGTGCATTTTGTGAATTGGAATCATTCTTATTCCAATCATCCCTCCTTCCACGTCCTCTTCCTCCAAAACCGCCTCTACCGTGAAACCCTCCCCCGTCAGATCCACCACCAAAATCTCCCCTGTCTGATCTACCTCTACCGCTAAATCCTCCCCGATCAGATCCACTGCCCCCGTTTTGTCCCCATCTCCCACCCCGACCTCCCCTCCAATTTCCAACCCTTCCCCCGTCATTAGAATCCTCATTTTTATCTCCAAAATCTCCCCCGTCAGATCCACCACCAAAATCTCCCCTGTCTGCTCTACCTCTACCGCCAAATCCTCCCCGATCAGATCCACTGCCCCCGTTTTGTCCCCATCTCCCACCCCGACCTCCCCTCCAATTTCCACCCCTTCCCCCGTCATTAGAATCGTCATTTTTATCTCCAAAATCTCCCCTGTCCGATCCACCTCTACCGCCAAAGCCTCTTCCTCTGCCCCTAAAACCTCCCCTATCTTGTCCCCATCTTCCACCCCGGCCACCCCTCCAATTTCCACCCCTTCCCCCATCATTAGAAGTGTCATTTTGCTCTCTGCTCCATTTGCTTTGACCCCAACCAGAGGATGAACCTCCACCAGCATCAGTCCCTCCACCCCACTTGCTTTGTCCCCAACCAGAAGATGAACCTCCGCCAGCATCAGTCCCTCCACCCGACTTGTTTTGTCCCCAACCTGAGGATGAACCTCCACCAGCATCTCCACCCAACTTGGTTTGTCCCCAACCTGAGGATGAACCTCCACCAGCATCTCCACCCGACTTGCTTTGTCCCCAACCTGAGGATGAACCTCCAGCAGCATCTCCACCCGACTTGTTTTGTCCCCAACCTAAGGATGAACCTCCACCGGCATCAGTGGTTCCACCCGACTTGCTTTGTCCCCAAACAGACGATGGACCTCCACCAGCATCAGTCCCTCCACCTGACTTGCTTTGTCCCCAACCTGAGGATGAACCTCCATCGGCATCAGTCCCTCCACCTGACTTACTTTGTCCCCAACCAGAGGATGAACCTCCACCAGCATCAGTGGTTCCACCCGACTTGCTTTGTCCCCAAACAGACGATGGACCTCCACCAGCATCAGTCCCTCCACCAGACTTGCTTTGTCCCCAACCTGACGATGTAACTCCACTGGCATCAGTTGCTCCACCCGACTTGCTTTGTCCCCAACCTGAGGATGCACGTCCACCAGCATCAGTCGCTCCACCCAACTTGCTTTCTCCCCAACCTGACGATGAACCTCCACCGGCATTTGTTGCACCACCTCCATCTGCCCCCCATCCACTGGTCCCCTCATTTGATCCCCATGTTTTAGCCCAACTATCCTGCCCTTTATCTTTTTGATTAAAAGACAAGTTTTTCTTCCAATCATTGTTATTTCCCTCAAATGTTCCAGCCCTCGAGGTATCATCATCTTGATCACGTTTGGTCCAGCCGGATGTCCCATCCTGACCAAAAGACCTTCCTCTTCCTCCTCTCCCTCTCCCTCTTCTTCCACCAAAACTCCGGCCCCCACTAAATGTTTCTGGCCTTCCCCAACTCCCAGATTGATCAATGTCACCTGTATTTTCCATTTGAACATCCTTTTTGCACCACGAGGCAGATCCATCTTCTGATTTGTTCCAAGAGGATCCCCCACCTTGCTTGCTCCAAGAAAAGGATCCTCCGTCAGGTTTGCTCCAAGATGATCCACCACCTTGCTTGCTGCTGGAAGGTTCCACATCTTTCTTATTCCAAGAGCTTCCAGAGCCTCCAGCATTTTGATTCCACACACTTCCTTCTGCTCCTTTCCCCCATGCATCCGTACCTTCTTCTCCATCCTTTTTCTTGGAAGCCCAGCTATCAGTTTGACAGTCATCTGAAGTTTTACGTTTATTCCATGAAGTAGTTTCTGGTGCATCTGAACTTCCACCACCAGTATTTCCCCATCCCACTGTTGGCTTTGCTGAAGCAACTCCAGAAGCATTCCAGGCAGACTTACTTCCACTAGAATCATCTTGAACACTTGCGTTCCCTGCTGCTTGACCCCAAGAATCTTCTTTAAGCTTCTTACTAGTTGTCCGATTAAGCGACTCAACAGCTTTACCCCAGCCATCAGAAGCACCACTTTCAAAACCTGTACCTACCACACTTTTCTTGCTACTATCTTCCTGATTTCCCCAGCCACCCTCTCCACTTTTAACAGGAGTGTCATGAGCCGTTGCAGCTGTACCCCATGAAGCACCTCGACTTGAAGTAGCTTTAACCTCCCAGGATGCACTTTCCTTGCTAGTATCTTCTTGATTTCCCCAGCCACCCTCTCCGCGTTTAAGGGAAGTATCCTGTGCCGTTGCAGCTGTACCCCATGAAGTACCCTGACTTGAAGAAGCTTTAATCTCCCAGGACGCACTTTTCTTGGCACTGTCTTCTTGATTTCCCCAGCCACCATCTCCACTTTTAATGGAATTATCACGAGCTACTGAAGCTGTACCCCATGAAGTACCCTGACTTGAAGCAGTTTTAATCCCCCAGGAAGCACCTGCATCATCATATTATCACACGACAAATGAATAAAGCACACACATGAAAGGTTAAAATGAAATGAAAATCAAAAGAATAAAGACACAATGTACCTACATAAGAGTATTAAAGATGAAGTGAAGTGAAGGATAAACGTATATACATACGTAGTAAATAGTAGAGCCTACTAAACTCATTTATATCATCGCAAGCTTAACCCCAAGTTTTAACCAATAAAATGATGGAACCGAAAGGACTGGTTTAAAATGCTAGAGCTAAGATACATGCACTTTCTATTTCTCTGTCCAGGTAAACAACTGCATACAACAGAAACAGTAAGCACACCTTTGGTTGACTCATCATTTGCAGCTTTAAGAGGATCAGAAGACTCTGATTCTGGCTGAAACTGACAGAAAAGGATTCTCAAAAAAAGTCAATGACAAGGGTAACAAACAGAGGAGGGGGAAAGAAACAATAATACACTAACCGAGGAGTTTGATGTGGGTAAAGTAGGCCAGGAGCTCCTGAAAATGTGCAATATGATCATGTTAAATCAGTGACACAGAGACAACAAAAATGTGGAATTCTGTTTTTGCGGGGAAAGTAAGACAATGAGTGTGAAATTTAACCTTTGGAAAAAGAAAACACAAAAACAGGGGAAAATGAAGATACTACACAAAAAGCAATCAACAGTCATTTGTCACCAAATCACATTTCTACAACTAACAGAACTTGAGAAGACCAAAAATTGCTACCATGGGTTTCAGATAATAAATCAACTCTTCCGTGCGATAAAAAAGTATGAAATATGAATCCTGATGTCTGAAAATATTAGGTTACTCAGTTTGATTAAAACTAACATCTAAAGACTAAAATATTAAAATAGTATTGAAATCTGAAGTCTGAGTTTCGAAGTCTACTGAAACTAGATCTACTTAAATATTAGAACTGAATTAACTTATAAACTTCAACAAAACCATGCAGATGAAATCATAAGAATAAGAAGGTTTATTATTTTATTCTAAATCGAATGATAATATAAATTTACAGATGTCTAAATTTACTTTTGTTAGTAATCATGATATAAATAATGATAGTATAATTGTATACAAGACTCAACTTGCAAGAAGAAAAGAAGAAGAAAACAATTAGCACAAATTAAAGTACCAGAACATGAAGAAAAAATTATAAAAGATAAATTCTCATGTAAGATTATATATTGTAAAATTAGATGACTTATTTTGAATAATATGTACAAAAAAATGTTCAAATATTAAATTATGATGCAAAATCAAGCGCACTTAATTAACAAAGCACTTAATCATTATTCCATTGAGAATTTTAACTTATGGTTATCTAAAAAACTTAATTGATTACGTATTTAATCAATTACGTTTAAGTAGCCCAACAGTATGACATGATCTTGTGCTTAAAACAAAGAAAGATTAATCTAAGTAATCATAGGAATACTTCTTTAGGCAGTAACTGAATGACAAAAAAGAGCCTATGGAAGTCTCTCATTTTTTAACAAATCAGCAAGCTGATTTTGCGTCTACCCATAAAACCAGCTGGAGAGACAATCATTGAAGCTTGTCAAATATCAACTGTATCGCAGTGCAAGATGAGACAGCTCACAAACATAACAAATAATGATGAATATCTACAGCAATGACCTTTCAGTAGACAATCCTTCGGCATTCCAACTTCCCCCTTCTGCTGCTTTCGATGCTCCATCCATCCAATCTTACATGAGCATATAAAATTAAAAAGATCACATTTTCTTCCGAAAACAGACATAATATATAAGGATGAATGCAAGAAAAATTGCTTATTTGAAACCTATCCTATATGCAAATAATGAACCAAGTAATGGCAACAGTAGCCTTTAATGCACCATGGCACAAATCACCAATGCATGGTCTGTTTGAATACAGACAATTAAGTCAAGATTCTGGAAAAGCTTTTTTACCAACATAACTTAAATTTTGCACTGCTACATATAGAGGAGAGTTTCTGATGCTCAGTAAAGAAAAAGATGTTCATCGTCAATTGATTTCCACTCCATCCTGCCTATGTGAATTATTCTTTCTATTTATACCATAAAACCTAAGGTGAGTTTCTCAAACAAAGAGTGAAAATATGCATAAAACACAATGTCCAATATCCATCCCTTTCTAACAGCGTACGATTATGATGCCACTATAGGTTTGTTTTTTATTGTACATCAGTACGGTATCAGCGAAAGGTCATGCAGTGAATCATCAAACTTATATTCTTCTTTGGTAAATAAAAAGTTTCTTTATCTTCTGAAAATATGGTTTCGAAGGCAGAACTTCAGAATCTAAAAGTTCTGCAAAACTATCTGAGTGCACTAAGAAAGATCTCCCTGCCCTCTAGAATAAGATGCATGGCAAGGTAAGAAACTTAACTGTTTTCCTCCTAAACAATAGAAATTGATTGTTTTCATTTGCAGAGCAACTATGGATCCCATTCTTGGCAAGTTTGATGTCTAAAATCAGCACCAAGTGCCTTTCAAAGTGATAATCCATATGTGCAACAAGGAGGTGGTAGTCAGTTTGTTGGGGAGGGGGTTTAGAGGGAGGAAAGCAAAGCTTTACTCTGTATAATCTGACTGAAAAATAGTATTCCAAACAGCTAAAACAAGAGTATTGGCTCCAACCTGTTGACCCATCTTGTGTTCCAAGGAGATCGAATGGTTTTACAATGCCAGAGTCATCCCTGTTGAAACACACGTGCCCATAAAACCACACAGAAATAGACAATGATTTGTAAACACCTCAATCATATATCAGTACCAAATAAAAACATTACCCAAAAGAAATTCCAGAACTTTTTGCACGAACTTCTGAGAGATGCTCACATTTAACTACAACAAAATAGAAGATCTATTAAACAAGGTTCAGGCTATAAGGAAAAGACCAAACTATTAATCCAACCTGTAAGAACTTTATGCTTAGAATCAAGCTTCACAGTAACATCAGCACGCCGTATAGCCAATACACGACAGAGGTATCCCTTCAACGGACCCACACGGATCCTCAACAACTGTCCAACAGAGTACATAGCATCATCTTCCCTCTTGACTACAGACAACAAAACATCACCCAAATTAGTTAGAGAATTGGTTATTCAAACAGACAGAAACATAGTATAAGTTTACAACATACACTTCTGGATAGCATCCCTTCCTTGATCAGATTGCTCAGGTGAAAAAGGGGATTTAGGAGACGAAGTAAAATCCCCAAAACCTGAGTGGCCTGGCTCGTCGCCCTAAATCAATAGCAAAGTCGCAAATTAGGAGGGCACAAAACGATGCATCTAGTTCCTTTATGAATGAAGAAATGTACAAAATATAGTCCAACACAAACAAGACTAGCATCAGGAAACAGCATATCATTTAGCCAGTAGTTTTCTTTTCCGCAGGATTATGTTTGTGATGGAGGGGAAAGGTTTGGATAAAGGATAATATCTGATACTTGCACAAAATGTATCAGACAAGTTGTGAAAGACAACTGCAGATGCTGAATCCAGAAAATCGCTGCATGAAATCACAAGTTAATCATATCATACGATAAATCACAAAAAAAAAAAAAAAAAAACCCTGCACTCTGCATGACATTCTTATCCAGGATTCAATTTGGAATACAGTAACATGCCCTTTTGAGGATGGGAGGAACTACCTATTTCAATAGTTTCATATGAGAAAATCAAGAAGACAAATGTATGCTTTGCATGACATTTGATACCAACAATGGAGATTCTGTGATGTCCCCTTGAAGATGAGAGGAACTATTTTTCCAATTCACTTGGAGGCATACTGAAACCACCTTTTTACGTAATCTATAATGTTTATATACATGACAGAACCTTTATATAGCTTTAAAGGCAGAGCAGGAGGCCTGGGCATGCAAGCTTCACACTCGACATACAAAGTACCAAACCCTATGTATCAAAAGAAATTTCTCCCATATTAAGATATCATATGGTAATTAACAACTAAGCGTGCACAGAATCACATAGTTCTAACAACTAAGCGTGCACAGAATCACATAGTTCTAACAACTAAGCGTGCAGAGAATCACATAGTTCTAACAACTAAGCGTGCAGAGAATCACATAGCTAATCATACATTGTGACTATAAAAGACCCAAAGTACCTGAATGCTTCAAACTTAAAGATACGTAAAGACCTTTACATAAAATTATGCAAATTTCAAAAACGTTTCCAAAATATCGTGTATTAAGTGGCTACAAGTACATTGAAGTAAACTACGTCATACATCAAGATATGGTTCCCAAAATTACAAGCCTTACCTTCCCAGTACACACTTCAACAGGACGCTCAACTTTTTCACACATCTTCGGTTTAATGCAGAAGTAACCACAATTCTCCTCTACAGTTTCATTGTACAGAAAGATGATCCCTTGGTAAATTCTCTTCACAGTACCTTCTCTATCCTGTATATGGTAACAAAAGCTTAGCAAAACAATCGGCAGGACTCAAATAACATATTTGAAGCATGCAAGCCAAAATTTCAAATAAACCTTCAATGGACCCTCTACAACTCTGACAGCGTCATTGATTGATATATGCTTTGATTTATGGTCTAGAGCAGTGAATAGCTTCTTATCAAATGATGCGCTCCTTATATCACGCTGTGGAAGGTTGACAACCACTGGTCCCTCTGAGCCTGACTTAATAATCTGAAACAAGACAAACCAAGTAAGTAGCCAATAAAGGAACCACTTCGTAATCAGAGGTATACCTTGAAAATTCCATTCTTCTCAGAGCCAATGATAACCCCAAAATCCTTCCGCCTGCATTGGAAATGATAACATGTCACATTATGATAATGTTGAAATTAGGCAGGGAGAACCTAGTTCACAACCAATCTAGAAAGAAGGATAAAACAACACTTACCCAAAAAATACAAGATCATTGACTTCAAAATTACAGTTTGCACTTGAACTTGAAGAACCATCTCCTTTTCCACTGCCTTTACCAGAGACTAGAGGGCGCTTTTTCTTTTGTTCGCCATAAAGCAACGATAGCCACTCTAAATCCTTGCATTCATCATTCTTTGAAGGCTCAAACTTAAGACGCTCACCTTCTGTTGGTGTCACACCCCAAAAACTCAAAGAATCAACAGATACTTTCTTATATAAATAACCATCTTTGAGCATCATCCCATCAAGAACCTCAAATACTTTGTTTGTATCACGGTCACGTCGAAGTTGAATCAAAGGCCGGAACTCTCTTTAGATATGCAAAATAAACAATGTCAATGCCACAAGATTTTCTTTCACAAACCAGTAAATAAAGGATAAAAGTGCCCAACTTACTCAAGTTCACTGGAGCTTATGAGTCTTGGTGCTGGATTAGCAGTCCTGTTGACAGCAGCGCCTCTGCCCTATAAGCATGAAAAGAATGCAAATTAAGAATTGAAACAATCACTTGTTGCCAATGCCACCACAAAATCATGTAATGAAGTGGTATAGAGTCTGCTTGATCCAACCTTGCATGCAAAAATTACAGCACAAGGTTGTACTACAATTTCTATTTTGAAGGTGGAAAACAAAGCATATAATGCTCCCACAAGCAAAATCATACTGACTCATATGTATCCACAGGCTTAGCATATTTGAAAAGGGAAAAAAAAAGAATTCTTGAAAATGTAGGCCATAGAAGCAAGTAATGCAACGAGTGGAACTAGTGGAACCATCAGCAATAGAAGAATAAGCACAAAATTGGGGAGGGAAAGTCAGCTCGACAATGGCATTTCTTTTAAATAAGAATAAAAGAAAATGTCCAAACACAAAAAGATGAAGAAAATAAAGGGTATTGCCAATTCTGTAATTCTTATTAACTAGGATCAGAAAAGCAAGAAAGTTATTCAAACATCCAAAACATGCTACCTTAAGAAACACATGTATTATGGCCTCTACTAACCATATTTTTTTTCCTTTGGCTGCCAGTAATAGAAAAACTAAGCACAAATGAAGATCATTCATCAAGAAAACCGTGTCAGCTGTAACATAGTTCAAGGAAAATGCGTAGTCAGGAGGACTAGTTATGGGTAGATTAAGAAATAGAGAAGTGTGATTCCCTAGCACCACTGGAGGCTAAAGGAAGCTCAAAGAAACTCTTTTTTTTTTTTTTTTTTAATTAATTTATTATTAATTAGAATTATTAATAATTTTATATTAGTAATTTTAACGCTATACGGACTCGAACCATAGACTTTCTCGGTAAAACAGATCAAACTTTTTATTATCAAAATGATCTGAACTGTTTCAAAGACCCAACATGCATTTTTTAACTTTTTCTTCAACTAATACATGAATTATTAGAGGAAAAAATTGTATTAAGGTATAAAAGAAAAAGCAAGCAATGCAAACAGTGGAGACAAAAAGTACAAAATCTACAGATTATACATGACATTTTATTTTTAGAAATGACATAAGGTCCAAATTGACATAAAACAATTTTTTGTTAATAAGCAACTATTTCTGGCAGCCTAATTGCTGAATCTACTCTCTCTTACAGTACTCCACATCTCTTCATGCATGATATTTAAGTTCCTTGTCCATAGAATCCTTACTGATCCTAAAGGAAAAACTATACAGAAAATATAAACCAAAAGGTCAACAGTGAGAAGAAAAGCTTCATACAATCTTTTCTGCCAGTGCTGTAAAGTCTATCCTCGGAACCAGCTTCACAGTTACTTTTGTTCGTCCTTCATTGACAGCAGCAACCTACAACAACATAAGAAAAACTGTCAGAAGCCATTGTAACAAGCTACAAATGGGTTCGGTTTTGAATTAGAGACATTCAAAATGTTGAACCAACGTTGACTATAACCCCTAGCCTTTACATAACTATAAAATGAAAAGGAGACCAAAAAAATAAGAAAAAAGGAAGGGTGAAATGAAAAGACGAAACAAAAGAAAAAGGTTAACATCAAGGAAAATGCAAGGAGGTTAAGGATTGACTTTACGAACTATTGCAAAGTCATACCTGTGCTAAATCCCCTTTGTACTTTCCGCTCTTGACGCGTGCCCACATTCCCTCTTTAATGTCATTACCCATGTTCCATATCGTAAACTGATGAGCTATGTCATCCTTCTTCACAGGCGCCACTCGACTAAAATAAATGTTGGGAAGCCCATTGCAGGCCTATATCATGAACGAAGTTCCCAAATTAGCAAAATATTTAGGTATCTCAAGAAGTAAGTGTAACATTACAAAATACCAAAGGCTGTTGGTACTGTGAGGCTCTTCCCAGACTCAAGAACATCATAACAAGAAAGATGAATAGACAAGTAGATGACAACCTCATAAATGTCGCGCTGGTTATCAGCTTCAATATAAATAAAACCCTTAATGTGGTCAACTGAAAACGCAGAAATTATCTGCAGCTTATGTCCAAGGTATTTCAAATCTACATATTTTTGCATGAGGCAGAAAGCAGAATGCCTTTCACGCCCAACCTGAAAACCGAAAACTTATCAGTAGGAATATAGTATCAAAAAGAAACTAAAACACAGTGAAATAAAAGAGAAGCATGAATGGCACATGGCAATCAGAAGTCTGAACAACATACCATGCATTTGACTTTCCAGATAGTGGGTTCCTTCACAGAAGGCCAGAATTCATCAGCATCCATTTTCTTTTTGGTCTCATAATTATCTTCTTCAAATGTAACAAAAGTAGATCCTGTTCTGTAACGCTCTTGGAGAATCTTTTCCAGTTCTTCTCCACTAGGTTCCTCCTCTTTGGGAACAACAGAGGGGAATGGGGCTTTACTAGGTTCGTTCTGAAATTCAACTCCAGGGTCCAATTCATCTTCAAAGAAATCTGCTTCCCGAAAAGGCCATTAATATGTCAAGGATAAATGCAGGAAACTGGTCAGCTATGTGAAAAATCATCGTCCAGCCAGAGCAGATAATGAATATAGAATGGCTCTTCAGATGATTACAAAAGGCTAATGACCACTAATTAATGACAAACAGAAAAATAAGAACTATTACAAGTTGCTTAAAAAGCAATTGCTCTTGAAAAATAAATAAAGCCCTCTGAGTTAGATATAAACGAATACTAAAGTAGGAAATGAGAAGAATGACCGGCCACATGAACAGCATTTCTAGTTCGCTTACCGGGCGACAAGATCATTACACGTCATCTTTTCCCAACACGTTACCAGAAAAATAGAGTAATAAAACTCAAAATTAGAAAACAAGCTAATACTTAACAGCTACAAATAAGTTTATTTTTTAAAAAACAAAAAAACAAAAACAGCTTCAAATAATGAATGATCGTCCAGAATTCCATTAGGACAAGTGAATCCCCAGGAAGGGGAAGTTGAAAATAAAATAATATAACATTAAGAACCCAAAACACATCAACAAGCAAAAAAATGAATCATTTATGACCCAACTTACACCAACATCGCCGATAACAAAACCCTAAACCCAAAAAATCCATGAAACCCAGAACGCCGGCGTTCGAAACGAAAGCCCTAATTCCCTGTACGCACAGTACAAACAAAGTGCATGCAAGTGAAAAGGAAAATGCAGACGAATAATCCGTTATTCGATTAAATTTGCACATACCAGCATCGAAGAACGAATCATCGTCACTGTCGTCTTGGTCATCCTGACCGACCTCGTAAGCGGCATCCTCAAAGAACTGAAGAATGTGGCGGTTCCTGCGTTTCGCACCGCCGCCAGTCTTGTCGTCGTCGCCATAGTCGCTGCGGTTCCTCTTGCCCGAACCCTTTCCGCCGTCGATTACCTTCTCCTTCCCCTTCGCCGACGGAGCCATTTCTCCTTCTTTGGTGTAATTTTCCTCCCTTTTTTATTCAGAGTGAGTGTAGTGCCTAATCGTACAACATCACGCAGAGTGAAAGGAGAGAAGTGAGACTGTATATTACGAAGCGATACCAATGAAGAATGAGACCGACTGGCCTGATTAACGTTGTGTGCGTATATAGTGAGTGTGAGGTAGTAGTACTAGTAGTACTTCATTTGGGGAGTATTTGCATTGTTGAGTCTTTCATTTGGGAGTATTTGCATTTTTAAGTCCTTCGTTTGCGGACTGTCCCGCTAAAATCATTTAGCAAGCACCCCATTGATTTCTTTAATTATCATAAAACATGCGTCCTTCTTTTTTAAGATAGATTGGTAATTTATAATCCGAGCCGAAATTAAAGTGTGTAGTTTGGTAGATAAATAAATGCGTACAAAAATTAAAATATTGATATTAGACATGAAAATTTCTAAAGTTTTAACTTGTTAATATAATTTTGATGGCTACTCCAAAGATAAACTTTATATTAATACTTATTTTTTAAGAAAATTGAATGCAAGACTAATATGGGACCTATATCTCTAATAAAAGTGTGTTGTTTTGCTCTTGTTACTCCAATGAAGCTGAAACATAGAAAAATATTTCTAGTAACATTTTAATAATTTTATCATATTACCATTCTAATCCAACTTATGAGTCATTCAACCGATAAAGAATGTGCTAACATTATAAAACCAACAATGACCTATGTGAGATTTTGCTGTAAGGATGCTCCTTTGGCCATTTATCGAGTATAAAGTGAGTTTTTACTGGATTGATCGATTATGTGGAACGTCAATACTAATAAAAAATAGACTGACTTGAACTGCTTCATTAACGTTGTGTGTATGTAATGACAGGTGGAAAGTGTGAGGTAGTACTAATAGTACTTCATTTGTGGAGTATTTGCATTGTTGAGTCTTTCATTTGGGAGTATTTGCATTTTTAAGTCCTTCGTTTGGGGACTGGTCCGCTAATATCATTTAGCAAGCACCCCCTTGATTTCTTTAATTATTGCGTCCTTATGTTTTAAGACAGGTTGGCAATTTATAATCCGTGCGAAAGTTGATGCTGGAGAAATAAATTCTTACAAAAATTTAAAAGATTAAACTCCTAAAATCGTCCATTACATATAGTTAAAATATCATGTTGGTCCAAAACAAAAAAATTTTACTTTTTTAGTCCATTACATCATATTTTTTAAAAATTTTGGTCAAAAACTCACTTTTGTCAGTCTTGACCAAATACATTTTGGTCTTAATGAAAATTATTTTTATTTTAATCACTAAAAATAATAAAATATTTTTTAAAAGAAAAAAACTAAAATATAATTTTCTATAGACTAAATCTAATACCTTAAAATTTTAAGAAATTCTCAACCGCCTCGCCCCCTCTCATTTCTTCTTTTCCTTTATTTTCTTTTTTCTTTTCTTTCTTTCTTCTTCTTCTTCTTTCTTTTTCTTCCTCTCTCCCCACAGCCACCCCACCCCGTCGGACCAACCCTCGCCGCCGCTAACCCTTTTCACCCTCAAACTCGCCGTCATCTTCTCGACTTCTGGTGTCCGACGCCGATTGTTCTTTAAGCAGCAGTGGGGAATCATCTATTTCCCCAATCCCTAACAAGCTAAAATTTTTATAAAAAATAGAGTCCTTGGAAGCGAACTTCATCACCCAAGCCAATGCTATATTCTCATCGTCGTTTCCGCCACCCAAATCCCACCTGATTTCAATTCATTCCACGGAGAGAAGGCGCCAATCTGTACATAATGAGGAATTGCCCAAGTCATCGCCATAAAGTCATTCCTTTCGAGTATTATGGCACCTAGAAATTCTGCTAGTCTGAGTATTTCTTCATCGGCTTTGGGAACTGGAAGGAGGTCCTTTATTGATGCTGACATTCTGATTTTGAAGAACCGAGGATTTTGAAACTGGTTCTTCTCTAAAATGGTTTATCGGCAAAATTTTTTGCTTGTCGGTTTCGATTTTGGAGATATGTTTTGTTTCAAAATTCGTTACCAAAAAATCGATTGGCATCTAAGTTTTTCGAAAATAATTTTTTTCCCGATTGAAATATTTTCAACTGTGTTGTTGTGTTGTTGGTTTTGAATTATGGGTTTTGCAAAAAGTCCATCGAAAAATGGGTTTGCTTTGTCGAAAAAACCATTCTAAAGAAACTAAGTTTTTGGTTTTTTTACTGGAAATAATTACGATGACCTTGGTAATTTGAACATTGGAAGCGATGGGTTTTACGAGGGTGGAAGAGATTTTGCGAAAATTCACGGGAATAAGAGCTTGCGTTGTGTTGACGGGAGTGAAATTCTATCTGTTCTTATCGGCAAAGGTAGTGATAATAAACCGACTTATCATCGCAGTCAAAAAATTTAGTGATGATTCTTTGAGGAAAACCATTTTGAGACATCAATTATTGGCCAAGAAATTTGATGAAACCCGGATTTTTCGAGGGCTTGATGAACAGAGCAGCCACATTGAATTGACTGGTGAAAACGAAGACGATGAAGCTCCACTTATATATTTATGCCGGAGAGCCCGCCAAGGTTTCACTCCAATAGATGAATAATGGGCGTGATTTTGATAGGAAAATGACAGAGAACAAATGTGTGAGTTCCCGTAGAATGACTCGGGAGAGTTTTGAGAAAGTTTTTCCTGTCACACAGTTTAACGATCCACCATTGAATTCAAACGACGGGAGCTTCAAAACGGAATTCAAACGACTGAACATGTTATTGAAATTGGGCTTATGTCATTGAACTTTTCTGAAAAAACAATTAGAAAATGTTGATTTCAATAACCAATATTGAAGTTGGATAATCTTTTTTGTGTTGTCGAGAAGCCGGCGGCGAGTTTGAGGGTGAAAAGGGATGGCGGCGGCAAGGGTTGGTCTGGCGGGGGTGGGGTGACTGTCGGGAAGAGAGGAAAAAGAAGAAGGAATGAAAGAAAAAGAAAAGAAAGAAAAAGGAAAAGAAGAAAAGAAGTGGGCGGTTGAGAATTTCTTAAAATTTTATGATACTAGATTTAGTCTATAGATAATTATATTTTAGTTTTTTTATTTTTTTAATATTTTATTATTTTTAGTGATTAAAAGAAAAATATTTTTTATTAAGACCAAAATGCCTCTAGTCAAGAAAAACAAAAGTGGATTTTGAACCAAAATTTTTAAAAAACATGATGTAATGGACTAAAAAAGTAATTTTTTTTATTTTGAACAAAAATGATATTTTCGTTATATGTAATTGACCATTTTAGAAGTTTAATTAATTTAAAATTGATGAGAATGTGTAAAATTAAAATTATAAAAAAATATTACTATTGGATATGGGAATTTCTAAAGTTTTAACTTGTTAATATGAATTTGATTGCTACTTCAAAGAGAAACTTTCTAGTAATATTTATTTTTTGAGAAAATTGCATTTTAGCATTTAGGATATATAAATTGGACAGTTTGGAAGGTGAAATATAGATCAAACCAATGGGTAATAATATTTGAAATTTTTCGAATAAAATTAGTCAAATAAATATATTAGTTTGACCAGTTTAGGTTTATTATTGGGCTCCTTATTTTTTAAAATGTTTGGCCCAATTTTGAAATAACATTTTGTTTTGGACTTTTTAACTTGTATTTTAATGAATTTTGTCAATTGTGTTTGAATTTCAATTTCTTATTTGGTCTACGTTTTGAATTCGACCTCATTCATAGTTAAACGTTAGTCATTTTAGTAAAAAATAATCATTTTCGTAAAAAATGTAATTCACCATTTTGGTGTATAAGAAGAAAGAAGTAACACACTTGGCGGGGATATTATTATCAACATTCATTCATCTTAAAATAAAGTTTTGTTAAGATTAAAAAAATAATAATTCCTTAGAGATAAATTTTTTTTTCTAAATAGTTCTTAGGATTTTGAGCAAAGTTAATAGTTATAAAAATAAATAAATAAAGGTAAATTTCAAAATTAGTCCTTATATTCTACTTAAATTGGAATTTTGGTCAGCATAATTTTGTTCACTCTCCCATTGTGATGAACAAACACACAGAAACAAGGAGCAGAGGAAGAAGAAGCATGAAAGCTGTCGCAAAAGGAACATGCTCTGGTGAGACTCATAAAGTTAATTACAGTTCCAGTAAAATTATGAGATTGAGAAGAATTAAGCCAATGCGAGGGAATTGAAGAATCAGTTATTCTCCTCAGCAGCCTCCTCCATCTTCTTGTTCCTGAACTTCTGATATATGTCTGATGCGTAGTATTTCCGAGTTCTCATAACCAAAACCATGGAAACAAGAGCTCCAAAAAGATTCACCCCGGCAAGTACCAAGAAAGACGATCTGTAACACTGTTTCCCAAGGCAGGTCAATTCTTTCACCATTGATCTCGTCAGGCCCTTATGAGCAAGTTGCTTCAGAGCTTCCCTGTCATAGAGTCTTCCCACAATGTTCACATTCAGAACGTACGACCCGATTGGGCTCGGCACCTGGCCGCAGTTGAACAGAGTTGAGTAGTATTTCAGTCCGAAAAGCTCAGATATAAGCACGAAGAGCATCGTTAATTGGATGCCGTAGGAGAATCCTACCAGAATCGATGCGATGTAAACAGAGCCCGGAAATGGCAGGGCGATGAAGAGGTCGGCAATGGCCGGTAAGAGGAGTGCAAATGTCATCATGGCGGTTCTTGGAAATTTCCATTTCAGGAGCAGTTTCTCGGAGACGAAGCCGGAGAACACTCTGCCGAAGTAGTTCCATATGCTTACTAAGGAAACAAACGCGCCGATTGTTTGAGGTGGGTATCCTAGGGACTCCCCAATTTGTCCTAGATTATCAATGGCGGCTAAGCTGGAACCCAGCCCACAAAATGTGAAAATACACACAATTAGCATGTCTACGCTGAATAAAGCTTGTAAAATGGAGTAATCTTCACCCCTTTTCGGTTTCTTACAAATGTCTGCAAAACAGCCGGAAGGTTCTTGGTGAAGTGCCGTCTTTTCAGATTCGATTTCTGGGCAATCTGCAGGCTGAATCTCATGTTTGTGGAGTTGAATTTCTGCAATTGGTGGCTCCTCAATCAATATTTTCTCAGGGGGTTTTGATGCATATTCCTTCTGTCTCCTCCAATCTGCACGCTCTTCCCTAACTGCAATTAGGCAGGGGACAGCGAGCAAAACGCACACACCTGTGGCACTCAGTACGTATTCAGCATGCGAAAACTTCAAAAATTTTTGGCTGATTGTTAGTGCCATCAAACACAAGGCCAAAACAATTGAAATGATGAGGTTTTGATTCAAGACTTTGGATTCCCGGGGATGAGTCGAGATCTTCATTTCTCTAATCACAAAAATGAAGGCTATCGAAATCATGGCCGGAAGCCAAGCAATCAGAAGTAACAGAGATTTGGCGTCGGTCCCATAAATGGCAAGATAGAGCTGAGTAAACACTGCCCCACTGAGCCCTGTATAACCCTTCAGGATACCGATCAACATGCCGCGCCGTTCCGGGAAATTCCTCACGGTGGGAACGAGGGCCGCCGTGTTGGCAAAATTCTGGGAGTTGGCACCAACGCAGATGTAAAAACACATCTGCCATACTTTGGGGGTCGGGATTTTTCTGGTAACGGCCAACCATACCATAAAATAGCCGGTGAAATTCGCAACGGAACCCACGAGTAACACAAACCAAAACGGTGAAATTTCGGCTAATAGCCCGGATAACACTCCGATGCTGGCACCCAAATCTTTGAAGGAACCAATGAGGTTTAAGGTGGATTGATCATAGCCAAGAGTGGATTTTATTACCTTAGAATAGGCCCCGAATAAGTAAGTTGCACCGGCGCTTGTCATGATCAAGAAGGCAGCGTACATCATGAACCACCGTCCCCGGAGGAAACGGAGTAATGCGCAGCCATTGATGACTGAGGCCGGCGGCATGGTGGTGGTTTCAACCATTGTTGCAGACTGAACTTTTGGATGTGGTGGCGGCTCTGATCTATAAGAGATTATATCTTGCTTCAAAAAAAAAAAAATTATATCTACTTAATAGATTGAAAAATAATTTGGTAAGAAGATGGATTCTCGGGATCGAAATTGTAATTTGGATAAGATCATCCTTCGGGGAAAAATGAATGGAAATTAATCATGAAATTTCTTATAGTTAATTTTATTGTGAAAACAAAATATCAAACTAACTGTTGTATACTATGCGAGTTCATCTCCATTATAATAGGCACACCTGTCACATGCCGCTAGAAGCTACGCCGATCAATTTATTAGCTTCAAGCCAATATGCATTATTATTAAAGAATTTTTCCACGTCGGAAAATATTCATGTAAATTTTCTTTATAGCAATATAGGTTTTAATTTTATTTTGACTTGATGTAATATACTAGGCTTTAAGAGAAAACATTGTACACTATGATTTAAAAATTATTGTTCATAAATTTCTAATTTATATATTAATTTATACTCAAAATAGTTGTTTTTTTTCCTCAATTCCTCTCTTTTTCATTGCTCAATTCTTACCGTTAGTATGATATTCTGATAATATAACTTTCATATTTTAAAAGATTCTCACATTATATTATAATAGGACATGAGGTATTGTGTTATAGTATTATAATATAACAATTACAAATGCGTAAATATAATTATAATATAAATATTTATAATAAGACAGAGATATTGTCAGAATAATTTTTTAATTGCTAGAATATAAATTACTTTTCTTTCTCATATCACCTGATTAAACACATTTATTACCTTCTATTCTTTCCCAATCTCTTCAAAATTCGTAAAATTTGTTCATTTGATTTACAATTATCTTCTTCCCCTATTTTTGCACCTTTAAAGATATATTCACTTTATATTGCACATCCAATTATCTTTTATTTTATACAATGGTATAATTTTTTGGGGCTTATTTAATGTAATACCTTATTTGTTAATCATGAATATTTATTTCGACCAACATAACATTTATGTAAAAATAAATTCTAAAAAAAATGTATTAGTAACATTAATGAATCAGATTTACGATATTTATGATATTTATGAAGAAGATAACATTGAATTGTGTGTATTCGAGTCCCAATAAATCAAGAAATATTACTACCTTTTTTGGCGGGTGCATTTAAAAAAAAAAAATTTTGGGGGGAATTTATTTTATTTTTTATTTTTAATAAAATGAATTAATATATTAAGGAAAATTTTGAGAAAACGTTACTTGGACACATAAAACTGAAGAGTTGTCAACACATGAAATTTGTTAAGTAGTAACAAAAGCATGTTACGCGTGTTTGGTTTGGAATCAAATTATTACACTAATAGTGTCTGATCCGTGACCCCTTCCTCGTACGTCTCTTTTCCTAAATACTTTCAATTACTTTCCGTGTTCGTTTATTTGGAGTGAATCGAAATGAGACAATCAGAATTTGATAACTCAACAATCACTAAAAGAATCTGATTGTTTTGACTTGTTTGGTAATATTCATTAAAGAAATCTGATTATTTTTTATTTGCTTCGTAATAATCATTAATGAATCTGATTGCTTTTTACATATTTGGTAACGTAATAATCGAAATCATTTTACGATTATCTTATTTTCATTGTCTTCAAACAAATACATCCTTATGGTGCATTCAATAAAACTTAATCTGAAGTCTTACTTTTGAATTGAATAAAGAGTGAATTGTAAAAAAGGTCATCATACTTTGGTAAAGTTTAGGTTTTGGTCACTAACTTTTAAATATTCAAAAAATGTCACTAACTTTAGCATTTGAATTTTAGTTTTGGTCATTCCGTTAGAATGAACCGTTAAGTCCACTAACAATCCTATATTTAGAGGGTATTTTTGTCCATTCATTAATGCTGTACACATGCTGCTCGCGCTACAGTAACGCGCTACAGTTAATTTTTTTTTTAACGCATAGCCTTTTTTTAAAAAAATATAATTTTTTAAAAAAATACTTTTTATAAAAAAATAATTTACTAAAAATACCAAAAAATTTTATTTATAATTCCGCTCATCTATGCTACTTTATTTATAATTTTTATAAATTTTTGGTAGATTAAATTATAAATAAAGTAGCATTGATGAGCAGAATTATAAATAAATTTTTTTGATATTTTTAGTAAATTATTTTTTTTAAAAAAATATTTTTTTAAAAAAGTATATTTTTAAAAAAAAGGCTATGCGTTAAAAAAAAATAACTGTAGCGCGTTACTGTAGCGTGCAATGTAGCGCGAGCAGCATGTGTACAGCATTAATGAATGGACAAAAATACCCTCCAAATATATGATTGTTAGTGGACTTAACGGTTCATTCTAACGGAATGACCAAAACTAAAATTCAAATGCTAAAGTTAGTGACCTTTTTTGAATATTTAAAAGTTAGTGACCAAAACCTAAACTTTACCAAAGTATGATGACCTTTTTTACAATTCACTCTTGAATAAATGACTGAATTTCAACAATTCTTAAATTTCAATGACAGAGCGTGTTAAGTAAGTAAATTTAAATTAAACTATTCAGACGACTTATTTAATTCATACAGGACAATATGACTTATCAAACATACATATTTACATAAGTAATTAATCTAATGAATTTTTTTTATCAAACAGACCATTACACTGTTACTCTCTCCATTCCCATTTAATGAATGACATTTTAATTTTACCAAATAAGACAAAAGCAATTATTTTTTTAAATGATTATTGAATTATCAAATTTCAATTACTTCCATTCCAATTGTGTTTTGTTTGACATTAATGAGAATGAAGCGCTTGTAAAATAATATTTGATAACTATTAGATTTATCTATTAACCTACATCATTGGTAAGATAATCGTATACCACATAATTATCCGTTAAAGTATGATTGATAATTATTTTTTATTTATATTCCTGATAAATAAAAAACGCATCCTTTTAATAAAAATATATTTTTTAATCGTTCGCGGGCTTTACTCTAAAACAACACTTAAATTAATTGGACTCAATTTTAGTATTAGGGGTTGGATTAATATGTGTAATGAGAAGGTACACATTTTGTCTACTGAAATTCGGAGTATTTTCTCTAAAAACTCAACTCCTTCTCTTCTGTCTTTATTATACAGCAGTCTTAAAATCTAGGTTGCAAAGTGATTATTGTACGGATGGTAGAATTTAGAGCTATAACATTAAATAAAAAAAGATTTTTTTATTAAAATGATAAATATTTTGTAATATATTTTCTTTATAACTATAATATAATTTATAGTGTATTCTTTTCACACTATTTTTTCTTCCTCTATTTTTTTTTTTCAATTTATTCAGCAACACAACACCATTTAAATAGTATGTATATTTTAAAAAATAAAAATTTTACTTAATCCGTAATTAATAACATATTATTATTTCATACATAGAATGATGAGACAGGCATGACACTCAATTTTAATTTGGCAAAAAAAAAAAAAAACTAAACGAGAACCATTCTATGTATGTCATTACTAATGTGAACCCAAAAAATTAAGTAATTAATCCCTTAATTTCAAAATATAAATAGTTTTCACCTATTAGGAAACTGGTCAAAATATAAGTCACTTGTTTACTTCTAGGAAACAATACATTATTTTTACTTTATTACCCTTATTTAATTTATAATTTTATTGGAACTTGTTTTTGTCATTACTATTCCAAGTTATAGCACTATTATAAAAAATACATTAAATAGGGTTATAACATATTTAACCATTAAAAGTTATGAAACTTTTTAAAAATTAATTACATCTTTTATATTTGTATTTTGGTCAAAACGGCCTATATATTGAAATGGAAGGAGTATATCTTGGATGCATGACATTTATTAGTGTGCTTGGTTGATTAATAGGAATTGAAATAGGAATAAACCACCAATGTTTGCAGAAGGGAAACATGGTAATTTCACTATTTTGATACAATAAGTTTGCCATTCGCTAAAAATACTCATTACGTTTTTTAAGCGATTTTGATTTATTAACTATCTACACCAGTTTGTTTGTATTAGTCAAAGTAAGTCAAATGTAAAAAGGTCATTTAAAAAAAATAAATAAAACACTCAAGGTCTTAATTTGTAAAAATATACATTTTAACCATATTTTTTTGTCTCTCTTCCCATTCCCTTCATCTCGCTCGCTCCCATCACCGGACCCCATGATTTTCTCATATCGAGAATTGGTAATTGTCATAAATTCCCAGAGACAATTGGTAGTTTGACCAAATAATAGGGAAATAAATCTGTCAAAATTTTTCATGCAACTTTATATCTCAATAATAAATTATATTAAAATCATCTATAATCATGTTAATTTTATATTTTTATTATTAATACACATTATTTTTCAACATTTTAATTTTATATTTTTATTATTAATACACATTATTTTTTCAACATTTAAATTAACATGATTATAGATGACTTTAAAGTCAGTGGGTCAACCCTTCCATCCATTTTTGTGACCATTTCTCAAACCGCCGCTGTTTTTCCGCACTTTATCCGTACACTACTAGCTATTCATTGACAATTACCAATACAAACAATTCTCATAAAGTCTATTATGAAACTGACCAGCCTCCTTATGTATTGTAAATACACCATAATGTCCGCAAATTATATCATGTAACTAGAGCTACACGTACCTAATAATACATTATCATTCTCACTATAAAAGAGTGAGATACACGCTCTTCTCTTTTTCTTATTCTCCAAAAACCCAGTTCTTTTTTTTTTTCTCAAAAAATCACTTATTCTTCTTAAAAAAATCAGTTATTATTTTTCGTCGTACTCCATTCGAAACTGCATTTAACCAAAATTTTCATTCAAACACAGATTTAACGGATATCGACTATTGTTTTTTCTGATGAACAAGACCAAATACAATGGAAAAATCACTTATTCCTGTTCAAAAATCTCCTATTCTTCTTCAAAAATCTCTTATTCTTCTTAAAAAATCACTGCATTATAAAGTATGAACTGTATTTGATGGATTTACGGAACCTTATTTTCACGATTTGATGTTGGGTAATGTATTAATGATGTTATATTCGTGTTTTCTTATTCAAATAATGCTCTGTTACTCCGAAATATGATATATAAATGGTTTTCATGAGGTATTGACACTTTCATATGAAATGGGCTGCTTCTGATTCTTTCCCGCCGTTGGACTTGGTAGAATGCGTCATGGGACGTAACTAGACGTTGCGGGATGTTGCTACTTTGTATTTTCGGACGTTGCGGGACGTTGCAGGACGTATCTGGACGTGGTGCTAGTTTTTTCGGACGTAGCGAGACGTAGTAGACTATGTTCTGTGAAAAACTCAGCTTAAATTCACATGCATGGATGTAGACGTTTCAGGACGTGATGCTAGTTGTTTTTGACGTGGTTCTAGTGTTATGAGACTTTGTGGACTATCTTTGTGAAAAAATCAGCTTAAATTCACATGCATGGATGGATGTAGACGTTTCAGGACGTGGTGCTAGTTGTTTTTGACGTGGTTCTAGTGTTAGGAGACGTTGTTGAAGGTGTAATGTGAAAAATTCAGCTTAAATTCACATGCTTGGATGTAGACGTTGCGGCAGTTATTTTTTGGACGTGCATGGACGTTGCGGCTGTATTAGGAGACGTTGTAGAAGGTGTTATGTGAAAAATTCACCACATGCTTAGATGTAGATATTGCGGCAGTTATTTTTTGGACGTGCAGGGATGTTGCGGTTGTGGAATGTGCAATCTATGAACTTGTATTGCACGGACAGTTCAAGAGGGCATAACTCGGCACTCGATTGTCCGATTTGGACCCATGAGTAGTTGATTTGATGGTTCTCGACGAGATCTACGCAATGTACACAACATACGGGCATTTGGAGATGGTTCCAATATTGAAAAATGTGTGGTTTTGGACAAAAACTTTAAATGGTCATAACTTTGCGCTCGGTGGTCCGTTTTAAATGAATTTTTTTTATTTCATATAACTTTTCGAGACCTATCTATTTGCAAACTTACGAAGGCGGTTTGGACCGCTCGAAACTCCAAAAAAGGCCATATTTTAAAAGATCCAAAAGATTTTTAAAGGGTTTTTTGAATTTTCGACGAAATATTTGACATGTATAAAAAATAATTTTTTATTTTAGTAAGTAGGTTTTTAGATAATTTGTAGGGTAGTGTTATATGGCTTCTAGATAATTTGTAGGGTAGTGTTACATGGCGCCCCTATTTTTGTATCTATTTTCTTAAGTATCATCCTTAATTATTATTTCTCGCCCACTCAATGCTTATTTTCCGCCCCTCCTATTATTATATAAGTGTCATTAATTAATTTACCAAAAATTTTATGAGTCTTTTCTTAATCTCCAAAAAAATTTATAAAAATTATAATTAAAGTAGCATAAATGAACCAAACTATAAATATTTTTTTTGGTATTTTTAATAAATTGATTAAGGGTAGTTAGATAAATTATATATGATATATTTTATATTTAAATATTATAGTTTATATTTTTTACTAAATTGTTAGGGATAATTTAGATTATAAAAGAGGCGTAAAATAACAAAATAGGGTGGACATAAGCCTTCACTAATTTGTATCTTCCATTAGTCATTAGTCAGGTATTGAATGTGGAATTATGATTTTTTTCTTCCTATAAAAACTCTGGCTTTTCTCTCTTTGTCCTCGATAATAAGACCTAGATATGAGATTGTGGGCTCAAAAAAGAAAGACACATTAGGGAGATAATTAAGATCATTTGCATACGTGACTAATTAGAAATACAAAATATATAGAAACTACCTACCAAGATAATCCCTATTTTTAATTTCTATATCTCTAATAATTTAATATAATTTCTAATTTAATTAATTTTATCTAAAAAATAATTACTAATTTAATTAATTAATAATAGGGCATGACCCTTTCTTAGACAAGTCAGCCCAATCCAAAACAGGTCCGAAAGGCTTTTGGTGATATCATAAGCTCATAAAAAAGAAAAAACGGGTTCGGATTTCTCTGCGAGCACTTTGACCCGTACTACTCCCGCTTCATCTCCCTTTTTTAAATTACAAATTCTGCTACTGCTACTCTCTTCAACTCTTCACTTTTCTCTCTCTCTCTCTCTCTCTCTCTCTCTCTCTCTCTCTCTCTCTCTCTCACACACACACACACACGCACTCGGCCGGAGTCCGCTGTGGAATATCAGAATTCCGGATGTCTAACCCAATCTCGAAGAGATAGCAGAAGCGGATTCACGCCGAAGACGGCTGGCTTCGTCGTTCTCCACTCGGAGAATACTGTTTATTATTTTTAATTAGTCCTAATTTATTCCTTTATTTGAGTTCGACATTATCATCTCCGGTTTCACATTGATGCAATAGCAACACAGATTTTTCCTTTCCGCTTTTTCATTTCTGGAACAATGCCTACGGAGAAAATGGAAATTCGGTCAATCGCTGTTTTCATCCACTCATTCACCGCTTCTAGGACTTCCGCTCCAATTTGATTTTCTGTTGACTTAGAGAATTGGGAATTTTAGCATGCCTGTGTTCAACTGCATTTATGAATGAGTTTGTTTGACATCCTAATTAGGGTTCTAATTAGGGTTATAGAGTTTCTGGTTTTGTGCAAGTGTGTGTTTGACATGAGCGAAGGATTCTTCTTTGAGTTGGAAGATTAAAGCTTTGGACATGATCAATTATTCTATTTGGTGAGCTGTGGAGTTGGTGCTTTTAATTTCTGAAGAGCATGTGGCATTGCTTTGACTAGCTGAAAATGTACCGGACAAGCCCTTCTCTGAAATTTCTATTTCATTTAATGGGGCATTGTGTTCCTTAATCATTTAGGCTCTTCTTGGCTGGTTGACTCAAAGGATAAAAATGATAATAAGAGGTTTGTTTTGCATGCAAACATATAGGCTGCTTGTTCATCTCCTGTTCCAATTGTTTTTTGAAGTCGATTTGATAAACAACATTGTTCTTCCAGGCCTTGTACAAGAAAGCAGTCTGCTAAGTTTGAACATGAAGTAAAACCTGCTGCTGATTTTTTCCCAACCAATGTCAACTCTGAGTGCCAGCCTAGTAATGAATCAATTCAAGAGAACGATTCTAGTCAGCTGAGCATACCATTCAAAGATGAAGCGATAAAAGGCAACGATGACCCTGGAGTACATGAGAGGTTCACAAGTACAAAGGCAGTCAGCTAGGCTAAACGCGGCGAACCAAAACCTTCGGCAGATATGTTGGAGATGCACGGATTTCGGTTTCTGTACTAATTTCCCAAGAGTTGAGAAGAAGTTCTCTCAATAGGCCCTCACGCCAAGAAGCAAAGAAGATTCAGAGTTACAAGGAAGTTCCAATTAATGTAAAAATGCCCAGAAATGAATGAGTTAGTAGTATGGTTTTCTAGAACTGGAGAATGGCTGCGGCATAGCAATTGTATGATGGCTAAATTATGAAAATCTTGCTTGGCCATGTTTTGTATCTTTTGGTAAACATGCAAATTTTTTTCCTTGTTATGTTTGTTGTAATAGTTTTGGCTGCTCACAGAGCTCACCAAAATGCCTTGCAACTTGGATACTATTTCTTAAATTGCCTACCAATTAGTACAACTTAAACATATAATAAAACCAAATAGTACATAACAATGATCGAACTGGAGTACAAAAGGCAGAACAAAACCAATAAGTGCCAAACTTTACTTATTGCAAACTCAAATTTGTCACACTTGGCTTATTACAAACTCAAACTCAAATTAATGTTGCTGCTGCTGCTGGTACTTGATGTGGAAGTAGGAGTATCCATTGCACTCTTTGATCCCTGTAAATTTCAATTTAGAAGAAATTACCATCAAGTTTTGATTATGTAAAACACTCCTTATATATATATTTTAGAGTAATATGAATGGAGGGCAAAAGATTACTTGACTCTGATGGACATGACCATGTGAACTACCCTCTCCATAAGTACTGGTAGGAAAAATTGTTGGAGGTTGGAGGCTTCTAAAAGATCCCATCAAGTTTGGATTTGCTGATTGGAGAGAATGATCAAGTAGTGGCATAGTCTGCATCGGCCAACCCATATTCACATATGAGGCTGGGGCTGGAACAGGCCACATATACTGAGGTAACATATTTGGAGGATTTTGAATCATAAAAGGTGCTACTGCAATAGATGATGATCTACCAGTAGGCATTATCTGTTGTTCAAATTATATGATAATAAGATTCAAAATGCTGTTATTATCCAAATATATGAAATCAAAGCCTGAAGGAATTACCTTAAACATATTTTGTAATTCTGTTATGTATTTTATTGTATCATCAAGTACGGAAACTTCATCCTCCTGTGAGTAATAAGTAAATTTTACATATCAAAACTAACAAGGGAGGGAGGCCATAGCATGAGCTTACTGAAGAAATAGCCTTGTTTCCAATTACATCTCAAGACTTAAAGAGGGATGGAGACCATAGCATGAACTTCCAGAAGCAATATAACAGGCAAAGAGGAAAAGCCTTGCTTCCAAATCTTGAAGAAAGAAAGGAAGAAACAATTACCTTATTGCAGTTGGGAATCATATCTTGAAGGACTTTCAATTTTTTCTTGAATCTGTTCCTGCTTTCCTGCAAAACAAAGTAAATCATTTGAATTTTCAAGCATTTTCCCAAAAATTCTAAGCATTTAAAACAGAAAAGGCTAATTGCCTTGTGTTCTTTGAATTCTTCCTTCCTCTTTCTCATGATTCAATACAAGTGCATCTTTCTGAAAGATGCAATGCTTGATATTTATTCAAAGGGGAAAAGAGTACAAACAAATGCAACTTACAAACAAACTTAAGAGTTAAGAAATTGCAGAATAGTTTATGCAGGATTTACTATTTGTAGAAGAGACAGAACTAGGTCGTTTTTGCGGCGTGTGATGATGCCAATCCCCAGACTGCTGCCACCGCCATTCTACAGCTCCACCCTCCTTCCAACCAATCATTTCAAAAACCTCACCTCCTTACTTTGTTTTTTAAATTTACCTCTTGAAAATGCAGCCCTCCACTCCTTAGGCTTTAAAAAAAAAAAAAGAATCATCTCTATTGAACACTACAAATTAATAGATTTTTGTAATGTTTTGTTTTTTGTTTCTGTGAAAATTTTTTCCATCCCATTGGTAAATGTTTAGTATAAAATTGCAGCCAGAGGAAGCACTCTGTTCATCAGAAACTTTGAAAATTGATTTACAGTTAACTTGGAATCATTAATCAGCAAATTCATTCATTCAACTACCTAGCAGTTGCCACTCACTCTGAGTCCTGAGTCCGGATCAACATCAACAATGCATTGGAATGTAATCATCATCATCAACTTCAACCATAACTCCTTTACCTTTTTCAGCATTAGATGTTGTTTGTAGCTGTAGTTGTTTCTGCATTTGATATCGCGGCTGTGTATTTTCCTATATTCAGTAATGTGGCTTAAATTTTGTCCAGAATTTTATTGTAACCACCCCACGATCATTGCTTGATACCATGTCCCTTGTAGAAGTTGGAGCTTCAATCTCCTTCACTGGAGACGCATGGTTCTTGTTCTTCTGATTCCTTGGCATTAAGATCCTTGTTATTTGATCAGATTCATCAACAAAAGATTGAAAATCTACCAAAGGAAGGACCCTGAGATATATAAGGACTTAAGAAATCTTTGTTCCAGTTGCAGAATTTAGAGCAAAATTTGGAGTGACTGTAACTAATTTTTGTAATTTTTTGTTCATAATTGCAATTTTAAAATGTATAAATTATTATTATTATTATTATTACGATTTAGATTGCTCTGTATAACCAAAATTATTATTATAAATATTTATTGGGACCTAGAAAATACATTAATTTTTTCATAGAAAATACAAGTGATTGTGAGATACATAGAACAAGGTTTTTACCTTAAGTAAAAGAGTTTTTTTTTTTTTTTTTTAAAATGGCATACATTATGGGTGGAGAGAAAATATCGAAAGATAGTAATTATTTTCAAATATTATACATAAATTATGTTTAAAATAGTGATCGATAATTTAACATTCCTTTTTTTTAAGGAGAAATTATTTTACTAAAATCTCTCTACCAAATGATCAACTCTCCTATTTTAAAGGAGGAATCATCTAACCACAATCTCTCAACCAATTTTTGTTTTAATTTTTAAAATAGAAATTGAGTATTAAGAGAAAAGTAAAAGTAAGGGGCTGCTTGGTTCACAAATAGTAATCGAAATGGGAATGACTATGATAGTAATCTGGAATGACAATGGATTTCTGAAAGTGATTGTTGCTGCTTGGTTCATTATCTGGAATGAATTTCATTACCATTGTTAATGCCTGGTTATTAAAATTTTTGGAATGAGAATGAATTAAACATTTTACCATTCATGTAAAGACTAAAAAATTATGAAAACATGATTAAAATTAGATAAACTCCAATAGTAATATGTATGCAGTGCTGCAATCAAAACTTTCACGCATGATTATATAGAAATCAGATCAGCGAATACTAGACATCAGATCAACAGACTATAGATATCAGATCAAGAATATAAAAGAAATCATACAGTAGAACTAAAACATACTTAACAAGGGATATCACATCAGGATTATATAGACATCAGATCAGCGAATAGTTGACATCAGATCAACAGATTATAGATATCGGATCAAGAATATAAAAGAAATCATACAGTAGAACGAAAACATACTTAACAAGGGAGATTACATCAGGATTATATAGACATCAGATCAGCGAATACTTGACATCAGATCAACAGACTATAGATATCAGATCAAGAATATAAAAGAAATCATACAGTAGAACGAAAACATACTTAACAAGGGAGATCACATCAGGATTATATAGACATCAGATTACATAATACTAGACATCAGATCAACAGATTATAGATATCAGATCAAGAATATAAAAGAAATCATACAATAGAACGAAAACATACTTAACAGGGGAGATCACATCAGGATTATATAGACATCAGATCACAGAATACTAGACATTAGATCAACAGACTATAGATATCAGATCAAAAATATAAAAGAAATCATACAATAGAACGAAAACATACTTAACAAGGGAGATCACATCAGGATTATATAGACATCAGATCACAGAATACTAGACATCAGATCAACAGACTATAGATATCATATCAAGAATACAAAAGAAATCATATAAAAGAAAAGTATATTTTTTTTAAAAAATATTTTTTTTTAAAAAGTGTTTTTTTTAAAAAGTATATATTTTTTTAAAAAATGTTGTGCGTCAAAAAAAAAAAAAAACTGTAATAGGGAGGGAGAAAGACACCGGGAAGGAGGAAGGATGAGAATTGATTCCAGATGCTCAATCCCACCAAATTAGTGGGTAATGACTCAATCCCTTATTTGTAGGAGTGAAGCCACTGTTTTCATACCGATTGTAGCAAAATTGGGAATGAATTCCATACATTCATTGTCATTCCATTCAACCAAGCAGCCCCTAAATACTATTAATCTATCTTTCTTAGTAATTTTCTTAGTCATGCCCTACTATATTAATTAATTAGATTAGTAATTTTCTTCAATTATTAGAAATCCTCACAATTCTGGTAAGATTCGAAACAAAAAATATCAATTTCACAAGGTAAAAGAGAGAAAAAATCAAAGTTTTTAATAGGGATACTTCCAAATCATTCTACATTGCATACTTACAGATCAGAAATACAAACTAAACCTACCTACCAAATAATCCTTATCTTTCAAATTCTCTATCTCTAATAATTTAATATAATCTCTAATTTAATTAATCTAATAATTTAAGATAATTACTAATTTAATTAATTAATAGGTACGGTATGACACTTTCTTAGACAAGTCAGCCCAAAACAAAACAGGCTCGAAAGGCTTTTAAAGTAATCCTTTTGGTGATAAACTTATAAAAAAAAGGAGAAATGGATTCGGATTTCTCGGTGAATTAGCCCTTTGTCATAAAACTTAAATTCCTTGAATCTGCAGGAACTATATTCAGGTCAAGATAGGCTAAAATGCCCGGATTTCGGTTTCTGTACTAATTTCCCAAGAGTTGAGAAGAAGTTCTCTCAATAGGCCCTCACGCCAAGAAGCAAAGAAGATTCAGAGTTACAAGGAAGTTCCAATTAATGTAAAAATGCCCAGAAATGAATGAGTTAGTAGTATGGTTTTCTAGAACTGGAGAATGGCTGCGGCATAGTAATTGTATGACGGCTAAATTATGAAAATCTTGCTTGGCCATGTTTTGTATCTTTTGGTAAACATGCAATTTTTTTTCCTTATGTTTGTTGCAATAGTTTTCGCTGCTGCACAGATCTCACCAACATGCCTTGCAACTTGGATACTATTTCTTTAATTCCCTACCAATTAGTACAACTTAAACTTATAATATAACCAAATAGTACATAACAATGATCGAACTCGAATACAAAAGGCAGAACAAAACCAATAAGTGCCAAAGTTTGCTTATTGCAAACTCAAATTTGTCACACTTGGCTTATTAGAAACTCAAACTCAAATTAATGTTGCTGCTGCTGCTGCTGCTGGTACTTGATGACGAAGTAGGAGTACCCATTGCACTCTTTGATCCCTGTAAATTTCAACTTAGAAGAGATTACCATCAAGTTTTGTTTATGTAAAACACTCCTTATATATATATTTTAGAGTAATATGAATGGAGGGCAAAATATTACCTGACTCTGATGGACATGATCATGTGAACTACCTTCTCCATAAGTCCTGGTAGGAAAAATTGTTGGAGGTTGGAGGCTTCTAAAAGATCCCTTCAAGTTTGGATTTGCTGATTGGAGAGAATGATCAAGTAGTGGCATAGTCTGCATCGGCCAACCCATATTCATATATGAGGCTGGGGCTGGAACAGGCCACATATACTGAGTTAATATATTTGGAGGATTTTGAATCATGAAAGGTGCTACTGCTGTAGATGATGATATACCAGTAGACATTATCTGTTGTTCAAATCATATGATAATAAGATTCAAAATGCTGTTATTATTCAAATATATGAAATCAAAGCATGAAGTAATTACCTTAAACATATTCTGTAATTCTGTTATGTATTTTATGTTGGAAGTAAAGAGTGTGAATGAGAGAGTTTTATGAGAAAATAGTCAAGCTAAGGGATTTAATCAATCCCACATTGGAAAGGTGAGGAAAAGAGAAGCATTTTATAAGGATTGTCTTGTAAAGTGAGCTTTGAATTCCTACACTACTTTATACATCGTAGCTCCCGCTCGCGTGTGCACGCGCAGGGGGGGGTGCAGTGGCAAAACACAAGCCTTGGATCCAACATTTTATTGTATCATCAAGTACGGAAACTTCATCCTGTGAGTAATAAGTAAATTTTACATATCAAGATTGTTTTTGCAAAACAAAGTAAATCATTTGAATTTTCAAGCATTTCTTTAGAAATTCTAAGTATTTAAAACAGAACAGACTAACTACCTTATAATCTTGGAATTCTTCCTTCTTCTTTCTCATTATTTAATACAAGTGCATCTCTATGAAAGGATGCAATGTTTACTATTTATACAAAGGGAAAAGAGTACAGACAAATGCAAATTTAAACCAAATTACTTCACAGTTAAGAAATTGCAAAATAATTTATGCTGAATATACTATTTATGGAGGAAATAGAACAAGGTTATGTGGGTTATGCGTGATGTTGCAAAGAGTAGTCAATCCAGGGTGATGATGCCAATCCCTAAACTGCTGCCACCGCCAATCCACACTCCGCCCTCCTACCAACCAATCATCTCAAAAAACCTCACCTCCTTACTTTGTTTTTTAAATTTACATCTCGAAAATGCAGCCCTCCAGTCCTTAGGATTTAAGGGAAAAAAAAATCCTCTCTATTGAACACTACAAATTGGTAAATTTTTGTAATTTTTTTTTTTTTTGTTTCTCTGAAATTTTTTTTCCATCCCATTGGTAAATGTTTAGTACAAAATTGCAGCCACTGTTGATCAGAAACTTTGAAAATTGATTTACAGTTAACTTGGAATCAGTAATCAGCAAATTCATTCATTCAACTATGCCACTAACTTTGAGTCCGGATCAACATCAACAATGTATTGGAATGTAATCATCATCATCATCAACTTCAACCATAACTCCTTTACGTTTTTCAGCATTAGATGTTTGTAGCTGTACTTGGTTGTGTATTTTCCTATATTCAGTAATGTGGCTGAAATTTTATTGTAACAAACATCATTGCTTCTTGTAGAAGTTGGAGCTTCAATCTCCTTCAATGGAGACGCATGGTCCTGTTCTTCTGAAACCTTTGGCATCCGGCGAAGTACCAGAGATATCCCACAGTTCTTTAGTGCCACTGCTAAGGAGGAAAAAAAAAAAAAGAAGGAGCCCGTGACTTCATCGCGATGAAATAGGGAAAAAAAAAAAAAAAAAAAACTAGAGAGGCATAGTTGCACAGTATAGCAACTGGCTGGGTGGAGTGAAAAAATCGAAAGGGAATAATTATTGTCAATATTATATATAAATTGTGTTTAAAATAGTAATGTTAATCTAATTCTTTTAGAGAAATTGTTTAATTAAAATCTTTCGACCAATAATCAAGTCTCCTATTTTGAAGGACGAATCATCCAACAAAATCTTTCAACCAATAATCAAAACTCCAATTTTAAAGAGGAATTATTCAACCAGAATTTCTCAACCAATTTTTGTTTCAATTTTTAAATAAATGAATATTAAAAAAATAAAATAAATACTCCAATTTTAAAGGAGTACTATTAATCTATATTTGTTATTGTGGGATGAAAAAAAAAAAAAAGGAATGAATCATGAATGAACATATTGATATACAAATCCTATTAGACTATCTTATCACTTTTTTTGTTTAATGTGAAGAACAAAATATAATTGATATATTTTGAATTTTGAGTTTTTTAATTATAATTTGTATAAATTTTTTAGTCACTTTTTAAAATTTGACAAGAAAAGAAAAATATAGTTCAGTATAAACACTTCGCAGGAGGTATTAAATTTATAAATAAATTTTGGATATTAACTCTAAATAAAATTGGAAATCACAATGAATTTTATAGTAGTGAAAAAAGGAATTGGGTATCATAATTATTTAATACTCCACCATTTCAACCATTTCCACCACCACCTCCCACCGCTGCCAGCGTCAGATACCCACCCTTCTCTTCCATCCATTCCTCCTCTTACCGCCGGACGCCCATCTCTTCCATCCCTCCCTACTCTCACCCCCACTCTTCTCTTCCATCCTAGCCTTCGGACAACTACAAACCCAAAAACGAAACCCCTTCTTCCCCTGTTTTCTCTTTCCCCGTCCAACTAGAAAATCCTCAGGGATTTAGTTCAATGGAGTCAAGAAATGTTGAGAATCCGCCCCAGAAACGGCAAACGTGTTCCATTCATTGTGGGGTTTCTGAAGAAGTTAGTGAAGATGTAATTGCTGTTGATCGAATTAGCAATTTACCCGAATCGATAATTTCCCACATTCTTTCCTTCCTACCTACAAAATCTGTTGTGGCAACAAGTTTTTTAGCCAAAAGTTGGAAATATCGGTGGACTGAACTAACCAGCTTTGATTTTAATGATACGGATTGGGTCTCGGGTTTGAATCGTGGGATACCTTTTGTGGAGTTTGTTAACAGGTTTTTGGGCAACCAGAAGAGTGCAGAATCCTCCATGGACAAGTTTTGTCTCATATGGTGGGAATACCAAGAATCGAAATCCACTTGGTTTGTCAAATGGGTCAGCACTGCAATTGCCCGAAACGTTCGATTCCTTGAATTGTATATACGTATTCCAGAAAAATTTCCGCTCCACTTACCAGGTGAACTCTACACTTGCCGCTCACTAGAGGTTCTGAAATTAGGAGGGACTATGATTGCTGTTGATTCTCATGTGGTTTGCCTTCCAAAACTTGCTGTTTTGGAATTATTTTATGTTGAACATGAATCGAATGAATCGTTTCCTAATCTGTTATCTGGTTGTCCAATGCTCCAATCTCTCATAATTATGTGGGATTACTACCGTGGAAGGAAGGTTTTTACAATTTCTTCACCTACACTTAAACATCTTCAAATCAATTCTACAGTTCTTTCGCCATTAGGATATTGGAAGCTGAAAATTGATACTCCTGAACTTGAGTACCTCGATTTAAACGATTGTTCATTAGAAGGGGTGAATCTTGATACTTCTATTGGTGATGGTAATCATGAGTTAGTTCATGCTTTTTATGGCTTGAAGTTTCTGAAATTATCAGTACCAAACACCATAGCTGTGAGGAACGCCACCAAGAATTTGACTGCAAGTTTTGAGAGATTAACCAAATTGGTTATTAAAATTGAGTGCTGTCAATATAGTTATCTGATGGATATGATTAATTGCTGTGTCAAATTACAAGTCCTTGACATTACCAAGTTTGGAAGGTTCTGTGATTGTTATGATGTAGGATTAGAAATTCACAGAAACTGTTCATGTTGGAAGCATCCTGTTAAAAGTGTCCCCAAATGCTTGTCATCTAGTCTCACACGACTTTCATACAGGGGATTCAAAGGCATTAAGAATGAGATGAAGATGCTTGAGTACATTCTAAAGCATGCTTCAGTGATGAAAATGGTTGATTTACACTCCACACGCTACACTTGTAACTCCTCTTGTGTTATGCCTTATGATAAGCCAATTGGTTCGAGGAAAAGGTCTCAAATACGGAAGAAGATATTAGATTTCTCCCGAGCTGCGTCTCCAACTTGTAAAGTCTCATTTTCTTGAGATATGGTTGCTTCCATGGCCGTCCAAGAAGATGTCAACATTTTCTGTAAGTTCTTGCTGACATTATCTTTCATTTTCTGGATAATACTTCCATATCTTTTTTCTTTGTTCCATTTATGGACGATTTACACTTTTTTCATTGTTCCATTTATGGATGATTTACAGTAACAACTCTTATGAAACAATTTGACTTGGCCTAATTATTTGCTTGTTACTTGAATTTGTTGGTTTTGCTGCCTGCCCCGCGCCAATATCATTATCTCCAGCAATGCTACCTTCAAGTGCTGTCTCAGCACCACCTGTGGCTACAATTGTTCCCTTGCCAGAGTCTTTGGCTTCCGGCATTCCTCCAGTTATTTCAGCAGCTTCAGCATTCTCTCCTTTGTCTTCTGTCAGTCCAGGTCCGTCTGTGAGCTCCCCACCAGTACCTGCCGCACCGGACATGGCACCTGGATCGCCACCCTCTCCGCCTGCACCTATGCTATGGCGCCTGCGTCATCACCATCACCAGGGCCTGTTCCAGCTACTCCTTCGCTTCCAGATTCAGGCGCTTTTTCTTAGGAAGTAGCATTGCTCTACTTGCATTGCTTGGAGGGGTTGCAGTTCTTGTCTAAGATTTAGAGTTTCCTAATATTCATCTTCATTTACTTGGTTCACTGTGTGTAGATCTATTAAGGGCTTTTGTGTTCTTTATTTTTGGTTGTTTTTGTGTCTTCTATACTGTCAATTTGGGTTTCTTTTTTCTTTGTTCCATTTATGGGTGATTTCTAGTGCTCCATTTTTTTTATCTTCCTCCATTACAGTCACCAACTCTTGTGAAACAATTTGATTTATGCTTCTCATGCACCATAAGCAAATCCTTGGAAGAGCTGCAATTTTGTGCCAAAGACACTCATTTTCGGCTTACATGTATTGGGCCAGATGGAAGATTTGTTGATTCACATTGGAGGCTTGGTTGTCTATGTTGCTCGCTTCACTTTCTTGTACAAGTTGCATGAAGTTGATCCTCTTTACAACGTGAGCGGATCAACTGTCACCTTTCTTTCCTATTCCTTTTTTTTTTTTTGGAAAGATTCTTTCATATTCTTATTAGAATTTATTACAATCACTTTTTCAATAATAACTCATTTAAATTTTTCGTAGTCAATCTCAAATTAGATTTAGGTAATCCTTTTGTCACTTGGAATAGGATTGAACAATCAAATCCGGCTGGTTTCTGTTTTATTTTGTCCTATAAATATACGACTAAGAAATCCTTTGAGCTGCACAACTAATTTTCTTCACCATAATGGCTATGTTTTCCAAAAAGCTTTTTTGTTTTGTTGTTTTCTTCGTCCTCTTGTTTCTGCAACCCAACGTTGCCGACTCCAGAAAGCTGTTGAATCCCGTTGGCAATGCCAGAAAAGGCCAACGTCGATGTGAATTCGACCAAATTTATCAACTCTGAGATTCAATATCTGATACTGGAAACCTTGTTACGGAGAGCCTAGATGGTGGTGGTGCTTTGTTCAATAGATTTCCTTATGGGATGACTTTGGGAAAACCTACGGGAAGATGTTCCAATGGACTGCTCATGATCGACTATTTTGGTATGATTTAATATTACTATAAATTTTAGTGTGAAGATAATGATAAAGCAAAATTTTGTACTATTTATCTAAATTGCTTTTCAAAGCTGTATGTAATATGAATATTTGGTTGAAGACTCAGGTTTTATCGACCTTAATGATTATATCCAATAATTAATTAAAATTATGTGTTCATTCTAGAGAAAATTATTGTTATGTTGTGTTATTTGTTGCAGAAGTCATGATGATAATTAAGTCATATATAGAATTACGATTTAGAACGAAAAGTTTATTTATTTTGTTTTGTTTTTATAGCTAAGGCATTTGATCTGCCGTACCTTAATCCGTACGAGAAAGTTGACGGTGCAAACTTCCGACATGGAGTTAACTTTGCTGTCGCCGGCGCTACTGCCTTACCAATTGAGACTTTGGAAGCCAAGGGTATTCAACTTGGTTTCCCAACCAACAGCTCACTTGACGTACAATTGCAATGGATGTCATCCCACTTCGATTACATTTGTCAAAACAAACTAGATTGCCAGAAGCTCCTTAAGAAATCTCTTTTCGTTGTTGGAGAGATTGGAGGAAACGACTACAATTATGCACTCGTTGGAAACAAAACTGTGGATGAGTTGAATGCTTTGGTCCCAGAAGTTGTTTAAACCATCACTGATGCGGTTAGGAGAGTGATTAGTTTTGGAACAACTAAAGTTATTGTTCCTGGAAATTTTCCTATCGGTTGTCTTCCGATTTATCTCAGTAGTTTCCCCGTGAAGGATCCAAGAGCGTATGATTCAAATCAGTGTTTGGCAGGATTGAATAGTTTTGCAGCTATGCACAATGATATTTTGCAAGCAGCTATTAAAGAATTGAAGAAGGAATACCCTAACACTGCGATTGTTTATGCTGACTATTACAATGCCTACTTATCCGTCCTAAACAATGCTGAAAAACTTGGATTTGAGGATAAATTTTCAGCTTGCTGTGGAAGCGGAGAGTCTCACAACTTTTCAATTACTAAATTGTGCAGCATTCCAGGAGTTACCGCTTGTCTGAACCCTGATAATCATATGAGTTGGGACGAGATTCACATGACTCAACAAACTTATAAGTACATAGCTGGATATTTACTCAAATCTATCATTCCTCAATTGCAGTGTAATTAATTTTTTATTTTTTAGTTCACGATATATAGGATTTAATTTGATTTTTCTCTTTTGGTAATGTAAACCGTTAATTTGGGACGACTAGAGTATTTTTATTATGGTTAAAATTCTTCATTTATATATTAGTGTCTTTGTGTGTGTGTGTGTGTTTTTTTTTTTTTTAAAAATTTTGGAATGGCTGAATTAATTATCTTAAAGGATAGAAAATCAAAGTAAAAAAAACTTTGAACAAGCTCCTATATTTTTTTTTGGGTTGAATCAGCCAGGAAAATGGAGGCAGGGTGGAATTGAAATTCAATTTTAAGACGAGGCAAATTTCATGTCTTGTCTGACTTAATTAATTAAGTTATCTACTGTCTAAATATATTGAAAACTCCCTTCATTCTTTGATTCAATAAAGCCTTCAAAAATTGAAAAACAAAGTGAAGACTAAACCGACAGGCACCGCCAGAAATTTTTGAAATAAAAACCTTTTCCTATGGTCCCTGCCGCCTCTGATATTTCCTGCTCCTTTTCTTCTTGGGTAAACTAAAACTTGGTCATTTTCCGGCAGTGACCGGATCCCACAAACATTTTCCTTCCATATAACTCTATCCGACGTCGTTAATGTACTGAGATTGACTTGAACGCCAACCCAAATTACAAGCCTGTCCATTTTCCCATATAAGTTAAAAAACTGTAGTTAATTTGTATTTTGATCCGACGTCGTTAATGTACTGTAGCGCGCACTGTAGCACTGTAGCAGCATGTGTACAGCATTAATGAATGGACAAAAATACCCTCCAAATATAGGATTGTTAGTGGACTTAACGGTTCATTCTAACGGAATGACCAAAACTAAAATTCAAATGCTAAAGTTAGTGACCTTTTTTGAATATTTAAAAGTTAGTGACTAAAACCTAAACTTTACCAAAATATAATGATCTTTTTTACAATCCACTCTAATAATAATGATAAATAAGTCGCTTTAAATTTGGTAGGTGGTTGGTATGGGGGGAAACCATGACCCCAATCCAGTTGGTCTAACTACCAAGTCAAATACATTGAGGTCGTCGGTCTCCCCCCTTGAAAACAATCAAAAAGACCGTATTCCTTTGTTTGAGGGGAGATATAATATATATTTTTTTAATTTTTGGTAAGTAAAATTCATATAAAATATTTATTATTATAATTTTTTATATATAATAATAAAATATTTACACTTGCTGTGCTGACTGGCTATTTAGAGATCATTTGGGGAAGACGATCCATCCCTGCAATTTTAAAAAAAATTATCCCACTGGCCTCTCTGGATCTGAATGGAACAAATCTTATTTGGGATTTTTGACCAATAAATTATTTGTCAACGTGTTCAGAAGAAGTTCTGTGATTTATTACCAACGACTCCACAATAAGTCAACCCTCAAGAAGGGTTGAAGACAACCTTAATGCAGTCTCTTCTCCTCTTTGCTAACTCTTGCTTAGAGATTTCCACAATTCATGGAGTCTTTATTTCCATCAAACGCATCACGCCTTCTAAATTAATTTACCCTACTTTCTTATTCTATATTATTTTAGGAGTTTCATTTCCATTTCACGATTATAATATGCGGATTCGGTTCCGATTCTGGTTTATGTAAATGAAGCAAGCATTAAAACCAAGTAGCATGAAAACAAGTCCATAACTTAGCCAGTTGGCAAAAGCTATGGAGTTCTTCCTCTCAAACTCAAATGAAGGTTAAAAAAAGAAACGACAAAAATAGTTTTTTAAATAGAAACTTTCAACTCTTTCGTACAGTAAAGATCTGCAAAATCCCATAAGCTTCTTCCCCGAGAAAAGAAATCCATACCTCTTCATTAATACAAGAGTGAGTGATTCTGCTGAGGATAACTGACGGAGGCCGGCCCAACAATGGATAGCTTTGCAGTACAAGTGATCACCAGCCGGTGGTTCATGGTGTTTGCCACCGTTCTGATAATGGCAGCATCCGGTGCAACCTACATGTTCGGCCTCTACTCGGCCGACATTAAGGAGTCCCTCGGCTACGATCAATCCACCCTCAACCTTCTCAGTTTCTTCAAAGACTTAGGCGCCAATGTCGGTGTCATTTCCGGCCTTATCAACGAGGTCACCCCTCCTTGGGTTGTGCTTTCCATGGGCGCAGTTATGAACTTCTTCGGCTACTTCATGATCTGGTTAGCCGTGACCCAGAAGATTTCCAAACCGCAAGTGTGGCACATGTGTTTGTACATTTGTGTCGGAGCCAATTCTCAGTCATTTGCCAACACGGGTGCACTTGTCACCGCCGTCAAGAACTTCCCGGAGAGCAGGGGAGTAGTGCTCGGCCTTCTCAAGGGATTTGTTGGCCTTAGTGGCGCTATCATTACTCAACTTTACCATGCTGTTTATGATAATGATTCCAAGTCTCTGATTCTTATGATTGGTTGGCTTCCAACGGTGATTTCCTTCGTCTTTCTTCGGACGATTCGGATTATGAAAATTGTTCGAATTGAACACGAGCTAATGGTCTTTTACAGACTTCTTTATATGTCACTTGGGCTGGCTGCTTTTCTTATGATCATGATCATATTGCAGAAGTTGTTGAATTTTTCCCAAGGCGAGTATGGGATTAGTGCTGCCACTGTCGTTACTTTGCTGTTTTTACCTCTTGCAGTTGTTATTCAAGAAGAGTTGGAAAATTGGAGGAGCAAAAGACAAGCTTTGGATAATCTTCCCAAATTGGAAGTCCTCACCGAGAAGGCCAATATTCTAGAGAAAACAGAGCCCGTCTCAACACCAAAAACTACAGAATTAGTTAGCAGCGAAGGACCCAAAGAAGTTTCTTGCTGGACAACGGTTTTCCAGCCACCGAGCAGAGGAGAGGATTTCACAATCCTCCAGGCACTATTCAGCCTGGATATGTTAATCCTGTTCTTCGCAACAATCTGTGGGGTTGGCGGCACTTTGACAGCCATTGATAATCTGGGCCAAATTGGGAAGTCATTAGGCTACCCCAAGAAGACCATCAGCACATTTGTGTCCCTCGTCAGTATTTGGAATTACCTAGGAAGAGTTGTGGCCGGTTTCGTTTCTGAGCATCTTCTCACAAAGTACCAAATTCCTCGTACCCTCATTCTCACCATAACCATAATTATATCCTGCATCGGCCATCTTCTTATAGCTTTTGGTGTTCCCAACGGTCTGTATTTTGCATCTGTGATTATAGGATTTTGCTTCGGTGCACAATGGCCGTTGCTTTTCGCCATAATATCTGAACTCTTCGGCCTAAAATACTACTCCACTCTGTACAACTTTGGTTCAGTGGCCAGCCCAGTTGGTTTATACTTCCTGAATGTGAGAGTTGCAGGGTACTTGTACGATAGAGAAGCAGAGAAGCAACTCCAAGCTCTGGGATTGGTTAGGGAGAAAGGGCAGGAATTGAACTGCGATGGGGTGGAGTGCTTCAGATTGGCCTTCCTCATAATTACGGCGGTGACTATTTCGGGAGCTCTTGTTTCGGTTGTTTTGGTGGTGAGGACACGAAAGTTTTACAGGAGTGATATTTACAAGAAATTCAGGGAGGAAGCCCTGGCGGCGACAGAGTCGGAAATGGGATTGACGGTGGCCGGAAATGGGACTATTGTTCCGACAAGCAACATTAAGGGATAGCTGATATTGGGATAGGAAATGTAGACAGAATTTGTGTATTGTACAATTATATTAATCCTTAAATGTTAAACTTCTTCAGTGATAATAACAACTATTGAATTAGGGTCACAATTAGTTCAATTGAATTATATTGTCTCTTGTTATTTAAGTGTGGAGGCTTATTTCGCCTCCTTTTGTCCCAACAAATTAAAAAATACAAATCATAATAAAAAATTCATTTATGCTACTTTAATCATAATTTTTATAAAATTTTTGATAGATTAATAAGAGATTTATAAAATTTTTGATAAATTGATTAAGGATAGTTAGGTAATAATAAGAGGGGCAAAAAATAAATATTGAGAGAACAATAAATAATAATTAAAGGAACGATACTTAACAAAATGAAAAAATAAGTTGTCAATAACAAAAAGCACCATATAACACCAGTCCGTATACCCTGTACACAGTGGTACATGTACCTACTACTATATATAGTAATTTTTTACTTAACAACTGTACACTTACTAAATATAGTAAGTTTCGCCCACGCGCGCGCTCGCTGAGTCCACAACGTCTTCGCTGAGTCCACAACGTCTCAGAACAACTGCCGCAACGTCCAAAAAACAACTGTCGCAACGTCTACATCCAGGCATGTCCACAACGTCTTCGCTGAGTCAACAACGTCTCAGAACAACTGCCGCAACGTCCAAAAAATAACTGTCGCAACGTCTACATCCCAGCATGTCCACAACGTCTACTAACACTGCCGCAACGTCCACCTACGTCCAAAAAACAACTGCCGCAACGTCCAAAAAACAACTGCCGCAACGTCCACCAACGTCCAAAAAACAACTGCCGCAACGTCAAAAAAATCTATATCAAGGCATGTGAATTTAAGTTGAATTTTTCACATAACACCTTCCACAACGTCTCCTAACACGGCCGCAACGTCCCCGCACGTCCAAAAAAATTGCTGCAACGTCCAAAAAACGGCTTAGCTGATTTTAGTAATGTAAAAAGCAGATACCATTTCAGTAACTATTAGTAGGAAAAAACAAAAAAAAAATTGTCATGGGCGAGACTCGAACCCTGGTTATTTTAGTCTTGTGACTTTCCAAAAAATTCAATTGCCATTAATCCACTTAAAGTTAGTTGACATTTAATTACACTTTTTTGTACATGTCATTTAAAAGATCACTATTGTCAATATTGAATTTCCCATCTCCCAATACATAGGTCAGTAGAACCCCGGAGGAACAAGGTTTTCATGCATGCAAATCGTAAAAAACTATTTTTTATACATGTCAAATGTTTCGTCAAAAATTCAAAAAACCCTTGAAATTATTAAAAATCTTTCGTATCTTTTAAAATATGACGTTTTTTGGAGTTTCGAGCAGCCCAAACCGCCTTCGGCAGTTTGCAGATAGATAGATCTCGAAAAGTTATATGAAATCAAAAAAAAATTCGTCTAAAACGGACCACCGAGCGCAAAGTTATGACCATTTAAAGTTTTCGTCCAAAACCACACATTTTTCAATATCGGAACCATCTCCAAATGCCGGTCTGATGTGTACATTGCGTAGATCTCGTCAAGAACCATCAAATTGACTACTCGCGCGTCCAAATCGGACAATCGAGTGCCGAGTTATGCCCTCTTGAACCGTCCGTGCAATACAACTTCATAGATTGCACATTCCACAACGTCTCCTAACACTGCCGCAACGTCCCTGCACGTCCAAAAAACAACTGCCGCAACGTCAACATCCAATCATGTGAACTTAAGCTGAATTTTTCATATTACACCTTCAACAACGTCTCCTAACACTAGAACCACGTCAAAAACAACTAGTACCACGTCCTGAAACGTCTACATCCATCCATGCATGTGAATTTAAGTTGATTTTTTTCACAAAGACAGTCCACCAAGTCTCATAACACTACAACCACGTCAAAAACAACTAGCACCACGTCCTGAAACGTCTACATCTATGCGTGTGAATTTAAACTGATATTTTTCACGAAGACAGTCCACCACGTCTCGCTACGTCCGAAAAAACTAGCACCACGTCCAGATACGTCCAGCAACGTCCCGCAACGTCCCGCAACGTCCGAAAATACAAAGCAGCAACGTCCTGCAACGTCTTGTTACGTCCCGCAACGTCCGAAAATACAAAGCAGCAACGTCCTGCAACGTCTTGTTACGTCCCGCAACGTCCGAAAATACAAAGCAGCAACGTCCTGCAACGTCTTGTTACGTCCCGCAACGTCCCGCAACGTCTAGTTACGTCCCATAACGCGTTCTACCAAGTCCAGCAGCGGGGAAGAATCAGAAGCAACCCATTTCACATGAAAGTGCCAATACCTCACGGAAACCATTTATATATCATATTTCGGAGCAATAGAGCATTATTTGAATAAGAAAACACGAATATAACATCATTAATACATTACCCAACATCAGATCGTGAAAATAAGGTTCCGTAAATCCATCAAATACAGTTTATACTTTATGATGTGGTGATTTTTTAAGAAGAATAAGTTATTTTTGAAGAAGAAGAAGAGATTTTTGAACAGAAAAAAGTGATTTTTCCGTTGTATTTGGTGTTGTTTGTCGGAAAAAATAATTGTCGATCTCTGTTAAATCTGTGTTTGAATGAAAATTTTGATTAAATACGGTTTCAAATGGAGTACGGCGAAGAAGAATAACTGATTTTTTAAGAAGAATAAGTGATTTTTTGAAAAATAAGGATCTGGGTTTTTGGAGAAGAAGAAGAAAAAAAGTGCGTGTATCTCACTCTCTTATAGTGAGAGTGGTGATGTATTAAGTGGTACATGTACACAGTGGTACAGGATATAATTTGCGATATAACACTACATCATTTAATTTATTAAATTAAATTATATATTTATTATATAGTTAATAAATTATATATTTATTTATATATAATAATGTTCGATAAATTAAATTATATATTTATTATATAGTTAATAAATTATATATTTATTTATATATAATAATATATCGAACGATTGACTAGTTTTATCAATGAAATCATCGGCCAATTAATATTACGATTTGAATTTTGAAACTTACCAAATTTAACGATTTAAAAGGTTTTACAGGTTTCGAGGAAACCATGCCCACCCTAGCATCTCCTAATTTGAAACAAGACGATGTGAGTTTAGGCTGAGGCTCTGCCAATTTATCTACTTAGCGCAATTTCCAGCTGAGGCAACCGCCGCCATTTCTTGCTTTGCCGCCCTGGCTTTCTCCCTGAATTTCTCATAAATATCACTGTTGTAGAACTTCCGTGTCCTCATCACCAAAACTACCGAAACAAAAGCTCCAAAAGCAGTCACCGCGGTAATCATAAGGAAGGCCGATTTGAAGCACTCTACTCCATTGCAGTTCAAATCCCGCCCTTTCTTCCTAACCAATCCCAAACCTCTGAGTTGCTTCTCTGCTTCCCTATCGTACAAGTACCCAACAACTCGCACGTTCAGGAGGCATGAGCCGATCGGGCTAACCAAGGCGCCGAAGTTGAACAATGTCGAATAGTATTTGAGGCCAAAAAGTTCAGAAATAATGGCAGATTGCAAGGGCCATTGTGCACCAAAGCAAAATCCTATGATCACTGATCCAAAATATAACCCATTCCAAACACCCAAAGCTATGAGGAGATGGCCAATGCATGATACCACTAAGGTTATGGTGAGAATGAGGGTACGAAACGAAACCGGCTGCAACTCTTCCAAAGGTAATTCCAGATACTCACGAGGGATACAAATGTGCTGATGTTCTTCTTGGGGTAGTCCAATGACTTCCCAATTTGTCCCAGATTGTTAATTGCTGTTAAAGTGCCACCAAGCCCACAAATTGCAGCTACGAATAGGATTAACATATCTAGACTGAAGAGTGCCTGAAGGATTGTGAAATCCTCTCCTCTGCTCGGTGGCCGGAAAGCCGTTGTCCAGCAAGAACCTTCTTTGATCCCGTTGGAGCTTGATTCAACAGTTCTTGAAAATGGCTCTGTTCTGTTTGGGTGGTTAGGATCCTCAGCATTGGACGACTTTTCAGTCACGACGTCCAATTTGGGAAGATTATCCAAAGCTTGTCTTTTGCTTCTCCACCTTCCGAGCTCTTCTTGAATAACAACTGCAAGAGGTAAAAACAGCAAGGCAACAACAGCGGCTGCACTAACTCCATACTCACCTTGAGAGAAATTGAACTTATTCTCCAATATGATTATGATCATGAGAAAACCGGCCAGCCCAAGTGACATATAAAGAAGTCTGTAAAAGATCTTCAGCTCATTTTCAGTTCGAACAACTTTTATGGCCCGGATGGTCCGAAGAAAAGCGAATGAAATTACAGATGGAACCACACCGATCAAGAGAATCAGAGACTTGGAATCGTTATCATAAACCGCATGGTAAATTTGAGTAATAATGGCACCAGTAAGGCCAGCAAAGCCAATGAGAAGGCCAATCACAACTCCCCTGCTTTCTGGAAAGCTCTTGACAGCGGTGACAAGGGCACATGTACTGGTAAATGTCTGAGAATTCGACCCGACACAAATGTACAAACACATGTGCCACACTTGCAGTTTGGAGATCCTCTGGGTGACGGCTAACCAGATCATGAAATAGCCGAAAAAGTTGAGAGCTGCTCCTATGGAGAGGACTACCCAGGGTGGTGTGACCTCGTTGATGAGGCCCGAAAGGACACCGACATGGGCTCCAACATCTTTGGAAAAACTAAGCAGATTGAGGGGTGATCATAGCCAAGACATTCCTTTATGTCGGCAGAATAGAGCCCAAACATATAGGTGGCACCAACGGCGGCCATGATCAGAATTGTGCCCAACACCATGAACCACCGGATCACCTGTACCAAAAAGCTACCCATGTTTGGGCCGCCTCCACCAATATAATAGCCAGCAGAAACAATTCTTTCTTATATTCTGTGATTGCTGTTTCTCAAGAAAAACTTACTTTTTTTTATGGCATCCTGCAGCATTTGGCTAGGAAAGACATGTATTTTTATGGGTTTTTTTCCATTTTGGAAGAAAGATTTTGAAGAATGGTTTTTTTGTTTTTTTGTTGTATTCTGACTGGGATGCCACTTTTATACCTGTAATCCAAAAATTCATTTCAAATATATTTACAATCGTATATTCTTCAGATCATATATTCTTAAAATATACAAATAATCATATTTTGTTCTAAAAACTACATTTCAGACGATGCATCAAGTTCATGTCAGACAAGGCACCAAGGTGGGCTTGGCTTTTTTTTTTTTTTTTTTTCGGTTTAAAAAAAAAATTAATTGGGAGAGATTGACTGTTGACTCAAAAAGAAAAAGAAAGAAGAGGCTAATAAAGGACGCCAAGGTCATTAGGGATTATATTATTAAAAAATCTCAAATCGCAAGTAAGACCGGGTTGTGCTAATAAATTTAGATTAACATCCTAGGATTAATGGAGCGAGTAGGACCCTTAGTTCCCATAATATTAAAAAAAATTCACAAGAGATTGTAATCTAAGTGATAAATACTCTCTATAAAAAAAGTTAAAATTAACTTATTTATCAAAATGATTATAAATTTTATACAATATATTATTTTACATGATAGTTAATAATGTAATTGTGATTGAATTTTATTAGATGAGTTGTATTATTTTTTAATCAATAAATAAACCCATAATTTTAACTACCAAAATTTTATGTTTCTAAAGAGATTGTTATTATTAGTTTTAAATTATTATGATTAGGATGATATTAGATAAAGATAAATAAAAAAAAAATTAGGTTTTTAAATATGAAAAAAATATTTATGACAAAAAAAGAAAGGAGATTTAGGAGGAAAAGGAGTCATTAGAGAAAAATGACAATTTATAATATAGTAATTCACGATATTAAACTATGTCGTTTAATGCATATCATATACTAGGTATATATATTTATAGTACGTGAGATGATGAGATGTGGATGTAATGATCAATTGAAAAATTCGTTAGTATTACCGTTAACTTGTCTGGTAAAATATAATTATCACATTTTTCTGTTAATGAATAAGTAGTATATATGGTATGAAATTATATTAATAAATAATCACATTACTACTAACGCATACTTCTTCTATTTCAATATATAGATTATTTTGACTAAAACACAAATATTAAGACTGTAATTAATTTTTGAAAATTCACAAAATTTTTAATGGTTAAACCTGTTATACCTAGGGCTGGCAATTGCTGACACGACACGATACGAAAAAAAGCGGGTTAGGGTTGAGATTTTCGACACGTATAATAAATGAGTCGGGTTTGGGTCGACACGTTTAAATAGCGGGTCGGGTTGTGGTCGACACAACGGGTTGGCGGGTTGACACGTGAACCCGTTAAGAAATTATTTTTTAAAAAATTAAATTTTATAACCTTAATAATTGAGGAAACTTCTAAATTCCCAAATCAAAAATTCAACACGACTTCCTATGTTGGATTGAATTAGATTTTGGTTGTATTAGGAAGAATTTCAATTGATGGAATTTATGTTGATGTCATGTATAATAATGTTATGGTTAAATTTAAATGGATGGATTTGAATTTGATAGATTCAAATTTTAGATGGTGTTATTATAAATAAACATTTATGTTTTAGTCTCCTTGACAAATTCAGTCACCTTTTTCTATGGCGAAAACTTGGACCGAAAAATCACCTATCAACAATTAAACGGGTTATGCGGGTTAGGTTCGGGTCGACACGATTATAAACAGGTCGGGTTAGGGTTGGAGTTTTCGACACGATTAATTATATGGATTGGGTTTGGGTTGGGGGTTTCTCGACACGCCAACACGCAAACCCGAACACGATAACACGAACACGACACGAATTGCTAGCCCTAGTTATACCCCTATTCAATGCGTTTTTGATAGTAGTGCTATAACTTGGAATAGTGATGATAAAAATAATTTTTAACAAAATTATAAATTAAATAAGGATAATAAAGTAAAAATAATAAATTATTTCATAGAGGTAGACAAGTGACTTAAACACCATCCCCAAACAAAAACACCATTAAGACTCATTAAGACTTAAGGATTAATCTTTTCGTACACCACAAATTCTGTCTAGATTTTCGATCCCAATTTCATCTATCCCTTAATGTTGCTTGTCGGAATAATGGTCCCATTTTCGGCCACCGTCAATGCCAATTCCGGCTCTGTCGCCAGGGCTTCCTCCCTGAATTTCTTATAAATATCACTCTTGTAAAACTTTCGTGTCCTCAACACCAAAACAACTGAAACAAGAGCTCCCACAAGAGTCACCGCTGTAATTATGAGGAAGGCCAATCTGAAGCACTCCACCCCATCGCAGTTCAATTCCTGCCCTTTCTTCCTAGCCGATCCCAGAGCTTTGAGTTGCTTCTCTGCTTCTCTATCGTACAAGTGCCCTGCAACTCTCACATTCAGGAAGTATAAACCAATTGGGCTGGCCACAGCACCAAAGTTGTGCAAAGTGGAGAAGTATTTTAGGCCGAAAATTTCAGATATTATGGCGTAAAGCAAGGGCGATTGTGCACCAAAGCAAAACCCTATAATCACAGATGCAAAATATAGACCTTTGGGAACACCAAAAGCTATGAGGAGATGGCCGATGCTGGATACAATTAAGATTACGGTGAGAAACAGAGTACGAGGAATTTTGTACTTTGTGAGAAGATGCTCAGAAACGAAACCGGCCACAACTCTTCCTAGGTAATTCCAAATACTGACGAGGGACACAAATGTGCTGATGGTCTTCTTGGGGTAGCCTAATGACTTCCCAATTTGGCCCAGATTATCAATGGCTGTCAAAGTACTCCCAAGCCCACAAATTGTTGCAAAGAATAGGATTAACATATCCAGACTGAATAGTGCCTGGAGGATTGTGAAATCCTCTCCTCTGGTCGGTGGCTGGAAAACTGTTGTCCAGCAAGAAGCTTCTTTGATCTCTTTAGTGCTAATTAATTCTGTAGTTTTTGGTGTTGAGACTGGCTCTGTTTTCTCTAGAATATTGGCCTTCTCGGTGAGGACTTCCAATTTGGGAAGACTGTCCAAAACTTGTCTTTTGCTCCTCCAACTTCCAAACTCTTCTTGAATAACAACTGAAAGAGGTAAAAACAGCAAGGCAACGACAATGGCAGCACTAATTCCATACTCAACGTTAGAGAAATTGAACAACTTCTCGACTATGATTATGATCATAAGAAAACCAGCCAGCCCAAGTGACATATAAAGAAGTTTGTAAAAGACATTGAGCTCGTGTTCATTTCGAACAACTTTCATAATCCGAATCGTCCGAAGAAAGGCGAAGGAAATCAAAGTTGGAAGCAAACCAATCATGAGAATCAGAGACTTGGAATCATTACCAAAAACAGCATGGTAAAGTTGAGTAATGATAGCACCACTAAGGCCAACAAAGCCTTTGAGAAGGCCAAGCACAACGCCCCTGCTCTCCGGGAAGTTCTTGACGGCGGTGACAAGTGCACCGGTGTTGGCAAATGACTGAGAATTGGCTCCGACACAAATGTACAAACACATGTGCCACACTTGCGGTTTGGAAATCTTCTGAGTCACGGCTAACCAGATCATGAAGTAGCCGAAGAAGTTGAGAACTGCACCCATGGAAAGCACAACCCAAGGTGGGGTGACCTCGTTGATAAGGCCGGAAATGACTCCGACATTGCTGCCTAAGTCTTTGAAAAAACTGAGAAGGTTGAGGGTGGATTGATCGTAGCCGAGGGACTCCTTAATGTCGGCCGAGTAGAGGCCGAACATGTAGGTTGCACCGGCGGCAGACAGTATCAGAATGGTGGCAAACACCATGAACCACCGGCCGGTGATTACTTGTAATGCAAAGCTATCCATGGTTGGGCCGGCCGGCCTGCACATTTAACCTCAGCAGAATCACTCTTGTATTGTATGAAAAAAGTTTATGGCATTCGGCAGATCTTCTACTGTAAGAAAGAATTAAGACTTGCTATTTATAAAACTATTCTGTCGTTTCTTTATAACCTTCATTTTCATTTGAGATTGAGAGGAAGTAGTCCATAAAACTATGTTGTCGTTTATTTCATAAGTTTCAATTGAGAATGAGAGGAAGTAGTAATTAGGTTTTGCCAAGTGGCTAAGCCATGGCTGGCACTTCTTCTTTATCATTTTGTTTAGTTTTAACTTTGAGACTTCATCTTTAGGAAGGCATATGGAGGTTTAGTTTTTGCCTCTAAGAAATATTTATACTCTGAAGTATGATTCGATGGTCTAGTGTTAATTTACCCATGATATTTAGTAGAGGTCTACTTAATCTGAAGATATTTGCCCAAGAAATTTATAGAAAGGATCCAAACAACAGAGGATCAAGAATCTGAAGATTTTTATAAGTCATGTACCTTTGGTTAGAATTGAACGTAAGCCTTTTTCATTTGAGAACAATTAATTGTTATATTTTCTCAAAGTAATTATTGTTTATTCCATTGACGTGATGATCGAGCCATGGGAGACTTGTCCTCCGTCTAGAGTCATCACTTTCCAAGTCTTCTTGCCCCATTTTTCAAGTTAGAATTCATCAGTAGCTTCTTACGCCTACCACTATATATGTCCAGCAACATTCATACTATCATTTCACACTACAATTTCTTTGTATAAACTCACTGTTTCATATTCAAAAGCAGCCATGGCGTCCTACTCACACAACTTCCTTGTTCCACCCACTCCTCTAATTGTGATCTCTATGTTACTGCTTATACAGATTTGTTCTGGTTGTTTCTTAGAAGAAAAACAAGCTCTCTTGAACATCAAAACTTTCTTAAACCAGACGCACCATCCTCATCCTTTCCTTCCCTCATGGACCGATGATGATCATCAAGAAGATCATGGATACGGTGGTAATTATGATCATCCTCTGTATACTTCTGACTGTTGCAATTGGGAAAATGTCAAGTGCAATAATACAACCGGAAGAATTATTGAACTCCACCTTTCGGTGATGAATGATATTGGCACGATTCTAGATATGAACATGTTCCTCCCTCTCAAGAAGCTGCAACTTCTAGACTTGAGCTATAATTCTTTTTATGCTTTTACAGGTACGAGTACCATGCTTTGTGAATTTCTTGTATTCATTTAAATTGTACTCTGCGGTTTGTTCTCCCTCCATGCGCAATGTTTATTTCTATTATCGCAATGTTTGCTTCTTTTCAATTTGCGCAGGTTGTGAGCAATTGGCTACTCTGAAAAGCCTCCAATACTTGCACTTGGAATATAACTTTTTCAACAGCAGCATATTCCAATGTATAGCAGCATTTCCTTCCCTTAAGTATTTGAGTCTTGCTTGGAATGAATTGGACGGACCATTTCCTTATAAAGGTAATAAAATTCACCCATCCCATGAAAAACCTCTTATACATACAAATATAGTTAGCAGTTTTGTTAGTACCCTGACCTCTTGTTCATGCAGAAATTAATCATTTGCAGCAACTGCAGCAGCTTGACTTGAATTATAGTTCTCTTTCGGGTTCCATTTCTTTCAAAGGTATATTTTCTTGAACATGAATAATATAAATAACCGTGCACATTAATTGTGGCCTTCAATCATATCAAATCTCGTTATTAATTAATTGGAGTGATATATTTTCAATAGTATAAATATATGTGAGTACTAAATTGATAAAGATATTAAGCTGAATGATATATATATTTTTTCTTCTGCAGAATTGAACCTCAGAAATCTAAAAATACTCAATATTGGAGGCAATCTTTTGAATGAACTCTCGTCAATTGAGATCATGACTTCTCTTGAAGTCTTATCTCTGGAGAGTAATCTTTTTGATGATTCCTCCACCCTTGAAGGTAAGAACTTATTAAATACAACCTCACTTTTAATAGTTGAGTTAGGTATATATTGAAAGCAAGATTTTGATACACACAACATGCATAAAACATTGAGTATATATGGCTAAGTTTACCCAAACTACCAGACGGGATTTTGATGATTCAATGGCCAACAATTGATATATGAATTCAAAATTATCTTCTCTCTTAGATGATGTAATTTAATTAACTGCCAAAATTATCATTCATGTTTGTTTTGGGACAGGAATTTGCAGTTTAAAATCTCTCGAGAAACTTGATCTAAGCTTCAATTCTTTTGGCGGAAATATTCCTCTTTGTTTTAGCAAATTGACATTACTTAAGGTATTTGACATCTCAAACAATAATTTTAGTGGAATTTTACCCGGACTTGTGATCTCAAGCCTCATGCATCTGGAGTACCTATCTTTGTCTGACAACCATTTTGAGGGTTCATTTTCATTCCGTTCTTTTGCCAATCATTCAGAGCTTCAAGTATTGATGCTTTCACGTTTAGGCCATGGATTGTATCTCGATTCTGAAGGCCTTCCTTTCCCACCTCCATTTCTGTTGAGAGTTTTTGAAATGTCCGAATGGAACTTGAGTAATATTAGTAAGACTGATCATCAGCAACTCCTGGACATTCTTTACCATCAGAAAGAACTAAAGGTTCTTGATCTTTCTTCCAATGGTTTAGCTGGTAATATTCCACTTTGGCTATTAGAAAACAACACAGGTTTACAAGTTCTTCAGTTAAGGAATAATTCATTTACAGGCCCATTTATGGTGGATGCAACTGTGAAATGGAATCTAAGCCTATTTGACATCTCAAATAATAAGGTTGAGGGTCCGATTCCCCAAAACTTTGGTTTACTCTTCCCAGCTCTATATGTATTGAATCTCTCAACAAATTCAATTGAAGGAAACATACCTGGTTCCCTTTGCAACTTAACATCAGTACTCTCAATTGATTTCTCAAACAATAATTTTTCTGGAGAAGTGCCTGATCGAATTGGAACTGGATGTGTCAAATTGTGGTTCCTTTTACTATCAAATAACAGATTGGAAGGCAATTTCCCGTCAAGTTCAATGAACTTAACTGAGCTAAGAGTCCTTTACCTGGCTAATAATTTTATCTCCGGATGCGATGGATTTTTGCGTAGTCCTCAGCTTGAGAACTTAGACATATCCAACAATGAATTGCAGGGAACATTTCCAAGTTGGATAGGAAACTTATCAACATTGAGGACTCTTGATCTGTCACATAACCAACTGGAAGGTAGCATACCAGAGAATATCTGCCAACTAACTTCACTTCGGATTTTAGACCTCTCTGAAAATAGGTTAAATGGGTCCATACCTTCATGCTCTAATCTCTCATTTTTGAAGTTCATCCACCTGCAAAAGAATCAAATCACAGGACGAATACCAAATACACTACTCCAGAATGTGGATTTGATGACTCTTGATTTAAGGTATAATCATCTTTCTGGCAGCATCCCATCTGATATTCGAACCCTTTCAAATCTGTGGGTTCTCCTGCTTGGGGGTAATAATTTGGAAGGCCAAATTCCTTTGAACATATGCCAACTGACGAATTTAACCATTTTGGATCTTTCTCAAAATCATTTCTCTGGCGGAATACCTCATTGCCTTCATAACATATCTTTTGGAGGATGGTATTCTTTCCATGCCTCATTTTTTATCCCCGGTGAAAGGGTTTCACAATTTTTTGACCCAACCTATTACCAGTTCAAAAGTTCTTTGATCATATATGAGTCGGTCACTGGATTCTCGGCCCATTTTTCTGGTGTGCAAGAAGAGGTGGAATTCATCACAAAAAGTCGAATAAATACCTATGAAGGTAACATCCTACATTACATGTCTGGACTTGATTTGTCATGCAATGAATTAACAGGGGAAATTCCACCAGAGATTGGGGATCTAATTCATATTCGAGCACTGAATTTATCCCATAATCACTTACAAGGATCCATTCCATCGAGACTCTCCATGTTAAACCTTGTAGAGAGTTTGGATCTTTCGTACAACAACCTCACTGGCCAAATTCCCTTGGAACTCACAAATTTGAACTCCTTGTCCATCTTCAATGTGTCCTATAATAATTTGTCAGGAAAAATTCCGGATAAAAAGCAGTTTGCGACCTTTGATGAGAGCAACTACAGAGGTAATCCTAATCTTTGTGGACCAAATACTGAAAGACATTGTGAAATCACAGCTGCTCATGATCCAAGCTATGATAATCATGATGATCTTGGTGGTGGAGATGTTGATAGTGCTATTGATATGGTGGCATTCTTCTGGAGCTTCTTTGTTTCGTATATAATTGCATTGTTGACATTAGTTATTACTCTTTATATTAATCCTCAATTCCGTAAAGCATGGTTTGATTTTATAGATAGGTGGATTCTAACAAGATTCTACTATAGATACAAATCTCGTTTCAAGTAGAAATTTTAAAACTTATTTAGAGAATTTTTACCTCTTGAATGTGTGTTTGTTTCTTGTAAAAGCAATGTTTTCTTCCATTGTAAGATTATAAAGCTTTCTCAAAGTCAAGTATTTCATATGATTGAATTATTTTCCGAGTTTATTAATTGTTTGCAATAGATTTTCAGCAAAATTGGGATACTATTTTAAAAAAACAAATTGATTCTATGTATCCCACCCAAACAAAAGGCAAAAGGGAATGATTCTACTACATGCTGGTAATAAATTTGATGCAAGACAAATTTGCTCCTGTTCTTTGAGTTTGTCCAGCTCAAATACAAAACTTAAGGATGTGTCGTTTTTTAGAATTTATTATATAACAATACGGTAGATATCTTGACTCTTTTGATTACAAGTGAAAAAATCCAAACTCCATAAACTATTACAATCCATCATGTGGGAGAATATTGTAGGAAATATAAAATTTTATCTAGTAGTGTTATATCGCCCTCATTTTTTTGTTATTGAACTCTCCATTTTTTTTAAAAAAAAACCCTTCATTTTATTAAGTATCGCCCCTTTAATTCTTATTTTTCACCCCCTTAATGTTTATCTTCCGCTCATTCTATTATTACTTAACTGCCCTTAATCAATTTATCAAAAATTTTATAAGTCTCTTCTTAATCTACAAAAAATTTATAAAAATTATTATTAAAGTAGAATAAATGAGCGGAACTATAAATAATTATTTTTTATTTTTAGTAAATTGATTAAGCTAGTTAGATAATTTAATATATTTTTATATTTTATATTTAAATATTATGATTGGTATTTTTTAATTTATCAAGGATAATTTAAATATAATAGATGCGTCAAATAGAATAAGCCTTCACAATTTTATTTGAGGAAACAAATGTTATTTGGATGTTTTCTTTTGCCTGTGGTATAATAATGAAAGAATTCAATTGATTTAGAGAGCACTAACGCTACAAATGAAACAAGCAACCCTCTGAACGTACGTGGCCCAATGAACCAATGGCCCAATTGAGTCCAAAAAAGGCTTACTCTTAAACCACGAATAAGTAATAACTAGTTAAGGGGTACATGCGCGTCAAATTATATTATACTCCTAGGGCTGGTTTACTCCTACCCAGTACCCCCTTCCCCAACTTTCTAACACACACACTCCCCCTTCTCTCTATCTCTCTCTCTCTCTTCCCCCCTCCCCCCCCCCCCTCTCTCTCTGTCTACACTAACTACGTAAGCTCTGTCGTAGCCGCGGCCAACGTCATCGCCGTTTCCGTGGAGTACAGGTTGGCTCCGGAGCACCCAATCCCTGCGTGCTATGATGATTCATGGGCTGTCACCAAATGGGTCGGATCCCACTCCAACCAACAAGGCCCGATCCATGGCTCAACACCCACGCCGACTTTAAAAGGGTTTTTTTCACCGGGGACAGTGCCAGAGGTAACATCGCGCATAACATGGCAGCCAAAGCTAGCGTACCTGAGAACGCCGGGATAAAGCCTGTAGGGATGATTTTAGCACATCCTTATTTCGGAAATTCCAAGGAGGATAAGCTGTGGGAGTATATATGTTCAGATTTCCAGGGATGGGAGGAGCCGAGGCTGAATCCGATGTCGCATCCGGACATAATGGCAGGACTGGTATGCAAAAAAGTTCTGATCGTATCGGCAGAGACGGATTTCATAAAAGACAGGGCTTTTCTTTACCATGAAGCCCTGAAATAAAGTGAATGAAAAGGAGAATTGGAGATGGCGGATTTCGAGAAAGAGGGACATGTTTTGAACTACTGAGGGTTCTGAACTACTTATGTAAACTGAGTGTTCTGAACTACTTATGTAAACTGAGAGTTCTGAACTACTTATGTAAACTGAGGGTTCTGAACTACTTAAGTAAACTGAGTGTTTTGAACTACTTATGTAAACTGAGGGTTCTGAACTACTTATGTAAACTGAGGGTTCTGAACTACTTATATAAACTGAGGGTTGTGAACTACTTAAGTAAACTGAGGGTTCTGAACTACTCATGTAAACTGAACTACAAAAATTCAGACGTGGTGCTAGTTGAAGTGGGCCTCATTTTTTGCTTTTTTTTTTGTTTTGCTAGGAGTAGAAGTGTACTTTTACTCTTAGGAGTAGGATATACCAAGTGTACATGCGCGACCCTTTCTGCAGGAACTTATTATGTTTACATAAGTTACAATTATTATTTTAAAAAACTTATAATGACATATAACTTTTATTTTTTATTTTTTAAATATTAAATTATGTATACTAAATATAAAATTATAAAAATTCAATCCTTTAGATATTACTAATTTCATTCTTTTCTCGTACTCCTCGCCCTAAACCATCTAATCAAAAACACTACATTTAAAATTGTTACAATAATGATAATAAAATAAAAACACTTTAAAAAAAAGAAAACAAATAAATAGATTGACATAATAAAACAAGGGAGTGAATTAGTGTAACTAATTTTTTTGAAAAATAAAATAACCAATCATACTTGGTAGGATGTTGAAAAAAATTTCTTATTGTAATAAACAAAAAAGAGTTATTTTAATAATTAATTAAAAGTAAATAGGTAAAAGAAATTACTTGTTTGGTACTACTAACTGAAAAGGGAAAGCAAGGAACATCCATTTCCGGAAAAAAAGGAAAATTTACTTTTGGACAACGTAAGAGGTAGGCTTTTCCACTGCTTCACAAACACTGGGAACTCATCAAGTCATTGGTGACCGAAAGTCCATTCCAAATGCAGAAAAAAAGTTCATAGCCATTATCACTGCTTCTTCAAATTTCGCTGTTATTTCTACTTAAAGCACTGCCAACACTTTATCTAACTTAAATGTATACTATTTTTCTATACAATTTCTGTATTGAATCTACTCCTTACTACTACTTCTGGGGACAATGGTGCCGTTTCCGGCTTCCCCGGCCACCGCCATTTCGTGCTCCGCCGCCTGGGCCTCCCCCCTGAATTTCTTGTAAATATCACTCTTGTAAAACCTCCGAGTCCTCATCACCAATATTACCGAAACAAGAGCTCCAAAAACAGTCACCGCCGTGATTATGAGGAAGGCCAATCTGAAGCACTCCACTCCATTGCAATTTAAATCCTTCCCTTTCTCCCTGACCAATCCCAAAGCGTTTAGTTGCTTATTTGCTTCTTTATCGTACAAGTACCCTGCAACTCTCACATTCAGGAGATACGATCCAATTGGGCTAGCCACGGAACCGAAATTGTACAGAGTGGAGTAGTATTTCAGGCCGAAAAGTTCTGAGATTATGGCAAAAAGCAACGGCCATTGTGCTCCAAAGCAGAATCCTATTATCACCGATGCGAAGTATAGACCGTTTGGAACACCAAATGCTATGAGCAGATGGCCGATGCATGATACGACTAAGGTTATGGTGAGAATCAGGGTACGCGGAATTTGGTACTTTATCAGAAGATGCTCTGAAACGAAACCGGCCACAACTCTTCCTAGGTAATTCCAAATACTGACGAGGGACACAAATGTGCTGATTGTCTTCTTGGGGTAGCCTAATGATTTCCCAATTTGGCCCAGATTATCAATGGCTGTCAAAGTACCGCCAACCCCACAAATTGTTGCGAAGAACAAGATTAACATATCCACACTGAAGAGTGCCTGGAGGATTGTGAAATCCTCTCCTCTGTTCGGTGGCTGGAAAACTGTTGTCCAGCAAGAAGCTTCTTTGACCTCTTTAGTGCTAATTAATTCTGTAGTTTTTGCCGCTGGCTCTGTTTCCTCCACAGAATTGGACGTCGACTTTTCAGTCAGGACTTCCAATTTGGGAAGATTATCCAAAGCTCGTCTTTTGGCCCTCCAATTTCCCAGCTCTTCATGAATAACAACAGTAACAGGTAAAAACAGCAAGGCAACGACAAAGGCAGCGCTAATTCCATCCTCACCTTGGGAAAAATTCAACAACTTCTGTAATATGATCATGATCATAATAAAACCAGCCAGCCCAAGTGACATATAAAGAAGTCTGTAAAACACCTTGAGCTCGTGTTCAATTCGAACAACTTTCATGATCCGAATCGTACGAAGAAAAGCAATGGAAATCAGGGATGGAAGCCAACCAATCATGAGAATCAGGGACTTGGTATCAGTATGGTAAACAGCAAGATAGAGTTGAGTAATAATAGCGCCGCTAAGGCCAACAAAGCCTTTGAGAAGGCCAAGAACTACTCCCCTGCTTTCCGGGAAGTTCTTGACGGCGGTGACGAGAGCGCCGGTGTTGGCAAATGACTGAGAATTGGCTCCAATACAAATGTACAAACACATGTGCCAAACTTGGGGTTTGGAGATCCTCTTGGTGACGGCTAACCAAATCATGAAGTAGCCGAAGAAGTTGAGAACTGCTCCCATGGAGAGAACAACCCAGGGAGGGGTGACCTCGTTGATAAGGCCGGAAAGGACACCAACATTAGCCCCCAAATCTTTGAAAAAACTGAGCAGATTGATGGTGGTCTGATCATAGCCGAGGGCGTCCTTTATGTCACCGGAGTAAAGGCCGAACATATAGGTAGCACCAGCAGCGGACATGATCAGAATGGTGCCGAACACCATGAACCACCGACTCTTGATCACCTGTACGGCAAAGCTACCGATGTTTAGCCCTTCCCCTCCACCACCACCATAATTATTGCCAGCAAAAACCATTCTTATCTATAAACAAAAATGCTATAGGGGTTGTTTTTTCTGGTTTTGAAACCAAACTGTTAGTGTGGGAAGTAGGTTTTATTTTTATGGCAATGCTGCAGAATTTGGCCTGGAAAGACATGCTATTTATAAGAGAGTTTTTGTCCTTTTTGTTTTTTCTTTTTGGGTTCATTTGAGACAGAAAAGAAGAAAATAGAATATTCAATAAGTTGTAGACTCAACGGTTGACTAATGAAAAAACTTTAGGGTGTATTTGTTACGTAAGGATGAGAATAGAATAATTGATAAATAATTATAAATAAAATAAATTTAATTAATATTATAAATATTTGTTACACGTCTAAGGGTATTCGTTTGATTCAAAATTTGTTGATTGTTTCATTCTATTTTTACTTAACAAACACACCTTAACCTAAATTATTTTTTAAATAATTTTATATTATATAATTCTTTAGACAAAAATTAATTCTTTCATGAACTACTCTTAATTTATCAAATAATTCACAAATAATTACATTTCTATACATATTTGATTAATCAAATTCCGATTAATCTATTCACATTTCATGACATTAATTAAATTATAAATTAACATATTTTATTATTATTTAACTTTATATATATATCATATTTTTCTTCAATAAAAATTTTTTCCTTTTTATTAAATCAGATGCGATATACAAAATATTTTCTGAGGATAAGCAAAATTTTGGGAAAAAAGTGAGAGGGGAGGATGACGTCATTGGGGGAACCCCTATCCAAAATTGATATTAGTATAATCTAGCTTAAGGTAAGAAGTAGAGTGTCATAATAATAATTATATAATAATAGGAAATTGAGTGGAAAGTGACTTTGGGTGGGAAGATCCTTGTGAAGTGAATCTTATCCATTACAAAATTAAGAATATCCTAATTGTATTAAAATATTCCCTTATCCACCCCCAGTAACTCCCATAGTTTTTACTGCGTTTACCTCAGTAAATTGAGAGAGTTTACTTTGCAGTCTTTCTCCCAGTTTTGTATGGATAATTTCATCTTATCCTATATTTGCATCCGTGGTACCAATTCATTTGCGTTTTTTAGCCATAAATTTTTTGCTTCTCAGTCCTTGTCACACATCCTAATAATTTTAAATACAGTATTTACTCCCCAGTCCATACAAAGAAACTAATTTCATTGTTTTAATGATAAATTATGTTATTTTTATTTTTAAATAATAATTCTATTTATTATATTAATTTAATTTATTAAATAATAATATTATTATCAAATGATTCCTTGTCAGTTGACCGGGTTCTCGGTATCAAGTCATGGGGCCATGGGCTTGGGATTTTGAGAATCATTCGGACTAGAAGTGAGAGCCTGCATCAACTTGCTCTTTTATATATATATATATATATATATATATATATATATATATATATAGATTGTATTAAATAGGATAGAAGGGTTTGGGAAAGTGGTAAAACTGGAGAGTTCGAACCTCATTATTGTAGGTAAAAAAAATTTTATATTAAATGAGAATATAATTTATAAAATATAATAATTAATCAAAAGAGATTTTGAGTGTCATTAGCTTTTTACTCAACGTGTTTAACCTGCTTTAGTTGGCTTCAATTATGTGAGAAAATTGATATTTAAATCAAGGAATAGTTCAAGATAATTATTGGTTAAAATTGTTAAACCTTTTAATAAAGTTAAGTGTTTGAATCTTGTTTTGAATACGATTCTTTGATTAATTGTTATACTCAATCATAGGTATACGGTAAGAATATATTAATTATGATAAGGGCAAAATATATTGTACAATTAGAGTGTATTAGTTTGGAGGCAATGAAAATGAGACAATAATAAAATGATTTCGATTACTACGTTTCTAAACATGTCATAGACAATCAGATTCCTTTAATGATTGTTATCAAACAAGTAAAAGACAATCAGATTCCTTAATGAATATTACAAAATAAATCAAAGGCAATCAGATTCCTTTAATAATTGTTGAGTTATCAAATTCTGATTGCTTTTAAACAAACGCACCCTTAGGAGTATGTATTCTTAGTAGTGTTGGACCAATAAAAATAACTCATTTAATGCATGAATTCCTAAATTTGCCTCATTTTCCTCCTAACTAATACACTTCTGTCATTTGTCAAAATAGTACATTGCATTGTTCTTTTATTTGTGCTATATAACAATTGATCGTGGCATTGTGTAAAAAAAATAAAGCATATAAAATGAAGAGCAAAGCGGTGGGTGGTTGTTGTTTTATTCCAATGATATAAAATTAATTAATTAGTAGCAATTAATTAAGTGCAGAGCTAACAGTTACACTAAACCCAGAGGAGTGTCTGTCATAACATAGGCAGTTTCTAAACAAGTGAGGCGAATCAAAATCTCAGTTCCATACTTTATAATACTACGCCACATCCTCCGTTTTTATATTGAAAATGTTTCGATTTTTTCTTTAAATCTTAAATTAAAAGATGTTATAAATTTTTAATAAATGTTTAAGGCAAATTATACCAATTTTCTTTTTTATACATATAAAATAGTCCCACAAATCCGAACAAATCACACAGACTGATGAATCTTCTTACAACTATACAAACACCAATACTTATAAAGAGATTATGATATAAACATACGTCAATAATTCGAAGAGCACCTCTACTAATCCTAACTAATGTATATTCGCGCCAAAGAGTTTATCTTTTCATGGATACTTACCTCCGTAAGATAGTTATATCCTGCTTTCTAATAGCTAAGCTGAACTCTTAATAATGGAGTAGCCCCTAATTTAACTAAAGCAAATCTTGTACCCACCACGATAAAAGTAAATAAGAATTATAAAGAATGGTATATTGTCAAGATTCGATATTAGTCTAAGTATTAGTTAGATAGTAAAAGTATTGATTTAATTAGTCTAAGTATTGTATTTGGTGTAAATCTTAGAGCATAAAATACTAGCATTACGTGTTTGCCTTTGCCAATAATTTCATTTGTAAATTGCATGACCGACTTGTAAACAATACATGGTCAAATTTCAACGGTGATGACTTATTATGAGTATTGTATTTTTGATTTAATTAGTCTAAGTATTGTATTTGGTGTAAATCTTAGAGCATAAAATACTCATAATAATGCTCTAAGATTTACACCAAATACAATACTTAGACTAATTAAATCAAATATACAATACTCATAATAAGTCATAAACCGTTGAAATTTGACCATGTATTGTTTACAAGTCGGTCAAGCAATTTACAAATGAAATTATTGGCAAAGGCAAACACGTAATGCTAACCTCATACATTTGGCTGTTTTTCTTGCCCAACTCCCTCTAAATCTCAACCTTACCCAAGAGTTTGGCCGGACACATACACACACAACATCCATGATCCGCCTAAATAAACCAACCCGAATTCTTGATTTTCTTTGCAAAAAAAACAAAGAATTTTGTCTTGCCAAGTTATTGATTCCCCAAGATCCAAATTATTCAAAAAAAAAAAAAAAAAAGAAAAAGAAAAAGCTATTTTTTAGTCTTTAGAAATTGATGAGCAACAATCACAAAAATATCGATCAAGCGAGGGAATCATATTTAGTGGGTAGCAGTTTTTCCATTTTACCGCTATGTGTATGCAATTGTTATATAATAATACTAAAATTATATTATAATTTATTTTTTACAAATGACACTATAATATTGATTAACGGAAAAAATAATAGATATTTACAGGGTCACCCCATTAAATGATAAAACAAAATTTCTATTGAAAGAGGTGTAAGATATAATTTGTCATGTACATATATATATATAGAGAGTTAACTGTAAAATAATAATTTTATTTAGGCCAAAATGTAATTTTGGTCCCTCATAATAGAGATAATTTCACTTTTAGTCCAATTTAATTTTATGGGGATACTTTTAGTCTCCTGACTTTCTTTTATTAGGAGTTTTGGTCATTTTTTACTAAAATTTTAGAAGATAACAGATTAACTCATATGATCGTTAGTCAAACATATTTTTTTCTTCAAAATGATTTATACCATGATATTTTTAACAAATTTTATGATTCGAATCCTCATGAATGTTCAATTCATTTAGGATTTTAGCCATCATTTTGGATTGTGAGTCGATCTAAATGGGTTGAACATTCATGAAGAATCGAGTCATAAAATGGATTGAAAACATCATGGTATAAATTATTTTAAAGAAAAAATTAGATTTGATTAGCGATCGAATTAGTTAATCTGTTATCTTCTAAACTTTTTCATAAAAAAATTTCAAATCTCCTAATAAAAAAAGTTAGGGAACTAAAAGTGTCCCCGTAAAATTAAAATTGACCAAAAATAGAATTATCTCTATTATGGGGGCCAAAACTGCATTTATGCCTTTTATTTATTATCTAATAATTTTGTAGAATTTGTTGAAAATTCAAAGTAGTTGCTTGGTGTCTAAAGTAATCTTGATGGAACAATGTTATTTACATTGAATATTTTTTATGAATTTTCAAAACAATTGATGCAATAATCATATGATTGAACCGAATTATTATCCAGGTTGACAGTTATTCGTTGACTTGTGATGTGTACTTAAAATCAGTTGCGTTCTCGGATGGTTCAACCTCAAATCTTTGCTCAAAGTAACTACACACGAAAATAAGAGAATTGAGAATAAATTAAGTATTAAATTACAGTGAATTTAGAAAATAAATTCTGAATTTAATAATTTCAAAAACAAATAGTTATGTAATTATGTTTTAAACATGACTAAAAGTTTGAAAGTAGCTTAAATTAATTGATATTCAATCCAAATTTTGTTTTAGTGAACCCACTCTTTTTGCGTGGCGAATGCTTAGTTGGAAACGTTGAAGAACATATGGCATCGTCGGATTGGAATTATTGTGAGACCTACCATGAGATACGGAAGAAATTATATGTATTTTATTTTCGAATTTATTAATTGTCTCGTAATATTTATCTGTTTTATTAAAAATATTTAAAATATATATTTTTTCATAAAAGAATGCAAATTTTAAATTTCACTCTCAGTGTTTATAAGTTGATTTCTTTAGGTTAATTAAAATGATTATATGTGATTAATTATGAAAGTGATTGCTATTGAGTAGGTAAAATATTCTTAATTTTGACCAGAGGTAGACGTTTCTGACAATAAATTTTGAATTTGAATTATTTTTATATTAAAAAAAAACCTCAATTTTAACAGAGTAAAAAAATATATACACACTCTTAATGACGACACTCTCAAATAAGTTGAAAGACGTCAAATTTTAAGAATAATATATTTCAAATGTTTCAAGGTATTAAAAGGATTAGTTTAATCCGACTAAAAGTCACTCCTCATCAATAAAATATATAAATTTATTACTTCATTAACAAATATTTTCAATCAACTCATTCAAATATGCTAATTTATTACAAAATGTTTAAAATATACCCATTGTTCTGCTTTGGTGACTTACATTTTAAAGGATCACTAATTTATAGATATTTTTAAAATTTGAGTTTATGCAATAAACTAGTGATCATATTACATGATAGTCTATTGATAAATTGATAGGTGCAAATTAGTTAGTTTTTAGGATTAATTTTGTTATTATTATGCACCTATTTAATGTGATTCTTGGTGATTTAGGCTAAATTATGATTTGTGGTATGTGGCAGGGAGTTTTGAAGGAAAAATGGTTAAAAAGGGGCTAAAGTGCAAAGTTGAAGAGTGAAGCTGACATGGAATTGATAAAGTGACGGGCTGGATGATTTTTGGTAGAAGGAGTTTTGACTCGGTAAAATTGCAGAAGTACTATGAAAAGAGTTAGAAGGGTGAGATTTACAAGATTTGATGGGGATGATCGTTGCAGGATTTAAGGAAGAATGAGATATTGTTCTGTTGATCAAATCAGGATATATTGGGGGATTGAGTTAGTTTTGAATTTGAAATAATTTTTTTTTGCCTATAAGTAAAGGCATTGCGTAAAAGAAAAAAACCATTCCCTGAGAAGGGACGTAGAATTAGTAATAGTTTAGTAGTCTTTTTACTTTTCCTTAGTAATTTTCTAGTGTTATTTAATTTTCTTAGCAATTTTATTTCCGAAAACTCTGTTTTTAATATTTCAACTTCAAGTTATTTCAGATTCAAATTCACTTCTTACGTTTCTTAAAATTCTAGTCTTAAATAAACTTATGTTGCAGAATTCTTATTTTACTCTTTCGAGTTTTCGTCTTTATTCAATTCACGACATTCAATCGTTCAAGTTAGGAATTAGAGTTAAATCAGACTCCTTTGGGATTCGACCCGAAACCACTACTGCTGCAAATTTTTGGAGTCCGTAAATGACAAAACTTATCATAAATAATAAAATTATATTAGTTAGAAATAAAAATAATAGATATTCAAGATATTCATAATATTAAAATGTTTAGAGATTATATATAATGGACTATTTTACATAATAATTTTAAAATTATGGTATAAAAAGTCATCACTCGAGGTAGTTATCAATAATTAATGTTTACAAATGATAAGAGGAAGTTGCAAAGACAGTTCCAGCATTTTAGGACAAAGTTTCAGTCGACCTAGCTAGCCCTCAATAATTAATTAGTTCAATGATACTCTCTGTAAGACTGTATACACATGTTACCCCAACTGTCCAAATCTTTTAATGAAACGTTAGAGACGACGCCAGCAAATATTCTATAATTAATTAGGGACTCGTGGAGTCGTGGCATTGAACTGCTACCCCCTCAATCAGTTTGTTAATCAGAACAACCTGAGTTCGAGTCATCGGTTAACCTATTTTTTTTTTTTTCGGTATTTTGAAATATCAGTTCTATTTTAAAATGAGTTTTTGTCCAGAAAAATAAAATTGCACTAGAGTTTTTATTATAAAAAATAATAATTTTATTTATTTATCAAACTAAAATATTACAAAAACAAAATTATAATTTTAAAACTGGAACAGATTACATCTCTCACGGGTAACTCGGTCAAACAAGCCATGAACCTCTTGATAGGCCATTGATTATGCAACTATCTTGATTTGCTGGTCAAAGATTCTAGGCCCATAACAGTATTATTTTAGATTTAGTTTATCTTTTTATTTCGTCACTAATATTAGTCATATTTATTATTTTTTTGTTAATTATAATTTTTTTAACAAAAATATCATTTAATTAATGATTGACTAACCTTTTGACTAACGGTTAACTAACTCGCCGCTGCGTCGCCCCACCACCACCTCACCATCATTTCCGCCATCGCCACCACCACCATTCCATCCCCGACGTCACCATCAGCCCATTGTCACTGCCTCGCCGCCAATCCTCCACCACCACCCCACCCCCGCTGCCAGGGGTGATAGTGGCAACGATGAGGTGGTGGCGGCGACGACGATGAGGTGTTGGTGATGGCGGAGGCTAGGCAGCAACAGCGAGGTGGTGGTGGGGCGGGTTAGTTAACCGTTAGTCAAATGGTTAATCAAATATTAGTCAAAGGGTATTTTTATCAAAAAGAACTATAATTGGCAAAAAAAATTTTTAAGTGAAACTAGTATTAGTGACGAAATAAGAAGAGAGATCAAAATCGGAATATCCCTTATTATGGCGGATCAAAAATAGATTTAAACAAAGATTCTAATATGAATAAATTAGGTCAGTCATTGCATCTATTTATAAAATTTTTAATAATAGAAATACAAGAATGTTACTCTTCTAAGAATTAAAAAAAATGGATATCCACTAGTAAATTGCGTAGCAAAACATGAATTCAATATTGAAAAGTCACTAATTTCCCATAAGGGCTTTTAATATAAATATATTTATACTAATTGAATTTTCTTTCATGAAAAATCTAATTATTTTGTGGATCAGAAGAAACCGCACCTAACTAGGAAGACAAAAGAAACCCAAAAAATATAAATAAATAAACAAAAACTGATTTCTCCAGCAAGAGAGGAAAAAAAAGAAAAGGGGGAAGCAAATGACGACTATTTGTAGAAATAAAGAGAAAATAGGGAATTTTATTGCCAAAGTTGAACATAAGTTGTATGTTGTCAATTTTCATGGATAAATGCTAAGAATCGTAGTCAAAATAACTTCCACAACGTGGGTAGAATTTGACGGAATACTTAAATTTCACATTTAGATATTCATGCTATTTTAGTGACATTGTTGTTTTAGAATGAAAGATTGATTGGATTTTAGTAAATTTATATTATTTTTTAAAAAAAATACTTATAATGTTATTTTAATATTAAGTGTACAATTATTTTATGAAAAATGAAAAATTTTTTAAAAAGATTATGATTCAGTTTACTTGATATTTCAATCAATTATTTAAATACGTAGATTGTAATTTTTTTATAAAAATTATTATAACTATTGAATATTAATTATATAATCCCGTCGTTTTGACAGTATAATTTTTTTTTTTTTAGCACGTAAGGAAGCTATACCCAAAATTCTAGGTAACTAACTAGGGTTTTAAGGATGATAGCCCTATAATATCATAGTGGTATGGGGGGTTTCACCTGATTTTGTTGGACCCTTATATCTCAATCAATATGTAGATAAGAGTTCCTTGATGCAACCAAAGGTCCCCAGCACCATTCCTTGTTAGCAGCATTTGAGTATTTATTTTGGCAGTTGCTGTCTAAGTTCTATCTAAAATTTTCATATAGCTTCTCCCCCATGGACACCATAATGCACTTCATGGAATAGCCCCACAACTCAGCCATCGCCCATCACAAAATCAAAATACACATCCTTTGCCTAAATTTAGATTTTTATTCGCTGAAAATTGTATTATATAAATAACATCATTTCAGAGAAAATTAAGTCACGATATATTACAATATTCTAATTAAATAGATTCTTAACAAGATTTAGTTTAAACAATTCTTCTAACATCACGATAAATCGAAATTAAACAAATCTTCATCAAATATATATGGTTAGTGAGTTAGTATTAGATCATGTAAACACACTTTGCAGTTTCAAAATACAAAAAAAAAAAAAAATGACGTCGGTGGCCCTTCCTAAGAAAGACAGTCGCAAAACTTGAACTGATCTAGGAATAACCTAGGAAGAAGTCGATTTTGTTAATGAAGTAGGGCAAACTTTGGGGAGCATTGTTGAGACATGCTATTATTTATCCATGCCTGCAATTCATTTGCTTGAATACGAGAATCATAGAAAAACCAAAGATTTCTAGAAAGAGAAGCATCAGCCTTACCAAAAATTGACGTATTAATATCTTAATATTCTGAAATATAGAATCGGGGCTTTCACATTGAACTGGATATTTCCATGCATACACAAATGACTATTTCTTCCCTTCCCATTAGTCCACTTCCAACTTTATAATAACTTTTTAGAAATTTCAAAATATTCTATGCCGTCTCAAAATATAAATAATATTTTTATATTAAATATAGTATTAAAAGTTGTTCATATTTTGAAATAAAAAAATAATAAATAGTTAATCCTGGAAAAAAAATTCTTTATGTAAAAATAAACAAAGGTAAACATGATCTAATTGTTAAAAAAAAAAAAAAAAAAATCTATCAGTATTGAGTTATATGGCTGCCTGGTCTCGCTCCTAATATTCTATCTTAAAAAAATAATCTTATTTATGTTATTAAAAATAATATTTATTTTATAATAATATATTTGATGATTGAACTTTTTATTTCTTGTAAACCGAGACCAATGTTCAAGTTAATTATCAAATTTGGCTGTCAAAGTCACTCAAAAGTGAAAACAACCGCTTTGAAAATATATTTGAAGTAACAAATTGACTGGTAATTTATATAAATGAATAAAAGAAACTCTCTCAAACATATAAGTTATTAGTTTTTGACTGAAATTATAATATCGTAAAAGTTTAAAACTTTTTTATATTTAGCTCGATAATGATAAAGTTAAAAATTGAATTTTTAATCTCGTAATTAAATTTCTAAGATCTAAAAATAAACTATTTGAACCCTAACCGAATCCTATAAATAAATGATTAACAAACTAAAACTAATCACCACTTGTTATATATGTGCATGCATTTTCATGTGTAAAAGACACCTGCAAGATGTCCCGTAAATATATCATATAATTTGTCTGGATTTCTTTGCCTTTTAAAACTTGGGCACAATTATATGGCAAAAATAAACTATACTATAATCCAATGAGAACTCTCTTGGTCAGTGTGGGTTGTTAATAATTGCCATCTCAAACCTTAATTAATGAACTTAATTAATGAATCAAATCCTGCTAATTAGTCTCCTTTTCATGTTGTGCGTTGTCCTGATAAGCACAAATTGTTATAGAAAAGAAATAATTAGGGTACAAGTTGCAAGGTTATATTATACGGCTGCATGCCATACTATTGCCAGCTCAAAAATTTGACTCCATTGAATATTGAGAGTACGTTGGAGCGTAGTAGCCCTTTTGAGTCTTCAAAGTCAAACAACTAGCAAATTGGGTAAACACCCCAAAGGAGAAGGGACAATAAATTAATTAAATCATCCCATCTATAGTTGTCTTTATCATTTGAAGAAATTACTATTTTAGATGTTATAAGAATTTCAATATCTTGTAGGATCATAAAACTCTAGCGTTAAAATAATTTACATATTTCATTTAATTTTCTTAAAAAATTGTTATTATAACTTTAAATTTGATAGATAGATTAGAATTTACTGAAACGTGTTATTGAAAGTTTGATCGCAAGTTATAAATCAAATTTCAATGTAAATGATGATAGTCATAAAAATGATGCAAATTTTTTTTTCTTTTGTTACGTCAAAAAACGACAAGACACGTATAAACACGATAATAAAAAAGAAAAAAAAAATTTTCCACAATAGTTTATCAACACCTTGGAAGAATATACGTAAATATTTCCAAATTCTTTCCAACCATACAAATCCACCTTCCACAACCCTCCAATTTGTCGCCCTAATTGCAGAATTTTTGGTACTAGATAGCTAGTGGTGTAGTCTCTCCTGTTGAAAAGTTTTGAGGTTATTTTGATAGAGATTGACATCATAATTCCTATCACATTAAGGCCATGGAAAAATACAAATAATTCAATATATTCCACCTCCATAACTCATTTACATATGGCTTAAAAAAAAAGATACATAATTATCGAACTGTAATTATCAATTTTTCAAATTTTCTAACGGAATATATTCTAAAAAGGTCACAACCCCACCCCCCCACCCACCCCAGTCCGTATACCCTGTACACAGTGGTACATGTACCTACTACTATATATAGTAATTTTTTGCTTAACAACTGTACACTTACTAAATATAGTAAGTTTCGCCCACGCGCACGCTCACTGAGTCCACAACGTCTTCGCTGAGTCCACAACGTCTCAGAACAACTGCCGCAACGTCCAAAAAACAACTGTCGCAACGTCTACATCCAGGTATGTCCACCACGTCTCATAACACAAGCACCACGTCAAAAACAACTAGCACCACGTCCAGAAATGTCTACATCTATTCATGTGAATTTAAACTGATTTTTTTCACAAATACAACTAGAACCACGTCAAAAACAACTAGCACCACGTCCAGAAACGTCTACATCCATGCATGTGAATTTTAACACTAGAACCACGTCAAAAAAAAAATAGCACTACGTCCAGAAACGTCCTCATCCATGCGTGTGAATTTAAATTGTTTTTTTTTTACAAAGACAGTCCACCACGTCTCAGAACAACTAGAACCACGTCAAAAATAATTAGCACCACGTCCACAAACGTCTACATCCAGGCATGTCCACAACGTCTTCGCTGAGTCAACAACGTCTCAGAACAACTGCCGCAACGTCCAAAAAATAACTGTCGCAACGTCCAAAAAATAACTGTCGCAACGTCTACATCCCAGCATGTCCACAACGTCTACTAACACTGCCGCAACGTCCACCTACGTCCAAAAAACAACTGCCGCAACGTCCACCAACGTCCAAAAAATAACTGCCGCAACGTCAAAAAAATCTATATCCAGGCATGTGAATTTAAGTTGAATTTTTCACATAACACCTTCCACAACGTCTCCTAACACTGCCGCAACGTCCCCGCACGTCCAAAAAAATTGCTGCAACGTCCAAAAAACGGCTTAGCTAATTTTAGTAATGTAAAAAGCAGATACCATTTAAGTAACTATTAGTAGGAAAAAACCAAAAAAAAAATTTGTCAGGGGCGAGACTCGAACCCTGGTTGTTTTAGTCTTGTGACTTTCCAAAAAATTCAATTGCCATTAATCCACTTAAAGTTAGTTGACATTTAATTACACTTTTTTGTACATGTCATTTAAAAGATCACTATTGTCAATATTGAATTTCCCATCTCCCAATACATAGGTCAGTAGAACCCCGGAGGAACAAGGTTTTCATGCATGCAAATCGTAAAAAACTATTTTTTATACATGTCAAATGTTTCGTCAAAAATTCAAAAAACCCTTGAAATTATTAAAAATCTTTCGTATCTTTTAAAATATGACGTTTTTTGGAGTTTCGAGCTGCCCAAACCGCCTTCGGCAGTTTGCACATAGATAGATCTCGAAAAGTTATATGAAATCAAAAAAAAATTCGTCTAAAACGGACCACCGAGCGCAAAGTTATGACCATTTAAAGTTTTCGTCCAAAACCACACATTTTTCAATATCGGAACCATCTCCAAATGCCGGTCTGATGTGTACATTGCGTAGATCTCGTCAAGAACCATCAAATTGACTACTCGCGCGTCCAAATCGGACAATCGAGTGCCGAGTTATGCCCTCTTGAACCGTCCGTGCAATACAACTTCATAGATTGCACATTCCACAACGTCTCCTAACACTGCCGCAACGTCCCTGCACGTCCAAAAAACAACTGCCGCAACGTCAACATTCGGGCATGTGGTGAATTTTTCACCTAACACCTTCTACAACGTCTCCTAATACTGCCGCAACATCCATGCATGTCCAAAAAATAATTGCCTCAACGTCTACATCCAATCATGTGAACTTAAGCTGAATTTTTCATATTACACCTTCAACAACGTCTCCTAACACTAGAACCACGTCAAAAACAACTAGTACCACGTCCTGAAACGTCTACATCCATCCATGCATGTGAATTTAAGTTGATTTTTTTCACAAAGACAGTCCACCAAGTCTCATAACACTAGAACCACGTCAAAAACAACTAGCACCACGTCCTGAAACGTCTACATCTATGTGTGTGAATTTAAACTGATATTTTTCACGAAGACAGTCCACCACGTCTCGCTACGTCCGAAAAAACTAGCACCACGTCCAGATACGTCTAGCAACGTCCCGCAACGTCCGAAAATACAAAGCAGCAACGTCCCGCAACGTCCCACAACGTCCGAAAATACAAAGCAGCAACGTCCCGCAACGTCCGAAAATACAAAACAGCAACGTCCCGCAACGTCCCTCAACGTCCGAAAATACAAAGCAGCAACGTCCTGCAACGTCTTGTTACGTCCCGCAACGTCCAAAATACAAAGCAGCAACATCCTGTTATGTCCCGCAACGTCCCGCAACGTCCCGCAACGTCTAGTTACGTCCCATAACGCGTTCTACCAAGTCCAGCAGCGGGGAAGAATCAGAAGCAACCCATTTCACATGAAAGTGCCAATACCTCACGGAAACCATTTATATATCATATTTCGGAGCAATAGAGCATTAAAACACGAATATAACATCATTAATACATTACCCAACATCAGATCGTGAAAATAAGGTTCCGTAAATCCATCAAATACAGTTTATACTTTATGATGTGGTGATTTTTTAAGAAGAATAAGTTATTTTTGAAGAAGAAGAAGAGATTTTTGAACAGGAAAAAGTGATCTTTTAAGAAGAAGTGATTTTTCCGTTGTATTTGGTGTTGTTTGTCGGAAAAAATAATTGTCGATCTCTGTTAAATCTGTGTTTGAATGAAAATTTTGATTAAATGCGGTTTCAAATGGAGTACGGCGAAGAAGAATAACTGATTTTTTAAGAAGAATAAGTGATTTTTTGAAAAAGAAGGATCTGGGTTTTTGGAGAAGAAGAAGAAGAAAAGTGCGTGTATCTCACTCTCTTATAGTGAGAGTGGTGAGTGGTGATGTATTAAGTGGTACATGTACACAGTGGTACATGATATAATTTGCGCACCCACCCACCCACCTCCATATATGTAGATGGTCAATGACCAACAAGTTAAGGCATTTCACATCGGAATGCACGCTTTTGAAAATTACTCCCTAAAGATTCTGACTTTTACTCTATTTCTTAAAGAGTACATTCATCCATAAATAAGCTTGCTTTTGGATGCCAGCCTAGTACTAACGGGAGTAGTCATAACTCTGCCTATAATTATAATTATAAACACTTTAATATAAAAAATCTTTTATCATTTAATGCGGTACTCTTATTGAATGTCCATTATTTTCTCTAGTCACTGTTTTCTTGTTATTTATCAAAATTTTTAATTTAAAAAATACTATATAACTCTAATACTATTATATAATAATTGAGAATATGTATCTAACTCTTGTTATTTTGACTAAAAAACGTAATACTATTTTGAGAATTATGATTTTTAAAAAAATTATTTATTAAATTAAAATAATTTATTAATTATCATTATTTTTTACAGTAGGAAAATATTTCTTTAACAAAGTCTCGAATTTGAGTTTTGTGAATAAAGAAAAGAGTGAATTGTAAAAAAGGTCATCATACTTTGGTAAAGTTTAGGTTTTGGTCACTAATTTTTAAATATTCAAAAAAGGTCACTAACTTTAGCATTTGAATTTTAGTTTTGGTCATTCCGTTAGAATGAACCGTTAAGTCCACTAACAATCCTATATTTGGAGGGTATTTTTGTCCATTCATTAATGCTGTACACATGCTGCTCGCGCTACAGTTATTTTTTTTTTAACGCATAGCTTTTTTTAAAAAAAATATACTTTTTTTTAAAAAATACTTTTTTTAAAAAAATAATTTACTAAAAATATCAAAAAATTTTATTTATAATTCCGCTCATCTATGCTACTTTATTTATAATTTTTAAATTATAAATAAAGTAGCATAGATGAGCCAAATTATAAATAAAATTTTTTAGTATTTTTAGTAAATTATTTTTTTTTTTTAAAGTATTTTTTTAAAAAAAGTATATTTTTTTAAAAAAAGGCTATGCGTTAAAAAAAAAATAACTGTAGCGCGTTACTGTAGCGCGCACTGTAGCGCGAGCAGCATGTGTACAACATTAATGAATGGACAAAAATACCCTCCAAATATAGGATTGTTAATGGACTTAACGGTTCATTCTAACGGAATGACCAAAACTAAAATTCAAATGCTAAAGTTAGTGACCTTTTTTGAATATTTAAAAGTTAGTGACTAAAACCTAAATTTTACCAAATTATGAGACATTTTTTACAATTCACTCTAAAGAAAATAATAGTGGGATACCTCACACGTTTAAGAGGAAATGAATAAAGAGTAGTAATAAAGTGGTAAAATAGCAAGTAGAAAGTGAGAGTGGGCCAGAAAGAAAGAAGAGGAGGGATGTGGGCTAACGAGGTAGCATGGAAATATGATCCATTAATTCCCCGAGCAAGTGGGAAATGCTACTTCCGGCATGGACCACTCTATAAGGGCAGTCAGTCAACCAGCCAGAATTGGGATTCACTCCCCATTTCCACATCTTCTTCATAAATAGGTCCTCCGTACACGTATAACAGACTAGGTTTTACGATACAGTAGTTGTCTTTTATTAATTGATATTTTATTTTGATTTAAATAATTTTTTAAAATTTTTTTGTTTTATCTTCTTTCAAAATTTATGTTCTTATTAAATTTTATTATTCAATTATTCTATGGGTGCGTTTGATGTAAGGCAAAGATAATGAGGTAAAGGCGAAATAATTCTGATTGTTATTTTTTTTAGTTAGTAAAGTAAAAACAAAGAAAATCAAATTACTTTAATGAAGCGATCAAATTTCTTTAATGAAGTAATTAAATTCTTTTAATGAATATCTGCTAATTTATCAAACGAGTCAAAGGCGATCAGATTCATTTAATGATTATCGAGTTAATAAAATTCCGATTGCTTTATTGTATTTGCCTTGCAAGCTTTGATTGAAGGTTGTCTGGCCCTCTTTTGTGGTGTATTAATACCTAATATTCTTATAATCATATTTATTATATTATTTTAATTAAATAAATAAAATTACAATATTATTTTACAATTTAAGTTCTTATTTGGCTTTACACCAAAAAAGGAAAAAAAAAAAAAAAAAAACCCCCCCTCTAGTGTACCATTTTTTTTTAATGCTAAATTTAATGACCTTGTCCTCAAAAATTAAATTTCAATAAGTGTCAAACCAAATTCTTTAGATGTTGGATTCATCCTCTAATGGCTTACTTAGGCTTTTCCCACTTACAACTATAGTTGGGACAAACACCAAAAAGTGAATTGAGGTTTTTTGGGGGGGGGGGGGGGGGGGGGGGGGGGGGGTGGTTAGGCAGTGTGGTCCTTTGGCTAAGAAAAATCCAACATAAGAATGTGAAGAGAGTTAGCCAAAGTCCTAGATTTCAACTCAAAAGGGGAATATCATAAATCTGGACACCTAATCATTGAAAAAAAAAAAAAAAAAAAAAATCAACACTATACGCTGCCACCCTTTATTGAAAATGATAATATAATCCCCACTTTTATGGATTTACATATAAACCTGCATAGCTATCCTCCTCTTCAAGTTCCTCAATCTCTCCAAATTGCCATAATACTCTCATCAAAAGTTGGAAAGAGAAGACAGAAATTAAACAAAAGATCCCACAAAGATTAAGAATCATGATTAATTTCGTTAGTATCATCTTTGATAGGATAAAGATAAACTATATCTCTTGGGCTAATTCAAAGAATATGCCCTAACTTTTAAAGTGAATTGTTGTTTTATTTAAGCAATAACTAATGAATAATATATCACTTTTAAGCAATAATTAATAAATAATACATCACTTTATCTTAAATTCGGTATCTTAACACGTCATATATTTTAAGAGTTTGAAAATAAAATAATAATTACTAAAGGGATTGATTAGAAATGAAAAGGGCATAATAAGGATACTTAAGCAATTAATTTACTCATTATTGATTTATCATCATTTAATTTGGTGAAAGCCCTCCTATTTACTAACCCAACACTACACCGACATTATTATTGTATGGCCTAACTTTGTTTTTCCCCCTAATAATTCCATTTCCATCACTTTCCGCAATTCATCCAAACATTGCAATAGACTTCATCTTTGATAGTCACCTATATATGACATATTTTTTCAGATAAACCACAGTCCAGGAGCTTGAAAAATCAGAAAGAAATACAATATCATTGATTAATCCTCCATATAGAATGCCAAAAACCAAAAATCAATTTCAAGATTCTCCTAAAATGACTGCAGTTTTCGAACTTACTGGGTGGAGAGTGAAAAACAAAATGCTTCATGCCAATACTGCAACAGAACTTTCTTGGTTTTCTAAGGTGAGGGATGACCATAGACTATGCCCTAAACAACCCTGAATTACGAGTTACCAAGTCACTTGTTACATGAAACAAGATGATCATAGCAAAAACTAAGACAGCTACAGCATAAATGCAGTCAACTTTTGGAGGATAATACTAGCGTTACCATTCTAAAAAAAACATATGGTCAAACATCAGAAAGATGCATAAACACTAGGACGATTCAGCAAACTATCATAACACACTGAACTTCAATAACGATCAAAGGAATGGGGGCGACCTCCCCTACGTGGTGGCCGATCATAAGGACCTGGCCTGTCCCGGTAACTTCTTCCCTCGTAACGAGCTGGCCCTCCAACTCCGTACCTGTCACTGCTGCCTCTTGGGCCTTCATCCCTATCATAGCCTCTGTCTTTTCCATACCCGCTCTGGGGATAGCGGTCAGAACCCCCAAATCTATCAGGTACAAATCGATCTCCAGGGGGAGGATACCTATATAAAATGGGAGGTTAATATTTACTTGAAATTCGTATCTATCATGTCATGGGGAAAAAAATAGTCTTAGAACTACCTGTCAACATAACGACCCCGGCTTGCATATCGATCATCTCTGCTGTCAAAGCGTTCTCTTTCTGTGTTACGCCCTCTGTCATATCTATCATCCATGTAGCGGTCACGTTCACCCCCAAAACGATCCCCACGACCACCAATCCCACCAAACCTAGCACGAGGTGATATAGGACGAGGACCTCGGCCACCACCTCCTCCTGATGGGCAGTCCCGGGCCCAATGTCCTGGCCGCCCACACTTGAAACAATCATCCTGTCCAGCTGACCTATCTCCTCCATAGCTTCCCCTGCCGCCAGATGAATAACCTCCACCACCATAGCTTTGATCTGAATCTTCTCCCCTAGGCTGGGCCTTGTTAACAGAGATAACACGATCACCAAACTCCCTACCATGCATTTCTCTTATGGCATCATCCATTGCTCGGCGATCTGCAAAAGTCAGAAACCCAAATCCACGAGGGCGGCCGGTATCTCTTTCCAGCATGACCTACATGATATGTTATAAATAAGAGAAGCTGATGCCACAATACATGTTTTAAGCGCCAAAGAAGTGCTACATAAGACTTGCAATAATAATTGAGAGAATTTTCAAATAATAAAGTACGAAATTTCATTTTATGACATCATTTCTATCCTTCTCAGTATAAATGAATGAAAAACAGATTCTCAATCCCATACTTTCTCAAAGTCTAAGACACAGATATTGAGTGCCATCTCAAGTCCCAAATTTTCCAGTTAGAAAAATAATATACAATTACTTCAAATCCTGACCGAGCTAGAATTCTTCCCATAACAGAATCTAAAGTGAAAAGTTGTGCCAGTGAGCAAGGTAAAGCAAAACAGCTTTTTCAACCGAAACTAATGAACAAAAAATCAGATTAGCCAAAAAAAAGCTACCCTATCAATTAATAATGCACCCTTAGCACCATAAAAATTAAGAAACAGTTAACTTCCTTGGCTGCCAGGTATGGAGTAGAAGAAACCATGGTCAAGGTAGCTAACATATTGCTCATGATGAAATTTCTTTCTACTTGATCCAAAGAACCGGAAAACCTAGAGTAAAGGCTGGCAATTTAACAATATACTAGAAATTCTAGTAAACAGAAATACAAACTGTAGAAGTCCAGATCTTACATGCACAGAAGAATCCGCGGAACAGCAGATTGCCAAATCCAAAACCTTAGGCTTAACTCGGGCTCAAACTCACAGAAAGAAGATCTCTATCTTATCTCTAACCAAACAATTACATACTGATAATTCCCTAGTCTTTTTGGATAAATATACCATTACTGATACTGATTTATGAGAGTCGCATCCAATTCAATTAACTCATATCCAGCCGACATAACATTATAGGTCAAGTAACAGTGCACTTATCAACAAACTGACTTAGAACAGCAAGCCAGAAAAGAACAAAATGCAGCTGATAGAAATCCTTGAGGCCTTCTTCAACCTTCTGACATCTCAACTGATAAGCAGAATGTTGACAAAATTTCTTGATCATCTCAATCTCAACAACTAATCAATTCCTCAAACCTAGTTGTATCGTCTATACCATCATTTTCACGACATCCAGATGTTATCACCCATGACTTCGGTGTCACACTAGGGCCACAAAGGCTTACAGTAGCAACAGAAACAAACCAAAAACGTAATCATTCCACAAAAACATGGTTCGTATGCTTTTCTCAAGATGCAGACCAAAAAATTCACTGAGCAAGCATTGAAAATATACAAGGAGAACCCGTATTAAAAAATCCAGAGTTGAAAATATACAAGGAAGTCAACAGGCCCAGGTACATAGCTTTGATGGTCAAGCATAGGACTCCTGGAAAAGGCAGTCCTTAGAAACAAGAAAAGAAACAGCATGGCTCATGACACAGTTCAAATTGTTTGAAACCATAAAGCTTGCAGCTCAAGAAAACTGAAAAATTGATGGAGCCTTGCCACAGCCTCACAATTTGGTTAAGCTCATAAGCTGCTTAATCCCATTGTTCGGCACATATCATATGTTACAACACAATTCCAGCCCTAATGAAATTCGATCAAGAAGCATATACTTCAGTTCTAGCAGCCCTAAAATTTAAGCGAAACAGGTCAACCAACCGTCAACAGACTTCAGACTTCAAATGGCACCGGTGCACAAATAAGTTTTCCAGTGAGATCAGTGATTGATATTTATGTAGTATTTTCCGTTTACACTCACAGTTAACATGCAGCAAAAAACCAAAGAAGGGATCCAAAAAATACTTTCGATGAACCAACAAATGAAGAAACAGAAACCTCTCACATTTCTCAGATGACAACTTCCTGCAGAAGTTGTTGGTGCATGATTTCTTAACTCTTAGGTAGAACCATGAAAATTTATGCATTCTACAAAAAGAACAAACAGCAGAACTGAATCAGACTGCTGCAATGCTCTCTTTAACTCAGTTAGAAAACATAAACTGTCATCCATCAATGCAGCACAACCGGCCTCATTCCAGGGAAACCTGAACAAACGGCCTTAAAGAATCCCCCCAGAAAGAATTTAATTCTCGGGTCAAAAGGGAGAAGAAACTCAAAAGTGCTTGTAACAGATCCAATACATGACTACGAAAGAGACAACAACCAAAAGCTAAGAGATCGCACACTTCTTTCATTCCCCTTCCTTCAGAGTCCACAAGTACTCTTGATCAAACAACAGAACTCATCATTCATTTAAGCTTGGCAGGGAAAAATAAGCTTGCCATACTGGTGAAACATCCTCATGCCATCTGAGTACTTAAACATGAAAATCCAGAAACATGACCAATGATCCTAAAGCCAAAAAAAATGTAAGGTCTCTTGAACCCAGCTAAATCATGCAACTTGGCGAATCCATGAACTTATTTAAGTCGTTACAGCACACCAAATTCTCATGTATGGCATCCTTTCTTTCTCCTTGTAAATAAATACCCCATACGCACAATTCTCAGCTTAGAAGTACAGTCTAAGGCTCTGAAATCACTCAAGCAATAAAGTCGCAACTAAAACTCATGAAACAGAGAACTCATGACTAGCACCATAGACCCTGCCGTTGACTAGCTTCAATCATCCCTTACGTACCAAACCTCCACAAAACTATCCCATCTATATCATTCAAAGACTGAAAACATCATTCAAAAGAGAACAAATAAAGAGATATTAATACTCCGATGAAAAGGGATAAAGATAAGGAAAAGAAAGTGTTATGTGGAAACAGATCCATGACTCAAAACACATTTTTCTCAACGTGAATATGATTCAGGCACAGACTTTGCAACAAGTAAAAAGATGGGATGACAATGCTTGTTGCCAACAGAGGCCTAGGTAGAGTGTGTTCGAAGTAAAAGATAAAAAGGTATATATGCTTGAAAAAATAGTCAAAGTACATTTCCTTTGCTACAATTACAGTAAAGCAGTGACGCACCTCCACTCTCCTTTGAAAAAGATATTCAAGTACAGGACAATTGAAATGATATTGTGTAGCTACGAAACGAGAAGCAAAGTTAAGCGGAAACAAAAGTTAAATCTTTGACAGAAATTTTGAATTTTGGTGCCACGTAAACATAAGTAACCATAAAAAATAGCAAAAAATGCTTGAAAATCGAACAAAATCTCTGAAACAAACGGGATTGAAACTTACCTGACAATCAAGAATTTTGCCGAAACGGCAAAAGGCATCTTCAAGCTGACGTTCATTGACGTCCCATGCTAACCCTCCCACAAATATTCTGTGATCTTGATCTTTTCCAGCCATACCTTGTAAACGACAATCTCCTTAAAACACTTCCGCAAATATTAACTCAAAATCGAATTCAAATAAGCAACACAGAAGGACAAAAGCTTGCTAATTCAAGAAAAAAAAAACCCTAGATTAGAATTTAGAACTGAAAATTTCAACAACTGAGAGTAAATAAAATTGTGCATACGCTATGTAGAAAGAGAATTCAGGATTCAGAGATTCACCTTAACCAGAAAAAGAGAAAACTAATGATTTTGAGAGATTTGGGAAATGTGTAAGGCTTCGTTGCGTTTCTTGGGAGCCAAAAACCCTAAACTGGAAAAGGGAAAAGAAGATAAAACGGCTAACCATACGTGGAGTGAAACTATAAAGTGCGACAGTTATTCTCACTGAGTTTGTGATATTTACTCATTTCACCTCTTTCCAATTTTAGAATTAATTGCAAACCACCTCCTCAACTTCAATCCGTATGCAAAACACCCATCGAACTTTCAATTTAGTAGCACTTTTTTATATGTTATAATATGAATATTGGACAATTCACTAAACTCATCTTTTTAATAGACCAAAATGTTATTATGATATCAAAATTTTTCACAATACTTATATAAATAATAAAAAAAAGTGTCATAGCTATTGTGGGTGTCAAATTTGTCCAATAAGTTTAATGACCATATAAATTTTTAATTTTATTTTATATTAACAAATAAATTTTTAAGTGCCCCTAACCTAACCTAATTAACTAATCAGTCAGATGAATTAAGTGATGTTTATGTAAGTCTCTGTTTGATAAACCAATTCAACACTTAATCTTAATTAATTAAATACTTATTTGATTAAAAGCATTTATAATTCAACTTGTTTATGACTTAATGAATTAAGAACTTTTTTAATTAAGTACTTAATAATTAAATGCGTTTGATAACTATAATTTAAAATCTTAAAAGATTAAGTGAGCCTGAAATGCAAGTACAATTGTTAGCCTGAAAATAAGTGATTTGTCAATCACTTATTGCTGAACTGAATTGCTTGCAAATTTTTTCTTATTTTCAATATTTATAATTATTTTTAGTTTCTTTCTTTAAATAAATTTATTTTAATAAATATTTTTAAAAAAATATTTTATCATTTAAATAAATAAAAGATATATTTATGACGTAGATTTTTTTATAATTTTAATTAATATATGATATTTATTTAATTAATATGTCAGTTTTAAATTAATAATGACATTCTAATTTCTTATTAAAAGGTTTAAAAATATTTTTATTAGTAAAATTTCATATTATTAAGTAAAAAAATTATACATCATAATAATTATATTATATATTAAAAATATGTGTCTAACATTTTTTAAAAAAATAAGGTAATTTAATTTAAAATTTAAATATATTTAATTTTATAAATAATTTTATAATTCAGATTTCGACTTTAGAATTCATACTTTAAATTCAAAGTTCAGACTTCAGATTTCAAATTTCAAATTCAGAAACTTAATGAAGTGAGACTTCAGAATTCAGACTTCAAATTAAATTTTATCAAATGGAGCCTAACTCTTTTTAAATCTTATATTAATTAAATATTTTTATTTTAGATTAAAATAACAAAATACCAAAGGATAAGCTTCAATAATATTGTTTTGTTTAGTTAATAAAAAATAATATCAAAGACAAGAGGAAGTCATCAAGTTTTTATAGTCTTATCTTTAGTTAAAGATCTTTTAAAAATCTTATATAAAATTTATTTTGTTCTAATTTTGGTAATTGTGTCAACATCCTCCGTTAACCTTGCTAACGGTTCTTTTTATGAGGGCGACCTTTCACAATTAGGGAAGTGAAGGTGTCATATGTTGGAAAGCTTGTGAGGATATCTGGTATTGTAACCCGATGTTCGGATGTGAAGCCATTGATGCAAGTAGCTGTTTATACATGCGAAGAATGCGGGTTTGAAATTTACGAGGTTTTCCTTTTTTCTTTTGCATTTCATGCAGTACTTCTTGAGAACGCAGGGGATGGGGGAGGGGTGGATGGCCTAGAAAGAATTGGAAAGAAACTACTAAGCAAAGACATGATTTATGTACACTTACATGAGAACATTTGTGTTGATATAATACAATACAGATGATTCGTATAGCCAATCCCACATGTTGGGATACAGAGTTGATATTTTTTGTATTTCATTTGAAATTATCTTTAATAGAGGGCATGTTGCAGCATTTCTCTAGCCAGCTATCTATTGTGGAAGTTTTGGATCGTTATGAAGAGAACTGTTTGTTATTATGTACTTCTAATTGCTGTTTATGTGATCCCAGGAAGTAACCTCTAGAGTATTTATGCCACTGTTTGAGTGCCCGTCTAGATGCTGTAGCATAAACAGAACAAAAGGCAACCTAATCCTCCAACTGAGAGCATCAAAATTTTTGAAGTATCAAGAGGTTTGTTCATGGTAGAACTTGGTTCTTATTAAAAGTTTTCCAATGAATATGAACTAATTGCTCTTATGCTGATTTCAGGCTAAAATACAAGAATTGGCGAAACATGTCCCTAAAGGCCATATTCCTCGAACAATGACAGTTCATTTCAGGGGAGAGCTTACAAGAAAGGTTTGTGATGGCTCAGTGCCTGAAAAGATTTTATTTCCAGGAGTAGTATCATGCCAAAAAGTGTCTATGGTCCTGTACGAATTTGCATCTATACCAAAGTTTCTGTTGGCTTTATTTATGAATTCAGGAATTTGCATCTGTTACAGGAGTAATTAGTCATGTTCTATTGGTAACATAGAGATCCAATGAAATAGGGTGAAAGACAGAGGGGTGATGCGACGGCTGCGGCGAGAATAAACGAGGGAGATAGGAGCGACGGCGGTGGTCGCTGGCTGCGTGTAGAGGTGGTGGGCGACGAGGGAAACGAGGAGAGGGTTTGGAATTCGGGCTTGGCAAAGGGCAGGGAGAGAGATAAAGATCGGGAAGAGGAAGAAGCAAGAAAGTCAATGGAAAAAATGGCAATTGATGGTGGCGGTGACCTTGGAGGGAGGAGGGAGATGGACTAGCGGCGCCGATCGGGGAAAGAGGGTAACGTGCGGAGGGAAACAGTAGTCTTCACTGAATCCCCCTATGTATCCACAATGGAGGAGTCAATTTATGTGACGACAGTCTAGTCGTCGAATTGACTCCTTGGATACTGAATCATCATCTTGCATCTCAAGTCGTCCACCAATTCATCAACCAACTCACTCCCACCTCAAATGACTCAGTTTCAAAATCAACCCATTTCTGTTTTTCAATCTGGCTACTCATATCCTTCCTTGTCCAACCATCAAGTCTCTTGTGTATATTTCTTCAGCCTCCATCATGTTGGAGTTCATATTAATCTGATTTCACCTGCATTAGAGAATATAGAAAGGTGAATTTTTAGTATTCCAGTCCTGGGGTTTTGAGTCATTAATATTCCTGATTACCCACAAATACAAACTTAGGAGAAAGGTAAAGAATAAACAACTGAAGCAGAAGAAGCTAAAACAAACCAGTCAAAGAACCCAGGCATCCGCAGAGCTGATGGCCTGAGAGTAAAAGTGCCAGCTTGTGTTGAACATTTCTTCTGACTAGTTCCACTAGGTCTCACCATTCCCTCACTATTTTCATCATTGTTTAGCAACAGCAAACTGATATCATCCTTTTAATCTGAGGTAATCAACCATGACAGCTCCTCAGTATCCAGCAAACATGCACATGTGTTGAAGCGATTTTTAGTCTAATTTCCATGACAGACGACAGAATTTAAAGAGATTGTTAGCCTACCATCGTTAGTAAACAAGGCACTATGCCATTCAAAAGCCGAGTCGATGCTGTCATCTCCTGAGGATCTGCAAGAACTGGTCTGCGAGCCAGTACTGACATGCCCTCTTTGCTGTTATTGTTGGGGTTGATTTTCCACTCTTGATTACTCTTGGCTGTTGTGGTTGAGTGAGGTTGTGATCCCCACAGACAATGGACTTCATCATGCAGTATCAAGTGACTTGGTGATTAGTAAAGAATAAGACAAGGAATGGAACTGATCCAATGTTACTAACCTGCTGGGCTTGTGAATAAAGGGCATCCTTCTTTACATCTCCAACTGTCCCTTGTGTCTGCGAAAATGTCTTATGTCAGGACGCAATGTCGTAAATGATGCAGTATCAATGTAATCAAGAGCTTTTCTTCCTTACCTGTTTTCGAGTGGAAAGATTTGTCTTCTTTTTTGCTGTTTAAGGCCAAATGAAACACAAATCAGTTGGTAAAATGGCAGACAAAAGCCTATACACAATGATATGACAACTGCAGCAGGATGACTGATAGAAACTTTGAATAAAAGGTTTAGTACTTGTTTAGAATTCCTAGCGATAACAGGTTTAGTACCTGTTTCCTTAATGAGTCCAGTTATTTTTGAACTCCATCCCTACCTTTCTCATCATCCCAATCCTTCCTCCTTCATTGGAGAACCTGTTAATACCAATTAGCACAAATCAGTAGTAACCTTCCATAGACAACATGCATCAATCAGATCAGCATCTTTCCAATATATGTATAAATCAATTAGCACCAATTAGTCTAATGTAATTAAGGAAGTCTAGATTTGATTAGATCATTTTGTACCTATAAATATCCATCCTTGTTGTATGCAAAAGTAAGTTCACAAAAATTAAATCATTCTTTTCTTAACTCTTAACAAGAAATCATGGTGTTTGTCTTTGTATTATTTGAGTTGGTGGCAGTGGCACTCGCCATTTTGGCCTGGAAAACGGTTCATTGAGTATGCTCATTTGATTTATTTGCTTCTTGATGTTTGTAGAGCTAGCCTATCAAGCAGGATATCTGATGGTGGCCGAAGGAGCTGAAGAAATGTAAGAAATTTAAAAAAGAAAAAACTTATGGATACAATTGCATGCCATTTTTTGGGTTTTAGATGATCTGATATGGATTGTAATGGTTTAGAGGTATGTCTTACCTCCAGAATGTAGGTCGATAAAGTTCTAAAGTCGACCTCCACTTTTGTACTAAAAAAATACCTAGAATTTCTCAAGAAAAATAAACAAAAAACAAAAAGAGAGAGTCATAAGCTGTTGTGATTTGTGGTGAGAGACAATTATCATGCTCATTTGCAGCACAGAGGCTTGATTACACCAATTCTTTACAACATACAGTGGACCTATTTGGCCCGGAACAACTAGGTGAAATGCTTCACAGTATACCTAGAAGATACACTTTGTGTGAGGTTACAATGCAGAAGATACAACAATTTACAGGACTGTACAAGGAGTTGAGTGGGATAACTTATCAACCAGGGTTGAACTTGAAATTTGTTGGATTTATTCGGGCAAGAGCGGAAGCCGAGTAAGCGGGGAGGCTCCACCACCCTCGGTTAGGGACTTGAAGTTGGCGTCCTTTGCCGGAGTTGAAGCAGATTTGGAAGTTCTCTTAGTCAGCTTCTGAGGAAGGATTTGCAACCTGGGGTTTAACTCTGTTCCTGAGTTCTCAGCAGCCAACTGATAGCTTGCAACAAGCTCTAGTTGTAGAGCAACTATTTCAGATCGCCTTGGAAGAAGTTCTACAGGTTCACCACCAGGTATAACGATATACTCGATCGCAAGTCGTACTTCCTACCATAGGAATAAAAACCAAAAGTTCAGTCATTCAAAAGATGAACCACTAGTGTGTTTATACAACAGTGGTCAAGAACAAAAGGATAACAGAAAAGAGGTCACACCTCCAATGCATCGATTTCCTCCAGTGATGGTTTTCTTTTTGGAGCATCATCATCAATTTCAATATCAAGAGAGTCATTTACTGATTCTTTCGTTTTGGAGCCAAAGGAGTCCATTCCAAGGATCATACGGATTGCCTTAACAATTTGAGCCATTGTGTTTGACTGCATATCCACACCAAAGGATGAAAACAAACTGTATAAATAGTGGTATCTTGGGCTTCAACCGCAAAGAAAGAAAGAAGAAACATGTTAAGATTACCTTGATAACATATATGGGTATCTGGTGGAACTTTGCAATACCACGGATCCAGGGATTCTGCTTCATTTCGGAACTAGAAGCTAGAATAGCATCGGCGGCACCTATGTCATCAGTGACATCTATTTCATCAACGAGACCCATGACAGCTGCCACCTGAATCAGATCAGCTTCCTGGATCTACAGACAGAAAGATTACGTAAAGTTCATCAGCCCGGAGAACCTAACAGAGCCACATAATATTAAATTTATGAACTAGTTTTCCATTCAATCTCATGTAACACGTAACTTGTTTTCACAGTTAATACTAACTACTATAGTGAAATGATAAAAAATATGTTTTTGCCTTTTCCTGCCAGCTGAGGATAGACATTTGAAATAGGTTATGATGAAATGAATCAGAAAGGGTTCAAGCCTGAAAAACACACCTTGAAAGTATATACACGCACAGGGGAATCCCTTTTGCTAAGATATCTATCGCTGTCCCATTTCTTGAATTTCTCAAGATAATTTCCATCTTGGTCTCGAGAGTCTGTTTCGGTTTTTTCATCTTGATTATTAGCCACCCAGTAGTCTTGTACAAATTCATTTTCAGTGCTTGAGGAAGATTTTAAAGAATCACAAGCTTCATCTTCTGTACGACGAAGTTCAAATAGTGGAGACTTTCCTGCAGAAAAACCAGGTTTAACCAAAATAAGGAACCAACTACAGTTTAAAAGCTTCAAATCTATAGGTTATATTAAAAAATTGTGTAAATTCAGGACAGAATCAGAGTACCAGCAAGTATCGCATCTACTGTTGCATCCAGTCTATGATGGACCCTGCACTCAGTTCTGGATATCATCTCCACCGCACATGTAAATGTAGGAGGTCCTTTCCTCTCAAGAATTGTTTTCTGGACTTTCCTTTTCCTTGCTTCCTCGTCACCTAAGGTCACACTCTGTCATCAATAACAAACCACATCAAATCAATAATTCAACACATCACTAACAATTTAAGAATGCAAAAAGAACAAACGGCAACGACTGAATCAAAACACATTACAAAACATGTTCATAGAATGAATGCAAACCAACAAGCTGCTACGAAAAAGTGCTCCTGTATTACCTCAATGCCACCTACGAGAATTTGCAGCGAAGGATTCTTTATTATACTCTCTATTGTCACTCCATGTGCAGTTGCAACAAGCTGGACTCCTCTCTGTGCAATTGTACTGGCAGCCAGAGCTTCAAGCTCAGTTCCAATTTCATCAATTATAATGGTTTGTGGCATATGATTTTCTACTGCCTCAATCATCACCTATCCGGGTTCAGACACTAGTTAAATAGAATATGCAAGAAAAGCAAAACCAGAGCAATGGCCTCAAACTACAAGATTGAATGGACAGGGTCTTGCGTTGCTCACATTATGCTGCAAGTTAACATTTGGGACTTGCATCCTTCGGGCACGACCAATTCCAGAATGAGGAACATCTCCATCACCTCCAATCTCATTTGATGTATCAACAATGACCACACGTTTGTTCTGGTCATCAGCCAGTATTCTTGCTATTTCCCTGCAAGAATAAAAGCATCATAAATAGTCTACCGCTTGCATATCAAAGTTTGCCAAACTGAATGGATTTATTTAAATCTTCTGCAAACCTAACCAATTTCACTTCTGTTCTTGTGATTGTAAATTTTGTCATAGCTACAAAGGTGGATGCAGTAGATGATTAGAATCCAAAGATTACAGTAAATTAGCAGCACTTGTCATTTAGTGTATAGTAAATCATCACCAACATAAAAAAGAATTAAAACGCTGTATACCTGATTAAGGTTGTTTTGCCAACTCCAGGGGGCCCTATAACCAATATCGAACCTCCCCCTTCAACCAAGTCCCGTATCATTTCAGCACTCCCGGACACAGCTCGACCTACCCTGCAAGTAAGACCAATAACTTGCATTTTCCGGTTTCGGATAGCACTGATCCGATGTAGGGAACGATCAATACCCGATCGGTTGTCATCCGAAAAATCACCAACCTGGATAAAGAAGCAAGCTGCTCAATGAAATTTTACTCACTAACCAATTAGCATATCCATGTCAAAGTGGAGAGGTACATCTTAAACTGTCAAGATTTAATATTTATTACTTGTTAAACATTATACTAACATGTATATAAGTTAATGTTATTAGCCATTGCATTTTTCTACTACAAAACCACTGTTTTCATAACCCTGAAATGTCAAAAGAAGCTGCGGTTCATAGATTTGAAAAGTTGATCCAAATGAAACTAAGATTTAATTAGTGAAGTGTCTTCCAGCATCAACCATGGTAAATTCCGAATACCTGAACAAAATTCACCAAAGAAAACCCAAAATTCAAAGTTCAAAAAAAGAGAACCTTTGAGATAGCATGCTGCAGATCCTCAAGCTTCACAGGTTGTTCGGACATGACCCAATCCCCGGAAGGGAAACGAGCGAGAGGCTTCCTACCCAAATCCATGACCACCTCAATCAACTCCCCGATCTCCTGATGACTAAACAGCTCGTTCCTCATCCTCAAGGGCACCAACTCAAGGAACAAGTCCATATCGGAAACCGCCTCATCCCCAGAAGTCGAAGTAGAGGGCGAATTCAAAGGAACAAATGGCAGCCCATTTCCAAGACTGAACCTCTCACGCGGCCTCCTAATTTCCGGCGACGGAAACGACGGCGCCGGAATGGCAGACGCCGCAATTTTCCCTCGCGCACGCCGTGTTCGACGAAACGCGACAGATAAAGCAGAGGCTGCTAAGCTGGACTTACGAAGGTAGGCAAAGGTGGAAATGGGTATCTGGTTTACTGAGTGCCAAGAGCTGTGAATGTCAATCATCTCACACTGCGAAATCAGAGCTCTCATTCTTCTTCTTGCCCCTTATATTCTCACTCAAAACACGATCAACACAACCCAGATAAATATTCTATTCACAATGTCGAAACTATGCATAAAGAGCTCAATCCTCAACTAAATCGAAAATCTTGATAGGTGGGATTGGAGAGGGAAACTCAGAGATCTATTTGGAGGGAAAGAGATGAGGAAGGAAGGAAGATTCCAAGGTATCTCACACTGCATTGGAGGAATAATGTGGTTCCATTCCACCAAAGAGAAATACAAATAGTAAGCTGTTAACGACCGTTCAAACTGGCCACACACCGCTCACCACGTGGTGAATTGGCTGATTCCCACCACACATTTACGACTTTTTTCTCTTTAGTATCAGCACTACTACTGTTTTCCAGTGTTTTTTGCTTGCAGGATTCGTTTATAGAATGCCCCAAAAAATCTGAATTCTCATGGCATACTTTTCAATTACTGGAGAGAAAATAATCAATGGCACCAACAAGAGGTTGTAACTCAATGGTTGGCACTCCCTGTTTAAAATAATAGAAGATCGACTCATTCTTTGTACCAAAAATAAATATATAAATCAATGGCACCTAAGCCCAGTTAGCAAAGAACCTTTACTCAAAGTTGCAGGTATATTCATACCCCATAATGTTAGATGACAGATAGATTGATGCTAATGTAAGTTTCTTTACATGGATTAATTTACAATTATGGCAGCTGAGAGTTACTGTGAACCAAAATGTTTGAAGGAAGAAAGGGGTATGGTAGCTGTACAGTAGGAGGGGTGGTGTAAAAATTTGTACTGAAATGATGGTTTCACAACCAACTCATTCATTCCCAAACCATCAACTTCTTCAGAACGCATTCCTTAATCTCATTTCTTGGCAAAGAGCAACCCTCACATTCATCTAGTAAGATCCTGTAAACCTCCCACTCGCGATCATGGATCCTGTGTCTTCCTATTTCCACCTGCAAATACATGGAGAGAAGTTGTAACCAAGAAGTCATGGACAGGGTACTAATGCATCAAGAACAAGGAATGATTCAGAAAATCTCTTCTGACATTATGAGACAGTTACAACAGTTCAAATTTTGTCATAAAAGGCATTTATACTAGTCTGTTGTAGTACAGAATCAGCAGAAAACTTGGAATGAATGCAAATGCCATCTACAAAAGACTGCAAGAAGTTGTGCCCTCTTCATGAACTCACTCATCTCACTCGCTCCTCATTGAGAAATTTGTTAAAATGAAAGCAAATCAGAGTGCATTACCGAAAAGATTTGCAGATTCAGGATCTTGAGGGCTAAGGTTATATCATAAAAAACAAGAGGACGTCCCCTTCCAGAAAATTCTACAGGATTAGCTACCAGAAGCTCCATATCAGGGCCTCGGTTTATCACTTCCACCCGAAGAGGGTGAATAACCTCCATCCTCAACCTGGAACATAGAGCATTCTGTTTGTGTGGATCAACAATCTTTTTTCCATCTGCTTGCATAATAAATACATCTACCTCACAGTTCCCTTTCGGATTCGCGAAGAAACGCCCATAAGATATCTGCCAAATACGAAATGTCAATAATTTAACTAAGCAATGCTGAATTTCCTTGTGTTTTCCATGCACAATAAGGTTCTGCAACATTAGAAGAAAGGTACCTGAATATTGTAATCTTTTAATGTCCTCATAATGTCATAAATGAGACCTTTGTGATCTTGACAATAGACTCGAACAAGTGTATGGGAGGGGCTGAGCAAGTTGTCCACCTCAATAGAAACAGAACTGGATTCAAGAACTCCAGGCATTTCCAGTTTAAACATATCTTCGGTAACTAAAGGTGGAAGAAAGGACTGTGAGGATGCAGTGACCTCAGGAATGGCAGGTTCGATCTCACAACTCACCATAGCATCCCCTAATACAGCTTTGAGATGATCAATTGCTTCTTCCCGTCTCTTTTTAGTATGAAGAAGCTCCCTGATTTTGAAGACAAATTATAAATTCGGCAAAGGCAATAAATACAGTCACAAAAACTCAGGAATTCCCAATGCTTATAGTCTATTTCCCTCACTCATGCAGTTGAGCAAATGCCACATGCAAAAACACAAGGGCCACCATAGAAACATGAATGCACATTTAAGCACACAGAACTGATACAGAAGCAACTCAACAAATCTTTTAGCAAGGAGACCTCCATATTGCACGACGAGCGAACAAAAGGGAGGGGGCAATAGTGTAAACTGTGAAATACAGCAAGAAATTGACTTCAGCAGGTTTAACCAGGATTCTAACCTTAGAGTAATATAAGTAACTTGTTGACCACAGAAGCATATTAAAATTTTAAGAATACTAGTAATGCAATCCAAAAAAAGAATGAAATCAAACTAAAACTTAGCTACCTTTTTGGAGAGATCCTAGTTCTACATTTCATTTGCATCTTAACTGCAAACTCCTTCCCAAAGGTATTTTAAGTGTGTCATATTACACCTAGCATACCGTTAAAGTCCGTTCCACACTGCTTTTTACATGATGCCAGCAGGCTAAATGTGTATGTAACAGGTAATAAATGTCGTGGATACTGGAGCTACATGCACCCTCAGCATCTTCTTCTGATGTTATGTTGAAGCCTGTAGATTACACTAAAATTGCCTCTTCATTACTAAAAGGCCTTAGACTGAACCAACTGAAGAATGTAAACTTCAATAAACTAGCCGAGCACTTTAGTCAAGGAATTACAAGAAACGGTACCATGGCATTAAGGATACAACAATTATCAGCGAGCTGGAGAAATCCGGCTAAGATGTTCATTTATTTATGGCAGACTAATGGTTTCATTATAGATGTCACATGGAACATCAAATTGAGAGCTTTTATAGTACAATATGGTAACTATAACCTTTTGATTACTGTAGTCAGCAAAAAATAATGAAGCCATCGATGGAGATGAATACCTTTCATTAGAGATTAAATTAATGGCAAGATAGTCTAAAGAATGTGTTCTTACACTTTTTTGTTTCACCTTCCAAATCTTTCCAACTTTGCAATTTTTGTTATTTGGCTGGTTCATGAAGTGAATGTCGTCGTTCAGATTCAGCATGATAAACGCTAACTTTTATGATCTAGCGTAACCGAAATAAGAAGCTTTAACTATATTTTGGTACGTTTATGAAAACTTTTGCAACCAAAAGAAATATATATATGATTTGTGGAAAAGACAAATAGCACAGAATGACTGAGAACTAAATATATTTTTCTTACAACTCAGCTTTTAGGACATAACCAAACCTTCACCACTTTGCAATTGGAAACTATGTTCTAGCAGTTACATTTCCATTTCCTTTATAAGACAATTTTGTACTTCTTCTTTGAGATTATCCAGCTCAAATACCAAAGTTAAGGATGTTTTTTTCTAGATTTTATTTAATGACAGTTGGTTAGAAACACTCTTTGTCACACTCTTTCTCTCGTCTCAGGAAAGGATCAAAGCAATGGAGTACAATACAGAAGGTAAAAGCAGAATATACATAAAGAACGTGAGAAGAGAACAACCTGGTATCCGTTACGAAGAAAAGATCCATGACTCTTCCATCTGGTGCAGTGGATATCTTGACTCTTTTGATTGTAAGTTCTAACTCATAAAGTGCCTGCGTTACATCTACATGAATAATCCAACAGCCTAGGTTACACAATACACGAGATATTCGAACAATACTGAATAACAACCAGACATCCATCAGAAAAGAAAAAAGTTGTGTAAGAGAGAAAAGTAAAGGCGCCACTTCTATTTTCATTTGTTTCAACTCTCCATTGATGTATGACACACATCATGCCATTTACTTAGAAATAACACTAGTGGGGCGCTGGGATATTCTATTCAGTAACTGATAAATAACATCCAATGTTCTGAAACAAAAATCTGGTCAGAGAAGACCCGGACTTCTACCTTGAAAAGGATAACTACAACTAAGAAACACTAAAAATTAAGGGACCAGTGATAACTATATTCTATATCACCAGATACTGTATCTAGTTTTAAATGCAAATACTTGTGATTTAAGGTTTAAAAAGTACAAGGTTTACCATGTAAGAGGCCTTTCCGGTCATAGGAACACCAAAACTTCAAGAGGAATACAACTGGAGGCCGAGGCTGTTGAAATTCAGGCCTATAATAATAAATTCTTGATGCTGCAGCAGTACATGTTGGACACACCTCCACAAGTCTCTTCTTCAGTAAACTCCATTTGGTTGTTGGCTTTCCAACTACCCAGAAAACTAAGTAACACCATTTTCCATCTGTTTGAACATCTGTTTCATAACAAAACAGTACTAAAAATTTAAACAAATTTAAATTCAAAGTTTCCTTCCATCCTTATCACATAAGAGTTCTTGATCAAGAAAATTTGCAAACTCCAAACTCCAAAACTACCATCAAATATAGATTTAAGGACCAGCATGACACATTTTAGATCGTACTCCAAGTGTGTCAAAAGTGAACCCATCAGCTAATACTCAAAGAAAAATATAAAATAAGAAAGAACACTTGACAGCTACAACTTTGCCCATAAGTCAAGTCATCTCCACTTGAATTACATCCGAAAAGAATCCAAGGGAAAAAAATCAAAATTTTCCTTTTGTTTAGGCAAATTGTCACTTCAATCTACATGAAAACAGAAAAATCCCAAAATCTAAAAGAATTGTTAAAGAAAATTCGAAAAAACTGTACTCCAAAATAGAGAAATCAAAATGACCCAACATTTCTTAACCGAATCTTTGGTCATCATATCCTAATTGAAATCTTGATAACAGAAGTTAGAATCTTTGAAAAAAGAAAAAGACCCAAACTTGATAAACAATTACAACCCATCATCCAGTGTGCAGAAACAATAGCTATTCACAAGAACAGAGTGAAGGTATCATGACAGACAATCAAGAATAGAAGCAGCAGACACAAATATCGAACATGGGGTACCTCCTCTAGCAATGCTGAGTCCAAAGAGCAAGATTATCCGACAGAGATCACAGCCCAGACCAGTTTTGTCAGGGCAATTCACACTGATCACAGTTTGATCACCTGGATTGGCTGCCTCCTTTATCAGCACAAGGTCTTCATAAATAATCCCCATTTATCCCTGTTTTTCCTCCCCACTTGCAACAGGGGAGATATTATATGGAGCAAAAATGTAAAAACAGAGCAAAAGAGAAGCAGAGGGACAAGCAAGGACAGGGCAAACAGATAAAAGAGTTTCTCCAATTTTCCAAAAAGTGTGCTTGGCAGTAACAAAAAACTTCAGTAAATATTTGGGATATTCTCAAAACGGAAGAGAGAGAGAGAGAGAGAGAGAGCTGCTATGCTACAAATGTTTTTTCTCAGCTTTTACACTTTCGCGGTTTTCTTACCTTACTCATCAAATTTTAACCGTTTCTACGTCGCACATCTCGGCGTGGCACTTGGCGGTTGGTTCTGCCGTTTTTGCACTTTTTTTGGTATTTATTTATACACACTCTACTCTAGTATTTGGAAATGTGAAACTTCATAATCACTTATATTTTTTTTTTATTCATTTGGATACCATAAAGTTTATTGTAATTTGTCTAACATTTTGAGACATTATTTAAATATTTGACAATCGTTTATAGAAATAGTGACTACAATTTTCCCACTGGTTGCCAATATTAAATCAAACTTAATTAGAAGATGATTTGATAATTAATAATTTAATTATTTCCTATTTAATTTAAGAGTATCTGAAAAGGATTTGGATAGTAAATATGTTAGCATATATTTTGAGATATATAGATATATATAATCTAAATAGTTCAGATTCATTTATGACAAACGTTTAAATGAGAGGGTACACTAAAAATAAAAGAGAAAATACTTAAAAAAAAATGAAATAAGAGAAAAGAAAAAATAAAAGACTGATCCAATATTAATAGGCTTGTGAGAAAAATTTAAAAAAGAAAAAATAAAAGACTATTGTGGTTATCATGATCGACAGAAAATCACTGTGATCAATGTCTAGTCTTTATATTTGTATTGTACCTCTTATGAATAAAAAAATTAAGTCATTATTATTGATATATAGAGATATATTTTTGTTGTGTGTTTTTAAATTTTAAAATCTAACTTCTACACTAGTATGAGAGCGAGAACAATCCATGTCGTTATCTAAGATGCTAGTGCATGTGTGTTGAAGACATACAAAAAAAAAAAATTAAAAAAAATAAAAATCACACGAGCACAAAAAAGAAAAGTCAGAAGGGTTTCAGAATAATTGCCAAAGAAGTTTTATATTATGCATGATCATCTATTAATCTTGAGAAGAGGAAAAAGAAAAAGGGTCATCCGATCAAATAAAGAAAACCAAAGACAAGCTGTAAGTGGGCTGAAGAAAAGTCAATCTGGTGTTGTTGGCGATGAGCATAAATTCAAATTCGAGATGAAATTGAATGTGTGTTTTATTCTTCAAGTTTGATTTAAGGGAGGATTTGTCGATAATATTAAAATAAATTTAATTAAAATATAATTTGATAATTAATAATTTAATTATTTTATATTTAGTTCATGACAAATAATATCTGAAAATAATTTGGATAGTAAATTCTAGTTGTGTTAAGATAGTTTATATATATATATATAGTTGGCTTGTGAGGGAAAACAAAAAACGGTTAAAAGACAAGTGTGATTATCATGGATAGAGAACCATTGTGATCTATGAGTGAGTTTAAGTTAGAAGCTAAATTAGAAATTTAAAAATAAAGAAAAACAAATACCATAGAAGGCTTATTCTTGTGAGAAAAAAAATAAAATAAAATACCAATGTGGTTACCATTAGGGGTGTTCACGGATCGGACTGATCGAATTTTGCATCAATCCACAACCGATCCATAACATACGGATTTGAAAATTTTCTATCCGTAATCTACCAGATTTTATTCTGCATCTAATCCATTTTGGATGGTCCGGATTAACCGAATTTCTCTTTTCTTTTTTTTTAACAATCTACTTTTTCAAATCAAATTTTTTTATGAAAATACACACAACCTCAAAAATCAGCCCAGATGAGATTACTAATAGTTGGAGAAAATGCAAAGGAGAAGCATTTCTAATCCTGCACCATTTCACTAGCATTCTAGTAAATAAAAAGTAAATAGTCTATTTTTATGAATGGAACTAACTACAAACACAAGAAACCACATTAGCCATCTTCAAAGTTGAGAGCATAGCATATAAACTAATGATATTAAACACCAAGTAAATATATGAACAGATCCGGATTGACGATCAGTTTTTTAAGGTAAATCCGGAATTCGATCCGAAATGATCAGTTTTCAATTTTTGAATCCGCTGGATTAAAAATTAAAATAAAATTCATCCATGAATCCGATCCGCGGATCAGATTGACCGGATCAATCCGATCCATGAACACCCCTAGTTACCATGATGGACATATAACTATGTGAGCGACGAATGGATATCGTCCATTCGTCAGTTATGTTATTGACATATCTAATATCTGTACTTGTATTATGTTTCATATAAATAAAAACTAATTATTATTGAGATATTCGTTGTGTTATTAAATTTTACAATTGGTATGAAACTATTTAGTTCTACGCCATTAAATAGGATTTAAGAGTGTGCGTTTGTTTGGTGGCAATCAAAATAGAAGCAATCGGAATTTCATAAATCAATAATCATTAAAGTAATTTGATTGTATTTGACTTGTTTGGTAAATTAAAAGTCATTCATTAAAGTGCATTAATTAGATATTTCCACTGAATTATTAAGTTATCATATTATGTTTGCCTTTGTTTTAACGTTTGAAAAAGTAATAATCAAAATCATTTTTCGATTGCTCAATTCTTATTCTCGTAAAGCAAATGCACTGTGTTTAATTTAATTTATATTTGTAATTTCTCTTTTTTCACCCTATATTATTTATTATACAAATTAAGTATGTCAGGATGGTTTTACGCCATGTTTTGCTTTTATATTATAATAAAATCACGTATAACAAGATCATTTTTTATTGTCTCGCACATCAATTGATTATTTTACCAGTTCTTACAAAATATTCCATCTTTTCATCTTCACAAAATTTGATCCTACTCCATCGCATTAAGTTCACTAAACAGTCAAATTCATTTTCACGATAAATCGACCCAGCTTTCATTTTATATTTTACTGCATTCGTGATGCATTGCAAAAAGGGAGTGTTTGTTTTATAAGGATGAAAATGAAAGCAATTAGAATTTGATAATTTAATAATTATTAAAATTTTTTTATTGTATTTGACTTGTTTGGTAAATTATTAGTCATTCATCAAAGAAATTTGATCGATTTTAACATATTTGTTAATGCAAAATGATTTATTTAGTAAACGACTTATATTAATCAGATGTTTGGTAATGCAAAATTTGAGTGAGAACGGCAAGAGTGATGTTTATGTAAATATAAAAGTAATGAATTTTCACTTTTTCTTTTCTCAAGAAGGGATTTTTTAAATAAAATAAAGAGAAATGAAATTATTACAAATGATACTCAGTTTAATTTACTTGTTAATATGTCTCTACTAAATTATTAATTTATTAATTTCTATTAATTTTTTATTAATTAAAAAAATAATAATTAGAATCATTTTACGCAAAATAAACATACACTAGCAAACAGCCCTTCAGAGTTTTACCTTTGAAGCACAGGATCGGTGCGACTTTTATATGAGTGTAATTGTATCATTGATGTGTCATCGTTTTGCTATGATGTCAGCTACGCATGATATGTGACATCATTACTGTAACAAATGAATTGCCACATAAAATTGTTTAACTTAATTATTTTTAGTGTAAATTTCAAAATTGATCACCATACAATTTTTAATTTTGATCATCATATTTTGAAAACTATTTTTAAGATAATCATACTTCACTTTTATTTTCAAAAAATGTTATTCTGTTATCTTCCTCTGTTAAAAGCTCTAACCGACCATTTTTATAAGAATATTTTTGTCTTTTCTTGTTTTCCTTTTAACTTTTTCAATCCCTCAAACCTTTCTTCTTCTGCATCTAATCACCACTTCCGCCGCACCACCCACCCAATCACTTTTCATCGCCAACCAGCATGCCACTACCCACAAACTCTATTTGGTCACCTTCCTCTTTTCTTTTTCCTCTCTTTTTAATCATTTTACTCATGTTTATCTTCTGCACCTCGTTCTTCTTAAACGATGCCGCCAGCCAATCAAAACTCCTCTGTCACTTTCAACTTCAACTCCAACCCATCTCCAATTAAATTCAATGTCTTCTTCACTATCCTCTTTTACATCTTCTTCTGGGGTTTTGGTTATCTTTCAATTTCTCTTTAAAATTGTTGGGTTCCAAAACTAAGGTTGCTGCGTAGTATTGTTTCCAAAATCCGATGACAGCCAAAGTAAAGAAAAGGAAAGTTGCTGATCATATTTTTCCTCAAAATCCAGATGGGTTTTTAGGGATACCTCTCATTAAACATCTTCAACCTTCACCATGGGTATCTCAAATTCTCAATCTTTTGGATGACTCACCAAACATGGAGAAAAATTATTCACTTACTGCCACAATTTTTTGATTAATTATCATCAAATTTTACTGCTTTTGTGTTGAAATAGAGAAACTTTATGGGTAGTGGGAGACAGCGTTTCGGTTCTTTAACTGGACGGGTAAGCAAAGTGGTTATGCTCGTACTCTTGATTCCTTTGTTTGTTTGATTGAAATTTTGTCCGCAATAAATGATTGTTCTAGTATTAGGTATATTTGCGGTGAGTTGAAAAAGAAGAGTTTGTTAATGGATTTGATTGCTAGTAATTCATTGATTAGAAGTTTTGGAAATCAATTACAATAAGCCGCGTTTCTTTAAAATTCTTGGGTTCAAACCAAAACTAAGGTTGCTGCTCCCGTATTGTTTCCAAAATCCGTTGACACCCAAAGAAAAGAAAAGGAAAGTTACTGTATTTTTTTTCTAATTTGCTCGACCAATTGGGCGGCTGAAACAAAAAAAAAAAAAAAAAAAAAGGAAAAAATACCCACTGCAATTGTAGTTCCCAACTTTTTTTGTAGCAATGGGGCAGAATATGGTGGGGTTGTCCCAGAATTTTTAGAAAAATTGATATTTATTTTTTTATTTAGATGAGGCAGTGAAAAGATAAAAATAACCCTAAAAAAAGTTGACTTAATTTTTAAAATATGATGATCACTAATAGTATGATGACCAATTTTGAAATTTACTTTTATTTTTAAAGTAAAAAAATTACAATTTGAACAAAAATTTTTTTCATTTATTTGCAAAAATAGTTTTAATTGTAAAATTGAAGGGGTTAAAAATTTTCTAGGAGTGGAGTGTAATTTGACTAAATTAACCTCGGTAATTGGATAAGTGGAAAGCCAACTGCACCCTCCGTTGAGTTTTCTCCGACATGTTAGAATGGAATCACAAATTGATCAATTTGAAAAGATTGCGTTTCTACAAATTAAAAGATATTCAAATTATTTTCAGTTTCTTCTAAAATTATTCCCATATTATTTCAGAAATTTTTTCCCTTTCAATACATTTTTCCTCTTCTCTCAATAAAGATTCCAGCTCGGAAAAAATTTACATTTGTAATACTCCCTCCATTTAAGATATTTTGAAATATTTTATACATTTCTTCCTCTTTCCTTAATAAAGATTATGAAAAAATTTACATTTTTAATACTCTCCCCAATTTTTTGTGTAAGATATTTTTAAAATTTTGATGAATTTCATTTATATGATGTTTCTAAATTTTCAATGTAATTTTTTATGTTTAATTTTAGATTGCAAATATTAGTGATATAATTTTAATCAATAAAAATAAAATTAATATTATTTTTAAAACTAAATAATGAATGCTTTTTAATTTATATAAACAAGTCTAACATTTCATAAAACAAGTCCAGGGAGTACCAAAAAAGAAATAGAAAGAAAGGTTGAAAGTCTATATTTTGGAGTGATTAGTGGGAGACTGAGTAGAAAGATAGAGTCAATCACTTATCATCAGACTTCCCCCAAGTCTTCTTTCCCCATTTTTCAAGTTACAATTAATCCCAGTTGCTTATTACTCTTCTCCCACAATATATATCCCAACATTCATACTATCATTTCATATTCCAATTTCTTTCCATAATTTCACTGTTTTATGCAAAAGCTGCCATGGCGTCCTTCTCTCATAACTTTCTCATTGTTCGACTAGCTGTTCTAATTGTGATATCAATTCTATTACATATACATATTTGTTTTGGTAGTTTCTTAGAAGAAAAACAGGCACTTTTGGATTTCAAAACTTCCTTAAACTTAACACGATATGAAGCTCATCTGGTCCTTCCCTCATGGAGTAATGATACTCATCATATATACGGTGGTTATCATCATCCGCAATCTTCTTCTATTACTAATACTTCTGATTGTTGCAATTGGGAAAATGTCAATTGCAATGATACAACGGGAAGAATTGTTGAACTCCACCTTGGTTATCTTTTAGATATTTTTTATGATATCTGGTTTCTAGATTTCAACACATTTCTCCCTCTGAAGAACCTGCAAGTTCTAAACTTGAGTTCAAATCCATTCGAGATTAAAATTACAGGTACGAATGCCATGCTTTGTGAATTTCTTGTATTCATTTAAATTGTACTCTACAGTTTGTTTTCCCATAGTGATCAATGTTTATGTCTATTCTGACAAGTAATTCTAATTTGGAATCATCAAAAGAAAGAATGGTTGTTCATAAAATGCATGTTTTGTTTATGATGATCTTTGCTTCTTTTCAGACTGCACAGGTTGTGAGCAATTGGCAACTCTGAAAAACCTCCAATACTTGCACTTGGAAAATAACTTTTTAGCAGCAGCATATTCCAATGTATAGCAGCATTTCCTTCCCTTAAGTATTTGAGTCTTGCTGGGAATGGATTGGAGGGACCATTTCCTTATAAAGGTAATAAAATGAAGCCATCCCATGAAAAACCTCTTATACATATATTATATAGTTAGCAGTTCCAGTCACTTCCCTGATCTCTTGTTCCTGCAGAAATTAATCAGTTGCAGCACTTGGAGCATCTTGACTTGAGTTATAATTATCTTTCGGGCTCCCTTCCTTTCGAAGGTATATTTTAATTCTTGAACAAGAGTAATATAAATATATGGTGGCAGGTTAATTGTAGCGTTCAGTTATATCAAATTTCATTCTTAATTAATTAGAGTGATATATTTTAATATTATAATATAAATGTATATGAGTAATAAATAGATAAACATATTTAGTTAAACTATATATAAATATCGTTAAAAGGTATATTTTACAATTGACACAAATTTCTTATTCTAAATAGAATATGTGAGATTTATTTTTGAAAGATTCAGTTCACTACTATACTATCTACATGACTAGACTTACTCAATGTACCTATTTCAGCCAATTGTTTTTATGAAATTCATTACATTTCTTATAATAAAATTTCACTAAAATTTGGACTACTATTCTGAAAATCAAAGTTTTTTTTTTTTTTTTATTTGAACCCAACCTCACAATTATAAACCCCTACCTTATCACTTTCCAAACCCTCCCATCCTCTGAAAATCAAAGCAATTCCACTACAGGTGTGTTTGCAGTAATTGATACACTAGTTTTGAGGTACAGTGTAAATTTTATAAAATAAATTATTGTTTATGTAGAAAACTACTTTTTATGTTACAATTAAAATGTCATATAATATAGTCAGAAAAAAAAACTCAAACTGAGTGGCCTTAGTTGGCCAATTTTTTTTAAATAATTTGAGGTATTTAAAATCAACTTTGCCTTCTAGAAGTGAAGTTAAATTTTACTAACCATGGATGGAATTAATAAACTATTTTAATGAATTTGAGTATAAGAGAGATAATTAAATTCATATTAAAATTAAGAAAAAAAAAAGTATGGTACAATTTTTTACCGAACAATTTTCTTTTGCACATGTAAAACAAAACAAAGAAAGTATGGTACCTAAAAATTAATTAATAGCAATTATTTATCTCGTAATTTAGATTAATTTATTACTTTGCCCATAATAAATCACACACTCAATTTTTTCTTCCTTTAATGATTATAGATTCTTATGCATAAGTTTAAAAGAAAATTTTGATACAACATAAGAATTGCAAAAAGTAATTTACATTTTGTAACTTTAACTTTTTTTTCAAAAGTGTGTTAATTATTGTTTTTTTTTTTTTTTGGTACAAAGAAGAGGCAAATTTACCTAACATAATATTGTGTTAATTATTATTTGATGACACTAATTTTATTTATTTTCATTTTTAGACTAGGGAAATTAAGTGAATCATGCATACGAAATTAGATTTAGAGCTTTTGAAAATTTAATATTTATCAATTTGATTAAAATAGTACCCCTACCACCACCACCACGACGTAAGTCTTTGCTTATTGAATGGTATTAATTGTTAGGGTCCATTTGATGTGATGATCGGCCCATGGGAGACTTACTGTTCATTTGAAAAGTTTGCGTTTGTTTACAAATTAAAATTCAAAATTATATCCAATTACTTTCAGGGTCTGCTTGGTTCGAGATTTGTAATAGCAATTAGTATGGGAATGAAAGTAGTATGGAATGACAATGGATTATAAATTTAGAATGAAATAATTTTGTACTGCTTGGTTCTCCAATCACAACACCTCCCTTGCCCTTAAGCAATACATCAGTCACCACCATCCTGCCCGTCCATCCTCCTCCTCACATCACAGCCACTACATTCAAATGGAAACCCCCACCCCCTTTTTCCCTCTTGATCGTCAGCACCATTTTTTCCTAAAATCACACCTATTTCACCATTACTTCCCAAAAATCAAAAGAGGAGAAGATGCGTCAGAGACAATTTTCAGATGACAATTTTCCCAACTCAAATCTTATATCCTACAAAAAAAACTGTGTCCTCAAGAAGAAGTATGAACATAAAAGGAAGTCAAATGCTGCTCACTCAATCAACAACAATCCTTTGCAATTCATTGGATAAGAAAATCAAAACCCAATAATCCGATAGATCAATTTGACAAGTTCTTACCAAAAATACCCAAAAAAGCGAAGGCAATAAAGTTAGCAAAATTGAAAGAATTGAGCTATTAAACAAAGGAGGTTACTGACGGAGCAAAAGCAAACCAAGCCCAATTAATTTTTCTAGCTATTTCCAGCTATAGCACCATACTAGAATTCTCCGGAAGTCAAGGTAGTCTCCTCCTTCTTCGTCCTCTGCAACAGGATTTGGATTTCGATTTTCGAGTGGGTTACTGAGGCTCCACCATCTCATTCCTCCCGCAAACCCATCTCCTCCCTCTTCTCTTTCACACTCCTCCCACTGCGAACTCAGTCCTCCTTCTCCAGTCACGAACCTCAAACCCAAAGCCCTCTTTTTTTCCCATTTCTCTGTGGCTGCTTACATGGTTGGTTGATGGAGAATGGTGGCGTGGGCTTGTGGAGTGGGGAGAAATTAGAAAAAAAATAGGGAGGGAGAAAGACACCGGGAAGGAGGAAGGAGGAGAATTGATTCCAGATGCTCAATCCCACCAAATTAGTGGGTCAATCCCTTGTTTGTAGGAATGAAGCTACTGTTTTCATATCGATTGTAGCAACCAATCAACCATTTTTCATAAAATTTGGAATGAATCCCATACATTCATTGTCATTCCCTTCAACCAAGCAGCCCCTCAATTTCTTCTAAATTTATTTTCATAAGCTGTAATTCAATGATTGACATCTAGTTTAAAATAAATAAATCTTGACTTCGAGTCATTTCACATATGATATTTTCAAAATTTGATGATATTCTTTTATATATTATTTTAAACTTTTAATACAATTTTTTTATTTCTAAATTATCGATATTTAGTAATGTAATTTTAATGGAAAAAATAGATATTTTTTAAGGAAAATTGATAAAAGAAAAAGAAAATTAATATTATAGTTATATTTTAAAATAAATAATAATTAATTTCTAATGTATTTGAAAATTTTTAAAATACATGAAAGAAAAGTAGAAAGTAGATATTTTGGAGTGATGAGAGGGCATATGGGAGACTGACAGGCACATTCCAATGTATAGGAGGAGGTCGTGGCTAATATTTATGTCTATTGTTGCAAGTAATTATAATTTGGAATCATCAAAAGAAAGAAAGGTTGTTCAGGACATGCATGTTTTGTTTATGATAATCTTTGCTGTTTTTTTTAAAATTGGGCAGGTTGTGAGCAATTGGCTAGTATGAAAAACCTCCAATTCTTGGACTTGGAATATAACAGATTCAACAGCAGCATATTCCAATGTATAGCAGCATTTCCTTCCCTTAAGTATTTGAATCTTGCTTGGAATGAATTGAAGGGACCATTTCCTTATAAAGGTAATAAAATGAAGCCATCCCATGAAAACCCTCCTATACATATAAAGTATGGTTAGCAATTTCGTCACTTCCTCATCTCTTGTTCCTGCAGAACTCAATCATTTGCAGCAACTGGAGTATCTTGACTTAAGTTATAATTTTCTTTACGGGTCCATTTCTTTTAAAGGTATATTTTCTTGAACATGAGGAATATATATAACCAGTGCAGATTAATTGTAATCTTTAATCGTATCAAATCTCGTTCTTAATTAATTGAAGTGATATATTTTCAATTGTATAAATTATGTAAGTACTAAATGTATAAAGATACAGAGTTGAAAGATATAAACATTTTTTTTTGTTGCAGAATTGAAGTTGGAAAATCTAAAAGCCTTATCATTGAGTCGTAATTCTTTTAATGATTCCTCCAACCTTGAAGGTAAGAACTTATTAAATACAAGTTCACTGTTAATAGTTGAGTTAAGTATATGTTGAAAGCAAGATTTTGATACATATAAAATGCATAAACCATTGAGTATATATGGCTAAGTGTAGCCAAACTACCAGAGTAAAGAAGGGCGGGACTTTGATGATTTAATGGGCAACAATTTTTATATGAATGCCAAATTCTCTTCTATCTTAGCTAATCTAATTTCATCAACTCCCAAAATTATAATTCATGATTTTGTTTTTGGACAGGAATTTGCAGTTCAAAAAAGCTCGAAAAACTTGATTTAAGTGATAATTCTATTAGCGGAAATATTCCTCTTTGTTTCAACAAATTGACATCTCTTAAGGTATTTGACATTTCAAGTAATAATTTTAGTGGAATTATACCTGGACTCGTGATCTCAAACATGGTACATCTTGAATACCTCTATTTTTCTGACAACCATTTTGAGGGTTCATTTTCGTTCAATTCTTTTGCCAACCATTCGGAGCTTCGAGAATTGAGTCTTTCACGTGTAGTCCTTGATTTTGAAGGCCTCCCTTTCCCACTTCCATTTCAGTTGAGACTTCTTCAAATGATCGAGTGCAACTTGAGCAATATTAGTAAAACTGATCATCATCAACTTCTGGACATTCTTTACCATCAGAAAGAACTAAGGGTTCTTGATCTTTCTTCCAGTGGTTTTTCTGGTAATATTCCATTTTGGCTGTTAGAAAACAACACAAGGTTAGAAGTTCTTCGTTTAAGGAATAATTCATTTACTGGTCAATTGATGGTGAGTTCCACTGTGAAATGGAATCTAATCGAATTTGACATCTCAAACAATAAGGTTGTGGGTCAGATTCCCCAAAACTTTGGTTTACTCTTTCCAACCCTAGTTGAATTGAATCTCTCAAGAAATTCATTTGAAGGAAGTGTACCTGAATCCCTTGGCAACTTAACTACAACATACTCAATTGATTTGTCTGACAACAATTTTTCAGGAGAAGTGCCTGATCAAATTGGAATTGGATGTGTTTATTTGGTCTTCTTTTTACTATCGAATAATCACTTGGAAGGCAATTTCCCTTCAAGTTCAATGAACTTAACTGGGCTGCAAGTTCTTTACCTAAGTAATAATCATTTTTCCGGACACATTTCGCAGGGCTTATCTCGCAGTCATTATCTTCAATTCTTAGACATATCTAACAATGAGTTTCAGGGCAACATTCCAAGTTGGATAGCAAACCTTACATCATTGACAATTCTTGATCTCTCGCATAACCAACTTGAAGGTGGCATTCCAGATGATATCTGCCAGCTTGAAGAACTGCAGTTTTTAGACCTCTCTGAAAATTGGTTAAATGGATCCATACCTTCATGCTCTAGTCTTTCGAAATTGAGATTCATCCACCTGCAAAAGAATCAAATCACAGGACGGATACCAAATACTCTATTCCAGAACTTGGAATTGATGACTATTGATTTAAGGCATAATCATCTTTCTGGCGGCATCCCATCTGAAATTCGAACCCTTTCAAAGCTTAGGAATCTCCTTTTAGGAGGTAATAATTTGAAAGGCCAAATTCCTTTGTACATTTGCCAACTGAAGAATTTAACCATTTTGGATCTTTCTCAAAATCATTTCTCTGGCAGAATACCTCATTGCCTTAATAACATATCTTTTGGAGGATGGTATTCTCCCGAGGATTCATTTTCCGGACTAGGTGAATCTGCTTTTAGTTATGTAAGCGCAACCCCTAACATGGTGGAATACTCTCCTGAGTTTTCCGGTGTGCAAGAAGAAGTGGAGTTCACCACAAAAAGTCGAATGAATACCTATGCAGGTAACATCCTAAATTACATGTCTGGACTTGATTTGTCATGCAATGAATTGACAGGGGATATTCCGCAAGAGATTGGGGATCTGATTGATATTCGAGCACTGAATTTATCCCATAATCACTTACAAGGATCCATTCCATCGAGACTTTCTAAGCTAAATCTTATAGAGAGTTTGGATCTTTCATACAACAACCTCACCGGGCAAATTCCCTTGGAACTCACAAATTTGAACTCCTTGTCCATCTTCAATGTGTCCTATAATAATTTGTCTGGAAAAACTCCGGATAAAAAGCAGTTTGCAACCTTTGATGAGAGCAACTACAGAGGTAATCCTAATCTTTGTGGACCACATATTGAAAGACATTGTGGAATCACAGCTACTCATGATCCAAGCTATGATGATATTGGTGGAGGAGATGTTGCCATTGATATAGGGGCATTCTTATGGAGTTTCTTCGTTTCATATACAATTGCATTGTTGACATTGGCTCTTACTCTTTATATCAATCCTCAATTTCGAAAAGCATGGTTTGATTTTGTGGATTTGTGGATTCTATCAAGATTCTACAATCAATACAAATCTAGTCGTTTCAAATAGAAATTTCGATATGTGTTTCTTGTTTTTGTAAGAGCAATGTTGTTTTGCATTGGATGACAATAAATCTTTCTGAAACCTTGTATTGCAGACAATAGAAATTGATTTCATATTCATTAGGCGTTTTTAATAGATTTATAGCAAGAAATGATTGTGATGCATTAGTAGTCAATTTCGTCTTTAGCAGTCGGATTAAGTGTATTTGCCCCTGAAACTGCAGCAGCAGGATTGGCTCTGAATTCAATTGAATATCTGGAATGGTTTTCTGAGTCAATATTTACAGTTTTAGTTAAAGAATGAAAGAATAATGCCTAGGTTCTTGAGAACTACAGTATATATTACATTTACAAGGCACTCAGACTATCCACATTAAAGTACTTTTCATTTACAGAGAAGTAGGAACTTCATCATGAATTCAAGAACATTATTATATCTTTGCATTTCCGAAAGCAATGAAAATGCAGCTTCCAGGTTTTTGTGTTCCACGCAAACCTGTTGGATTAAAAGATAATGTGAAGCTCAAATCACTGGCATTCACATTCATGAGACTAGTTTGTTTTGAAGTGAACTTACAGGCAAGTAGTTCCTGCAGTGACTTCAATCTAGCCTTTTAGTAAAAAATGGAAATAAGGAATAATGTTTACAAACGAATCGGTTTACCAAATTCTAAAAATATGTATAATCCAATTACGAAACTCTACTCCTAATCCATGTAAATTTGGAACGACAAATTTAAATCTATAAATACAGGTTTAGTTCCCTCCAATTCCTACATCTAAACAAGAAACAGAAAAAATAATTCTCTCTCAATCGAGACTTCCTCAAGAATGACCATGTGTATAGGATTTGGCACAAGGTTTGCTCCCTATGACAAGGCGGGCTACCCTGGAGGCCACGGCTACTGAGTGGATTATGCATGAGTATTCATTGTTAGATCGTGACGACTACGGTGTTCTGTAAGATCAAGAGGATTCTATCTCTCCCACCAAGGTCCATAAGAGATGAATTAGGCTGCTTTGGACATTTTTTGGGTCCGGACAAAACGTAAAATAAATGTAGAAGTAGACAAATATGTTATTAATATTTTTGTTGTCAAATAAAAATTTTCAATAATAAAATGATATAATTATAATCAGCTCCAAGTTTTGTTAAAAAAAATTATTATTGTCGCGTCCTCATTTATCCAGAAAACATTAAATAAATATTTTTAAAGATTTTGACATTTGAACAACATTTATAAATTTACAAAATCAAAGTGAAATTTTAAACAGTACAATTATTTTCTAAATATGCCTACTACTTAAATAGGGAGAGCTCTTCCTGCCTTATTGTGAGTAGTTGCAAATTTCATAGTATTTTTATGGTATATTTGATTTATTTTCATATTTTGAAAAATGAAATATTCTTATGTGTTTGGAATATTATGTATTTTTATGTGATATTTGATGCATTTTATAATTATATTTGTGGTAATATGTGTTAGTAATGATACGGCACATCACACAAACAATTCAGAGGCTTAGTGGAATTAATTGGAAGAAGAAGACCAAATACTATTGGCCATATTCCTACCAAGTCTTCTTGCCCCTTTTTCAAGTTAGAATTAAGGTACCACAATATGTCCAAGCCAACTTTCATTTTTTTTTCATAAAACTACAATTCAAGCTTTTTTTTTTTTTTTTCCGAAACAGTCTCGTGAGAGAGACCGGTGGGTTTAAAAACCCTATATTAGGAAGAAGAATCTACCAACTTACATGCACATTTCCTGTACTGTTTTGGCACACAAAAATTTCTACCAATTAGCTTCCTATTTTTACAATCTCAATCCTGGCACTGCATTTTGGTCTAGTCTAATCAGACCTTGAAGGGGTCTCGGGAGAGAGTCAAAAGAATAGTAAACATTTCGGAGGCCTAGAGAGGCATGTTTTGCTAGAAAGTCGGCGGGTGCATTTCCTTCTCTGCAGATTTGATCAAGCAGCAGCTTTGACCTATTCATCATTCTTGTAATATCCTTGAGAGCTTGGAAGTGTTTCCATGGAAAACATGATTCCCCCGTTTTGATGATGTTCACGACCTGGGAATTATCGCATAACAAAAGTCCGTCGGAGAGGGAGTTAGAGTTGCAGAATGAACAAGCTTCCTGCAAGGCTAGTAATTCACTATGGAAGGCGGAGTCGGCTTGTAGAGTGAAAGATTCTCCGTGAAGAAAGGTTCCTTCAGTGTTCCTTAGAATGAAACTCCCGCTGGCCTTTTCCGAGTGTTTGTAAGCACCGTCGGTATTGATGATCCACTTGGCACCTCTCAGCTGATTAATCCAAACGATTCCTCTTTCCAAGCCAACTTTCATACTATCATTTCATATTCCAATTTCTTCCTATAACGTTCAAACATCTATCCCTGCTATTTTTTGGAGGAATACAAAAACCAGATCAAAACAGAAGCAGAGGGACAAGCAAGTACATTAGATTCTTTCAATTAATTTTTTTTTAAAGCAAAAATGAATATTATAATTTCAACATTATTTATTTCTTTTTTTTTTGGGAAATTACAAATTGATCTATTTGAAAATATTTCCTTTCTACAAATTAAAAGAAATAGAAAGAAAGGTTGAAAGTATATATTTTGGAGTGATTAGTGGGAGACTGAGTAGAAAGATAAGAGTCAATCACTTATCATCAGACTTCCCAACTCTTCTTTCCCCATTTTTCAAGTTAGAATTAATCCCAGTTGCTTATTACTCTTCTTCCACAATTATACCAACATTCATACTATCATTTCATATTCCAATTTCTTTCTATAATTTCACTGTTTTATGCAAAAGCTGTCATGGCTTCCTTCTCCCATAACTTCCTCCTTGTTCGCTCCCTTGTTCTAATTGTGATATCAATTCTATTGCAGATGCATATTTGTTTTGGTTGTTTCTTAGAAGAAAAACAGGCTCTCTTGAACTTCAAAACTTCTTTAAACATTTTAAACGTAACACAATATGAACCTGATCCTCTCCTTCCCTCATGGAGTGATGAAACTCATCATATATATGGTGGTTATAATCATCCGCAATCTTCTTCTATTACTAATACTTCTGATTGTTGCAATTGGGAAAATGTCAAGTGCGATGATACAACAGGAAGAATTGTTGAACTCCACCTTGGGGATCTTCTAGATGTTCCTTATGATAAGAACTGGTTTCTAGATTTCAACACATTCCTCCCTTTGAAAAACCTGCAAGTTCTAGACTTGAAATATAATGGTTTCTATCTTAAAAGGACAGGTATGAATGCCATGCTTTGTGAATTTCTTGTATTCATTTAAATTGTACTTTGCTGTTTGTTCTCCCATAGTGATTGATGTTTATGTCTATTGTGACAAGTAATTTTAATTTGGAATCATCAAAAGAAAGAATGGTTGTTCAGGACATGCATGTTCTGTTTATGATGATCTTTGCTTCTTTTCAAACTGCGCAGGTTGTGAGCAATTGGTTAGTGTGAAAAACCTCCAATACTTGGACTTGGAACATAACAAATTCAACAGCAGCATATTCCAATGTATAGCAGCATTTCCTTCCCTTAAGTATTTGAGTCTTGCTGGGAATTTATTGGAGGGACCATTTCCTTATAAAGGTAACAAAATTCACCCATCCCATGAAAAACCTCTTATACATATAAAGTATAGCTAGCAATTCCAGTCACTTCCCTGATCTCTTGTTCCTGCAGAACTCAATCATTTGCAGCAACTGGAGTATCTTGACTTAAGTGAGAATTCTCTTTCAGGCTCCCTTCAAGGTATATTTTCTTGAACATGAGAAATATAAATAGCGGGTGCAGATTAATTGTAGTTTTCAATCGTATCAAATCTCATTCTTAATTAATTGGAGTGGTATGTTTTGAATTGTATAAATTATGTAAGTACTAAATGTATAAAGATACCAAGTTGAGATATAAACCTTTTTTTCTATTGCAGAATTGAAGTTGAAAAATCTGAAAACATTATCGTTAAGGAGTAATTCTTTTAATAAATACAAGTTCACTTTAATCGTTGAGCTAAATATATGTTAAAAGCAAGATTTTGATACATACAACATGCATAAAACATTGGAAAAAAATACACAATTGGTCCTATATAATGATCCTATCACACAATTGGTCTTACACGTTTGGAACTTGACAAATTTAATCCTAAACGTTTCAATTAAATGATTTTACACCAATTTAACGAATTTTACACTCTGTTACACATGATATGGTAGACACGTTGGTGTCACGTGGATGCCATTGTATAAATCTTAACGGCTGATGAGTCAGTCATTAAATCTTATTTAAAAAATGTTAAAATTACCAAATATGTAAATTTTAAAAACGTTTATGACCAAATTTGTTGAGTTCCAAATGTGTAGGACTAATTGTATAATAAAACCATTATATAGGACCAATTATGTATCTTACTAAAACATTGAGTAAAGAAAGGCAGGACTTTGATGATTTAATTGGCACACAGTTTTTATATGAATGCAAAATTCTCTTCTATGTTAGATGATGTAATTTTATTAACTACTGAACTTATAATTTATCATTGTTTTGGGACAGGAATTTGCAGTTTAAAAAATCTCGAAGAACTTAGTTTAAGTGACAATTCTTTTAATGGAAATATTCCTCTTTGTCTCAACAAATTGACATCACTTAAGGTATTTGACATCTCTACTAATAATTTTAGTGGAATCATACCTGAATTGGTGATCTCAAACCTGGTACATTTGGAATATCTCTCTTTGTCTGACAACTATTTTGAGGGTTCATTTTCGCTGGGTTCTTTGGCCAACCATTCGGAGCTTCAAGTATTGAGACTTTCACGTTTAGGCCATGGATTGGATCTCTATTATTATGAAGGCCTTCCTTTCCCACCTCCATTTCAGTTGAGAGTTTTTGAAATGTCCGAATGGAACTTGAGCAATATTAGTAAGACTGATCATCAGCAACTATTGGACATTCTTTACCATCAGAAAGAACTAAGGGTTCTTGATCTTTCTTCCAATGGTTTAGCTGGTAATATTCCATTTTGGCTGCTAGAAAACAACACAAGTTTAGAAATTTTTCAGTTATGGAATAATTCATTTACTGGTCAACTTATGATGAGTGCCACTGTGCAATGGAATCTGAGCCTATTTGACATCTCAAGCAATAAGGTTGAGGGTCAGATTCCCCAAAACTTTGGTTTACTCTTCCCAGCTCTATATGTATTGAATCTCTCAAGAAATTCATTTGAAGGAAACATACCTGGTTCCCTTGGCAACTTAACATCAGTACTCTCAATTGATTTGTCAAACAATAATTTTTCTGGAGAAGTGCCTGATCGAATTGGAACTGGGTGTGTCAAGTTGGAGCTCTTTCTACTATCAAATAATAGATTGGAAGGCAATTTCCCTTCAAGTTCAATGAACTTAACTGAGTTGCAAGTCCTTTACCTGGCTAATAATTTTATCTCTGGAAGTATTTCCGATGGCTTTTTGCATAGTTCTCAGCTTGAGTACTTAGACATATCCAACAATGAGTTGCAGGGAAACATTCCAAGTTCGATAGGAAACTTTTCAAGATTGATCACTCTTGATCTGTCACATAACCAACTGGAAGGTAGCATACCAGAGAATATCTGCCAACTAACTCCACTTGAGTTTTTAGACCTCTCTGAAAATAGGTTAAATGGGTCCATACCTTCATGCTCTAATCTTTCATTGTTGAAGTTCATCCACCTGCAAAAGAATCAAATCACAGGACGAATACCAAATACACTACTCCAAAATGTGGATTTGATGACTCTTGATTTAAGGTATAATCATCTTTCTGGCAACATCCCATCTGATATTCGAACCCTTTCAAATCTAAGGGTTCTCCTGCTTGGGGGTAATAATTTGGAAGGCCAAATTCCTTTGTACATATGCCAACTAAAGAAATTGGCAATTTTGGATCTTTCTCAAAATCATTTCTCTGGCGGAATACCTCATTGCCTTCATAACATATCTTTTGGAGGATGGTATTCTCCCGAGGATTCATTTTTTATCCACAATTATGGGTTTGCATATTCAGGCCCAATCCATTACCAGTTCAAAGAATCTTTTTACATATATGAGCCGGACGTGGTATTCTCGGCCGATTTGTCCGTTGTGCAAGAAGGGGTGGAATTCATCACAAAAAGTCGAATAAATACCTATGCAGGTAACATCCTAAATTACATGTCCGGACTTGATTTGTCATGCAATAAATTAACAGGGGAAATTCCACATGAGATTGGGGATCTTATTCATATTCGAGCACTGAATTTATCTCATAATCACTTACAAGGATCCATCCCATCAAGACTCTCCAGGTTAAACCTTGTAGAGAGTTTGGATCTTTCATACAACAACCTCACCAGCCAAATTCCCTTGGAACTCACAAATTTGAACTCCTTGTCCATTTTTAATGTGTCCTATAATAATTTGTCGGGAACAACTCCAGATAAAAATCAATTTGCAGACTTTGATGAAAGCAATTACAGAGGTAATCCTAATCTTTGTGGGCCAAATATTGAAAGACACTGTGAAATCACAACTGGTCATGATCCGGGCTATGATAATCATGATGATACTGGTGGTGAAGATGCTGATAGTGCCATTGATATGGTGGCATTCTTATGGAGTTTCTTTGTTTCATATACAATTGCATTGTTGACATTAGCTCTTACTCTTTATATTAATCCTCAATTTTGTAAAGTATGGTTTGATTTTATAGATATGTGGATTCTATCAAGAATCTATGATAGGTAAAAATCTTGTTCCAAGTAAAAATTCTAATAAAACTTATATTGGAGAGTTTATAACTCTTTACTTAAATTAAATGTGTGCTTGTTTCTTGCAAGAGCAAAGTTATTTTCTACTGCATAAAGCTTTCTCAAGCCATGTATTGCAGATAATTGGACTTGTCTAATTTATTGCCTTTTTTGTAATATATTTTCAGTAAAATTGGATACTGTTCTAAAAAACAAATTCATTCTATGCTTTCCCACCCAAAATAAAGGAATGATTCTTGTACATGTTGGTAATACTTGTTTGAGTTTCTCTAGCTCAAATATAAAAATTAGGTTGAATTACATTTACTCCCAGGGATTCGACTAGATTAGTTGGATTGTTTTTGGCTTCGTTGGACGATAGGATTTCTGTGTAATAGTTAGCAGTGCTTACAGCGTATTGCATTTAATAGTTAGTAGTGCAACGTATTAGTGATTGTAATATTTTCATGAGAGGCGAGTTGATTTAGTATAGAGTGGGGCTTGGGTAAGTTACGACACTACCCATTGTACATTTTTCATATTTTAAATATTAATAAAAAGGTAATCAATCCCACCGGTCCGTCTTGCCCGTTGCGACATGTGAGACTGTTTTCTAAAAAAAAATTATCAATTGCCTCCAAAATTTCTGACAATTATATTTACATCCCTTGATCGAAGTCAAACATCCAAAAATGTAAATAAATGAAAAAATTTAATGATTTTTAGTCAAAATAATGTTATAAAATAATGTTAATTTCATTTTTAACATAATAACAATGCTTGTGTTAACATTTTTGCTCACTTTTTCTATCATCTAAGGGGTTGGTTGTTATTGGATAGTCAACGAAGGTATACATAATTTTCACAACAACTGATTGAGTATCGATAGTTTGACAAACAACGGGAAATGTAAATGTAATTCACCCTAAAAATTAAGGATGTACCTTTTGTAAAATTTATTAAATTATGACATGTTTGCGATAAGATTTCATAATTATTATTTCAAAAAAAAAGTAATAATTGTTATTAAAATATATTTTAATATATTTTTAATATTTTATATAATACAATTAAATTTACTAAGGTAAACTTTAATTATGAAACAGTTAAATCATTTTAATAACAATATTAATTATGTCAACAATATTGTTAATAATAGGCTTAAATGCAGTTTTGGTCTCCCATATAATAAGAATAATTACACTTTTGGTCCCTTTTATGTTTTGAGTGGCAATATTAGTTTCATTTTTTTTTTTTTAGAAGATTTAGTCTTTTTTTTTTACGAAAAAGTTTAGAAGATAACAGATTAACTAATTTGATCACTAGTTAAATATATTTTTTTTCAAAATGATTTGTATCATTATATTTTCAACCAATTTTATGCTCCGAATCATCGTGAATTCAACGTTAATCGCTGTTGATGAACCTATTTCGGTTCCCCAAGCGTTGGCACTCTCCTCAATTTCTGAGTCCTCAGCAGCAGCTTGACTTTATGCTATACCGTATCCATTGTTTGATCTTGAGCAACAGCTCTCTCCAATGTTGGCCAAGCAAAATAGTAGTAGTGAACATTCTTTGGCTGCAATGGCACCCTCCCCTGATGGGTAGCCGTGATAATGATTTTGCACCAGTTATTATTAGTACTACTCTGATTGCACCAGATACTTCTGCAGCTGATCGGAGTGCTTCGCTAGCTTTGAGTCGAACGGGCCAACGTATGGGGGGAAAGAAGAGTAGATATCTTGGGGTGATGATGGAGCCACCAGGCATGGGAGTCGATCTCTCAGAGTCCTCCACCCACTCCATAACATAACTTTTGGTTTCATTTTCCCAATTCCCAAATACTTGAATTTCTTAATAAATTCATTTGAAGGAAGCATAGCTTAAGATCCAGTAATGATACGTCACATCACACAAACAATTCACAGGCTTGGTGGAATTAATTGGAAGAAGAAGACCAAATACTATTCATATTCCTACCAAGTCTTCTTGCCCCTTTTTCAAGTTAGAATTAAGGTACCATAATATGTCCACCCAATTTTCATACTATCATTTCATATTCCAATTTCTTCCTATAACGTTTAACATTTATCCGTGCTATTATGTGGAGGAATACAAAAACAGACCAAAAGAGATGCAGAGGGACAAGCAAGTACATTAGATTCTTTCACTTAATTTTTTTTTTTTTTAAAGCAAAAATGAATATTATAATTTCAACATTATTTATTTCATTTTTTTTGGGAAATTACAAATTGATCAATTTGAAAATATTTCCTTTCTACAAATTAAAAGAAATAGAAAGAAAGGTACAAAGTATATATTTTAAAATTTGGAGTGATTAGTGGGAGACTGAGTAGAAAGATAGAGTCAATCACTAATAATCAGACTTCCCAAGTCTTCTTTCCCCATTTTTCAAGTTAGAATTAACCCCACTTGCTTATTACTCTTTTTCCACAATATATGGCACACTTGCATTTTCTGGGTTCTATTTATACTACCATTTTCCTATTCTAATTTTTCTGTATAAATTCATAGTTTTATGCAAAAGCAGCCATGGCTGCCTACTCCCGTAACTCCCTTCTTATTCGACTTCCGGCTTTGATTGTGATATCTATTATACTGCAGATACAGATATGTTGGTGTTGTTTCTTAGAAGAAAAACATGCTCTTTTAAATTTCAAAACTTCTTTAAACGCGTCGTCGGACGATGCTTATCTTCTCCTTCCCTCATGGACCAATGATCATCCTCAAGAGTATTCTTCTAAGAGTAATACTTCGAACTGTTGCCATTGGGAAAGGGTCAAGTGCAATGATACAACCGGAAGAATTGTTAAACTCCACCTTGGGGATCTTCGACAAGTTTTTTACAAGAACAATAATTATCAGAACTTGTTTCTAGATTTCAACACATTCCTCCCTCTGAAGAACCTGCAAGTTCTAAACTTGAGTTTAAATTTTTTTGAAGCTAAAATTATAGGTACGAATGCCATGCTTTGTGAATTTCTTGAATTAATTTAAATTGTACTCTGCATTTTGTTCTCCCTCACTGCTCAATGTTCACTTAATTTTAATTTGGAATCATCAAAAGAAAGAAAAGGTTGTTCAGGACATGCATGTTTTGTTTATGATAATCTTTGCTTCTTTTTAAATTGGGCAGGTTGTGAGCAATTGGCTAGTATGAAAAACCTCCAATTCTTGGACTTGGAATATAACTTTTTCAACAGCAGCATATTCCAATGTATAGCAGCATTTCCTTCCCTTAAGTATTTGAGTCTTGCTTCGAATGAATTGGAGGGACCATTTCCTTATAAAGGTAATAAAATGAAGCCATCCCATGAAAAACCTCTTATACATATAAAGTATAGCTAGCAATTCCAGTCACTTCCCTGATCTCTTGTTCCTACAGAAATTAATCAGTTGCAGCACTTGGAGCATCTTGACTTGAGTGCTAATGATCTTTGGGGCTCCCTTCCTTTCGAAGGTATATTTTAATTCTTGAACAAGAGTAATATAAATACATGGTGACAGATTAATTGTAGCGTTCAGTTATATCAAATCTCGTTCTTAATTAATTAGAGTGATATATTTTCAATATTATAATATGAATGTATATGAGTACTAAATAGATAAACATATTTTGTTGAACTATATATAAATATCGTTAAAAGGTATATTTTACAATTGACACAAATTTCTTATTCTAAATAGAATATGTGAGATTTATTTTTGAAAGATTCAGTTTCCTACTATACTATCTACATGACTAGACTTACTCAAGGTACCTATTTCGGTAATTTATATGGTGGTCCTATAGGACCACCATGAATTTTACTCCTACCCCGCTACAGTAGCGCGCTACAGTTCCGCGCGCGCTACAGTAACGCACTACAGTCCTTCATTTCTTTTGTTATTTTTGGCTATTATGATACATATTATGGACGTTTTTGTTGTATGATATGATTTCTTTTATATTTTTGATCTGATATCTAAATTCTGTTGATCTGATGTCTGCTATTTTGTGATCTGATGTCTATATAATCATGATTTGATCTACCTTGTTAAGTATATTTTAGTTCTACTGTATGATTTCTTTTATATTTTTGATCTGATATCTATAGTCTGTTGATCTGATGTCTTGTATTCTCTGATCTGATGTCTATATAATCATGATTTGATCTACCTTGTTAAGTATATTTTAGTTCTACTGTATGATTTCTTTTATATTTTTGATCTGATATCTATAGTCTGTTGATCTGATGTTAAGTATGAGTTGATCTGATGTCTATATAATCCTGATCTGATCTCCTTTGTTAAGTATGTTTTAGTTCTGCTGTGTTAAGTATGTTTTAGTTCTGCTGTGTGATTTCTTTTAAAATCTTGATCTGATGTCTATAGTCTGTTGATCCGATGTCAATTATGAGTTGATCTGATGTCTATATAATCCTGATCTGATCTCCTTTGTTAAGTATGTTTTAGTTCTGCTGTGTGATTTCTTTTAAAATCTTGATCTGATGTCTATAGTCTGTTGATCTGATGTCAAATATACGCTGATCTGATGTCTATAGTCTGTTGATCTGATCTCCCTTTTTAAGTATGTTTTAGTTCTACTGTATTCTTTTAAAATCTTGATCTGATGTCTATAGTCTGTTGATCTGATGTCAAGTATGAGTTGATCTGATGTCTATATAATCCTGATCTGATCTCATTTGTTAAGTATGTTTTAGTTCTGCTGTGTTAAGTATGTTTTAGTTCTGCTGTGTGATTTCTTTTAAAATCTTGATCTGATGTCTATAGTCTGTTGATCTGATGTCAAGTATGAGTTGATCTGATGTCTATATAATCCTGATCTGATCTCCTTTGTTAAGTATGTTTTAGTTCTGCTATGTGATTTCTTTTAAAATCTTGATCTGATGTCTATAGTCTGTTGATCTGATGTCAAGTATACGCTGATCTGATGTCTATAGTCTGTTGATCTGATCTCCCTTTTTAAGTATGTTTTAGTTCTACTGTATGATTTCTTTTATATTCTTGATCTGATATCTATAGTCTGTTGATCTGATGTCAAGTATTCGCTGATCTGATGTCTATATAATCCTGATCTGATCTCTCTTGTTAATTATATTTTAGTTCTACTGTATGATTTCTTTTATATTCTTGATCTGATATCTATAGTCTGTTGATCTGATCTCTAGTATTCTCTCATCTGATGTCTATATAATCCTGATCTGATTTCCCTTGTTAAAAAAAGTATTTTTTTTAAAAAAAAGAATTTTTTTAAAAAAAGGTTTTTTTTTTTTTTAAAGTTTGTGCGTCAAAAAAAAAAAAAAAAAAAAACTGTAGCGCGTTACTGTAGCGCGAAACTATAGCGCGCGCTACTGTAGCGAGCTACAGTAAGTAGGAGTAAAATTCATCCTACTCCTATAGTACCACCTTAAACGGACTCACCTATTTCAGCCAATTGTTTTTATGAAATTCATTACATTTCTTATAATAAAATTTCACTAAAATTTGGACAACTATTCTGAAAATCAAAGTATTTTTTTTTTATTCGAATCCCCAACCTGACAATTATAAACCCCTACCTTATCACTTCCCAAACCCTCCCATCCTCTGAAAATCAAAGCAATTCCACTACAGGTGTGTTTGCAGTAATTGATACACTAGTTTTGAGGTACAGTGTAAATTTTATAAAATAAATTATTGTTTATGTAGAAAAATACTTTTATGTTACAATTAAAATGTCATATAATATAGTAAGAAAAAAACCTCAAACTGAGTGGCCTTAGTTGGCCAATTTTTTTAAAAATAATTTGATGTATTTAAAATCAACTTTGCCATCTAGAAGTGAAGTTAAATTTTACTAACCATGGATGGAATTAATAAACTATTTTAATGAATTTGAGTATAAGAGAGATAATAAAATTCATATTAAAATTAAGAAAAAAAAAGTATGGTACAATTTTTTACCAAACAATTTTCTTTTGCACATGTAAAACAAAACAAAGAAAGTATGGTACCTAAAAATTAATTAATAGCAATTATTTATCTCGTAATTTAGATTAATTTATTACTTTACCCATATTATATCACACACTCAATTTTTTCTTCCTTTAATGATTATAGATTCTTATGCATAAGTTTAAAAGAAAATTTTGATACAACATAAGAATTGGAAAAAGTAATTTACGTTTTGTAACTTTAACTTTTTCTTCAAAAGTGTGTTAATTATTGTTTTTTTTTTTTTTTGATACAAAGAAGAGACAAATTTACCTAACATAATATTGTGTTAATTATTATTTGATGACACTAATTTTATTTATTTTCATTTTTAGACTAGGGAAATTAAGTGAATCATGCATACGAAATTAGATTTAGAGCTTTTGAAAATTTAATATTTATCAATTTGATTAAAATAGTACCCCTACCACCACCACCACGACGTAAGTCTTTGCTTATTGAATGGTATTAATTGTTAGGGTCCATTTGATGTGATGATCGGCCCATGGGAGACTTACTGTTCATTTGAAAAGATTGCGTTTGTTTACAAATTAAAATTCAAAAAAATTATATCCAATTACTTTCCATTTCTTCTAAATTTATTTTCATAATCACAAAATACCTGTAATTCAATAGTTGACACCCAGTTTAAAATCAATAAATCTTGACTTCGAGTCATTTCACATATGATATTTTCAAAATTTGATGAAATTCTTTTATATATTATTTTAAACTTTCAATACAATTTTTTTTTACTTCTAAATTATCGATAATTAGTAATGTAATTTTAATGGAAAAAATAGATATTTTTCAAGGAAAAATTGATAAAAGAAAAAGAAAATCAATATTATATTTATATTTTAAAATAAAGAATAATTAATTTCTAATGTATTTGAAAATTTTTAAAATACATGAAAGAAAAGTAGAAAGTAGATATTTTGGAGTGATGAGAGGGCATATGGGAGACTGACAGGCACATTCCAATGTATAGGAGGAGGTCGTGGCTAATATTTATGTCTATTGTTGCAATTAATTATAATTTGGAATCATCAAAAGAAAGACAGGTTGTTCAGGACATGCATGTCTATTGTTTCTGATAATCTTTGCTTCTTTTTAAATTGGGCAGGTTGTGAGCAATTGGCTACTATGAAAAACCTCCAATTCTTGGACTTGGAATCTAACTATTTCAACAGCAGCATATTCCAATGTATAGCAGCATTTCCTTCCCTTAAGTATTTGAGTCTTGCTTCGAATGAATTGGAGGGACCATTTCCTTATAAAGGTAATAAAATTCACCCATCCCATGAAAAACCTCTTATACATATAAAGTAAGCAATTTTCTCACTTCCCTGATCTCTTCTTCCTGCAGAACTCAATCATTTGCAGCAACTGGAGTATCTTGACTTAAGTTATAATTTTCTTTACGGGTCCATTTCTTTTAAAGGTATATTTTCTTTAACATGAGGAATATATATAACCAGTGCAGATTAATTGTAATCTTTAATCGTATCAAATCTCGTTCTTAATTAATTGAAGTGATATATTTTCAATTGTATAAATTATGGAAGTACTAAATGTATAAAGATACCGAGTTGAAAGATATAAATAATTTTTTTTGTTGCAGAATTGAAGTTGAAAAATCTAAAAACCTTATCACTGAGGCGTAATTCTTTTAACGATTCCTCCAACCTTAAAGGTAAGAACTTATTAAATACAAGTTCACTAGTAATAGTTGAGTTAAGTATATGTTGAAAGCAAGATTTTGATACATATAAAATGCATAAACCATTGAGTATATATGGCTAAGTGTAGCCAAGCTACCAGAGTAAAGCAGGGCAGGACTTTGATGATTTAATGGGCAACAATTTTTATATGAATGCCAAATTCTCTTCTATCTTAGCTAATCTAATTTCATCAACTACCAAAATTATAATTCATGATTGTGTTTTTGGACAGGAATTTGCAGTTCAGAAAAGCTCGAAAAACTTGATTTAAGTGATAATTCTATTAGAGGAAATATTCCTCTTTGTTTCAGCAAATTGGCATCACTTAAGGTATTTGACATTTCAAGGAATAATTTTAGTGGAATTATACCTGGACTCGTGATCTCAAACATGGTACATCTTGAATACCTCTATTTTTCTGACAACCATTTTGAGGGTTCATTTTCGCTCAATTCTTTTGCCAACCATTCGGAGCTTCGAGAATTGAGTCTTTCACGTGTAGGCCTTGATTTTGAAGGCCTCCCTTTCCCACTTCCATTTCAGTTGAGACTTCTTCAATTGATCGAGTGCAACTTGAGCAATATTAGTAAAACTGATCATCATCAACTTCTGGACATTCTTTACCATCAGAAAGAACTAAGGGTTCTTGATCTTTCTTCCAGTGGTTTTTCTGGTAATATCCCACTTTGGCTGTTAGAAAACAACACAAGGTTAGAAATTCTTCGTTTAAGGAATAATTCATTTAGTGGTCAATTGATGGTGAGTTCCACTGTGAAATGGAATCTAACCCAATTTGACATCTCAAACAATAAGGTTGTGGGTCAGATTCCCCAAAACTTTGGTTTACTCTTTCCAAATCTAGCTGAATTGAATCTGTCAAGAAATTCATTTGAAGGAACCGTACCTGAATCCCTTGGCAACTTAACAACAACATACTCAATTGATTTGTCTGACAACAATTTTTCAGGAGAAGTGCCTGATCAAATTGGAATTGGATGTGTTTCTTTGGTCTTCTTTTTACTATCGAATAATCGCTTGGAAGGCAATTTCCCTTCAAATTCAATGAACTTAACTCAGCTGGAGGTTCTTTGCCAAAGTAATAATAATTTTTTCGGACGCATTTTGCCGGGCTTATCTCGCAATCATCATCTTCGATTCTTAGACATATCTAACAATGAGTTTCAGGGCAACATTCCAAGTTGGATGGCAAACCTTACATCATTGACAATTCTTGATCTCTCGCATAACCAACTTGAAGGTGGCATTCCAGATGATATCTGCCAGCTTAAAGAACTGCAGTTTTTAGACCTCTCTGAAAATTGGTTAAATGGATCCATACCTTCATGCTCTAGTCTTTCGGAATTGAGATTCATCCACCTGCAAAAGAATCAAATCACAGGACGGATACCAAATACTCTATTCCAGAACTTGGAATTGATGACTATTGATTTAAGGCATAATCACCTTTCTGGCGGCATCCCATCTGATATTCGAACCCTTTCAAAGCTTAGGAATCTCCTTTTAGGAGGTAATAATTTGAAAGGCCAAATTCCTTTGTACATTTGCCAACTGAAGAATCTAACCATTTTGGATCTTTCTCAAAATCATTTCTCTGGCAGAATACCTCAATGTCTTAATAACATATCTTTTGGAGGATGGTATTCTCCCGAGGATTCATTTTTTATCGACAGTTATGTGTATGAACATTCAGTCCCAACCCATTACCAGTTCAAAAGTTATTTGATCATATATGAGCCGGTCATGTTCTCGGCCGATTTTTCCGTTCAAGAAGAAGTGGAGTTCACCACAAAAAGTCGAATGAATACCTATGCAGGTAACATCCTAAATTACATGTCTGGACTTGATTTGTCATGCAATGAATTAACAGGGGATATTCCGCAAGAGATTGGGGATCTGATTGATATTCGAGCACTGAATTTATCCCATAATCACTTACAAGGATCCATTCCATCGAGACTTTCTAAGTTAAATCTTATAGAGAGTTTGGATCTTTCATACAACAACCTCACCGGGCAAATTCCCTTGGAACTCGCAAATTTGAACTCCTTGTCCATCTTCAATGTGTCCTATAATAATTTGTCTGGAAAAACTCCGGATAAAAAGCAGTTTGGAACCTTTGATGAGAGCAACTACAGAGGTAATCCTAATCTTTGTGGACCACATATTGAAAGACATTGTGAAATCACAGCTACTCATGATCCAAGCTATGATGATATTGGTGGTGGAGATGTTGCCATTGATATAGGGGCATTCTTATGGAGTTTCTTTGTTTCGTATACAATTGCATTGTTGACATTGGCTCTTACTCTTTATATCAATCCTCAATTTCGAAAAGCATGGTTTGATTTTGTAGATTTGTGGGTTCTATCAAGATTCTACAATCAATACAAATCTAGTCGTTTCAAATAGAAATTTTGAAATGTGTTTCTTGTTTTTGTAAGAGCAATGTTGTTTTGCATTGGATGACAATAAATCTTTCTGAAACCATGTATTGCAGACAATTGAAATTGATTTCATATTCATTAGGCATTTGTAATAGATTTATAGCAAGAAATGATTGTGATGCATTAGTAGTCAATTTCGTCTTTAGTAGTCGGATTAAGTGTATCTGCCCCTGAAACTGCAGCAGCAGGATTGGCTCGGAATTCAATTGAATATCTGGAATGGTTTTCTGAGTCAATATTTACAGTTCTAGTTAAAGAATGAAAGAATAATGCCTAGGTTCTTGAGAACTACAGTATATATTACATTTACAAGGCACTCAGACTATTCACATTAAAGTACTTTTCATTTACAGAGAAGTAGGAACTTCATCATGAATTCAAGAACATTATTATATCTTTGCATTTCCGAAAGCAATGAAAATGCAGCTTCCAGGTTTTAGTGTTCCACGCAGACCTGTTGGATTAAAAGATAATGTGAAGCTCAAATCACTGGCATTCACATTCATGAGACTAGTTTGTTTTGAAGTGAACTTACAGGCTAGTAGTTCCTGCAGTGACTTCAATCTAGCCTTTTAGTAAAAATGGATACAAGGAATAATGTTTACAATCGAATCGGTTTACCAATTTCTAAAAATATGTAAAATTCGGAACGACAAATTTAAATCTATAAATACAGCTTTAGTTTCCTCCAATTCGTAAGTCTAAATAAGAAGGACAAATATATTGTTAATATTTTTGTTGTGAAATAAAAATTTATTAATAAGTTAAATAATAAAATGATATAATTCTAATCAATTCAAAATTTTATTAAAAAAAATTGTTATTGTCTCGCACTCATTTATTCAAGAAAAAATTAAATAAATATTTTTAAAAATTTTGACATTTGAATAACATTTATAAATTTACAAAATCAAACTGAAATTTTACACATTACAATTATTTTCTAAATATACCTACTACTTAAATAGGGAGAGGTCTTCCTGCATATAGTGAGTAGTTGGAAATTTTATAGTATTTTTATGTTATATTTGATGTATTTTCATATTTTGAAAAATGACATATTTTTATGTATGTGGAATATTGTGTATTTTTATGTAATATTTGATGTATTTTATAAATATATTTGAGGTAATATGTGTTAGTAATGATACGGCACATCACACAAACAATTCAGAGGCTTGGTGGAATTAATTGGAAGAAGAAGACCAAATACTATTGGCCATATTCCTACCAAGTCTATATTATTGTCCAAGTCTTCTTGGCCCTTTTTTCAAGTTAGAATGAAGGTACCACAATATGTCCAAGCCAACTTTCATACTATCATTTCATATTCCAATTTCTTCCTATAACGTTCAAACATTGCTATTTTGTGGAGGAATACAAAAACCAGACCAAAACAGAAGCAGAGGGACAACCAAGTACATTAGATTCTTTCACTTAATTTTTTTTCTTAAAGCAAAAATGAATATTATAATTTGAACATTATTTTTTTCATTTTTTTTGGGAAATTACAAATTGATCAATTTGAAAATATTTCCTTTCTACAAATTAAAAGAAATAGAAAGAAAGGTTGAAAGTTGTAGAAATTTTGGAGTGATTAGTGGGAGACTGAGTAGAAATATAGAGTCAATCACTTATCATCAGACTTCCCAAGTCTTCTTTCCCAATTTTTCAAAGTTAGAATTAACCCCAGTTGCTTATTACTCTTCTTTTTCGGTTGTACTCTCGTTCGAATTAAATACTTTTCTAAATGAATTTATTTTAAAAAGTTCTTTTTTTAGTCTTTTTATAAATAAAAAATTTCGACAAATCATCTTTCTTTTGCAATTGTTTTCCACAATAAATATATATATATATATGTATCAAGATTCATACTATCATTTCATATTCCAATTTCTTTCTATAATTTCACTGTTTTATGCAAAAGCTGCCATGGCGGCCAACTCCCATACCTTCCCCCTTGTTCGATTCATTGTTCTAATTGTGATATCAATTATACTACAGATATCGATTTGTTCTGGTTGTTTTTTAGAAGAAAAACAGGCTCTCTTGAACTTCAAAACTTCCTTAAATCTGACACGATATGAAGCTCATCTGGTCCTTCCCTCATGGAGAGAGGATACTCATACTTCTGATTGTTGCAATTGGGAAAATGTCAATTGCAGTAATACGACGGGAAGAATTGTTGAACTCCACCTTGGAGATCTTAGATCTGTCTTTTACGATTATAATATTAAAGATGATCAAAACTGGTTTCTAAATTTCAACACATTTCTCCCTTTGAAGAACCTGCAAGTTCTAGACTTGAGTTATAATAGATTTTATCCTAAAAGTACAGGTACGAATGCCATGCTTTGTGAATTTCTTGTATTCGTTTAAATTGTACTCTGCATTTTGTTCTCCCATAGTGATCAATGTTTATGTCCCTTGTCCCAAGTAACTTTAATTTGGAATAATCGAAAGAAAGAATGGTTGTTCTCGACATGTATGTTATGTTTATGATGATCTTTTGCTTCTTTTCAAATTGCGCAGGTTGTGAGCAATTCGTTAGTCTGAAAAATCTCCAATTCTTGGACTTGGAATTCAACTATTTCAACACCAGCATATTCCAATGTATAGCGTTTCCTTCCCTTAAGAATTTGACTCTTGCTCGGAATAATATGTCGATGGAACCATTTTCTTTTAAAGGTAATAAAATAAAACCATCCCATGAAAACCTTCTATACATATAAAGTATAGTTAGCAGTTTTGTCACATTCCTTACCTCTTTCTTGTTCCTGCAGAACTTATTCATTTGCAGCAACTGGAGTATCTTGATTTAAGTGGAAATGGTCTTACGGCTTGCATTTCTTTGAGAGGTATATTTTCTTCAACATGAATAATATAAATAGTCACTGCACATTAATTGTGGTTTTCAATCATATTAAATCTCGTCCTTAATTAATTGAAGTGATATATGTTCAATAGTATAAATGTATATGAGTATTAAATAGATAAAGACATTTAGATGAATGATATATAAATCTCGTTTAAATATATATTTTACCATCATACAACTATCGTATTCTAAGTAGAATATGTGAGATTTATTTTTGCAAGATTCATGTCTTCTACATGACTAGACTTACTCAAGGTATATATTTTAGCCAATTGTTTTTTTGTGAAATTCATTACATCTTTTGTAATAAAATTTCAGTCAAATTTGGACTACTATTAAATCAAAGGGATTCCACTACAGATGTGTTTGTAGTGATTTGATACACTACTTTTGGGGCACAGTGTAAATTTTATAAAATAAATTATTGATTTTGTAGAAAAATATTTTTTATGTTGCAATTAAAATGTTATATAATATAGTAAGAAAAAAAACTCAAACTGAGTGCAGAGTTCATGAATTCAGACGTTGAGGAATTGAAGTAGCATGGAATAGGAAATGGATTTAAAACTTTAAATTTTATGTCCCCTTAGTTGGCCATTTTTTTTTTAAAAATAATTTAAGGTATTTAAAATCAACATTGCCTTCTACTTTTTCTGAAGCAAAGTTAAATTTTACTAACCACGGATGGAAGTAATAAAATATTTTATTGAATTTGAGTATAAGAGATAGAATAAAAATCATATTAAGATTAAGAAAAAAAAAAAAGGAAGTATGGTACAATTTTTTTACCAAACGATTTTCGTTTGCACATGTAAAACTGAACAAAGAAAGTATGGTACCTTTTTCTTTTGTATTTTTTTTGCATGAAATTAAGACATTTCATTTCTCAAAATATAACAAAAGTCCGGAGCAAGCATATGCCCCCTACAGGACCCCTACCCTTTTAGACCATCTCCAACCAACCCCCAAAATGGGAGGGGTGGACTATTTTAGGGGTTTGGGGGCTCCAATGTTCAACCTTTCATTTTGGAACGTTGTACTATATTATTATTATATAGTTTTATTATTATTATTATTATTATTATTAAGTTTTAAATATTATATTATTATATAATATTATTTATATAATTATTTTCTTATTTTAAAAATTTATAATTAATCATTTTTTAATTAAATATAATATTTAATAAAATAATTCTAATTTTTTTTAAAAAAATATTTAAAGTTTATTTATTTAATTATTAATTAATTAATAAAATTATTATAAAATGTAAAGAAAAAATTTAAAAAAATGATAATATTAAACACACATACAAAATACGTTAAAAATAGATAAATTACTTAAATGCAATAAAAATTACACATAAATATATATTGTTAAAAATTATTCCATATGTGAATGAAAAAAGAGAATTAAATATTTTATGATAAAAATATAATTTGTTAAAATGATATTGAATGATTTTGTAAATTTATTATATAAAAAAATTATAAAAAAAAAAGATAAAATGCCCAAAATGGACAATATGAATTAGAGTTGTAAGTATTATAACAATTCTTCTAAAACCATTTTGAACGTTTCATACCCTTATTTTAGAGGATATGGGTTGGAGATGGTCTTAAAACACCCATCACCACCCTTCTATACCAAAAACCAATAATCCGAACAGGACCCATATGTAAAAGTGTTGCTTAATAAAGAAATCGACAATCAAAGGCTCCGAACCGCTTCCTCATCTAAAAGAAGAGAGCCTAGCTTCTCTGTATAGATAGATAATTGACAAATTACGGGTGCTAATAATGTCAGAGATTTCTAAGAAAGTAAGGTACCCAAACATTAATAGTAATTTATATTAATTTATTGCTTTGCCCATATTAAATCACAAATTCAATTTTCTCTTCTTTTAATGATTATAGATTCTTATGGATAAGTTTAAAAAAACATTTTGATACAACGTCAGAATTCCAAAAAGTAATTTACATTTTGGAAGTTTATTTTTTTTTTTCAAAAAGTGCTTTAATTATGGAGTCATGACACTAATTTTATTTATTTTTATCTTTTAGACTAGGGAAATTAAGTGAATCATGCATATAAAATTAGATTTAGAGCTTTCCAAAATTCACGAATTTGACTAAAATACTATCCCTACCAAGTAAGTTTTTGCTTATCGAATGGTATGAATTGTTAGGGTCCATTTGATATGATGATCGGCACATCACATAATTATATAAAATTTAATTTAATGTATGAGGTCTGAAATTTGAATTTTTAATTAAATAATAACTGAAAATAAAAATAAATAGTGTATATGTTTGAATATGAATGAATAGAGTTTAAATGTTTGATAATACTATATGTCTATAGAGTCTGAATAGAACTTTTTCTTACTATTTTGTCTATTCATACAAAAAGTATATATATTTGTTTTTTAACAATTGTATTAATTTAATTATGGCCAAAATGCAATTTTGGTCCCTTATAATAGAGATAATTCTACTTTTGGTTCCTTTTAATTTTACGGGAACACTTTTAGTCCCATAACTTTTTTTTATTAGGAGTTTTGGTCATTTTTTACAAAAAAAGTTTAAAAGATAACGGATTAACACATTTAATCGCTAGTCAAACATAATTTTTCTTCAAAATGATTTGTACCATGATGTTTTCAATCTATTTTATGACTCGGTTCCTTATGAATGTTCAACCCATTTATTTCGACTCACAATCCAAAATGACGGCAAAAACCCTAAATGGGTTGAACATTCATGAGGATTCAGATCATAAAATTTGTTAAAAACTTCATGATACAAACCAATAAAAAATAATTACTGCAACTAAAATATTACTATTAAAAAATTGCAGCTACAGGGCTTCCGTTCTAAAATCCATATGCTATATATACCGTACCTCTCTCCTCCTCCCAAATTTACAATAGTAATTACTGCATTTCTGTGTTCCAGTTAGAGGAATGATTTACGCCAAATTTGGAGAAAATGCAATTCTAGCGTTGTAGTTGCTCTGACAACCAAAGTCCACCAGTTGGTATATCCTACTCCTAGGAGTAAAAGTACACTTCTACTCCTAGCAAAAAAAAAAAAAAAAAAGGCAAAAAATGAGGCCCACTTCAACTAGCACCACGTCTGAACTTATGTAGTTCACAACCCTCAGTTTACATAAGTTGTTCACAACCCTCAGTTTACATAAGTAGTTCAGTACCCTCAGTTTACATAAGTAGTTCAGTACCCTCAGTTTACATAAGTAGTTCAGAACCCTCAGTTTACATAAGTAGTTCAGAACCCTCAGTTTACATAAGTAGTTTAGAACCCTCAGTTTACTTAAGTAGTTCAGAACCCTCAGTTTACATAAGTAGTTCAGAACCCTCAGTTTACATAAGTAGTTCAGAACTCTCAGTTTACATAAGTAGTTCAGTACCCTCAGTTTACATAAATAGTTCAGAACCCTCAGTTTACATAAGTAGTTCAGTACCCTCAGTTTACATAAGTAGTTCAGTACCTTCAATTTACATAAGTAGTTCAGAACCCTCAGTTTACATAAGTAGTTCAGAACCCTCAGTTTACTTAAGTAGTTCAGAACCCTCAGTTTACATAAGTAGTTCAGAACCCTCAGTTTACATAAGTAGTTCAGTACCCTCAGTTTACTTAAGTAGTTCAGAACCCTCAGTACTTAAGAATATGGAAGAAGAAAAAAAAAACTCAAAAAATTTCTGGAATGGAGAACTTCTGCTACGTACTACTGTTTGCTACTACTGCTGGTGTTTATTTTTCGACTTTTAGAGGAAAAGTAAAACAAATCCTTTTTGCTGGATGTGGACTTTCAACTTCGTCATCGCCGCCGCTGCCAATCCAGAATTCTGGCAAGGCTGGCAAGTTCAAGTCAAAGTCCCTATGGCTATGGGTGTTTGTAGACCCAACTCCTTCAGAGGAAGTAACTCCGCTGTTTCCGCCGTGTCCCCGCCAATAGTGCCTTCGTAGTGGCACCGTTTGTGACCGCCCAAAGCCTGTCCAGTAGGGAAGCACTTGTGACAGATAGAGCACTCGTGCTTCCTCCCACTTCCGACGCCACTAGAACTAGTGGTAGCCGCGGTGGTAGTCGAAGTTGAAGGCTGGTCGTCGCTTGCACCACCACCGTTGTTGCCGGCGGAGCCAGCGTTGAGTTTCCTATGACTAGCCTTGTGTCCACCCAAGGCTTGGTAAAATCTGAACGCCTTGTCACAAACCGAACACTTGTACAAAAGCTTGGGAACAGCAACATCCGCTGACGAAGTCGGCGGCTTGGAAGAAGACGCAGTCGGCACGCTGTTGACGCTGTTGACGCTGTCGCCGCTGAGAGCCAACATGACTAGACATAGAGCCAACCTGTACTCCACGGAAACGGCGATGACGTTGGCCGCGGCTACGACGGAGCTTACGTAGTTAGTGTAGACAGAGAGAGAGATAAGGGGGGGGGGGGGGAGGGGAAGAGAGAGAGAGAGAGAAAGGGGAGTGTGTGAGTGTGTGTGTTGGAAAGTTGGGGAAGGGGGTACTGGGTAGTAGTAAACCGGCCGGTTTACTACTAGGAGTATAATATAATTTGCGAAAGTCCACCGCCCCCTCATCCAATAGCGGGAAGCGGTGTAATTAAATTTAACTTTTAATGAATATAGTAAATCTTCTAAAACTACATACCGACTTATGGGACGGCTGTTACAAAATTTTACTTTTCATTTCAAAAATAGTCATTTCGTTAGAATGGACCGTTAATTGGTTAACGAATCAATTTTAAAAAAGAATAAATTTTAAAATTAGTCATTATACTATAATGAAAATCGAGTTTTGGTCATCTTATTTTAGAAACTATTTTTTCAGTGATCAACTTTTATATTTTGCCACAAATTTGGTCACTCGATTAAGTGTGACCGTTAAATTTTACTAACAGACCATTTTGGATGGGGTATTTTTGTATTTACTCCTTCAATTTTCTCATTTTTTGCCTTTTTCCTTTTTTTTTTTTTGTCAATTTTTTTGCCAATACCCTTAAATTTTTAATTCTTTTTTTCTTTTTTATTTTTTGAAACTTAATTTTTAAAATTTTCTTTTTTAAAAAAATTATTTAATTTTTTATCTTGTTATTTGATAATAGTGATCTGTCATTTTATTTTTTATATTATTTTTACTTCTTTCACACCAATTATATTGTGAAAAAAGTAAAAAGTGGAAAACCAAAATAATATAATTGGTGTAATGAAAAATTATATTCAATAATACCAAAATGATAAAATTGAAAAAAAATCACTATTCTAAAATAATAAGTAAGATAAAAATAAAATAATTTTTTAAAAAAATAAGAAAGAAAGAAAAAAAATACAATTTTAAGAATAGGGTCAAAAATACAGATTAGAAAAAGTAAAAAATGAGGAAGTTAAGAAAGAAAGTACAAAAATACCCCCATCAAAATGGTTCGTTAATAAAGTTAACAATCAAATTTAACGGAGTGACCAAATTTGTGAGAAAATGAAAAAGATGATAACCAAAAAAGTAGTTTTCAAAGTATGATAACCAAAACCGAAATCGATATAGTATGGTGACCAATTTTAATTTAATATATTTAATTTATTAAGAATAATAGCATTACTGCTCATTTGAAAAGATTACGCTTGTTCACAAATTAAAAGATATTTAAAATTACTTTTTAAAAAAATCAAAATTATATCAAATTACTTTCAATTTCTTCTAAAATTATTCTCGTAATATTTTTTTTTAGGAAATTTTGATAAAATAAAAAGGAAATGAATATTATATTTTAAAATAAATAATGTATTTGAAAATTTTAAAATACATGAAAGAAGTAGAAAGAAAGGTAGAAAGTAGGGGCGTATGGGAGACTGACATGAATATTCCGATGTATAGCAGGTTGTATATTGTGGTGGTCAATGTTTATGTCTATTGTCGCAAGTAACTTTAATTTTGTAATCATCCAAAGAAAAAGTGGTTGTTCAGGACATGCATATTTTGTTTATGATAATCTTTGCTTCTTTTCAAACTGCACAGGTTATGAGCCATTGGCTAGTTTAAATAACCTCCAATTCTTGAACTTGGAATTCAACTATTTCAACAGCAGCATATTCCAATGTATAGCAGCATTTCCTTCCATTAAGTATTTGAGTCTTGGAAGTAATAGTATGAGTATGGAATCATTTCCGTATAAAGGTAATAAAATTAAGACATTTCATGAAAAATCTTTTATACATATAAACTATAGTTAGTAGTTTCGTCACTTCCTTCACTTCTTGTTCGTGCAGAACTTAACCATTTGCAGCAACTAGAGCATCTTGACTTGGGGGGGAATTATTTTGCAGGGTACATTTCGTTTAAAGGTATATTTTTTTGAACATGAGAAATATAAATAACTGTTACAGATTAATTACAGATTTGAATTGTATCAAATCTCGTGCTTAACTAATTGGAGTGATATGTTTTTAATAGTATAAATTATGTGAGTAATAAATGGATAAAGATACTAAATTGAAAGAAGTAAATGTTTTCTTGGTTGCAGAATTGAAGCTGAGAAATTTAAAAGCCTTATCGTTGAGCAATAATTATTTTAACGATTCCTCCTCCCTTGAAGGTAAGTATTTATTAAATACAAGTTCACTTTTAATACTTGAATTAAGTATATGTTAAAAGCAAGATTTTGATACATACAACATGCACAAAACATCGATATATATGCCTAAGTGTAGTCAAACTACCAGAGTAAAGAAAGGTGGGACTTTGATGATTTAATTTAATGAGCAAACAGTTTTTATATGAATGCAAAATTCTCTTCTATCTTAGATAATGTAATTTCATGAACTAAACTTGTAATTCACTATTGTTTTGGGACAGGAATTTGCAGTTTAAAGAATCTGGAAGAACTTGATTTAAGTTACAATTCTTTTAGCGGAAATATTCCTCTTTGTCTCAACAAATTGACATCACTTAAGCTATTTGACATCTCTACTAATAATTTTAGTGGAGTCATACCTGAATTGGTGATCTCAAACCTGGTACATTTAGAATACCTCTCTTTGTCTGACAACTATTTTGAGGGTTCATTTTCGCTCGGTTCTTTTGCCAACCATTCGGAGCTTCGAGTATTGAGTCTTTCACATGTAGGCCTTGATTTTGAAGGCCTTCCTTTCCCACCTCCATTTCAGTTGAGGCTTCTTCAAATGATCGATTGCAACTTGAGCAATACTAGTACAACTGATCATCACCAACTTTTGCACATACTTTACCATCAGAAGGAGCTAAGGGTTCTTGATCTTTCTTCCAGTGGTTTTTCTGGTAATATTCCACTTTGGCTGTTAGAAAACAACACACGTTTAGACGTTCTTCGTTTAAGGAATAATTCATTTACGGGTCAATTGATGGTGGGTGACACTGTGAAATGGAATCTAAGCGAATTTGACATCTCAAATAATAAGTTGGAGGGTCAGATTCCCCAAAACTTTGGTTTACTCTTTCCAACTCTAAGTGAGTTGAACCTCTCAAGAAATTCATTTGAAGGAAGCATACCTGAATCTCTTGGCAACTTAACATCAGCAGTCTCAATTGATCTGTCAAACAACAATTTTTCTGGAGAAGTGCCCGATCAAATTGGAATTGGATGTGTCACGCTGACCCTCTTTTTACTATCAAATAATAGATTGGAAGGCAATTTCCCTTCAAGTTCAATGAACTTAACTGGGCTGCAAGTTCTTTACCTAAGTAATAATCATTTTTCCGGACACATTTCGCAGAGCTTGTCTCACAGTTATTCTCTTCAGTTCTTAGACATATCTAACAATGAGTTTCAGGGCAACATTCCATGTTGGATAGCAAACCTTACATCATTGACGATTCTCGATCTCTCGCATAACCAACTTGAAGGTGGCATTCCAGATGATATCTGCCAGCTTACACTACTGGAGTTTATAGACCTCTCTGAAAATTGGTTAAATGGATCCATACCTGCATGCTCTAGTCTTTCAAATTTGAGATTCATCCACCTGCAAAAGAATCAAATCACAGGTAGGATACCAAACACTCTATTCCAGAACTGGGGTTTGATGACTCTTGATTTAAGGCATAATCATCTTTCTGGCGGCATCCCATCTGATATTCGAACCCCTTCAAAGCTTAGGTATCTTCTTTTGGGAGGTAATAATTTGAAAGGCCAAATTCCTTTGTACATATGCCATCTAAGGAAATTGGCCATTTTGGATCTTTCTCAAAATCATTTCTCTGGCAGAATACCTCATTGCCTTAATAACATATCTTTTGGAAAAGGATATTCTTCCGAGGATTCATATTTGAACCTAGGTGAAATATATTATGGATATGAAGGCCCAATAGGTTACCAGTTCAAAAGTTCTTTGGACATAAATGAGCCGACCCTGGTACACTTTCCTGAGTTTTCCGGTTTGCAGGAAGAGGTGGAGTTCACCACAAAAAGTCGAATGAATACCTATGCAGGTAACATCCTAAATTACATGTCTGGACTTGATTTGTCATGCAATGAATTAACAGGGGATATTCCGCTAGAGATTGGGCATCTGATCGATATTCGAGCACTGAATTTATCCCATAATCACTTACAAGGATCCATTCCATCGAGACTTTCTAAGTTAAATCTTATAGAGAGTTTGGATCTTTCATACAACAACCTCACCGGGCAAATTCCCTTGGAACTCACAAATTTGAACTCCTTGTCCATCTTCAATGTGTCATATAATAATTTGTCAGGAAAAACTCCAGATAAAAATCAATTTGCAGACTTTGATGAAAGCAATTACAGAGGTAATCCTAATCTTTGTGGGCCAAATATTGAAAGACACTGTGAAATCACAGCTGGTCATGATCCGGGCTATGATGATCATGATAATATTGGTGGTGGAGATGTTGATGGTGCCATTGATATAGTGGCATTCTTCTGGAGCTTCTTTGTTTCGTATTCAATTGCATTGTTGACATTGGCTCTTACTCTTTATATTAATCCTCAATTTCGTAAAGTATGGTTTGATTTTGTAGATTTGTGGATTCTATCAAGATTCTACAATCAATACAAATCTAGTCGTTTCAAATAGAAATTTTGAAATGTGTTTCTTGTTTTTGCAAGAGTAATGTTGTATTGCATTGGATGACAATAAATCTTTCTGAAACCATGTATTGCAGACAATTGAAATTGTTTTCCAATTCATTACGTGTTTGTAATAGATATATAGCATAGCAAGAAATGATTGTGATACATTATTACTTAGTAGTCGTCTTTATTTTCTGTTATGATAAATTCTTTTACAAGTGAAGTCATAATTTTATAAATTCTTTTATTTTCTGTTGTGTCATCCGGTGGCTTGGTTACTATTTGAGCTGGGGTTTGTCTACTATCACCCTAGTGGATGGCGAAAATCATGCAACAATATTAACTGTGTCTCCTAAAAACAGAAAGAAGTTTGATAATATGAGAGATCATATATACAGAAAAAGTAGTTCGCTTGCCCGCAGATAGTTCCAGCTTGGAGATACTGGCTTCCCAGACCGATTGCAGCCTCCAGGATCCCTTTGGGAAAGGTTTGGTGCAACAATGGTGGCAGAAGTTCAATGGCAAGTCTGTAGCTCTCCGTCTAAAGAGACTCACTCCATCCTTACTTCTGTGAGGGATTTGGAAAGCCAAAAACAAGATGGAACAAGAAAATGTTAAACTGGACAGAAAATGGTTTTTGGATGATGTTCGCACGACTCTTAGAGAAACGGTCATGGCTTTCAAACCAGCAATCAACCTAAAAGAACAGACCTACCTCCTCAGAAATTTTGGCCTCAAGCTGCCGAAGATGAATCCAATCACTCCTCAAGCACTCACTTGGAAGAATCACACACAGGGAGCATATTTAATAATTAACTCAGATGGTGCCTGGAAGCAAAACGGAGAGGGTGGGGGTAGTTTCATCCTTCGATCCAAAGAAGGAAACGTGTTTCACGCAGAATTCTTCAAATTGCAAGCATTCTCTTCTTTCCAAGCAGAAATCTTGGCTCTGCTGAAAGGAATCAGGTACTGCTCCTCTCGCATGTAAGCCTCTCGTCACATTAATGAAATGGGATTTCAATCCCGTCGGCCCTCAATGACGACTGTTTTCACACAAAAAAAAATGTTACAACATTCAAAGAAGAAGATAATATCAATTACATTAGCTATGATCACGCTTTTCGCAGAAAAGATGATGACGTGAGTACATTAAGAGAAATAAAAGTAAACGGAAACTCCCATCGTTGATCATCAATGCATGTTATCTCACAGCACATGAATACCGAAACAAAGCTTGAAACTTTCAGTTATAAGCAGTACAAATTTCAAACACATTAAGTCCCTGTAATCCGATTCATTAATTTTCTGCAAAATCAAACTTCTGATAATCATCAACCCACGAAAATATCGAAAAAGGTCGGAATCCAAGTGAAGATGAGAATTTAATGTCGGATGATTCCAGGAAACAGGGTGAAGTTGCACCAGTTCCAATTGGTCGTCCTCCGAGGTTGGATTCATTGCCGAAAACCAATGAGTGGATGGGAAATGGGATTCAAAACTTCAAATTTTATGAGTGCTCAGTTGGCCAAAAAATAATTTTTAATAATTGAAGGTGTTTGGAAACAATTTGGCCTTCCGGAAGTGAAGTTGATTTTTGATCCCAGACTGCCCAGATTATTAGTAAGTTAATTAAAAATTTTGCTAAGGAGATTAAGAAATTTAATTAACATCCTTCAATTTTAATTTTGTTCATTTTTATACCCCGTATCGTATCTAATGTTTGATGCAAGTAAGAAAATATTTCGTTGAATTGGAGTATAAGATAGGTAAGAAGAATAATATTAAAATTAAGAAAATAATTAATCTTACATAAATCAAACAATTTTCTTTTTTGTCCTCTCCAAACCCAACCCTCTAAAAATATTTCTTTCCCCATCTTCCCATCATGGGAGAATTGGGGGAAATAAATTTATTGTCCGTTTTCGTTTTCTTGTTTTTAGTTTCGTCATCCAATAAAAGAGGATTATCTAATCTTTATTTTCTTTTGTCTTTCAGTAGATTTAGATCTACTGGTAGTGTATTGGTTTTAGTTTCATTGATTGTTACGACGACAATTTCGTTGGTGAAATTCGTTGGATTAGTAGCGGCATCGTTGACGATGTTCGCTGGTTTGGTCCAAAAAGATTCATTCATCATGGTTGTAATTATTAGATCTATGTTTTGGAGTTTTCATAAGAAAATTAGTGATTATTCTTGTTCGGATTAAAATTTCGGCATGTTGCCACTTAATAAGGTAGATCTATATAGATTTATCCGTAGTAAACACAACAATGACAGTTATATTGTAATTTGTGTTTCTTTTACTGTATTTTCATTTTGTCAATCGTTGTTGAACGTTTTCAGTAAATTAATATATATTTTTTATTTAAAAAAAAACAATTTTCTTTTGTGTGTGTGCAAAACTGAAAAAAGGGAAGTATGTACTCCCTCACTTATTCCAAAATATAAAACACTTTTAATCATATAATCAATATAAAAAATAAGCAATAATAAGTATTTATCTCATGATTTTTATTAATTTATCACTTTGTCCATATTAAATGACACATTCATTTTTCACTTCCTTATATTTTTATAAATAAATTTAAAAAGAAAATTCAGAACTCCAAAAGTAATTTCCATTTTGGAACTTTAACTTTTTTTCAAAAAGTGTGTTAATTATTGAGTGATGACACTAATTTTATTGATTTTAAGTGAATCATGCATATAAAATTAGCTTTAGAGTTTTTGGAAAATTCAATATGTATATTTAATAATTTGACTAAAATACTTTCCCTACCACTACGAAGTGAGTCTTTGGTTATTGAATGATATTAAATTGTTAGGGTCCATTTGATGTGATGATCGGCCCATGGGAGAGTGACTACTCTTTCTACAGTCCAGCCCATATTAATGCCATGACTTTGGATGGAAGTCTTCTTGCTCCATTTTCAACTTAGCACAATATATCCACAACGACACTATGCTAATTTTCGGTCCACTCAATTAATTGAAGGGTCCCAAACGAAATTATCTCATATTATTTTTTAAAAAATGTTAGAGATAAAATTGTCATAATAATAAAAACTTTTAAAAATTAAAAAAATACCTCCAAAAATGGTTTCTTAGTGGAGTTAAAAGTCACATTTAACGAATTGACAAAATTTGTAAAAAAATGCAAAAGTTGATAACAAAAAAATAATTTTTAAAATAAATTAACATCACTATAGTATGATGACCAATTTTAAAATTTACTCCAATTTAAATACATTTTAAGTAAAGAAAAAAATCACAATATTAATGTATATTACTAGTAATGATATTGATTTATTTTAATAATGACTTGGATCCTTATATTTGAGTTTGTAAAGTTTATAGAGGAAGTTGTTATGAAATTAATTCTACATAAATTAAAATTTGCTATTATATATTAATGATCGCTGAAACTAAGAAAATATTTTATTGAATTCGAGAGTATAAAAAGAATAGTACTAAAATTAAAGAATTAATATTACGTAAATTAAACAATTTTATTAAATGGAATTAATTGTTAGGGTCCATTTGATGTGATGATGGGGCCATAGAAGACTGACTGACCACTTCTAGATAGAGTTCACTCCACATCCATTTCATGACTTTGGGAGTCTTCTCTTCTTGCCCCATTTTTCAAGTTAGAATTAATCAGTAGCTTGCTTATTACTCTTCTTCCACAATATAGTCTTTCGAAATTGAGATTCATCCACCTGCAAAAGAATCAAATCACAGGACGGATACCAAATACTCTATTCCAGAACTTGGAATTGATGACTATTGATTTAAGGCATAATCATCTTTCTGGCGGCATCCCATCTGATATTCGAACCCTTTCAAAGCTTAGGAATCTCCTTTTAGGAGGTAATAATTTGAAAGGCCAAATTCCTTTGTACATTTGCCAACTGAAGGATTTAACCATTTTGGATCTTTCTCAAAATCATTTCTCTGGCAGAATACCTCATTGCCTTAATAACATATCTTTTGGAGGATGGTATTCTCCCGAGGATTCATTTTTTATCGACAGTTATGTGTATGCAGTCCCAACCCATTACCAGTTCGAAAGTTCTTTGATCAAATATGAGCCGGCCATGGTATTCTCGGCCGATGAGGTGGAATTCATCACAAAAAGTCGAATAAATACCTATACAGGTCACATCCTAAATTACATGTCCGGGCTTGATTTGTCATGCAATAAATTAACAGGGGATATTCCGCAAGAGATTGGGGATCTGATTGATATTCGAGCACTGAATTTATCCCATAATCACTTACAAGGATCCATTCCATCGAGACTTTCTAAGTTAAATCTTATAGAGAGTTTGGATATTTCATACAATAACCTCACCGGGCAAATTCCCTTGGAACTCACAAATTTGAACTCCTTGTCCATCTTCAATGTGTCCTATAATAATTTGTCAGGAAAAACTCCAGATAAGAAAGGTTGTTCAGGACATGCATGTTTTGTTTTTGATAATCTTTGCTTTTTTTTTAAATTGGGCAGGTTGTGAGCAATTGGCTAGTATGAAAAACCTCCAATTCTTGGACTTGGAAGCTAACAGATTCAACAGCAGCATATTCCAATGTATAGCAGCATTTCCTTCCCTTAAGTATTTGAGTCTTGCTTACAATGAATTGAAGGGACCATTTCCTTATAAAGGTAATAAAATTCACCCATCCCATGAAAAACCTCTTATACATATAAAGTATAGTTAGCAATTCCAGTCACTTCCCTAATCTCTTGTTCCTGCAGAAATTAATCAGTTGCAGCACTTGGAGCATCTTGACTTGAGTCATAATTATTTTTGGGGCTCCCTTCCTTTCGAAGGTATATTTTAATTCTTGAACAAAAGTAATATAAATACATGGTGACAAATTAATTGTAGCTTTCAGTTATTTCAAATTTCGTTTTTAATTAATTAGAGTGATATATTTTCAATATTATAATATGAATATATATGAGTACTAAATAGATAAACATATTTAGTTGAACGATATATAAATATCATCGTTAAAAAGTATATTTTACAATTAACACAAATTTCTTATTCTAAATAGAATATGTGAGATTTATTTTTGAAAGATTCAGTTTCCTACTATACTATCTACATGACTAGACTTATGGTCTGTTTGATAAACTAATTCAGTACTTATTCTAAATAGATTAAGTACTTAATTGATTAAGAGCGTTTGATAACTCAACTTGTTTCTGACTGAATGAATTAAGAACTTTTTTAATTAAGTACTTAATAATTAAGTGCGTGTGATAACTATAATTCAAAGTTTTAAGAGATTAAGTGGGTCTGAATTGCAAGTACAATTATTAGCCTAAAAATAAGTGATTGGCGAATCACTTATTGCTCAATTGAATTGGTTACAAATTTTTTCTTATTTTCAATATTTATTATTCTTTTTAGTTTTTTCTTTAAATAATTTGTATTTATTAAATATATTTTTTAAAAAATATTTTATCATTTAAATAAATAAAAAATATATTTATGACATGGATTTTTATTTTTTTATAATTTTAATTAATATGTGATATTTATTTAATTAATATTTTAGTTTTAAAATAATAATAACATTCTAATTTATTATTAAAATTTTTTATTAGTATAATTTCACAGTATTATGTAAAAAATTACACATCTTAAAAATTATGTTATATATTAAAAATATATGTTTCTAATATTTTTTTAAAAAAATAAGGTGATTTAATTTAAAATTTAAAATTTTATAAATTTATTTTGTAATTCAGACTTCATAATTCAGATTTCAGATTCAAACTTCAGATTTCAGACTTCAGATTTCAGACTTCAGATTCAGACATATTTTCTAATTTTATCAAACAAAGCTAACTTAATAGATTCAGACTTCAAACCTCAAATTAAGTTTTATCAAACGGAGCCTTACTCAAGTTACCTATTTCAGCCAATTGTTTTTATGAAATTTATTACATTTCTTATAAAAAAAATTCACTAAAATTTGGACAATTATTCTAAAAATCAAAGTGTATTTTTTTTTATTCGAACGCCCTTAACCTCACAATTATAAACCCCTACCTCACAATTATAAACCCCTACCTCACTTCCCAAACCCTCCCATCCTCTGAAAATCAAAGCAATTCCACTACAGGTGTGTTTGAAGTAATTGATACACTAGTTTTGAGGTACAGTGTAAATTTTATAAAATAAATTATTTTTTATGTAGAAATATACTTTTTATGTTACAATTAAAATGTCATATAATATAGTAAGAAAAAAAACTCAAACTGAGTGGCCTTCGTTGGCCAATTTTTTTTTTTAAATAATTTGAGGTATTTAAAATCAACTTTGCCTTCTAGAAGTGAAGTTAAATTTTACTAACCATGGATGGAATTAATAAACTATTTTAATGAATTTGAGTATAAGAGAGATAATAAAATTCATATTAAAATTAAGAAAAAAAAGTATGGTACAATTTTTTACCAAACAATTTTCTTTTGCACATGTAAAACAAAACAAAGAAAGAATGGTACCTAAAAATTAATTAATAGCAATTATTTATCTCGTAATCTAGATTAATTTATTACTTTGCCCATATTAAATCACACACTCAATTTTTTCTTCCTTTAATGATTATAGATTCTTATGCATAAGTTTAAAAGAAAATTTTGATACAACATAAGAATTGCAAAAAGTAATTTACGTTTTGTAACTTTAACTTTTTTTTCAAAAGTGTGTTAATTATTATTTTTTTTTGGGTACAAAGAAGAGACAAATTTACCTAACATAATATTGTGTTAATTATTATTTGATGACACTAATTTTAATTATTTTCATTTTTAGACTAGGGAAATTAAGTGAATCATGCATACAAAATTAGTTTTAGAGCTTTTGAAAATTTAATATTTATCAATTTGATTAAAATAGTACCCTACCACCACCACCACGACGTAAGTCTTTGCTTATTGAATGGTATTAATTGTTAGGGTCCATTTGATGTGATGATCGGCCCATGGGAGACTTACTGTTCATTTGAAAAGATTGCGTTTGTTTACAAATTAAAATTCAAAAAAATTATATCCAATTACTTTCCATTTCTTCTAAATTTATTTTCATAATCACAAGACTGTTGTAATTCAATTGTTGGCATCCTTGTTTAAAACCAATAAATCTTGCTTCGAGTCATTTTACATATGATATTGATGAAATTCTTTTATATATTATTTTAAACTTTCAATACAATTTTTTTTTACTTCTAAATTATTGATAATTAGTAATGTAATTTTAATGGAAAAAATAGATATTTTTTAAGGAAAAATTTATAAAAGAAAAAGAAAAAGAAAAAGAAAATTAATATTATATTTATATTTTAAAATAAATAAAAATTAATTTCTAATGTATTTGAAAATTTTGAAAATACATGAAAGAAAAGTAGAAAGTAGATATTTTGGAGTGATGAGAGGGCATATGGGAGACTGACAGGCACATTCCAATGTATAAGAGGAGGTCGTGGCTAATATTTATGTCTATTGTTGCAATTAATTATAATTTGGAATCATCAAAAGAAAGAAAGGTTGTTCAGGACATGCATGTTTTGTTTATGATAATCTTTGCTTTTTTTTTTTTTTTTTTAAATTGGGCAGGTTGTGAGCAATTGGCTAGTATGAAAAACCTCCAAGAATATAACAGATTCATCAGCATATTCCAATGTATAGCAGCATTTCCTTCCCTTAAGTATTTGAGTCTTGCTGGGAATGGATTGGAGGGACCATTTCCTTATAAAGGTAATAAAATTCACCCATCCCATGAAAACCTCTTATACATATAAAGTATAGTTAGCAATTTTCTCACATCCCTGATCTCTTCTTCCTGCAGAACTCAATCATTTGCAGCAACTGGAGTATCTTGAATTAAGTTATAATTTTCTTTACGGGTCCATTTCATTTAAAGGTATATTTTTTTGAACATGAGGAATATATATAACTAGTGCAGATTAATTATAATCTTTAATCGTATCAAATTTCGTTCTTAATTAATTGAAGTGATATATTTTCAATTGTATAAATTATGTAAGTACTAAGTGTATAAAGATACCGAGTTGAAAGATATAAACGTTTTTTCTTTTTTGCAGAATTGAAGTTGAAAAATCTAAAAACCTTATCACTGGATCACAATTCTTTTAATGATTCCTCCAACCTTGAAGGTAAGAACTTATTAAATACAAGTTCACTATTAATAGTTGAGTTAAATATATGTTCCAAGCAAGATTTTGATACATATAAAATGCATAAACCATTGAGTATATATGGCTAAGTGTAGCCAAACTACGAGAGTAAAGAAAGGCCGGACTTTGATGATTTAATGGGCAACAATTTTTATATGAATACCAAATTCTCTTCTATCTTAGCTAATATAATTTCATCAACTACCAAAATTATAATTCATGATTGTGTTTTTGGACAGGAATTTGCAGTTCAAAAAAGCTCGAGAAACTTGATTTAAGTGATAATTCTATTAGCGGAAATATTCCTCTTTGTTTCAACAAATTGACATCTCTTAAGGTATTTGACATTTCAAGTAATAATTTTAGTGGAATTATACTTGGACTCGTGATCTCAAACATGGTACATCTTGAATACCTCGATTTTTCTGACAACCATTTTGAGGGTTCATTTTCGCTCAATTCTTTTGCCAACCATTCGGAGCTTCGAGAATTGAGGCTTTCACGTGTAGGCCTTAATTTTAAAGGCCTCCCTTTCCCACCTCCATTTCAGTTGAGACTTCTTCAAATGATCGAGTGCAACTTGAGCAATATTAGTAAAACTGATCATCAGCAACTTCTGGACATTCTTTACCATCAGAAAGAACTAATAGTTCTTTATCTTTCTTCTAGTGGTTTTTCTGGTAATATTTCACTTTGGCTGTTAGAAAACAACACAAGGTTAGAAGTTCTTTGTTTAAGGAATAATTCATTTACTGGTCAATTGATGGTGAGTTCCACTGTGAAATGGAATCTAATCGAATTTGACATCTCAAACAATAAGGTTGTGGGTCAGATTCCCCAAAACTTTGGTTTACTCTTTCAAACTTTAGGTGAATTGAATCTCTCAAGAAATTCATTTGAAGGAAGCGTACCTGAATCCCTTGGCAACTTAACTACAACATACTCAATTGATTTGTCTGACAGCAATTTTTCAGGAGAAGTGCCTGATCAAATTGGAATTGGATGTGTTTCTTTGGTCTTCTTTTTACTATCGAATAATCGCTTGGAAGGCAATTTCCCTTCAAATTCAATGAACTTAACTCAGCTGGAGGTTCTTTACCTAAGTAATAATAATTTTTCCGGACGCATTTTGCTGGGCTTATCTCGCAGTCATTATCTTCGATTCTTAGACATATCTAACAATGAGTTTCAGGGCAACATTCCAATTTGGATAGCAGACCTTACATCATTGACAATTCTTGATCTCTCGCATAACCAACTTGAAGGTGGCATTCCAGATGATATCTGCCAGCTTAAAGAACTGCAGTTTTTAGACCTCTCTGAAAATTGGTTAAATGGATCCATACCTGCATGCTCTAGTCTTTCGAAATTGAGATTCATCCACCTGCAAAAGAATCAAATCACGGGACGGATACCAAATACTCTATTCCAGAACTTGGAATTGATGACAATTGATTTAAGGCATAATCATCTTTCTGGCGGCATCCCATCTGATATTGGAACCCTTTCAAAGCTTAGGAATCTCCTTTTAGGAGGTAATAATTTGAAAGGCCAAATTCCTTTGTACATTTGCCAACTGAAGCATTAAACCATTTTGGATCTTTCTAAATCATTTCTCTGGCAGAATACCTCATTGCCTTAATAACATATCTTTTGGAGGATGGTATTCTCCCGAGGATTCATTTTCCGGACTAGGTGAATCTGCTTTAATAGATGAAAGCCCAACCCCTGACCCGTCTTTGATCATATATGATCCGATCGGGGTATACTCTTCTGAGTTTTCCGGTGTGCAAGAAGAAATGGAGTTCACCACAACAAGTCGAATGAATACCTATGCAGGTAACATCCTAAATTACATGTCTGGACTTGATTTGTCATACAATGAATTAATAGGGGATATTCCGCAAGAGATTGGGGATCTGATTGATATTCGAGCACAGAATTTATCCCATAATCACTTACAAGGATCCATTCCATGGAGACTTTCTAAGTTAAATCTTATAGAGAGTTTGGATCTTTCATACAACAACCTCACCGGGCAAATTCCCTTGGAACTCACAAATTTGAACTCCTTGTCCATATTCAATGTGTCCTATAATAATTTGTCTGGAAAAACTCCTGATAAAAAGCAGTTTGGAACCTTTGATGAGAGCAACTACAGAGGTAATCCTAATCTTTGTGGACCACATATTGAAAGACATTGTGAAATCACAGCTACTCATGATCCAAGCTATGATGATATTGGTGGTGGAGATGTTGCCATTGATATAGGGGCATTCTTATGGAGTTTCTTTGTTTCATATACAATTGCATTGTTGACATTGGCTCTTACTCTTTACATCAATCCTCAATTTCGAAAAACATGGTTTGATTTTGTAGATTTGTGGATTCTATCAAGATTCTACAATCAATACAAATCTAGTCGTTTCAAATAGAAATTTTGAAATGTGTTTCTTGTTTTTGTAAGAGCAATGTTGTTTTGCATTGGATGACAATAAATCTTTCTGAAACCATGTATTGCAGACAATTGAAATTGATTTCATATTTATTAGGTGTTTGTAATAGATTTATAGCAAGAAATGATTGTGATGCATTAGTAGTCAATTTCGTCTTTAGTAGTCGGATTAAGTGTATCTGCCCCTGAAACTGCTGCAGCAGGATTGGCTCTGAATTCAATTGAATATCTGGAATGGTTTTCTGAGTCAATATTTACAGTTCTAGGTAAAGAATGAATGAATAATGCCTAGGTTCTTGAGAACTACAGTATATATTACATTTACAAGGCACTCAGACTATCCACATTGAAGTACTTTTCATTTACAGAGAAGTAGGAACTTCATCATGAATTCAAGAACATTATTATATCTTTGCATTTCAGAAAGCAATGAAAATGCAGCTTCCAGGTTTTTGTGTTCCACGCAAACCTGTTGGATTAAAAGATAATGTGAAGCTCAAATCACTGGCATTCACATTCATGAGACTAGTTTGTTTTGAAGTGAACTTACAGGCAAGTAAGTAGTTCCTGCAGTGACTTCAATCTAGCCTTTTAGTAAAAATGGAAATAAGGAATAATGTTTACAAACGAATCCGTTTACCAAATTCTAAAATTATGTAAAATTTGGAACGACAAATTTAAATCTATAAATACAGCTTTAGTTTCCTCCAATTGGTATGTTTAAACAAGGAACACAAATATCAAATAAAAATTCATTAATAAGTTCAATAATAAAATGATATAATTACAATCAGTTAAAAAAATTTAAAAAAAAATTGTCATTATCGCGCCCTCATTTATCCAAGAAAAAATTAAATAAATATTTTTAAAGATTTTGACATTTGAACAACATTTATAAATTACAAAATCAAAGCGAAATTTTACAGAGTACAATTATTTTCTAAATATGCCTACTACTTAAATAGGGGGAGCTCTTCCAGCCATATAGTATTTTTATGTTATATTTGATGTATTTTTATATTTTGAAAAACGATGTATTCTTATGTGTTTGGAGTGTTGTGTATTTTTATGTGATATTTGATGTATTTTATAAATATATTTGAGGTAATATGTGTTAATAATGATACGGCACATCACACAAACAATTCAGAGGCTTGGTGGAATTAATTGGAAGAAGAAGAAGAACAAATACTATTGGCCATATTCCTACCAAGTCTTTGTTTGGAATTAACTGTTAATGCTCCATGGCAAACTCACTACTCTATCATTGTCCAAGTCTTGTTGCCCGTCTTTCAAGTTAGAATTAATCTACCAAAATATATCCATGCCGACTTTCATACTATCATTTCATATTCCAATTTCTTTCCATAATTTCACTGTTTTATGTAAAAGCTGCCATGGCGTCCTTCTCCCATAACTTCCTCCTTGTTCGATTCACTGTTCTAATTGTGATATTAATTCTATTGCATATGCATATTTGTTTTGGTTGTTTTTTAGAAGAAAAACAGGCTCTCTTGAACTTCAAAACTTCTTTAAACCTAACACCATATGAAGCTCATCTTCTCCTTCCCTCATGGAGTGATGATACTCATCATATATACGGTGGTTATCATCATCCGCAATCTTCTTCTATTACTAATACTTCTGATTGTTGCAATTGGAAAAGAGTCAAGTGCAATCATACAACCGGAAGAATTATTGAACTCCACCTTGGGTATCTTCGAGATGTTTTTTATGATAAGAACTGGTTTCATGATTTCAACACATTCCTCCCTTTGAAGAACCTGCAAGTTCTAAACTTGAGTTCAAATTCATTCGAGGTACGAATGCCATGCTTTGTGAATTTCTTGTATTCATTTAAATTGTACTCTACAGTTCATTTTCCCATAGTGATCAATGTTTATGTCTATTCTGACAAGTAATTCTAATTTGGAATCATCAAAAGAAAGAATGGTTGTTCATAAAATGCATGTTTTGTTTATGATGATCTTTGCTTCTTTTCAAACTGCACAGGTTGTGAGCAATTGGCTACTCTAGAAAACCTCCAATTCTTGGACTTGGAAGATAACAGATTCAACAGCAGCATATTCCAATGTATAGCAGTATTTCCTTCCCTTAAGTATTTGAGTCTTGCTTGGAATGAATTGGAGGGACCATTTCCTTATAAAGGTAATAAAATTCACCCATCCCATGAAAAACCTCTTATTCATATAAAGTATAGTTAGCAATTTCGTCACTTTTCTGACCTCTTGTTCCCGCAGAACTCAATCATTTGCAGCAACTGGAGTATCTTGACTTGAGTGTTAATTCTCTTTCGGGTTCCCTTCAAAGTATATTTTCTTGCACATAAGGAATATAAAATAGCGGGTGCAGATTAATTGTAGTTTTCAATCGTATCAAATCTCGTTCTTAATTAATTAGAATGATAAGTTTTGAATTGTATGAATTATGTAAGTACTAAATGTATAAAGATACCAAGTTGAGATTTCTTTCAATTGCATAACTGAAGTTGAAAAATCTAAAAGCCTTATCACTGAGCAGTAATTCTTTTAACGATTCCTCCAACCTCGAAGGTAAGAAGTTAATAAATACAAGTTCACTTTTAATCGTTGAGCTAAATATATGTTAAAAGCAAGATTTTGATACATACAACATCATACAACATTGGAAAAAATATACAATTGGTCATATATAATGATCCTATCGCACAATTGATCCTACACGTTTGAAACTTGACAAATTTGATCCTAAACGTTTCAATAATTTAACGAATTTTACACTCTGTTACACATGATATGACAGGGACGTTGGTGTCACGTGGATGCCGTTGTATAAATCTTAACGGCTGATGAGTCAGTCATTAAATCCTATTTTAAAAATATTAAATTAGACCAAATGTGTAAATTTTAGAAATGTTTAGGGCCAAATTTGTTGAGTTTCAAATATGTATGACTAATTGTGGTCATTATATAGGACCAATTGTGCAATTTACTAAAACATTGAGTATATATATATAGTTACGGCTAAGTGTAGCCAAACTACCAGAGTAAAGAAAGGCAGGACTTTGATGATTTAATTGGCAAACAGTTTTTATATGAATGCAAAATTCTCTTCTATGTTAGATGATGTAATTTCATTAACTACTAAACTTATAATTCACAATTATTTTGGAACAAGAATTTGCAGTTTAAAAAATCTCAAAGAACTGGATCTATGGATGCATTTCTGATGGCTTTTGGCGTAGTCCTCAGCTTGGGTACTTAGACATATCCAACAATGAGTTGCAGGGAAACATTCCAAGTTGGTTAGGAAACTTTTCATTATTGACAATTCTTGATCTGTCACATAACCAACTGGAAGGTAGCATACCAGAGAATATCTGCCAACTAACTTCACTTCGGTTTTTAGACCTCTCTGAAAATAGGTTAAATGGGTCCATACCTTCATGCTCTAATCTTTCACTTTTGAAGTTCATCCACCTGCAAAAGAATCAAATCACAGGACGAATACCAAATACACTACTCCAAAATGTGGAATTGATGACTATTGATTTAAGGTATAATCATCTTTCTGGCAGCATCCCATCTGATATTCGAACCCTTTCAAATCTAAAGGTTCTCCTGCTTGGGGGTAATAATTTGGAAGCCCAAATTCCTTTGTACATATGCCAACTGAAGACATTGGCCATTTTGGATCTTTCTCAAAATCATTTCTCTGGCGGAATACCTCATTGCCTTAATAATATATCTTTTGGAGGATGGTATGCTTTCGAGGATTCATTTTTTATCCCCGATGAAGGGTATCCATATTCAGGCCCAAGCCATTACCAGTTCAAAAGTTCTTTGATCATATATGATCCGTTCATGGGAGTCTCGGCCTATTTTTCCGATGTGCAAGAAGAGGTGGAATTCATCACAAAAAGTCGAATAAATACCTATGCAGGTAACATCCTACATTACATGTCTGGACTTGATTTGTCATGCAATGAACTAACAGGAGATATTCCACTAGAGATTGGGGATCCGATTGGTATTCGAGCACTGAATTTATCCCATCATCACTTACAAGGATCCATTCCATCGAGACTTTCTAGACTGTATCTTACAGAGAGTTTGGATCTTTCATGCAACAACCTCACTGGACAAATTCCTTTGGAACTCACAAATTTGAACTCTTTGTCCGTCTTCAATGTGTCCTATAATAATTTGTCAGGAAAAACTCCGGATAAAAAGCAGTTTGCAACCTTTGATGAGAGCAACTACATAGGAAATCCTAATCTTTGTGGACTAAATATAAGACATTGTGAAATAACAGCTGCTCATGATCCAAGCAATGATAATCATGATGACACTGGTGGTGAAGATGCTGATGGTGCCATTGATATGGTGGGATTCTTATGGAGTTTCTTTGTTTCATATACAATTGCATTGTTGACATTAGCTCTTACTCTTTATATTAATTCTCAATTTTGTAAAGTATGGTTTGATTTTATAGATATGTGGATTCTATCAAGAATCTACAATAGGTAATACTTGTTTGGAGAGCTTAGAACTCTTTAAATTAAATGTGCGCTTGTTTCTTGCAAGAGCAAAGTTATTTTCTACTGCATGACTATAAAGCTTTCTCAAGCCATGTATTGCAGGTAATTGGATTTGTCTAATTTATTGCATGTTTGTAATAGATTTTCAGTAAAATTGGATACTTTTCTGAAAAACAAATTGATTCTATGCTTTCCCACCCAAAATAAAGGAATATTCTTGTACATGTTGGTAATACTTGTTTGAGTTTCTCCAGCTCAAATATAAAAATTAGATTAAATTACATTTACTTCCCATATAGTTTGATTAAACTATCAATTGTCCCTAAAATTTTTAATAATTACATTTACCTCCCTTAATCGAAATCAAACATAAAAAATTATCAATAAACAAAAAAAATTTGATGATTTTTAACCAAAATAAGGTTATAAATTAATGTTAATTTCGTCTTTTATCGGAATAACAATGTTTGCGTTAACATTTTTGCTCATTTTTCTTCTATTGACTAGGGGGTCGGTTGTTATTAATTTAGATAGTCAACGAGAGTATACATAATTTCCACAATCTAATGGGGGTATCGGTAATTTAACCAAATCACAGGGGAAGTAAATGTAATTTACCCTAAAACTTAAGGATGTACCTTTTATAAAATTTACTAAATTATGACATGTTTGTGACAAGATTTAATAATTGTTATTATAATATATTATAATATATTTTTAATATTTTACATAATACAATTAAATTTTTTAAGTTAAACTTTAACTATGAAACAGTTAAATTATTTTAATAACAATATTAGTTATGTCAATAATATTAATAACAATGGGCTTAAATGCAGTTTTGGTCACCCATAATAAGAATAATTACATTTGTTATCTTTCTTATGTTTTGAATGACAATATTAGTCCCATTTTTTTTTAACAAATTTCGTTTTCTTTTTTTTTTTAAAAAAATTTAGAAGATAACATATTAACTCATATAATCACTAGTTAAATTTAGTTTTTTTTTCAAAATTATTTGTATCATTATGTTTTTAACCAATTTTATAATCCGAATTCTCATGAATTCAACACTGTTGATAAACTTATTTCGGTTCCCCCAGTGTTGGCACTCTCCTCAATTTCTGAGTCCTCAGCAGCAGCTGCACTTTATGCTACAACGTATCCATTGGTTGATCTTGAGCAACAGCTCTCTCCAATGTTGGCCAAGCAAAATAGTAGTAGTGAACAATCTTTGGCTGCAATGGCACCCTCCCCTGATGGGTAGCCGTGATAATGATTACTTCTGCAGCTGATCGGAGTGCTTCGCTAGCTTTGAGTCGAATGGGTCAACGTATGGGGGAAAGAAGAGTAGATATTTTGGGGTGACGATGGAGCCATCAGGCATGGGAGTCAGATCTCTCATAGTCTTCTTATAAGAATGTGACATTGATGTTATCAGTCATATCTTTAATAAGTCTAATTAAGTTAGTTTAAATTTTTTAATCAGTTTAATAATTTGATTAAATCTAAACTATTAAACTAGTTTATAGAGATTATTGTGATCCTACTGCAGATTTGACGTTCTTACGTATCTGATATATATGATGATTTTTTATTTATTAATAAATTTCACACTAAGGTATGTTTTATTTACTTTATCTATATATTTATTATTATATTCAAAATTCTTATAGACATTTTAATGTTCTTATCATGTTAAAATTAACATACACCACCCACTCCAAAACGTAACTTTTGGTTGCATTTTCCTAATTCCCAAATACTTGAATTTCTCAATAAATTCATTTGAAGATACGGCACATCACACAAACAATTCAGAGGCTTGGTGGAACTAATTGGAAGAGGAAGACCAAATACTATTCATATTCCTACCAAGTCTTCTTGCCCCTTTTTCAAGTTAGAATTAAGGCACCATAATATGTCCAGCCAATTTTCATACTATCATTTCATATTCCAATTTCTTCCTATAACGTTAAAACATTTATCCGTGCTATTATGTAGAGGAATACAAAAACAGACCAAAAGAGATGCAGAGGGAGAAGCAAGTACAATAGATTCTTTCACTTAATTTTTTTTTTTAAAGCAAAAATGAATATTATAATTTCAACATTATTTATTTCTTTTTTTTTTTGGGAAATTACGAATTGATCTATTTGAAAATATTGCCTTTCTACAAATTAAAAGAAATAGAAAGAAAGGTAGAAAGTATATATCTTGGAGTGATTAGTGGGAGACTGAGTAGAAAGATAAGAGTCAATCACTAATAATCAGACTTCCCAAGTCTTCTTTCCCCATTTTTCAAGTTAGAATTAATCCCACTTGCTTATTACTCTTTTTCCACAATATATGGCACACTTGCATTTTCTGGGTTCTATTTATACTACCATTTTCCTATTCTAATTTTTCTGTATAAATTCATAGTTTTATGCAAAAGCACCCATGGCTGCCTACGCCCATAACTCCCTCCTTGCTCGACTTACCACTTTAATTGTGATATCTATTATACTACATATACAAATTTGTTTGTGTTGTTTCTTAGAAGAAAAACATGCTCTCTTGAACTTCCGAACTTCCCTAAACCAAACTTACGATAATCATCTTGTCCTTCCTTCATGGACTGATGCTCATACTTCTGACTGTTGCAAATGGGAAATGGTAAAGTGTAGCAATACAACGGGAAGAATTGTTAAACTCCACCTTGGGGATCTTCAACCACTTCATTACAATAATTATCATATCTGGTTTCTAGATTTCAACACATTCCTCCCTCTGAAGAACCTGCAATTTCTAAATTTGAGTTCAAATTCTTTTGGGGCTAAAATTACAGGTACGAATGCCATGCTTTGTGAATTTCTTGTATTAATTTAAATTGTACTCTGCATTTTGTTCTCCCTCACCGCTCAATGTTCACTTAATTTTAATTTGGAATCATCAAAAGAAAGAATGATTGTTCACGACATGCATGTTCTGTTTACGATGATCTTTGCTTTTTTTTTAAATTGGGCAGGTTGTGAGCAATTGGCTAGTATGAAAAACCTCCAATTCTTGGACTTGGGATTCAACTATTTCAACAGCAGCATATTCCAATGTATAGCAGCATTTCCTTCCCTTAAGTATTTGAGTCTTGCTTGGAATGAATTGGAGGGACCATTTCCTTATAAAGGTAATAAAATGAAGCCATCCCATGAAAAACCTCTTATACATATATTATATAGTTAGCAGTTCCAGTCACTTCCCTGATCTCTTGTTCCTGCAGAAATTAATCAGTTGCAGCACTTGGAGCATCTTGACTTGAGTTATAATTATTTTTGGGGCTCCCTTCCTTTCGAAGGTATATTTTAATGCTTGAACAAGAGTAATATAAATACATAGTGACAGATTAATTATAGCGTTCAGTTATATCAAATTTCGTTCTTAATTAATTAAAATAATATATTTTCAATATTATAATATGAATGTATATGAGTACTAAATAGATAAACATATTTAGTTGAACGATATATAAATATCATTAAAAAGTATATTTTACCATTGACACAAATTTCTTATTCTAAATAGAATATATGAGATTTATTTTTGAAAGAGTCAGTTTCCTACTATACTATCTACATGACTAGACTTACTCAAGGTACCTATTTCAGCCAATTGTTTTTATGAAATTCATTACATTTCTTATAATAAAATTTCACTAAAATTTGGACAATTATTCTGAAAATCAAAGTATTTTTTTTATTCGAACACCAACCTCACAATTATAAACTCCTACCTTATCACTTCCCAAACCCTCCCATGCTCTGAAAATCAAAGCAATTCCGCTACAGGTGTGTTTGCAGGAATTGATACACTAGTTTTGAGGTACGGTGTAAATTTTATAATATACATTATTGTTTATGTAGAAAAATACTTTTTATGTTACAATTAAAATGTCATATAATATAGTAAGAAAAAAAACTCAAACTGAGTGGCCTTAGTTGGCCAATTTTTTTTTTAAATAATTTGAGGTATTTAAAATCAACTTTGCCTTCTAGAAGTGAAGTTAAATTTTACTAACCATGGATGGAATTAATAAACTATTTTAATGAATTTGAGTATAAGAGAGATAATAAAATTCATATTAAAATTAAGAAAAAAAAAGTATGGTACAATTTTTTACCGAACAATTTTCTTTTGCACATGTAAAACAAAACAAAGAAAGTATGGTACCTAAAAATTAATTAATAGCAATTATTTATCTCGTAATTTAGATTAATTTATTACTTTGCCCATATTAAATCACACACTCAATTTTTTCTTCCTTTAATGATTATAGATTCTTATGCATAAGTTTAAAAGAAAATTTTGATACAACATAAGAATTGCAAAAAGTAATTTACGTTTTGTAACTTTAACTTTTTTTTCAAAAGTGTGTTAATTATTGTTTAAGAAGAGACAAGTTTACCTAACATAATATTGTGTTAATTATTATTTGATGACACTAATTTTATTTATTTTCATTTTTAGACTAGGGAAATTAAGTGAATCATGCATACAAAATTAGATTTATAGCTTTTGAAAATTTAATATTTATCAATTTGATTAAAATAGTACCCTACCACCACCACCACCACGTAAGTCTTTGCTTATTGAATGGTATTAATTGTTAGGGTCCATTTGATGTGATGATCGGCCCATGGGAGACTTACTGTTCATTTAAAAAGATTGCGTTTGTTTACAAATTAAAATTCAAAATTATATCCAATTACTTTCCATTTCTTCTAAATTTATTTTCATAATCATAAAAAGGTTGTAATTCAATAGTTGGTATCTAGTTTAAAACTAATAAACCTTGACTTCGAATCATTTCACGTATGATATTTTCAAAATTTGAGGAAATTCTTTTATATATTATTTTAAACTTTTAATAAAAATTTTTGTTACTTCTAAATTATCGATAATTAGTAATGTAATTTTAATGGAAAAAATAGATATTCTTTAAGGAAAATTTGATAAAAGTAAAAGAAAATTAATATTATATTTATATTTTAAAATAAATAAAAATTAATTTCTAATGTATTTGAAAATTTTGAAAATACATGAAAGAAAAGTAGAAAGTAGATATTTTGGAGTGATGAGAGGGCATATGGGAGACTGACAGGCACATTCCAATGTATAAGAGGAGGTCGTGGCTAATATTTATGTCTATTGTTGCAATTAATTATAATTTGGAATCATCAAAAGAAAGAAAGGTTGTTCAGGACATGCATGTTTTGTTTATGATAATCTTTGCTTTTAAAAAAAAAAAAAATTGGGCAGGTTGTGAGCAATTGGCTAGTATGAAAAACCTCCAATTCTTGGACTTGGAAGCTAACAGATTCAACAGCAGCATATTCCAATGTATAGCAGCATTTCCTTCCCTTAAGTATTTGAGTCTTGCTTACAATGAATTGAAGGGACCATTTCCTTATAAAGGTAATAAAATTCACCCATCCCATGAAAAACCTCTTATACATATAAAGTATAGTTAGCAATTCCAGTCACTTCCCTAATCTCTTGTTCCTGCAGAAATTAATCAGTTGCAGCACTTGGAGCATCTTGACTTGAGTTCTAATTCTCTTTCCGGGTCCATTTCTTTTAAAGGTATATTTTTTTGAACATGAGGAATATATATAACCAGTGCAGATTAATTATAATCTTTAATCGTATCAAATTTCGTTCTTAATTAATTGGAGTGATATATTTTCAATTGTATAAATTATGTCAGTACTAAGTGTATAAAGATACCGAGTTAAAAGATATAAATAATTTTTTTTGTTGCAGAATTGAAGTTGGAAAATCTAAAAGTCTTATCACTGTGGAGTAATTCTTTCAACGATTCCTCCAACCTTGAAGGTAAGAACTTATTAAATACAAGTTCACTATTAATAGTTGAGTTAAGTATATGTTGAAAGCAAGATTTTGATACATATAAAATGCATAAACCATTGAGTATATATGGCTAAGTGTAGCCAAACTACCAGAGTAAAGAAGGGCGGGACTTTGATGATTTAATGGGCAACAATTTTTATATGAATGCCAAATTCTCTTCTATCTTAGCTAATCTAATTTCATCAACTACCAAAATTATAATTCATGATTGTGTTTTTGGACAGGAATTTGCAGTTCAAAAAAGCTCGAGAAACTTGATTTAAGTGATAATTCTATTAGCGGAAATATTCCTCTTTGTTTCAACAAATTGACATCTCTTAAGGTATTTGACATTTCAAGGAATAATTTTAGTGGAATTATACCTGGACTCGTGATCTCAAACATGGTACATCTTGAACACCTCTATTTTTCTGACAACCATTTTGAGGGTTCATTTTCGCTCAATTCTTTTGCCAACCATTCGGAACTTCGAGAATTGAGTCTTTCACATGTAGGCCTTGATTTTGAAGGCCTCCCTTTCCCGCTTCCATTTCAGTTGAGACTTCTTCAATTGATCGAGTGTAACTTGAGCAATATTAGTAAAACTGATCATCATCAACTTCTGGACATTCTTTACCATCAGAAAGAACTAAGGGTTCTTGATCTTTCTTCCAGTGGTTTTTCTGGTAATATTCCACTTTGGCTGTTAGAAAACAACACAAGTTTAGAAGTTCTTTGTTTAAGGAATAATTCATTTACTGGTGAATTGATGGTGAGTTCCACTGGGAAATGGAATCTAAGCGAATTTGACATCTCAAACAATAAGGTTGTGGGTCAGATTCCCCAAAACTTTGGTTTACTCTTTCCAACTCTAGGTGAATTGAATCTCTCAAGAAATTCATTTGAAGGAAGCGTACCTGAATCCCTTGGCCACTTAACATGGGCTGTCTCAATTGATCTGTCAAACAACAATTTTTCTGGAGAAGTGCCCGATCAAATTGGAATTGGATGTGTCTCGCTGAGACTCTTTTTACTATCAAATAATAGATTGGAAGGCAATTTCCCTTCAAGTTCAATGAACTTAACTCGGCTGGAGGTTCTTTACCTAAGAAATAATAATTTTTCCGGACGCAGTTTGCTGGGCTTATCTCGCAGTCTTTATCTTCGATTCTTAGACATATCTAACAATGAGTTTCAGGGCAACATTCCAAGTTGGATAGCAAACCTTACATTATTGACAATTCTTGATCTCTCGCATAACCAACTTGAAGGTGGCATTCCAGATGATATCTGCCAGCTTCAAGGACTGCAGTTTTTAGACCTCTCTGAAAATTGGTTAAATGGATCCATACCTTCATGCTCTAGTCTTTCGAAATTGAGATTCATCCACCTGCAAAAGAATCAAATCACAGGACGGATACCAAATACTCTATTCCAGAACTTGGAATTGATGACTATTGATTTAAGGCATAATCATCTTTCTGGCGGCATCCCATCTGACATTCGAACCCTTTCAAAGCTTAGGAATCTCCTTTTAGGAGGTAATAATTTGAAAGGCCAAATTCCTTTGTACATTTGCCAACTGAAGAATTTAACCATTTTGGATCTTTCTCAAAATCATTTCTCTGGCAGAATACCTCATTGCCTTAATAACATATCTTTTGGAGGATGGTATTCTCCCGAGGATTCATTTTCCGGACTAGGTGAATCTGCTTTTGGTTATGCAATCCCAACCCATGACCTGATTTTGTTCATAAATGATCCGATCGGGGTATACTTTCCTGAGTTTTCCGGTGTGCAAGAAGAAGTGGAGTTCACCACAAAAAGTCGAATGAATACCTATGGAGGTAACATCCTAAATTACATGTCGGGACTTGATTTGTCATGCAATGAATTGACAGGGGATATTCCGCAAGAGATTGGGGATCTGATTGATATTCGAGCACTGAATTTGTCCCATAATCACTTACAAGGATCCATTCCATCGAGACTTTCTAAGCTAAATCTTATAGAGAGTTTGGATCTTTCATACAACAACCTCACCGGGCAAATTCCCTTGGAACTCACAAATTTGAACTACTTGTCCATCTTCAATGTGTCCTACAATAATTTGTCAGGAGAAACTCCAGATAAAAATGAATTTGCAAACTTTGATGAAAGCAATTACAGAGGTAATCCTAATCTTTGTGGACCAAATATTGAAAGACACTGTGAAATCACAGCTGGTCATGAGCCACGCTATGATGATCATGATGATTTTGGTGGTGGAGATGTTGATAGTGCCATTGACACAGTGGCATTCTTGTGGAGTTTCTTTGTTTCATATACAATTGCACTGTTGACATTTGGTCTTGTTCTTTGTATTAATCCTCAATTTCGTAAAGCATGGTTTGATTTTGTAGATTTGTGGATTCTATCAAGATTCTACAGTCAATACAAATCTAGTCGTTTCAAATAGAAATTTTGAAATGTGTTTCTTGTTTTTGTAAGAGCAATGTTGTTTTGCATTGGATGACAATAAATCTTTCTGAAACCATGTATTGCAGACAATTGAAATTGATTTCATATTCATTAGGTGTTTGTAATAGATTTATAGCAAGAAATGATTGTGATGCATTAGTAGTCAATTTCGTCTTTAGTAGTCGGATTAAGTGTATCTGCCCCTGAATTGCAGCAGCAGGATTGGCTCTGAATTCAATTGAATATCTGGAATGGTTTTCTGAGTCAATATTTACAGTTCTAGGTAAAGAATGAATGAATAATGCCTAGGTTCTTGAGAACTACAGTATATATTACATTTACAAGGCACTCAGACTATCCACATTGAAGTACTTTTCATTTACAGAGAAGTAGGAACTTCATCATGAATTCAAGAACATTATTATATCTTTGCATTTCAGAAAGCAATGAAAATGCAGCTTCCAGGTTTTTGTGTTCCACGCAAACCTGTTGGATTAAAAGATAATGTGAAGCTCAAATCACTGGCATTCACATTCATGAGACTAGTTTGTTTTGAAGTGAACTTACAGGCAAGTAAGTAGTTCCTGCAGTGACTTCAATCTAGCCTTTTAGTAAAAATGGAAATAAGGAATACTAATGTTTACAAACGAATCGCTTTACCAAATTCTAAAAATATGTAAACTTCGGAACGACAAATTTAAATCTATAAATACAGCTTTAGTTTCCTCCAATTCGTACGTCCAAACAAGAAAGACGAATACCTTATTAATATTTTTGTTGTAAAATAAAAATTCATTAATAAGTTGAATAATAAAATGATATAATTATAATCAACTCAAAATTTTATTAAAAAAAATTGTTATTGTCGGCGCACTCATTTATTCAAGAAAAAATTAAATAAATATTTTTAAAAATTTTGACATTTGAATAACATATATAAATTTACAAAATCAAACTGAAATTTTACACATTACAATTATTTTATAAATATACCTACTACTTAAATAGGGAGAGGTCTTCCTGCCATATAATGAGTAGTTGGAAATTTTTTATAGTATTATTATGTTATATTTGATGGATTTTCATATTTTGAAAAATGATATATTTTTATGTATGTGGAATGTTGTGTATTTTTGTGTAATATTTGATGTATTTTATAAATATATTTGAGGTAATATGTGTTAGTAATGATACGGCACATCACACAAACAATTCAGAGGCTTGGTGGAATTAATTGGAAGAAGAAGACCAAATACTATTCATATTCCTACCAAGTCTATATCATTGTCCAAGTCTTCTTGCCCCTTTTTCAAGTTAGAATTACGGTACCAAAATATGTCCAAGCCAACTTTCATACTATAATCTCATATTCCAATTTCTTCCTATAACGTTCAAACATTTATCCCTGCTATTTTTTGGAGGAATACAAACACCAGACCAAAACAGAAGCAGAGGGACAACCAAGTACATTAGATTCTTTCACTTAATTTTTTTTCTTAAAGCAAAAATGAATATTATAATTTCAACATTATTTTTTTCATTTTTTTTGGGAAATTACAAATTGATCAATTTGAAAATATTTCCTTTCTACAAATTAAAAGAAATAGAAAGAAAGGTTGAAAGCTGTAGAAATTTTGGAGTGATTAGTGGGAGACTGAGTAGAAATATAGAGTCAATCACTTATCATCAGACTTCCCCCAAGTCTTCTTTCCCAATTTTTCAAAGTTAGAATTAACCCCAGTTGCTTATTACTCTTCTTTTTCGGTTGTACTCTCGTTCGAATTGAATACTTTTCTAAATGAATTTATTTTAAAAAGTTCTTTTTTTAGTCTTTTTATAAATAAAAAAATTTCGACAAACCATCTTTCTTTTGCAATTGTTTTCCACAATAAATATATATATATATATATATGTATCAAGATTCATACTATCATTTCATATTCCAATTTCTTTCTATAATTTCACTGTTTTATGCAAAAGCTGCCATGGCGGCCAACTCCCATACCTTCCCCTTGTTCGATCCATTGTTCTAATTGTGATATCAATTACACTACAGATACCGATTTGTTATGGTTGGTTTTTAAAAGAAAAACAGGCTCTCTTGAACTTCAAAACTTCCTTAAATCTGACACGATATGAAGCTCAACTGGTCCTTCCCTCATGGAGAGAGGATACTCATACTTCTGATTGTTGCAATTGGGAAAATGTCAATTGCAGTAGTACGACGGGAAGAATTGTTGAACTCCACCTTGGAGATCTTAGATCTGTCTTTTACGATTATAATATTAAAGATGATCAAAACTGGTTTCTAAATTTCAACATATTCCTTCCTTTGAAGAACCTGCAAGTTCTAGACTTGAGTTATAATAGATTTTATCCTCAAAGTACGGGTACGAATGCCATGCTTTGTGAATTTCTTGTATTCGTTTAAATTGTACTCTGCATTTTGTTCTCCAATAGTGATCAATGTTCATGTCCCTTGTCCCAAGTAACTTTAATTTGGAATAATCAAAAGAAAGAATGGTTGTTCTCGACATGTATGTTATGTTTATGATGATCTTTTGCTTCTTTTCAAATTGCGCAGGTTGTGAGCAATTCGTTAGTCTGAAAAATCTCCAATTCTTGGACTTGGAATTCAACTATTTCAACACCAGCATATTCCAATGTATAGCGTTTCCTTCCCTTAAGAATTTGACTCTTGCTCGGAATAATATGTCGATGGAACCATTTTCTTTTAAAGGTAATAAAATAAAACCATCCCATGAAAACCTTCTATACATATAAAGTATAGTTAGCAGTTTTGTCACATTCCTTACCTCTTTCTTGTTCCTGCAGAACTTATTCATTTGCAGCAACTGGAGTATCTTGATTTAAGTGGAAATGGTCTTACGGCTTGCATTTCTTTGAGAGGTATATTTTCTTCAACATGAATAATATAAATAGTCACTGCATATTAATTGTGGTTTTCAATCATATTAAATCTCGTCCTTAATTAATTGAAGTGATATATGTTCAATAGTATAAATATATATGAGTATTAAATAGATAAATACATTTAGATGAATAATATATAAATCTCGTTCAAATGTATATTTTACCATCATACAACTATCGTATTCTAAGTAGAATATGTGAGATGTATTTTTGCAAGATTCATGTCATCTACATGACTAGACTTACTCAAGGTATATATTTTAGCCAATTGTTTTTTTATGAAATTTCATTACATCTTTTGTAATAAAATTTCAGTCAAATTTGGACTACTATTAAATCAAAGTGATTCCACTACAGATGTGTTTGTAGTAATTTGATACACTACTTTTGGGGCACAGTGTAATTTTATAAAATAAATTATTGATTTTGTAGAAAAATATTTTTTATGTTACAATTATAATGTTATATAATATAGTAAGAAAAAAGACTCAAACTGAGTGCAGAGTTTATGAATTCAGACGTTGAGGAATTGAAGTAGCGTGGAATCGGAAATGGATTTAAAACTTTAAATTTTATGTCCCCTTAGTTGGCCAATTTTTTTTTAAATAATTTAAGCTATTTAAAATCAACATTGCCTTCTAGAAGTGAAGTTAAATTTTACTTTTTTTGAAGCAAAGTTAAATTTTACTAACCATGGATGGAAGTAATAAAATATTTTATTGAATTTGAGTATAAGAGAGATAATAAAAATCATATTAAGATTAAGAAAAAAAAGGAAGTATGGTACAATTTTTTTACAAAACAATTTTCGTTTGCACATGTAAAACTGAACAAAGAAAGTATGGTACCTTTTTCTTTTGTATTTTTTTGCATGAAATTAAGACATTTCATTTCTCAAAATATAACAAAAGTCCGGAGCGAGCATGCCCCCTACCCTTTTAGACCATCTCCAACCAACCCCCAAAATGGGAGGGTTGGACTATTTTGGGGGTTTGGGGGCTCCAATGTTCAACCTTTCATTTTGTGTTGCTTAATAAAGAAATCGACAATCAAAGGCTCCGAACCGCTTCCTGATCTGAAAGAAGAGCGCCTAGCTTCTCTGTATAGATAGATAATTGACAAATTACGGGTGCTAATAATGTCAGGGATTTCTAAGAAAGTATGGTACCCAAACATTAATAGTAATTTATATTAATTTATTGCTTTGCCCATATTAAATCACAAATTCAATTTTCTCTTCTTTTAATGATTATAGATTCTTATGGATAAGTTTAAAAAAACATTTTGATACAACGTCAGAATTCCAAAAAGTAATTTACATTTTGGAAGTTTGATTTTTTTTTCAAAAAGTGCATTAATTATGGAGTCATGACACTAATTTTATTTATTTTTATTTTTAAGACTAGGGAAATTAAGTGAATCATGCATATACAATTAGATTTAGAGCTTTCGAAAATTCACGAATTTGACTAAAATACTATCCCTACCGAGTAAGTTTTTGCTTATCGAATGGTATGAATTGTTAGGGTACATTTGAATTTTGAATTAAATAATGACTGAAAATAAAAATAAATAGTGTATATATTTAAATATGAATAAATAGAGTTTAAATGTTTGATAATACTACATGTCTATAGAGTCTGAATATAACTTTTTTTTACTATTTCGTCCATTCATACAAAAAGTATATATATTTATTTTTTAACAATTGTATTAATTTAATTATGGTCAAAATGCAATTTTGGTCCCTTATAATATGGATAATTCTACTTTTGGTCCCTTTTAATTTTACGGGAACACTTTTAGTTTCATAATTTTTTTTATTAGGAGTTTTGGTCATTTTTTACAAAAAAAAAGTTTAAAAGATAACGGATTAACATATTTAATCGCTAGTCAAACTTAATTTTTCTTCAAAATGATTTGTACCATGATTTTTTCAATTTATTTTAAGACTCGGTTCCTCATGAATGTTCAACCTACTTAGATCGACTCACAATCCAAAATGACGACCGAAACCCTAAATGAGTTGAACATTCATGAGAATTCATATCATAAAATTTGTTAAAAACATCATGATACAAATCAATAAAAAAAAATTACTGCAACTAAAATATTAGTATTAAAAAATTGCAGCTACAAGGCTTCCGTTCTAAAATCCATATGCTATGTATACCGTAACTCTCTCTTCCTTCCAAATTTACAATTGTAATTACTGCAATTCTGCGTGCCGATTAGAGGAAGGATTTACGCCAAATTTGGAGAAAATGCAATTCTAGCGTTGTCGTTGGGGATGCTCTGACAACCAAAGTCCACCGCCCCCTCATCCCATAGCGGGAAGTGGTGTAGTTAAATTTAACTTTTAATGAATATAGTAAATCTTCTAAAACTACATACTGACTGACGGGTACTTCTCTTTTAAAAAATAGTCATTTCGTTAGAATGGACAGTTAATTGGTTAACGAATCAATTTTAAAAAAGAGTAAATTTCATATATTATAGTGAAAATTGAGTTTTAGTCATCTTATTTTAGAAATTATTTTTTCAATGATCAACTTTTGTATTTTGCCACAAATTTGATCACTCGGTTAAGTGTAACCGTTAAACATTACTAATAGACCATTTTGGAGGGAGTATTTTTGTACTTCCTCTTTCAATTTTCTCATTTTTTACCTTTTTCCATTTTTTCTGTCAATTTTTTTTGCCAATACCCTTAAATTTTTAATTCATTTTTTCTTTCTTATTTTTTGAAACTTAATTTTTAAAATTTTCTTTTTTAAAAAAATTATTTAATTTTTTATCTTATTATTTGATAATAGTGATTTGTCATTTTATTTTTACTTCTTTCACACCAATTATATTGAGAAAAAAGTAAAAAGCGGCAAACCAAAATAATATAATTGGTGTAATGAAAAATTATATTCAATAATACGAAAATGATAAAATTGAAAAAAAAATCACTATTCTAAAATAATAAGTAAGATAAAAATAAAATAAAAAAAAGAAAGAAAAAAGAGATTACAATTTTAAGAATAGGGTAAAAAATATAAATTAAAAAAAGTGAAAAAAAGTAAAAAATGAGAAAGTTAAGAAAGAAAGTATAAAAATATCCCCATCAAAATGGTTCGTTAATAAAGTTAACAATCAAATTTAACGGAGTGACCAAATTTGTGACAAAATGAAAAAATTGATAACCAGAAAAGTAGTTTTCAAAATATGATAACCAAAACCGAAAGCGATATAGTATGGTGACCAATTTTAATTTAATATATTTAATTTATTAAGAATAAGTGCTTAATAGAGTTATCAAACAGAGCATTACTGCTCATTTGAAAAGATTACTCTTGTTCACAAATTAAAAGATATTTAAAATTACTTTTTAAAAAAATCAAAATTATATCAAATTACTTTCAATTATATCAAAATTTTTTTTTAGGAAATTTTGATAAAAGAAAAAGGAAATGAATATTATATTTTAAATTAAATAATGTATTTGAAAATTTTAAAATACATGAAAGAAATAGAAAGAAAGGTAGAAAGTAGGGGGCGTATGGGAGACTGACATGAATATTCCGATGTATAGCAGGTTGTATATTGTGGTGGTCAATGTTTATGTCTATTGTCGCAAGTAACTTTAATTTTGTAATCATCCAAAGAAAAAGTGGTTGTTCAGGACATGCATATTTTGTTTATGATAATCTTTGCTTCTTTTCAAACTGCACAGGTTATGAGCCATTGGCTAGTTTAAATAACCTCCAATTCTTGAACTTGGAATTCAACTATTTCAACAGCAGCATATTCCAATGTATAGCAGCATTTCCTTCCCTTAAGTATTTGAGTCTTGGAAGTAATAGTATGAGTATGGAATCATTTCCGTATAAAGGTAATAAAATTAAGACATTTCATGAAAAATCTTTTATACATATAAACTATAGTTAGTAGTTTCGTCACTTCCTTCACTTCTTGTTCGTGCAGAACTTAACCATTTGCAGCAACTAGAGCATCTTGACTTGGGGGGGAATTATTTTGCAGGGTACATTTCGTTTAAAGGTATATTTTTTTGAACATGAGAAATATAAATAACTGTTACAGATTAATTACAGATTTGAATTGTATCAAATCTCGTGCTTAACTAATTGGAGTGATATGCTTTTAATAGTATAAATTATGTGAGTAATAAATGGATAAAGATACTAAATTGAAAGATGTAAATGTTTTCTTGGTTGCAGAATTGAAGCTGAGAAATTTAAAAGCCTTATCGTTGAGCAATAATTATTTTAACGATTCCTCCTCCCTTGAAGGTAAGTATTTATTAAATACAAGTTCACTTTTAATACTTGAATTAAGTATATGTTAAAAGCAAGATTTTGATACATACAACATGCACAAAACATCGAATATATATATATATGCCTAAGTGAAGCCAAACTACCAGAAAGGTAGGACTTTGATGATTTAATTTAATGAGCAAACAGTTTTTATATGAATGCAAAATTCTCTTCTATCTTAGATAATGTAATTTCATGAACTAAACTTATAATTCACTATTGTTTTGGGACAGAAATTTGCAGTTTAAAGAATCTGGAAGAACTTGATTTAAGTTATAATTCTTTTAGCGGAAATATTCCTCTTTGTCTCAACAAATTGACATCACTTAAGCTATTTGACATCTCTACTAATAATTTTAGTGGAGTCATACCTGAATTGGTGATCTCAAACCTGGTACATTTAGAATACCTCTCTTTGTCTCACAACTATTTTGAGGGTTCATTTTCGCTCGGTTCTTTTGCCAACCATTCGGAGATTCGAGTATTGAGTCTTTCACATGTAGGCCTTGATTTTGAAGGCCTTCCTTTCCCACCTCCATTTCAGTTGAGGCTTCTTCAAATGATCGATTGCAACTTGAGCAATACTAGTACAACTGATCATCACCAACTTTTGCGCATACTTTACCATCAGAAGGAGCTAAGGGTTCTTGATCTTTCTTCCAGTGATTTTTCTGGTAATATTCCACTTTGGCTGTTAGAAAACAACACACGTTTAGACGTTCTTCGTTTAAGGAATAATTCATTTACGGGTCAATTGATGGTGGGTGACACTGTGAAATGGAATCTAAGCGAATTTGACATCTCAAATAATAAGTTGGAGGGTCAGATTCCCCAAAACTTTGGTTTACTCTTTCCAACTCTAAATGAGTTGAACCTCTCAAGAAATTCATTTGAAGGAAGCATACCTGAATCTCTTGGCAACTTAACATCAGCAGTCTCAATTGATCTGTCAAACAACAATTTTTCTGGAGAAGTGCCCGATCAAATTGGAATTGGATGTGTCACGCTGACCCTCTTTTTACTATCAAATAATAGATTGGAAGGCAATTTCCCTTCAAGTTCAATGAACTTAACTGGGCTGCAAGTTCTTTACCTAAGTAATAATCATTTTTCCGGACACATTTCGCAGAGCTTGTCTCACAGTTATTCTCTTCAGTTCTTAGACATATCTAACAATGAGTTTCAGGGAAACATTCCATGTTGGATAGCAAACCTTACATCATTGACGATTCTCGATCTCTCGCATAACCAACTTGAAGGTGGCATTCCAGATGATATCTGCCAGCTTACACAACTGGAGTTTTTAGACCTCTCTGAAAATTGGTTAAATGGATCCATACCTGCATGCTCTAGTCTTTCAAATTTGAGATTCATCCACCTGCAAAAGAATCAAATCACAGGTAGGATACCAAACACTCTATTCCAGAACTGGGGTTTGATGACTCTTGATTTAAGGCATAATCATCTTTCTGGCGGCATCCCATCTGATATTCGAACCCCTTCAAAGCTTAGGTATCTTCTTTTGGGAGGTAATAATTTGAAAGGCCAAATTCCTTTGTACATATGCCATCTAAGGAAATTGGCCATTTTGGATCTCTCTCAAAATCATTTCTCTGGCAGAATACCTCATTGCCTTAATAACATATCTTTTGGAAAAGGATATTCTTCCGAGGATTCATATTTGAACCTAGGTGAAATATATTATGGATATGAAGGCCCAATAGGTTACCAGTTCAAAAGTTCTTTGGACATAAATGAGCCGACCCTGGTACACTTTCCTGAGTTTTCCGGTTTGCAAGAAGAGGTGGAGTTCACCACAAAAAGTCGAATGAATACCTATGCAGGTAACATCCTAAATTACATGTCTGGACTTGATTTGTCATGCAATGAATTAACAGGGGATATTCCGCAAGAGATTGGGCATCTGATTGATATTCGAGCACTGAATTTATCCCATAATCACTTACAAGGATCCATTCCATCGAGACTTTCTAAGTTAAATCTTATAGAGAGTTTGGATCGTTCATACAACAACCTCACCGGGCAAATTCCCTTGGAACTCACAAATTTGAACTCCTTGTCCATCTTCAATGTGTCCTATAATAATTTGTCAGGAAAAACTCCAGATAAAAATCAATTTGCAGACTTTGATGAAAGCAATTACAGAGGTAATCCTAATCTTTGTGGACCAAATATTGAAAGACACTGTGAAATCACAGCTGGTCATGATCCGGGCTATGATGATCATGATGATATTGGTGGTGGAGATGTTGATAGTGCCATTGATATAGTGGCATTCTTCTGGAGCTTCTTTGTTTCGTATCCAATTGCATTGTTGACATTGGCTCTTACTCTTTATATTAATCCTCAATTTCGTAAAGTATGGTTTGATTTTGTAGATTTGTGGATTCTATCAAGATTCTACAATCAATACAAATCTAGTCGTTTCAAATAGAAATTTTGAAATGTGTTTCTTGTTTTTGCAAGAGTATGTTGTATTGCATTGGATGACAATAAATCTTTCTGAAACCATGTATTGCAGACAATTGAAATTGTTTTCCAATTCATTACGTGTTTGTAATAGATATATAGCATAGGAAGAAATGATTGTGATACATTATTACTTAGTAGTCGTCTTTATTTTCTGTTATGATAAATTCTTTTACAAGTGAAGTCATAATTTTATAAATTCCTTTATTTTCTGTTGTGTCATCCGGTGGCTTGGTTACTATTTGAGCTGGGGTTTGTCTACTATCACCCTAGTGGATGGCGAAAATCATGCAACAATATTAACTGTGTCTCCTAAAAACAGAAAGAAGTTTGATAATATGAGAGATCATATATACAGAAATAGTAGTTCGCTTGCCCGCAGATAGTTCCAGCTTGGAGATACTGGCTTCCCAGACCGATTGCAGCCTCCAGGATCCCTTTGGGAAAGGTTTGGTGCAACAATGGTGGCAGAAGTTCAATGGCAAGTCTGTAGCTCTCCGTCTAAAGAGACTCACTCCATCCTTACTTCTGTGAGGGATTTGGAAAGCCAAAAACAAGATGGAACAAGAAAATGTTAAACTGGACAGAAAATGGTTTTTGGATGATGTTCGCACGACTCTTAGAGAAACGGTCATGGCTTTCAAACCAGCAATCAACCTAAAAGAACAGACCTACCTCCTCAGAAATTTTGGCCTCAAGCTGCCGAAGATGAATCCAATCACTCCTCAAGCACTCACTTGGAAGAATCACACACAGGGAGCATATTTAATAATTAACTCAGATGGTGCCTGGAAGCAAAACGGAGAGGGTGGGGGTAGTTTCATCCTTCGATCCAAAGAAGGAAACGTGTTTCACGCAGAATTCTTCAAATTGCAAGCATTCTCTTCTTTCCAAGCAGAAATCTTGGCTCTGCTGAAAGGAATCAGGTACTGCTCCTCTCGCATGTAAGCCTCTCGTCACATTAATGAAATGGGATTTCAATCCCGTCGGCCCTCAATGACGACTGTTTTCACAAAAAAAAAAAAAAATGTTACAACATTCAAAGAAGAAGATAATATCAATTACATTAGCTATGATCACGCTTTTCGCAGAAAAGATGATGACGTGAGTACATTAAGAGAAATAAAAGTAAACGGAAACTCCCATCGTTGATCATCAATGCATGTTATCTCACAGCACATGAATACCGAAACAAAGCTTGAAACTTTCAGTTATAAGCAGTACAAATTTCAAACACATTAAGTCCCTGTAATCCGATTCATTAATTTTCTGCAAAATCAAACTTCTGATGATCATCAACCCACGAAAATATCGAAAACGGTCGGAATCCAAGTGAAGGTGAGAATTTAATGTCGGATGATTCCAGGAAACAGGATGAAGTTGCACCAGTTCCAATTGGTCGTCCTCCGAGGTTGGATTCATTGCCGAAAACCAATGAGTGGATGGGAAATGGGATTCAAAACTTCAAATTTTATGAGTGCTCAGTTGGCCAAAAAATAATTTTTAATAATTGAAGATGTTTGGAAACAATTTGGCCTTCCGGAAGTGAAGTTGATTTTTGATCCCAGACTGCCCAGATTATTAGTAAGTTAATTAAAAATTTTGCTAAGGAGATTAAGAAATTTAATTAACATCCTTCAATTTTAATTTTGTTCATTTTTATACCCCGTATCGTATCTAATGTTTGATGCAATTAAGAAAATATTTCGTTGAATTGGAGTATAAGATAGGTAAGAAGAATAATATTAAAATTAAGAAAATAATTAATCTTACATAAATCAAACAATTTTCTTTTTTGTCCTCTCCAAACTCAACCCTCTAAAAATATTTCTTTCCCCATCTTCCCATCATGGGAGAATTGGGGGAAATAAATTTATTGTCCGTTTTCGTTTTCTTGTTTTTAGTTTCGTCATCCAATAAAAGAGGATTATCCAATCTTTATTTTCTTTTGTCTTTTAGTAGATTTAGATCTACTGGTAGTGTATTGGTTTTAGCTTCATTGATTGTTACGACGACAATTTCGTTGGTGAAATTCGTTGGATTAGTAGCGGCATCGTTGACGATGTTCGCTGGTTTGGTCCAAGAAGATTCATTCATCATGGTTGTAATTATTAGATCTATGTTTTGGAGTTTTCATAAGAAAATTAGTGATTATTCTTGTTCGGATTAAAATTTCGGCATGTTGCCACTTAATAAGGTAGATCTATATAGATTTATCCGTAGTAAACACAACAATGACAATTATATTGTAATTTGTGTTTCTTTTGCTGTATTTTCATTTTGTCAATCGTTGTTGGACGTTTTCAGTAAATTAATATATTTTTTTTATTTAAAAAAAAAACAATTTTCTTTTGTGTGTGTGCAAAACTGAAAAAAGGGAAGTATGTACTCCCTCACTTATTCCAAAATATAAAACACTTTTAATCATATAATCAATATAAAAAATAAGCAATAATAAGTATTTATCTCATGATTTTTATTAATTTATCACTTTGTCCATATTAAATGACACATTCATTTTTCACTTCCTTATATTTTTATAAATAAATTTAAAAAGAAAATTTAGAACTCCAAAAGTAATTTCCATTTTGGAACTTTAACTTTTTTTCAAAAAGTGTGTTAATTATTGAGTGATGACACTAATTTTATTGATTTTAAGTGAATCATGCATATAAAATTAGCTTTAGAGTTTTTGAAAAATTCAATATGTATATTTAATAATTTGACTAAAATACTTTCCCTACCACTTCGAAGTGAGTCTTTGGTTATTGAATGATATTAAATTGTTAGGGTCCATTTGATGTGATGATCGGCCCATGGGAGACTGAGTATTCTTTCTACAGTCCAGCCCATATTAATGCCATGACTTTGGATGGAAGTCTTCTCGCTCCATTTTCAACTTTGCACAATATATCCAACAACGACACTATGCTAATTTTCGGTCCACTCAATTAATTGAAGGGTCCCAAACGAAATTATCTTATATTATTTTTTAAAAAATGTTAGAGATAAAATTGTCATAATAATAAAAATTTTAAAAATTAAAAAAACATCTCCAAAAATGGTTTCTTAGTGAAGTTAAAGGTCACATTTAACGAATTGACAAAATTTGTAAAAAAATGCAAAAGTTGATAACAAAAAAATAATTTTTAAAATAAATTAACATAACTATAGTATGATAATCAATTTTAAAATTTACTCTAATTTAAATACATTTTAAGTAAAGAAAAAAATCACAATATTAATGTATATTACTAGTAATGCTATTGATTTATTTTAATAATGACTTGGATCCTTATATTTGAGTTTGTAAAGTTTATAGAGGAAGTTGTTATGAAATTAATTCTACATAAATTAAAATTTGCTATTATATATTAATGATCGCTGAAACTAAGAAAATATTTTATTGAATTCGAGAGTATAAAAAGAATAGTACTAAAATTAAAGAATTAATATTACGTAAATTAAACAATTTTATTAAATGGAATTAATTGTTAGGGTCCATTTGATGTGATGATGGGGCCATAGAAGACTGACTGACCACTTCTAGATAGAGTTCACTCCACATCCATTTCATGACTTTGGGAGTCTTCTCTTCTTGCCCCATTTTTCAAGTTAGAATTAATCAGTAGCTTGCTTGTTACTCTTCTTCCACAATATAGTCTTTCGAAATTGAGATTCATCCACCTGCAAAAGAATCAAATCACAGGACGGATACCAAATACTCTATTCCAGAACTTGGAATTGATGACTATTGATTTAAGGCATAATCATCTTTCTGGCGGCATCCCATCTGATATTGGAACCCTTTCAAAGCTTAGGAATCTCCTTTTAGGAGGTAATAATTTGAAAGGCCAAATTCCTTTGTACATTTGCCAACTGAAGAATCTAACCATTTTGGATCTTTCTCAAAATCATTTCTCAAGCAGAATACCTCATTGCCTTAATAACATATCTTTTGGAGGATGGTATTCTCCCGAGGATTCATTTTTTATCGACATTTATGTGTATGCAGTCCCAACCCATTACCAGTTCGAAAGTTCTTTGATCAAATATGAGCCGGCCATGGTATTCTCGGCCGATGAGGTGGAATTCATCACAAAAAGTCGAATAAATACCTATACAGGTCACATCCTAAATTACATGTCCGGGCTTGATTTGTCATGCAATAAATTAACAGGGGATATTCCGCAAGAGATTGGGGATCTGATTGATATTCGAGCACTGAATTTATCCCATAATCACTTACAAGGATCCATTCCATCGAGACTTTCTAAGTTAAATCTTATAGAGAGTTTGGATATTTCATACAATAACCTCACCGGGCAAATTTCCTTGGAACTCACAAATTTGAACTCCTTGTCCATCTTCAATGTGTCCTATAATAATTTGTCAGGAAAAACTCCAGATAAGAAAGGTTGTTCAGGACATGCATGTTTTGTTTTTGATAATCTTTGCTTTTTTTTTAAATTGGGCAGGTTGTGAGCAATTGGCTAGTATGAAAAACCTCCAATTCTTGGACTTGGAAGCTAACAGATTCAACAGCAGCATATTCCAATGTATAGCAGCATTTCCTTCCCTTAAGTATTTGAGTCTTGCTTACAATGAATTGAAGGGACCATTTCCTTATAAAGGTAATAAAATTCACCCATCCCATGAAAAACCTCTTATACATATAAAGTATAGTTAGCAATTTTCTCACATCCCTGATCTCTTCTTCCTGCAGAACTCAATCATTTGCAGCAACTGGAGCATCTTGAATTAAGTTATAATTTTCTTTACGGGTCCATTTCTTTTATAGGTATATTTTTTTGAACATGAGGAATATATATAACTAGTGCAGATTAATTATAATCTTTAATCGTATCAAATTTCGTTCTTAATTAATTGAAGTGGTATATTTTCAATTGTATAAATTATGTAAGTACTAAGTGTATAAAGATACCGAGTTGAAAGATATAAACGTTTTTTCTTTTTTGCAGAATTGAAGTTGAAAAATCTAAAAACCTTATCACTGGATCATAATTCTTTTAATGATTCCTCCAACCTTGAAGGTAAGAACTTATTAAATACAAGTTCACTATTAATAGTTGAGTTAAATATATGTTCCAAGCAAGATTTTGATACATATAAAATGCATAAACCATTGAGTATATATGGCTAAGTGTAGCCAAACTACGAGAGTAAAGAAAGGCGGGACTTTGATGATTTAATGGGCAACAATTTTTATATGAATACCAAATTCTCTTCTATCTTAGCTAATATAATTTCATCAACTACCAAAATTATAATTCATGATTGTGTTTTTGGACAGGAATTTGCAGTTCAAAAAAGCTCGAGAAACTTGATTTAAGTGATAATTCTATTAGCGGAAATATTCCTCTTTGTTTCAACAAATTGACATCTCTTAAGGTATTTGACATTTCAAGTAATAATTTTAGTGGAATTATACTTGGACTCGTGATCTCAAACATGGTACATCTTGAATACCCGATTTTTCTGACAACCATTTTGAGGGTTCATTTTCGCTCAATTCTTTTGCCAACCATTCGGAGCTTCGAGAATTGAGGCTTTCACGTGTAGGCCTTAATTTTAAAGGCCTCCCTTTCCCACCTCCATTTCAGTTGAGACTTCTTCAAATGATCGAGTGCAACTTGAGCAATATTAGTAAAACTGATCATCAGCAACTTCTGGACATTCTTTACCATCAGAAAGAACTAATAGTTCTTTATCTTTCTTCTAGTGGTTTTTCTGGTAATATTTCACTTTGGCTGTTAGAAAACAACACAAGGTTAGAAGTTCTTCGTTTAAGGAATAATTCATTTACTGGTCAATTGATGGTGAGTTCCACTGTGAAATGGAATCTAATCGAATTTGACATCTCAAACAATAAGGTTGTGGGTCAGATTCCCCAAAACTTTGGTTTACTCTTTCCAACTTTAGGTGAATTGAATCTCTCAAGAAATTCATTTGAAGGAAGCGTACCTGAATCCCTTGGCAACTTAACTACAACATACTCAATTGATTTGTCTGACAGCAATTTTTCAGGAGAACTGCCTGATCAAATTGGAATTGGATGTGTTTCTTTGGTCTTCTTTTTACTATCGAATAATCGCTTGGAAGGCAATTTCCCTTCAAATTCAATGAACTTAACTCAGCTGGAGGTTCTTTACCTAAGTAATAATAATTTTTCCGGACGCATTTTGCTGGGCTTATCTCGCAGTCATTATCTTCGATTCTTAGACATATCTAACAATGAGTTTCAGGGCAACATTCCAAGTTGGATAGCAAACCTTACATCATTGACAATTCTTGATCTCTCGCATAACCAACTTGAAGGTGGCATTCCAGATGATATCTGCCAGCTTAAAGAACTGCAGTTTTTAGACCTCTCTGAAAATTGGTTAAATGGATCCATACCTTCATGCTCTAGTCTTTCGAAATTGAGATTCATCCACCTGCAAAAGAATCAAATCACGGGACGGATACCAAATACTCTATTCCAGAACTTGGAATTGATGACAATTGATTTAAGGCATAATCATCTTTCTGGCGGCATCCCATCTGATATTGGAACCCTTTCAAAGCTTAGGAATCTCCTTTTAGGAGGTAATAATTTGAAAGGCCAAATTCCTTTGTACATCTGCCAACTGAAGCATTTAACCATTTTGGATCTTTCTAAATCATTTCTCTGGCAGAATACCTCATTGCCTTAATAACATATCTTTTGGAGGATGGTATTCTCCCGAGGATTCATTTTCCGGACTAGGTGAATCTGCTTTAATAGATGAAAGCCCAACCCTTGACCCGTCTTTGATCATATATGATCCGATCGGGGTATACTCTTCTGAGTTTTCCGGTGTGCAAGAAGAAATGGAGTTCACCACAAAAAGTCGAATGAATACCTATGCAGGTAACATCCTAAATTACATGTCTGGACTTGATTTGTCATGCAATGAATTAATAGGGGATATTCCGCAAGAGATTGGGGATCTGATTGATATTCGAGCACTGAATTTATCCCATAATCACTTACAAGGATCCATTCCATGGAGACTTTCTAAGTTAAATCTTATAGAGAGTTTGGATCTTTCATACAACAACCTCACCGGGCAAATTCCCTTGGAACTCACAAATTTGAACTCCTTGTCCATATTCAATGTGTCCTATAATAATTTGTCTGGAAAAACTCCTGATAAAAAGCAGTTTGGAACCTTTGATGAGAGCAACTACAGAGGTAATCCTAATCTTTGTGGACCACATATTGAAAGACATTGTGAAATCACAGCTACTCATGATCCAAGCTATGATGATATTGGTGGTGGAGATGTTGCCATTGATATAGGGGCATTCTTATGGAGTTTCTTTGTTTCATATACAATTGCATTGTTGACATTGGCTCTTACTCTTTATATCAATCCTCAATTTCGAAAAGCATGGTTTGATTTTGTGGATTTGTGGATTCTATCAAGATTCTGCAATCAATACAAATCTCGTCGTTTCAAATAGAAATTTTGAAATGTGTTTCTTGTTTTTGTAAGAGCAATGTTGTTTTGCATTGGATGACAATAAATCCTTCTGAAACCATGTATTGCAGACAATTGAAATTGATTTCATATTCATTAGGTGTTTGTAATAGATTTATAGCAAGAAATGATTGTGATGCATTAGTAGTCAATTTCGTCTTTAGTAGTCGGATTAAGTGTATCTGCCCCTGAAGCTGCAGCAGCAGGATTGGCTCTGAATTCAATTGAATATCTGGAATGGTTTTCTGAGTCAATATTTACAGTTCTAGTTAAAGAATGAAAGAATAATGCCTAGGTTCTTGAGAACTACAGTATATATTACATTTAAAAGGTACTCAGACTATCCACATTAAAGTACCTTTCATTTACACAGAGAAGTAGGAACTTGGTCATGAATTCAAGAACATTATTATATCTTTGCATTTCAGAAAGCAATGAAAATGCAGCTTCCAGGTTTTTGTGTTCCACGCAAACCTGTTGGATTAAAAGATAATGTGAAGCTCAAATCACTGGCATTCACATTCATGAGACTAGTTTGTTTTGAAGTGAACTTACAGGCAAGTAAGTAGTTCCTGCAGTGACTTCAATCTAGCCTTTTAGTAAAAATGGAAATAAGGAATAATGTTTACAAACGAATCGGTTTACCAAATTCTAAAATTATGTAAAATTTGGAACGACAAATTTAAATCTATAAATACAGCTTTAGTTTCCTCCAATTGGTATGTTTAAACAAGGAACACAAATATCAAATAAAAATTCATTAATAAGTTCAATAATAAAATGATATAATTACAATCAGTTAAAAAAAATTTAAAAAAAAAATTGTCATTATCGCGCCCTCATTTATCCAAGAAAAAATTAAATAAATATTTTTAAAGATTTTGACATTTGAACAACATTTATAAATTACAAAATCAAAGCGAAATTTTACAGAGTACAATTATTTTCTAAATATGCCTACTACTTAAATAGGGGGAGCTCTTCCAGCCATATAGTATTTTTATGTTATATTTGATGTATTTTTATATTTTGAAAAACGATGTATTCTTATGTGTTTGGAGTGTTGTGTATTTTTATGTGATATTTGATGTATTTTATAAATATATTTGAGGTAATATGTGTTAATAATGATACGGCACATCACACAAACAATTCAGAGGCTTGGTGGAATTAATTGGAAGAAGAAGAAGAACAAATACTATTGGCCATATTCCTACCAAGTCTTTGTTTGGAATTAACTGTTAATGCTCCATGGGAAACTGACTACTCTATCATTGTCCAAGTCTTGTTGCCCGTCTTTCAAGTTAGAATTAATCTACCAAAATATGTCCAAGCCGACTTTCATACTATCATTTCATATTCCAATTTCTTTCCATAATTTCACTGTTTTATGTAAAAGCTGCCATGGCGTCCTTCTCCCATAACTTCCTCCTTGTTCGATTCACTGTTCTAATTGTGATATTAATTCTATTGCATATGCATATTTGTTTTGGTTGTTTTTTAGAAGAAAAACAGGCTCTCTTGAACTTCAAAACTTCTTTAAACCTAACACCATATGAAGCTCATCTTCTCCTTCCCTCATGGAGTGATGATACTCATCATATATACGGTGGTTATCATCATCCGCAATCTTCTTCTATTACTAATACTTCTGATTGTTGCAATTGGAAAAGAGTCAAGTGCAATCATACAACCGGAAGAATTATTGAACTCCACCTTGGGTATCTTCGAGATGTTTTTTATGATAAGAACTGGTTTCATGATTTCAACACATTCCTCCCTTTGAAGAACCTGCAAGTTCTAAACTTGAGTTCAAATTCATTCGAGGTACGAATGCCATGCTTTGTGAATTTCTTGTATTCATTTAAATTGTACTCTACAGTTCATTTTCCCATAGTGATCAATGTTTATGTCTATTCTGACAAGTAATTCTAATTTGGAATCATCAAAAGAAAGAATGGTTGTTCATAAAATGCATGTTTTGTTTATGATGATCTTTGCTTCTTTTCAAACTGCACAGGTTGTGAGCAATTGGCTACTCTAGAAAACCTCCAATTTTTGGACTCAACAGCAGCATATTCCAATGTATAGCAGTATTTCCTTCCCTTAAGTATTTGAGTCTTGCTTGGAATGAATTGGAGGGACCATTTCCTTATAAAGGTAATAAAATTCACCCATCCCATGAAAAACCTCTTATTCATATAAAGTATAGTTAGCAATTTCGTCACTTTTCTGACCTCTTGTTCCCGCAGAACTCAATCATTTGCAGCAACTGGAGTATCTTGACTTGAGTGTTAATTCTCTTTCGGGTTCCCTTCAAAGTATATTTTCTTGCACATAAGGAATATAAAATAGCGGGTGCAGATTAATTGTAGTTTTCAATCGTATCAAATCTCGTTCTTAATTAATTAGAATGATATGTTTTGAATTGTATGAATTATGTAAGTACTAAATGTATAAAGATACCAAGTTGAGATTTTTTTCAATTACATAACTGAAGTTGAAAAATCTAAAAGCCTTATCACTGAGCAGTAATTCTTTTAACGATTCCTCCAACCTCGAAGGTAAGAAGTTAATAAATACAAGTTCACTTTTAATCGTTGAGCTAAATATATGTTAAAAGCAAGATTTTGATACATACAACATCATACAACATTGGAAAAAATATACAATTGGTCATATATAATGATCCTATCGCACAATTGATCCTACACGTTTGAAACTTGACAAATTTGATCCTAAACGTTTCAATAATTTAACGAATTTTACACTCTGTTACACATGATATGACAGGGACGTTGGTGTCACGTGGATGCCGTTGTATAAATCTTAACGGCTGATGAGTCAGTCATTAAATCCTATTTTAAAAATATTAAATTAGACCAAATGTGTAAATTTTAGAAATGTTTAGGGCCAAATTTGTTGAATTTCAAATATGTATGACTAATTGTGGTCATTATATAGGACCAATTGTGCAATTTACTAAAACATTGAGTATATATATATAGATACGGCTAAGTGTAGCCAAACTACCAGAGTAAAGAAAGGCAGGACTTTGATGATTTAATTGGCAAACAGTTTTTATATGAATGCAAAATTCTCTTCTATGTTAGATGATGTAATTTCATTAACTACTAAACTTATAATTCACAATTATTTTGGAACAAGAATTTGCAGTTTAAAAAATCTCAAAGAACTGGATCTATGGATGCATTTCTGATGGCTTTTGGCGTAGTCCTCAGCTTGGGTACTTAGACATATCCAACAATGAGTTGCAGGGAAACATTCCAAGTTGGTTAGGAAACTTTTCATTATTGACAATTCTTGATCTGTCACATAACCAACTGGAAGGTAGCATACCAGAGAATATCTGCCAACTGACTTCACTTCGGTTTTTAGACCTCTCTGAAAATAGGTTAAATGGGTCCATACCTTCATGCTCTAATCTTTCACTTTTGAAGTTCATCCACCTGCAAAAGAATCAAATCACAGGACGAATACCAAATACACTACTCCAAAATGTGGAATTGATGACTATTGATTTAAGGTATAATCATCTTTCTGGCAGCATCCCATCTGATATTCGAACCCTTTCAAATCTAAAGGTTCTCCTGCTTGGGGGTAATAATTTGGAAGCCCAAATTCCTTTGTACATATGCCAACTGAAGACATTGGCCATTTTGGATCTTTCTCAAAATCATTTCTCTGGCGGAATACCTCATTGCCTTAATAATATATCTTTTGGAGGATGGTATGCTTTCGAGGATTCATTTTTTATCCCCGATGAAGGGTATCCATATTCAGGCCCAAGCCATTACCAGTTCAAAAGTTCTTTGATCATATATGATCCGTTCATGGGAGTCTCGGCCTATTTTTCCGATGTGCAAGAAGAGGTGGAATTCATCACAAAAAGTCGAATAAATACCTATGCAGGTAACATCCTACATTACATGTCTGGACTTGATTTGTCATGCAATGAACTAACAGGAGATATTCCACTAGAGATTGGGGATCTGATTGGTATTCGAGCACTGAATTTATCCCATAATCACTTACAAGGATCCATTCCATCGAGACTTTCTAGACTGTATCTTACAGAGAGTTTGGATCTTTCATACAACAACCTCACTGGACAAATTCCTTTGGAACTCACAAATTTGAACTCTTTGTCCGTCTTCAATGTGTCCTATAATAATTTGTCAGGAAAAACTCCGGATAAAAAGCAGTTTGCAACCTTTGATGAGAGCAACTACATAGGAAATCCTAATCTTTGTGGACTAAATATAAGACATTGTGAAATAACAGCTGCTCATGATCCAAGCAATGATAATCATGATGACACTGGTGGTGAAGATGCTGATGGTGCCATTGATATGGTGGGATTCTTATGGAGTTTCTTTGTTTCATATACAATTGCATTGTTGACATTAGCTCTTACTCTTTATATTAATTCTCAATTTTGTAAAGTATGGTTTGATTTTATAGATATGTGGATTTTATCAAGAATCTACAATAGGTAATACTTGTTCGGAGAGTTTAGAACTCTTTAAATTAAATGTGCGCTTGTTTCTTGCAAGAGCAAAGTTATTTTCTACTGCATGACTATAAAGCTTTCTCAAGCCATGTATTGCAGATATTTGGATTTGTCTAATTTATTGCTTGTTTGTAATAGATTTTCAGTAAAATTGGATACTTTTCTGAAAAGCAAATTGATTCTATGCTTTCCCACCCAAAATAAAGGAATATTCTTGTACATGTTGGTAATACTTGTTTGAGTTTCTCCAGCTCAAATATAAAAATTAGATTAAATTAAATTTTACTTCCCATATAGTTTGATTAAATTATCAATTGCCCCCAAAATTTTTAATAATTACATTTACCTCTCTTAATCGAAATCAAACATAAAAAATTATCAATAAACAAAAAAATTTTGATGATTTTTAGCCAAAATAAAGTTATAAATTAATGTTAATTTCGTCTTTCATCGGAATAACAATGTTTGCGTCAACATTTGTGCTCATTTTTTTTCTATTGACTAGAGGGTCAGTTGTTATTAATTTAGATAGTCAACGAGAGTATACATAATTTTCACAATCTGATGGGGGTATCGGTAATTTAACCAAATCACAGGGGAAGTAAATGTAATTTATCCTAAAACTTAAGGATGTACCTTTTATAAAATTTACTAAATTATGACATGTTTGTGACAAGATTTAATAATTGTTATTATAATATATTTTTAATATTTTACATAATACAATTAAATTTTTTAAGTTAAACTTTAACTATGAAACAGTTAAATTATTTTAATAACAATATTAATTATGTCAACAATATTAATAACAATGGGCTTAAATGCAGTTTTGGTCACCCATAATAAGAATAATTACACTTTTGATCTCTCTTATGTTTTGAATGACAATATTAGTCCCACCTTTTTTTAACAAATTTCGTCTTCTTTTGTTATGAAAAAATTTAGAAGATAACATATTAACTCATATAATCACTAGTTAAATTTAGTTTTTTTTTTTCAAAATTATTTGTATCATTATGTTTTTAACCAATTTTATAATCCGAATTCTCATGAATTCAACACTGTTGATAAACCTATTTCGGTTCCCCCAGTGTTGGCACTGTCCTCAATTTCTGAGTCCTCAGCAGCAGCTGCACTTTATGCTACAACGTATCCATTGGTTGATCTTGAGCAACAGCTCTCTCCAATGTTGGCCAAGCAAAATAGTAGTAGTGAACAATCTTTGGCTGCAATGGCACCCTCCCCTGATGGGTAGCCGTGATAATGATTACTTCTGCAGCTGATCGGAGTGCTTCGCTAGCTTTGAGTCGAACGGGTCAACGTATGGGGGAAAGAAGAGTAGATATTTTGGGGTGACGATGGAGCCATCAGGCATGGGAGTCAGATCTCTCAGTCTTCTTATACGAATGTGACATTGATGTTATGAGTCATATCTTTAATAAGTCTAATTAAGTTAGTTTAAATTTTTTAATCAATTTAATAATTTGATTAAATCTAAACTATTAAACTAGTTTATAGAGATTATTGTGATCCTACTGCAGATTTGACGTTCTTACGTATCTGATATATATGATGATTTTTTATTTATTAATAAATTTCACACTAAGGTATGTTTTATTTACTTTATCTATATATTTATTATTATATTCAAAATTCTTATAGACATTTTAATGTTCTTATCATGTTAAAATTAACATACACCACCCACTCCAAAACGTAACTTTTGGTTGCATTTTCCTAATTCCCAAATACTTGAATTTCTCAATAAATTCATTTGAAGATACGGCACATCACACAAACAATTCAGAGGCTTGGTGGAACTAATTGGAAGAGGAAGACCAAATACTATTCATATTCCTACCAAGTCTTCTTGCCCCTTTTTCAAGTTAGAATTAAGGCACCATAATATGTCCAGCCAATTTTCATACTATCATTTCATATTCCAATTTCTTCCTATAACGTTAAAACATTTATCCGTGCTATTATGTAGAGGAATACAAAAACAGACCAAAAGAGATGCAGAGGGACAAGCAAGTACAATAGATTCTTTCACTTAATTTTTTTTTTTAAAGCAAAAATGAATATTATAATTTCAACATTATTTATTTCTTTTTTTTTTTGGGAAATTACGAATTGATCTATTTGAAAATATTGCCTTTCTACAAATTAAAAGAAATAGAAAGAAAGGTAGAAAGTACATATCTTGGAGTGATTAGTGGGAGACTGAGTAGAAAGATAAGAGTCAATCACTAATAATCAGACTTCCCAAGTCTTCTTTCCCCATTTTTCAAGTTAGAATTAATCCCACTTGCTTATTACTCTTTTTCCACAATATATGGCACACTTGCATTTTCTGGGTTCTATTTATACTACCATTTTCCTATTCTAATTTTTCTGTATAAATTCATAGTTTTATGCAAAAGCACCCATGGCTGCCTACGCCCATAACTCCCTCCTTGCTCGACTTACCACTTTAATTGTGATATCTATTATACTACATATACAAATTTGTTTGTGTTGTTTCTTAGAAGAAAAACATGCTCTCTTGAACTTCCGAACTTCCCTAAACCAAACTTACGATAATCATCTTGTCCTTCCTTCATGGACTGATGCTCATACTTCTGACTGTTGCAAATGGGAAATGGTCAAGTGTAGCAATACAACGGGAAGAATTGTTAAACTCCACCTTGGGGATCTTCAACCACTTCATTACAATATTTATCAGATCTGGTTTCTAGATTTCAACACATTCCTCCCTCTGAAGAACCTGCAATTTCTAAATTTGAGTTCAAATTCTTTTGGGGCTAAAATTACAGGTACGAATGCCATGCTTTGTGAATTTCTTGTATTAATTTAAATTGTACTCTGCATTTTGTTCTCCCTCACTGCTCAATGTTCACTTAATTTTAATTTGGAATCATCAAAAGAAAGAATGATTGTTCACGACATGCATGTTCTGTTTACGATGATCTTTGCTTCTTTTAAATTTGCGCAGGTTGTGAGCAATTGGCTACTCTGAAAAACCTCCAATACTTGCACTTGGACTATAACTTTTTCAACAGCATATTCCAATGTATAGCAGCATTTCCTTCCCTTAAGTATTTGAGTCTTGCTAGGAATGAATTGGAGGGACCATTTCCTTATAAAGGTAATAAAATGAAGCCATCCCATGAAAAACCTCTTATACATATATTATATAGTTAGCAGTTCCAGTCACTTCCCTGATCTCTTGTTCCTGCAGAAATTAATCAGTTGCAGCACTTGGAGCATCTTGACTTGAGTTATAATTTTCTTTCGGGCTCCATTCCTTTCGAAGGTATATTTTAATTCTTGAACAAGAGTAATATAAATACATGGTGACAGATTAATTATAGCGTTCAGTTATATCAAATTTTGTTCTTGCTTCAAAAAAAAAAAAAAATCGTTCTTAATTAATTAGAGTGATATATTTTCAATATTATAATATGAATGTATATGAGTACTAAAATAAACATATTTAGTTGAACGATATATAAATATCGTTAAAAGGTATATTTTACCATTGACACAAATTTCTAATTCTAAACAGAATATATGTGAGATTTATTTTTGAAAGATTCAGTTTCCTACTATACTATCTACATGACTAGACTTACTCAATGTACCTATTTCAGCCAATTATTTTTATGAAATTCATTACATTTCTTATAATAAAATTGCACTAAAATTTGGACAATTATTCTGAAAATCAAAGTTTTTTTTTTTTATTCGAACACCAACCTCACAATTATAAACTCCTACCTTATCACTTCCCAAACTCTCCCATGCTCTGAAAATCAAAGCAATTCCGCTACAGGTGTGTTTGCAGTAATTGATACACTAGTTTTGAGGTACGGTGTAAATTTTATAAAATAAATTATTGTTTATGTAGAAAAATACTTTTTATGTTACAATTAAAATGTCATATAATATAGTAAGAAAAAAAACTCAAACTGAATTTTTTTAAAAAAAATAATTTGAGGTATTTAAAATCAACTTTGCCTTCTAGAAGTGAAGTTAAATTTTACTAACCATGGATGGAATTAATAAACTATTTTAATGAATTTGAGTATAAGAGAGATAATAAAATTCATATTAAAATTAAGAAAAAAAAAAGTATGGTACAATTTTTTACCAAACAATTTTCTTTTGCACATGTAAAACAAAACAAAGAAAGTATGGTACCTAAAAATTAATTAATAGCAATTATTTATCTCGTAATTTAGATTAATTTATTACTTTGCCCATATTAAATCACACACTCAATTTTTTCTTCCTTTAATGATTATAGATTCTTATGCATAAGTTTAAAAGAAAATTTTGATACAACATAAGAATAGCAAAAAGTAATTTACGTTTTGTAACTTTAACTTTTTTTTCAAAAGTGTGTTAATTATTGTTTTTTTTTTTTTTTTGGTACAAAGAAGAGACAAATTTACCTAACATAATATTGTGTTAATTATTATTTGACGACACTAATTTTATTTATTTTCATTTTTAGACTAGGGAAATTAAGTGAATCATGCATACAAAATTAGATTTAGAGCTTTTGAAAATTTAATATTTATCAATTTGATTAAAATAGTACCCCTACCACCACCCCTACCACCACGTAAGTCTTTGCTTATTGAATGGTGTTAATTGTTAGGGTCCATTTGATGTGATGATCGGCCCATGGGAGACTTAGTGTTCATTTGAAAAGATTGCGTTTGTTTACAAATTAAAATTCAAAATTATATCAAATTACTTTCCATTTCTTCCAATTTTATTTTCATAATCATAAAAGGCCTGTAATTCAATAGTTGACATCCAGTTTAAAATTAATAAATCTTAACTTCGAGTCATTTCACATATGATATTTTCAAAATTTGATGAAATTCTTTTATATATTATTTTAAACTTTTAATATTTTTTTTACTTCTAAATTATCGATATTTAGTAATGTAATTTTAATGGAAAAAATAGATATTTTTTAAGGAAAAATTGATGAAAGAAAAAGAAAATTAATATTATATTTATATTTATATTTTAACATAAATAATAATTAATTTCTAAAGTATTTGAAAATTTTTACAATACATGAAAGAAAAGTAGAAAGTAGATATTTTGGAGTGATGAGAGGGCATATGGGAGACTGACAGGCACATTCCAATGTATAGGAGGTTGTGGCTAATATTTATGTCTATTGTTGCAAGTAATTATAATTTAGAATCATCAAAAGAAAGAAAGGTTGTTCAGGACATGCATGTTTTGTTTATGATAATCTTTGCTTTTTTTTAAAAAAAAAATTGGGCAGGTTGTGGGCAATTGGCTAGTATGAAAAACCTCCAATTCTTGGACTTGGAAGATAACTTTTTCAACAGCAGCATATTCCAATGTATAGCAGCATTTCCTTCCCTTAAGTATTTGAGTCTTGCTGGGAATCAATTGGAGAGACCATTTCCTTATAAAGGTAATAAAATGAAGCCATCCCATGAAAACCCTCTTATACACATAAAGTATAGTTAGCAATTTCGTCTCTTGTTCCTGCAGAACTCAAGCATTTGCAGCAACTGGAGTATCTTGACTTAAGTTCTAATCATCTTTACGGGTCCATTTCTTTTAATGGTATATTTTCTTAAACATGAGGAATATATATAACGAGTGCAGATTAATTGTAATCTTTAAGCGTATTAAATCTCGTTCTTAATTAATTGGAGTGATATATTTTCAATTGTATAAATTATGTAGGTACTAAATGTATAAAGATACCGAGTTGAAAGATATAAATAATTTTTTTTGTTGCAGAATTGAAGTTGGAAAATCTAAAAGAGTTATCACTGAGGATTAATTATTTTAATGATTCCTCCAACCTTGAAGGTAAGAACTTATTAAATACAAGTTCACTATTAATAGTTGAGTTAAGTATATGTTGAAAGCAAGATTTTGATACATATAAAATGCATAAACCATTGAGTAAATATGGCTAAGTGTAGCCAAACTACCAGAGTAAAGAAGGGCGGGACTTTGATGATTTAATGGGCAACAATTTTTATATGAATGCCAAATTCTCTTCTATCTTAGCTAATCTTATTTCATCAACTACCAAAATTATAATTCATGATTGTGTTTTTGGACAGGAATTTGCAATTCAAAAAAGCTCGAAAAACTTGATTTAAGTGATAGTTCTATTAGCGGAAATATTCCTCTTTGTTTCAACACATTGACATCTCTTAAGGTATTTGACATTTCAAGTAATAATTTTAGTGGAATTATACCGGGACTCGTGATCTCAAACATGGTACATCTTGAATACCTCGATTTTTCTGACAACCATTTTGAGGGTTCATTTTCGCTCAATTCTTTTGCCAACCATTCGGAGCTTCGAGAATTGAGTCTTTCACGTGTAGGCCTTGATTTTGAAGGCCTCCCTTTCCCACTTCCATTTCAGTTGAGACTTCTTCAATTGATCGAGTGCAACTTGAGCAATATTAGTAAAACTGATCATCATCAACTTCTGGACATTCTTTACAATCAGAAAGAACTAAGGGTTCTTGATCTTTCTTCCAGTGGTTTTTCTGGTAATATTCCACTTTGGCTGTTGAAAAACAACACAAGGTTAGAAGTTCTTCGTTTAAGGAATAATTCATTTACTGGTCAATTGATGGTGAGTTCCACTGTGCAATGGAATCTGAGCCTATTTGACATCTCAAGCAATAAGGTTGAGGGTCAGATTCCCCAAAACTTTGGTTTACTCTTTCCAACTCTAATTGAGTTGAACCTCTCAAGAAATTCATTTGAAGGAAGCATACCTGAATCTTTTGGCCACTTAAAATCGGCTGTCTCAATTGATCTGTCAAACAACAATTTTTCTGGAGAAGTGCCCGATCAAATTGGAATTGGATGTGTTTCTTTGGTCTTCTTTTTACTATCGAATAATCGCTTGGAAGGCAATTTCCCTTCAAATTCAATGAACTTAACTCAGCTGGAGGTTCTTTACCTAAGTAATAATAATTTTTCCGGACGCATTTTGCTGGGCTTATCTCGCAGTCATGATCTTCGATTCTTAGACATATCTAACAATGAGTTTCAGGGCAACATTCCAAGTTGGATAGCAAACCTTACATCATTGACAATTCTTGATCTCTCGCATAACCAACTTGAAGGTGGCATTCCAGATGATATCTGCCAGCTTAAAGAACTGTATTTTTTAGACCTCTCTGAAAATTGGTTAAATGGATCCATACCTTCATGCTCTAGTCTTTCGGAATTGAGATTCATCCACCTGCAAAAGAATCAAATCACAGGAAGGATACCAAATACTCTATTCCAGAACTTGGAATTGATGACTATTGATTTAAGGCATAATCATCTTTCTGGCGGCATCCCATCTGATATTCGAACCCTTTCAAAGCTTAGGAATCTCCTTTTAGGAGGTAATAATTTGAAAGGCCAAATTCCTTTGTACATTTGCCAACTGAAGGATTTAACCATTTTGGATCTTTCTCAAAATCATTTCTCTGGCAGAATACCTCATTGCCTTAATAACATATCTTTTGGAGGATGGTATTCTCCCGAGGATTCATTTTTTATCGACAGTTATGGGTATGAACATTCAGTCCCAACCCATTTCCGGTTCAAAAGTTATTTGATCATATATGAGCCGGTCATGTCCTCGGACGAATTTTCCGTTCAAGAAGAAGTGGAGTTCACCACAAAAAGTCGAATGAATACCTATGCAGGTAACATCCTAAATTACATGTCTGGACTTGATTTGTCATGCAATGAATTAACAGGGGATATTCCGCAAGAGATTGGGGATCTGATTGATATTCGAGCATTGAATTTATCCCATAATCACTTACAAGGATCCATTCCATCGAGACTTTCTAAGTTAAATCTTATAGAGAGTTTGGATCTTTCATACAACAACCTCACAGGGCAAATTCCCTTGGAACTCACAAATTTGAACTACTTGTCCATCTTCAATGTGTCCTATAATAATTTGTCTGGAAAAACTCCGGATAAAAAGCAGTTTGCAACCTTTGATGAGAGCAACTACAGAGGTAATCCTAATCTTTGTGGACCACATATTGAAAGACATTGTGAAATCACAGCTACTCATGATCCAAGCTATGATGATATTGGTGGTGGAGATGTTGCCATTGATACAGGGGCATTCTTATGGAGTTTCTTTGTTTCATATACAATTGCATTGTTGACATTGGCTCTTACTCTTTATATCAATCCTCAATTTCGAAAAGCATGGTTTGATTTTGTAGATTTGTGGATTCTATCAAGATTCTACAATCAATACAAATCTAGTCGTTTCAAATAGAAATTTTGAAATGTGTTTCTTGTTTTTGTAAGAGCAATGTTGTTTTGCATTGGATGACAATAAATCTTTCTGAAACCATGTATTGCAGACAATTGAAATTGATTTCGTATTCATTAGGTGTTTGTAATAGATATATAGCAAGAAATGATTGTGATGCATTAGTAGTCAATTTCGTCTTTAGTAGTCGGATTAAGTGTATTTGCCCCTGAAACTGCAGCAGCACGATTGGCTCTGAATTCAATTGAATATCTGGAATGGTTTTCTGAGTCAATATTTACAGTTTTAGTTAAAGAATGAAAGAATAATGCCTAGGTTCTTGAGAACTACAGTATATATTACATTTACAAGGCACTCAGACTATCCACATTAAAGTACTTTTCATTTACAGAGAAGTAGGAACTTCATCATGAATTCAAGAACATTATTATATCTTTGCATTTCAGAAAGCAATGAAAATGCAGCTTCCAGGTTTTTGTGTTCCACGCAAACCTGTTGGATTAAAAGATAATGTGAAGCTCAAATCACTGGCATTCACATTCATGAGACTAGTTTGTTTTGAAGTGAACTTACAGGCAAGTAAGTAGTTCCTGCAGTGACTTCAATCTAGCCTTTCAGTAAAAATGGAAATAAGGAATAATGTTTACAAACGAATCGGTTTACCAAATTCTAAAATTATGTAAAATTTGGAACGACAAATTTAAATCTATAAATACAGCTTTAGTTTCCTCCAATTCGTACGTTTAAACAAGGAACACAAATATATGTTGTTAATATTTTTGTTGTCAAATAAAAATTCATTAATAAGTTAAATAATAAAATGATAAAACTACAATATGTTCAAAAAAAATTTTTTAAAATTGTCATTTTCGCGCCCTCATTTATCAAAAAAAATTAAATAAATATTTTTAAAGATTTTGACATTTGAACAACATTTATAAATTTACAAAATCAAAGTGAAATTTTACACAGTACAATTATTTTCTAAATATGCCTACTACTTAAATAGGGGGAGCTCTTCCAGCCATATAGTGAGTAGTTGCAAATTTCATAGTATTATTATGTTATATTTGATGTATTTTTATATTTTGAAAAATAATGTATTCTTATGTGTTTGGAATATTGTGTATTTTTATGTGATATTTGATGTATTTTATAAATATATTTGAGGTAATATGTGTTAATAATGATACGGCACATCACACAAACAATTCAGAGGCTTGGTGGAATTAATTGGAAGAAGAAGACCAAATACTATTGGCCATATTCCTACCAAGTCTTTGTTTGGAATTAACTGTTAATGCTCCATGGGAAACTCACTACTCTATCATTGTCCAAGTCTTGTTGCCCATCTTTCAAGTTAGAATTAATCTACCAAAATATGTCCATGCCGACTTTCATACTATCATTTCATATTCCAATTTCTTTCCATAATTTCACTGTTTTATGTAAAAGCTGCCATGGCGTCCTTCTCCCATAACTTCTTCCTTGTTCGATCCACTGTTCTAATTGTGATATCAATTCTATTGCATATGCATATTTGTTTTGGTTGTTTTTTAGAAGAAAAACAAGTTCTCTTGAACTTCAAAACTTCTTTAAACCTAACATCATATGAAGCTCATCTTCTCCTTCCCTCATGGAGTGATGATACTCATCATATATACGGTGGTTATCATCATCGGCAATCTTCTTCTATTACTAATACTTCTGATTGTTGCAATTGGAAAAGGGTCAAGTGCAATCATACAACCGCAAGAATTATTGAACTCCACCTTGGGTATCTTCGAGATGTTTTTTATGATAAGAACTGGTTTCATGATTTCAACACATTCCTCCCTTTAAAGAACCTGCAAGTTCTAAATTTGAGTTCAAATTCATTCGAGGTACGAATGCCATGCTTTGTGAATTTCTTGTATTCATTTAAATTGTACTCTACAGTTTGTTTTCCCATTGTGATCAATGTTTATGTCTATTCTGACAAGTAATTCTAATTTGGAATCATCAAAAGAAAGAATGGTTGTTCATAAAATGCATGTTTTGTTTATGATGATCTTTGCTTCTTTTCAAACTGCACAGGTTGTGAGCAATTGGCTACTCTAGAAAACCTCCAATTCTTGGACTTGGAATTTAACATATTCAACAGCAGCATTTCCTTCCCTTAAGTATTTGAGTCTTGCTTGGAATGAATTGGAGGGACCATTTCCTTATAAAGGTAATAAAATTCACCCATCCCATGAAAAACCTCTTATACATATAAAGTATAGTTAGCAATTTCGTCACTTCCCTGATCTCTTGTTCCTGCAGAACTCAATCATTTGCGGCAACTGGAGTATCTTTACTTAAGTGAGAATTCTCTTTCAGGCTCCCTTCAAGGTATATTTTCTTGCACATGAGGAATATAAATAGCGGGTGCAGATTAATTGTAGTTTTCAATCGCATCAAATCTCGTTGTTAATTAATTAGAATGATATGTTTTGAATTGTATAAATTATGTAAGTACTAAATATATAAAGATACCAAGTTGAGATTTTTTTCAATTGCAGAATTGAAGTTGAAAAATCTAAAAGCCTTATCACTGAGGAGTAATTCTTTTAACGATTCCTCCAACCTCGAAGGTAAGAACTTAATAAATACAAGTTCACTTTTAATCGTTGAGCTAAACATATGTTAAAAGCAAGATTTTGATACATACAACATCATAAAACATTGGAAAAAATACACAATTAGTCATATATAATGATCCTTTCGCACAATTGGTCCTACACGTTTGGAACTTGACAAATTTGATCCTAAACGTTTCAATAATTTAACGAATTTTACACTCTGTTACACATGATATGGCTGGGACGTTCGTGGATGCCGTTGTATAAATCTTAACGGCTGATGAGTCAGTCATTAAATCCTATTTTAAAAATATTAAATTAGACCAAATGTGTAAATTTTAGAAACGTTTAGGACCAAATTTGTTGAGTTTCAAATATGTATGACTAATTGTGGTCATTATATAGGACCAATTGTGCATTTTACTAAAACATTGAGTATATATATATATGTGGCTAAGTGTAGCCAAACTACCAGAGTAAAGAAAGGCAGGACTTTGATGATTTAATTGGCAAACAGTTTTTATATGAATGCAAAATTCTTTTCGATGTTGGATGACTAAACTTATAATTCACAATTATTTTGGAATAAGAATTTGCAGTTTAAAAAATCTCGAAGAACTTGATCTAAGCTACAATTCTTTTAGCAGAAATATTCCTTTTTGTTTCAACAAATTGACATCACTTAAAGTATTTGACATCTCTACTAATAATTTTAGTGGAATCATACCTGACTTGGTGATCTCAAACTTGCTACATTTGGAATATCTCTCTCTGTCTGACAACTATTTTGAGGGTTCATTTTCGTTCAGTTTTTTGGCCAACCATTCGGAGCTTCAAGTATTGAGGCTTTCACGTTTAGGCCATGAATTGGATCTCGATTCTGAAGGCCTTCCTTTCCCACCTCCATTTCAGTTGGGAGTTTTTGAAATGTTGGAATGGAACTTGAGCAATATTAGTAAGAGTGATCATCAGCAACCTCTTTATATTCTTTACCATCAGAAAGAACTAAAGGTTCTTGATCTTTCTTCCAGTGGTTTAGCTGGTAATATTTCACTTTGGCTGCTAGAAAACAACACAAGTTTAAAAATTTTCCACTAAGTAATAATTCATTTACCGGTCAATTTATGGTGGGTGCCACTGTGCAATGGAATCTAAGGGTATTTGACATCTCAAACAATACGGTTGAGGGTCAGATTCCCCAAAACGTTGGTTCACTCTTTCCAACTCTAAGCTTCTTGAACCTCTCCAAAAATTCATTTGAAGGTAGCATACCTGAATCTCTTGGCAACTTAACATCAGCACTCTCAATTGATCTGTCAAACAATAATTTTTCTGGAGAAATGCCTGATCGAATTGGAACTGGATGTGTCGAATTGATACTCCTTTTACTATCAAATAATAGATTGGAAGGCAATTTCCCTTCAAGTTCAATGAACTTAACTGGGCTGCAAGTTCTTTACCTAAGTAATAATCATTTTTCCGGACACATTATGCGGGGCTTATCTCGCAGTCATTTTTTTGAGTTCTTAGACATATCCAACAATGAGTTGCAGGGCAACATTCCAAGTTGGATAGCAAACTTAACATCATTGGCCATTCTTGATCTGTCGCATAACCGACTTAAAGGTGGCATACCAGATAATATCTGCCAACTAACTTCACTTGAGTTTTTAGACCTCTCTGAAAATAGGTTAAATGGGTCCATACCTTCATGCTCTAATGTTTCATTTTTGAGGTTCATCCACCTGCAAAAGAATCAAATCACAGGACGAATACCAAATACACTACTCCAAAATGTGGATTTGATGACTCTTGATTTAAGGTATAATCATCTTTCTGGCAGCATCCCATCTGATATTCGAACCCTTTCAAATCTAAGGGTTCTCCTGCTTGGGGGTAATAATTTGGAAGCCCAAATTCCTTTGTACCTATGCCAACTGAAGAATTTAACCATTTTGGATCTTTCTCAAAATCATTTCTCTGGCGGAATACCTCATTGCCTTGATAACATATCTTTTGGAGGATGGTATTCTTTCGATGCTTCATTTTTTATCCCCGGTGAAGGGGTTTCATATTTTCCAGACCCAACCAATCACCAGTTGAAAAGTTCTTTGATCAAATATGAGTCGGTCACTGAATCCTCGGCCCAATTTTCCGGTGTGTAAGAAGAGGTGGAATTCATCACAAAAAGTCGAATAAATACCTATGCAGGTAACATCCTAAATTACATGTCTGGACTTGATTTGTCATGCAATGAATTAACAGGGGAAATTCCACTAGAGATTGGGGATTTGATGGAATTTGGAGCATTGAATTTATCCCATAATCACTTACAAGGATCCATTCCATCGAAACTCTCCATGTTAAAGCTTGTAGAGAGTTTGGATCTTTCATACAACAACCTCACCGGTCAAATTCCCTTGGAACTCGCAACTTTGAACTCCTTGTCCACTTTCAATGTGTCCTATAATAATTTGTCAGGAAAAACTCTAGATAAAAAACAATTTGGAACCTTTGATGAGAGCAACTATAGAGGGAATCCTAATCTTTGTGGACCAAATATTGAAAGACATTGCGAAATCACAACTGCTCGTGATCCAAGTTATGATGACCATGATGGCATTGGTGGTGAAGATGTTGCTATTGATATGGTAGCATTCTTATGGAGTTTCTTTGTTTCATATATAATTACATTGTTAACATTAGCTCTTACCCTTTATATTAATCCTCAATTTTGTAAAGTATGGTTTGAATTTATAGATATGTGAATTATATCAAGAATCTATGATAGGTACAGATCTTGTTCCAAGTACAAATTCTAAAACTTATATTCGAGAGTTTAGAACTCTTTACTTAAATTGAAAGTGCGCTTGATTCTTGCAAGAGCAAAGTTATTTTCTACTGCATGACTATAAAGCTTTCTCAAGCCATGTATTGCAGATAATTGGATTTGTCTAATTTATTGCATGTTTGTAATAGATTTTCAGTAAAATTGGGATACTGTTCTAAACAACAAATTCTTTCTATGCTTTCCCACCCAAAATAAAGAAATGATTATTGTACATGTTGGTAAGAGCATCTCCAACGCATACGCTATTTTAGCGTTTTACACAATTTTGGCGTAAAAAACACCTCCAACCGGTACTGCAAATGGTAAGTAAAATTGGGGGAAGGAGAGAGGGACGGTAAATGTAGCGTACGAAAAAGAAGGATGTATCCCTGTAGAAGTGAGGTTATTTTATTTTTTTAATATTTTTTTCACCACTATATTTTCTGATATCTTTTTTTTTTTAAACTTACTTATTTCCATTTCTTTCATTTTATTTTTTTCACCACTACAGATTTTTTTTTTTTTTTTTTTTGACGCAAAGATTTTTTTAAAAAAAAAATAAAACAGTAGATATCAAATCAATAAACTATAGGTATCAGATCAAGAATTTAAAAGAAATCATACAGTAGAACTAAAATATACTTAACAAGAGAGATCACATCAGGATTGTATAGACATCAGATCAACAGACTATAGATATCAGATCAAGAATATAAAAGAAATCATACAGTAGAATTAAAACATACTTAACAAGGGAGATCAGATCAGAATTATATAGACATCAGATCAGCGAATATTTGACATCAGATCAACAGACTATAGACATCAGATCAAGAATATAAAAGAAATCATACAGTAGAATTAAAACATACTTAACAAGGGATATCAGATCAGGATTATATAGACATCAGATCAGCGAATACTTGACATCAGATCAACAGACTATAGACATCAGATCAAGAATATAAAAGAAATCATACAATAGAATTAAAACATACTTAACAAGGGAGATCAGATCAGGATTATATAGACATCAGATCAGCGAATACTTGACATCAGATCAACAGACTATAGACATCAGATCAAGAATATAAAAGAAATCATACAATAGAACTAAAACATACTTAACAAGGGAGATCAGATCAGGATTATATAGACATCAGATCATCGAATACTAGACATCAGATCAACAGACTATAGACATCAGATCAAGAATATAAAAGAAATCATACAATAGAATTAAAACATACTTAACAAGGGAGATCATATCAGGATTATATAGACATCAGATCATCGAATACTTGACATCAGATCAACAGACTATATATATCAGATCAAGAATATAAAAGAAATCATACAATAGAACTAAAACATACTTAACAACGTCCCGCAACGTTCTAAAATACAAAGCAGCAACGTCCCACAACGTCTAGTTACGTCCCGCAACGTCCGAAAATACAAAGCAGCAACGTCCAAAAATACAAATTCGCATAAAATACATTCCATCTTTTTTTTCTCTATCTCCATCTTTTTTTTCTCTATCTCCATCTCCATCTCCATCTTTTTTTTCTTCATCTCCAGCTTATGTTTAATAAAATTTAATATGTTGTACGTTTTACCTATTTTATTTCGTTATAAAACTAAATCAATACAATTCATATGTTCATTATTATTATTATACTTAATTTTATACAAATTATTTTATTATTAATTAATATTATTTATTTTAAAATATAATTTAAGATTAAATCACTAAATTTATAGATATAGATATGTTTATAAAAAATATAATGTCAATGAGTAAAAAAATTATAGTGATATAATAATAAAAATAAAAATACTTGTGAATAAAATATTATTATTAAGTAGAAGATAGAGTTGTTGGGTTGGAGTGCATGTACTGTAAAATACTGTAGATACTAGATTTTAGAGTTGACTGTACTGTAAATTAGAGTATTGGGTTAGAGTTGCTCTAATACTTATTTGAGTATCTCCAGCCCAAATATAAAAATGTATTGTTATTTCTCCTTTTTTTTTTTTTTTACTCAATCTGGCCCCCTTAGATCATATTACTTTTTTCATAATTTGAATTGCTATTTTCTACCCCCTTATTACTACCAATTTGTCTCTCTTTATTTCGAAAATTCATAAACCAAAAAAAAAAAAACTCTCTCCTCTCCTTCTTCTCCTCCTCTTCTCCTTTCCAAACTGACAAAATATCCTACACCAAACAAAGGTTGGAAAAGCAACCATCAAACAAAGCAATGGGAAGTATTGGATTGAGGGTAAACTTTTCTTAAAAAAAAAAAATTTGTCATGGGGTCAAAATGGCTGTGAGTTTTGAAAAAAATTTGAAGGTAAACATTGGCTGCGGGTTTTGGCTAGAAAAAGCTGCGGTCGCAGCCATGATCGGCGAAGGTGCCGCTGCAGCCATGGCTGCTAGATCTGGAGGTCGACAAAGCTGCTGGTTTTCGCGGTAGAAATGAGGGTAAACTATGGAAGTTTTATACATTAACGTTCAAACTAACCTAAAGAATGTGGTGGATTATGTATAGATGTACTTAATGACAATTGTCCCTTCGAGGATAAAATTGGAAGCTACAGATAATATTAGCATACCTTTGCGCAAGGATGACACGCACAAATCGAAAAAAGTAGTTAATAATATTTTTTTAAAAAAAATAAGATTTAAAATCTATTAATCGAATTCAGGATTTCGTGCTTTTAAGTGCATTTAGTGTTATTCGAATTCAGAATCGTCATGATCTTAAGTGCTTTCGGTATAATATACCCTCGTTGACTTATATACCTAAATGTTTCCGATGTAACTCCAACTTAAAATTTTATTATACTAAATAAAGATACCAACCACTAGATTATATATTTAAATCAAATAAATAGCAAAAATCGAATTTATTTTTCAAATACAAGATATTAAGAAATATTTACGGGTCAAATCAGTCATATAAGATAAAAAATTGAAAATAATTAACCAAATATAAAATACGAAGCTTAACTTTTTTTTTTTTTTTTTTTGAAGCAATACGAACGTTAACTTAAATAGTGATGTGGCATTTGGACACGTGGGAACTCAAAACTGTACGGTGGGTCTTATTTTATCCACGTGTTGCTCTGAAAAGAACGAGTCTGCATGTAATTCTGAATCCGAGGATCCCAATCGGATTACCCAAATTACCCTTTCCCTTTTAAACAGGAAGAAATCCCAAACAAAGAAACACAATTGGAACCACCACCACCGCCACCGCCACCGTCCACCGGAGAAGCCAGACCAGAATCAGAGAACCATATATGATGGGAAGAGGAGAAGGTCGTCTACTGTTGGTAACGTACGCGTTGGGTTTTGCGTTAATAATCCTGATTACAACGGCCTTCTCCTTAGTTTCTTCGCATGCAATTCCGGGAGAAGAAGAAAACCCAATGATACGCCAAGTCACAGACAATCACATTCCCACTTCTTCTTCCTCTTCTTCTCCGTTCAATAATCTTTTAGGCACAGCCACCGAGCTTCGTTTCAAGTCCTTCATCCAACGCTACCAGAAAAGTTACTCTACTCACGAGGAGTATTTGCACCGCTTGGGGGTGTTCGCCAAGAACCTTATCAGGGCGGCGGAGCACCAGGCGATGGATCCCACCGCCGTCCACGGCGTCACCCAGTTCTCGGATCTCACCGAGGATGAGTTCGAGAGGACGTACATGGGCGTGAAAGGTGGCGGTGCTGGGACCCATTTGGGGATTAAACGTCACGCTGCTGATGGCACTGCTTCTGCACTAGATGATGCAGATGAATTGCCGGAGAATTTTGATTGGAGAGAAAAAGGTGCTGTAACGGATGTCAAGATGCAGGTATTTTACTATGCCTTCTTATCAATGTTACCGTAAACTTTATTCTTTACAAGAAATTAAAACCCAACTTTTCTTAGTTCAATTTGACGTTATTGCTTCACCCAAAAGGGAAAATTTTTTACTGTAGCTACAAATTCATGGAAGCTGTAGTTAAGTTACCAATTAGATATGAACTTTGTCGAGAATTGCTATGCTTTAGTTGGAATAGTGGGCAATCATTGATTACATTCATAAATTGAAAATGATGCACTATTTCAGGGGGGATGTGGTTCGTGTTGGGCTTTTAGTACTACTGGAGTTATTGAAGGAGCCAACTTCATTGCAACTGGGAAGCTTCTGAACCTGAGTGAGCAGCAGCTTATAGATTGTGATCACAAGGTAAGTTTGTTTCTCTTCAACATTTGGTTTACCAAATTAGCTCTATAAGGTTTGCCTCTCTTACAATTTTTTTATCTTGAATGAGAGCTGCATTAAAAAGAAGTGAAAATACAGCAATCTTCCTTAATCTACCTTAGTCTTGGTGCTAATTAGATTTGTTTTCACTTGGGTATCTGGGCTTGAAGTGTGATCTACGCGAGAAAGATGCTTGTGATTCGGGATGCTCTGGTGGACTAATGACAAATGCTTACAACTACTTGATAGAGGCAGGAGGAATTGAGGAAGAGGGCACCTATCCGTATACTGGGAAACGGGGAGAATGCAAATTCAATCCTGAAAAAGTAGCAGTAAAAGTGCGCAGTTTCACAACTATTCCAGTTGATGAGAGTCAAATTGCCGTCAGTTTAGTGCATAATGGCCCCCTGGCAGGTACAAAAATCCTGCCTTTCTCCCCAATATTTGAGCTGCAGGGATTTCCGAATTCTTGCAAGTTTGTTATCTGCAATTCCCTTTCATTTTCTTACGTTACTGACATGGAGATCCGATTACTGTGCAGTTGGATTGAATGCGGTATTCATGCAGACTTACATTGGCGGGGTGTCTTGTCCTCTGATCTGCGGGAAGAAGTGGCTAAACCATGGTGTTCTTCTTGTGGGTTATGGATCAAAGGGCTACTCGATCCTTAGATTTGGTTACAAACCATACTGGATTATCAAGAACTCTTGGGGAAAGCGGTGGGGAGAAGAGGGCTACTACCGACTCTGCAGAGGTCACAATATGTGCGGAATGAACACGATGGTTTCAGCTGTGGTGACACAAACCTCTTCGACTATATAATTCTAGGACATTTCCTGGTCCTCAGATATGTAGTATTTGTGCTGTTTAAGGTGGCTAAGATTGGAACTTTCCGTTTTCTCCTCAAAATCTTGCAGCGTGTTCCTTGATGTTAGTCTGTTAGATTCAGGAAGAAGAAGTTCTTGTTTCTGAGTGGATCAAAACAGAGTTGCTTGTACTAATAATTCCTAGTACATACAACGTTTTCAATCTGGATGCATGGTGTGTAATAATAATGTTTCTTTGAGAAAGTTTTAACTGTAATAATAATGATCAAGTGTTTAGAATGTTTGAGGGGAAGGAAATGGAAAAATAAAAATAAAAAGCAAAAAGGAAACAGCATCCGACCTGCCGGATTCGAACCAGCGACCTAAGGATAGCTGTTACCAACTACAGTCCTCCGCTCTACCAACTGAGCTAAGGTCGGTCTTGCATTACGTACCAATAAAATTATTTCAGATAATTTACATATTGAGTGCAAAATTTTTTTTTAAATACTACCTTCCGGTCCACACCCTAAAATTTTCTTTTACATTTTGACCGCCCAATTATTTCGCTAATACTATCTACGAAATCATCTCTTGACATTCTACGAGTGACATATAGTGTATGATCGGGATTCGGTCGATTATGAACATCAAACGTAGATGTCCAATAGAAATTAAACGCAAACGGACCGTTAAATTCTATTTCACCTGTAAATCACAAAAATTTCATTATTACAATTAATTTTATATTTTCTTTATCTCAATTTATTATCAATTAAATTTTTAAACCACAATCCATGAAACAACCCAAATAATTATAAACAGCCAACTTACAAATAATCATATTTAAAAGAGTAACTAAATTTCATCAAATAGCCCAAAATATTATAAACATTCCACAACAATGAGATAATATTATTTTATTTGTAATTTCATTATCACTAACGACTAATCATATTTAAATTCGTACTTAAAATTCATGAAACATCCCAAAATATTATAAACAATCAACAACAATACGTTAATATTATTTTAATTGTAATTTACTTACCACTAATGACTATTCATCTTTAAATTTTTAATTTAAATAATTACACTACTAATTTCCTTTACTAATCATTATAAAATCAACAAAATTTACACAAATCATAGTCCTTCACTACTAATACATGTATTTCCAACCCACATTTCATCACATACTCAAAAATTATCATCTAATCACATAAAAATATCATCTAATAATATAAAAATTGTATGAATAATGAAATATCAACCATAAAACACTTAATTCGTTACTAACCTTAGTACGCTATCACCACGTGACGTAGATTTACAAAGAAATTTAGCCGAAAACCCAAAATATGCAGAAAAAAATTTATGGCCGCTAGAGAGAGAATTTTGGTGGAAGGAAAAGAAGAGAATATGGGAAAAAAAACTAGGGTTTTGGTTTTTATAGTACCCAATATAATTCGAATTTTTAAAATCTGAATCTTCATAAATTCGGATTTTACAAATCCGAATAATACTATATACATGACAGCTGTACACTTACAAATCCGAATCTTTTTTTTCCTCGCTCAGTCTACCACGTCTTCATTGAGTCCACCACGTCTCAAACAACTTGCACTACGTCCAAAAATATCTACATCCATTCATGTGAAGTTGAACTGTTTTTTTTTTCACAAAGACAGTCCACCACGTCTCAGAACAACTATCACCACGTCTCAAAAAACGTAGCACCACGTCCAAAAACGTCAACATCCAGACATGTGAATTTAAACTGATTTTTTCACAAAACATCTCACCTCGTCTCAGAACAACTAGCACCACTTCCAATAACGTCTACATCCATGCATGTGAATTTAAACTGATTTTTTTTCACAAAGACAGTCTACCACGTCTCAAACAACTAGCACCACGTCTCAAACAACTAGCATCACGTCCAAAAATGTCTACATCCATTCATGTGAATTTAAACTATTTTTTTCTTCACAAAGACAGTCTACCACGTCTCAGAACAACTAGTACCACGTCTCAAACAACTAGAACCAAATCCAAAAACGTCTACATCCAGACATGTGAATTTAAACTGATTTTTTCACAAAATATCTCACCTCGTCTTAGAACAACTAGTACCATGTCCAAAAACGTCTACATCCATGCATGTGAATTTAAACTAATTTTTTTACAAATACAGTCTACCACGTCTCTGAACCAATAGCACCACGTCAAAAAACGTCTACATCCAGACATGTGAGTTTAAACTGATTTTTTTCACAATAACATCTCACATCGTCTCAGAACAACTAGCACCACGTCAAAATTCACTTGAATGGATGTAGACGTTGCTGGACGTGGTGCTAGTTTTTTTTTGACGTAGTTCTAGTTGTCTGGGACGTGGTGGACTGTCTTTGTAAAAAAATTAGTTTAAATTCACACACATGAATGTAGACGTTTCTGGAAGTGGTGCTAGTTGTTTTTGACGTGGTGCTAGTTGTTATGAGACGTAGTGGACTGTCTTGAAGAAGTATTTCGGGAAGAATAAATTCGGGTTTTTGAAATCCGAATTTATGCTTCCGTTTTTCTTTTTTTTTTTTTACCTTTTACAACTGATTCGGATTTGTAAAATCCAAAACTTTTAAATTTCTTTCAGTCCACACACCTATTTTTTCAATTTTTTTCAGTTCACACCCTAAATTTTGGTCCCTTTTGGTCCCGGGCCCTAATATTTTAATAAGGGACCAAATGTTTGAATGCGAATAATTATGCATGATTTCTTTTCACTATTAAGAAAATATAAATATAACTCGTCGTATATTTAAATTTTAACACAAATACTATATATAAATTGTGATTTTTATTTTCGTATTATGGTTGTCTTTTAAATATAATATTTTTAATCCGAACAAAATTTCCCAGCCTTAACTTAAAACAATGAACACCAATAAGTCCAAATTAACCATATTTCTTTTTTTTTTTTAGATTTTTTCTAATAAATACTACTTTCTTTCCCCCAAAAGGCTTAGTTTTTAAAACATTGGTTACACTACTATTTTTATTATAATAATAATTCTGTTTATAATATTATTTTGATTCAATAAATATAATTATTACTTTTGAAGCATAAACTTTACAACCCATCACATCCAAATTATCCAATTACGCAAATGACAATAAAATAGTAGTATTAATCTCTGTGTTTGTTTACCGTTTAAAATTTATTTGCCATAAAATATATATATAAATTACATTTCATTAATTTCTATTTTTTCATATTATTAAAAAACTCCTTTTCAATTTTTTATAAAAATATTTTTACAAAAAATTTCTAATAAAAAATATACTTTAAAAAACTCAAACAAAGAATTTGACAATATTCAAACACAAATAATTAAGGTGGGCCGCAAAATAATTTTTCAATGATTTACTTTTGATGAGCTTTATCACAACTGAACAAGTCACGCTTTCTTTGAATAGACATGCGAAGCGGCCGACAAAGTACTCCTTAAACGTACCACCATCATTACCAAACCATAGTCTTGCGGATTTTTTTTAAATTGCATCTACCCCCTCCGTGATTTCGTCAAACTAACAATCGTCCTTTAAAATTTCTGACAATTACATGTACCCTTTTGGTCAAAATCAAACATCAACAATATCAAAAAATAAAAAATTTGGCGATTTTTGTCAAAATGATATAATTTTGTCTTTCAACACAATAATAATACTTATGTTAACATTTTTCTCAATGTTTTTGTAGATCAAGGGTTCATTGTTATAAATTTGAATAGTTAAGGAAAAAACATAATTTTTAAAACCTGACTGCGGACTTAATTTCTGTCGTAAAACGATCGGTGGCTTATTGAATGCAAAGATGTCGACTTGGTTTTAGACCAACACTTCTACTCCTCCACCGAGAAGTCGTTCACGATGTCATGAACCCAAGACCTGAACTCTCCGATGGGAGTGAAGGAGCTGCTCTGGATCATCTTCGATTTAGAAGAAAATTGTGAGTGAATTTTGACTTGAGAAATGAGTGAAAAAGGACTTGGTGGCGCAACGAGAGGGGAGAGATATAAAAAGTGGACGAGAGTCACTCAATCAACGTCGTTCAAGAGAAATAAGAAGAAAGTAAAAATAGGCTTTAGAAAGTGAGGGGATGAGGAAGTGGAGGTGGTGAACGGTGGAGCCGATAAGTTCTGGTAAACAGCGACAAAGAGAAAACGGCGAAAAAGGAAAAAAAATAATTACGTTTTTAGGATGTACCTTTTGTAAATTACAAAATAAAATCTTGAATATTTTATTTTTTTAAAATGGTCAAAAATGATAATTGACCGAGTTGACTTATACTCCAAACTTTTTATTCTCAGTTGATAGACCAAAGTGTTTAAATTTTTATACATTATGGATTTAAAGTGGAATTAGGATAAATGGGAGGACAAAAATTATAAATTTTCTCTTTTTTGGTAATTAATCTTCTATTTTTATTTCTTTTAAATTGCAAATCGGTCCTCACCGCGCCGACACTTTAACTAGCGGGCTATATAGATTTCCGAGTCGTGGATCTCATGGTCATGGCGCATCAATATCTCATATCACCGCACGATTGCAACATTGCACCTCTCATGTACTGAATTACCCAAAAAGGCCTCCCAATGGCTTAAAAACAAACAACAAACAAGGAGCACTAGTTGTCGGGTAGGTGAAGGGTATTAAAGTCAAATAACATAACATTTTTGCTTTATCCACTCAAAAACACCCGCCACGTCAGCTTCTCAAGAGAATCCAGAAACAAGTTGAAGGTGGAAATAAGAAAAAAAAGAAAAGAATTACAGAAAGGCAAAATGACGATTCCCATCAATACGAAGCCCAGCTCTATAAATACCCCTTCTCCCACCATTTTAAACCTTTCTTTCTTCTCGCCTCTCTCTCGTTTGGGTGCTTTTCCACTAGGCCCAACAAGGTACGACTTCTCTCCTTTCTTCCCTTTAATTTATTTTGTTTATTTATGTTTTATATTTTATGCAATTTGTGTTTTTTTTTTTTTTTTTTGTTAATTTTTTCCTTTATTGTCACGGGTAGTTTAGTTTTGTTTGATTATGGAGATGAAATTGCTGCATTGCTTAGTCTTAATTATGAAAGTTTTCAAATTGTTGCCCTGTTTCTTGAGCATGCGATAATATTGGGGGGGGGGGGGGGGGGGGGGGGTACGATTTGGTCGTGGGAGAAAGTAACATGCTTTCGTGGCCTTTGAAAAGAGAGATTTTGTTTGGATTTCTTGAATTTTGGAGTATTAAGTTTAGTTTTTGTGTTGGAAAATGTTTCTTTTGTGCAATTGGTCAAGAAATATTGGTTCTTGTCTCATGTTGTGTCAGGGGAGGCAAGAGTGATGTTTCAAATTGACTTTTATGTTTTTGGATCAAGGCAAAATGATCAGAACATCTTGATTGGGTCTGCTGGAATGAATGCTCTGACTAAGAGTTTGTGAAATCAAATATGCTGGGTTTTTAATTGAAATTAAAAGTCACTGTTTGTGCTATCAGGAAAAGGGTATCATTTATCAGGTTTATCTTTGATGGGGTCACTGCCTTTTGTTTGTTCTTTTTCTATTTTCTTTAAAGGTTGAAAGGCAGGGGAGGGGCCACTGAGGTGGGGGATTGTAGTGAAAAGTTGATTGAAGACTTCCAATTTGTATTCTTCTCAACCAGGAGTTCTGATTCATGCTTACTTAGTTATGATACTTGTCTTTTTTCAAATTAGAAATGAAAGAGTTCCAATAGGGGTTGGAATTGCAGGATATTTACGTGATCAGCAGCACTGGTTTCTGGTGCTCTTTGGTTAGAAATCCATGAGAGTGATTTGTTGGAAGAAACAATTAAGAAATTTGAGCTGATGAAACTGTGGTTCGTTGATTGTTTGGAACCTATGCTATTTTAAGATGTAGGAATAGCGTGAGCTTTACCGATTGTAAGTGTTCTTGTTGTACCCAGTCGATTTTGCCATTTATGTGATTGACAGTTAGAAGTTATTGCTTCCTAGAATTCATTTATTATGAACATATCGGTTAAGTTGTGTCTCCCTTATCTCATAGATTTTGTCAATCTACAGAATCAATTGAGATATTGTCATTGTTTTCTTTGCCTCCCTGCTCCACTGTACATTAAATGCATATTAAAATCAATCATGTCGCATTTGTCTGTTCAGCTAGGATGTGATGTCTTTCTTGCTGATTAAAAAGGCTGTTATGTCATTGCTAATTTTTTTTCTATTAGAAAAATGACTTTCTGGTCTTTTCACACTTTGACAATTTCCTTTTTTGGTGCAGAGTGAGGTCTTCTTTCCTAACCTTAAAACCAGTTCTGCAATATTTATCTTTTGGCTCTGGTTGGGAGATAAATTTGTCGAAACTCTCCTTTGTAAAAAGGTAATGGTTTATAAATATAGAGAAGATGGAAATCAATGCTGGAAGTTGCCATTTCCTTGAGAAGAAGCCTTTTGAAGGGTTTGTGCCTAACAATGACACAAAAAAGCCTGTAGAAAACAATTCAAACACAAACACTTCTGTGTTTGTTAATCATGGTAAGCAGTTTGATCTTTTGCCCTTTTTCATTTTATTTGAAAGCAGATAAATGGTGATGTAGCAAAACAAATGCAAATATTGGAAGTCTAAATATTATTTTTGTGTTAGTCGCTGTTGAATCTTCAAAGGCCTAAATTCTTGCACTTTATATATTAGTTGAATATCCATCGACGTAGTTTTGTTATACTTCTATTGTAAGTTTCCTAATGATAGCCGGAAGGTTCTTAAAGGGAATCACGTGTACCAAATGTGGTGGTCCTGAATCCCGTTAATGTCATGCCTGCTCGAGTTTGCTCTCTGAAACAGATGGTTAAGCCAATGGTTATGTCTGAATTTATCTTCAGCTTTTGCTTCCAGAATAGCTGCGTATACGTGGTATTTATGTTCTGACAGTAGTTTTAACTTCTTTTGCTCTTACATATGTTTGTTAGAGGAAGTTCCCTTTTGTTTGTATGGTTCGAAACAAACCCTTAGCCTCATTGAGTTTTGAAGGAACTCTGTTATATCCTGAAGATGCTGATTCTTGGTTTGAACGTTGTCAGAAGCTTCTCTAACTTCTGAAAATATGTGTTGGTAGAGCACGATGATGAGATAAGATCCAAATACAGACAACCCTGCATAGTGTGATAATGACTTCTTGTTATTTGTATTGCAATAGTCCTATGCTCCTGTCTGGATTTTTGTAGTGTTGGAAATCATCTGTATATTCGTCATTAAAGTGTTCAAAGGCATAAATTTTCACCAAAAGTTGTGTTATAAAAAATGCAGTTATTAGATCTTTATTGATCATCAGTGGGAAAGAATTGACATAAACTAATATGCATACAGCTGCAAATTCATGGCACGAGAACAGAAAAAAATGGACAGGAGAGCATCAGAGATCAAAAAGGGTAGAGAAGGATCCAATTATAAGGTACCTTATTTACTCAACAGAGCCACTGCACTTAAGTCTTTTGGAGACAGAATGACCATGTTTGAATTTGCTACTGATTTGGTTTTAAAGTTTATTTTGGTTGTTTCAAATTTTATGGTTGTAAATCTGTCATAATTGCTACAAGCACTAGAAATGGATAGCTTGTTCCAAAGCCTTGAGCTTCAGCAGCTCATAGGTAGCTAATGGATAGATTCACTGGGATTGAGTTTGTGTAAAATATGCTTCTTTCAAACATAGTAAATTGTAAGACACATTTGTGAGATAAATTGAAGATCTAGTGGGTGGTATTATCCTGGATGATTTAGAGATCACATTGGGGCAGGAGATCAGCAAGAGCTTCAAAGCTGAACTATGCCATAACCTCTGTTCGCCATTTAGGTCAATGCAGGGTGCCACCTCAATATTCATTGAAGGTTTTATTATAATACAGGATCTCCCTCATAATCTCTCAGGAAATTATAAGGTATAGTTGATCAATTCAACCCAGAAAATACAAAATTATATTAATCCACCGTTGTTGTAGGTAATTTTTTATGTGTCATGGAAATGAATGCTACCTTTTATTTAAACCAAATGTACTACCTTTGCCCCTGAAATTAGTGAAGTGTTGCTTTACAGAAGAAGAAGTGAAGAACTACTTTATAAAAGAAAACGTGAAGTGTTTATTGTGACCAAAAAGCTACCAGATCTATTATTAATTGCAATTTTATGCAGTTTATAGTTTCTTCTGCTTTGAATGATTAAATATTTTCAATTGGGAGTTGGACTGGCCCTTGTTTTTTGTTTACTCATCTCTGAAGAAGAAAATCGTTCTGAGCAGAACATCTGTGTGCATTTATGGTACATACATGTCTAGTTACACTGCCACACACATTAACTTGTGGCATGATGAGACACATTAGAAATGTTTCCAAGATTCTCATCTTTTTAACTACTGCATCTCACTATGGCTTTGCATCTTAATACATGCTTGAGAAAGACAGTAGAAGGATCGATCTTGAGTCTGTTGATGAATGGTGGAGGTAACAATGGTATTGTCTTTGTGATTATTTTTTAAACTTCTCTTGGAGCTCATGTGGAGGAGAGCAATTGAGAGCTTGAGATGAGAAGAATCATCCTCCTACAAGCTAAATGATTGGATTATCTTTTTATTGGCAATATTTACTGTTTCTTTTTGGTGTTCCTTGTGCATATTTGCAAAGCAACAGGTTGCTGCTAATCGCCTCTTCTAGCTCATTTCTTTACTTCTTCTGCCCCTTGTTTTGTTGCTCATTGAAGTTCCTTGAAGAGGTACCACTGCATATATTTGATAATGAATTTTGCCTTGCAGCTGGTCAACGACTTACGAAGATTTGCTGTCCACAAATGAGCCGTTCCGTGAACGAATCCCTCTATCTGTAAGCATTATTTGTTCAAATATTTGCACTTTTACAATTCTGATATAAATCTCGACGTGACCTGATAGGCTTCCTTTTAGTACAGTTCTAATGTCAGTTGGATTGGTATTTGGAATTTGTACAGGAGATGGTCGACTTCCTAGTCGACATATGGCTTGATGAGGGGCTTTTTGACTAAAACATAGTGCTGCAATTAGTTCTCAGGGCATTTTTCATCTTCGGCCATAAATGGCAATGGAAGTGGAAAGATAGATGCTTGCTTTTCTCTGATCAAGTATCATATATATAATTTCCTAGGCACCCTGTCATTTGCTGATCTTGAAGATCTTTAAATGCACACAACTATTATCTCAATGTAGCTTCTACAGTATCACTTGTTGTACCATATCATTGGGAAATACTATAATTCAGTAGTGGCATACCATATGAACAAGATATGTAGTTGGCTGTTGTACCATAATGTTGATCAGCAAAACTGAATCGTGTTATGATTGAGCAGTTGTTATTGTTTGGAATGACCCATCTTTCTCGCTGTTCCTATTAAAAGTTGGAATGGATATTTGATGACTTTCACTTTCTTTCCTATGATATCTCCTAGGAATAATCATAGACTGGAATGTATGATTATCAATGTTCTTTTTTTTTTTTTTTGTTTCTCCCTTCCATTTTGGAGGATGTAATGGTCCGCGCTTTTTACACCTTAATATCATTGGTAATTTCACACGTGGTTGAGAGAAAATAAATCATTTTTTTAAATTTAATGACGAGTTTGAATCTCGAGCTTGTTGTCATCTATTAAGATGGCGAGAATTTAAAAACCAAAACAACATTCGAGAGACTCCAAACATGGCATTGTTTGAATAAAGGGAAGCCCTTGAAACATGGGCAAAAAAGAAGGAAAGGAGAATCAAGAAATATGAATGGTGATGATGATACTTGTGTTGGGGGATGCTTTATAGTTTCCAGATTACTCAAGAAGACTTGGATAAGATTCTCTCTATATTTAGCTGTCTTCTTGCTTGCACGCCTACTTTATACATGCTCACTATTTTGACATTTTCCTTGTTTATTGGAGCCTTGCTCAACTGCCAAGTTATTTTTAGATTCTCCTTTAATAATCGATAGATAGAGATTGTGCCTTTTAGTCTGTTCACGAATATAGATTTAGTAAATTTAGGGACATTGAGATATTACGATATTAAAATACTTATCTCATTGATTAAAAATTATTATAAATATTTGACAATCGAAATAGGTAATCCTCTTTTTCAATCATTATGAAATAGTGCAACTATCCCCAATAATGTATCTTTAAGTGCCTATTTTGTTTTTGACCGTGCATTTTTCATTTTAAATCATAAGTCTCATTCTATCTTTTACGCATTTTAAAGAGATAATTTATTTGATATAGAATTTGAACATATTTTAATAATATTTTTTTATACTCTCATTCAATTACTTCACCAAAAAGTTTATTTGTTTGTTCCAACATACGGGTATTAAATAAATAAGATATTTTTAAAAATATATTTATTATTTACCTAGAAATTAGAATAAAACTTATATTTTGACATATTTGTTTTTTTCTATATAATTTGAAATTGAGGGGGTACAATTTAGGACATATGAAATTGTTTGCAATAAATTTGAGTATAATGAGACAATATGGTCTATTTTCTCTTCTTAAAAGTGAAGAATTAAAAAAAGGATATTTCCTTAATAATCCCAAAAACTAACTCTATTTTGGTTGGTTACGCTTCGCACGTTATTTCCACAAAAATCTAAACCAAAAAAACCAATTTTCTCTTTTTCCCCGCCGAAAGACGCCAACAGCACTGTAGCCCCGTAGGTCCGGAGTCGTGTACTACTATGTAGTAAAGCTTCAGCATAAAATAAATTCGGGTACCGTATCGGGTCGGTTTTGGGTACCTTTGGCCCGTCTTCCCGTCTTTCCAAATTCCAACTAACATTCCGTTTCTTCAATCCTCCGCTTTATACTCGCCAATTTGCAGCAAATTCTTCTCCTCACTCCCTTCCACGCAACCCACTCTTTCTCTCTCACACACTCACACACTAAAGCTCATTATCTCCTCGCCCTCAAAAACCCTTCGTCCATTAGAAAACCTCCATTTCTCTCCCGCCGGACGACGCCGTATAGTCGTACCTGAGAAATGAAGCGTTTGCATTTCCTCTCCCATCTTGTGGTTTTCCTCGTCTTCGTTTCTCCTCACCGCTCCGGTGCTTCCCTTCAGCTGCATCCGGATGCTCAGTTTCCGTCGACGAATGCGGAAAAGTTCATCCGCGAGCTCAATTTGTTCCCCAAGGACGACATCAATCTCCAGGAACATGATCTTCTGTCTGTGTCTTCTTCCACGGGAAAAAGGCTCGTCGAGAAGCCGTTGAGGTTCCCTAATTTAATCTCCGATGGTAGTGTTCCCGTTGAGGACCTTGGCCACCATGCCGGTTATTACAAGATTGAGCACTCCCGTGCGGCGAGGTTCGTTTTGTGAAATTAATTATTAGAATGAGTATTGACTTCATTCTTTGCTCTACTGATTCCGCGATTCGATAACTCCTGCTGATAGTTATATGTTCTGCTGCAAGCTTGGAATATTAGCTGAATTCGGTTTATTTTTTGAAGGACGTTTTCCCCTCGTTTTATTTTAGTGATTCGATAACTCCAGCTGATATTTATATGTTCTGCTGTGAACTTCATTTCATTTCAGTTTAAAATAGGCTTCAATTTATCCAATCCTCCCATGTTACGATTTTAGAAATCGCAAACCTTACGTTTGGAAGGAAGGTATTTATAAAGTCAAACGCTGTGGGTCATATTGTTGTTCAAACTTTTTCCTACTGGTGGACTTTGGTTGATATTAAGTTCCAATCGCTTCAAGGACATTTCATGTGAATTCTTGCAGTGATTTTATATTTATTCCCTCAACAACTGAACTTTAGTTTCATTTGTTGCTCTTTCCGGCTGCAAAAGAGTGTCGATTGAGCGGACTATGCTAAACTGGTGCTGCTTGGGTTTTGTAGGATGTTCTACTTTTTCTTTCAATCACGCAGCAACAAGGATAATCCTGTTGTTATCTGGTTGACTGGAGGTCCTGGTTGCAGCAGTGAGTTGGCACTTTTTTATGAGAATGGGCCTTTCAAAATTGCCAACAACTTGTCTCTTGTCTGGAATGAGTATGGCTGGGACAAGGTAAATCTTAACTTTTCGTGGGTTGTCATGGGCTTTTCGGGTGCAACTTTCTTCAGGAGGAATAATGATGTTAAATGGAGTACTGGCAATTGCATGTTTGGGTGCTAGACATAGAAGGGGAGGATTATGCAATCTGGTGGATTTAGTTCAAGTTTTTGACTACTTCAATCCTGTTGGAAGAAGAAATATAGTTTTGCCCCTAAAATAAAATCAAACTGTTAATAGCTTATAGTAAGGAGTAGCTTTCAATTCCGAATCTCCAGAAACAACTGTGCTAGTGTTTGCTAAAACTAAGAATTCATGGATAATTTTTTGAAAAAAATTCCATTAAACTATGGTGGACTATCAAATGGAAAGAAATATTAGGATTTTACATGGGAGTCATGTTCTTGAATGATATTTATGCTGAGAGTAACACCTTTTGGCACTTTTTCCCTTTTTCCACATTACTCTACCCTTACTGCAATATTCTCAGTCAAGGCTTGCTTATTAAGTGGGGGAAAAGCTGATGATACGATTGCGTGTTGTCCTGCAGGTCTCAAATCTCTTGTTTGTGGACCAGCCCATTGGAACTGGCTTCAGCTACACCACTGACAAACATGATATTCGCCATAACGAAGAGGGTGTTAGCAATGACTTATACGACTTTTTACAGGTTATCTTTCTCTCAATTTGGCTAGATTTATTTGGAAAAATTACAATTTTTTAAAGATGATCCTTACTCGCCTTTTGAATTATTATTTATTGAGAACATGACAATATTTTCTCCAACTAATGATAAAGAGTTTTGTTTTCAAGTTATTTGAGTTTTTGGTGAATAGTATTGAGAGTCGGTGTCACTTTATTTGGGAAGAGGATGATGAGGTCAATATGATTATAAAACCAACGGCTGGGTATTAATCAAGGGCTTAAATAGTGATTTCTATTGCTCACATAGCATACCTGCAATTTGTAGGCTTTCTTTGCTGAGCATCCTGAACTTGTGAAGAATGACTTCTACATAACGGGCGAATCATATGCTGGGCATTACATTCCTGCTTTTGCTGCTAGAGTTCACCGGGGAAACAAAGCTAAGGAAGGAATTCACATAAATCTGAAGGTATTGCTCACTTTTTCAAATTTGACAGATTACTTTATGACATTGGGACTTGACATGAAGTGATCAAACAGGGATTTGCTATTGGGAATGGGCTTACTGATCCAGCAAATCAGTATGGAGCTTACACAGACTATGCCCTTGACATGGGGATCATTTCAAAATCTGATCATGATCGTATCAACAAAGTTCTTCCTTTGTGTGAGACAGCGATAAAGCTTTGCGGTAACGTTCCTTTATATGTATACCTCTTTTACCCGTATCTCAGCCCATCCATTTGAAAGGTCATAAGACTGCTATGTAAACAATTGTTCTCAGCTTTGAGGCTTTCTTTCCAGGTACTGATGGTACTATCTCTTGCATGGCTTCTTATTTGGTTTGCAATGCTATTTTCTCTGCTGTCATGCAGCGCGCTGGAAGTTTAAATGTAAGCCAATTCCCGCCTGATTAGTTTATATCACGCTGTGTTGACATAAGCCACCGTATTCTTTTGGAAATGAGTTGTAGATGTATTTATATATACGGGGAATTTTGTGACAAATATGTCATCTCTTGTATTTGGGAGGGTAGATATAACAAGTGTCTCAAGTAACAGGGCAAAAAGTAAATCTTGAAGAAGAACAATTGAGAAAATTTTCTGCTATGGTAGTTTGACCTTCCTTTCTTCTCTAGTTTCCCCATGTGTGCATCTGTACATTTATGTGCGTCTTTGTCACATATTACGTTCAAATATATCATTGCAACTAAACTGTCAGGGAAGAAAATATTAGATGCCATCTTGCTCCCTTATAGTGTAGTGTGTTTCAGTTTTAATTATTGGTGGTTTTATCTCATTGGCAAAAGAAATTTGATTAAGGGTCTGAATTGAAGCTACTGAGTATAGAACATAATTATACATCTGTTGATAATTGAAGTTGGAATTTGCAGTACTATGACATCAGAAAGAAGTGTGAGGGTAGTCTCTGCTATGACTTCTCGAACATGGAGAAATTTTTGAATCAGAAGCTTGTTAGGGATGCTCTAGGAGTGGGAGATATGGATTTCGTCTCTTGTAGTCCTAGTGTGTATCAGGCCATGCTTGTTGACTGGATGAGAAATCTTGAAGTAGGGATACCAGCTCTTCTTGAGGACGGAATAAAGTTGCTTATATATGCTGGAGAATATGATCTTATCTGCAACTGGCTTGGTAAGCTTTGTCTAAAAATGTTATTAAGATAAAGAATAATTTGCGACCTGTAATTTACGTTTTAGAATCATCTTTTGTGAGCTCACCATAATGAATTATTAACGACTACTAGGTAATTCGAGATGGGTTCATGCCATGGAATGGAGCGGTCAAAAGGAGTTTAAAGTAGCACCTGAAGTTCCCTTTGCAGTTGATAATTCTGAGGCTGGGTTACTGAAATCACACGGGCCATTGAGTTTCCTCAAGGTGGTCTCTCCTCTCTCCCTCCCTCACTTGAACATATGTGTATTCTGCATGATTTGTGCTTATTATGGTGTATTACTGTATATTTCTCTTGTGTGCCTCTCTTGGCCTTTCACCTTTGGTTTGGTTTGGTTAGTTCAACCGAGTATCGTGTCGATTTCTTATATGGCTCACAGGTGCACGATGCTGGACACATGGTTCCCATGGATCAACCAAGAGCTGCCCTGGAGATGTTGCAGAGGTGGATGAGGACCTCATTTACTGAGAATTTGGATGAGCAGGAGAAGCTGGTATCTTCAATGTGATTCAGAGAATAGTTCTTTATAAGTATAATTCTTTGTTTCCATGGAGTTTTTTCCTGTAAATATATGAGAACCGGGTCTGAGTTTGAAGTATTTTCTCAAAGTATTGTAAAAGACCTGGACAAACTTGAAAAAACTAGACATGTAAGAGTGGCTTATTATGGTTGCTGGGGAATATGAATAACTGGAAACCGAGATAGTAACAGTTGTTCCTGGCTTGTTTCTTCCTTCAATGCCTGCATTTTGTTTCTATCCTTATTCTTTGATTTTGAAAGGGTGCATTCTATTTTCTCCATTGCTTAAAAGCTTTTTACGTAAATTAAAAAGTTTTAATTACTGATTGAGAGAATTCAGCAAAGAATCGCTCAATTAAGTTCAAAAAACAAAATATAATCAGAAGCCATGTCTAATTGAGCGAGCTTAGCCTTCAATTGCTCAATTCCCATGTCTCATAATAAGAAGCCAAAGCACACACCCCTCAGTTTTTTCTGGGGAACGATGGTTAGTTTTGACATTCGAGTTCCAAACATCCTTGTCTTTGGGTTTTGCAAGAAAGTTCAGAAGGAAAGAGCAGAATTCAATCATAACGAGTATCATTGAGAAATGTCTGCCACCAGTACTCTCCTATCTCATTGTTAGGACGAAATTCCCCCTTACAAAAATAATGAAAAATAGGTTTTGGACCAATATTATCTAAAATATGTAATGTAATGGAGTAAAATATTCTTTTTTTTTTTTTTTTTTTTTTGTAATGGACTTAAAAAAAAGTAGCTTCCCTATATATATATAATGGACTAAAATTGCAGTTTACTCTTGTTAATATAACACAAATCAGCATTCGAATTGAAGAAAAAGAAGCATAGATTTATGGAGACAATTGTGGCCAGATCATAAGAGGAGTATTGAGGTATTATTGTCCACAAAAACGTACAGGGAATATCTAGAGGAAACATATAAATATCCTACATTAGCAACAAGAGAGCACTTCATAATAGTATCTGGGAGATCACATCTTAAGACTCCAACACAAAGCAAAGAATCATATGAGGAACCAAGTTTATTCAGTTACAGACAAACCAAATATAAATCCCAAAAAAGGGGAAATCCTATAAATGAACTGATAACACAAAATCATGAGGAACCAAGCAAAATATTGTAGCTTCCCCTGCAGCAGAAGTTCAGTTATAAGCCCCTAACAAAAAAAAAAAAAAAAAACAGAAGATCGATTTGCTTTTGCCATCAGTTAGGCACTCCAGAATGCCACAGATCAAGAGGTCTTTAGTTCGGTTCAGAATTAGTATATCAATGGAACATATGAAGAAAGCACCACACATATATCACCTAAGTTTCTAATAGTTACCTAGCTTTCTTTCAGGCAAGCAAGGATTTTTGTTTCCAGCCTACCACCACAGGAGGACGGCTATCAGCAGATCAAAGTTCCAATTTCAGTGGAACTGAAGAGAATACTACCATCGTAGCTATCAAAATGCTAAGTATGCTAACTATACTAGCATAATGCCCTGGAAATCACTACATCTCTAACTAACCAGTTAGAAGTGACTGCAACTTAGCAAGTATTGTCAGGATTTCCTGGTCACCATCTTCAGCCTCCTCATGGAGATATTTGCATTCCGGTACTCTGGCAAAGGTCAGACCAAATGGCTGAAAAGTTCCCGCAATATCTATCCCATCTTCAAGCTCTCCAATTTTCTTACATGTTTTCCTCTGGATTTCGTACTGATAAATCTCGGGTTTATTCAAGTATATCAATGTTTTACCATCCCAAAAAACTGGTCTTGCAATACCCTGAGGATCAAGAGTAACGTGAATAAGATGCTTCTTCTGCCAAAGTTTCTTCTCATAGTCATAACCAAATATCAAAATTTCTTCCCCGTTTGGAATAACATAGGCAAGTTGTCCATCTGCAGTTCCAAACCAACTATAACGACCATGCAAATTCTTCTGAAACCCGTATTTGGCGTAAGCAGACTGATCATAGGGCTTTGAAATAATCCCAGGTCGCTCAGTAATTAAGTCGAACACCAGTACGTCTTTATTGCCCAAGCGCCAGTGCATACGATCATTAAGGTAAATAGGTTGGGGATGGAAATTATCATAACTAAATGGAAGCAGCGACGAATGGCAAGCATGAGCCTTGCGCCATTCATTCTTTTCGTTGCTTTCAGATTCAAATATATAAAATTCCAACATCACATTACCACGATCATGACCTCGATCGCGATAAACCAGCGCTGGTACCACCAACTTAAAAGATGAAGACGAGCTAAGAACATCATCAACTAATCCTGCCCGGAAGACGGCGACTTCGTTCGACTCGCTTCTGGAGTTTGGAGGCGGCGGTATCCTTTTACCGGAGGACGGAGGCGGGGGTATTCTTTTATATGCACCGGTAGAGGGATTGAAAATATAATACAGACGATCATGATGTCGGTATTCAATCAAGAGTCGGCCGCAGCGCGACATCGTACAAGCGGAGAGAAATCCTTTTCCTGTTTCTTCTAGATTAATATAGTTGGAAGAGAAGCACCGATAAGGGTAGAGAGTATATCTCCCTAAAATTACAGAATTTGAAGATGACCTAGAGTAGTGGAGGACAAATTTCTCCACTGATTGATGTTCTTGTGCAAATCTCCCACTGCAGATTGTTTCCTTGAATCCCTTGTTTAAACACTTCAATTGAACCACCTTTTTTATTGGCAAGCGTTTGATTACTTCAAGCATCAATTCTTCCGGAATATTAAATACTCTGTGTTTTGAAGAATGCATTATTTTCTGCTTCTGTTTCTGCCGGCAGACTGAGTCAGGCAGAGATTTCATCTCTTCCTGACTACTCTCCATCCTGTTGTCCGCCGGAAAAAAAATCGAAAGGTTATCAGTTTGGGCGGTCCCCCCTTTTATTCCAACAACTCCACCCCCAACACCTCTCTGTTCTTCTGCAAGTTTTATATTTGTATAAGACTACTGCCGCCGTTCTGTCCTTTCTGTTCGTCAAGATATATGTATATATATACCTAGGGTTGCGTGCTGTGGTTTTCAAAACCCACCCGCAGAGAGGCGGGTTTCGTGTCGGATGCGGGTTCGGACTAAGGGCGGTGGAGGTAAATTCCCAATACACATGTGCTTTTACTAAAGGAAAGGGTTGTTTGGTAAAATTGATTTGTTTGTTGGGCAAACTTAAGTATTATTACAATTTTTATTGTTTGGTTTGGTGAGGGAATGAATTTAAAAAATTATAAAATATCAATTTTACTTTTTAAATAGTAAAGTGACAGATAAATTGGGACGGAGGGAGTACTGTTTAATGAATTTTGACGAACATTTTCGCGATTGTTTTAGTCGTTTCTTCAGTCAAAAATCGAAATTGATGAACTGAGATGAACTCGAAACTATTTATGCGACTGTTTATGTTTTCAACTACTACGGGGAATGCGACATTATGCGCGACCTATAAAGTCCCATATCTTTCCGTCTTCGGGCAGAAAAGTTAGTGACTAAATGCGCGACCTATAAATTTGCAGATTTTTTTTTTTTTTTGTCTTCGAGCAGAAAAGTTGGTAAGTAGATGCGCGACAAATAAAGTCGTATACCTTTTTGTCTTCATTAATATTCATCGCAACCCGCATGTTTTTAGACCTGTTCCTCTATTTATTTTTCCTTTGCAATCGATTTTATAACAGGGCTACCACACCACACTCGCTTTGCTCATTGATAGATTCAACTAAAATTATATTTAGAACAATTGACATAACATAGATCTCATTTTTCCATGATCTACAGTTATCGAGAGATTAAAGAAGCCCCTCTCATGCATTTCAAAGGGCCTCGTTAAGAATTCAATTTGAGTTGCATAACCCTCTTTTTTGGTTATTTAACATGCTACTCTTCGGTGGATGAATTTCAACAGAAGTAAGGTGTAAAAATTCTACAGAGAAGCGAGGCGAAAGTGCTCTAGTGTAATGAATAGAGTAAATAAGAATTTCGATGATTTAAGATACCTGAATAGAGTGAAGCGAGGTGTACAAATTCTACATAGATGCGAGACAAGTTAGTCTCATCTGTTGAATTTCAAGGGCAGCATTCGGATAGAAATGAGGCAAAAGCAAGCTAATTTCATCAGTTGAACTTCAAAGGCAGTGTTCGGATAGAAGCGAGCCTCTAGTGCCCGGGAATGGAGATATGAAACCCATGAGAGCTAGGAAAACCCATTGATTTGGATTTGAAAATCAAATTTTGATATCCATTCGAAGGAAACAAAGGCACCCTAAAGTGTTCCAAAGAACAATATTAGTGATTAGTAATTTCGTAACTCATTTTTTTTTTTTTTGAATTTAATTTCGTAACTCAATTAATTTCAATTATAAATTAAAATTTTTGGTATTTTAAATTTTATATCCTTATAATATTTTTTCCTTCATAAAAATGAAGAAAATTATTACAATATTTATAAGGCCTTTCGTGATGTTCAGCTGAAGCAGTAAGGCAAACCGAACGATGTCGCACAAGAAAAAGCCAACCTACCACGACGATGACGACGACGACACCTTCTATTACCGGTACGCCTCCACCGCACCACCAGCCCCGGAGCCCTCATCCTCGAATAAGCGCGCGGGAAGTGGAGGCTTAGCTCCTTCAAAATCCACCGTCTACGTAAGCAACCTGGACTACTCCTTAACGAACTCCGATCTCCACACAATCTTCTCCACCTTCGGGAAAGTCGCTAAGGTCACCGTTCTCAAAGACCGGCATACTCGTCAAAGCCGGGGCGTTGCATTTGTATTATTCGTATCTCGAGACGATGCCGTGAAAGCAGTGAAAGGAATTGACAAGAAAATCCTCAACGGAAGAACCCTAACAGCGTCAATTGCTTCTGATAACGGGAGGGCGGCGGAGTTCATAAAGAAGAGAGTGTACAAGGACAAGAGCCGGTGTTATGAGTGTGGTGAAGATGGCCATTTGTCTTACGAGTGCCCGAAAAACTCGTTGGGCCCGAGGGAGAGACCGCCCCCCTCGAAAAAGGGGCGGAGAGAAGGTGGCGATGGTGGTGGTGGAGCTGGCCGTTTGGGGAGAAGGGAAGGGGAAGAGGTTGTGGATGACGAGGAGGAAGAAATGGGGTTGTTTGAAGCTGATAATTGGGCCTCGGTAGTTGATAAGGAGGCGGAGGATAGGCTGTTGAAAGCGGAGGAGGGAGCTAAGAAGCAGAAGAAAGAGAAGAGAAAAGGCTATTTCAGTGACGAGAGTGATGAGGATGATGAGTGAAAGTCGTCTTCTTGTTTGGATGGAGGGTCATTCTTGATTCTTGATTCTTGATTCTGTCTTGAGGGCAGGCGAGAGCTAATTGGATGATGTTTTATTGTCTGAGTGTAGGTGTTACTTTGCTTGTAGATTGATGTTGAATCTGTTGAATTTCACTTGATATTCCAACAAAGATTACAATTTTCAGTTTCATATAAAGTGATATATGAGAAAGGAAGAGTTGTCTTCTCCAATCAGTTTCTGATCTTTGTGAGTGTTGAGGAGAGTGCCACTGGAATGGTAAACATCGGACATGTCTAGCTTGTGATGCCACTGAAAAGGATCTTAAAGCCTTGTAATCCCTTGTTGATTAAAATGTTAGTGATCCCATAAAGAAATGATTTTGGAGGTTCCTGGCTACTGATCATCCCTTGTTTTGGCCCTCTGTCCAAAAAGAATGACTGAAGAGGAGAGAAAACAGTAGCGTATTTGGTGTCAACAGAATCACATAAGCTTGTGAGTTCTGACAGTAAGCCAACAATTCCCGTAGACATTTTGTTGAAGGTGCATCTGCCATTTTCGTGATGGTTGAATTTAAACTTCCCAATGACGAATTTGCAGTGACATATAGGATTCAGTGTTTGAAGCTTCCTTTTTGTTGGACAGAGACACTGACTTTCTGCAACTTCCTGTGTTGTAGAGATTCATCAAGGATCTGATAACTGGAGTTGAAGGTTCTTACTTCAATAGGAGAAAACAAGATTTAATTTATCCTTACTGGCAACATGATTGACATCTTTAGCATTTCATTCAGTTCCCACATTGACTTTGAATAAGGCTACGTTCCAAGAAGAGCCATGTTAGCTTAAAACATAATGGGAAAAGTTCAGATTCATGCACAGATTTCTGCCTTTTACGTTGATTCTATCAAGAACATTTCAGCCTGAATTGGGACAGAATATACATTGGTCAAAAACCACCATGGCATGTGTGGTAACTGGAAACCAAACATCTCAGCAAAGTAACTTTTAGCCATTCTGCAGACATCCGTCAATCCTAACATCCCAAGAAGGCTTTTCTATGTGTGCCGGGAAGCCCAGTTCAGATCAGGCTGATATGGTATGTCTGGCTTCTGATGTGTTTCTTGTACTTCGGCAGTCAGGGCACGTTCATCAACTAGCATCCGCATCTATACTGGCTTTCTTCGAAGTCTGTACAGCCAAATGATAAATTATTCATGCGCCGAAGAGGAAGCAGCATGTGCAGGTTTTTACAGTTCATGAATGCCAACTTCCAAAACTTACTATCATTTCATGGTCTCCCATGATCTCTTCAATCACCTCCTGGAGTGGTTTATCCGCGCTGTTAGGTACAAGAGCCGCGAAAACAGGAGGTTCCAGTCCTGCATTGAAGGCAACAGATGAATGCTGTTCATCATTCATCCTTCAATAGAATGTAGCAAGATTTCAAAAATACAATTCTCAAGATCGAAAACCAACATAAGGGCAATCCTTGGCAGGCTTATAATCCTTTCATCACCTTTTGCTGTTACATCTATTAGCTTTCCTAGCATATCAAGGCAAGACATGTTTACCATACAAAATTTGTGGACTTTCTATATCGATAGCATGGATCATGTAAATCTCTTGTGCTTTTGAGTTTTAGTTCAACCACTATTAATTTGTATCGGATGTTGAAAAGAGAGTGAAAAGTTGGCAACTGATATATGGCATTACCACTTGCTGGAAAGTCATCAATAAACATCATCATCTCCTCCCCAGTTAGACCAGAAAAGAAGCAAATTCTTGGCAGTGACTTTGCAATCTGCAAAAGATTGGCATCTCAAATCAGATACTGCACAATACATTTTCATTCTGCAGCACCATTTCTGGCAGGGTCTGCAGAATGAAAAGATTTTTGACACAGGGGAGTGCATGAAATTTAACCTTAGAAGCTTCAAGATTAGGTTGCTTGGTATTCATTGCTTCCCAGAGAGTACCAGTTATCATATCTTCAGTACAAAAGATGATCTGCAATCAAAATAAAAAAGCAGAAGGGAATTTACTTCGTTAGCCAATAGTCCCATCTAGTTAAATTCATGCATGTTTTCTAGGAGTTGTTTCTATAAAATGTTGATGAAAGAGGAAATTTTAGCAGGAAAATGTTGGAAATTGACATCTGATTAGACTTTAAACAGCCAGCGCCAAGAATGAAATATAATTCCTTGCATTCTTCTGTATGCTGCTATGGACATTACCAGAGAGCAAATTTTTCCTTTCATTCCATGAAGGATAGATGTTCAAGAAAAGAACTCCATGCAAAAGTTTCCCATCCATAATTCATGTGAAAAAGGATTTAAAATGCAAATTTTTACAGTAAACGGCTGGAAGAAAGATGTTGATAAAAGAAAGTAGAGGGGGGAATTACTTCTAGAAATTCACCATCTAACTCCTTGAGAAATTGTTGTATCTGCATCCACAATTAAATACATCAGACTGAAGACAAATTATAACCTTAGAAATTGTGCACATGATTTCCAAAGAATGTTCAGCCTATCTATAATGTGAAGCAGCAGAAAAGGCAAGAGTAACTATTGTGAGGAGACTCCTCTATGAACACAAGACACCATGTATGGAGCATGATTGACCAAAGATTGATTCGTTCTTTTCGATTTGTTCTATATATCAACACAAATCATCCTCAAACACCACTGGCACAAAGACAATTAGCAGTAAACATGCTTCGTTGCTCTAAGAAGCTAAACTTCCATCCACAAGATATTGATCTTACATATATGCTATATCAGGTGGTTGTTTCTTTGTTGTTTTGCACATTTCTTTGTAAGTACTCCTCTTCAGTGTGATTTTTCAACTGTAACAGCTAATTTTTCTCTTCAAGTAGAAGAAAACTGAACATTCTAAAAATACAAAGGTCAAAATGGCACAAAAGGGAACAATGTAAGGAACACTGTTTCGTTTGATTGTCAACTTAACCATTCTGCATTTGAATGAACAACTAATCAGAGATCAGAAATGAGGAGAAGAAAAGATGCTGACATAACATGATCAAAGGTAAACAATAGAGAGCAAAACAAGCCTTTGACAGTTACATCTTGAAATGAATAAGAAGAGAACTTCAATACAACCTTTGCTGCTTCCTCCACTTCAAAACCTAATAACAGTAAAGCCTGCAAATATGAAAATTGATATCAACTTCTACCATTTAGATACCAAATTTGAACTAATTCAAATAGTCAATGCAAGTTCTAACCCCAATTTTCAGTTGGTCACCAATATAGTAGAAATCATGAAAATTATTCCATCAACTTGTATGCAATGGCTAAATGTTACATGTTAGTCCACTCCATTTGAGAATATCAGAGATTGAGAACAAAATGTACTTCAAGAGAATTTCAAATTAAACATGAGTAATATGTATAAACAAAGATGTATTTTTCGACAGTGAAAAGCAATTCTTTTTATCAAAAAGTTCCCAGCTGGTTAAAAACCAAGAAATTCATTTGCTAATTTGTGGAAGCATGAAGACAAAACACTATATCAAAAAATTGAGTCTTGAGCAAAATCAACCGGAAAAATACATTACTCACACAATATAACAATGACATAATTTCAAATACAAAACTTAATCCAGTGATTCTTTATCCTAAAATCTAGCAAGAACTAACCAGAACTTACTGGTGGACCATAGGTTGGAGCATCAGCATCTAGAGGAACAAATTTGGAGTCTTCCTCTACTAACTCAGATGGAAGCTCTATAACATTAGCAAGAACCCTTCAATCAGATTGCTAGTTTGAAGCTAACTAAAACCCAAAAAAGCCAAAAAAAGAAGGAAGATCTCGAATTCATATTTACCTTCAGAAGTTGCAGTTGGGAGCCATTGCCTGTGTTTGATAACGTATGACCATGTACATGGAACAGAAGTTGAAAAGCAAGATTTTCCATAACGGTTTGGTAGTAGAAATTGAAGTTTGGGAGGGGGTGAGCCAATGGTGAAGCAGAAGCTACATTTGGTGGAAATCAGACGGGAAGCCATTGGTCGGGTAGTGTTAAGTGTCAGCATCTCTAAACGTTATCTGCTAGCCCCGCGGTATATTATTTAGGAAAAATTACAAATTTAGTTTTTTTTTTTTTTTGAAATAATTACAATTTTAGTTGGTTATCGTAAAATTTTGCTCTTGGTTTGGGCAGAAAAATATAATTTTGGATAATATTTTCAAGAATTCAATCAAGAATGAAATTTAACCTTCAACCAAGCATATAACTTTAACCCATAATCCAAATTAGATGGAGAAGGAGGGATCAATTAATGGTCATTGTCAAACATATAACAAGAACAAGTACCAAACAAATGAATAAGACTCATATTAAATTAATTTTACATTATAATGCAATTCAAAAACCAAAGTTTATTTTGAAAAAATTAATCTTATTTTATTGAAAAATATCGACCACTAATAAGTTTAAAAAATTATTATTTAACTAAAAATAAATTTCATTATGAGTCACATTCATCTACATATCTCTATATGTTATTTCAAATCAAATTTAAATAATGTGAACGTATAACATGGGAGGGCGTCAAATGACCATAATTTTCCTTAATAGAATTATTTCGATCGAATTTTGGTTGATGTTTATTATCTATGTCTCTATAATTATGTCTCCCAAAAATTTAAAATTTGTATACATCCTATTTTTGAACTTTAATTATATTTCACTTTATTTTCTTAATTCTAAAATTCTATAAATTTATCCTAATTATAATAAGTTAAATAGAGTTTTCTCGTAGGTTTTTTTGTCCTTATTAAGGTTAAGACTTGATTTCAGTCCACCTCCACACGATTTGACTTCTTGTTTTATTTAAGGAGGCCGAAATTCTTCTTCAAATATATACACGAATTTCATTAAAAACTTTGGGAGGTTGAAGAATTATTGTGATTTCGTCTTAGATTAAGATTTAAGACTAAAGCGACCTCGTTTAGACTTTATTAAGAAGCAAATGTTGCAGTGTTTTCTGTTAAACCATAAGAAAGAAAACAACATTTTTGCCTTTTTTTTGGTCATCCAACTCGTCAGAGATTTGGCAGCTTGTCAGCTGGGTTGAGTAGTTGAATTCAATTTGAATGGTAGTTTTCAACTAATCCGGATTTTGCATTATGCGTTCCTTCTTTAGGTTTCTCAGCAGGTCAGTCATTCCTCTTATCCCTTATCTAATTTCTCTTCCAAAGTTTCGATCTTTTACCTTCTTTCTGCTGAGGGTTTCGCTGGGTATTTTGGGTTCTCTGTGATTTCTTCGTTTTTATTTTAAATTGATTGCAGATTTACGCTGAAGATCGAATTTTCACAGTTGTATGTTGAAGTGATTTGAATCATAAATTTCGTTATTCGTTTGCCATTCTGCATTTTCTGAGGTTAACAACAACAGAGTCTTTCTCCAATATGGAGCTGTTGAAGTGATTTGAATCATAAATTTCGTTATTCGTTTGCCATTCTGCATTTTCTGAGGTTAACAACAACAGAGTCTTTCTCCAATATGGAGCTGTTTGTATCCGCCAAAATATTCTGAAAAGGACATCTAGTTTCTGTATTTGTGAATTATGTATTGTTTCGGGACTTTTTAGCGGCTCCTGTTCCGTCTGTGAATGTCATCTTTGAGTGCTTCCAATCCCAGAACCTCGTTTTCAAACTAAGGTAAATGTCTGTGTAGCTTGCAAAATCATAATTCCAAAATTTGGGTGCATAGTTTATGATGCTTATCGATATAAAATTCTAACCACACAGAGAGAACATTGATCTTAGTGGAAGGGATCTATAATAGTTCTATTGGCCAAAGGTTTCAGCTTATAGAATGCATAAGGAGGAGTTTAAGCTTCTTTTTGAGGTGAACTGGGATAACTGTGCTCAAAAGAATTCATGGAAAGCATTCAACTGATCGATGCATCTTTCATGCTAGTATTTTCTCATTTAATCTGGTGCTAATAGCTACAGTGTATTTCGGAATCCTTAGAGGAAGTTTTTTGTGGTTCTGCCTTCTAACAGCTGCTATCTAATTTCATCTGCAGGTTTTGCACATCAGATTGTATTTGGTAGCCAAAAAAGTATATTGGTGGATGCATGATCTATGTTCAAGTAAGATAGCATTGCAACTTTCTGATAGCCTCTAACAGTTTCATCTAACGTATTTCTATATATATATATATGAGTGCCTAATATGCATATGAATGTGTGGAATTCTTTCTTTTGTTTTTTAAGGCCTTACCTTACTTCAGTCAAAGGTCACATGCTTGAAAAATGTTGTTCCTTTCCATTCAAGAAAAGTGTTTGTTATGGAAGAAAATTGTAGATTAACTATCCATTTAATGTTAGCATTTTATCTTGATTTTGTTCTTTCTATTGGTTTAATCGGATCTCACTTTCGCAAATGATTGAAGCTACTCCTTTATATGTTGGCAGTGATGAAGAACAATTTGCCTTCAAAAGGATGCAAGAATTTTCCACAGTGGATGGATTTGTGGAGGTAACTGAGTGCTTGGCCGAGATGATAAAATATGTGGCAAATGAACCCTCTGTGGGTCTTTTCTACATTCAGCAGCACATACAGAATGCAACGCCAAACCTTATTAATCTCAAGAATAACGTTGACGAAAAATCTCGCGAGATGACTTTGCATGCAGAAGATTCAGAAGATTCCATTTCCATGATAACATCGATGAAAGAGTGTGGCTTCCTCATTGCCGATGAGATGATTAGAGATATTAAAAGTTCTCTAACTATCATCTCAAGTAAACAACCAAAACGAGGTTTAATAAACAGCTCTGCCTCAGCTTTCCAGTTGGGAAGAACTAGATCTTGGGGACCAGTTGTCTGGGGTGGTCGTAATTCGAGTTCCTCACAGCAAGATTCTGACTCTGATAAGGCCCCTGGTTACTTTTCAAGCGTTATAAAGTCTGCGAAACTCAAGGCTGGAAATTTAAAGTGGAATCAGATAGGAACACCAAAAGAATTAATCGAAGCAGCGACAGATGAGGCATCTGTGTCTGATATCATTGCATCATCATCCGAGCCAGGTGATAGTAGTTCAAATATTCCCTATGCAGAGGCTGTTGATTTACCCATATCAAGTCAGATAGCTGAGGAGCTACAACAGGTGGAAGTCGATGAAAGCTTGCCTCATGAAGAATTGCTTTCCTCGGCGAAGAGATACGAAGAATTCAAGGCAGCTAAAGAAGCAAAACTGGAAGAATGGTTAGGTGAGATGAGCATTCAAGGTACTCATGGAAAATAAAAACACATTCATATTATGATAGCCTGCTGGGATTTCTGAAATCAGAAGATTCTTTGGTTTCTGGTTGAAATGGCTGGCACACATGAAGGTTTGTACAGGATCCCTTTGATTTTGCAGCATTGGGAGCCCTTAACATGTTAAAGAGTATTATTAGATCATTGTATCTGTTTTTAACATTATTTAAAATGCTGATGTATTTGATTTGTTTCCGCAGATTTCCTTGTATTAAGAAGTTGATGGAAAGAAATAATTGCATTTAGGAGATGAAAGATAGGGGGAAAGAGTTAGCTTTCCTCTTCATCTTGAAAAGAAAATAATGGATTGATTTTGTTTCGATATTGCTGTAGAAAATCAAAAAAAAAAAAGCTTGTGAAACTCATGATATTTTTTTGGTGTCTTCCTGATCCTTACAACTGAAGCCACATATATTTTTTGTTTATTTTTTAAAATAACATATTAATTGTCATATTTGTCTTTAAATTTGTTAGTATAAACATAAAAAAAAATTAACAGGATAATCATTAATATGTTATTTTAAAAAAAAATTAGTGACCTTTTAAAGATCTTTGACCTGTCAAATAATTAACCTAATTTGACCATCAATAATAGATATATAGATAGGAAAATGTAGTTTGGCATATATATTGAAGAGAGGATATAAATGGATTCTGCCTATATCATCGGGTAGAATTGTACACTGAAGTTAAATTTACACTGTACAACTTTCCTAAATTTTACACAAAAAAGAAGAAGAAGAAGAAGAAGAAGAAGAAGAAGAAAATGATGTATCCTAAACTATCCAAAAAAACTGACTGACGCTTAAAATGACACTCTCCTGTGAAAGGGCAATGCAATATGAAAACGAATTAGCAGCCAAAAAAATCAAGATGTTGATGCCATCACTATTTGTATGCAGCATTTGACAAAATTGTACAGTAACACCCCGCAAGCTCTTCCAGCCCAAGCAGCAGGTAGCAAGTCAGCTTTCAGATCAATATATAGCTAAAGTAGCTCAACTCTTCTTCAGCCTTCTGAAGAAAAGTGGATGCAGAGGCAGCCTAGCTGGGTAAACGGCAACGATAATGGCTCCGGAAGAGTTATCTGAGCCCTTTTTAATATGAACACCCACGTTCAGACTCAGGTAAGTGCTGCATTCCAAAGCCGACTAGAAGTAAAATGAAAAGATTGACACAGACTAAAGGAGGTAACAAGTTTGCATCTGTACAGGAGAACAAAGGAGATAACAAGTCATCTGTAATGGAGAACATACTGTATTCGGGGTGCAAAGGAAAAGTGACTATCTGTCAAATAATAATACCCCACTCACCTTATCAGCGGGGATGAAAGAATAAAAGGTAGCATCAATATCATTGAGTCAACCATAAAACCTTCCTCCAATTTCAATCTGATGCAACTTCAACCTGCAAAGACAACTTCAGGCCCTTTTGCTTAGTATATATAATTATAATATATTAGGAGATTAGAGAAAACAGCTGAAGCAAAGTACAGACGAAGTATGAGAATCATAAAAGTTACTTGTATGTGTAACCAAATCACCAGAAGAATAGAGATAAAATCTCCACACATAAAAAATAAACATTCGTAGGAACTTTACCTTGAAGAGAACACCTTCCTATGTTAGTTTTTCTGAATTACCAACCACCAGAATTTGTACTCGGAGGTGGAGCAAATCCAAACATGGTATCCTCATACATATTTTCCAGAATAGAGCTGCTGAAATCGGTTACTAAGTTTTCCCCAGCTTCAAAACTGAGAGTAGATGACTCACCATTACCAATACTTCCCACAAAGAGAGGTTCAATATGTGAATGAGGAGCAGAAATAAACTCATCATCATCCTTCATGACTGAAGCACCAATTTCTGAGACTGGAGGAAGGTTAGATCCCATATGGCCCATAGATCCAGAAAATATGTCAATATTTGATGGAAAAGTAACAGGGACTCCACCATCCACACTAGCTTTGGTCAAACTAGGACTGGCTTCAATTTTAACTTCAACTAAAGTGCTTAGAACAGTACTGGAGCTGATGCAACTGCCCAAAACATAAGCACCGGAATCCAGACTCAAATTAGAGCCAATATTGTCATCGGATGATTTGGAGCCCAAATTAAGATTTGGAGGGTTAGCAGAATCATTGCAACCGCCATCTTCTTTGGCTCCTATTACTGTGCTGAGTGGACTGGCCCCATTTCTTCTACGCAGTATTTTAGCTTTCCTGAGAGTAGTTTCAGGCAAAAAGAAAGTATTATATCATGATTTGGTGGAAATTTTAACAGACTCAAATTCCTCAAAAAAAACAAACTCTAATTGATAATTCATGCTCGTACCTAACCATCTTTTGCTTCAAAGTAGTTGACTTCAACTTTGAATTACCTAGTAGGAAAAAGCAAACCACATAAGTATAAGCCAAACGTATGCGCATTCACTCTTTAAAAAAAATCCATGCAAGAACAAAACAGCTAACAATACCAGATTTAAGGGACAATGAACTTGATGCAGGCTTGCGATTGGCCCTATCAGACTTGATAGAAGCAATGACAGAATCTGCTAATGGTCCCAGCCCTTTTCTCCCAACCAATTTCACTCCAAACGTCTCAGAGAGATGGTGCAACCGCATCTCATCACCCCCTCTCACTTCTCTGAGTTCTAGTGCTTGCTGCCTGCTTAATAAAGTGTAAACATGAAGCTCTTGCTGCTGATTAAAATGAGACTGAAGCTGCTGGAAAAGCAATTTATTAGAATATGCTTGATCTGGTCTCAGCCCTTCGTGCTTTCTCTTTCCTGACCTGCTGAAAGTAACCCTCAAAATTGCTTTCATCTTAAGGTCAGCCTTTTTCCTGCCAAAAATTACAGAAAAGCTTCCAAACTCCAAGTCTGGCTCCCTGAATAGATCTTCAAGGAGAGATGCACAAGAATGTGCATTCTTTGATGGATTTTTCTCAACTTTTGGCCTTGTAGATCTAGCATTTGCAGATTGAGAAATATTTGCAGCTTCTCTGAATCCACTAAGCAGAGCTCCATGCATTGTTGCTGGATAGCGCCTATTGGTTGCCTCACCTGCAAAGAAAAGCCTACCATCCCCCACACTTTCAGCTAGAATATCATAATCATCTCCTGATGCCCCCACTGCAACATTAGAATAAGAACCAAAGCTGAAGGGATCAGCACCCCATCTGGTACAGACTGTTTGGATTGGTTCTGGGACCTCAATTCCTTTGGGTTCATATATACCTGAGTACAACCCGGAGTTCAATTACGCCCACAACTCTAATAGCAACAGAAATCCAACAATTTTGACTATGTAATTCCACTTACACTGATCAAGTTATTTCATCCATGTAACACCACTTATTTGCTTCTAAGTATCAAAGCAAACCGCACACATATATGAATTGGAAATTATAGTACAGGAAAGATAAAATAACCCTACGGAGACGAATCTAATGTCAAAATCTGCAAGAAGTATCAACTATAACTACTTAGCCCATCTCACTGTGTGAGATAGGTTATAGGTCATATAATCTTAGTGCTCTATCAAAACACATTTCTCAGTGATATCTATATGTACAATGAAAGTTCAATAGTTTTTTTCCAAGTCTTTCAAAGTCTTCTCCTACCCCTTTTCCTTTGAGTTAAAAGTTCTCCATTGTTCTAGACAGCATACCAATGCGTTTAGAGATCCCCAAAGCACATGTAGGAACCACCTTAAGCCTGTTCCTCTCATTCTCTTGCGTACTGGTACTACGCCCACTTTCTAACCTAATCATATTATATTTTATTCAGCATCATGGTTCATATATCCGTCCAAACAGTTCTCAGATTTTGCTACCTTCGGCATTTGTTCCTTTGAAAATTAGTTAACAACATTCAGATCCATAAATCATCACCGGCCATAGAGCTGTCTTATAAAACTCCCCTTCCAATTTCACCAATAATTTAAGATCACAATATATATAGGATGCATTTGTTCCAACCTACTTGAATTATATGGGCTGTCTTTATCAACTCCCTTATTTTCTTAGATGACAGATCCTAATTATTTAAAACTTGAGATACATTAAACTTGTGCCCGCAATTTTCACCCAATTGCTTCTTCGATGATTACTAAAAGTAACTCTACATATATTCAGCTTTAACTCTTATATATAGTAAAACATTTTAAGTATAACGCCTTACTCCAAAATTCAAGCTTGGCATTCGCTCCTCTCATCTAATCAATCAAATAGGGGCTCACAGGAACACAAGTATTTGAAATATCAGTTTTTAATAAAGAAATATATATTAATTGATCTAAATCATGGGTTACATGACAAATAAAAGTAAGGATCAAACATGTATGTAAATCATCAGTTAACTGACAAATACACACAAAGGTAAGTATAAACAACCACAAAGTGACACATATACCTTTAAGAATCTGAAGAACATGTGTAACAGCATCAGTTGGAGGCATGGTCTCAAATTTGTGTGCAGCTTCTCCAGCAACTAGAGCAATCAATAAGGCACCACCAGCTACAGTTGCATAACTGTAAAATAAAAAGAACTCACCCCTAGTACTAGAATCATCAGTAAGGTGACCAAATGTATCAAGATCAGTGCCCCAAAACACATTTGGAAAAAGCATGGCAACCTTATTTAACAAGCCAAACCCCAATCTTTTTATGGTATCAAGCTTCCTTTGTGGCAGCTCAGGGACAAACTTAATAGATCCATTCTTCAAAACACCTAGTGGAACAGTGCACAATGCCATGTCACCTTCAAAAACCTGGCCCCCAGCCACAACCTGAACTCCCTCACTACCATAACGAATGGTATGCACTGTTTTCTCATAGAGAATGGGAACATTCTCAGCCAATGCTTGAACCAGTCTTCCATTCCCTCCAGGCAAGAAGCAATGGTCCCCTCCCATGTCGTAGGGATCATCCTGGTCCCAAAATGCAAGAGAAAGCTTGGAAAGTAAACCAGCATTTGCATACTCCAGATTTGCAAGATGCCAATTAAACAAGCTCAGCTCTTCTTTATTAACTGCATCACCATAAACCTGACGAAAAGTCTCCAAAGCCGCTCCAAGAGAAACATCCTGAGAAACTTCCCCCATTAATTGCCTAAGCTTGCTAGCCTTATCCAAAAGCCGATTAAAAACAATCTCTACCTTTTGATCTAAATCCGCATCAACTGGTTTACCATCCACTCTATAAAGTGGGCACTTGTCTCTAATCTTATGAAGTGTGCATGACAACTGGCGTGCTAAAATTCCCAGGGGGTTTCCTAGTGTACCCGTCAAAACACTCCCACCTAAATCTGCAGCAGCAGTCCTATTTCCTCCCTCCATCTTCTTTGTATACACCCTACCACCGGCACGTTTCCTCCCTTCCAACACGGTTACTTTAAACCCAAGCGACAACAACTGCCTAGCTGCAGCCAACCCTGCAAGCCCTGCTCCAATCACAATAACATTCTGCTTACTCGGATCAGCAGGAATCTTCTCCCTAATAGCCGGTGCAACCCCAAAATTAATATAGCCATGCAAAACCAAGTAGTTATAGGATGTTTCCAAGAGCCTACTACAATGCTTAGGTATCACATCCGAAAACATATCTTTAGAGATCCATCTCGACACATTTTCCCGCCATTTTGTAATTATATGATTTCTAATCAAAATGTAATTAACCTGCTCTATACCACCTACAACAGAAACAACCCCGGCATCAATCTCCTCGTCAGTCAAAGAATCAGCCGGGAAACCAGCCGACAAAGCAATCAATGCCTCTGCTGTAGCCTCTTTGTTAATCACAATAATCTCATCGGATATATCAGCGTTAACATTCTGGGGAGTAATTATCGTCGTTGAGCTACTAATGCTACCGTTGCCGCTAAAGTTAAAATTGGTATTCAACATATATGGGTGGGGATTGACAAATTGAACTGAAGAGGAAGGCAATGAGTGCGAATCTCCATTGGAATTAGAAAATGTGGAGAAATTACTGTATACCTGGTTGAGAGATGACGTGATGTTGCGTGGGCGGCCACGACGGCGCTTTCGAGGTATAGATAGAGGAAAAATCTGATTCGGAACAGAATCAGGTTGCGCACCGGAATAGCTCAAATCAGAGCTCTGAGCTGAGGGGTAATTGGAACTAGGGTTAGGGTTTGTGGAGGGTAAATGAATAGTGAATTGCAGCGGATTTGTATTGTTGACATTAATGTATGGATTGAATTGCTGAGAGGATTGGTCAGAAAAATCCATGACGTCGTCGACACAGCAGCTCGAAAGGCCGCAGCCTTTAGTAGTATGGTGAAGGCGGAGCCGGAGGGAGAAGAAGAACGCGGGTAACAGGGATGTAGGGGAGTGCGTGCCACGCACAGTTTTGGACCCCGCGTGGGTGCTGCTGTGGGTACGGGTTTATCTTGTCTGCCACCCGGGTCGACCGGTCATCGGTTGTTTGCTTTTTTTTATTTATTTAATTAAAAAAAAAAAAAAACAGATGAAGGATTAGTCTAAATTAAATTCTTCTCTCTATTCCTATGGGTTGCTATATAGGGAGACCCGCCTCCACTATTTAATGGGTTACATTACCAGTAGTAAAATTGGGGCCTAACGTGCGGCCCCTAATTGTTATTATTATTTTTTTTTTCTTGGGGCTGTGCGTCCCCCTATTTTTTTTTTTTTTTTTGTGCCCCAAATTTTCTTTTCTTCATATTATTCACGTTCTTTTTTTTTTCCTTCTTTCAAAAATACATTCACTTTTTTTTTCAATCAATATTTTTTAATTCATATTTTTTTAAAATAAAATAAATCATATAATTTTTTATTATTTTTATTTTTAAATATAAAATAAAATAATTTTTATTTTAAAATTCATGTTATACAAAATATGAATTCATATCACAAGACAAAAAAATAGAGTAGATATCAGAAGATAGAAAATATCATATCAGTATATATCATATATTATATCAAAAGACAAAATAAATCATATCAGCCTATAACCTATATCATATCACAAGACAAAATAAATCATATCAGCGGACTAAAAGAAATAATCTCACAATATATAATAAATCATATCACAAATACAAAAGAAATCATATAATCATATCACAATAAAAAAAATGGAGTAGATATCAGAGGGCATAATATAACATATATCGTATCAAAATATAAAATATATTACATCACAAGACAATATATATCATATCAGCATATAATAAATATCATATCACAAGACAAAATATATCATATCAACATATATATAACAAGACAAAAGAAATTAAATCAGTGGGGACTAACAGAAATCATATCACAATATATAATAAATCATATCACAAAAAATATTAGCGGACAACATAAATCATATCAGCATATAACATGTATCATATTACAAGACAAAATATATCATATCAACATATAACATATATCATATCAGCATATAACAAATATCATATCACAAGACAAAAGATACCATACCAGCATATAACAAATATCGTATCAACATAAGATATCATATCAGCATATAACAGATATTATATCAACATATAACAGATATCATATCACAAAATAAAAGAAATCATATCAGCGGATAACATAAATCATATTATACAACAAAAACGATCATAACATGTATTCATATCTGCAGACTTTAGAAAAAAAAAAAAAAAAAGGAATTTGGAATTGGTATTTTTCAGTTATGCTCAGAAAACCAAAACAAAAAGAAAAGTAGCACGCCTGCTGCCCAGCCCATGTTTTATTAATCACGAGAAAAACCAAAAAGAAAATAGCGCGTCATGCGCCCTACAACAGAAAACCAAAATGATGCATTCATCCTATGTTTTATTAACATATTCCTAAAAATTACTATTTTTTGAGTACGAGTAAAATTGTATAGTGATCCTATATAAATTACCGTATTGCTATGACAGAAAAAACATTTAAATCTTATATATTATTTAATTGATATGGATCTAATAACCATCTCGTTCTTCTTCTAAAAAAAAAAAAAAAAAAAACATCATGTAATACTTTTTTTACAAACCCTACTAGTCACGGTTCCATCATGAGAGGAAGGGAAAAATAAATTTGGTGTTGATTTTCGTTTTATTGTTTTAATGTTGCCATCTAATAAAGGGGATTATCCTCAATATTTATTTTCTTATTCTTTCAGTAAATTCAGATATACTAGTAGTGTATGGTCGCGACTTTATTGACGGTGTTCGTTATTATGACGGCAGTTTCGTTAGTGAATCTCGTTGGATTTGTAGCGGCGTCGTTGACGATGTTCGCTGGTTTTGTTCAAGAAGATTCAATCAAGAGTTTTTATCGAAACATTAGCGATGTAGCTTTATTCGGATTAAAATTAGTAATGTATCCTTATTCGGACTAAAATTAGTGATGTATCATTATTCGGATTAAAATTCCAGCATGAGATATATTCAACGTTTGATAAGGTATATCTATATAGGTTTATCCATAGTAAACACAACAACAACAATGACATTTGTACTCGTAGTTTGTGTTTCATTGACTGTATATTCCTTTTGTTAATCGTTGTTTGACGTTTTCTAATAAATTAATATACATCTTTTATTTTTAAAAAATGAACCATCATGTAATTTGAATGAAGAATTAGAAATATAATCTTACCCCAAATTGCAAGCGGAGCCAATGGGTCGAACGAGAAAGAGACAAACACTAAAATTGAGAAAAAGGAGAGGGGGAGAGAAGAGGGGCTACGACTATCAGAACTTCGAAGAAACAAGTTGGGTTCGATGGGTCAAGAAAAATTAAATTCTAAAAAGGGGAGAAAGATAGAGAATTAGAGAACAGTGAAGATGACAACTCGTGAAATTAAAATGAGAAAAATATTAAAGTCACATTTTAAACTCCATAAAAAAGTAGATCGTATTAAAAATAAAAACTTTTTATGACAAAAAAAGCCTTGAAACTTACATATTACTCCCCTTTATTAAATTATAAAAAGGGGAGTATTTAATTAATTCCTACGTTTTAATGGAAGAATTATATATTTTTTCTTTGTTATATTGATTCTATTTAAATCTTTTACTCAATTTGTGGCATTAATCACCAAGTTCAAACCTTCAGGGATCTAAATGTAAATAATAACTGACCCAAAGATAAATTCTTCATGTCACAGGCTGTCATTAGAAAGTTATACGTAGACCATAAGCCGACGTTTCTTGTTACTTTTCGTTTATTTATTTTGGGGTCCAAACATCATTTTCATTTTATTATTTACTATTATTTTATCACCCCGATCTCCTTCTTGAAGTTGTATATAAGCCCACAAAATACAGAAAAAGGCAAAGTTCAATTAATTTATGGGAGCAATGGGATTTATTATTCGAATTCAATCCAATCCAATGATTGTTTCTTTATGATTCAACTTGTTCGTCACAGAGTTTGCAGATCCGAATCCTTTCCGTTCTTCGTCGCACGCATTCCACCACTTCCACACCTACACACTCAAAAAGGTGAACAGTCATGGCGTCGTAATTTAGTTAATTCCGCGTTTTACTTGGATATCTATCTGAATTGGGTGAGCTTTTGTATCTCTTTGTTTTGCCCTAATTGCAGTTGTTGCTGCTGCCACTGAGCTGATTGGATTCAGATGGGATTTTTCGATGGTTTGCCGCTTTCCCGAGAGAAAGCCGTGAGTTGACATTATTAATCTTTTGAAATCGCTTCAAAATTTTCTTTGTTGTTTTAATCGTGGGACTTGTAACTGCTGTGCTTTTGTGCTGGTGGTGGTTGGAGTCCCATGGCATTTCTTATGTTTTTGATGAATGGTTGAGCTGGGGCACGCATTTGAATAATGATTGAAATTATTGTTATTATTAAGTTAGAAAAAAAGTTGGCATATGTTTGCTGTTGGGCATGCTTATGGATTCTTAGTTTGTTTGATACAATGTACGTGTTTTCTAAGGGTCGAGGTGGTCATTAAATTATTTTGACTTGCAAATTACATTCTAGTATACATGCATTCCTTGATACCTCAACTTGTAAATACTACTAAGAATGAGGTTTCGGTAAAGATCTTCAGCCTGACTGTATAGCCCTGTTGATTCAGAGCTGGATTGAAATCTAAGTTGATAAAGAATTCATAAACTAGTGTAGAGAGAAGAATGTTTTCTTTCTCTCGGCAATTAGCTGCTGCCTGGGATGTTTAGTTAGTTTTCGTGGTTTGAGAAGATTCAAACTTGTTGGATTCAATGACATTGTTACAAATAGTGCAGAGTCTCCTCTGCATTACTCCATATTGTCTACTGTATGGAGTGAATGTCGGAAGAAGGATTGACTGTTAACCTGGGGTCAATATTGGATTTGGAGCAATCATAATGCTCTGATGAAGAGGTTCATGGTAGCAATTTTGTTCTACTGAATTGCATGTTCAAAATATCGGTTATTGTATATATCACTTTGGGGTTCTGAAGCTTAAATTTGGCTCTTTATTTATTAAGGTCATGAACAATTTGAACGTTCATTTCTGAGTTTGGGCATCCGTCATGATTTTTGGATACTTTATGGGAAGACAAAGAAGGATAGTTCTGCTGATTCTTTCTGGTCAGGATATTGTGCTGTCTGGATTCTTGGGTTTGGGTTCCCTCTTTTCATTTTCTATTACGTGAAAGTTGAATTCATTGCCACACAACAGATTTTTGTTCATGTTCCTGCAGTAGGATAGTAAATGTCAAACGTGAGTACTTGTTCCTTTAAGTTTCTGTGACAGGATATGCTTTATCCCTTACTACATCTAAAACACCGTGGGAGTTCGTACATATCAATAATAGAATGATGGATGATCAACATCCAACGATTCTAGTCCTTGTGGATTGCATTAATGCGCTTAAGTAATAATCCTTGAGGAGTCTGGGTATTATCTCCTCAAATATGGAATCAAGGGACCAAAACAATGGGAGTGAGCTTTGCGCATAGCCTCACCAGCCAATAGCAGGGATTCAATGGGCAAATGCTTGACCCAACAATCTTGTGTGGACGTATCTTGAGAAACCTCTGGATGGCAGTCCATTACTGTAAAGTTAGGATAGAAATACTGCAATTTGTTTATTACATTAGCTCGTCTTGGAGAACTATATTGGGAGAGAATTTTGTTAAAATGTCTTGGAATGTATACTCTTTACTCACTTCTGTTTGAGTAATTGAAGGAGGATCAATTACCTCATAATTGCTTGAGATTCTCCACCTGATCTTGTATCCATTTTGTCAATTTATTTTCTTCTGCTCCTCGTGGTATTTGTTGCAGAGGACATCTACGCAATTACACATATATATAGCTCTTCTTTGTTTTCTACTTTTTCGTTTGTACTTTACTTTGTGCTGCTGATCTTGACTTTTATCCACGTAACAATGCAGCACTTGAGGGAAGAGCTTTCCAGAATAGACGAGAGCTGGGCTGCTGCACGCTTTGATTCACTGCCTCATGTTGTACATATTTTGACCTCAAAAGATCGTGAAGGTGAAGTACGGCTCTTAAAGGAACAGAGTGATATAATTGAGGACGTTGTAGATGAAGTAGTGCATGCTTATCATGGTGGCTTCAACAAAGCGATCCAAAATTATTCTCAGGTTTCTTGCCTATCTCTTTTAGTTTTGTTTGCACTTTCTTGAAAAATTGTTACCATTTATATTGACTTTGGTTCCCCTCATATCAATTTCCCATGTAAAGGCTTTTCTGAAAAATAATTGAAGAATCACCAAGAAACTATTCCTAACTGCACTAAAGAATCAGGATTGTTATAGCTCTTTTTTTGAGGAAAAGATTAGGTGAGTTCACCGACCTCAGAATGTAGGTTTTTCTGCAAATTTGATGGTTGCATGATTTTACTAGAGTTCATACAATGACAAAAATAGGATTTCCTGTTTGCTATGAATTGCGGTCATACTGTTTCTTCTGATGGTGCTATCTTATGAATCTGTACTAGTTTGTGAAAGCTTATCTTTAATTGTGGATTGCTTAAGAGATAGTGACACTAGGCATATCTTCCAAGAATAGGCTATTTAATTGGTTTATATATCATCTGCTCTCTATTTGACTTGCAGAGGTGGGTGAACAACATATAGTTTTATGAAATACGTCGGTCCTTTGGCCTCTTTCATGATTATGGTTTCGGCGTTCAACTTTATTTTTTTAATATTTTATTTCCAGTTGGAAAATTTGTCTGAAAAATGCCTGATGTTCTAGATTAAAAAAAAAAAAAAACTACCTTCAATACCTATCTTATCTATTAAATTTTGTGCCCCAGATTTTACGGTTATTCAGTGAATCAACTCAAAGTATTGCTGTGCTAAAAGGTGATTTGGCTGAAGCAAAGAAACTCCTAGGAGCTAGAAATAAGCAGTTGCATCAGTTGTGGTATCGGTCGGTTACATTGCGACATATTATATCCTTGCTAGATCAACTGGAGAGCATAGCTAAGGTGTGTATATTGTCTTTTTAATCATTATTTTATTAGTGTGCTTTGCGATGCATGTCCTCTCTCTCTCTCCCTCTCCCCTCCCCCTCCTCTTGTTGAAATAGGTATTAAATCAATAATCAAGTATAGTCCAATGTTCTTAGTGCAGATAACATTGTAAGTGAAACTGTGCTATTTAATTCTGAAAATCTTTGATGGTGAATGTTCATACAATGGTGTAGCATGGAAAAAATTTCTTTCAAGGGTGTGGCAGATTAAATTATAAAAGAGTGCATAATTTTAGTAAAGTTAGTTAAAGTTGTGGGACAGTGAAAATTCTTCAAAACTTTGAATAAGTTTTAAAATTCTACAGTAGTTTAGTAATGCTTGGTTTGGATATAAATGGATAAAAGAGTCTACAGAATGGAGATATATATTTTCTCTTTTTTCTAGATAGGAAATGTAATCTTTAGCTTTTTCTTAAGGTTGGCCACACAATTCTGAAATTTAGATATGTGATGAATCCTGCAGCTTATTCTGTTTCATAAAATTGCAGCTTGCTATTGCTGATTTAGCGGTATTCTTGCCAACAAACTTCTGTTTTGTAATGGCCAGAAAAGAAAGAAAAAAAAAAAAAAGAAGAAGAAGAAGCTAATTTGTGACCTATTGACTTAATGGTTCTTTCGCTTTATTTTATCTTATTGAATTGTCACTTCATATGAATGGTTAATAATTTTAGAGGAGATTCATAAATTCCTTTGCTCCATGTACTGACTACAATTAGATAGAAGTGTTGCCGCATAAAATAGTTCTTGGATATAGTGCTTGTCTTGGTTTTTATTTCTCAATTTCCGGTAGAAGTTCTAGGAAAAGAATGTATATTCTCATCGTTTATTTGTTTTGATATTCTTCTGTGTTTCATTTTTCTTTATTCTTTTGGAATGTTTAAGGTTCCAGCTCGTATTGAGAAGCTTATAGCGGAGAAGCAGTTTTATGCTGCAGTGCAGCTACATGTTCAATCAACTCTAATGCTAGAGAGAGAGGGCCTTCAAACGGTTGGTTGATTTGTTGCTTCCTGTAATTTAATTTTACTTTACCTGTTTAACGTCTTTATTTAATCTTACTAGAAAGTACAATGGATAAGTGCCACTCCTTAGAAGGGGCGGGCTTCTTTTAGGGCCAAAATTTTGGGACTGAAAGGGTACAGTCCATCAATTTCTGGATTTCCTGATTAATTGGGGGTCTTTAACACTGTTTCCTATGCTGAGGGGGGATGAGTGGAGAATCTTTTTTGATGTCTTGAAAATGCCTTGTTGAGGGTAACATTCAATTCAAAGAAACCAGCTTGCTTCATTGCCTTGTTCGTTGTTCAAAATACTTCTATTGTTGTTGCTGCGCAGTTGCATTGCATTTGCTACCATCTTAATCTAAACTGGAAACTAAGTGAACAAACCCAAAAAATGTTTTCCATTCAACTTCAGTTGACTTCCATTTTTATTAACCCACTATCCCGAGCATTTGAAGTATGCAGCCTGATCATGCTTTTTTAAATTTGTAAACCTCTACTCTTCATCAGTCTGACAGCATTGCAGGTAATGTGGGGTGTCCTTGATTTCTTCTAGACTAAGACAAATTCTTTGTGTCCATACATGCACCCATCCTCTCACTCATCAAGGACCCTAATTGTGTTACGAATATTTAAAGGTGTATTTGTTTTTTTTTCATAAAATTTTAGGTAAAATTCCATGCACTTTGGTTAAAACGTCATTAGGCACTCCCACCTGTTCCAAGTCAATTCAAATTCTCAGTGGATCGCAAAAGGCACTTAATAACTGTTGCTTCTGCCTACCTTTTGGTCCTGTAGCATACTATCTTAATAAACCTGCTATTTGCTTTTAACTGGAACAGCTGTGACCTCTGCTATATTGGCATATTTTGGAATACGTGGTCGAGAAGTTCACTGTGCTAATATTGTGTCCTCATATGCCCAGGTTGGTGCCCTTCAAGATGTCAGATCTGAGCTGACAAAATTGCGAGGAGTTCTGTTTTATAAAGTCTTGGAGGATATGCATGACCATCTTTATAATAAGGGTGAATACAGGTAAATTTTACTTGTCCATATTATAGTCTGAAGAGGCTGTAAATCTTACATTTATGTATATCATTTTTTTGAAAATATGTATGTAATTCCCTTCATCAATGTGATTAAAACACTACTTGATATATGGAAATTCTGGGATGTTTAGTTGCAGTATATGTCATGGTGAGGCCAACTATTAACTCGTTTTCAAGGTAATTTAGGTTGCTCTTTGTAGTTAGTCTCTTATAGTTTCATAATCTGTAACTTTACTTGTTTGGGGGATAAGTAGTTTCAGAAAACTTCTTTCTCTGGCTTGGTAAAGGATCTGAGTCTGGGGTGGTCTATAACCAACAAAATACCATGTTCAAACGTAACAGACAACTTCACCTGATAGAGGAATGAAGGCAAGATAAGACACACACACGCGCACACACACACACAAAAAAAGAGAGATTCGGATAGTTTGGGCCATGAATTTTCATTCTGTCGCCATCAATGGAGCTCTTTTGCCAGCAAGTCATGATCCTTTAGTACAATAGCTTTGTGAATATGATTTCTTATTGAGGTAAATACTTATCGTTGCAGCGTAGCTGTCTCAAGCATAGATGAAATGGATGATACAGTCCCAACTACAACAGCTGTTGCATTCTCTGCTAATAACTCTCAAACTCTCTCTAGAAGAACCAGGTTGCTTAAGGGTGACAATCAGCTGAGTACATCTGAACTTGGAAATGGATCATTCCGAGCTAGTTCAGTTGATGGAAGGTAAGCTGTAACAATATGGTTGCAAAATTCATTTCCTGTGATTTCTTCAGTGTTTAATGTCAACATAGTGAAACAGAATGCTCTTGGGAGTATGTTATTTTTCCCACTTGAATCCTGTGTGAGTGATATTTATTTTCCTTCTGTGTCTTACACATCTTTGTTGCTCTTTTTGTACTATTACTGGTTTTCTAACTAGTTTCTGTATTTACACCAGCTGCTCAGCTTCCAAAAAGCTGCTGGCCCTTAAATACCCCAGTAAAAGTTGATTGTCTGAATGAAATTTATGGTCTCTTTAAAGTTGTCGCAATATGAATCTAGAGCGTGTTTCTTTTTAGAGGGCGAGAACAAACAGTAGTATCAGAGTAAGAAACAAGACCATGCATGTTACCGTGATTTAGCTGTTTCCAAAGTTCTGGTAACTCACCTCCTGTTCTGTAAATGTTAAACTTTGATAACCTGGGTGTGCTTTTTCATTGAATTTTCTGTGAAAATACTTGAGAATAGTTTTAGCATTGCAAAAAGGCACTATTTCGTTTGTGACAATTTTCCTTCTTGTTCTTCTTAAAGATTATTGGCAAGTTAAATAACTGATTTTTGACTTCCTCTGCAGTTCCTTTGATGGTCATGACGAGGATGGTGCTTCAGACGTACCAGAGGATTCTGTCTCAAAGATCAATGGTGGTGATGGTTCACAAAAGGATCTGAAGGCTTTTTCTCGTCAGATTCCACTTTGGCTGTCAGATTCGACTCCTGATGAGTTTGTTGTATGAATACCATATGAACTACAGAATCTTGTCTGTTTCAGATAATCAAATTTTGTCTAGAACTTACAGTTTATCTAATTGAGTTTGTGTAGGAGGCAATGCGAAAGAGTGATGCTCCTTTGCATGTAAAGTATTTGCAAACTATGGTTGAATGTCTCTGCCTACTTGGAAAAGTTGCTGCAGCTGGTGCCATTATATGGTAGGTTTGTTGACATATAATCAAGAGCCAGTTCATTTAAGTTGCAACTAATTGCTTGAGTAACAAATTTATCTTTCAAGTTTTAGCAGGACTGGATGTTTTCAACTGTGAGACAAACTTTGTTTTTTATCACTTAAGATTATGCCATAACTATCAAAATTAGAAACCTTTTAGCGGTTAAGTTGAGCTCAAATGTTGCTTAATTATCCATACAAGCCACATAATCTGTTACCTTTGTCAGAGTTAACTGGATAATAGTCCCCGTTGCCTTTAAAAACTTCTTTTTTGTACTAACAAATATTTCTCTTAAGGTATGTTTATTAACTTCATAATGATTACACTTGACTGGTTGCCTGATGGTGGATGTAACATTCTCAGAAACATTTTCAGGAAAAGCATATTATCCAGTGATCTTTTAAGCTACTGCCTTCAGAAACTTCAAAATTTTCAGATTATTGGCCTGACTTTGTTGATATGTGTTTCTTCTTCTGTTCAGGAGTGTAACTTTTCTCTATTTGTTTTGTTTTTCTACAGTCAAAGGCTACGACCTACAGTTCATGATATTATTACAACAAAGATTAAAGCACTTGTGGAACGTGTAAATTCCTCAAGGCCTTCTATTGGGCAATCCGTACAAACTGGGATGACACGTCTAAGCTATGTAAAAGGACAGTTAGAGAGCTATCAGCTGCTAAAACAGAAGAAGCATCAAACTGGGATCAATTTGGCTGGAGCTTTATTATCAGTCAGCCCTGTGTCTGCTGTAATGTCTCCCAACGGAACAGCTCAAGCTTCTGCAAGAGAACTTCTTAATTCAATTCTGGAAAATGTTATTCGGATATTTGGTTAGATATGATGCTAGTTCTGCAAAATTTTAAAGATTTTTCTTGATTCTAATGGAGATAAGTCATTTTACTTATTTCTTTTAACATATTATGTAGAGAACCATGTTATTGTTGGAGAGCTTCTTGAGTCAAAATCAGCACAGCAAGTTGACTTGAATACACCAAAGGCCATAGTTGGTGAGGTCAATTGGAACCCTGATCCTGAGGCATCAAATGACACCGGGGGCTACAGCATTGGCTTTTCGTTGACAGTTTTGCAGGTTATTCTCTCATGTGATGTTTATTATTACTTTATTGGTGTAAACTTTATAGATGTTTGGCATCCTTATTTTATGATTTTTTTTTTAAATTTGAATATGAATATGTGTTAGTTGCATGCTTATAATGCTTTCCATGATTGAACATCAGAGTGAATGCCAACAACTTATATGCGAAATCCTACGGGCCACTCCTGAAGCTGCGTCCGCAGATGCTGCCGTCCAATCTGCTAGACTAGCAAGCAAGGTTCCATCAAAAGATAAGAGGCAAGTGAATGTTATACTGATCTTCCAACTCTTGATCTAGGGGATGTGCCTCTTTGTAATTTTACTACATATTTGACGTTTCCTTTGTTTTTACTTCTCTCCTCTGCTTTCTTTTATTTTGAAGGTGATTTAGTTTTGCATACGAACCGTGGGCCACTTTCTTTACTATATCTTTTAGGTGTCATATTAAATTCCTATTTATTTACCACTAAGTACATCCCAAATTGTACACTCAAACATAAATGTTGAAGTTGGTTCAGCTTATTTGATGGACTAGATTAAGTATTTGCCACCATGTTGCTATGGTGGAGGCTAGATGCTAGGATCAAGAGAGCTGGTTGGATACCAGTTAGGCTATTGCAACTTACACACACTCTTACTGTATTTTAAAGCTTCTGTTCATAGACAATGTTCATGACAAGTTGGTATTGTGTCTAGGTAACAATATCAAATTTTACATACTGTGGATCCGAAAGTTTTACGTTTACTTTTGAAAATTTTGTGGATAAACAGTAAAATATGTATAGTTTGCTGGGATGTGAACCGTCAATTCTCTGAATATGCAAATAGATTGGTTGAAGTTGATACAGTGTACGACTATACTTATAGGTAGCTTGACTGTTGTAGCATCTCCTTCAGTAAATTTCTATTCTTCTCATCCTCTGATTTCTCGTTCCACAACTATTTTCTCATTGCAGCTTCCCATGATTGTGATATTGTAAAAAGTGTTTCTCTCTTAGTAAATATCAATTTTTTCATTGTGCATAAAAGAGGTCTCTGTCTTCCTCTGTTCAAAAACTTGCTTTTAGTGCAGCAGGATTTTTCCCAGAGAGGTCTTTAAATTTTCTATACCAGATTTTATTTCTCAAACTTCATATTTTTGTAGCATGTTTCCATGGAATGTGAGAATTTTGGCATTTCTAACTTAAACAAAACGTTTAATCACTAATGAATTAACTATGGTTATATACACCAGTGTCATCTTAGGTTTTTGTCAGCTTACTTCATTTTCGTCAGGTACACTCAATAGTTATGAATTAAATAATCTTTCCAAGGCATCAGTGGGTCCACTGCATGGGAAAAAAATTCTCAGAACTACTGTCAAAGATCACCGTGTTAAAGGAAACTATGTGTGGTTCAATGATGGAATCCTCAGGGATTCAGCCAAGGCAGTAATAGTGGTGATCTCGAACCTCTCATATATATATATTGATTTGATTCAGCCCTACGAAAATTCTTTTGTTCGATCTGTTTTATTGTTGGTTAAGCAGCTTCTCGCATTTTCTTACATCTCTCCCTAACCACTGCCCACTTAATCACTATTCGTGAATTTTGTCATGGAAAAATCAGGAGATAATCTGAATATGGTCCTTGTCTAGCATTTAGTATGTAAATTCTCTGTTTATTGAATTGCTAAACATATATTTCCTGAGCCTGTTGGTTATATTCATTTTAACTGAATACATCAGTTAGTATTCTTGGGATGATCGTCGAGAAAGCTTTCTGGAAAATTGTGACAGAATTTATGCTTTTTTAAGAATGAACCTAGACATTATCTTATGGATCATCATCTGAAATTTCCCCATCACAGAAATAGTGAAGTTACATGATAATTCTTTAACCTTTTAGTCTTTGCTTATCTTCAAAATCACATATGAGGCAGTTTTCTTTTCAACTATCTAAATTTACTTCACTTTTTTGGATTTGTTCTTTCTTTCTGTGCCAATTTTGTGGACGTATCTGATTTTGCTACATCTTTTTGCAGGGATGGATCAGAAGATGGTCTTACCTTTGCATTTCGCTTCACAGACGTTACTCTATCTATTCCCAACCAGGGTATGGGAGGGTGCACAGCATAAATAGATAGATTTATCTACTCTGACATTACTTTGTTGGTTTGATTAAGATGATCATAGCAATTTTGTTTGGGATTATATATTATAAGGAAAATCTAACTTTTTGTGGTGGAGTCAGAGATATGGCTTGTGCTTTGCAGTTTGCACTTTCAATGTGATTTGGTTTATCAGTTGTCTGCAGCCCACTTGCAAACATTATGCTATTTCTCTTCCCCATCTGTGTTCTCTCTGCCTTGGTGATGATAGTCTTTTCTCCCTGCCATTGAATACCACTTTCTGTGAGGACTTATTTATCTCTCCAACTCATCTGGCTGTAGCACCCTGTCCCTAAGCTTTTCAACCAATCTGTGTTCCATAATTGATTATTCTGTTTCATAGAGGTGTTCTTTATAACCAGTGGTTTCCTTTCCTTCCTTTTCTGCTATTTCAGGGAGACCATTTTAGATTTCATGGTCTTTATCTGATTGGAATCAATTTGTTTGCTTAACATAGTCTCCTGCTTTCCTTATTTGGGAAAATATGGTAAACATATGCTAAGAACTACTTTTCCCGATGTAGCTTTACTTGGCTGTGATTTGTGATGAGAGCATGTTCTCTATCATCTTTGTCATTCCTGTTTCTTGGTGGTGCGTGAATTGATCCACGCCTACAAATAATTTGACCCAGGGGTTGACCTTATTCGCCAAGGATGGAGTAGGAGAGGTCCAAATGTCCTTCAAGAAGGATATGGTACTGCAGCTATACTGCCCGAGCAGGGAATATATTTGGCAGCATCTGTATATCGACCTGTTGTACAGGTTTGACTCATATTTACCCTCTTTTGGTTGAGTAAATTTTTGTTTTTTCAACATGGAGTTAGTAACTTTTCATACACTTTTTATTGTCTGTAGTTTACAGATAAAGTAGCTTCCTTACTCCCTGAAAAATATTCTCAACTTGGGTAAGCTTGAGTTGTATAAACTTGTTGGCTCTTTCTGTAATTAAATTAGCATCTCCTCCTTTGGTTTCTAAAATGCTTCCAATTTATTAGCGGTATTGTTGTCTGCTTCTATTATTTTCAGGAATGACGGTCTATTAGCATTTATGGAGAACTTTGTGAAGGATCACTTTTTGCCAACAATGTTTGTTGATTACCGGAAAGGCGTACAGCAAGCCATATCAAGCAAGTTGAAAGCACTAATAAGTTTTCTGTTTATGATCAACTTTTTTACATTTTAGACACATTAGAATTGATTATTTAATTGTAATTCATAATTTCACTCGTACCCTGGATTTCCAACTTGATTTATATCAAGTGCTACTTTTATTAACATTTCAACTTAGAAATACGTATCCTTTATCTCCTTTTCCATTGTGTAGGAAATATTGCTGAGTAAACTAATGAATAGTAATTTTGTAGTTTCTAGTACTTAGTTGATAAAGTCTAAGCAACTTTAAGTTCATCACTGCATATAAAGAGAATCGAACACAAGGAACATGGAAAACTTGAAACAGATATGTGATATGTGCCAAAAATATGTTTCCGGATGGACATTCTTATAGATACTGCTTGCAAATTTGTCAAATAGGATCGATAAGGTCTCCGCATTTTGTGTTATGCATGATAGTCAAGCAACAATTTTAGATTGAGATGGTTAGAAAGAGTAAATTAATCTCTTGACATGGAATCTACAAAGCCAGGAATGAAGTTACTGCTGGAGAATTGTTACACTAGTGTGATGAATTGTTTGTATTTCTTATTTGTCGAATTCCTCTGCAGGTCCAGCTGCATTCCGTCCAAGAGCACATGCATCTGCTTTGTATACACCGTCTGTTGAGAAGGGGCGTCCAGTCTTACAAGGACTTTTGGCGATTGATTTCTTAGCAAAAGAGGTAATGTTCATATTTTCTTCTGGTCAAATTTCTTCAAGCTTAGATTCAACTGGACAATTGAATTTTCCTTGAAAATTAGCTCATGAAAAAGGCATATTTTACCAGATTACTCTATGGTGCTTTCTATTAAGTGTGGTTTTTTTTTAAAAAAAGTCTTAGGTGCTGTTATTGGCATTTGACTCACAAAACTTTAATTTTCAGGTTTTTGGTTGGGCTCAAGCAATGCCTAAATTTGCTGGTGATCTCATGAACTATGTCCAAACTTTCCTTGAAAGAACATATGAAAGATGCCGGACTTCATATATGGAGGTATGAACACTTTAACTGATTTGATTTCTTTCACTTTTGTATTTCCTTAGTGCAGTGATACGTTCTTAGCATTTGTGAGGCCCTGAATAGCATTACAGAAAGTAATTGTTTAGGTTGTCTCTTGCCTTATTTTAGACAGTCTTCCTTTATTTTTGAAGGTGGCAAAATGAGGGCAATTTCTGGTCAATTACTGGAAATTAAGTTTTTCACCATTCTTCTGAATAGCTGTTTGCATTCCTGGGTTAGCTTAGCCTAAGTGAAGATTTCCAATTCATTTTTTTTTTTTTTTTGCAAGTTCTATATTTTCATCATGGATCAAAATCTCAGTTTTCAGTGGTCTCTTTTGTGTCAATCCATGGCATCCATGTGTTCAGTGTTCAGCCATTTATGAACTCGAAAGCCATGTTTATGTAATTTGAGTATCCAAGCTCACATTCCAAGTCATAGCATTATTGTGGGGATTTTCCGTAAGGAATATGGTCGGACAACATAGAACTGGAACTTTTGGACATGGACAAGTTTGGGCTTTTGTTTCTTCTTTTTAAAATTGTTAAAATTTTCAAAAGTTGAGACATTTTTGAGAAGTTTGTGAATATGCAAGTTAAAGCTCCCCATACAGTATCATCCTACTTATTTAGTGCCCTTTGTGACGGAATAAATATTTGCATATAAGGATGTTAAATAACCCTGTTAAGAGGTGTGTCTGTTTCTCTGACCTCCTTTGAACTTTGAGGACTGTGGCTAATCCTTGATGAGTTCTAAAATGACATTGGAGATTGGGGGTCTGATGGCCATCTGGAAAATGATGTCTATTGTATCTTTTTGGTCCAGTTTTTAGATTTCCTTTTCTGAAACATATCTTTTGATATGTACCAGGCTGTTCTTGAGAAGCAAAGTTATATGCTCATTGGGAGGCATGATATTGAAAATCTGATGCGGCTTGACCCAGCCAGTGTATGTTTACCAAATTCACTGGGTCAGCCAAATATGGATAATAGTGCTTCTGATGCTGAAATACTGGAAGTTGAAAAGGAAATGAGCGAGTTATTGTTAAAGTTGCAACCAATCAAGCAGGTACTTGTATTGTTGGAGCATTGGAGTTGATGTTATACATTACCGGCCTTGGTACATTGAAGCAAACACTTCAATTCTAATGCTAGACATTCAGTTTTCTGTTTAATTTTGGCAGGAATACTTGATTCGTGATGATAACAAACTTATTCTGTTGGCATCTTTGAGTGATTCACTGGAATATATTGCAGACTCGATAGAAAGGCAAGTGATGGACATTTTTTGATATCGTAGACAATTCTAACATGTGTTTGGTGGTGAAGGTCAATTTTAATGCTAACATGTTCCGCTATTATGTGCTTTTAAGTTACTACTCATATCATAACTCTCAAGACAAAGCAACTATGCAGAATCAACATGATGTCTAAGATACATTTTTGGAGTCTTTTGGCATTTTTTGAAGTCCTACGGTTGCCCTCTCTTTTGTGGAGAGTGAATAATATTTATTGAATTTCTTATAATGGAGTGTGCTTTAGAGGTTTTGTGCTGTCAATGATACTCCACCATTTGCATGCCTTGTCGTAGCGATCTCTAAGACCATATTCTGATGTAATAAATGGATGTCACTTTTCTTCGTATTATATAACCTTGTCAAAAACTGTATTTACATCTAATTTACCACAAAGCTTTCTTCTCACATGAGGTATCTCCTGCTCACCATGTCATTTTTCTGCCGACAATTTTACATGAATTTGAGTCATATGCAAGTTATCATCTTGAATATTGTGAAGCGCATGAGAGTTTACCAAACCTCGTAGCTCTTTATCAATCTTGTCTTATCTCTAGTCTGAACAAATTGTTCTCTCTATTTTAGGCTAGGGAAGATATCTGCGAAAGTATATAATCAAGTAGAAGAGAACATAAAGCCAAAAACTCATCACCATAGACGAACAATAAGTGCTCTTCCTAAGGATCTGGCATCATTTGCTGATGAGTACAGAAAACTAGCTATTGATTGCATTAAAGTTCTGCGCATTGAGATGCTTCTACAGACTATTTTCCACATGCAGGTTTGATGATTCATTTGTGTTGTTTTCAGCTGCCAATTAAATTGGGTTGTGCAGCTGATTAATGAGGCATTTTTGCTTGATATAGGAAATGACAAGCAGACAATATTTGGAGGACCAAGATGCAGAAGAACCAGATGATTTCATCATCTCATTAACATCTCAGGTAAGCATCACTACCTCTTTGATATCACTTCATTGGCATGGAATTCATCTCTAGGAGATGCCAGAGTTCAGTCCCTGAAATTTCTCTCTTTGCAAGAATGTAATTATCTATATTCAGATAATCTTTCTTGTGAATAGACTGATTAAACCTTTCACGGACTGTTATCAGAATTCACTGTAGTGATGAGCGTTAGCTACATGTAGCTAAGGTATTCATATAGCTGTCTCTCAATGCAGTAATGGATTCATTGTATTTTGCTGTTCTGGTGATTGTAGTATCCATGAATTTTCAGTCAAAACATTTAAAAGGAATTAGAAATTGATGGGCTGCAAGCAAAAGTTCCAAGTTCATCTTAAGGTAGCAGCAGGGTTTAAAGAAGAAAGCCGTAAGCTGTGATAAAATTATAGAAAATAATAGAACTTCCTTGGAATCCTCCTGAACCCTTGGGCATCATTGGAAGGCAAATTTGCACACCTCTAGAACATGACAATAATGTCACAGAAATTTTGTAAGTTAACATCTAGATCTCCTTGTGGAGTATCGACTCCAGGACTGGGGAACACAAACCCTTAGATTTGGATTCTCGAACTAAATACAACACAGGTTAGGATTGAACTCCACTTTCCTGAATGTATTCAGTTTCAAAAAGTTATACTCAAACAGAAAATCGAGCAGATATTTACTGTAATACCCCTGATAACTAAAATTCTGAAATTACTGAAAACAAACAGATTCCTGCTGCTAACTGACTAATTAAAGAATGCAGTATCAAAGTTTGGGCTTTGGATTCTCTTTACCTTGTCTTTAATAAACTTTTTGGTAACTAGATGTTCTCTATCAGAAGTGTAAGAGCTATGGTACTAAGTAATAATGAAAACTTGGACTGGAAATTTCATGCGTGCTGTCCAATGATCAAATGTATTTTGTTGTAGAAAGAACATAAAGTCAACCTCCAAACCTTGATTACTTCCTGTCTCCTCTTCTTGTCACTCATTACCTTTTCCTGATATGCAACTTATGAACCTTGTTTTTCTATGTCCAAACCCAAGTTCTGTTTTTTATCCAGTTCCCAATGTTTATTAAGTTGGAAGATGTAGTCTCTTTGTTGCTTTCTAAATATTATCCTTCTTCTTCATTCTATTTTGTGAACCTTTTCATGTCTTTGTGCTAAAAGGTATTAAAACTTCCCTTCCTTATATTCCCACCTCTCTCCATAGATAACTCGCCGAGATGAAGAAATGGCTCCTTTCATTACTGAATTGAAGCGCAGGTATATATTCGGTGGGATCTGTGGCGTGGCAGCACATGCATTTGTCAAGGTTTGCATGTTCGACATCTATCCTACATTTCCAATTCAAAATATATATTTTTGATAAGAGATGTCTTTGTTTCCTCTTAGGCTTTGGCCAGCATGAGTTCTATCAACCTTTTTGGGGTTCAGCAGATATGTCGTGACTCTATTGCATTGGAACAGGTTAGTTCTAATAATATTATTCTTTGACATGAAAAGTTTGGTCAAAATTGACTTCTCCTATGGAATGGTGATTATGCTTCTTTTGGTGGTATGCAATTCTTTTGTCAATCTGAAGTGGATTTTGTCAGTTTCTGTGTCTAGGGGTAGTTCCAATCATTATATATCCTGAGAATCAGATGATAATTCTAGGCAGTAGTGGTGTGCTCTGCACGAAATAGGATCTGTGTGGAAATGCTGTTGCTTATGGTCAAAGAGGAACTACTGAATTGCATGGTTTTCTACTTCTGTTGTTGTGGGTTTTGAAGTGAAAGTGTTACTTATGATTGGACTTCTTTAACTTGGACATTTTAGATTTGAACTCTTTCTATGCTAACTGGTCCTAATGAGTTGCCATCTAATTACTTAAGTTGGCTAATGGACCATTGCTTCATATCCGTAATATTTTTTACTATTATACAAGATGTTTTGTTTTGAGTTCATGTGATAAACTTCTATTGTAGCTGATTATTATCAATTTTGGAAGATCAGTTCATTTTCATTTTTCGTTCTTCTTTGTTATTTTGCTAAAATATTCTCTCTTTCTACAGGCTCTTGCCGCAATCCCTTCAATTGACAGTGAGGCTGTGCGATTGAGGCTAGATCGTGTGAGAACATACTATGAACTCTTGAATTTGCCGTTTGAGGTAATAAATCTGTAATTTTTTATGAGCAGCATTGAAGGTCACAATATTTTGATTCGACCTTTTTGTGTTTTTCCTTTCACCGAATATTGCACTTGTTATTTTTCTATCATCCTTCTCGTACACCTTGTTTCAGGCCTTGTTAGCATTCATCACAGAACACGAGAGTCTGTTTACTGGCGTGGAGTGAGTATCTCTTACTATCATTTAATAGATTTTAGAAATAGCCCCGATCCTGTGTGTAAAATGCCATTATGAATTTCTTCAGGTACGGGAATCTTTTGAAGATCCAGGTCCCTGGGAGGGATATTCCAGCCGATGCTCACGAGCGCGTTTCAGAGATCTTATCACATTAAGTTGTTTACTTCCTGTGCAGATTGATGGCTCATATAGTGTAGATTTCGTTGAAGAAAGTGTAATTTGATGTTGATTGATTTCGGGGTTGTGGGAGCTACACAGGCTCTCCATTTTTGCTCTATGCTCCTAGATGTACATAAATTCCAGGCCTAGTAGTTGTTGTATTGGTTGAGGAAGCCTCTCATATCAAAGGATCTAAAAATTTTGAAGCAAAATTTTGTGAGTCTTCGTTTTGGTTGAAATGGGTGATGTGTTTATTTGGTCATAGTGTTGTAGAATCGACTCTAGACCATTAATGTTGGTGTTATTCTTATCCCACGACAATCATTTTTATAGTTGAGGAATTTTCTGCATATGTGGTTCAGACAGATACCAAGAACTTTAAGTTCATATACTCCTTTTCTTTTCTTTTTTTAATAAGTTGGTTGATTTTTTTTTGTTCTCGTGAATGTCATTTTATATTCTTTAGAAAGCAATTTAATGTCTATTTTTTTACTTTTATTTTCTGGCTATTATTAACTATATCAATTGCATTAATTACTAAATATAATTTAGTAAATTAGTAATACATCACTAATTTTATTAATCATTCTGAAAATTTCAATCGACACATTTCATACGGAGGGGGAGTATATGAAAAAGATTTCCAATTTCCAGTGACTATGGTTTTGCAACTGTTCATTCATTAATGTTATAAATAAATGAAAATCATCCTTAAATCAGTTATTATTTATGTGAAAAAAAGTTATTATTTTTGTTTTAAAATAATAGTCTAGAATTTTAAGTTGGAATTGAGTTGTGGGAGTACATTCGCAAACATCATCCCAAAACGGTGTTTTTGAGTGAACCAAGTACCCAATCTACCTTCAATAGGATAAAAAAAAATTCTTGATTAACTCATGACTAATTTTTTCATTCAAAAGAATTAAAAATAATTTTAAAAAATAATGATAATTAGTATTATCATTCAAAATATTAAATTTAAAAAAAAAACCTAAACAAACGAAGCCCAAATGTGGTGCGGAGCAATTGTTATAAAAAATGATATAATTTGGAAGTGCGGGGAGGGAGGGAGAGACCTCCTAACTAAATATGGGTTTGGCGCAATTTTAAGTATTTTGTATGAATCGGGTAGTGGCGTTTACGTAATTTTAGAGAACTTGTTAAAGTTGCAAGTTTCCGATGCATTTTTTTCCGAATCCCAACGCAACCTGTTTTTAAACAAAGATGAATAAAATCAAATAAGTGCGAATCCAGTCCCCATTCCTTCTCCACGTCCCATTCCTCCTCCGCCCCCACCACTCCATGGCCACTTCCATTCGCCTGCGACGCCTCGGAGCCATCGCAATAGCTGCCGGCGCCTCCTACAGTCTTCTGCGTGACCCACACTTCTCCTCCAGCGACAGGGGTGATGTCTCCGCCCTCGAGGTAGTCAAACACAAAATCGCCGATCCGTTTGCCGTCGTCCCAAGCCGAGTCGTTCAGGAGTCGGCTCTTATGGGTGCCAGCTCCGGGAACCCACTTGACATATTAGTTGTTGGAGGTGGTGGGACCGGCTGCGGCGTCGCTCTTGATGCTGCCACCCGGGGCCTCCGTGTTGGGCTTGTTGAGCGTGAGGATTTTTCTTCTGGGACTTCTTCCAGGTCGACTAAGTTAGTTCATGGAGGTGAGACTTTTAGATTTTGCATTCTCGCCGTATATATAACTTCTGATCGAATGTTGCAAGTTAAATTGTGCTAAATCAGTTTGGAAAGAAATTTGCATACCCATGGGGATGATGAATTAGTTGGAAATGAAGTTTGCTCGTTTCATTTCCTTGTGTGTTGACTCGAACATTTTTATTTTCTTTTTATTCTTGGAGGGGGGTTGATTAAAGTATTGGAATCCATTCTTTTAGGAAGTTCTGTCATTTTAAAATGTTTGCTTGGGATTTAAATCTAATAGGATTTTGTCTTTTAGGAACTCTTCCTTGTCGTTCCAAAGGGTCTAGTTTAAAGTGAGTGATAAACAAATGGCGTATTAGTTTGTGCATTTTTTTTTTTCTTGTAAGCCAAGAATTTTGATGATCTAGAGTTTCATTTTGGGGTTTATTCAACATCATGGCTTTTGGACAATATGCTGAGCATTCATTGCGTTGCTAACCTTTGGAGCTAGTCATCTGAATGCCTTCACGGCCACTTTTTGGTGCTCATTTTGGGGTATCTTATACAGGAGTTCGTTATTTAGAGAAAGCCGTTTTCAACTTGGACTATGGGCAGTTAAAGCTGGTTTTTCATGCACTTGCTGAGCGGAAACAAGTTATTGACAATGCCCCCCACCTCTGCCATGCTTTGCCATGCATGACACCTTGTTTTAACTGGTTAGAGGTGGTCTACTATTGGATGGGATTGAAGATGTATGATCTAGTTGCTGGCCGGCATCTGCTACACTTGTCCAGATATTATTCTCTGGAAGAGTCTATTGGACTATTTCCAACACTGGCCAGAAAAAGTGGCGATAGAACCTTGAAGGGCACAGTTGTTTATTATGACGGACAAATGAATGACTCAAGACTCAATGTTGCAATTGCTTGCTCTGCTGCATTAGCTGGTGCGGCTGTCCTTAATCATGCAGAAGTAGTATCTTTTGTGAAAGATGAGGCTACTGGGCGGGTAGTAGGTGCCCGAATAAGAGATAACTTATCAGGTATTGTGAGCATCATAGCACAGCTGCAGGTTCTGCTCTCTGTTGTCTTTGAAAGCTTTCGTAACTGTACCTTGCTAGAGTCTAATGTAGCTTTTTATCTTTCCTAAACTGTACAAATCTCAGCAACTGTATTTTAATCTTCTGTTGCGCATTGACTGGACTTATTTGATGAATGTACCCACTGACCAATATTTCCATTATTTGACTTGGTCGACATGATGTTGTTGGCTTGCTCTTAGAGATCTTACTTCTTGTTGAAGTGTACAGGCAACGAGTTTGAAACATATGCAAAAGTTATTGTGAATGCTGCTGGGCCGTTCTGTGATTCATTACGTAAAATGGCTGACCAGGATGCCAAGCCCATAATCTGTCCTAGTAGTGGTGTTCACATTGTGCTACCTGATTATTACTCACCTGAAGGGATGGGCCTGATAGTTCCAAAAACCAAAGATGGTCGTGTTGTTTTCATGCTCCCGTGGTTGGGCAGAACAGTTGCTGGTACTACAGATTCCAACACAGCTATAACTATGCTACCAGAGCCCCATGAGGATGAGATTCAGTTCATATTGGATGCCATTTGTGATTATCTAAACGTTAAGGTTTGTTTTTTTTTTCCAACCCCAAGGAAAGAGAAAACCGGAGGGAAGGGGTTTGTGTTTATCATGGGATTTTCTCCTTCTCGTCTCTTTAGGGATTACTTACTTTTAATTTCAGTGTGGAGTGAATATATTATGGTTTCTGTAGGTGCGCCGCGCAGATGTTCTCTCTGCTTGGAGTGGTATTCGCCCATTGGCAGTGGATCCTAATGCAAAGAACACAGAGAGCATTTCCCGTGACCATGTTGTTTCTGAGGACTACCCTGGTTTGGTCACAATTACTGGGGGTAAATGGACCACTTATAGAAGGTATTTCCTTCTCCCTCTTGACTAGGTAGTATACTTGACTTGCATGGTTTCTATTATGGTGACTACTGAAACAGAGGCATCTAGTCTGCACTTTGTTTTTCCCTGAACTATTTCCTTTCCTTGTTACTGTTTCAACTGTGAACCCAGTAATTTGGCTATCTTGTGTGCCTTCCTTGATAAGGTTAATTGAAAGTTGTGATGTTGGATGCTAGTAAAATTTTAATTTTCCTTGGGGTGGAACCTTAGTGTCCTTGCTTAAGAGTACCATAGATTGCATCACCAATTGAGTTCTGTTAGACAAATACTGTACTAATCTTTGCTCGTTTCAGCATGGCAGAAGATGCTCTTGATGCAGCTATAAAGTCTGGGAAGTTGAACCCAACCAATAAGTGCCTAACACGCAACATACAGCTTATAGGTGCTGATGGATGGGAGCCAGCTTCTTTTACCATACTTGCCCAACAGTATACGCGAATGAAAAGGTCAGGTGGAAAAGTTGTTCCTGGTGTGATGGATACTGCTGCAGCTAAGCATTTATCTCATGCATATGGTACTCGTTCCGAGCAAGTTGCTGCTATAGCTCAGGTGCCGTTTGCCTTTTTCTGTTCCTTTTTTCTTGTGTGTGCATTATTTTGCTGTATGCAATTCAATAGTTCTGTTTAGTTAAACATGAATCTAACATTGCTTTCCTGTAGAATGAGAATCTGGGGAAGCGGCTTGCCCATGGATACCCTTTTCTAGAAGCTGAGGTTGCATATTGTGCTCGGCAAGAATACTGTGAATCTGCAGTGGATTTCATTGCCCGAAGATGTCGACTCGCTTTCCTTGATACGGATGCTGCAAATCGGGCACTACCCAGGGTAATTGAAATACTAGCTGCTGAGCTCAAATGGGATAAATCTAGGCAGAAGCAAGAACTAAAGAAGAGTAAAGAATTTCTAGAAACCTTCAAATCGTCAAAAAACGCTCAGTTCCATGACGGGAAACACAGCTAGTAAGTCCATCCTTTTATCCATTAACCCTATTGACATTGCATTGGTCCTTGGAGAAGCTGGTGCTAATTTTCCTCCCCTCATCCTGTAGGATTATAAAATACCTTTATATACATCCCAGTAGGATATGCAGCTGCAGTTTACATTTTCCAGTCCATTTCTTCTGTCTGGAGAAAGACGTTTTTGTTGCTTCAGCATTTGGCGGATGATATGATTAGATCATCAAATAATATGCTTATGATCGTCTTCTTATACCGTGTTAGTTAGAGTTGCTTTGAATTGGCTTTCATGGGGCACTTGGATTTCTTGATGTTTTGCTTCATTAGCCATCACGTAAATAATACCAATCACAGACTCACAGTAGCTTCACTGTTTTATGCAAAAATGTAGAATGGAAAGAAAAGCCTTTTGGATTCTCTGGGCTCAGTTTGTTCATTTCCTCAACTGTTAATAATAATCATCATCTGTTACTGTTTCTGATGAAGATCATTTCATAGAGCTGTTGGCAGTCTTCTTTGCTGATTACCTGTATGAGGTTTTTAGTTTTTATTAGAAGAAGGGCTGTAGCAGATATTGAGCATCAGAAGTGTTAATTTGAGGATACTACTGCCCACTAGCTTCATCAACATACCTCAGTTTCTCGCCATTTATTAATAATGCTATAAGATTGCTGCATTGCAATCCTATTTAATGTCTGAATTCATTCTAGTTCAGCCCTTCTTTCCCGATTTTAACTTTTTACGTATTGAAAGAAACTGTTGCATTGTCTAAGTTCATTCAGTTTGGCATTTTTCTAAAATCTTAAATCTTGATGGCTTTTGTTTTCCCAGTTTGGCCTTTTTTTAAACTCTTAAATCTTGATGGCTTTTGTTTTCCCTTTGAGGGTGTATGATGAAATCGAACGTTCTTGGCTTGTTTGAGTAGAACGATACTTATGTTTGCCTAAGTTGAATAATGAAGATCTCTTTCAAACATTCATTCTGGATGAAACACCAGCTGAGAGGAAGAAACTAAGTATCAACAAATAAGTTGGGACTTGAGTTGTAGAGTCTCACTAAATTGAATGGTATAATGCAAGAAAAAGGAGATACACTAACACTAAAACTTTATACATCTCAACGCAATTCCTCAAGTATTTCTTTGCACACAAAATATATGAAAACAAGAGCAGAAAAGTAAAGAAAAATAAGCAATTCCAACACAAGATTGTAAGGAGTTCTGCATCCCAAGAAAGAAACTATTAGTGTGTTTCTGGCTTGAGAGTGTTCCCTACATCCAACACGAAACGATGTGAAATCACATTCTTCTTAATCATCCTGTCAACCTCAAACTCTAAATTCATAATGCTTAATGTTTATAGAGTGGTTGAGATTTTCTTTTTCAGTTTCTTGTTTTGTTGTGTAATTTTGAACGGTAGTTTTGGTTCAAAATTTTAGTAACAAAATTTGACCCTTAAAATATGATTTTTATATGATAAAAAAGGATTGTTGCTTACTGGACTTAAATTTGGTTAAACATAAATGAGAGAAATAAAAATTATTTGACATTTGTTGAAATATTATCAAAATGATAAAAGAAGATGAACCCAAACGTGAAATAGAGTGAAAGGCCAAAAGTCACTAGTTTAACAACCAGAGGAGGAGGAGGAGGAGGGCAACAAACAGCAATGGTTTTGGGCGTTCACAATGATTAAGCCTGCAGATCGCATTCATGTGGAATTAGAAAGAAGTGGCGGCGCAGCAGATAATCCCGACAACATCATCAGTTGTAGTACCATCTACATTGATTCAGACAGAAAATCAGGCGGAACACCTGCGAGCCACCAAATTCTGCTTCAGCAGCACTGAACAAGATGAATGTGGATTTGATACTACTGTTAGTAGCTGATGTTGATGTTAGTGAGTTTTTGGCTTGAGGGTCTTCCCAACATCGTCATTGCAATATTGTATCGAACCATTTCAATCTCAGATAAATCTTTCTTGCTTCTGTTTTGTTCCATTAGTTCCATTGTTTTAAAGGATTTGAAAATAAATAGTGGCAAAAATATGCATCTAAGAAATGAAGGCTTTACCTGGAATTAATCTTATCGGGTGCATTTTGACTTCATGCAAGAACTCCAAAAAGTTTTCTAAGGTTTTGATGTATGGATCAAATTCCAATTTCTTTGAGGTCAATTGAAAAAATTGCTAATCTTGGAGGACTCCCACTAAAATAAATTAAAAAAATCTCCATCTCGTTATCTAAACTGAAACCCCGGACTAAACAATTTCCAGCGTTCTACACTTCCCACTCCCCACCGTCTGATCCAACCATGGCGGCGCTTGCGGCGGCCGTCGCAGCGGCATCTGCTGCTTTTTCAACCATCCACCTCTCCAGGCCAGCTATTTCTCTTACCCGAAGCACGCCCCGACATCTCCGCACCATTATCACCTCCTCACTTTCTTCTTCCACGACTGAATTCAACATCACCTTTGCTCCTCCCAAGCCCAAGCCAAAGCCCCAACCAGCCGAAATTCCCACCCCGATATCGGACCATGACACAGCGAGTGAATTGCCTGAACAACTTTACATTCCGTGGATTGTACGCGACGAGAATGGTAACCTCACCCTCCACTCAACTCCTCCGGCGCGTTTACTTCACGCTATGGCAAATGCAGAGACCGGGACTAAGAAGAAGAAGAAAGAGAAATTCAAAGAGAAAGCCAAAGCTTCTGAATCCAAGACGCCGGCTTCCTCTGCCAAACCGAAGCTCTCCAAGGCCGCTCGCCGCTTTTATAATGAGAATTTCCGAGACCCACCTCAGCGCCTTAATAAGGTGCTAGCTGCTGCTGGAGGTACATACTATCCTACATTCTCTAATTAATATGATTCTTGTGAAGTTTATCATGTATGCATTCTACATGCAATGAAGCCCGCTAGGTGTTGTACTTTCTTCTGTATTAGTTGTACACAGTAACACAGCTCTTATAGTTTGGTAGATGGATCATTCTTTACCTTTAATGGATTATTTCGAAGTGATTATCGGGTTTCCTTCCTAATTAACCGTAAATGAGAACGACTTATGTGAGAATTTGTGTTTATGAGAATGGTTTGTTTTGTTAGTGGCGTCTAGGAGGAGCAGCGATGAGCTTATTTTTGGAGGTAAAGTGACGGTTAATGGTTCAGTATGCAATACTCCTCAGGTTTGGAAAATTCAATCTTTGTCTGTACAATGCGAATCTTCCTACAATGTATACCTCTTTTCCTTAGGGACGAGATTGTTTTGCTGTTTTCACTCACGTAGATAAATTTGGGTTCTTCTGTTTGCCTATGTTTCAGACCAGAGTTGATCCGCTGAGGGATGTGATATATGTTAATGGAAACCGATTGCCAAAGAGACTGCCTCCTAAAGTTTATTTTGCCTTAAACAAGCCAAAGGGGTTGGTAAATTTATTATATTGTAGTAGTTATTTTAGCGTTTGAGAGTTTAGATTTGAATGTGGGATGGTTTTACTTTTAAGTTAATACTGTCATGTAATTTGTTAGGTACATTTGCTCAGCTGGGGAGAAAGAAACAAAATCTGTGTTGTCTCTGTTTGCTGACTTCTTGAAGAGTTGGGTAAGTATATCTGAAATATGTTATTCTTTGTATACTTGCTCTTTCACGTGAAAATAATTTCTCTCTCTCAAATGTCTTGCTGAACGGCATTTAAGCTTTTAAACTTGCTCTCTTAGTATTTTTGCATTCTTTTCAGGATAAAATGAACCCTGGACTACCCCACCTGCGGCTGTTTACTGTTGGTCGTCTTGATGTTGCCACTACTGGACTAATTATAGTGACAAATGATGGTAAGTTTGATATGGCGCATTGTCATCAGTACATATGTCGTTGTAACTGTTTTCAGAAGTTCTGGAACTTTTGTAATTACCTCTGTTTCAGGGGATTTTGCTCAGAAGATCTCACATCCCTCATCTAATTTGACAAAGGAGTAAGTTTCTTTAATAGCTTTGTGTACCCTTTATCTGAAATTGCAGCTATTTCTTGGTTATTGTTCCCCAAAATTTTTCTCTAGTAACTCTTCTGGTAATCCTTTTCAATGGGTTTGATTTTTCACTTCTGATCTTAAAAGCTGGAATGAGAGGAAGTTGCTCCATATTGCTAGCATAGGAAATTTTCATTTTTGAAGGTTTCTTTATGCTTTTTTATGAGTTCAGTTAGAAAAAATATTACGTTTCAGTATTAGTTGAATATCTTCTGTTCCGTATATACTGCTCAGAGGCTCTAACTTTACATATATTATTATAGATATATTGCAACCATTGATGGTTCTGTCCATAAGCAGCACTTGATTAATATTAGCGAAGGAACTCTTGTTGAAGGTGTCCGTTGCATTCCAGAAAGTGTGGAGTTACTGCCGCAACAGCCAGATATATCGAGGCCACGAATTCGGATTGTGGTAAATATTTTCACTGTTCTTGATTAAGTACACTCACTTAAAATATTGAGGGATTTGTTGGATTGCATCTTTTGGCTTTTCTTTCTCATCTTCTCCCATTTTTTGGCATCTTCATTTTTTACTTAATTCTTTGAAATAAAGAAAATTTTATCTTCTGGAGGATAGTTTCTTTAAATATTATTACTTTTTCCTTTCCCCAACTCTCTGCACTTCAAAAACTGAAGTAACTGTAGTTGAATAATCACTCCACTTCTGTTGGCTGAAGTCACAAAGGAAATAAAGTCCTAGTTTATGGTGCATGAGCGGAGGGAGAGACCTGATTATTCTTCTGTTTCCCATATATTTTCTTCCTGTCTATTATGATGACAGAGATGATCTTGTCTCTCTGTGGCTTAACCATCATTTGTATATGGTTGCCACCTTCATCTTGTGGCCGTACATTCATTTGCTTGCACTGGTGCAGATTCATGAGGGAAGAAACCATGAAGTACGAGAACTTGTGAAAAGTGCTGGACTTGAGGTAATTTTGATCTCTTCTATTATTATGTGTTTCTCATCCACAAAATACTTCTCCTGCCGGCTATATTGAATGTGGTAAATGATATTATCTTCCTTTTTGTTTTTCGCCTTCCCATATATTGTTCTTATTTGTGTTGAAAAAGATTGAGCTTCTCAGCTATTATGAAACAAAACTTTGGGTTCGCTTATTTTTTGTGTACTTTTAAGAATGTGTGCCTTCTGTTGGGAAAATAAGATTGGCATTTTCTTAGACAACATATGAAATTGTTGTATATAAATTTTTGAACAGAGCTGAGTATACGCAAGTTTTCCCCTTCTTTCAGGTTCACGCATTGAAACGTGTACGTATTGGTGGTTTCAGGCTTCCATCAGATCTTGCGTAAGTTTACCGACAACCTTCAATATTTGTAGTTTCCAGGAAACGCTTTTCCGCTTCGTCGTTTTCTTCACAAAATTCCTTTTTCTTTTCCTCTATGGGACAAAAGTATATTGTTTCTCCAATGCTTGACTTATTGCGACAGCCTTGGAAAGCACATTCAACTTAAACCAGCAAATCTCCGAGCATTAGGTTGGAAGAGCTGAAGTTGGTTTTGGCCAAATGGTATATAGAATAGAAGGCTCGATTCCTCAGGGCACTTCCAAAATGAGATAGGAAGTCGCTTCAAAAGGTGGACAGATACAATAGTAATGTAAAATGTCTCCTTCGCCAGATTCTTCCCCCCTTCTTGCAACGATGGCTCCCTGGAGGAGTTCAAAATTTCCTGCAAGAAAGCTTTCCAGAGCTGCTTGCTTGGCCCCCCCTGCAAGAGAGTGGACTAAAATGGCACAAACATTTTTGTCAAGAATTGGAGGATCTGATGAAGTTCTTTCGATTCGTTTAAGGTAAAAAAAAAAAAAAAAAAGGGTCTTGTTTATGGAATTAAACAAACGTATTTGTTAAATTATTGTAGTTTAACATAGGAAAGTATTTTGTTGGGACGTGGAGGAAAGATGATGTAAAGTAAGAAACTAAAGAGATGATATTTATGATAGTTAACGTTGTAGAGAGCTTCGTACGTTGGGTGCCGGCAGCCCATGTTGATGCCTCACATGCTGTCCACTACAATGCAAGTTTATGATACGACAATTCATAGATGCGTAAATTGACCAAATGGAACAAAGACATCCAAGTTTTTTGTACTATATATTTCTTTTAATTCGTAGACTTAGTCGGGGTTGAGAAAATTTTTTACCCTCAAAAATTTTAAAAATTAAATATAATTTATAATTAATAATATTGTAACTTTTGATAAATTTTATGGTGGAATTAAAATTTTTCATAAGTTAGTTGGAATTGAACAGTTGCCATCTGTAACTGACTGACAGGGGGGGGGGGGGGAACACTATTTAATTAATTAAAAGTAATAGTAATTTTAATATATAGTATTGATTTTCCGTTCCCCCCTCAATCGTGCCGGCCTCAACGACGACACGTTCCTCCTCCCCGATTTTTCCATGTCGTCTTTCGTTTCCTTCTTTTAGTCTGTAATAATTAATTCCTTTTTGAAATACTCCACTGTTTCTTTTCAAACTCTCACACTACTACGCCATTCAATGATTGCATTTCCTTTTTGAGTTCAGTTTTGTGGGGTTACACTGTGTGACTCTGTGTGTGTGAGAGAGAAGAAGAAGTAAAAAAAAATTACACACAAATGGTGGTCTCTAGTAGTTCTACTTCATCACCCGGAATAGGAGGCGGAGGAGGAAGCTCAGGTGGTAGTGGAAGGCCATCCTCATCGCACGGTAGACCTCCTCTTTCTTCTTCTTCTTCTTCTTCGGCTGCTGCATCTACTTCTGGAAGTACTGTTTCAACGAGAAACGGTGCCAACGGAATCGCCGGCAATGGCGGTGGAGGTGGAGGTGGAGGAGGAGCAGGAGGACAACAACAGCAACAACAACATCCATTTTCTAATTCTGTACGCTCCAGAGGAGTTCCAATGTCGTCTTCAAACAACGCTAATTCGCGACCGTCCCGCTCCCTCACCCCGAGTTCTCGTACTCGCTCCCCTTCGCCTTCTCCCTCGACTCCTTACAATGACGATCCAGGTTTCTCTCCCAATTCTTCATTGTTTCACAAAAGACTACAAATTTTGTAGAGCATATGATACAGGACACCCATGTTTTATGTTGTACTGGACTACACGCTTCAACATTTGCTGTTCTATTTATTCTTTTCCAAATGAAGGTTCACAAAGGGGTTTTAGGTAGACTTTGATGTGTCCTGATAAAGGCAGGAAGCTTTTTTCCAAGACACTATTTTTTTAAAAATCTTTTTATCTTTATCACAAAGTTCACTTCATGGAATTGCTGCGTAGACTACTGTGATAGACAAGAGAGTCGTTGATTGTGTTTACTCAGAGTTTCATGGTAATAATTGTAGTTATGATGATCCTTGCACTCATTGATGTTGTTTATTTGAGTTTATGATTAGTTTTTTCCTGGTAAAATGATGATTACGACTGTCAAAAATATCTGTAGAACCAGGAAGGGTGAGAGTTGCCGTCAGATTACGACCAAGGAATGCTGAGGATCTGTCGGAAGCCGATTATCCAGACTGTGTTGAAGTACAGCCTGAGGTAACTATTATGCATAATACACAATTATTTCGCTTACCTTGTGTTTCATCTTGTGACTACTCAGTGTTTGCATATATGTATGACTATGTATTGACTCTATTAGTATCACAGTGTTTTGCCCCTTTTGTTGCTTCACTGATCCTCTGTCTTCTCAAATTTATGTTACATTTCATGGAAGATTGTGTCGAGTTAAGATGTCTTTCATCATGCAGCTCAAAAAATTGAAGTTGAGAAAACACAATTGGAGTGCCGAGTATTATAGGTTTGATGAAGTTTTACCTGCAAGTGCTTCTCAAAAGCGTGTTTATGAGGTGGTCGCTAAACCTGTAGTTGAAGTAAGTTTGCATAGAGCTGACATTTCTTTTTCCTTCGGATCAAATAAAGCTGAAATTCCATTGAAATGGTGTAAATGGGATGTTTTTTAGACACATTCTTTCATTCACTTGTGCAGAGCGTCTTGGAAGGTTATAATGGGACAGTGATGGCCTATGGTCAAACAGGCACTGGGAAGACATATACCCTTGGTAGAATGGGTAAAGATGATCTCTCAGAACGTGGTATTATGGTCAGAGCTTTAGAGGAAATAATTAAAAATACATCTCACACATCGGATTCTGTGGAGATCTCCTACCTGCAGGTATCAGAACTGCTTGATGATGTTAAAGCTGGTGATAGATGTGCTGGTTGAGTATGTCAAAAGCACACATTCATTTCATTTAGTGAATTAGCTTTCTTGTATTCCCTTCACTTTGAAAAAAAAAAAGTGGCTGATGATTTGGATGTGATTGATAAAATCCTGGCTCATGCATATGTAATCCTATACAAGATTTGCTTGGGAGAAAACTTAGTCTTCCAGATTGCCTATTTATACTATGAATATCTAATTTTACCTGAACTTGGAAACTCTGCAGTTATCTAAATCTATGAGTAGTTTGGATAATGAACTTGCGAAATTTTTTACTACTTGCTTTGCACTAAAATTCCAAGAAACATTGTTTTCAGCTTTATATGGAATCTATACAAGATTTGCTTGCACCAGAAAAGACAAACATTCCGATCCTTGAGGATGGAAAAACTGGAGAAATCTCAGTTCCTGGTGTCACAGTTGTAAAAATTCAGAATCTTGACCAATTTGTTCAACTATTGCAAATTGGAGAAACAAATCGCCATGCAGCAAATACAAAGATGAATACAGAATCATCACGTAGTCATGCAATTCTCATGGTATTGATAAAACAGTATAATTTCCTCATGAACACATTTTGCTTTGTTTCATTTATGTCGTTTATCTGCAGCATCTCTGTTGTAACCAGGAAATATTCTAGCAAATTTTATCTAGTAAGTTGTTCACATCCATTGTGCTCTAGGTTTATGTACGTCGCTTCTTAGATGAGCAAGAAGTAAGTGGCATCTCTTCAGAGGAAACAGCTAAAGAAACTGGAAGACCGGGCATTAAAGTACCCACCATTCGGAAAAGCAAGCTATTGATAGTTGATCTTGCAGGGTCTGAACGGCTGAACAAATCTGGTTTGTTGCATTTGACTCCAATCTAAAATAAAGCTCTTAGCTTATGCATTCTATATGCATCTTTCTAGTAATTTATGTGGACAAGGTTATATTATAGTTCCTTTGTAAAATGAACAATAAGAACTCATTCGTTGTTAATGATTGATTGGATTAGTGAATTTTTTTATCCAATTTGTTGGTTATTTTTGAGCCAAGTGTTTTTTGTAACGTTTTACATGTTGCAGGGAGTGAAGGTTACATGGTCGAAGAGGCTAAATTTATAAACCTCTCTCTCACTTCTTTGGGAAAATGTATTAACGCATTGGCTGAAAATAGTCCTCATATTCCCACTAGAGATTCCAAACTAACCAGACTTCTTCGTGATTCCTTTGGAGGTATGATCTGAATTACAGTTCTCTTACTAAAGTCTGCTCACTTTTAGCACATCTTCTTCATTTTTTTCTCTATGATGTAAATAGAGTATTGAATGCTTAGATACCCAGAAACAAAGAGCACGAATAGCAATTGTACTATATGAACGTGAGTACCTTTATAGCTATGGAGAGCATTACTACATTTCTTTAATTCACATCACATAATCATTTCTCAATTTTATCTGCCTACAAAAAAATCATTCTTCCTAATGGTTTCATTCAAACAGCAAATTGATGATTTTTTTTTTCTCCTTCATGCAATCTGATATAAATTCCTTTCTTGAGCATGTGAGGATGGTGAGTAGAGAAAATAGGTGTGAAAGTATCACCAGTCAAGACACAAATTTACCTGTGATGTAAACTAAACCCTGGAAGTTGCTTTCATGAAGGACATCTGCTTTAACTTTTGAACAGCTGTAATCTCTGCGTAACATCATCAAATGGTTCAATGATAATTCATGGCTAAGTTGTTTACTCTTCCTTTACTAATATGCTGTGCGTTCTTTTACATTGAGTTTGATCAAACAGGTTCAGCAAGGACTTCACTTATTATAACCATAGGGCCTTCTTCTCGGCATCATGCAGAAACATCAAGCACTGTGATGTTTGGACAGAGGGTAAGTTTAAATTCCTATGCACTTAAATGTCCATACTATGTTAGAATTTTCATTCTTTATTGGAAATCTAATATTCCAAAGATGTGTTTACCTTACTAAGAGGACATCCTAAATGTGTGAGTGTTGAATAAGATATGAAAGGTGGTCTTGTCTCGAAAGAGATTTAGGATCAAATCAAAATGAACTGTATGAAGTAATAGTAGTTAGTTTATGGAATGGCTGTTGAGAGCCTCATTACTTGCTCTGTACTGAGTTTTCTTTGAAATGCATGATACCGTTGAATAATGCAAATGTGTAGATGGAGTATTAAGTTTGTATCTCTTAACGTGTGCAATTGGACTTCCCTCAGTTGGATATTATCTTAACTTACCTCTTGTCACATTCTGCATTTAAAACGTTTGCTTCTCCTTTTCTCGTCAGATTGCAATCAAGCTGAGAAATTTTTTATTTCTTCATCTTAGTTATCACTTGGTAACTTATGAACCTCTGGATGGGAAAGAAAATTCAAAGCTTCTTAATGTTATCCTGGTTAAAGACATCAACTCTCCTGTTGTAGCTTGTCACTAATGAGACTGTTACACCACTGATAATAAGCAAAACAAGATTTTTGCTCCTTTTCTAATGAGTCCAATATTATTCACCACTTCTACTGATTGTTTTTTCACTGAACTTTGTGGATGACCAACATTTGCAGGCCATGAAAGTAGTAAATACAGTCAAGCTAAAGGAAGAATTTGATTATGAAAGCTTATGTCGCAAGCTTGAGACTCAAGTTGACCATCTTACTGCACAAATGGATAAGCAGGAAAAGTTGGGAGATAATTATAAAAATGAAATGGAAACCAAGCTTAGGGAGTGTCAAACATCATTTGCAGAAGCCCAAAAGAGTTTAGTTTCCAGGTCTGAGGTATTTGTTTGTCCTCTTGTTTTCGGATTTTGAATTCCAAGTGAAAAGATCTGTTTATATTATATAGCTTCTGTCATGATTTGTGGAGTATATATCGTCATATTCATTCACATCTTCACGCAATGTATTTTTTATATTCCTGAGTTGTTGTAACTTATTGCAGCTTTTAGAGAAGGACAATGCTCGTCTAGAATCAAAGATGAAAGATCTTTTAAAAGAAATTGATAGTTTGAAAGAGCATAATGATTTGATGCAGGATGAAATTGCACACCTTGAAAAAAGTTTGAAGGATGGTGAGGTATTTGGAAGATAATATTACCATGTTTTTATTATGGTTTGGTTTTCTTTAAGAGTATGTTTCATAAATTTTTGCTACTTTTGTGTTTAAGACGCTTTGAAATTTCACTTCTGTTTCTAGAGCAAACCTTCTAAACAGCCTTTCTTGACTGCAGTTTCTCAAGAAGGAAAATACTCGATTGGCAAATGAGTTGAAAGATGTATCAACTCAATTGAGTCAGAAGGAAGATGATAATGATTTAATGAGAGACGAGATTGCTCGCCTAACAAGGAGTTTAAATCTCACAAAGGTACTATTTTTCTTGGGACATATTTGTGAAACAAATTCTTCTGTGACTGTTATTCATGTTGTGTCTTTATATTGGGGATAACAGTGACTTAGGACCTCCTGTGCTTCAGATAACATGTTAAAGAGTTGAAAATGGAAATCTTCTTGTTAAAGCTGTGTAAGCAAAAGCGTTACTTGCAAAAGTAGTTCCAGTTAGCTTGTGTACGTTGGGTAATTGCTAAATTGTGGCCTATAAATTTGTTGATGTGCTACTACTGATGTCAAAGGGACCTTAATTCGATTGAACCAGAATCTTGGGAAAACAAACAATTTACAGAAAGATGTTTATTTAATATTTTTGGTCCTTATTCTAGGTCCTATCGGAGATATAGTTACCATTAAATAAGACAAGTTCAGTTTACATATTTTTCGAGTCAATTCTCCTTTTCTGCGTAGTAATTGCAGTATTGATGTTTCCTCCTCATACCTTCATTTTCTTTTTATTATTTGGGAGACAAAAGAAACTAATGTTTTTGTTTTGTCTGTTAGTAGCAACAGCAGCTAGAAAACTCTACATATCAGAAAGTTCTTGCAGATACCACACAGATGTATGAGCAGAAAATAGCTGATGTGATGAAACAGTCAGAAGTTGCTCGCGCACAGTCTGAAAGAGCTGAAGGACAAGTGGAAGAAATGAAAAAGAAATTAGCTAACCTTCAAATGTCAATGCAGGTTTACTCCCATTGATTTTCCTTTTGCAATTGAAAATGAGAAATGGTTGTTGCAGTTTTATGGGGTTAATGATTGGATATACATCTTGTACTCCGTATTTTATTTGCATTTTAGCAGAGCAGAGAAGATGATTCTGTTTTCTTTTCTTACCAGCAAGTTGAGATGGGAAATTCTAGATATCAGAAGGTGCTTGCAGAGACCACTCAAATGTACGAGGGGAAAATATCTCAACTATCCAAGCAGATTGATGATGAACACTTTCAATTTGTTGATGCAGAAGAGCAGTTAAACTCAGTGAGAAAGGACTTGCGTGATCAACAAAGTTCAGGCCAGGTATCTTTTGTTTAGAGCTGTGCTCAAGCAAATTATTATACCCTAGTTTCCTGTTTGTTTTTCTATGAATGGCAGTAGTGAAAAAGCAGCATCAAGAAACTGCCAAGACATTGATCTTATTACGTTCTTCACCAGAAAATACAGTTAGATTAACTGATGCTTTTCTGAAGGCACAGAATCATCAATTTTCCATTACTTATTCTCTTTTTTCTGCACTGTCTTATCTTTTCAGGAACAAAAAGAGATTGTGGAGCTTAAGTCAAAGTTACATGAAATGCATTTACTAAATGAGGATATGGCTAGTAAATTGCATTCTCTAAAAACAGAAAGCAGCAATCTGCTGTCAGATAAGGTATCAGTGTGACAAAGAATAAATTTATGTATCAGTGTTCATGTTTCCCAAAGTCTGAGTCAACTTTAGCATTCACTTAGTCCTTTTTATGTCAACAACTCGGTCTCCCTTATCCAGAAGTATATGGGCATAATTTTAAATTACGGCTGGAAAAGAAAATTAACGAAGAGAAAAGCAATGGCATATAAAGGAAATTTTGATAAGTTCTTGCTACGAACAAGAAAAAAATGCATACGTTTAAACATCTGGATCAATTTGTGTGCCTGACACTGATGTGTGCCTCTGACATGCACTTATAGGAGAGATTGGAGAATGAGATTAGTTCCATGAGGCTAGCAATAACCATTGAAGAAGATCGAAGGAAGGCTGCTGAATTTGAGCTGGTTAATATTAAGAAAGTTGTTCCTGAATGTGAAGATGGCTTTGAGGTTAGCAGTTATAACTCTTTGTGCTTTTGAAAAGTTGTTGGTTGTTGAAAATTTCATCACTTGCAGGAGAAGAGGTCTTATACAAAAGAAAACTTGTCCAGTGGATCTGCCTCGTTTGGCCAAAGGAATAGCATTGCAAAGATATGTGAAGAAGGTAAGGTTGTTCATCTTCATTTATGAGCTTTGAGCATTTTTCACACGCCACACAACAATATCTTCAAAAGGGGGTATCGCAGCCTAGTTTGCCAGCCCAAGCTCTCTGATTCTCTATCATAGAGATTACTAGAATCAGTTGCAAAAGGACAGAAAGAAAATTTCTGTAAAGACTAGGGAAACTCGTATGATTGAGTTCTATTCATCTTTCTTGAAATAAGACTAATCACCAGCTTCTATACTGTCTATTTGCAGTTGGTCTCCAGAAGATATTGTCATTGCTGACATGTGAAGATTTGAACGCCCAAATTCACGCTGTGAAAGTGGTAGCCAACCTTGCTGCTGAAGGTATGAACAAAAGAACTGGTTGAAGGTACTCTAGAATGCCAAAACCTTTACTGGGTATTGCTTTTTCTGACTGCCAGGTTCTGTAGCTCTTTTATTCCTCAAGTTTTATTGGTTTACGACATTCATTGATGTCGTAAAACCCACAGTTCCTTGAAGCAAACCTTCATGTGTTGTGGAAAGGGGATGATCTCAACTTGTGTTATTTTAAGTTCTTTCTCTCGAATGTCCTTTGGTAGTTACTGCTCATTTTGAAGTCAAGAAAGATAAGTGCATAGCAGATATCTGTAATTTTCTCTCATCGTTTGCTGCTCATTGCAGAGAGCAACCAGGAGAAGATTGTACGTGAGGGGGGATTGGATGCATTGCTCACGCTGTTGCAATCATCTCAAAATAAAACCATACTGAGGGTGGCTTCTGGAGCCATTGCCAATTTGGCTATGAATGGTACCTGTACATTCTTTATTATGTATTAACTGTCTGTATGTGCTTCGGATTTTAGAGTTGGTGAATACTTTTACTTCAATCAGGCTTTAAGATGTGGCTGACTTCTCATTGTTTATTCTTCAGAGTCAAATCAATGCCTAATAGCAAGTAAAGCAGGTATTCGGCTACTTGCAAACACAGCTGATAGAACCGATGATCAACAGACTCTGCGAATGGTGGCTGGAGCAATTGCAAATTTGTGTGGCAATGGTGAGATAACATGTTTTCACAGTGAAATGATCAACACCTGAGCTTCTTACTCTATACTTTCTTTTTGATCCAAGGAAAGTTGTTATGACTCTTTGATCCAAAAAAACGTGAAAAGATGCGTTCTGTGATTTTGTTAGCTTGCTCATCATGTATAATGGTTATGCCATTAATGCGTGAAATGGAGAAGTACCAATACACAAGTGTCTCAGTTAAAAATACTAATACATGCTAGCAAAGGATTTGTGGAGTCATTATTGTGATAGTTTTATATCTTTATACTGATGCTATGGTTTTTGGACATGGTAGAGGATTTACATGTAGTTCTGCGAGAAGACGGGGCAGTTAAAGCACTGGTCCAAATGGCTAGATGTGGGAACATTGATGTTACCGCGCAGGTAGCCAGGGCAATGGCTAACTTTGCAAAGTGTGAATCTCGAGGAATTCTGCAAGGTTTAGAAATCAAATTTCCTTTTGTAACACATGATTACACATCTATCTAGATTCTATACATTCAAGATAACATGCTTATGAAGCTTCATCTACTACAGGCAAAAGAAGTGGACGTTCTGCATTGTTAGAAGATAATGCTCTGGCATGGTTGATTTCCAACTCCAACACTACTTCTAGTTCAGCGCGCCGGCACATAGAACTGGCTATTTGTCACTTGGCTCAAAATGGTAACTACTCCTTCTTGTAACTCAGATGTTGTACACCATTTCTATCAAGGATTCTGTGATAGTTCGCTTACTTCGCCTCGTAGCTCGGCATCAAAATATAAAAGCATGCAACAGACAGACACTTTTAGCAGTTTCTTAGATTAGCTTTCTCATGTGCTGAAGAAATCAGTGTTTATGCTATTTTCACAATGTCATGACATGAACTGACATTAGGTTATGAAATTCAACTGTCTTTTGTTACAGTGTACAACGCCGAGGACTTCATATCAAGCGGAGGATTGAAAGAACTGAATAGAATATCAGAGGAATCTTCGAGGGAAGACATTCGCAACTTGGCCAAGAAATCTCTCAACCTAAACCTTACCTGATGAGTTGTTGGTCTTGATACTGCTAGTGCTATAGGTCTCAAGAAGAAATGGTCAGTTGGATATATAAAATATGTATACATACATGAGTACAATAGGCAGCATTATTATTCTGGGCCAAATACTTGTATTAGTTACTAAATTATTCTGCTTGGAAAGACAGTCAGTTGGGAGAGATTGTCCCAGTAGAAGTTCTCAGCTTTGAAGGCCATCCTCTCAGATTCTATCGTCAAAGTCAAGAATGAGGCTCCCCAGTTGCTGACCGTTTCAAGAATAATTTCAGATCAGCCACTTCTTTCTGCAAAAATTAAAATCATGCTCGGTCGATTTTTTTTTTTTTTTTTTGGGTACAAAAATTTAGAATTATTCATTTAAATTGAGGTTGATTATTGTTTAATCTAAAATATAATATCATTTTTATTTTTTTAAATTTTAACTCGTCTTTTAAAAAATTGTATCTTTTTATCATATTAAAATTCTATTATTAAATAAATAATTTAAAATTGAAAAAATTAAAATTACATTAAAATTATAAAATATTTTATATTATTAAAATTTTATCACTTTTTAAACGGGTTGACAGTGTAATAATTGATTCAAATCATATAATATTACGCGTTAATTAATTTTTTTTTTTAAAGAAACTTCGATCAAAAGAACAAAATCGGAATAACGGAATAACACTATTATAAAATTATACTCCAAAATCAATATATGGTTGGGGATACTTTTCCATTTGAGTATAGTTGAAGGTTTCATTTTGCAATTAAACAACAATATTTTGATAAGCCACGTACCGTATGGGAGTATTGAAAGTTGAAACCTTGGGAAACGAAACCCAACCAACGACTTCACCAACTTACCAGATTTTCCCAAAACGACAGCGACAGCTTTTAATAAACCTTGTGTGCCCGCCAAATCCCTCAAACCGCAAATTCCATGCCCTTTCTCCCTCAATCTTTTATCAAATTCTGTGTGTTTTTTTTTTTTTTTTGTTCTTTAATGTAAAACATTATTATGATTCTGATCGTGTTTTCTACGTTAGACGCGTTTTCAAATTGTTGAAAAATTGTCATCTGTAATAATAATATTGGATGAAGGAGCTGAGGGAAGCATCGCCAATGGCCGTGTTACCGTGGATGAACGGCGAGAGAGCAGTGGTGCTGCTCTGTGTAGCTCGGATCCTCTACGTCGCGCCTTTTTCTCTCCTGTTTGAGTCCATCTCTTTGTCGATTGTTTCTCTCTTTGCTCTTCTCCTCGACATTTCCACCGATCATGATGATCCCTTTTCTCAATTCTTCACAACTAGGTAATCTTAAACTTTGGAATTATGGTCCTGTTTCTTAAACTATTTATACTTTTTTTTCTTTTGGGGATTATTGTTATGTTTTATAGATATGTGTGTTTAGTTCTAGTGAGGTGTGAAATGTTGAGTTTTTATCAAGTTGCTCCTTGATAATTTCTGGAATGGTTCGCCGTTTTTTTTTTTAAATGTATAATCATGTGTTGAGTTATGGGCGTATTATGAAGGGTTGAGCATTTTATATGCCACTTTTTTCAAAATTTGCCCTGTTTCCTTGGTTTATTTCTTGGATTGCATTTTTATTTTCTTTGGTCTTTTTGGTGCAAATGATGGTGTGCAGGCGAGGTGCATCATCAGGGATACTGCTGGGAGCAGTGACACTTCCGGGATTGATGTTGTCGAGGTTGATTCAAATGTCGAGAGGGTTGTCTTCAAATGAAGTTGGATTTGCAGGTACGGAAGAATTTCTTTTAAAATCAGCACCGGACTTAAAAGAGTAAATTAAGTGGTTCTGGAACAAGGTTTCCATCTTGAATATTAGAGTAGCACAGTGCTTCATTTCCTATGAACAGATATGGATGGTACTTACATGAGTAGAGTTAAGGAGCTTGGTGCACTTTCAGTATTGCTATTTTCCATATTACTGTTCTTGGTAGCTTTCTTAGAAGCATAACATGCTTGTAGGAAATTGCTCCGGAAGATTACATTTCCAAGCCAGATCGGAGGGTAATAGTTTGAAGGTTTAGTGGATTAGATTTTCTATTCTAGAAAAATGAGTAAGGATCACACAATGTAATCAGAATCAGATTATGATTGGCCTCTATAGTTGAGTGTAAACTTTATCTTTCTGCAACAGAATAAGAACAAGTACAAGGTGATTAACTGTTTGTTTCTTTTGTGCTATATATAGATTTTGAATTCTTTCGGTTGCAATATTGGGCCGCCTCTACCAGTTGCTTCAGCGTCCTAGCTTTCCTCCAATTTATTTTCCAACATGAAGTGAAGAGTGGACAGTCTGTTGGTTTTTGCAGTAATTGGAAGAAAATTTGTGGCATATGTTGTGTAGCCTTGTATGCAGGGATTTGCTGCATTGTATTATCTGCAAAAGTTCATTTTGGTAGGTGCTCAATAGATCCTTTAAATATATATTTAAAGAATTGTAACTGTAATTTAAATTAATTTTAGCCAGTTAAGCATAATTTATTTTGTTGGTCAATCTGTAAGCTTATTGATTACACCCCTTTCTGCCCACCTCTTTCTGTGCAGGATGGCAGATGGAACTAATATTGTTCTTGGTGGCCTTTCATGGACCAGCAGCAGTGAAACTAATTCAGAGAATTCTTCAGACATTTCCGGCTTGTGCTTCTATTGGTAGGTCCTTTTGATGTAGTTTTTTCTGAATAAACTAACAACGCAACCAAGAAATGAATTTTTTTCACTTTCTTGTTCATCCTTCCAATAAGAGATTTCTTCTGGTACACACGTCACTCAGCAAGTGTCTTCTTGGTGAATCTTATCAGCTTCTCTTTTGCCAATTCTAATAGGACTAGAAAAGATGCATTTTCAAACTTTAGGGACTAAAAGTCAATGCCCTATGATTTGGTTACTCAACCGTCATTTTCCCCTTTACTCAATTATTTTGGTTGTGGGAGGTTTTTCTTTCTGAATCCAAAAACTTTGAACCTGGCTTTGGTTTGATTATTATTCCTTTGTTAGTTTGGCATTAAACCTTCATGTCGTAGAGCTATAACAAGAGTCTTCTTCCAGGAGAAGCTCTCTTGGTGACTTCCGGGCTTGTTATCTATTCTGGAGACATGCTAGCGCTTATTGTTTCAAAGGTATGTATGATAAATTATCTTCTTAATCCATAGTCAGTTTATTTTTCTTCCCTTTCTCCCTTAACTTGATAATACCTTGACGAACAGGTTTTCGGGTATTTCGATTCATTGAATTCTCCATCAGTAAAATATGGTATCAAAAGAAGTGAAATCAGTATTATTGTTCAGGTGAGATCCTATCCTCCGTTTTTTCTTAATTTTTCAATTCCTTTGGACTGAGATAAAAGCATTATTGCTGAAAGTTTCCCTTAGTAGTGAGGAGTTCTATATTTCTTGCAGGGCATGACTCTTGGTCTCCTTCTCTTTCCTATGTTTTTCAAACTCATTTATCAAGTCTCTGGACGCTTCCATTTTCTGGACAGGGAGAGAGAAAATCAGGATATGAAGAAGTCCTTGATCTTCTATACATCCCTTGCTTTTGTGTTGATTGTGATTGTTCCCTCATGGATGCAGTTCGTTGAAGATTTTCATACACACCCATTGTTATGGTACTAACAGATTTAGAGTTTCTATGTAAATGAGATTTGTATTTTTTCTTTTTTCTTGCATGTGATTTGCCATGGTTTTAGATGGGTATGCATATTTTTTGTTTTATTTCCTATTTGAGCTATTCTTGCCTGGTGTGCTCACTGTGTTGATAGGAATTACCCGTAGTGAGCTTGCATGTTGCTGGGATGGAGACTTAATCTTCCAATTCTACATTCCCTTGCGTGTTTAATGGTTTAGATGGTTGGAAAAAAAATTTAAATTAGTCACCTCTCTATTGTGCTTATATGCTGTACAGTTAGGAGAAATAAAATACTGGTGGGTGGCAGTTTGAATCTTGTATCTCCATAAATGGTAGGAGGAAAGTTTGGGAAGGAAGAGTATGTTTGATTGTCCGGCACGTGCTTGTGAGGATTGTATTTTGTTTTATGTGTGAGCAGCAGCTGCAATGCTGAGAGTTCAAAACGGATTTGCCATATGAATATTCAGGGAACACGATTTAATGAATGATGGAAGTGGCATGTTCATCTAAAAAACTTTTGAAATTCAATACTCACTGGTTGGAGGATTGACAGTCATATAGTGTCCACAACGAGTTGTTCTTGATGCCTAATCCCAAAGGTAGGCAACTAGCAACCTGAAGAAGTAATCTAATTACTGGGTTCCACTCTATGCTAAACAGCATATAGGTGCCACTACCTTGATATTTTGACAATGGTGCTGTGGCTGTTATTTGAGTGAAGCTTAACTCTAAATTTGTGCTGAGTTTGTTTTGGATGGTAGGATTTCAATGTGAATCACATACTCATATGACGCTAACAAAATTGGCTTTACTCATTTCTTTTGTGTTAGGGTGCTTGATTTTGTATTCTCAGAGCCGCTTAAAAGGTTGTCTTTATGTACCTATTGGATAGCTCTTATATGTGCATCAGTTACCCGGTTTTATCATATATCAAAGAATAGTAAGATCGAGAGGATTCTTCTTCGAAAGTACTACCATCTCATGGCAGTTTTAATGTTTGTCCCTGCACTTATATTTCAAGTGAGTTCATTTCACCAAAAGGCTTTCTTTATATTCTAGTACTTGTATCAGTTAAGTTCTGTTGAAAATAACATTACACTCGACTTTTTATCCAGCCAAAATTTCTCGACCTGGCATTTGGTGCTGCTTTGGCAGCTTTCCTGGTATTGGAGATTATACGAGTAAGTTCCTCTTTGAAACTGCATGTTGGTGGATGTTATTGAAAATATATTCTCCTTAAGTGATTGGATGTTATTGAAAATATCTTTTCCTCAAGTAATCCTGCAGTCTGGGTTCTGCTAGAAGAGAATTTGATTATGATGTTGGAGCAGCTACAATTGTAGACCTCCTTTTTTTCACTTTGAAGTTTATTTTTGCACTGTTCTTTAGTTCAATATTCTAGCTGAAAATTTCAACTGAAAAAAGCTAAAAGAATAGAAGCATAGCTGAGACAAAGCTAAGTTTGAGGACCAAAAGTAGTCATTTAGCCTGGCAAGGTGTATTTAAACTACTTGTCAGAAACCCGTTTCTGTGCATGCATAACCAAATCTTTTTAGGCAGGTATGGAGAATTTGGCCATTGGGGCAGATGGTGCACCAATTCATGAATGCTTTTACTGATCATCGTGACTCAGAGATTCTTGTTATCAGGTTGGAAACTCTTCCTCATTCTGAAAATTGTTTTGAACGGTATTTATTTTTGAACTCCAATGAGCTTTATATTTCTTCCTTCAGCCATTTTTCGCTTTTGCTGGGGTGTGCTCTTCCTATATGGTTGTCTTCTGGCTTTAATGATCGACCATTGGCCCCTTTTGCTGGAATTTTGAGCCTGGGAATTGGAGATACAATGGTGAATTAAGCATTTATTTATTTTTCTCTTAGTTGATTGTACTAGTTTTCATTACTCTTGTAGTCCTTCTGTGACAATGTGGATGATTATTTTTCAGCAAGCCAAAGCCTATAACTAGTCAGCATTTTGTGATTGACTTTAGCTTCTCCCATTTACATTACATGCTGAATAGTATGACGCTGCGCTAATCGGTCTTGGTAAGAGTATCATTTTTCAAGCATTATATTAACCGTGAATCATTTGTCTCTTAATGAGGTTGTGACGCTAATTTGGTTTTGTAATGACCACTAATAGTCAAACATACCAAACATGTTTTCTGATGAACCTGGATAGTGCACTCTAAAAGTTACAGAAACCATACATGCATGCTAGATAGATCTCTGCTCTATGATGAATACAGTGTCATGTTTTTATTGTAGCTTGAAATACAAGAGAGCTGTACAACTAGAAATGTCAAATCCCTCTCGCTTTCCAATTACATATCTTAAGCTGCCGATTTTCATTTATAAATGGACCTTTAGATTTACCTCTCTGAGTGATCGACTAGCAATGTCCTTTCCTGAATAGAGTCACTTTATTCTGTTACCTTTAGGCTTCCATGGTCGGCCACAAGTATGGGGTTCTCCGCTGGAGCAAAACTGGCAGTAAGTCATCCTTGGAACTGTTATGAAGTTTTTGATTCGTTGTACCTGCTGTACTTAGTCCATTACTTTTTCATTGCCAGAGAAAACGGTAGAAGGGACTGCAGCCGGTATAGTTTGTGTCTTGGTTGCATGCTTTGTTCTGCCTCCTCTTCTTGCTTCAACAGGATACACTTTTACTCAGGTAACCCTCTCTCTCTCTCTCTCTCTCTCTCTCTCTCACTCTCTCTCTCTCTCTCTCTGCAAGCAGTGATTGATGATAGTCATTTATCCCAATTTGCATTCCATCTGATCCTGATACTGAAAAGAAGTGTTACTTTATTGGTTCTAATGTATCCGGTTGAACGTGTTGTCTATGCTCTGCAGAACTTGTTTTCTCTACTGGTAGCAGTGACTGCTAGTGGGTTGTTGGAGGCCTATACTGCACAGCTTGATAATGCATTCATACCTCTTGTTTTCTACAGCCTCCTCTGTCTGTAACACAACACCACCATATAACCTCAAATTAACATATACCAATTTCTTTGTGATATTGTTGACGATTGGCTTGGTGCTCCATGATCCATCAGAGGATTCAGCTTGCATAGGTTTCTGACGCAAGAGAGTTGACGAGTTTTACGAGCGAAGACCGAAGAGAGCTGTTGTAGTGCAGGTGTACGAAGATATCAAAAGGGCTAGCCATTTTTTGTTTAGCAATTCTAGTAGATGAAGTATAAGGCGGGAATAAGAGTTCCATTAGTGAGTAGCAGAAGGTAGAATTGGTAAACTTAGGTACACAGATGAAGCAGGTAACTAGGAAGTTCCTCATACTGTTACTTGAATGTAAAACCACCTAATGTTACTGGTATTTGTTCCAAAGCTCTGCACTGCACTGCAATTTGTTAAATCATCAAGATCATCTATTGAACAGTAATTCAAAATGATATCAAAGCTTCCACAAATCATATCAACAATCAATCAACATATTACCCAGGTTGTGTTATTTGATATATCAATTTTCAGTCATTTCACTAAAATTAAAAAGTAATAGAATTTAATTAAACCCTTTTTATGTAGTGCATTATTGACACTAATCACAAATCATATCAACAACACAGTTAAATCATCAGCATAATCCATGGCCATGCAAGACTATATACAAACATCCAATGGCCCGGAAGGCAAGCCATGAAACTATATGTATCTAAGGGCTATGGGTCCTCTCATCATGATTTGCATTCTGACTCTGCACGGGACCTTTACGGGGCACGATCCGTGGCGCAGGAAGACACATCTGGCGAGGAGCATCTTCTCGAAACTGGCACGCCTCATTTTGGATCGTCTGATACCGCTCTACTTGCTCTTGGGACATGATCATTCCCAGTCCTTGCTGAAGGATGCTGAACTTGGCATTCATATCATCTATGTGATCTTGAAGGCACATCTCCATCTGCGCGATACGCCCATTGATCTGTGTGAGCAGTGTCCCGATATCATGAAGACTGAAAGATCTCTGTATTCGAGGCGTCCCGTTGGCCTCTCCTTGTACCGAAGTCTCACCCTCGTGTACTTCCCACCTTCAAAATTCAATCTTTTTGCTTGAAAAAATGGAGCATCATAGGCTATAGGATAAGTGACAGGGCTATTCCCAGAGGAAGGGACTCCAAAGTGCATGAAGATTTTAGTAAGGAGATTACCATAAGGAAGATCTTTGCTTGAAACAGACGGTACACTAGCCATATAAGAGATCATGAAAGACCCAAAATTAAGCTTGACCCTCTCAGCTACAAGATAGAAAAGAATAACTTGAGTAATGGTAGGCTCAGTACCATGTCCAGAAGTAGGAACTAATCCTTGTACTAGCTCAAATAGAACCCTATTTGCAGGAGTGAGCTTCACAACTTTATATTCAGCTGCAGAGCCAATGGTGTCCCTGTCAAAATATTTCTTGGCAAGATCCAGTGTCTTAAGCAGCCCTCCTGCTAGCTCACTAGGCCACATTTGGCTGAAATATCCATGAAATCTCTCTTCTTGGCCCGATCTACAGTTGAAAATGTTGTTAATTTCATCTGCTCCAAATTCAAAAGACTTGCAATTTACTCTACTCACAAGCCTTCCTAAGCCACCTTCACTGAGATTAGCATAAAATTCCTTGACTAAGGTATCATAAACTAAGCTGTTACACTGAACCACATTTTGTAGTCCTTGGAATTTAAAATATTCGAATGCATTTGCTAAATGTAATTCAGAGATCGTACTGAAATCTACGTATCTACACTTACCCAGCTTTTTGGGATTCACTAAGCGCACGTATTTCTGATATCTTTTTAACGCTTCGTTGGAGACAAATTTATCGCCGGCCTCAGGGAATGTTTGGCATTTTTCAATCCGTTTCCTCTTAGTTCTAACCATTTTGACACAAAAATTTTGAAATTGAGTGGTTTTTCTGGGTAGAGTCAGAAATGCACAAATGATTTGGAAGTTCTTGGACAGGTTGATCCGAATGAATTTTCTGTGAACTTTGAGGATCAATTTTGTTTATGACGTTAATGAGATAGGGCTGTATATTTCCGAATTTCTGAAGAAATTGAAAGTGCTAGGGTTCTTTGTCTGCAAACGAAGCGGAGAAGAATGGAAGAGAGGTTTTGCCTCTGAAAACGAAGAGACCCGGCCCGGAAGCCGAAGGCATTTCAAATTATTTCAGTAATAATAATCCGCCAAAACTGTAGTTGGGCTTTGAGATAGTTATTGGGCTTGGCCTCATACTGACCAAAGCTTACTTCAAAAGCCCCAAAAACCTCCATCGTCGTCGTTCTCGGAAGCTCTTGGAAGATCAGGAGGAGGAGGGGGACAAATGGCTCAGCTTCCGAATTTAGATAATGCTCCAATTAATCTTAATTCGTTTAGGTTTGTTGATTTTTCTCTAGCTCTTTGCTTCATGATAATGAATTGACCTAAATTAATTTTCTCCTCTTTTTTTTTTTTTTTTTTGTTGCTTTTTGGGTAGAGATCAGTCTCAGAAAGAACTCATCAACATTTTGAGGAACGTAAGTTTTCTGCATTTTGCGTTTCATTTGATTTAATTGTGAAAATATCGATTTGTGTTTTTTCTTGATAGTTCTATTTGCTGCAGTTATAGAATTAGTTAATTCCCTTTGTTCTTTTTGTTTTTCATTTGAGCTGTGATTTGTTTGTAGATTCGAGGAAAGAAGTGTTTAGTTATCGAGCCCAAGCTTAGTGGTTCGCTTTCGTTGATCGTCAAGAGCTCACTTCTCAAGGTAAGTTTCATTTTCTTTTTGAAGGTCGTCAGAATGCTGCTTTTCTTTGTTCTTGCATGTGTGTGGTTGGAAAATAATGGTTCAACACTCTCGAGCCGTTTTTTATTTGAATATCTGGAGGCATTGCCTGCAAGACGTTTGCTTGTGATTGTGCTGAAGTTCAGTGCTAATAGCAGCACATGACAAAAATTTAAGGATGAGTGTTCTTTAGCTCAAATTAGCTTCATATGAGCTTCAGCACATGTTTTCACGTGAACTTACAACAAGAACATGATGATCTTTTTGTTCCACTGGATCTTAGATTGCAAGGACAAAGGAAGGGCGGAACTTTTGTATCAAACTTGCATGCTTTTTAGTTTGTAATCTAGGGGGTATAAGTTTCACTGGAATCAGCAGTTTCTGGAGTTCATTCATTTTCTTTTGGTATTTTAAACAGGAGCATGGCGCTGAATTGCGATATCTTACTGCTGAACCAATTCAAAGTGACTGCACCAAAGTGGTTTTTCTTGTCCCCAGCCAACTTGATTTGATGAAATTGATTTCATCACAGATACATGATGATACTTCCAAGGGACTTCAGAGGGAGTATTATGTTTACTTTGTTCCTCGGCGAACTGTTGTCTGTGAGAAAGTAAGGTCTCTTGGTCAATGTTGTTATGCTTGTTTTAAAAGAATCTGAAAGTGTTGAATGCACATTTAGCCCTTACTAAAACCGGTTGCGATCTTTATCTTTTTCTTTAGATATTGGAGGAGGAGAAAGTTCATGACATGTTGACTATAGGTGAGTATCCTTTGTATCTTATGCCACTAGATGAGGATGTAATATCATTCGAACTCGACCTTGCTTACAAAGTAAGTCGAATTCTTACCTTGCTTTCAAAAACTATTCCATTTGTCTATGGGATGGACTTTTTTTTAATGCATGTTGCATTTTGCTGGATAGGAATGCATGGTTGATGGAGATTTGACTTCTCTATGGCATATTGCAAAAGCTCTTCATAAACTTGAGGTTAATTTGTATTACATGCATATACCACTTGCCAATATCAGTATTGAGAACTTCTATAGTCTGTTCTTGTTTTCTCATAGCTTTGTTTTAGTTGATGAATGCAGTTTGCATTTGGAGTGATACCAAATATTAGGGCTAAAGGCAAAGCATCAGCACGTGTTGCAGACATCTTGAACCGCATGCAAATTGAAGAACCTGTTAATACATCGGAGGTACTTCTCAGCTTGCATCTATGAATCTATGTCTGGGTTGCAAATATTCTTTGTTCTTTATTGGCAATTAAAGGGTCATGCTGCAGATTGGCATGCCAGAGATCGATACCGTCATCCTTCTTGATAGAGAGGTAACTTTCCTATCTCCATTGTTGAAAATAGATTGACAATTAGATTGTTTTCTTATGCCTGGGGAAGAGATGTATTGAGTGTCTTGAAAACATAGCTTCTTCTCTCTTCTTCAAATGTATAATAAGTTGGAGTTCATGAAATCTAGTGCTTCATCTAAAGGGAGAAATGCACTACTGTTGTGAATGAGCAAACTGACCCATTGACCAGTCAGAATGTTGGTGATACCATTTGGCACATAGGTGACTATCCAAAATTGTTAACGTCTAACATGCTAAAAGTCCATCTTTAGTTTTGCAATATATGTAATTAGAGTGAAACTACCAAGTCGTAACTTACAGAGTTTCCTTTTAAACCAATTAACAAACATTAACCATCTTGACTCATTGGATCATTATTGGCTTGAAGGTTTTATTCATGAAAAATTATGGTTACTAGTGCAATGCAAGCTGTGTTTCAGTTGTTGTTTTTCAGGCCTGACTATTCCAAGTTTGAAGTGTAAGTACTAGCACTCATCTATCCTTCTGATGGCTGAGATCGGTTTATGCTGCAGGTAGACATGTTCACTCCAATGTGTGCTCAGTTGACGTATGAAGGGCTAGTGGATGAGGTACAGTTCAAATGAACTAAGTCTCAAACACTAATGACCTAAGTGTACATAATTGTTGGAATTAGTATACTAGTTATAACACCATTTTGTTGTGAATAATATTGTCACTCTGTTAAACAACTGATTATGTTTCTCCTCTAAATGGCTGGTAGTGTACATTTCCTTAGCATTTCTAAATGGTTGCTTACAGTTCCTTGGTGTCAAGAATGGTGCTGTGGAAATAGACTCATCTGTCATGAGTGCTCAGCAAGACGGAAAAAAGATGAAGGTTCCACTGAATTCAAGGTGTGTCTTACGTGTACATATGTCCTATTCTCTAAAACTTAAGGCATCCCATCTTAATGACACCCTCACACTCTATTGCAATTTCCTTCAATAGAACAGATTCAATGAATTGTCTTATGATGAGAACTACATGAGTATTCACGCATGCTTTGTTTTGTTTCTTCTTGTCCTGTTCCCTGATAATTGAAGGTTTAACAATTTCCATCATTAATTTTACTTCTATTGGGGTACACTTGATTAGATTTGATACTTCATACCCTAATCCTATTAACCAAACCTACTTGTTTTTGTTGGATTCAGTTGTTATTTGTAGGATTGCTACCTATTTGTTTGCGGTGGTTCAATTCTCATTAGTTACTATGGCTTGGTTCTACTTATGTTCTTTATGTGTCTTATTTGTGAATATTGACAACTGACACTTGTTCATTTTTTGCCCAGTGACAAACTTTATAAGGAGATACGGGATCTTAACTTTGAATATGTTGTCCAGGTTATTTTTGTTTTATGATGTTCTCATATTCAGACGCATCTTGTCCAGTTATCTCTTTTTGTATCATAACTCTCCAATTCTATTCATTCTCTATATAGATATTTTTTATTGTTATTTCTCTAATTTGTATTAGCAGAGTAATTTCAGGTGTTGCGTCTAAAGGCACAATCAATGAAGCAAGAGTATACAGAAATGCCTGTAAGTTGTGATGTTTGTTTCACTGTAATACAGTTCATATTGAATCCTGTTACATAAGAATGCAATCTGCTACTCACTAAATAATGCATTCTTAAGGCATGAGCAGCATTTTTCAGATGAAAGTTGACTGTTTATGACACTTTACCTTGATAATAGAACTTCATCTTTTGATGGCAAGGAGAGGAATGTCAACCTTCTAATGTATCTCAGATATATAATAAAATGTCAAATTGGACTTAGATTTCAAATAGTGATGTCCAAATTCGTAGTATAGCATTTATGCAATGTACATGATATTGTTTAGAGTTTCTGGAATAATTGCTAGGATTTCCTTCTTGATTTACTGGGTGGTTCTCTATTGCAGGGAGTGTTAAGTCTTAAGAAAGCCATGTTATCTGTTCTTTCTTTGGTTTTAGGAATTTCTTCTCATACAACTAAGAATATGGTCTAATTTGGTTTTTAATGCATACAGAATCAAAGTGTATCGGAGTTAAAGGACTTCGTCAAAAAGCTGAACTCATTACCAGAAATTACTGTAAGTGCCTTTTCAGATTATCTGCAGATGTTGTTTACTATGCCTTGCATGCTGGTTCCACAATCTAACAAATATTAACAATGTTTCAGAGGCACATAAATCTTGCTCAGCATTTGCAATCTTTTACATCGAAACATGCATTTCACGAACGTCTTCAGATGGAATATACAATTATTGAGGCACAGAACTATGACGGGTAAGCTTAAGATAGATTTTTATTCATTTAAATTTAAAATAGAAGTTAGAGTAGTATTCAACTTGTTGAGTTATTTGTTCGATCGAACTATGCAAAATCAGAAGTTTTATTGTCATGATGCAGATGTACACTGTCTTAGTAATAACTGCATTTGATATCTAAAACTCATTTTTGTCCTGTTGCCTTTTCTGTGACACTGTTCTGGAATCAGTGCGACCACATTTTTTTGAATTATTGCAACTGGTGGATTAATCAGTTTGTCTATCAAACTTCACATTTCCCTTTCATAATAAACTTAAAGAGTTTCTGAGGACATTTTCAATAGATTTCACTTGGCCAACTGAAATAATTATTAAATTGGTGCAGATGCTTTGAGTACATTGAAGAGATGATACACAAGCAGGAGCCTCTTGTTAATGTTCTGCGTTTACTCATCTTGTTTTCAATTACAAATGCAGGACTGCCCAAAAGGAATTTTGACCAATTAAGGCAAGTTGATAGTAGAAGTAATTAGTTCATCTGATTTTTGTCACTACCTGTTTTGCACTGTACGAATTTTATTTTTCCATTTATTCATGAACTTCTGACTTTAGTCTTTTGGTTTCAGGAGAGAGTTGCTTCACAGCTATGGTTTTGAGCACATGGCAACTCTGAATAATTTGGAAAAAGCTGGTTTTTTCAAGAAGCAGGTTTTGCTTAGAGCACTTATTTCACCTTATTTACTTCTATGTGTTGCTTTCAACTTTGTGAGTTTATTGCTCTTAAAATTGTCGTTGCAGGAGAATAGAAGCAATTGGATAACGGTCAAACGTGCCTTGCAACTTGTAGTCGAGGATACTGATACTGCTAAGTAAGATTGTTTCCACCTCTTATCGTATTGCATATTTAATCTGCCACCTCTTATCTCTATTGCATATTTAATCTGATGTGAAATTATAGTTTCTTATACAATATTGATCTAATATAGGAATCACTTTCTTTGGGTAACTGGAAGGTCTCAAACCCGGGACCTCTCAGCTACCATCTCTCTCCCCCTTTACCACCCTGCCTAACCCTCCAGCCCCATAAGAAAATCTGTTGGTGTTTAAGTGGATAAAAGAATGAAAAGAAGGGTAAATGTCCTCAACTGGTTCTTATAAAGCACTTATGTCATTTTTCTGAAATTCGCTAGTAGACCTTATTTCACATCTACAAAATGTGTACTGTAATTCATTGCTAGCCTTCTGGGTTGTCTTCATATTGCATCTAAGGGGTTGAACACCTATTATTCCATGGTAAACTATGATAATAATGCTGAACTGATCCAACTTTCTATGTGTGGTTTGGGAGTTGATATGCTTTTTTTTTCTAATCAAACTATGTTTAACACTGCATCTTGTTATATGTGCTTTCATCTGAATACCATGTGGCATCTTCAATAGTTCTTAAACTTATATCTGTTTTTAATTAGTTGAAGTTGTTTACCTTCTTATTCATTAATCTGTAACCAGCATATGTTCAATAGTTTCAAGTGCTAATTAAGATTTGACCTGAATGGATGAAGATTGTTGCATTGACATTGAAAATGCATCTCTTGGAAATTGCTTTCAAAGTTTGAGCAACCTGTGAGAATTATTAAGGATTTTCAGCTTAAAGGAAAACCCAAATCTCTTTTTAACACGAGAAACTTTTAAGAGAAACTTTTAACATCAAATCTCTTTTTGAAGAGAAATAACAAAAGATTTTAATTGCTTAGCCAACAAAACTTGTTATGAGGTGGTCTTCTTGGAAGCTAATTACTATTTAACTCTCAGAATTCATTTCTCTAAACTTCTTCTTTAGAGAGTCACTCTGCAAATGCTATATTCCCTTATTCTTCCAGATCAATCAGATGGTGTATATTTTTTAGCGTATGGAGGAAACCAAATGATGTGTTGAGAAGATTATTCTACAATCTGTTTTTTTTATCTAAACCAGTGTACGGTTTGATTATGCTACATTTAGGTGCTTCTGACTTACTGTTTATGGTTGCTAACTTCATTTGTTTTTTGGTCCAACAGTCCCAATGATATCTCCTACGTGTTCTCTGGATATGCGCCTCTGAGCATTCGCCTTGTTCAGCATGCAATTCGATCTGGATGGTGAGATTACTTTCCAATGTTGGAACAATCCGATTGAATGAATTTATCTGTGTGCAATTATTGCTAAATCCTGAAACTTTTCTAGCTTCTGCTAAAGGAGGAGTCAAAATGATGTTGTTTTCAGGTAGATCTTAGAGCTCTGGAAGGATAGAGGCATAAAGAATATTATGCTTTGTTTGTTTAGTTTTTTTTTCTGGAAAAGTTACCTTTTTTCCTACAAAACACACCATATCCAAACAATTGTCAAACTACATCACATCAATTCCAATTCCCTCCAAAATTCCTCTCACATTATTTTAAAAAATTTCTCCCTCCAATACATCTTTTCTCTTCTTCCCATAAAAACGTTCTCTTCAAAAAGACTTACATTCCAATACAAAATGCCCTCAAAAAAATGCAAACAAGCATAACCTTGGTCTTCTTTTCCCATCCTTTTCAAATCTATGGTTGTAGCTTTATAAAATGCTTTATTGGACTGAGAATTAGTCTTATAAAAGTAATTAAAAAAAAATTGCTGCTATTGTTTTCAAAGGTATGTTGCTAATAGGCTAGAGCTGTATGTCGTGTAATCAGAATCTACCAGTGAGTAGGATTCGTGAATATTTGGATCTGGTATGCTGGTATTGGAGTTGCAGCACAGTATATTCTTATGGGTGTAGTATTAATCATATCAGTTAGTGATACAATTGAAGCGCAAAAGGAATTCCAACCAGAAACGTCTTGATTTTCAGAATAATGTTAAAGTAGAAATGGCATCATATCATTATTTAAAGTGGGATTGAAAACAGTGAAATTTCTTATTTAAATGTGTTTTGTGCAAAAAATTGCAATTTAAGAAATTTTAGCTCTACTTTTCTTCCTGATAGAGGTTTACGAGAAGATTTCAGTTTAACTTAACTTTTTAACGAAGAGCTTTGTAATTGATTGTTGCCTGAAAATTATTGACTGAAATGTTAGAGGTTGCAATAAATCATCACTGCTCTTGATGTTTGGGATTTGCAATTGCTTAAATCCAATGTATTGACCAAGTGTTTGTAATTTTGAGTTGAGCTTATCATTACTGTACTCCTGTTTTGTTATTTTAAATTCTAGTTTCTGGGAACCTTTTCCCTGATTGATTTGAAGCTATAGCAACTGCGATCTAGTGTTTGAGAACTAAGGAGTTACCTTTCTGACATCGACATCCAGGCGCCCCATTGAAGAAATATTGAAGTTGCTGCCAGGACCCCACACAGAACACAAGAGAGTCAGTACACTGCCTGCAATTTGACCTAAATTTTATGCATTCTTGTCATTGCCTGACACCTATTCTTGTATAGTTATGATGTATACATCATGCTAAATTCTCAGTGTGATATGCTTTTGCAGGGTGGATATGCCAGCAGTTCATCTGGGTCTATGCTTAACTCAGACAAGTATGGTGCATTTCCATTTTTTATTATGTTTGTGGGACAATGGTTTATTGCTTCCTGTTCCTATATAGTTTACGCATTTGAGGTACTATTATAAAGATTTAGTCTTTTCTTGGATTTTGTATTTGTGCTTGTGGACTTCTTATTGTGATTGGAAGCTGCTCGATGAGGCCAGAAAGGAATTGTAACTTCAACCTTTTATTCGACAGAGGAAAGAAAGATTATTGATACAAAGGGGGATAGAATGTTTTTTGTCAAGATTCTTGCGCTAATACTATATGGTGATTTTCTTGTTGAAAAGTACTGATGGCAGTAGCATTGGACTCCTCAGAGAGAATCCACTTCTTTTTCATTTTTATTAGAACCAGGGTGGTCCTAAATACATTGCTACTTTTCTTTTCTTTTCCTTTCTTTTCGTTTGTGAGATGCCAAACTGATCTTAAAGAAGGAGCCGGTTTCCTATGTGAATACTTTTGATTAAACTTGGATGCTTTTGTTGCAAAACTTTTGTGGTTTTCGTATTCTGTTTAAGGTGGATTGGGATTTTCCATGGAAAAGTTCAAAAACGCATGTTGAAATCCCGAGTCCTTCATAACATCCTGTTAACATGTTGCAGACTTCGTGACGGAAGACGGTCCTTGGTCCTTGTTGTTTTCGTTGGAGGGGTAACCTTTGCAGAAATCTCTGCTCTTCGTTTTCTCAGTGCTCAGGTACGGTCTTGGATAGCAATTTAAGGTGTTTGACCCTGGTTTCTCTGAATTTGAAGATAATGTATCTCTAGTTTTAGAAGTATTATTCTTGTGCAGTTATCAAGGTGTACCGACTTACTATTCTCTTGTTTGGTTACATTGTTGAATTTGAATATGGTGGTTCATTTATTACTGCACTGAGGCGTGAGATGAGAAAGCTTAGGTGCTTGTACCGCATGAGTATCCTTTGAAGAATCTTATCACTTGTTTAAACCTTCCCATTGTCCTAGACCTCTTGTATACACTTAGTGGATCAACAACAATAAAGGAAGAATACAGTCCCCTTAAACCTTCCCTGTATACTTAAGACTGATTGTACACTTCCCAAGTGCTTCCACCCAACCAGATCTTTCTCGGATGCTTAATAATAGCAACAAAATCTGGTTGTCTTGATTACTGGTCTGCCGTTTCTTTTTTATCTTGGCTCGCTGCGATTTTATCAGTTTTGTTCACAGTTTCCGCCAATCTTTCTTGTGCAGGAGGGGATGGCATATGACTTGATTATAGGAACCACAAAGATAATCAATGGGAATACCTTAATTGAACCATTTGTAGAGAAATTGAGTTGAAATGTGAATTCGTGGTTTTCCTCTTTCGTGTAACTCGAAGAAATCGCTTCCTGAAGATGTTGGCCAGCGCTTTCCTCCTCAGAATATCTTGTGGTTCCTTGATCATAGAATGAAGTGAAGTCTGCATCGGTTGATGAAGAATCACAAACATAATAAGTTAGCCCAATGGTTGCTTCAGCCTCAGTCTTTGCTATTCTGGGTACGTTTTGCTATTACAGCATTTGTCTCGTCTATATGTCATATTGTGAGAAGAAGATTGACAATCTGTGGAGACTCAAGATCATGGAGGTCTGTATAGGTTATTCATATCTGTGCGTTTTCCCTTAAAGTTGTAGCTCAGTTCTTGATGTTGTGTGATTTGAGCCTCCATTATCAATTATAACCCTTGAATGAGTGTTTTTTTTTAAACACGTTAATAATCTGAGAATATTTATGTGCTAAAATGGGGATTGATTTGCCATGTTAGTTTTTCATGTTTGTTCCTGTAATGTAGACTTCGAGGTTCTTCTTCATTAGCCTTGGAAATTTCAACCCACAAGATGGGGGAATCTAAGGGGCTGTTGGTTTGTTTATAGGAATGCGAGTGGGAATAGACAGGAATGATACTTTGTATTTGTTTTTTGTCAGAATCGAATAAAAACATGGGTATGATAATACAATTTGAGCCTATTTTTATACCGTCCGTACTTTTGATTCTTCGCGACCAAATGTGCAACTATCTTACTCACATTATTATAAAAATATATTTTTATATTTTTCTAAGATTGTTATAATAACATATTTATAATAAGTAGTATTTATATTTATAATATTATATATTATTATATTTCTATTTTAATTCTTTGTGTAAATTAAATATTAAAAATAATAATAATTTCAAACAGTTAAACTTATACTTATTTTTATCATACTCATTCTGATTTCAATAGTTTTACTAAACGTGAATAAGACTTTAAAAATGAATGCAATCAAGAATAATACAAGTATTCTACCATTTTTCTATATTAATCAATGTTAACCTTCTTTATGTTTTCATATTCCTCTTCTATTTGTATATTTAGATGTTTTTTTTATCTGTCTATTGTATTTTATTACACATATTACCATACTCATAACTTCAAATACATAAAAACTTATATCATTTCACTAGTGGGACGAACAATCTCATCCGCCTTCCTACATTCAACATTGACTATCTCCAAGTAACCTGCAAATGTACATTTTATACACAGTGTGTTTTCTCGTACAATCAAACCATCTGAAGAACTTTACTTCTGTGGATAATTTACGTGGACAGAACTCAACTATAATGAAAATTCCCGGACCTAAAGAATGCATATCACATCCATATCCTCAGACAAACCTCAACAAGCTGTCATGAATTAACTACTTGAACTCTTTGGAGGAGTTCAAGTACACTGCTCGCCTTTCGTTTAGCCCTATCAGTTCCATTCTCTGACAGTTCCTTCAAGACTTCTTCTGCGCCAAGATTTTTCGCCAATTTAACGCATTGAGCATCACCTGTGCACAATGACCACAAGATAGCCGCAGCATTTTCCCGGTTGCGTGGAGAGCTAGTTCGGATAACCTCCACCAACACAGGGACAGGGTCAGCTTGACCTATTGCCATTTTCCCTTCTGGATGGCTAGCAAGTATAGCCAATATTGCAAGAGCTTCATCCACCATTCCACCACCTGGATCCTTTAGCAATCTCACCAATGGAGGCACAATTCCTGACCTAACTGCTCTCACCTTGTTTCCCTGATAGATAGATAGGTTAAATATCGCAGTAGCTGCATCCTTCTTTCCTCTTGGCGTACCTTGGCGGAGCAAATCAATAAGAGCTGGGATTGCGCCGGCTGCTCCTATTGCTACCTTGTTTTCATCAACTACTGATAAACTAAAAAGGGTTGCTGCTGCATTCTCTCTTGCTTCCATGCTTCCGATTTTAAGGACATCTACAATGTCAGGAATAGCACCAGCACTTACAATTGTTCCCTTGTTTGCCTCATTAATAGAAAGATTGAGAAGTGCAGTCACTGCATGTTCCTGCGTTCGAGGATCGGTTGATGATAGGAGTTCAACAAGTAATGGGATTGCTCCAGCCTCAGCAATACACACTCTGTTATCAGCATTTCTTTTCGCCAACAAGCGAAGTTCAGCAGCAGCTGCTCGTTGCTCTTCTGGATTACTATTTGTAAGTTTTTGCAGTAAGACGCCAATAGCTGCTCTATCACACTCTGAACCACCAACTCCTGATCTTTTATTCCGAAAATGTCCTTGTCTTTTAGGCAGCTCAACACCATTGCTATCACACCAGAGAGCTATTAAACTCTTCAAAACATAGTTGGGTGTTAAGGCTGTATGCAACAAAGTTTGTTGAGTCTTAGGGCATGTTTTGTGTCCCGCGTCAAGCCATTTTTGTATACAAGATCTTTCATAAGTCTGCAAAGAAAGTTAAACATGTGGTTAGTAAACAAAATTCTTTTATGCGAGCAAAGCGACATATTTTTTACAATAAACAACAACAGCGTACGGACCTGCCCTGTGGATACAATAACAGGATCTTTCATAAGCTCAAGGGATATTGGACATCGAAAATCATCTGGAATGACAGGTGATCTATGCTTTACAAAGCTCTTGTCACTTTCAGGGGCATCAAATTCAGGGTTCTCCATCATCACAAAATCCTTTATCTTTTTAAGAAGGAACGACATTGCCTCAAAGCGCTCTTCAGGAAATCCACCATGTGCAATAACCATATCGTGGATAGAAAGAGATTCTCTCTTTAAATCATGTATAGTTCGAAGGTACAATTTCTCTGAAAGCCTCTTTAAAATTGCAGGATCAGGATTTCTTTCCTTCCCTGCAATCGCTAAATCTGTTTCAAGTTGCAAATCAGGTGAATCAGGTCTTCCTTTTGCTCGTCTGAATTGCGTATGAACAAGCTCAATCTGAAAGAAATAGTAATGATGCAAGACACTAATAGTTGTCAGTGATGAATGATAAAAGCAGCACATATAGTGGCAATGTTTTATAAAATGCAGCATTCCATAGCATCACGTTGGTGGAAATTACCTGCTCTTTGACTTCATCTGTAATATCAAGTGTAGTGTAAGAAATGTGGCACAGTGCTTCTTCAATCTGTTCAGTTATTTGATGAAACTTCCACGAAATTTGTTCCAGCTGTAGAGCCTGTAAATTTAGGAAAATAAGGATCGGATTTGACGGACCATATGCATCAAAGACTTGCAATAGAAAAATTAAACACAACCCCTTCTCCTAGAATAGGTAATCTTATAAGCAAGCAGCTAAGCTCCCATAGTTTATGATGCAGAAGATTCTCAAAACCCTGAATATCAATTTCACATATGCTCACTAACTTACCAAGAAATACTCTTGCACAATCTTAAATGTTGCCTTTTAGCATAAATATAAGATTGAGGACAAAAGGAAGTCTTTGATAACTATTACTCACTCAGTCTTAAAATAACTATCCAACTTCTTATGTACAATTCATTTAAGAAATGAAGATATGCATTCAATAGAAAGAAGCTCAAGGTCATGAGTGAATACACAACCATGTAAGCCTAGAGAGCCTCACAACAAAGAAGAGTCCATTTCTATTATTACTCTTCAGTTTTGAAGCAATCAGATAAACTGCAACAAAATTAAAACTCTAACAAACATGGATGTCAAAATCCGTATGAATGAAATTGAAGGAAAAGATATAATTACCTGCAACATCTTGCTGCCTTCATGGACTGATTTGAGGAGCTCAAAAGCTGAGTTCAGAGCAATACTCAAGAGCTCAAGGCCTCTAACTACCTCGTCTTGAAGTTCAACAAAACCATCGTTCAATTCCTCAAACAGAGGACTCAAAAGCTTAATCCTCCTAACTAAATTACAATACATCCTTTTGGCAACAGTTCTACATTCAGGCAAGGCAGAAATTGCCCGGATTGACTCAGTGAGCTGATTCAGCAACGGCCCCTGTGTAATTTCCCTGGAATCCATGTGATGTGAGTCCGGAGCTGAAGAAATCGGGCAGATGAAAAAAAATTGACAGAAGATTGATGGGTGAGCAGCCGGTGGTTCTCGTCTAAGAGTTGACCTGCAAACAATGAATCAAGAACTAAAAGAACAAAGAATCAACAAAATTTTGAGAAGATTCAGCAGCGACCCAGATGCTAAAAGGGCTGAATTAGAAGAATTCCGTGTTGAGGACAAAGATTTTACGCGCAGAAGAACAGAAGAGAAAAGATGGACAGAGTGTCGGAAGAGAAAAAGAAAGGAATTTTGAAGCCGCGGTAAGCCTGAATCAGGGACGGTTGAATTTAACTGGGAGTGCTTTTTGTATATTTATTATTATTATTATTATTATTATTATTATTATTATTATTATTATTATTATTATTGGCCTTTTTTTGTCAGTTTAATTATTCTGACAAATGCATAAGTCATGAATTAATATTTTAATCATACCTTACCGGCTCTATTTTGTACTTAATTCTGAACTCGTAGTATTTGATTTGTTCTTACAGAAGAAGGGGGCCAAAAGAGGCCTATATTTTTGACGTTATCTAAAATAATAAATCTTGTAGAATCTAAATTTTAGGATCTGTTTTATAAACTAATTCAGTACTTATTCTAAATAAATTAAGTAATTAATTGATTAAGAGCGTTTAATAACTTAACTTGTAAGTGTGTTTGATAACTATAATAAAAAGTATTAACAGATTAAGTGGGTCTGAATTGTAAGTACAATTGTTAACTTAAAAATAAATGATTGGTGAATCACTTATTGTTGAACTGAATTTGTTGTAAAATTTTTCTTATTTTCAATATTTATTATTCTTTTTAGATTTTTCTTTAAGTAATTTTTATTTTATTAAATATTTTTTAAAAAAAATATTTTATCATTTAAATAAATAAAAAATATATTTGTGACATGGATTTTTTATTTTTTTATAATTTTAATTAATATTTTAGTTTTAAAATAATAATAATATTCTAATTTATTATTAAAAGTTTTTAAAATATTTTTATTAGTAGAATTTCACATTATTATGTTACACATCTTAAAAATTATGTTATATATTAAAAAAATATATTTTTAACATTTAAAAAAATAAGGTGATTTAATTTAAAATTTAAATATATTTAATTTTATAAACTTATTTTATAATTCAGACTTCATAATTCAGTTCAGATTCAGACATATTTTCTAATTTTATCAAACAGAGCTAATTTAATGGATTCAGATTTCAGAATTCAGACATGAGATTAAGATTTATCAAATGGAACCTTAATCTTATCTAATTTCATTTTAAGTTTTAAATAATATTTTAACTTTTATTTATATTTATTTTTTATCATAATTATTTAAAACTAATGATAATATCTCATTATTAAATTAGTTTTATCTCTTTAAAATTAGGGTAAATTACATTTATCTTCTTTGTGATTTGATGAAATTATTAATAACCCTCCTTAAAAATAACGTATAATCCCCTTGACTATTTAAAGTAATAACATCTAACCCCCTGATCGACGAAAAAAATAAGTAAAAATTCTAACGTAAGTATTACTATTGTTTTGAAAGACAAGATTAACATAATTTTATAATCTCATTTTGACAAAATATCATCAATTTTTTTTTTTAAACATTTTTTTATGTTTGACTTTGGTCAAGGGATATTGGTAATTATTAGAAACTCCGAGAGTCAATTGATAATTTAACTAAACCACAAGAAAAGTAAATGTAATTCACCCTTAAAATTAAGTTCATCTATATAGTAATTATATCTATTCTATTATTTTATCAAAATGATTAAATTCATATACACAATTAACATTTTCATAAAATAATTTAACTATTTTATAATTAAAATTTAATTATAGTATACAAAATATTAAAAATATATGAAAATGTTAGTAATAACTATTAAATTTCGTTTAGACGGGTCATAGTGTAATAAATAAATGAAAGGAAAAAAAAATATTTTTCTTACAACCACCATATTGGAATCCCACCATATCGTTGGCATTTTTACCACCTCTCCAATCCTTCCTACCTAAATAAAAGAAACTTTATATTAAAAGTTATTATCTAAAAAAAATTATGACGAAGAATTCTTAACAATTTGATACTCTTTCTTATGATTTTTCTATAAAATTATGCATAATTATAACTCTAAAGTGAGTCCCAAATGAGAGATTAATTTTGAGAATGGCGAATCCAAAAAGAAAAAAAACAAAACAAAACAAAAACAAAAGCCGATTTATATTATAGGAACAGAAAAAATATTAAATGACTTATGAACTTATTTTCCTTAATTAATTAAGATTAAAAGGGGGGATTAGCAAATAGGATTTTAATAAAGTGACCTGTTCTTCTTATTTATCTCTTCGTCACTCCTTTGGGAAAATCACAGAAAACGAAAGTTGAAAAAATATATTCTTTTTATTTTCCTATTTTGCATTCAAGACAAAATAGAGCAAATGTTTTTAATTTGGAAATATGAATTAGTCCAAAGACGCAATTATAATAAGTTGCGAGAATTAGTCCAAAGGAAAAGGGAAAAAAAAAAAAAAAAAAAAAAAAAAAACCCCTTCTTGTATTAAAAATTTTGGGGAGGTCCTTCTAGATTTGTGTTCTATTATCTGGACGAATTATGTTAATGTTATCTCAGAATAAGAGATCGAAATAACTTCACCATCTTTTCTCATCCCGAAATAATAATCATATTTATTAATTTAAAATAATATAATAAATAAAATTATTATTTTAATACAAAAAATATTATGAATAAACTGACATCTATATAATATAAGTTTCAATTTAAATATTTTTGAACTAATGAGAATAAAAAATTTTCAAAATTGTTGAGTCAATTTAACTATAAATATGATGTGTTATCTCAATCGTTATATAATAGTACTAGATATACATTACAATTTGTCATTTGACAAATAGTATGACAATATTGTCTAAGAGAGAAAATAATGGACATTCAGGAATTCACGCATTAAATGATAAAATATTCCTTTTATTAAAATATTAGAGGTACTTTACAAAGTGTCGATAGTTATATGATATAATTTGCCTATAGAGCACACTTATTCAATATAAAATAAATATTCTATGTAAAAATTTATCCAACAAGAAATGTGAAAATCTTACATTTCACATTTTAAAATAATCAATTAGCCTAAACAACCTCAGAAGAAAAAAAAAAAATTTAAAAACACACACACACACACAAAAAAAAAGAAAGTTTTGCCTTAATTATGTTGTGGAATAGTATTAAGCAAAGTTATGATAATTTGAGTTTCCTATGCAGAATTTGACGCTTTACTTTAGGAAAGAAGCAGAAACAAAGCTTCCTCAACTAAATGAAGTTAGAATATTAGTTGCCAATGGCAGAAGCAACAAAACAAGGGATCCTAAACTATAAATTCCAAAAAGGAATAAAATTGCCTTTTTCATCACAAAATCCATCACTTTTACCCATACACTCCACCATATAATAACAACAATTTCACTAAATTAATTAAAATGTGAAATAATTCTAAGATAATAGATAAGCTTGTTAAAAAAAAAAAAAAGATAATATATACTTCTCTAAAATGAACAGATCCATCCTCATTTAACCAATGTCAAGTGTCCAAATCTTATCTTAAACATAAAACAACCTTAAATTCTTGAGACAAATTGTCTCACCTAATAAGGTAATTAACCACTATTATACCCTAAAATATGCAAAAAAAAAAAAAAAAAAAAAAAACCTAAAAAACACGTCAAAAACATGAAAGAGTATTGGTGTAGGGTTGAAACTTGGTTACTCATATCGAGTTCTTATTACATATCTCCGTATGTCTATTCTTATGAGTTCTTATTACATATCTCCGTATGTCTATTTTTATAAATTACAATTCAGTATGAATCGTCTTACTCTTAGATGTGATAGTTAAATTAAATTCATAACTCACACAATATTATTTACCTTAAAAAACTAAAATATATACATTTATTAGATCACAATTGATTCTCCAAATTCTAAAAAGTTTTTGAGTTAGAAAATATTTGTGAGGAAATTCACTACCACGTCATAAGTAGTAGTATCTCATGGAGTTGGGAGTTGAATGGTTATTAGCCACAGGCAAACTGATGCTTAATTGGCATCCGAGTAAGTCAACATATTCAATTCAAGAAAAAACAGAGCAGAAAAAGTCAGCAGTTTTGCTCAAAATTTGTCCACCGTATTGGAACGGTAATTTATATGGTGGTCCTATAGGACCACCATGAATTTTACTCCTACCCCGCTACAGTAGCGCGCTACAGTTCCGCGCGCGCGCTACAGTAACGCGCTACAGTTCCGCGCGCTACAGTAAACGCGCTACAGTACCTTCGTTTCTTTTGTTATTTTTGGCTATTATGATACATATTATGGACGTTTTTGTTGTATGATATGATTTCTTTTATATTTTTGATCTGATATCTAAATTCTGTTGATCTGATGTCTGCTATTTTGTGATCTGATGTCTATATAATCATGATTTGATCTACTTTGTTAAGTATATTTTAGTTCTACTGTATGATTTCTTTTATATTTTTGATCTGATATCTATAGTCTGTTGATCTGATGTTAAGTATGAGTTGATCTGATGTCTATATAATCATGATTTGATCTACCTTGTTAAGTATATTTTAGTTCTACTGTATGATTTCTTTTATATTTTTGATCTGATATCTATAGTCTGTTGATCTGATGTTAAGTATGAGTTGATCTGATGTCTATATAATCCTGATCTGATCTCCTTTGTTAAGTATGTTTTAGTTCTGCTGTGTGATTTCTTTTAAAATCTTGATATGATGTCTATAGTCTGTTGATCTGATGTCAAGTATACGCTGATCTGATGTCTATAGTCTGTTGATCTGATCTCCCTTTTTAAGTATGTTTTAGTTCTACTGTATGATTTCTTTTAAAATCTTGATCTGATGTCTATAGTCTGTTGATCTGATGTCAGTTATGAGTTGATCTGATGTCTATATAATCCTGATCTGATCTCCTTTGTTAAGTATGTTTTAGTTCTGCTGTGTGATTTCTTTTAAAATCTTGATCTGATGTCTATAGTCTGTTGATCTGATGTCAAGTATGAGTTGATCTGATGTCTATATAATCCTGATCTGATCTCCTTTGTTAAGTATGTTTTAGTTCTGCTGTGTGATTTCTTTTAAAATCTTGATCTGATGTCTATAGTCTGTTGATCTGATGTCAAGTATACACTGATCTGATGTCTATAGTCTGTTGATCTGATCTCCCTTTTTAAGTATGTTTTAGTTCTACTGTATGATTTCTTTTATATTCTTGATCTGATATCTATAGTCTGTTGATCTGATGTCAAGTATTCGCTGATCTGATGTTTATATAATCCTGATCTGATCTCTCTTGTTAATTATATTTTAGTTCTACTGTATGATTTCTTTTATATTCTTGATCTGATATCTATAGTCTGTTGATCTGATCTCTTGTATTCTCTCATCTGATGTCTATATAATCCTGATCTGATTTCCCTTGTTAAAAAAAGTATTTTTTTTTTAAAAAAGAATTTTTTATAAAAAAGGTTTTTTTTTTAAAAAGTTTGTGCGTCAAAAAAAAAAAAAAAACTGTAGCGCGTTACTGTAGCGCGAAACTATAGAGCGTCACTGTAGCGCTACTGTAGCGCGCGCGCTTACTGTAGCAAGTAGGAGTAAAATTCATCCTACTCCTATAGTACCACCGTAAACGGACTCGTATTGGAACACGTCATTAACCAAGTGTGGACACATTTAACAGGTGTCTTATTCCATGATGTGATTTTGATTTTTTTTAAAATAAAAGCCCATATGGAATGAGATCATCCAAATAATCCGCAGCCAGCCGGCCCAGACTAGTCATCACTGCCAGGCCCACATGGACTATCGTAAATCCCATTAAGATACTCTGACATCGAACACTGCGCCACTCCAGCTATTCCTTTTTTTTTTTTTTTAAATCGGCAGAGGAGAGATGTATTTGGTAGTAAGTGGGGAATCAGAAAATCTGACATTTGGGTGCTAATTTTACTTTTAATTTACAGTATTATGATAGTAAGAAAAAAGGAAGAAAAGGCATGGCAGAAGACGAAAAAATATCTGATTGAAAGAGAAAAAGATATGATAGACAAAAAAGGGTGTTACTATTTGTAGCTCAAAAACGCTATTTGTAGCTCAAAAAATTTTGTAAATTTTCAACTTTATCCTTCATTCAAAACATATTATAAATTCATTTCACAATCCAAAAACACCCTAAATAAAAGAGAAATATTGCAGAAAACGTCACAATCGTCGTATATTTACGTTGAAGCGAACGCATTGGTCGAAGATTCTCGGGAAAATGGTACGTGTTTGACGTATTTTTTTGTCGTTCGATTTGTTAGCGAATTCCTTGGTACACACGCCCAGTTTGGGCGCATTTTCCATGGTGCAAACGCCCAAAGAAGTAGTGACGTCCATGGTAAGGAATAAAAATGTGGTCGTGGATACCATGGAAGGGACCGAAAAAGTAGGCGTGTGCACCATGGACCGAAAGATGTGTGGGAATGCCATGGACCAAACGCTAGGCGTTTGTTCCATGGTTCAAACGCCCAAAGTGGGCGTTTCTGCCATGGAACAAACGCCCAGCGTTTGTTCCATGGTTCAAACGCCCACTTTGGGCGTTTGAACCATGGAACAAACGCTGGGCGTTTGTTCCATGGCAGAAACGCCCACTTTGGGCGTGTGATACCATGGAACACACGCCCAAAATGGCGTTTCTACCATGTTTGCTATATTTAAAGAATATTTTATTATATATTATTTCGTAGTATTCGTCAGTGTTAATATTGTAATTATTCATTTGTATTTTTACTTTTTATTATTGAAAAATTGAACTTACGTTATTGTTATAAATTATGCAGGATCCAGTTGAAATTCCCGATTTGTCGCAAGATTTGAGCGCACTTTTTTCCTCGCCTGTATACTTTGCTACTGAAGAAAAGGCCTTTGAGCATTGCAAGGAAGTAGCTAAGGAATTACGGTTCGAGCTGGCACATAGACCGCGATGTTGATGCCATGCTGAGGAAAAAGATTCGCGATGAGAAATTGAGGTCCGACGTGAAAGGCATGTGGAAGAAACTTAAATATGTAAATGTTGAAAAAACATATCTCAAGTCACATATATGAAAGACACTTAGTAAAATAAAAAGTAAATATGCATAAATTACGAATGCAAATTCCAATATAGTAATTCAATTTTAACGCTAAATAGTTATAGATTTTTAAGCATGTACCTTTAGCTGTAAACCGCCCATCAGATTTGCTGCGAATCTGAGAGACGTTCTCCTCGCGGATATGCACATCATCGCCCTGATCATCCCCACTCGCTCCACTATCCTCCTGATCCTCTTCACTATCCATCTGCTCCTCCCCACCTCCACCTCTATGATCGTCCTCCTCGCCTATGTGCTCCTCCTCCCCGCCGAGGAAAAAATCATGCCCGCCTAGGATGTACTGCTCACCACCAGTGAGGTAATCCGAACTGGGCATGATATAATCCTCCCCGTGTATGTCATGATCCGTACCTCCTTCGTATTGCTGCTCATCCATCCAATGCTGGGATGAGCTACCCCTATTTGCTCTCTGCTTCCGATACGAAGCAGTAGGCCGCTGTCGTGGTGCAGGTGCATCCGGAGCCTACAAAACAAATAATAATTCAAAAATTAAGTTAACAATAATTAAATTAAATTGGTATAAAATTAGTGAAATAAGTTAAACAATATTTCAAATAATTCAAATTAGCCATAAAAAACAAATAACATATGTGCAAATAAATAATTTTAACATTAGGCACATAAATTCAATAATTAACTCAAACAAGTTAATGCTAATTTAAATAATTAAAATTAACCAAAACAAACATTGATAAATTATACAAATAAATAATATACACATTACACACATAATTATTACGATACAAATTGAAATAATTAAAAGTACCTAAAAATTAACATTAACAACAATTATTAATCAATTAAAATTAATATAATTAAAAAATTATTAAAAAAAATTGGGACGCCCATTTTTTGCGCTCCGGCCATGGGCCGGACGCATGGATGATGCGTCCGGCACCATGGTCGGACGCGTCCTCCATGCGCCCGGCACCATGGCCGGGCGCATGGTTTTGTCTCTCCTACCATGGTATTTGCGTCCCATTTTAAAGTTTGTACCATGGTTATTACTTAAATTCATGTCGCGACATCCATGGGTCGAGTGAATTTTTCCGAAATTTGTCTGTTAAAAATTTATTATTCTTAATTCGGGGTTACTTTAGTCATTTTACCTCTTTTTATGAGCTACAAATAGCGTTTTTGAGCTACAAATAGCGTTTCAGGACAAAAAATGGTATGTATACTGTAAGGTTATAGGAGTAAAATTCATCATACTCATACTGTAACGCGTTACAGTTTTTTTTTTTTTTTGACGCGCATCCTTTTTTTTTTTTGAAAAATACTTAAAAAAAAAAGATAGTAGATATCCGATCAACAGACTATAGATGTCAGATCAAGAATATAAAAGAAATCATACAATATAACTAAAACATACTTAACAATGAAGATTACATCATGATTATATAGACTATAAGATCATAGAATACTAGATATCAGATCAAGAGACTATAGATATAAGATCAAGAATATAAAAGAAATCATACAATAGAACTAAAACATACTTAACAAGGGAGATCACATCATGATTATATAGACATAAGATCACAGAATACTAGACATCAGATCAAGACACTATAGATATAAGATCAAGAATATAAAAGAAATCATACAATAGAACTAAAACATACTTAACAAGGGGGGTCACATCATGATTATATAGACATCAGATCACAGAATAGTAGACATCAGATCAACAGACTATAGATATCAGATCAAGAATATAAAAGAAATCATACAATAAAACTAAAACATACTTAATAATGGATATCACATCATGATTATATAGAATCAGATCACAGAATAGTAAACATTAGATCATTGGAAAACAACACAGTATATAAAATTAAGTAATTATAAATAAATAAAAAAATATTTTTTAATCATTTTTTTAAAAAAATAAAAAACGTAGAAAAAAAATATTGAATTGTTTAAAAAATGGATGGAAAAAAGTTTTTGGGAAAAAAAAGAAAAAAACATTAAAGGAATAAGAAAAGAATTGAAATCTGGATAAAAGTTGGACAAAAATTGAAAGTTACGCAGAGCTACGTAAATTAAAAAAAAAAATTAAAAACACTCCTTCTAGACCCTCGCCCGTGGAATCATTAATGTCATTCTAAAAAATTACTATTTTTAGGGTGAGAGTAAATTTACATAGTGGTCTTATAGTACCACCACATAAATTACCACAAAAAAAGACCTCATTGCTAATTAAAAGAGAAAAAGACTGTAATTACAATATTTTTATTTTATTTTTGCTATTTCAGTAAGTGACTTTTCTTTTTTTTTTTTTTTTTAAATATAACTCAAGGCAGCGGCCGACAGACTACTCTATGCCAAAAAAATCACAAATTTTATTCTAATAACCATATTTCATATCACAAATTTCATTCTAATAATCGTATTTCTGGGAGTATGAAGGTGCTCCAGTACCCTCCAACAGTTAACTAGTTCCGCCCTTGTTTGTAGTTACATATTATCAAGTTAATATTTACCTTAATTTGTTATTTATTTATTTCAATCATTTACAAAATATAATTTATAATTATTATAACTATGTAATTATATTATTAAATATGAAAAAAATGCAATAAAAATTCATAGGGCACTAAACGTAAAATACACAACATTAATTTTTGTTGACGCAGTTAAGAAAATTGGCATCAGCTCTTGAAGTAGGCAGCTGGTTTTTGGTGGATTTGGGATTTCTTGCGGATCAAGAATTTCGAAAATGGCTTGTGTCCAAGAAGTGTCTTGCTTTCGGGACCAAATAATATCAAAATAAAAAAAACATTACTTAACCAAATCCAATGACCAAAAATATGATTTAATCTAACTAATAAACCAAATTACACTTCGTGGTAACCAGCATAATCACTTACCAAACAAAAAAAAGATTTTAATACTAATGAATTATCATACCATATGATCCTAGAACTATAATATAAATTGTTGTGCTCCTGGAACTATAACATAAATGGTCCTTGACCGAGTAAAACCACTTTAGGGATACCCTAGAAACTTAACTGCCCACTACAGGATACCTTTGATTGAAATACTTAGGCTCCTAAACTTGGAATGGATCAAATGTTTCCGAGCAGTAAAACAACTCCATCCCAAATGCTGAATCAGACACTGCCAAAGAGCTGTGGACTTTGTTGGTGGACTCAAAATAAGGATATTTTAATTCTGAAGAACTAGTCACACAAGCAAATTGTGGGAAACACAGCCATATTTCTCATTTCTCAGCTCAAATAGATAACTGTATTCAGCAACATATTAGTGCAAATGGGTGAATCCTGATATACATAATATTACAGACAAGCAGCAGGCTGCCGCGTTACACCATCTCATGTTCTTCTAACGAACATGTTGGCATCAGGAAGGCGTTGTCCGTGGAAGCCTCTTAGCGATTTCCTGCCAAAAATTAACAAAAAGAGCATAGGACAAGTAAATCAGCTAACTTCTTTTTGTTGACAGGGTTGTTGCCTACCAGTTCATTCGTTCCTATCAACTATGAGCAATCACAAATCAGTTTTTGATAATGTACCTCAAATAACTGGTTTATATTATCTGCTGTCTTGGCAGATGTCTCGATGAAGAACATCCCATTCTTCTCTGCATATTCCTTTCCGTCCTTCAAATGCACAAAGGTAGACCAGTAAGTAGGGTAGCATTTGGTGGCTTTGGAAAATAAGAGATATTAGAATATTCTGCTTACTTCAACGGATACTTCTCGTTTCTCCTGCAGATCTGCTTTGTTACCCACCAGAGCCATGACTATTCCAGGGCTTCCATGTTTTTGCAGTTCCTAAATAAATATTTAAAAAAAAAAAAAAATCAACTTTTAAGAAACAATTTGATCATACCATCAATTACAATAAATCTTTCCAGCAGTTCAAAACAGAGAATTCATTAAAGTTCAACCACAACGATCCAACTGACAATAATAAAGCATTCATCAGACTCAAGACGCCCCTTGCAATTAGCAAGTAAACCATGAAATCAAAAACATGAGTGGAACTTTAGGAATCGTCCAACAATACTTATCACCTACAAAGAGATGAGAATCATTCTAAGGCCAGACAGGCAAATGTAATTTAGTTGATCAAGGATGAATCTCCAAAACAAATAGAACTATGACCCGACATTACTAATTAAGAGAACTATGCCGTGCTTTTATGGAAGATATGAAGTAACTACAATGTTCCATTTGAATGTAATATACCTTGACCCAAAATTGTGCTTTGGTAAAAGAATCAGGACTAGTGATGTCATACACAACAACTGCAACAGCTGCACCTCTGTAATATAATGGAGCGAGTGCCGCATACCTGATAAACTCAGAAAAATGAATTTAGAATTCTATCCAATGACTACTCACTTCATCCATAAAAAGGGCAGCACCAATAAACGGTCTGTATCCTGAAACCATTTGTACCTCTCTTGACCAGCAGTATCCCAAATTTCAAATTTAACAGTTGTGGAATCCTGGAGGGCTATAGTCTGAGACAAGAATGAGGCTCCAATAGTTACCTGATAATCCCAAAACAAACATAACATCTTTTAGTAATTTATGGGCATATTGATATTTAACATAGAATGAAGTTCATATATGTATCATACTGAATGAAATTGGCGATACATTAAAATAAGAAATCCATGAAATCATTTAAGCTCTAGCATACCTTGGATGTTGGATCAAACTGGCCACGGACAAAACGAAGAACAATACAGCTTTTTCCAACTCCAGAATCCCCTAACAATACCAACTGCAAACATAAATGAATAAATTATTTACAAATCCACTTTATATAGGGTCATAAACTTCCACATGGTTGCACATAGCAACACAATAAAATGCCTCAACAAGCAGCTTGGATGGATAAGGAAATAAGATACTTATACAACAGAAATTACTCCATCCAATAAAAAAATTTGGAAGATACAGATCAACGTTTGAGACGAGCAAAGGCGACTAATACGCATGAGACAATTGAATGTTTAGTCAAGTCCCTCTAGATACATACCAACCCATAGTTCTACATGACAAGTGCAATCTAGGAGGACTATACAGAGACAGAATCAGTGTGCCAAATTCTATTTATGGTGGTTACATACTGAATATGATCAGGAAAGCTTAAAATGATTTCTTATTCACTCCTGAATCAAGTTACAACCAAAAAACCTCTCAAACTGCACTTGTATTGTTCATTTTACTACCTTTTCTTGTCCATACACCCTCTATGAAACATGCATCAGTTGTTGATCATTTCGAAAACCCAATTGCCAATTTTAACTAAACTTGGAACATATTAAGCTTAAACACCCAATACTCTTGTCTTACATCATACTCCATAACCGAGCAACTTGATCTCCATCTTCATTGCATATCAGACATGGCAAAAAGAATCTTTCTTGGATAAAATACAGCCAAAAAACCAGGACAAAACACTCTTAAACCTGATAAACAAAATGTTGGGCAAAACAAGTGCGAAGCTCAGGCAAAGTATACAACTTTACCTTCACACGGAGGTTTTTAGCATCATTCCCTCCACTATTTTCCGAATTAAGTCCACCCAATCGGCCCGAATTCCTATCTGCCCCAATTAAAAAAGGATCAAGGAAAACGATGTACAATGAATCTCCACGCACACAAAAACGAAGTAAAACAACAAAAAGACCCAAGTTCACGGCGCCAAAAAGCAACATATATATATATATATATATATATCAAAACCACCTAGTAATCCAACAAATTCGTTCATTCAGAACCCAAAAAAAAAAAAAAAAACCAACCTTGTAAAGTCAAATTACCAGGACTAGCGTAAGGGCGATGGAACATTTATTAAGATACAAATTCAGCTCAAACAAAATATATTAACAATACTATTCAGATCAAAAACTTAAGAACAAGGTACTGGGGTTTATCATAGATTTTGGAACCTAATCACCGACATCATACGCATCTCCAAAGTTACAATTTTTTTTTTGTTAAAAGAAAAAACTCAGAATACCTGGCAAGGAAGCAGAACAACCCATGGACTAGGGAGAATTCAGATTGTAGAGTGGTTTCTTCTTCTCAGGTGTGGTGTGAATCCTGAAAATAAAAGAGTCCTAAGCTAATTCAGCAGAACAGCTCAAATCTGGGACGACAGAGAAAGAGACAGAGGAACGAATATGGGTTGTTAACGAAGGGGGGGAATACTTTGGTCTTGGGCCCCCTCAAAGGTTTTCTTTGGTACCAGCAAATACAACGGTGGCACCGATTAAACGATTGACGATATAAATTTATTAAAATTATATAGTAATTTATCAAACCAGAAACATTTTGCTTATCAAACCAGAAACATTTTGGGTTAGGAGCATGAGATCTTAAATTCAGATACACCGGAATAGTTTTTGTACGAAAAAAAATTATATAATAATATAATACTAAGGTAATTTATATAATATTTGGAATAAATTAAAAAGATAAATTAGTAAATTCATTAAATTTATAGTATTATGCATTTTTTTTTTTTAAGCAATTATGCATACATCATTAGTTATATGATATCCTACTTTTCAAGCATTCAAATTTCAAAGAAGTAATTATCCGTGGACTAATGTAATCATAGTTTCACGAAACATGAAAATCCATTTTAGAGGATAAATATAATTCACTTAATTATTTTTTAAGTGCACTATATTTTTTAAAATTCTACTAGAGATAAAAATCAAAATTATATTAAAATTTTATATATCTTATTTAAAAATTAAGAGACCTTCTAAAACGATAAAAAAAATAGCTGGGAGGTCGATCATTCTTGAGTATGTGCAGCAATTTATTAGTTATATGATTGATGGCCAACTCAATTGCCCCACTAAGAACAAAAAATAAAATTAAAAAAAGTAAATGACTAATAATACTATAACCTAAGTAATTTGCTTAATTAAGATATGACATCCAGTTTGGAATTTGGATGCGTGGGATTGTGACAAGCTGCTTATAAGGCTTAGGAAATTCGCCATCTTTGTCATTTTCGATTCCCATAACCTTTTGTCCAATACTACATTAATTTAAAAAAAAAAAAAAACATGTCAATTGGATTAATGTTTGTCCAATTGTTTAATTGGATGAAGTTGTTTTAATAGAAAAGTCAAAAACTTTAATGGTCATTATTTATTATAATAAATAGAAGTAAGTGGAGTTATTTATTTAATTGTCATATAAGTACAATTAGGATAAAAATGCAATGTTGACGTAATCCTCTGTGTCATCTATGTACTCCCTAACAGAAAGAATTTTGTTACGAGTGCCATCCAGCTGCATGAAGCTTCGAGCAACATTTCCAAATCCTCTTCATCATGATCATTTAAATGGTTGGTCAAGCTTCCACTCGCTGTAGAATTAAGCCTTTGAAGATGAGTAGCAGCAGGGACAATGCTATGAAAATTACAAAAATGAAACTATTCAGTTTGAACAGCAAATGACGATTAATCAAGTTCAACAACGGATTTTTCAACAAGCCTTACGGAGAGCTCTAGGAATTCTGAATAGTTGTTTAATAATGAGTTACATTTACGTACTATTAGTGCCAATATTGGCATGTTAGGGTCAATGAAAGAAATAACTGATTAGTCTTTCTACCGTATGCATTATTTTTTTGTTTTCTTTCAAAAAAGAATTAAGAAATCCTTATGGTAACCATTCGAGCTAACGAAATTAGTAATATTATTCGTGAACGGATTGAACAATATAATAGAGAAGTAAAGATTGTAAATACTGGTACCGTGCTTCAAGTGGGCGATGGTATTGCCCGTATTCATGGTCTTGATGAGGTAATGGCGGGCGAATTAATTGAATTTGAAGAGGGGACAATAGGCATTGCTCTTAATTTGGAATCAAATAATGTTGGGGTTGTATTAATAGGCGACGGTTTGATGATACAAGAGGGAAGCTCTGTAAAAACAACATGACGAATTGCTCAGATACCGGTGAGTGAGGCCTATTTGGGACGTGTTATAAACGCCATAGCTAAACCCATCGATGGTAGAGGTGAAATTTCATCTTATGAATCTCGAATGTTATTGCTCCAAGCAGTGCCTTTGATTGCTGATTCTGAATCCTGGTTAAGTACAACTGGTTCATATCTTCATTGTCATCCAAAAAGTGTTTAATTTCATCTCTCACCTTTTAGACACGTGCAATTAGTCTGGTAAGATAGTATTTTAAACTCCAAACGTGCTTAAAATTGTTCGTGCTAACATTCATGGCCAGTTCATCCAAAACAGGATATGTGTCTCTCTCTAACTCCGGGACATTAGAGTCCAAAAATGTACAAACCACTTATAATGCAAATTCTAGAATTTGGAACTCAAATGGGATCAGCCCACAAGCCTTCAACAGCTTCTGGGATAGGCAACCACTGACCAGATGTTGGAGATTGCATCTTCTCTTCCTGTGTAATAGCTTGGCCAGTTCCATTCCGTAAGGCATTCGCATGAGGAAGTTGCCGCCTTAATTGATCCACGAATGGAAGAACCTCCTGCAGAGGATCGAGCAACAACACTTCCTCAGCTTTAATTATAACTCTTATATACTCTAAATTGGCTACCATAGCCTTTTCCCTAGCAAGAATGTTGGAGGAATGAGAGCACTATTATTTTTATATTTTTATATTTAACCAAATTGAGATGTGAATGGGTCATAATAGGTTGAATAATAGACTTATATATATATATATATATATTTTCCACGGAATTCAATTTTTTTTCTCACGCAATGCTACTACTTTATTTCATTTGATGTAATGCAATCCAAAACTATTTTGAAATTTTTGAGGAATTGTTTTCGTTTATATTTCATTTAGAAAAATCTCAAAATAAATTTTTTTTAAAGTACTGAATATATAGCACGGATACTAATAATACTAATTAAATGAATAGACACTTAAAATTTAGATTATACTCTTAAAAATCATATATATAATATCTCACTCTTATAATATTTTAAACTCTCAATATATATTTTCATATTTTTCATTTAATAACTAAAATTTAAGATTTATATTGTTGATCATATGTATAAACACAACGTCCCACCTCTATGGCTGCGTGAATCATGCCACTATTTTAAAGAAAAAAAGGAGTCGAAGCACACCGACCACTTCGGTCCTTCCTCACTGTTTCCTTTTTCATTTGTTTTTTTTTCACAAGTCAAATTGCACTAATACCCCTACAATCCATCATCCACTAAGAACAATATTGCACCTCTGGTACACTAAATTTCATTATTACAAAATCAAACCCTTAAATTAGAGATTTAATACACTAACTCTACTCGAGATTAATTTATAACTTCACTTGGCGTTTCTGCATGGCTATATATATTAATATTATCTGCATGCATACTTCCATATATAACATGGATAAAAAGCATTAAATTAAATCTCAATTTCCGTTCTCATACCTACGTCAAAATAATAATCATGTTTATTAAACTAAAATAATATAGATAAGATTATTTATTTAAGATGGAGTTGGTGATACATATTCATTAAGTTTGCAAACATGAAGTTGGTAAAATATATACAAAATTCAAAGCTAAATTTGCAAGTATTTAATACATAAGTGGCTGCTACATTTGTAGACATCATTCATGTATGCATTGTATTACTAAAATAAGAAGGGGAAAAAAAAAAGAAGATAAAGAAAAAAGAGAAGTATATATATGTATATATTTATATCTATATCTATAAGACTATAACAATATAAGAGGTAGCTGCATGCATGCTTAGAGTTCTTGGTTCCACATTCAAAGTTTTCAAGGCTTCTCATTCTTCTTCCTCTTCTGGCTCGTGGAACACAAATCGGAACCAAAGGGCTCGTAGTTTGTATACCGACTGGGAGCAGAAGTCGGCCGGAACCCTTTGGGCATGCAATCCTTCAGGCCATGATCACCTGACGATGATGCAGGAGAGCCATGATCATTTTCACGAGGAGGTGGATGAAATTCAATAGTAGTTTTGTCGTGAGTTTCGTCGGCTTTCTGGGCAGCCGCCATTAATGGCCTAGACATGACCTTCTGATGAGGAGAGAAAACAAGAAGGCCGAACAAGGTAAAGAACAAAACCATGTTCAAATAAGAGGAAGCATGATTTGCAGACATTGTTGTGAGGATTGAGATTAGTAGTGAAGCTAGGATTGTGTGTTTGTTCTTCTGATCTTGTGTTGATGAATGAAGAGATGAAGGCTTTAAATAGGGTTTAGGATTGTGATGAAGATGATGATGATAAGAAGATAAATTTGTGAAGGGAAGGGAACAGCTCATACCCCTAGCAATTAATCAAAGTTGGATCATAGTACCAGTAACGTAGTTGAGGGTTAGCAAAGTTTGATGTGTTTGACTTTGCTCAATAATGCAGGTGAAGCAGCTCGTGCCCTTCATTACTCCATTTCCTTCCCCCAAATTATTTCCTCTTTTCAGAGTCAAATTCCGTTAATTATAGGTCAACCTCCTCAAAGTCAAACGCCAAGTTTTTTTCTTTTTTCCCTTTCTTTTTGGTTTGTTTGTAAAGTCAAACAGCAAATTGTGTGAGTATAAGCTTTATATCAAGAATTTAGGTGATTGCGTAATCAAATATTACGATATATTTACTAATAATTAGGTAATTACATTATATATTTTTTGATAATGTAACTATAACATAGAATAATTATGATACTATTTTATTTTACATATTTACAAATTTTTGTTATATTTTTTTATTATTAATTTAATTTAGCTACAGGAAATATCCACATCAATTTCAAAATATTGCTACTTTTATTTATTTTACATTTTTTTTTTTTTTTTTTTTTTTTTTTTAAGGATAAGGGTTCTAAAAGTTAGAACTTAAGAAGCTGCCATGTTGTCGAGATAGCATATGTGGGCAAGTCAGCGAAGGAAATTGGTCCCAGTTCACAAGCAGGCGATCTCTATTGGGTCACGTGGAAGATTTAGTAGCTTACCTGTTCAACTGTCTAGATCTGCCACGTGTAAAGTTTGCCGGCCCAGTATGCCACGAGGCCCCCATTTTAAGTTTGATTCGTCACTGGATTCTCTTCCAAATTTGATCGATATAGATCGGTCACCACGTGTCTCAAGATTTTTCCTTTCAAATCAACAGGCCCGAACCCAAAACCAAAGAATAGAAGCCCATTTTCCAACGAACATCCTGGAATGGGTCTGGATCTTTGGTTTTAGACAGCCCATGTAGTACAAAAGTTCCATTTTAAAAATGAGCCCAACTTGTATGAACAAGTGAACCTCTCAATCCATGTTCTGTTATAGGTTCAAGGGTCATATTCCAATGGAACCTGAAAATTTAACAAGAATCTGAAACGCTATTACAAAAATTGAATCCAACTTGTTTTAACTTTTAATGAGGGTGATATAGGAATTGAGTTGTGGTAAGATTGCCATATGTTCAACTATTATGATTTTTATTTATAATAAAAATTGAAGAATACCAATGGTTAAAACAACATTGTCAATATGATTTCTTGATATCCGCGTCGATAATAGTGATTAATTCTGGTAATTATTTTATTGGTGAAATAATTAACCTAAAAATAATACATGAAGCCTTTTTCTTACTAATCGCACCCCTTAATTACTGTGAATGAATTTCAACGTACATAATATTTCCCGTGAATAAGTCATTTTTCCCTTTAGTAATGTGAATTAAAAGAAATACATGCACTCATAATATTAACTTATTAATTTTAGAGACCCCTTCTATTATTGTATAATATAGAGACACGGTGGCAGAATTAGAAATTTTGGGATGAGAGTGTTAATTTTGGAGAAAAAATAAATAATAAATGTTGTTAGAAAGAGAGTAAAAAATGCTATAATGGGGAAGGTCGGAGGAGTTTAGAGAGGAGGAGGTGAAGGAGGAGGATTGGAGAGGAGAAAAAGAAAATTAATGGTTTCTTTATTTATCTTAATTAAAACGTAATTTTAATATTAAAAAAAATAATAATTTTATTGCAAGTGTTGTGACTATAAAATGGTTCATCCTTATCTCAGCGGTAAGTACGTAGTCCGGGGGAATACAAGGGAAAGAAAGAAGCCCTTTAGAGTTTAGTCCGCCCCTTAAACCTGTTTAGTATTGGATTTTTTTTGTGTTCACCCTCTTTTTTATCTAATCCATTAAAGAATATATACATATATATACCAATAAAATTCGTGAAAATTTTGTGTCGAATTTTTTTTTTTTTTTGTTATATTACAAATTGGCAATTTCCAATAAAAACTTCACATGTGCATTAGTGATTCGTAATATATTCTTCCGTTCTTAAAAAAAAAAATTATTTATAATGTTAAATTGAGTGCTATAAATATAATTTTTTTAGAGGAAAGTAATAAAATAATTTGAATTGGTTACATGTCATTCAAAAAGATACTATGAATATTGAAGAATGCATGCGCCGAATGAACTGAAACTTAAGAGCTGTACATATGCACTTCTTACGAATAATGACATTTGTCCAGTTTGATTCTCACTATTATTAAAAGTAATTTTTGCCAAAACAAAATAGGCACGTCCAATAAGGTCAATACACATAATTTGTTCACTAGCAGCAATTGACAATAAGAATAATTAGTCAAATATTACTGTATATCCTTGAACATAAAAAATTTAGCTTATTAACATATGTGAAAATATTTTAATATATAATAATTTATCATATTTTGAATTATTGTGACACAAAATTTTAGTGTCCTTATATGGTATCCTGATAATAGGTCAAATAACTATTAAAATACTATAAAATGTGTTTAAGAGTGTTATATTAGACCATAATTTAAATATATTATAACATATTTAAATATTGTAATAAAGTGTGTTATGATATTTTGCATTGTTTGTGTAGACCATGATTTAAATTGATTATAATATATGTAAATGTTGTAATTAGTTGTAAAACGAAACGAAATACAGGTTGATCAGACCGACCATTTTTGCCTACGAGCAATCTGACATTCGTGTAAGCAGGCGCGGGGGTACACTCGCACACAAGTTCAAGCTATTTTGGCCCACACACACGTGAGCTGGACGTATGACGTATAATATAGAGTAGAAATTTTAATACCCACTAAAAGTTCATTTACTTAAATAGTGGTATACACTCATATCTTTTTTAATGTGGGACTAAAATTCTCTTATTATTATCACATTATATAGTGAATTAATATAAAAAAATTATATATTTTTTATAATGTTTATAATTACACTTATTAATGTGTTAATATCTAAAAAAAAATAAACAGTGATAATATATTTGATATAAATTACACTAAACAATGTCATTATATTATCACAAAAATACATTACACTTATTGATGTCATAATTTAAATATATTACCACAACTATGTCAAATGTCATAATAAAATTTAATTTAGTGTTCCAATAATATATTTATAAAGACATCAATTATGTAATGTTCTATTAGGTAATAAATTTGTGTGCTAATAGAGACTAATTATCACATTTTGTGTTTAGTGTGATAATATGAGTGTGACAATAAACTAATTTTGTGCTAGTGTTAGGTTATAAAATCTATTCTATGATGAATACTAAAGTTTTATTTTGTCAAATCTCGTTCAATATAGTAAGTGCATTCACCGAGTCACTTGTATATAAATTTTACTCCGATAGGTTATTAATAATTTTGGTTAACTATTTTTTATTAATGATTACGAAATTTGAAAATTATCACCCTATTTTATGAAGTTAAAATGTTACATACTCACTATAAATAAATTAATGGTAAACACATTACCAATCAACTCATAAATATGATTGATAAATTTAACGATGAACATATTACCAATTAACTCATAAATATGATCGATAAACCACGATAGAAGATCATAATTTATTGACGGACAAAGTTTGGAAAGAATTTTTGTGAATAATCTCACTTATTGCATGAAAATAAATTAGTCTGATTTTATATAAATTCCAATGTGTGAGAGAAGAACATGATTTAAAAAAAAAAAAAAATTAATGAATGAGTTTGAAGGCTGAAGACCACGAAAAAGCCATGAAACTATCTATCTGCATAGCACATGAAGAAATTCGAAAGGATTTGTTTTGCTTAAATTGCTAAGGTTCCCATTATTTTTCCTTAACCAATCAAACTAAGAATGGATTATAAAAAACCCAAAACCGCCCACAGTATGTTTGGGAAATAATATTGAAAAGACTAAAACCGGTTTGCATAAGATTCTCAGATACGGATTGGGTTGGCAGTTGCGATTAATTTAAAGGATTAGTAGTTCTTAATTAGTTTTGACAACTGTGATTAGTACTTAAACAAAAGAGTACTTAAACTAATCTATTTACTTTGTTTGTAAGCAAAAAAAACTTCCCAAAACCTGGGGTTGTTCACATTGATGCCCTCCAATATTATAATTCCGGCCACGACAGAGGGTGGATGCATGGCCGTCAAGCCTATCATCACCGTCTAGTCAGATCACCACCAACTTAATTAATTATACCCCGACAAGTTTTTGCTAATCACGTGGATTAAGCATCAAAATTAACATGGCCCTTCACTTTCTTTAATACTTGTACTTACTAATTATTATTAGCCACAAATCAGGGTTTTAAGAGTTAATTAGCTTCCCCAGTTCAGCCTCCTCATCCATATATAATCTTAGATAAGCTAAAAAGTACTCTCGAACCCAACAACATTAAATCCTAGAATTCATTGTTCATCCATCTTTATTTAATAAAGGTGTTCCAATACTTTATTTTTGGCGTCATATTTTAACCTAATTGTCTTTCCTAATTCATAAAATTTTACTAGTTATCGTCCTAATTTTTACCTTCTATCGTCCCGATTTGGACTAAAACACCTCCTAACAATACCCTCTCTTCCCTCTGAAGTAAAAGGACAATTTTGTCAAAATTGAAACATTAATGCTTAAAAGTGAAGGGGTAATTAGTAATACCCTAATTCATATTACTCCTTAAGTAGGAAGAAAAGTTTTATAATGCTAGGTTAATGGTTTGAAATTCAAATATTTAATTAGCTTAAACTCATTAATATTTAGCATAGAAATGATTTGATTGTAGTACTAGGTTTTATGTGTTAAATTAAATAAATCCCATATCATAACTCTTCTCATCTTTATTCTCTCATTGAATAGAGCAGTAATGTTTTTGTGAAATAAATATGTTGATGTCGAAATCACGTAAAATATAATGTGTCCTTATTTTCTCTAACGTATTTAGTATTTAAAAAAGATTTCTTTTAAATCAACATAATGTTTGATTCACATAATGAATATGAGAGAATTAATGAAAAGATTTTAGAAAAACAAAATAATTTCAAAACCTTCCGTAAGCATCGTCGAATTGGAGTGATAGGATCGAACTCGCCCCCTACCTAATGCTCTAATATGTCTAAACAAAAAGATTATAATTTTTCAAAAACACAAGTTAACTCTAAAACTTCTTTTCCTATCTTATTTGTGGGACGGTGAGTTTTTATTTGAGTCTTTCGGGTAAAAATGATGTTAGGACTTATTCGGGTCAACCCTAAAACTCCTTCAGAGAATTTAGATGGAGAAGATAATTGAATTCAACTTCTTATTTGATAATCATTAGATTTATTCTTTGATAAAATTTATAGATACAAAATAGGTTTATCCCTATCTTCTCACTAATTTACTTTTACCAACAATAATAAAACGTTAACTCGGAGGAGGCGATGGAGAGCCGAAATGGGGGCTTCGGCCGAGAAGCAGACTTGCCGGAGGGCCATGGAGGAAAGGGGAAAAGGTGGGCAGTTGTTGTTCTGACAAATTAACAAAGCTGTTTTTGAAATGGATGCTGACCGGAAAGAAAATGTGTGGGATGGAGCTTAGAATGGAAAAATTAGGCTCAAGTTATTTTAGCAGGGGACAATAGCAATTGAGGGCTAGCCATAGCCGTCTCAGTCCCTTATTGGCTATTATTATTATTATTGTTGTTATTCAATGAGCACAATATATTTTCAAAAAAATGAGGTCAAGATTTCAGGACCAACCTTAATCGGCCGAAAGAAGCCCGCTTTTGTAGTGTAATAAATAATTTGCCCCTCCTTTATTTCCTTTAAAAATTCTCCCTTACTCCGTATTTCTTTTGGTTTTTGTTAGAAATTCTGACAAATGAATACACTAAAAATTGAAATCAATAGAATCTGAATTGAATATATCTAAAGTACCGAATTTAATATTTCATTGATTTAGATCACATCAAATATAAATATAAACTCAATTTTTGTAAGAATCAAGTTTCTAAATACACGAGACAATAAAAATTGATTTATTTTTGTAGGCATAGGTCGCAAAATGGAACCAGTCACATTTATTCTCTCATTTTGTGTGTTTTTTTTAGGTTTAAATGTAGTTTTAGTCCCTCATAGGGATAATTTCACTTTTTGTCTTTTTATATTTTGAGTGGCAATATATTTTTATTTTTTTTAGTAAATTTAGTCATTTTTTACGAAAAAATTTAGAAAATAACGGATTAACTCATTTGATCGCTAGTCAAATCTAATTTTTTCTTCGAAATGATTTGTACCATAATATTTTCAATCCATTTTATGACTAGATTCATCATGAATGTTCAACCCATTTAGATCGATTCACAATCCAAAATAACGGTCGAAACCCTAAATAAGTTGAACATTCATGAAGATTCGAATCATAAAATTTGTTAAAAATATCATAATACAAATCATTTTAAAGAAAAATTAGATTTGACTAGCAATCAAATAAGTTAATCCGTTATTTTTTAATTTTTTTGTAAGAAAAGGACTAAATCTCTTAGAAAAAAAGATAAGAGCTAATATTTTCAGTCAAAATATAAGAATGACCAAAAATGGAATTCCTTTGATGCGGGACGAAAACTCCATTTAAGCTTTTTTTTAAAATATATTTGTGTGAAATTAAGAATGCAACTATTCAAATACATTGTGTGATATATTTACATTCAACCTGTCTAGTTTGACCAAGTATTCCTAGTTCGTGTAGCCTAATAATGAAAGAATGGTCAAGGAAGGTACATTTGTTTGGTTATTTTTAACAATTACAGCTAATGTTTGCACGATCATTCTTTTTTTATTATTATTAAAAAAAAAAACTTGGAGGAGTCTCTATGCGATTATGTATGAATTTATACCACATAAGGTGGGATGAGATTATATTAGCTCATGCTTAAAAAAAGATTATCTTAGCTCAAACCGAACAAAATCGCCTTAAGTGAAAGACTAAACCCCTATCAATTTCTAACTAGTTAATTATCACTAAAAAGTTGATGCTAAAATAAATTTTCAATAACTCACTAAACCCTAAATTAATTGATTTATCCCGTAAAATAATTTTTTAATAAATTTTATCTAGTTAATTAATAATAAAAAATTGAAACCAATATAACTTTTAATAACTTAACCATCTTAACTTAGTTAATGAATCTTAATAGCAAATAAAATTATAGACCTTGAAACAAGAATGATCGGATAAAAAACTAGTTTTTATATTAAAAATATTATCTGAATTAAAAACCCCTTTTTTTGAAAAAAAAAAAAATTCTAATGCCACCACTCATACCAAAGAGAGGGGAACTTGAACATTTTTGTCGGTGAAGATTGAATTGAGGGCAGATGACACAACTCATTGAGCACAAGTTATGAGGAAACGAAAGGTACTTAAAATTCAAAAACCACCTTGATTTTGCAGCAACAATGGAAAATACTACCCACTCCCAACTTAATAGACGTTTTAGGGTTTGAAAGTTGTCCCTTATTAATTGAAATTTTATCATTATCAAGGTAATTTTTTTAGTTTTTTTTTGTTTTACCATTTCTTAAAATTTATGAGTGTATTGAACTCTACCACTCAACTACCTATTTCACTAGTAATTTTCTCTGCAAGTTGAGATAAAAGAGAAAAAATTACTTGACTAAATCACTAATTACTACTTTTCCTTAATAACAGTCACATATATTAATTTGGGACGAAGAGAGTATAATCAAAGCCTGGATTGATTAGTAATAAGGTAACACTACTAATTGAGGAGGCCGATGTAGATTTAGATTGAACATTGGCGTACTAGGTTGTTGGCCATCACAATAGCATTAAGCCCCACAATGCATCACCAAAGCCCACACCACCACTAACTCTTCCTTCACTACTTCCTACTACCATAGTACTAGCACCATATTTATGTATATTATTAAAAAAAACTTAACTAAACCCTCTTGATTAAGTCTATAGATAAACTCAAAGTATAAATCTTATATTCAAGATACATTTTAGTAACTTACGTCATACTAAAATTTACGAAATCTCAATTTAATACGAATTTTCTAACTAGATAGCGTTAAACATCTCGTCATCTTATAACATCATTAACCAATGCTAACTCAAGCGGCAAAATATATTATACAACTGAGAATATATATTCTTAATAGTGTTGACCCAATAGAAATAACTCATTTAATGCATTGTCCTCCTTAAATTTGTCTCGTTACTCCCCTGTCATTTGTCAAAAGAGTACATTGCATTGTGTTATTCGTAGTACTATACTCCCTCCGTATCAAATTAATAGATGTTTTAGGAGTTAAAAGTTGTCTCTTATTAATTGTCACTTTACCATTATTAAGATAATTTTTCATGTTTTACCATTCCTCAAAATTTGTGAGTATATTGAATTATACCACCCAACTACTATTTCATTAGTAATTTTCTCTCCAAGTTGGGGTAAAAGAGAAAAACTTACTAGACTAAATCATTAATTACTACTTTTTCTTAATAACAGTGAAATCTCTAAAATGTCTATTAATTTGATATGAAGGGAGTATAACAATTGAAAGGGTGGGGCGGCTATGAATATTTGATGAACATAAAGGACCTGAGTGTAAAATAACTATAATCATCATATATAATGGGTGGTGTTTGGATATTATTAGTATGAGATGAATTAATTATAGAAATTCAATGAAGGGGCAACGCATGCACTTATAATACTGGAAAATGATAGATATTATATTATTGATTAAATACTATGAAATCCGTTTTACGAAATATTGATTATTTTATTTTTATTCTTGCAATCACTAAATTACTTTCCTTTTGTCAATTCAAATTTAATTTTTCAATTGACATAAAGTGGATATTTTCTATTCGAACTAGAGCATTTTATTTTTTTAAAATCAGACTGAATATATCTTACGTGCTATATTATAAATTGATATACAAATATATAAATTGATATACCGAATATTGTAAATGAATATGTATAATATTTTCTTCCTGCTCTTTTGCGAAAGAAATAAATTTAAAGGAGGAGGTATATATATAATATGAGCAGTAATTGATTCGCCCACTCCTCTGTTTGATCTGATGAGAAGTGGCAGACAATTTTTCTTCCTGTAGCTCCACCAGTGCATTTTCAATTACTTTGTAATTAATTAATTTTCTTTTAAAATTTAAAAATGCATCATTTACTATACGAAACTAGAGTTTATAAAAAATAAATAAATAAATAAAGACCTTCACTTACGTATACGGTTCTTGTTGGATTTGAGAGTAAAAATCCAACGGTATATAACCTTACGTCATTGGCTTCTAAGCATAATTTATTTAAAATCCAACAATATATAATATTTTCTGGGGAGAATTACATCTATATGGTTTTACATTTATCTTTCAATCGAAATTAAATATTAACAAAATGATAAAAAAAAAAAATTTAAGATAAAATGAATTTGAATGATTATAATTTTAAACTTTTCAATGATTTTTTAACTAAAAAAATACTTTGCCAATAGTTTGATTTTTTTTAAGTTAATCAATGATTAATTGTTATGAATTTGTGTTTTAAAAAAAGTTATTATGAATTTGATAGTGAAAGAGTAAATGTAAATGTTAAAATTTTTAGATAGTTTGACTATATTATTACATAGGGAGATAAATGGAATGGGTCCTATTTTATATACTCGTCCATAATTATAATTTTATTTAAATTTTGTTTGAAAAAAGTACTCTACAATCTAATCATTTAGAAGAGATTTGAGGATAATTAATTTAGGAAAATTTTCAAAGCAAAAGCAAAACTGGGGGTTGAAAAATATAAATATAGAAAAGTTAAATGATTATTGAGGAAAAAAAAAGAAAAAGGGCGGAGGAGGAGGAGCAAGTGAGAAGTGTTATAGTGTCCACATCACATCGTACGATGTGTTCCCCGAGTTCAGCGGTCCAGGTGGTGGCGCTGCCTTGATCACGTTTTGGAAAAAAATTTTTTTCTCTTTTTCACTCTGTGACGCGTGTCGCCACCTCTTCTTTCTACTTTTCATTTTTTTTCTTAATAAAAAATTTGTTTTATTAATATTAATAAGTCTTCTTATCCTTTTATGGCCATAGCCATTATGGTTCTTCGAAAATATTAATCCAACGCACTTAATAATAATGATTAGAAAGGGTAAACCATCAGTCAATATTGTTTAAAAACACATTCCAATATAACGTTAATATTATAATATTTCCTTCGTCCCTGATTTATATGTTATTTTAGTATTTAATTTTTTATTATATTTATCTGACACTTTTAAACAAATGAGGTAAAATTAAGTTAGTATTTCTATTTTAACCCTCATCAAACTCTGAATCTTTAATTGATATTAACAAATTCAAACTAATAGTATTAATTACATATACTAAAGTATTAATTACGGTAATTGATAAGAGTACAATTTCTCTTTGGTAATACTAGTAAATCTATTTAATTGGAGGTAAAAAAGATATTTAATGAAACAAACTCATTCATTAAATATTATTCTTAAGAACTATGAAAATCTTAAATTGACAAATAAATCGGGACGAAAAGAGTATAACGATTGAACATTAAAAGACATATTAAATAATAAACTAATTTTTTTATTAAAGTGTTAAACTGACAAAGTCTACTATATAATTTACTTTATATATTTTCCTCTTTTATACGTAAGATATCTAAAATTATGTAAATAATTTAAGAACAATAGTTATTTATCACTTTTTTTTTTAAGTTTTGAATTTATTAAAATGAAAATTTTAATCTCTATTAAATAAAATATATAAGATTATATGAAAAGTATAAAATATTTAATGAAATAAAATTTTTACATATGTTGGAGGGAGTATAAAATTGAAAAATTAATACCCGTAACTGAATTAGTTTTATCCGTACAATAGACATTCTACGCAGATAACTGCTGCATCCTGTATTTATTTCTTACATGGCAAATCTGTGATAAAATTATGTATGGCTCACCAACACGTGGGCATAGGGGCCACTCCTCCACTTAATTGTCTAGTACTACCCTTCTTTAAAAAAAATAAAAATAAAAAATACGTTGATAATTTGTGACACGATACGACAATTCGACATGAACACGATACGAAAATAAGCAATTAGAGTTAAAATTTTCGACACGTATAATAAACGGGTCGGGTTAAGGTCGACACGACAGGTTGGCGGACTGACACGTGAACCCGTTAAGAAAAGAAAATTTTTTAAAATTAAATTTTATAACCTTAAGAAAACTTTCAAATCCCCAAATTAAAAGTTCAAATATGGTGATATTTTGTTATTTATATTTTCCAATTTTAATTACCTTTAGATTTTATTTATTTTGGTTGTATTATGAATAATTTAAATTGATGGAATTTAGGTTGATGTCATGGTGTTAAATTAAATTGATGGATTTGAATATTATAGATTTAAATTTTAAATGGTGTTATTATAAGTAAACATGTATGTTTTAGTCTCCTTGACAAATTCAGTCCCCTTTGTGGCGAAAACTTAAGCCGAAAAATTACCTATCCACAATTACTTCAATATATCTTATTTTTGCATGATCTTTAAAAAAAAAAAAAAAAAAGATGTATGAAATATATGTTGAGTATTTTTACATTTAATTAGGTTGACGGGTTGGTAAGCGGGTTGTTGACTGATTTAATTAAACGGGTTACGTGGGTCGGATTAAGGTTGACACGATTATAAATAGGTTGAGTTAGGATTTGAGTTTTTGACACGATTAATTAAATGGGTTGGGTTAGGATTGAGGAGTTCTCAACACGCTAACACGTTAACCCGAACACAACAACACGAACACAATACGAATTGCCAGCCCTATCTACTATGCTACTATTACCACCCAAAAAAAAAAAAAAAAAAAACCTTTGAAACAATTTAATATTTAACACTTTCACTGTTCACAATATTTTATTAAAAAAAAAACTTTCCAACTCGACTGTATCCTATCCTATTATTATTATTATACTATAGCACTATAATAAAACACAATATTCTATATTTTTACTACAATAATATGTGAGAATTTTTAAAAATATGATAATTATCTTATTATAATAAATATATTATAATTACTGTAAGAGTTAAAAAGAATAAAAAAGAATATGAGAAATATTGAAAAAAAAATTTCAATTAGTCACAATTACTAAAAATAAAATAAAATTACATTACCAAAATTATTACTCCATAATACTCCCTCTCTCCAGACTTTTTATATCATAGTCATATGAATATTATATTAAATAGTACATTGTAGAGATGTGAACCTGAATGATCATCATTCTTTCTGACCAATATAATCATGTCACTTGTCGTTAAAGTTATAATACTCCATACTCTATAGGACTACTCTATAATTTGCGTCATCCCATATATATCTTTAAGTTAAAACCGTTTTTCATTTCCTTCAATTAAAGATCAAATTAATATTCCTCTGATTTAACTAATAACTTTTGAATTGAATAAAAATAGAAGATGAGCAGAGTGACTATAATAATGGTAAGGATGACATAAGCAGGCATCAGAATGATGTGATGAAGATATTGATGATGGGGTAATCTCACAAAATGATGGCAGTGATGGTTATGGGTAAAATTGTCCTTACTCATAATGACATCTAATCAGAGATCGTAAGCTTTTGTTGGATATGCTTTTTATGTCATCCTTCATAGTCTAATCATATGATCATCACAAACATTGAACCAAAAGTCTGCACATTAATCTCCATTTTAGATTATTTTTTTGCCTTTTTTAAAAATCAATTTGATGATCGTAGTAGCTAGGTAGCTAGATATGCCGTAGGTTGTTATGTTCACCAAATTTAGCATAAAATAATGCAACCACAACACTGATTATTGTTTCTCTAATCAGAAGAAATTCTTTCATACGTTTGCTGCGCCACCCAAAAAAAAAAAAAAAAAAAAAACGCTGATTCAATAAAGAATTATAAAGGACAAAATGATAATAAAAATATATATGTAATTCATTACGGTGAAAGTTTTTGATTTAGGGGAAAGTATGGTAATATGTATGCTAAAATGTTTTCTACCATCCCATGAACATGGGTAAATTTTTATATGGAACTTAATCTTCAGTATATATACTGTCGATTATTAAATATGTGTATGAATCTGAAGAATGGTAAGTGGTTTTGATTCTTATTTTCTTTGAATAACTTAATTATTTATTAAGATAATTTTTTTGACTCATTATTAAGATAATTTTATATTATATAATTATCTATTTTGAGAAATAAAAAAAGTCAACGTTAATCATATTACTTTAATGGAAGTATTGTTAATTTACCTAACCAGTTAAATATCAATTCGTAACTAGTAGTAATAAAGAATAATCCATTAACAAATTTCAGAATTATACTAGTTAGAGAGGAATCGATAAATATTCAGGGACCCATAACATTAAAAGTGATTGTAGAGTCTATGACAAAAAAAAGGTCATTAAATGCAGTCATATCACTTTAATGAATGTTTAATTTATCAAATGAGTATTGTTTCATTTAAGGTTTTGGTCGTCAGTTTGGATTGTGGGACGATTTAAATATGTTGAACATTCATGAAAAAATCGTGACATAAAATTGATTAAAAAAATCATGATGAAGAAAAAATTAGGTTTGACTAGTGACCAAATGAGTTAATCCTTTATTTTTTAAACTTGTTAGTAAAAAAAAAACTATAATTATCAAAATAAAAAATTTAAATGAAATTAATATTGATGATTAGATTTAAGCTATTAAGAAAGTTGTTAAGAAATTGTGTGAACAGCTGTCACGTTAGCAAAGCCCAACAAGTAGGCTCTGTACTGAGAGTCGTAAAAACTAGTCCAGTAAACAAGTAACTTGGTTTGTATAAATGTGTGGGCATATCCCTTCTTTCTTCCCTACTTCTTCCTCCCCCAACTCCCAACAAAAACCACTCTTCAATCGAATCGTTTGCTCCATCCATCCATCAAATCCTTCTCTATTCTCTGCGTTTCTTTAATCTCCTCCTCCCCCCAACCCCATCTTTCTCCGATCTAGATCCTCCTCGGACTAGATCTTTCCTTCAACACCCTTTTGAAAATCAGATGCAGATAAATCATATTACATAGACATCTTCTTCCTATGTACGTCGTTTGTTAATTCCTCCGAATCATGTTCATCTTCCTTGGATTTTGATTTCAGTTGTTTCAAAAACTTTGTTTTTGATATTCTTTCTTCTTGTTTTGAATTGGCTTCGCTTCCTTCTTTTTAATTAGGATCGGTGTGATGTGAACTGACCGGTATGAACACCTGAATAAGAGTGGCACTTTTTTTTTTTTTTTTTTTTTTTTTCCATTTATACATGGTTGTGAAAATATGGGTTTACTTGATTAATATAGCAGAAGCCTGGAGGGATTGACTCCATGTTCTTGAGCCCTTTATTCGTTTTTGCAATTTCTGTGCAAGAATGGGAAAGGTGGGAGAGATTTTGAGATACTGTACTTCCTTCTTTTCCTAGGGTTATTATTTCCACTTTCTCCGCTCCAGAAATGATCGATATTCAGAGAGATTCAGAGGGATGAATTTGGAACCAAAAAAGTTGATGGTTGCAGGTGCGGCACCATCAAGATTCACACTCAAATTTCCGGCAGAGTCAGAAAACAAAACTAAAAAATACGACAGTCGTATCATCTCTCTCTGCCGGGAAAGAAAGAAACTAATCCAAGTTTCTTTTCTTGATTTTGTAAGTGAGAATCTTGATGATGCTGCATCAGCAATCAAATAACTTCATCCAGCCCAAGATGCAACTCCTCCTCCTCTTCCTCCTTTTTGATTCATCCCAGGTGGGTTCATATATTTTATGTCCATTCTTTCTTAATTGTTTAGTTCGATGTTGCAGATCTTCAGTTTCCATTCGACAGATCGAACACAGCAGCTGCCACAAACAACGTAAGTCGACGAAAATCCATGCTTTAAATCAGAGTGCAACTTAAGTTAGTTGATCTAACACATTATCTTTCACCATTTTTTACTTCCTGTTTTTCAACAATTGATACGAATTTACAGTGTGTTCAAAAACTTATAAATGTTCCTATTCAATGATGTTCATGTTTCATTTCAGTAATACTCCCTCCCATTCTTCCATCGATCCGTCCCACTGTTTTTACTGATTAACAAAGATCAGATTTTGCATACTCTCATATATGAATACACTAGTTAATTACGCCAGCTTTTTGTTGTAAAAAAAAATCAAGAATTACCCTTCAAATGGGAAAATGCAGTTAAGAAATTCTCAATATGAATTTATTTGAAGTTATAAATTATTTCCTTGAAACGAAGAAGGCCATGATTATTTTTGTGGTGCACAATCCTTTGGAATAAAAAGGGGGGAAAATTATTGAAGCAAACAACACAACAGTGCTAGTACATACGGTACTCCTGGTCCTAGCGGGTCTTTGTGTAGGAGAGTAAGAACAGTTCCTTTCTCAACTATTTTTTTTTCTCGTTATAATTCTAATTCAAACGAAGCCACCATTAAAAATTTGTGTACGTTCTTTTTCTTTCCCATTTTTGCTGTTGTCGTTCTCTCTTGTGTTTGTTTCATGGAGGGACTTTCTGAAAAGGTGGGATTTATCGTACATGTATTGGGAGGTGAGTAAATTTTAACTTTGGGGATATTTTATAAGTTGTTTGCCTTAAATTTTTACCACATTTAAAGTAATTTGTTATGCATTCATTATTTTTCAGTGTAAGTAACATATTTAACAGTTTAGATGGTTTCATTTAGTCGATTGACCTTTAGAATTTCATTGAAGGATATAACAAAACTAGCATTTGGCATGGTTTATTGATTATGAAGATGGGGGTTTCTCCTACGTTGCAAGTCTTGATACGATGATTAAAGTGTAATTCTAGGTTTGTATGAACTCCCTAGTTGATTTGAGAAGATCAATGGAAAATTTGATGCCTCTAGGGAGAGTGGCGGATATGTTTTGATGCAGAATGGTATAGAGATTGGCTATGATCGAAGAAGATTAAGAAAATCCATGAATGGTGATCGCTGTTCATGACCACCAGTTAGGGCAGACATGTAGTACTAGATTGGAGTTTGGATTTTGACCATATTTTTTTACCATTTGGTTCCATACACGAAGTCTTCTAACCCAACTTGCCATGCACATTCTTCTTCTGGTGGTACCATCCTGTTCCTTTTGCTAGTTTGACTGTCGAATTGCATGGACTCATAATTCTTATATAATGTACGATTATGATGCCATGGCTAATATCCATGAATTAAAACATAGAAATGCCACTCTATTTATATCAAATTTCGAGTCTAGTTTCATATTCAAATACCAAATTGAACTATTGAAAATAGACTAAAATTTTAAGACGGGAAGTTGGAGTACGCCTTAATCTTAGTCACCAACATTTCATTTTGGTATCGTACAATCTTTGAAGCAATATTCTCCTAATATTTTTCCACCTCAATGTTGTTCAGTCTGCACCAAACTATCTGTATGCCTGATGAATTGGTTATTTATAGGGCCTGATCATCTGATTGACGTACCTTGTTATTTATATCTTACCCTATCATAAAATAAAGGTTTATTTTCTGTTTCAATTTCATTCATTTATTGGATTTTCATTTACTTTTTCTATTCTTGTGTACCGAAAAGTTTGAAAAAATTATGAAGTTGATTGAAAAAGAAATCTTCCCTGTAAACAAAATAATTAAGACGAGAACTTGAATATTACATAAAAACAACCAAAAAAATATTAAGATGTTCCATAAAATAGTTAATAACATTTTGTCACCATTTCAACACTTACATAAATATGGATGTTCTTCAAGATTTGAGATGGTGCAAATGTTTTCTTTTCTGTAGCAATGTATACTAATCAATGACAAGGTGAACTTGATTTGCTATATCCCTTTTGATTTTTTTTTTTAAGATGTACAAGCCAAATTTAAATTATAGTGATGTTTTCTTTTAACCCTCTAGTATGATTGAACGGATGTAATTAATGTTCCAAACAATACCTAATGTACCAACAGCTTTTTATCCGATTTCAATTAATCTCTTCGTAGTTGAAAATAGTTTTAAAAGTTCAGTTGTTCGTCAATTCCAAAGGCACGCATATTTAAATCGTTGTGAGATAATTCGATTTTTATCGTTAGTGTCAACAAGAGACTGCGAGAAGTCAACGTGTTTCTATGTACTACTATGTTTATTAATGTAATAATAGTAAACTTTCAACAAACACAGTTAGTAGCGTTGAAAAAAGTGTTACTGTGGATTTAGTTTTTTCTGGAACATAGTCCATTTCCAAGAGATCAACGTTGCAGTCTACCCACTTTTACTCTTGCGGAGTAAAATGTATTTATATTTTTAACTTTTAACTTTCGTCCTTCTCAAATCGTCAAACACATACACATGCACAGACCCCCCAAAAAAAGTAATTCGACATTGGAAAGAGATGAGATGATCGGACAAAGAAGTTGGGTTCACAAACTTGTTTAGTTCATTAACAGAAATAACGTTATTTACTGTCCATTTCAATGAGATTGCATCTCTTTTCCATTCACTTATTAACTTGGTTGCTGTCAGCCAGTTTCGGATTCAATCTTCAAATTTTTTGTTTCCATGAAAGAAACTCTCTTGTTATGGTGTCAAAATTTTACTTCTAAAGGGTTCTCACGAAATTCTAATCTTATCTGTCTCACCCAACTGAATTGGTTTTGAGAGCATTCCAACTTTCACTTTCAACCAATGGCGCCAGAAACCTTAGGTTGAGTTATTTCGGTGCGGGTTTTGCATTTGGGCTGCCTTTTATCGGCGGCTTGGTAGTTTCATTTTTTAAGAAGATCCTACCTCTCCAGCCCTAATCTTGAGTGTAAATCTCCAAAAATACAGGAAAGACCAAATGCTGAGCATTTGTCAGTTACCATCTATTGCCATTAAACCACTGGGGTTGTTGTAAGACTAGAAAGCTTAAGTTCTCCACTTGCCGCAGGAGGGACACATACTTTAAATTTTAGAGAACAAAATTGCAACAATACCGAGGACAGTGATTTGTCGAATCTCGACCGAAATAATTCTACTTAAAAAAATTTCGACCAATTTAGAGACAAACGCTCTCCCTCGCCATACTATACACGCCCGCCCTGACTTGCCCTAGGCTGATTAATCCTCCTTCAAGAAGGCGAATATCTTGGTCGATCTGAATGAACAGATATCATCAAGCCTTCTAGCTAGTTAGATTCCTTTCATCGTGAAACTAGAAAAGGTCTAAGAGAAAGAATTGGTTCATCACCATTAACCAAGCTATTTATGAAGTTTGAACAGTAGAAATGCATCTGCATCGTGGTCGTCAAATCTGGATTAGTCAACCGAGTGAGTCGTTTTGATACTCATGCATGATCTGACTGAAAAAATAGAAAGGAAAGATTTGGCTGGAACTCCAATGGAATTTAGTAAGTTAATTAGGGGAAAGTGAGTCATCAATCATCTGGGATCTTTCTGAATCTGTACAAACTTGTTTATGGCAAGAGAAACAACAGAAAATGGGCAAAAACAGCCGATTTTTGGGATCTACAAATGGAACCCTTCAAATTGGTTTACTAGTTTTGTGGTGATGCAAAAACTGAGGAATATTCATGGGATTTTAGGAATCTTGGTTAAAGTATGATTTGGAAATCGGGAGCATAAGATGATCAGTTTGAAGTGGAGAAGAAGTAGGACCACTACTGGTAGATGATCAGTGCTTCAGAATTTCATAAATGTGGAACCACCTAGCTTTTATTAGTTTCAATCAACTTGGGGGACAGTCCAAGGTAGAACTGTAATACAACGGGCGTGTCTGAGTGATTTTCTTGGGAGAATGATTGTCCAATTTTCTATTTTCGTTCCTTAAACAGACCAATCTCCAAACATTTTAGAAAATAGAGAATGAATACTTTAAACAGTCTCCCGATGTAAGACTGATGGGATTGACTCCTAATATATATCAAAAGAGATATGCTATTTTTATAAACAGCAGCGTATATGCTTGAATCCAGATTCTCTATCAAAATTAGACAAAAAATATTAAGGTTATTATATAAAAATAACAGAATTTCTCTAATCGGACTCAACCAAAAAAACTAACTTGCAATCTATACAATTCAAAATTTCCTAGCAATATTAGAAGCTGACTATTTAATTCTCAAGGTTGAAACCCAATTAGCGTCAAGGTAAACTAAGCCTTTTGTAACTAGAACAAACATTATTCTTATTAAGCATACTTTGAAGAATTTTTTTCATTATGCGTAAAAACGTTTTGAAGAAACCCTATTTGTGTAGGAATTTAAGTAGAGTAGTATAAAGAAAGGATTAAATTGGTTTTTGAAGGGATTATAATGCGGATGTCCTTTCCTCTTTTTGGCAACTTTAGACGGTTGTGAATGATTGAATGCATCCATATACTACCTGTTTACAGCTTGTGAACTTCGTACACCCTAATTTGTTGAGGGCGGAGAAAAGTGGATGGTCCACTTGGGGGTGGGTGTGGTGGGGGGGGGGGGGGGGGGGTGTTGTGAGGGATATCTATAGAGTTATCACAATCATTACCAGCTCACGGTTTTGATCCATCTCTCAAAGCACTCTTTTGAGTTCAACATAGTCATAATCAATTGGTAAAAAGGTAACAAAGTATATACCTCCCAGGTGTGGCTGAATTCAGATTTGGAGAGAGAGATGCACGTTTTCTTAATTATATCAATATACTTTTTTGAGTTAGTGCGGGAATCACAGTTGAAAACACTCTACTGATCGATATCTTTACCGACATGATTGATATTTCTATCCTATATCTTTGTCGACATTAATGATATTTTGTTATTATATAAAAAGTTGAAATGTTAAAAATGTCCTTTCGATCTTATAAGTTTAATGTATGTCGGTCTAAATTATAAGTTGTTTACGAAAACTCTATTAATATATTTAAAGATCAAATTAACCTTTACAATGTTTTTCTTAAAAACTCTAGTTACAAGAAATACTTTTACAACTACTCATAATTTAAAAAAAAAAAAAAAAACCTAACCATTAGAATAAATGAGAGTAAAAAACGAGGATAATTATTATATTTTTTATTAATAATATAAAATAATTTTTAAATTAGGTAAATTTTACTTTTTTAAAACAATTTATAATTTAAAATAAACGAAACGTTATTTCAGAACAAACAAGAATATTATTATCAACTGAGAAATATAAAAATCTTGGCAACGCCATAGTAGTACTACATAGGTGATGCTTTATTTTTTTTTAAAAAAAATTGATGGAGTCGACGAGATTGATAAAACCATGGTCCCATAGAGTGACAATGATGATAGATGGCACTATAAATTGTTTCAGCGATGAAGAATCAATTCGTACCATAAGATCTTAAAATGTCCCTACACAATATCTACTGCCCTTAACATTTCAAATATTTAAACTAATTCTTCAAAATGATCAAAGTCATTCGTCCCCCAAAATTCAAGGGACCACCCCTAAAAGAACGACATGACCATGTACTATAATTACCTCCATTTTCATATATTTTTAGTCACTCTAATTTACATTTTATCTTTAGGGTTTATTAAATTAAAACTAGCCGTCATTTTACATTACTTTTGTATTGACAGAGGCGGTACTACATGATGATAGGGGGGGGAGGGAGCGTTCGCCTCCTAAAACGGTTAGAATTTTTTTTAATAAGGTTATTCTGACTGAATTCTATCTTTCATGTTGTTATAATTCTGCTTTTCAAAAATTTAAAGTCTGTGTCCGTTCACGTAGAAATAATAATTCAATTTGTTATATTTTTAGATTTATAAATGGAATTATTTTTTTGGGATGTAAAAGTGTATCAATCGTACCAGTTATAGTATTATTAGGGTTTGATGTTGGTAAAGGTTACAGATGATGGGAAGTTACTATATTGGGTAGGGCATGTTTGTGGAGTTAGACACAAGAAATTTGGTCCATCTATTCTATATGTATAGACCACAAGTCCAATCCAACTAATTTAAGTGTACTATGAACATCATCAAGTGTGTGGTGCATCTCTATTTACTAGGGGTGTAAACGGTTCGGCCGAGATTGGCAAATCGGTCAAGTTTGGCCGGTTTGATTTTTGATCGGTTTGATTGGTTTTAAAATACTTAAAATTATTACTGGTTTGAAAATCAAACCATAAGGTCTGGTTCGGCTGACGATTTCAGTAGTGAAATCGACTGTTTAAATCGGACCGGACCGTATATATATTTATTATATATTAATATTATATAATATATTGTATATTGACGTGGTGCTAGCTGTTCTGAGACGTGATGGACTGTCTTTGTGAAAAAAATCTGTTTAAATTCACACGCATGGATGTAGACATTTCTGGACGTGGTGTTGGTTGTTTTTGACGTGGTGCTAGTTGTTCTGAGACGTGGTGGACTGTTTTTGTGAAAAAAATCAGTTTAAATTCACACGCATGGATGTAGACGTTTCTGGACGTGGTGCTAGTTGTTTTTGACGTGGTGCTAGTTGTTCTGAGACGTGGTTGACTGTCATTGTGAAAAAAAAATCAGTTTAAATTCACACGCATGGATGTAGACGTTTCTAGAGGTGGTGTTAGTTATTTTTGACGTGGTGCTAGTTGTTCTGAGACGTGATCGATTGTCTTTGTGAAAAAAATCAATTTAAATTCACAAGAATGGATGTAGACGTTTCTGGACGTGATGCTAGTTGTTCTGAGACGTGGTAGACTGTCTTTGTGAAAAAAATCAGTTTAAATTCACACACATGGATATAGATGTTTCTGGACGTGGTGCTAGTTGTTTTTGACGTGGTGCTAGTTGTTCTGAGATGTGGTGGACTGTCTTTGTGAAAAAAATCAGTTTAAATTCACACGCATGGATGTAGACGTTTCTGGACGTGGTGCTAGTTGTTTTTGACGTGGTGCTAGTTGTTCTGAGACTTGGTGGACTGTCTTTGTGAAAAAAATCAGTTTAAATTCACACACATGGATATAGACGTTTCTGGACGTGGTGATAGTTGTTTTTGACGTGGTGCTAGTTGTTCTGAGACGTGATGGACTGTTTTTGTGAAAAAAATCAGTTTAAATTCACACACATGGATGTAGACATTTCTGGACGTGGTGCTAGTTGTTCTGAGACGCGGTGGACTATCTTTGTGAAAAAAATCAGTTTAAATTCACAAGAACGGATGTAGACATTTTTGGACGTGGTGCTAGTTGTTTTCGACATGGTGCTAGTTGTTCTGAGACGTGATGGACTGCCTTTGTGAAAAAAATCAGTTTAAATTCACACGCATGGATGTAGACGTTTTGGGACGTGGTGCTAGTTATTTTTGGATGTGATGCTAGTTGTTTTTGACGTGGTACTAGTTGTTCTGAGACGTTGTGTGTTGTCTTTGTGAAGAAAATAGCTTAAATTAACATGCATAGATGTAGACGTTTCTGGACGTGGTGCTAGTTGTTCTGAGACGTGGTGGGCAGTCTTTGACCTAAATGCCCTAAAAAAAGTGCTCCGTTATGAAGCTTAACGGACATGATGGACGGAGTGACCATTTTTGAAAATAAAATGAAAGTATGATGACCTTAAAAATAGTTTTCAAAGTATGATGACCAAAACTGGAAACTGACCATAGTATGATGACCAATTTTGAAATTTATTCTTTAAAAAATGTAAAATTCTTTTAAACTGGCCAAATCGGCCGAACCAAACCGCTTAAATATGGTTTGACCGACTTGATTTGACACATTTATTTAGCCGACATGGTTTGAAAAATTTTTAAACCGTAACTATTGATTTGGGCTGTACTTTTGCCCTTAAACCGGCCGACTTACACCCCTACCGTTAACGATCACAAGGATCCCCAAAGATTTAACATTATAAACGTGTATCTAGAGAGATTTTCAACTTTTTTTTATTATATTCTTTTCAATTTTTTAAGTAAAAGAAATTTGTAAGATATTTTATAAGTCTCCTAGTTATCGCCCCAATTTTTTTCCTCCACCACCCCAATTTGGACTAAAAACCCTCTTCCCCTTCTTGCATCTCTCTCTCCCCCAATTTGAATTAAAAAGATAATTTTGTTAAAATTGAAACGATAATACTTAAAACTGAGCCTGTAACTAGTAATATAGAAAATCCAGGCCCAATACTTATATAGTACAACTAAGTGTACTATAAAAATCTGTACACATAGTAAAAATTAAAACAAAAATAAAAATTACTATGGGAAACATCATTAATGACCTCAATTTAAGAAGAAAAAAAATTGGGAAACATGACATGTTTTATATACAAAAACTACTATGGGTACTATTCTACTTGTACACCTAGTTGTAGGAAAAAAATTACCATCCAGGCCTGTTTCAAGGTATTGATAAGGAACAAGAAGAATTCAAGGTATTGATATAGAAAATCCAGGCCTGTTTCATAAATGGGCTCAGTTAGTCTGACTCTTGGGCTTTAATTTGTTCCAGGCCCAAGTCTATTTAGAAGACGAAATACAGGAAGTCTTCGTTCCCAACTGTGTCCCTCCTCCAGTACCGATCGAACCAAAAGTACATTCATCATGAAGCTCAATAGGATTCTATCAATCCCCATTTTTTCAGTGATTTTTGTGGTGGGTTTTGTTTACTATATCACAGTTTTCATCTTTATCGAAGATTGCTTTGGTTTAAGCAGCTCAGTAGGTTCATGGAAAGCAATGATCTTCACCTTATTGGGTTCCCTATTCTTCTTTTCTTTCTTTGTTTGCGTCCTCACTGACCCAGGAGTAATCCCAGCTCAATTCGTGCCTGACGTCGAGGAGAATCCCCTTTCGGATCAAGAAAATAAAACTACTGTAAGTTGTTCATTTTTGGGGGGGGGGGGGGGGGGGGGGGGGAGAATTATTAGGAACAATCAACTTTGTTCGTGTGAAAATTAATTGATTTTTATAAGAATTTTCTGTGTTGATGTCTCTTAAAATGTTGTTTGTGTGGCTTTGGATCAAATATACCCGCTACTTTTAGCTTTTTATGTGGATGTTGCATTATAGTGGTATTTATTTCTATTGGCTGTAAGAAGAGAGAAGCATAATTTTGGAGGTGTTTCTTTAACTTTGACGCTATATGGGTCTAAAAAAGTGGTTTTAAGGGAAAGGGTTGGGGAGGAATGGAGTCATATTGAATTCATTGGAAGATATGTGATCGCTGGTGAATTTTTTAGAAGTATTTGATACTTATTATTCAATGGCAATTGCGCCTTTGTTCATTCTCATTTTGAAACCAAATTTTATTCTCCTTTCTCTTTGTTCCTTTAATTGTCCTTTTGTATCCTCTTTATTGGCTGTTGTTGGCGCTGGGGATTGATTAGGAGAAGTCCACAAGCTGCATTTAGTTACTGGAACTCTTTCTTGTTTCAAAAAATTTTCCTTTCTGTTGATGATTGATGAGATTAAAAGAGTACTTATTGATTATTTTTTTCAGCCTGCAAGCCAGAGGCGTTGTGATAAGTGTTCAGCATACAAACCTCCGAGAACTCATCATTGCCGGGTGTGCCGAAGGTGTGTTCTGAAGATGGTGGGTACTTTTTGATAATGTGGATCTGTAGTGGTGATATGTTATTTGTTGATCATGAAAATGTGACTGCACCCAAGAATGAATCCTGTTTGCAATTGCAGGATCATCATTGTATTTGGATAAATAATTGTGTTGGACATAGGAACTACAAGGCTTTTGTTGTTCTAGTCTTCTATGCAACTATTGCCTCTGCCTACTCCTTGGTACATCACGCACTCAAATCTACTCTTCTTCTGGTTTTTTTCCCTTCCAGCATTTGTGCTCAAAGTTTGTATCTTGTTGGTTTTACTTTCCCAGATTACAATTTTTTACTGTGCCCTTCACAAAGACTGGGATTTCAGTGGGAGGATGCCCCTCAAAATCTTTTATGTGAGTTGGTAGTAAATTGTTCTTAACTTACTCCTTCCTAACTTGAATTTTTGAGTGCATTATCAACCAATCTGATTCGTTCATCCGTATTGGCTCACTCGATTCGAAGTAGAAATTTCTGAAAAGTGTGACAAACTACAGGTGACATCTGGGATGATGATTTTGGGCCTAACTTTAACATTGGGAACTCTCTTGGGCTGGCATATTTATCTCATGGCTCATAATTTGACCACCATTGAGGTATAAGTACCTTCATTCACAGTTATATGTATATGTTCTTGGATTTCCTGCTTCTTGTGTTTGGTGATCTAGTTACCTGTTTTTTTGTCACAGTACTATGATGGGAAACGAGCTGCATGGCTGGCTAGGAAATCTGGATTAAGCTATCATCATCCCTATGATGTTGGTACCTTCAAAAATTTAACTCTGGTATCTCTCTGTCTTCCTCAAGCTTTGCGTCCTGTCATGTCCATAAAACTTTACATGCATCAAGATTTTGTTTAAGAAAATCCTCCAGTTACTGTTGTTTAATGTCAAATACTAGAATATTATTTTAACACTCTTGCCCTTCAGGTTTTAGGTCCAAACATGCTGAAATGGTTGTGGCCTACGGCAGTGAGCCATATCAAGGATGGACTTAGCTTTCCTACCGCACGCGATAACTCATGAGCTATGATCTTCTTCAGGAATGGTGATAAGGTAGCTGTGAAACCCATATTTTCTGCTTTGATTGCAAAGAGACATTGCTAGTCTTCAATGTTGGCTACGCCACGGTTTAGCGAAGCATTATGTAGAGAAAAGTTTATCTACATCAACAACAGATGCAAGAAACGAATACTGGGTTGATGTTATGTATTGATGTACGCACCCAAACCAACAGTTTTGTGGACTTTCTCACATGAAGGCGGTAATTTCATGATCTCTCTGCAACTAAGCTACCTACCATAACAAGAAAGTGTACGAATTTGGTTTCCCTTTTCAACTTTTGATCTTATCAAAGAGTCAGTTTGGAGGAATCTTGTGCATAAACTGCAGTTCCATTCTTATGAAATTTCATTCTGATTGTATAACAAGTCATCTGTCTATATTTATACATTGGAAGAATGAAAGAGCTTCTGAATGGATCTACATTTGCTGCATATTGGATAATGATAGGCTGATTGATACCTTTGTCCTTCCCGTGGATTGCTCCGTAAGTTACCATTTTGTTCACTTGAATTATCAAAATGTCTTTATTAATAAGGGTATTTTAGTAATCATGCCGTAATTAAGAAAAAGGACGAAATAACACCTTATTATTGTTACGTAGATGGGTATTGAGCTAAAAAGTCTTCCATTAAAAGGAAATTTGTATATATAAACAAAGGCAAGAAGAATTTGATTGTTTTGCAAATATAATCTATTTTCACCATTAAACTTCCACTCCTTCTCATTTTATTTTATTTTTTCTTCCTCTCCGCAGTTTAATTTCGTCTAAATTAATCTCTATTTTTAAATTCTTATATTGATTACTTATTTTGATTTAAGGTTAAAAAATATTTTTGAGATTTAATTAAACTTTAAAATTACTTAATTAATCTTAATTATTATTAAAATTCACCTATGTTAAATTTTACTATTCTCATAATCTTCTCCCTTTATAAATACATGAATAAAATAATTTTAAAAATTTATAATTTTTTATTTAAAATTTTTTTTTCTACATGTTCGATTATGTAAATGGAGGGGTAGAATTTAACTGAAATTGTTTAAGGCCAGCTTTAACTGAAAAATTTATAGTTATGAAAGTTGCGTTTTGCCCATTTTGTAGGAACGCGAAAACAATATAGCTTAGTAGCTAGTTTATAATTTTTCTTCTCATTATATATTTTCAAAAATTATTATTTTTTATTTTAAAATAATAATTTTATTTATTAAATTAAAATATTATAATAAATAAGAAAAAATATTGATCTGATTAATTAGCAATGTTAAAATATTTTGTTCAGATTAATAGAGAGAAAAATCATCAGGAAGAGTTTAAAAAAAAAAAGAAAAAAGACAGCTATATATTCCACTGGTTGTCCTCTTACTTTAGCAAACACAATTAATCTAATTAAAGTACAAAGTTAGAGGATTAAACTCTTATTAAGGAAGTAATTATAGCATTAATGACAATAGTGTTTTGTAGACTAAAAATTGTTATAATGAATAAGAAATCTCATTAGAAGGGAAGATTGATTCAAAAGTAAATGACGAAATTATAGATTTTTATTTTTTTATTTATAACACGATTAGTTAAAATTATAATTTTAAATTCATGAAAAGATTAAAAATCATTTAAATTATGAAAATACAAGATTACCTAAATAAGTTTAGGTTAAAAATATAAAAAAAAAATTTACCAAAACTTATGAATGAATTATGAAAATTTGTGAGATGCACGCAAACTTGAGTCCGTTTACGGTGGTACTATAGGAGTAGGATGAATTTTACTCCTACTTACTGTAGCGCGCTACACTGACGCGCTATAGTTTCGCGCTACAGTGACGCGCTATTTTTTTAAAAAAAATACTTTTTTTAACAAGGGAAATCAGATCAGGATTATATAGACATCAGATTAGAGAATACAAGAGATCAGATCAACAGACTATAGATATCAGATCAAGAATATAAAAGAAATCATACAGTAGAACTAAAATATAATTAACAAGAGAGATCAGATCAGGATTATATAGACATCAGATCAGCGAATACTTGACATCAGATCAACAGACTATAGATATCAGATCAAGAATATAAAAGAAATCATACAGTAGAACTAAAACATACTTAAAAAGGGAGATCAGATCAACAGACAATAGACATCAGATCAGCGTATACTTGACATCAGATCAACAGACTATAGGCATCAGATCAAGATTTTAAAAGAAATCACACAGCAGAACTAAAACATACTTAACAAAGGAGATCAGATCAGGATTATATAGACATCAGATCAACTCATACTTGACATCAGATCAACAGACTATAGACATCAGATCAAGATTTTAAAAGAAATCACACAGCAGAACTAAAACATACTTAACACAGCAGAACTAAAACATACTTAACAAAGGAGATCAGATCAGGATTATATAGACATCAGATCAACTCATACTTAACATCAGATCAACTTACTATAGACATCAGATCAAGATTTTAAAAGAAATCATACAGTAGAACTAAAACATACTTAAAAAGGGAGATCAGATCAACAGACTATAGACATCAGATCAGCGTATACTTGACATCAGATTAACAGACTATAGACATCAGATCAAGATTTTAAAAGAAATCACACAGCAGAACTAAAACATACTTAACAAAGGAGATCAGATCAGGATTATGTAGACATCAGATCAACTCATACTTGACATCAGATCAACAGACTATAGACATCAGATCAAGATTTTAAAAGAAATCATACAGTAGAACTAAAACATACTTAAAAAGGGAGATCAGATCAACAGACTATAGACATCAGATCAGCGTATACTTGACATCAGATCAACAGACTATAGACATCAGATCAAGATTTTAAAAGAAATCACACAGCAGAACTAAAACATACTTAACAAAGGAGATCAGATCAGGATTATATAGACATCAGATCAACTCATAATTGACATCAGATCAACAGACTATAGACATCAGATCAAGATTTTAAAAGAAATCACACAGCAGAACTAAAACATACTTAACACAGCAGAACTAAAACATACTTAACAAAGGAGATCAGATCAGGATATATAGACATCAGATCAACTCATACTTAACATCAGATCAACAGACTATAGATATCATATCAAGAATATAAAAGAAATCATACAGTAGAACTAAAATATACTTAACAAGGTAGATCAAATCATGATTATATAGACATCAGATCAGAGAATACAAGACATCAGATTAACATACTATAGATATCAGATCAAAAATATAAAAGAAATCATACAGTAGAACTAAAATATACTTAACAAGGTAGATCAAATCATGATTATATAGACATCAGATCACAAAATAGCAGACATCAGATCAACAGAATTTAGATATCAGATCAAAAATATAAAAGAAATCATATCATACAACAAAAACGTCCATAATATGTATCATAATATCTAAAATTATTTAATTATAAAACAAATAAAATGATAATTTAAAAATAATTTTTTTATAAAATTCAAAAACATTAAAAAAAAAATACTGAATTGTTTAGAAAAAAAACGGACGAAAAAAAATTTCAAAAAGGAAGGCAAAAAAAAAAAAAAAAAACCAAAAATAACAAAAGAAATGAAGGTACTGTAGCGCGTTTACTGTAGCGGGCGGAACTGTAGCGCGTTTACTATAGCGCGCGTTTACTGTAGCGCGGGGTAGGAGTAAAATTCATGGTGGTCCTATAGGAGTAGGATATAAATTACCCGCAAACTTCTCTCCTCTTTGAAAAGAAGTCTGTGACCCAGTCGGTCTTTTTTTGGAAAGTAAGAAGGGACGTAATGTTATTTATAGTAGAACAATAAGTAGCGTGGTAAGTGTATAAAAAATTCAGTAATTAATTTAAATAGATTCAATATTTATTGTATTTGAAAGATATTATCGTTCTGAATTAAATAAATTATTTTAATTTTAATTTATTATTTTTAATTAAGTAATTTTTCTATCATTGAGAATTCAACTTCAAAATAAGTTTTATCACACTTACCGAAAACTATTTCGGGGCGGTGGGAAATGGGTTTTTCCTGGATAAATGGAAGCAGAATAAGTAGTAATAAAAGCATATCGATCCCAATTTTGGTGGATGATGGAGCTGTGTGTAGGTGATGAACAGCTAAGCCTTCTTCCAATTGATAGCTACAAATTTACAGCACTTGAGTTGAAGAAACCCAGCTACAAATTTCTTCTTCTTCTTCTTCCTTGGGCCGAAACAGGACACCCGCAAGCTCCATTTCTTTGGTGATGCAGGTAAGTTCCTAACCAATTCTTCTTGATTCCTACATTTTGAATCATGGGTTAATGATTCTTGTCTAATCCAACATCAGAACAACACGATTCCAGCTCATTGGAGCGGAAAAACAGAAAATTTCCAGCAAGCCATTAAGTAAGTTTCAAGCTTCTTGGTTCGTTAAATCCTTCATTTCTAGGTAAATTATGGTTTTTTACAAGTGTTAATTTATAGTTCTAAAATTGGTGAAGGAAGTTTCAATCGGGCTCAAGAACTAAAAAACAAGGCACCCGAATTGATTTTGAGTAAAGCTATCTGATTAAGTGTTTAAACTACATATTCTAACAATTTATTAGTAGCTAAATGAATTAATTAACTGCTGGGTTTGATTTCAGGGCTAAACAAGGGGGAAAACCGAATCAAGTGTTAATTGATTTGAATTCATAACTTTAGGTGCTTAGAAAGCTTGGATAATCAAAGTTGAGGACTGATCACATCAAGGTAAGTTAACTCAAAAATTGATCCATTGGATTGTATCTTGAAACTTGAATTAAAATCAAGCCTTGGTATACTTTTGAAACTAGCTTGGCCGAATCTAAGCTTGGGAGGGAGATTCACTTTGGTTCTTGATTCCGATCGGTTAAAAAAAGCTGCAGTTTGGTGTTGATTTTGTTGAGTTCTTGTATTACAAAGGGTAATTCGTTTTGATTATGGCCATATTGATTATTGGAATTGAAATTTGAAAACCTTACTTTGATGATTGGTTGGTTGCTGAATTTTGTTCAAACTCCATCCCTTCATTTTGATTCTCTTGGTAGCAAGGTGTATGCTTGAAAATTGGTTCATCTTTTGAACCATAATTTGGTATTGTAAGTTTCATTAAACTTTGATTTTTGTTCGGTTTGTGATGCTTTGAAAGATCAATCTTTGAACCTACCTTTGCAGCTCCAAAATACTTTGAAGAGGTTAATTCTTGAAACCTCAATATTGGTTATGTTTGAGTTGGATGTTTTGTTTAAAACCTTACTGATTTGTTCTTGAGAAAAGCTGCACTTTAATCCATTTAAATTGCCTACTTTTCAAGGTTTTAATTATTGATGGAAGTTGATTTTGTCACCTTTGACTCCTTTTGGGTTTAAATGAATTGAAAATAAGCCATAACCAATAGGAGACATGGGACACATAAGTACATCCTCTTATAATCTTTGTTGTGCCATGCATTTTCATACTTCATTCCAATATAACTAATAGGGATGTGAGTGATTACCTTTATGTAGTTGTGCTGTATTAGTTCAACTGGTAAACCATTTCCTCAATTTGCATGTCCAAGTTTTGATTGAATGGGATGTGAGTGAGATTTACTAAATTAGCTGCACCAATATCTATTTCATAATTCACTCACGAGATCACAGTTGTTCTCTTTTAAAAAAATAATAAATTTGTTGTTAGTGGCTATTTAATGTTGAAATTTAACTTTGGTTTCACAAGTTTTTCAAAGGGCTACCTCTGTTTTAGGTAAAGACAAATGAACTCATAAGTAGCTTCCAACTTGTGATATTTTCAGGCATTGCTAGTCGGGACTTAAAGCATACATGTATATTTGGTTAGTTGATGAATTCTCTCTTGGTATTATGGTTTTTTTTACTAGTTGATAAAGTGTGATTTTACAACATATACAACATTACTAGTTTGTGTAAATTCGAGCGTGTTGTCATCATTGGGGGATTTGCAAATGCCTTCTCTATCTTCACAAGAATTTCGATTGAAAATCATTCATAGAAATTTGAAACTAGACAACATGCTTGCCAGAGATAGCAGACTTTGGCTTGGTAAGAATCATAGAAAATCAAGATGAAGCCATAACCAATAAGAGACACGGGACATGGGACATAGTAAGTACATTCTCTTATAATCTTTATTGTGTCATGCATTTTCACATTTTATACCAATAAAGCTAATAGAATGACACATATATGCAGTGGTTATATGGCAACGAAATATATATTTGCGGATATTTTTTCAGAGAAGTCGGATATATATAGCCTCGGAGTAATGTTACTAGAAATTGTAAGCAGAAAGATTCATAGAAGCCCTCTCCGCGAAGAGGGTGCCTCTTCCCGATTAAAGCTTCTACGTCTCTTTCCGCTTACAATTTTCAGTAACATCACTCCCAGGCTGTAGATATCCGACTTCTCTGACAAAATATCCGCCAATATATGTTTCGTTGCCATATAACCACTGCATTTATGTGTCATTCTATTAGCTTTATTGGTATAAAATGTGAAAATGCATGACACAATAAAGATTATAAGAGAATGTACTTACTATGTCCCATGTCCCGTTTCCTCCAATCAAGCACTCTTTTTTTACTGGAATCTGCACAGAATAAAATTCAAATTGATTAATACAATAATGTTGTATATGCTGTAAAATCACACTTTATCCACTAGTAAAAAAAACCATAATACAAAGAGAGATTCATAAACTAACCAAATATATATAGGCATTGAGACAATACAACATCATAGGAGGGATCGGGATCTTATAGCTGCCAAGATATTACTTGATGAAAGTATGGAACCGTGGAGTTGATGAATATGAAGGAAACACAACTTGAGAAATTCAAATTGATTAATACAATAATGTTGTATATGCTGTAAAATCACACTTTATCCACTAGTAAAAAAAACCATAATACAAAGAGAGATTCATAAACTAACCAAATATATATACGCATTGAGACAATACAACATCATAGGAGGGATCGGGATCTTATAGCTGCCAAGATATTACTTGATGAAAGTATGGAACCGTGGAGTTGATGAATATGAAGGAAACACAACTTGGATTTCTGGGACATTGTAAGTTTTAAGAGTTAATCTGATTTTTCAAAGTTAAGAATCTTAATTAATTTTGGATGCTGCCATTTCTATCAACCCGTGTTTGAATTTGCTTCAAAAATCTGTTATATGAGGTAAAGAATTGCTAGAGAGGTCTTCAAGAATATTACTCCTATAGGCTAAACCAGATTATTATGCAATATTCATCATAGCATCATTTGTTCTGTTTTTGCAGTGGTTATATGGCTCCTGAATATACACCAAGCATCAGTACTCTGTGAAGTCACATGTGCTGTAGTTGTTGAAATAATTACTGGGAAGAAGAACAGTTCCTTTTACCAATCTGAAGAAGGTTCTGAAGACCTTATATGCAAGTGGTAATCTCAACACAGAGTTTGCAATCAAGTTCTCTATATCGTACGGTATATGCGTTGTGTCTTGGGTTGGGGGTATAGTAGGCTATACATTGATCACAACTCTTACTCAGTTCATCCCTGAAAATCTATGAACAGAGGAGTCTACTTCTTTGATGTACTTGAGATTATTCAGCTCACTTCATTATTCATTTCACCTAGACTAGGTACTAGGTAGCTAACCTGAGAAGTACCTAAGATCTCGTTAAAAAATGTCTGAAAAGTGTAGGAGGCATTAGAAATTATCAAATCTTCAGCTTAACTATTTGCAATTCATTATTTTATTATAAACTCTCAAACTTTGGAAATTGCCAGAAGCAGGCTTGGAGACAATGGAGGGACAGCACACCTTTGGCTCTGTTGGATCAAACCATTGGAGATTCTTGAAGTCATTCAGAGTGTCCACATTGGTTTATCATGTGTGGAAGAAGATCCAGAGAAGAGGCCCCCATTCATACACATTCATGATGGTGATCTCCAGAAATTTAGTATTTGTCTTCTTTACTTGCTCGTTTCCATTCATATTGATTTGCTCTGATCCCATTGATGCTAACAGCAGGAGTGAACAGTATCTGGAGATGATGATCATCGTGAATATGTGTATGAATCTCCATCGATTTTGTGAAAAAGATTCAACAAAAGACGGAAACAAATCCATCGATTTTGTTCGTTAACTAGAGTTGCTGATTGTTGTTTGCTGCATTTTTTGTGCCTAATCTTTCTAATTAAAAGGGCTGCTTTAGTTTTAGCAAATACAACATAAATTTCCACTTCTTATCATTTTATTTTAATTTTCCTCCTCTTCCTTCATAAATGCATGGATAAAAATCAAAACTAAAATAAAATTTCTAAAATTTATAACAAACAAACAAACAAATATAAGTAAAATCAAAGACAAAAGTAAATGAACAAAATAATTAGAAAGATGGAACTGAGCCCAACCCAACCCAAGGGTTCCACAACTTCACAACCATCATTGTCCATCATTAGCAATATGCAAAAACCCGAACATCGGTCCAACGACACCGTATTTATCACCAGGAGTAGACGATAAATTTAAATTTTCATACGCGGATAGAGTTCGTCCAAAATAACTCTACTAGAAATTCTGATCGTTTTAGCGGGCAGAAGTCCTCTTTCGCTATCATATAATGCCGTGCATGTTTATCACATTGACTATTTTAGTGTAATTTTTCACTAATTTACTCATTTTTTGTTAAAAAAATAAATTCAAAAAATAAAAATTCATTGTAAAATCAATATTATCAAAAATGAAATAATGTTTAATAATACCTTTAAAATATGATAAATTCACTGGGTGAGGGTGAGGGTGAGGGTGTGTGTGTGAGATGATGCCATCTTGGGAAACAGGGGGATCCCAACCATCCAACCTTCCAACTATGCATTTACAAAATCTGTTCTAAAATAATAAATTTATTTATTAAATTAAAAAAATATATATTAAATATATATATTTTTTAAAACATAAATAATAACATTTTTTATTTTTAAAGGATAACATGATTGAGTTCACAGGGGGATTTGACTTAACATCCAATATATATGCAAGTACGTGCTTGTATTCAATCTTTAATTAGTGTTGTCACTAGCTATTTAGAAAATAATGACTTTCTTTTTAATTTTTTTTTTATTCTCGCTATAGATAAGAAAACACGTGTTAAATTAGCTATGAAAGAGGCATAATACTTTATATAATAATCTTAAAAAACATTTACATTATATAATATAATTCTAAAGTTGCTATCATAATCTTATCACTATAAGATGTATCATACATTTTATATATTACACATGAAATCTTATCTTGATAATACAAACTTAATTTTATTAATTACGAGTCAAATGATACTTCTTCCCATCTTGTTTATAAAATATAAACTTTTATTTTAGATAAAATACTATTCATATTTTCTTCAGAAAAAATATACTATTCATATAAAACATTTATCATTATTATTTTATTCGTAATTTTATAATTTAATTATAAACTACATGGTCTGATTAGAAGCGTTAAACTATTTTGTTTGAGAAAATCAACAGGAAGAGGTGATAATGATGATGAGAGCATCGGGGATATTAAAAGGAAAAAATATACAATTGGTATTATAATGATTATATTACACAATTGGTCTTACACGTTTTGAACCCGACAAATTTGGTCCTAAATGTTTCTATAATTTAATATTTTTTAAAATTTATGCCACATGACACCAACGTGGCTGTCATGTGGCATCCAGGTGATAGGTGATTGCCAATCGTTCGCTCACATGCCACGCGGCCACGAGACAATGACTGTCACGTGGCAGTCAATCATCTATGTTTGTGCCATGTGACATGTGTGCGGCCGATTATGGCATGTGGATAACACGTGGCAGCCACGTGACATAAAATTTTAACGGCTCCTGAATCAGCCATTATGATAGTGTAAAATTCGTTAATTAAAACGTTTAGGACTAAATTTGTTAAATTCTAAATATGTAGGACTAATTGTGTAACAGAGTTATGTATTTTTTTCATATTATGAAAAAAAAGGCTTTTTTTTCTTTTGTGTGAGGCGGGCTTGGAAACATTTACAGTTAATTTCCCAAAAGAAATAATTGAAAATGGAAGTGGAATCATCCATGTCCAAAGATGAATCTTTGTGGGAGATTCTACTGAAAACAACGTAAGTGCATTCATTGTTCATTCATACGGTATTACTAATAATTACTTCCAACATAATCCTAGTTTAGTGGAATCCAGGTATATCCTTTCACTCTTCGCTTAATCTAATTAAATCCAAAGTTCCAGGAATTAAATCCTGATTAATGCAGTAATCCACCTTCATTATACCGATATTATGGTTTTTTTTTCTTTTTTCTTAGGAACACCGGTATTATACTTTAATTAGTTGACGTAAATTTATTTTTTAATACAAAAAAGACGCGAAACCAATTATCTTAAATTATTCCAACTCTCTTCAAAACTTTTACATTTTAGCGATGTTCCAAAAAATTTTATTATTGTAAATATATTGTGAAAAATAAAAATATCGAAATTGAACAATTACACTGTAATTAGTCTCTTAAATGTTTATTTTAAAAGTAGTTAAAACTAGTATTTCTTTATTAAATAAAACCCAAGTACCTAGAAGAAACTACTTGAGTGGTAGCTCAATCATGAGAGAGGGAAATTTAACTGCTTGTGAGAAAGATGCCTTTGGAACGTGAATATTCTGCAGTACAACGTGCGAGAACCAAGATTTATCAGTTTAAAATGAAAATAGGGATTATGATTGAGTGATATAATTAATTTTTAATTACAATTTGAAAGAAATATAAATATAAAGTAATTTTAAATTTTTGAGCCGATAATAAATTTTTACGTGTATATATATATATAAAAAATAGATCTGTGATGTATGGAAGATATTTTAAATCGAAGAGTTGTGATGCGGTGGGATAAGAAGCGCGTACAGTTTTGCACGCTTTATGTGTTTCTTATATGATTTTGAAGGAACATTGGGAAATAATTGATATGGCCTTTTTCTTTCAAGTACATGATCTTGCTCCAAGACCACAAAACTTGAATTGTGTGTTTTTTTTTTAAACTATTTTATTATTTTAATTATTATTGTTAAATTTATAATTTAATATTAATATTTAATTCAAAATTAATTGATAATGAATAGAAAAATACTTAAAATATTTATAAAAATAAGTGTTACGATTTAAGTGAGATTCAAATTTTAGCACCTTGTTCTATTAACTTAATAATTATTATGTGGTAATTAAAGTAATATAAATTCCATTCCTTCATTTAATAGCGAAATTAGAGATTCGAAAATGAGTAACATAATGGATTATCATTATCTATAGTTTCGTGACTATGATATAATTTATATTAAATTTTGAAATTAAATGAATTATATAGGTGAGAATTTTAAAATAAAAGTAATGGATTAGCCAGTCCAAAATTTCAAGGGTTTTGGGTTTTCTTATTCTTTTTCCCAAAAAATAAAAAAATAAAAAATTGTGGAATGAATCTGGACCTGATTATTGGAATGGGACGTGGAGAATCGAAATACTGGAGTATATAATCTTTGTGGTCTCAGAAATGTTTAAATGCTGTCGTGAATAAATAGATGTTGTCCCTTTGAATCGTGAATAATTTGTGGTCCAACTAGTACAATCTTAATTTCGTGTTGTACTCGATCATTCCTAGGAACATTATTAATGTTGATTGATTGATTGGGGTTTCTTGAGAGGACGTGACTTCTGATCCCATGGAAGCAGCTAATATAGGAGACTATATTTGTATCAAAATTACACTATAATTATCTTTAATTAAGCAGACTTTTTTTTTTTTTATAGTACAAATAAAATGTCGAAATTAAGATAACTCGAATTTGAAACTTTTTAATTTTAAGCGGGAATATCAATCATTAGATTATAACAGATTTTTTTAACGCTTCACAAATAATAAAACAAGTAGGATATCACTTAAATTTGTTTCAATAGTTTAGATTTTAACTTTAAATTAAAAAAAAATCAACCCATATCATTCATTTGTTTAATAATTAATTTATGAGTATTACTAGTTACCACCTTAATTTTAATTATTAACGTCTTAATTTTAATAAAATTAAACTTCAAAGGGGGAAAGATGAGTAAGGAGAGAGAATTTTTAACTCCAAGAGACAGTAACTAATAAAATTTTTAATTTATTAGATAGCCGTATTCCAATAATTAAATATAAATATAAAACTGTGGAAGAAGCAACTTAACCTAAAACAAACATCCTTTATGAATTTGATTCACCGTTTTTGAGGTTATAAATATGATGATGAATAGGAGGAGTGATAAAATTGTTTGGTATATAATTGAATAATTATGGATGCATGAAAATAAAATGCCATGGATCCCCTCTCTCAGCACATCACATGGAGAGGCTCTGGATCATAATTGGAATGTCTCTGTCGTCCTCCGTAGCTTAGCATTGCTGGTAATATTATCTAATTATAATATAATATACTATGAGCACAAAAACCTAAGAAAATGGTGCAACTTGGAAGCATTATAATACTTAATAATAAAAAATCATATTATAATACTTAATAATAAAAAATCATGGATCGGATGATCTTGCAATTTGCCAGAGATAAAAGAATGTCTGTCTTGGTTATATGTACATGTGATTTCAACTCCAACACGACAATTAAAACAAACAATATTTAGTTTCCTGGGTTGAACTAGTCTTCTTTGGTGTCCATGGTTTTGCATCATGATTTAAAAAAAAAAAAAAAATTAATTACTTTGTTAATTTATAACGGTTCTCCCGTTATGATTATCTCTTAAATTTTCAAAATTTTTGTCATACTTTTCCTGTAAAAACATAGAACTCATCACTATTTCGATCTTATTATCAAATGTTATAAGGAAATCAGAATATAGGAGAATACTCATATTAGAAACAAATGAAACATGTCTAAAAGTAAATTAATCTGTTAGCCTAAATTATACATCATATCATTTTTGCCCATTGGGTCGTATGGCCCAGTTAAAAAATTTTTAATTTGTATTAATAATTCACTGATCCCCTAATTGGTTGTAAGCAGGTTATTGATTGAAACCTGATTAGTCTAAATATTTTTTTTTTTAGAAGCAAAATATTTAAAACTGTTTCATATATAAAACAAAATTTGAGTGGATAATCTTTAATTAAAGGAGGATAATCCCTTTTCAGTACTATTTTACACGCATTATAAAATTTAGGTTGGATATTTGTATATATCTTACTCGTGTAGTATTATTGTTGTAACAGTTGAGATTGTAGGGATTAGTTTTATCTGATAAGCTTATCCTAAGAGCCTATCTAGATAACTACTGCGTGTATTATAAATGTAAGTCGGATGTACATAATTACTTACAAGTTTACAATATATCAGAACAGTTTGTTCCAGGATCAGAGACGTTATAAGTTCTTCAATTCAGAGACGTTGTACGTCCTTCACTAGACGTAGTTCACTCTCCACTAGACGTTGTTCATGCTTCATGGTATCAGAACAGTGGTCCTGCTGCCTCTGTTTTTTCCGTTTTTGTTGATTCTGCATATATCACGATGAGTGGTTCTAGTTTTGCGCACACAGTTTAGAGTCTTCCCGGAAACAAATCAGCCAAAAGTGAGCGTGTCTGCAGCCATTGTGGGGGTGTCAGGCACACGGTTGATAGATGTTGAACATTGCATCCGGAGATGAAACCAAAGTTTCAGAATAAGAAAGGAGGTGATAGGCGTTCTCGAGCCAATTTTATTCATGGGATGGAGAGTAGCTCGAATCCGATGAATCTCCTGCATGGCTTTGATGCATATCTCCAGGAGTGTCAGACCAAAACGGCGACTGAAAAATTTGCCAGTGGATTCTGTTAAATTGGACTCATCTGCAGGTATTATTCCTGCACTCGCTTTTGCCTTCAATCTTAACTCAATTTGTTATTTAGGGGTTGTTGACTCTATGGTGACGGACCATGTGTCAAATCGTCGTGTTTCAATCCATGATTTTCGTTCGTGTACTTCCCCAACTGTTATTTTTGTGGCCAACGGGAAAGGGTCGTAGTAGAGGGCAAAGGCAAAATTAATCTGGTGGCTCCTATTGAGTCTGAAGTGCTCTATGTTCCGGCTTTTCCGTTGCAGCTTCTACTCTTGCTTGTGAAGTTATTTTTACCTCTGATCATGTGTTGTTCTAGGAACGCCTCACCAATAAGAAGATTGGTGAAGGTTTTCATCGTCATGGTTTGTATTATTTTGTGAATTCTGATTCAGGCCTTGGGAGCAAAGGTTCTGCAAATAAATTTGATAATAATTGTGTGCAATTTGAAAATAATGGGTTCGGTGCACAACAACCTTTCTTGACTCCAATGACTGCTGGCATTGGTTTGGTTGGCTCTAAGTTTGGGCTTGCGCAACAGCCTTCTATGGATTGTTGTTGTGTGCAACAGGTTGTCTCAGCTTCAGGGCCAGCAGCTTCTCCGGTTGTTTTTTCAGTGGCAGCGACTGATCCAGTGTCTGGTAGTCATACTGATTTTCTGTCTCCGCAAATAAATATTGGCAGCAAAAATTTTTTCCCTGGCAGCGAATGTGGCGTGGATGTAGTTCCAGCTTTGCGGGACGTCCAGTTGTGCAGGACGTAGTTGGAATTTTGCGGGACGTAATTCCAGCTGTGTAAAATGTAGTTGCAGCTTTGCGAGACGTAGTTCCAGTTTTGTGAGATGCTGGTTTTGGTAGTTATACCTCAACTGCTCAGTGCTTGCCAGCGGTGTCTTCTGCTCGAGTGACATCCATTTGTGGTGATCAAACCCAGAATGATCTTAAACTCTTGTGGCACTATTGACTAGCTCATCCTTCAGATGCCACGATAACCAGGTTGTCTCTTGAGGTGCCTGAGAATTCAGTTTCTTGTGATACATGTCATTTTTCAAAATCAACTCAATTGACGTTTAATGATTCATTATCTGAGTCTAAACAGTTGTTTTAATTGGTTCATACTGATGTTTGGGGTCCATTTGCTGAATCCATTGATCATTTTAGTTTTTTTGTAATGTTTATTGATGATCACTCTAGAACTACTTGGTTATATTTGCTAAAATCGAAAACATACGTATTTTCTACTTTCAAGTTGTTTCATAAGATGGTTGCCACTCAGTTTGGCCTTCAGATTCAGACGTTACGGTTTGACAACGGAATCGAGTATGGGTCTAACGATATGAGAGCATATTTGGCTGAGCATGGAATTTTCCACCAGACGAGCTGTGTTCATACGCCGCAACAGAACGGGGTTGCAGAGCGTAAAAATCGCGACCTTTTGGAAAAGACGTGTGCCCTTATGTTACAAATGAAGGTACCAAAAATTTACTAGTCTTTTGGTGTTCTTACGGCCATCTACTTGGTTAACCGATTACCAAGTAGAGTTTTAAATTTCAAAAGTCCACTTGAGGTTTTGCAACATGTTAAACCAAGTTTATTGAATTTGAAATGGTTTGGTTGTCAGTGTTTTGTTCATATTCCCGGAACTCATCGCGATAAGCTGGATCCCCGTGCTTTTAAATGTGTTTTTTTGGGCTATTCTGTCACTCAAAAAGGGTATAAATGCTACGATCCTGTGAACAACAAATTACATATTAGCAGGGATGTAGTATTTGATGAACTGGTGCTGTTTTTCGGTGATTTGTCAGTTGATCATAAAGAATTTTTGGTCTCGCTGCCTGTGCCCTCTATGTTATTGGAAGATCCCGAAGACAATGGTCGTCGGTATTTGGGATCATTTGATTCAGATCATGTGTCTAGTTCTTATTTAGTTGGTCCACATCGTACTCCGGATCGTCTTCGACGATGACCCACTAGGTATGATGATTATGTAGCTAGTGCAGTTCATTCTGCTCGGTTGGCTTTGCTTTATGATACGTCATTGCAAGGGTTTTCGCTGACTCACCGAGGGTTTCTAGCTTTTATATCCAGTGTTCCCGAGCCGTCCAATTTTCATGAAGCAGTAAAACATCCTGAGTGGCGCAAGGCTATGGAAGATAAGTTATCCGCTCTTGTTGAGAACAAAACATGGAGTATCGTCCGTCTTTCTCCTGGAAAGCATATGGTAGAAGTCGTTGGGTCTTTAAGACTAAGTTTAATGCAGACGGTTCAATCGAGCGACATAAGGCAAGACTTGTCGCACAGGGGTTTACTCAGAAGTTTGGTGTTGATTATAAGGAAACATTTGCACCGGTTACAAAAATGACGACAGTCCGTGTTCTCTTGTCTATCGCTGTGAATTATGGTTAGGAGTTTTCCCAGCTAGATGTCAAGAATGCCTTCTTACATGGCACACTTGACGAAGAGGTGTATATGCGGCTTCCTCCAGGTCATCCTCAAGCCCATAAGTCTGATCTCGTTTGTAAGTTACACAAGTCGATCTATGGGCTAAAACAGAGTCCTCGGGCTTGGCATGCACAGCTAAATATTGCACTTAAGAGTTTTGGATTTTCTCGTATTACTTCAGATTCATCTTTGTACATTCGAAGAAGTGGAGAGGAAATTTTGGTTGTGTGAATCTATGTTGACGATTTGATTATTACAGGTAATCAGTCATCGTCTATTTCAACCTTGAAAAAATAGCTCCAAGCTCGGTTTCCTGTCAAAGATATGGGTGCGTTAAAATATTTCCTTGGTATTGAGATGGCTACATTATCTAAAGTATTATTTTGAATCAACGTAAGTACATCATTGACTTACTTCATGATGTTGATTTGGTTTTGGCTAAACCAGTGCCTACCCCGTTGGATAGCAAGCTCAAGTTACAAGTTGCGAGTCAGATGTTGTCTTCACCGCAAGTTTATCAGAGGCTTGTGGGCTGGTTGATTTATCTAACCATTACCCGGCCTGATATTGCATATGCAGTAAGCTTGGTTAGTCAGTATATGCATGCACCTACGGTGTATCACTTACAATTGGTCAAACGGATTCTTCGGTATTTGAAAGGTACCATTGGACGAGGACTTCATATGGCCAAGCATGATCACACCAACATTGTTGGGTATATCGACTCAGATTGGGCAGGAAATGTGCTGGATCGTCATTCTACTACTGGGTACTGTGTATTTGTTAGTGAAAATTTAGTATCTTGGAAGAGTAAGAAACAGCACGTGGTGGCACGTTCTAGTGCTGAAGCACAATATCGAGCCATGACTGCAGCTGCTTGTGAACTTGTTTGGCTCAAATCACTCTTGGCTGATATTGGTTGCACGCCTACTACACCAGTTACATTGTTTTGTGATAACCAGACAACTATGCATATTGCTGCTAATCCTGTTTTTCACGAGAAGACTAAACACATTGAGGCTGATTGCCACTTCATCCGTGATTTGGTTCAGTCTAAGGTCATTGCTCCTAGCTACGTTCGCAGCTCAGATCAGTTAGCCGATATTTTTACCAAAACGCTCTCCACTGCACAGTTTCATCGACTACTTGGCAAGCTTGGATCTATTAATTTGCTGGATCCCGCTTGAGGGGGTGTGTTGGATATTTGTATATATCTTACTTGTGTAATATTATTGTTGAAACAGTCGAGATTGTAGGGATTAGTTTTATCTGATAAGCTTATCCTAGAAGCCTATCTAGATAACTACTACGTGTATTATAAATGTCAGTCGGATAAATTTACGAGTTTACAATATATCAGAACAATTTGTTCTAGGATCAGAGACGTTAAACGTTCTTCAATTCATAGACGTTGTACGTCCTTCACTGGACATAGTTCACTCTCCACTAGACGTAGTTCACTCTCCACTAGACTTTGTTCATTCTTCAATTTAGCTTTTAAATTTAAAAGAAGTTTTATTTTTTGTTCTTAATTAAAGTCATTCTTGTTGTACCCAAAAAAAAAAAAAAAAAAACGTCATTCTTGTGTGGTTTTAATATAGCCAAACAAGTGGGGAAGCCTTGAATTAGAACATGAGAAGAACATTGCAAATTAATAGTACTTTGATTTTTAAAAAGATTAAGCAAAGCTTTCTCAGAAAAAAAGACAAGAGATCGATGATATTTGTTGGGTTGAAATTGCTCTAATTTTGACTGTAATTATTTATAATCAATTTATCATTAAGTAACGTCTCCTAATAGTTCTCTATTATTATATTCGAACTCGCTATAATAATTAATATTAAAAAATATTTTATTATATATTTTTAATTATTAAATATTTGATTAATTGTTCATATGGTAAAAGATATATTCGATTAGAAACTTTGACATCATTACAAACATTTATAATAGGTTAAAAGATTATCCTTATTTGGATTATATTGAAAATTATTTAAATTAAATAAATTTAAAATAAAATAAGGTAGCATTATATCATTTTAAAGTGAATAGTTGATAAAAGATGAAGGAGAATGACAAGAGGTTGTGGTTCAGTAATTGGTATTCTCCGCTTAAGGCAATAGTTGATGAGAGATAATTTAAGAGAAAAATAACACTAAGGGGAAAATATTTAAATAAAAAAAATTGAGACGTATAATTATAACGTTATTTCTCAGTTTTGTTTGATTTGAACAAAAATATTTGAATTATTAACTATTTATATTTATTTGTGTAGAAGATAAATAAGAAAAAATTAATAATTTGTATAAAAGTGATAAAATAGAATTATTATACAATTTAAAAGTATTAATAATTAAATAAAATGATAAGAATAAAAATTTAGGTAAAAAATAATATGAGTGGGAGAATTTTGGGAGGTGGTAAGGATTGGAATTTATAATTGGGAGGTCCGGATTCGAACATCACAGTTATAAGTAAAAAAGTAAAAAATAATATTGCCCTTGGAATATATATATATATATATATTTTTGTGGGCTTCACTGGAGGCGCGTTGGTTCATCGCCGAATTTGATGACTTACAAATTGCAGCTTAGTATATTTTATTAGTTTCTTTATTTTTGTTATTATTATATTATTTTTATGATTTTTTTCTTTTTCCCTAAGATTTTTTTCCATTTTTTTAAACACAATTCAGTATTTCTTTTAATATTTTTGATTTTTTAAAAAAATTATATTATTTATTTTATGATTAAATAATTTTATATATTGTTATATAATTTTCTAAAGTCTGCATATATGAATACATGTTATGGACATTTTTGTTGTATGATATGATTTCTTTTATATTCTTAATTTAATATTTATAATATGTTGATCTGATGTCTATACAATCATGATTTGATCCCCCTTGTTAAGTATGTTTTAGTTTTATTGTATTATTTCTTTTATATTCTTGATCTTATGTCTACTATTCTGTATTCTGATGTCTATATAATCATGATTTAATCTCTCTTATTAAGTATATTTTAATTGTATTGTATGATTTTTTAATATTTATGATATGATATCTGTTGTGCACTGATCTAATATCTATTATCTTATTATTTTTTAAAAAAAATATTTTTTTTAAAAAATACTGTGCGTCAAAAAAAAAAAAAAAAACTGTAACGCATACTGTAACGCGCTACCATAGGAGTATGATGAATTTTACTCCTATAACCCTACAATATACTGATCCGAGACATGTTAGATCCTTTCTCAATTGTTTTTTTAATGTATTTATCTTATTTCCTTACTCTCAGTTTTACGTTACCTGTCTCCTTTCTTTAGATTTTTAAATCATTATTCATATTTAGTTCTCTCCATATCAAGCGTTCATGCCTTCCACTATATTTTATAAGAATTTATGCAAAAATAAATATTAAATTAATAATTTTCCTATACGTATAGTTTATATATAATGTTTTTTTTTGAATTATAATCATCAGGATCGAACCCATAATTTTATGGTTATAAACCTTCACTCTACTAGTTTATATACAAATTACAATCGCCCATGCAATTGATAGTACGTACAAGTACAAAGCGAAAGTAACTAATTATATCATACTATTGTTATTTAGGTAAGAAAAGTTAATATTATTGAAAATTTATTTATTTCGGATTTAAATATCGTTAAATTAATTTAAAAATAACAATTATATTACCTTAAAAAAAACAAAAGAAATGCACAGTAAAATTGACAATAATTGGTGTGATGAATAGGAGGACATGATTGATTACTGTTGAAGAGAGACTACTACTCTACTCCATGTATGTCCAAGTGGTGGTATTGAATATTATCTGAATATTTGATGGTCCCAAAACCCCAAAAACAACCACAACAGAAACAACAACTTGTGTAAATAAATCATAAAAGTTGACACAAAATCATCCATTCACAACCCCAGGTTACCTGTTCGTCTCTCTCAATCTTGTCAACATTCTGCTGCTGACTAAGCCATTTATCTTTTGGGATCTCAATTCCACCATTCTCTTTCATTATTATCACTATTTTGATTAAAAAAAAATCAAATTATTATCGGGTAACAAAATAGTAAAATAAATAAAAATTTTCACAAAAGTTAATTCTCTTGGAGAGAATCCGAATAGTTCATTATATTTATTTATTGAGATTGAAACTATTCGTTGATCGTCGATCAATGTGAGATTGGATTTGTACCCCTAATAGATTCTTATTGAAAGTGATTGACCTTTTAAATTAACTTCGTAAAAATTTTTATATTTAAAGTATTTGGTATTACATTTTCGTTAATCAAAATAGTTCTTGTCTATTATGACAACTATCGATTTTTTTACGTGATTTTTCTCACAAACCTACTCATTCTATTATTTCATGATTTTTTGGAGCATGAAACAATTAAACTGTTAATTATCAAATTATATTCCAGGTTTGATTTAATATTGTCAAGGGAGGAGTGTTGTATTTTTATAACGTTGGAAGGTCGGCTAATTCTATAATTGGAAGTAGAAATTAATCCCCCGGTAAGAATTGGATATCTGCTCCTCTCCATTCAAGTCGGCAGTAGTATATAAGCAACTTCCAGGGGTGGACTAACCTACCTACACTTCAAACTCTCTCTACAATCACCCGCCGCTATTTCCCCCGACGCGCCAGTCCACGCGCACTCAGACACACTGCCCAAGAAACAAGTAACCGGAGTCTCTTCTTCCCGGTGGCGGTGCCAGACTGGCTGGTGGGTATCCCGAAGAAGATTTTCTCCTGCTTGAATATACCCAGAGAGAAGAAGAAAAGGTCAGCAGCTCAGTCCAAAGGAACCCGCAAGAAAACACTCTTAAGAAAGTAAAATTCTTTTTATGTCTGTCTTTCCGTTTGTTCTTGGCATAAAAGCTTGCCACAAACTCGGAATGCATGTCCACCTAAAACCAGAAATTCTGTTTTTTTTTTTGGGTTTGTCAATGGGAAAAATGGCCTCTCAAAATACCCCGGCATAGATTCGTGGCATGAATCTCTCCGGACTGTATAAATTAATTCTTACTGTAACTATATTTAGCTACAATGGAATATAATTCTGACCAGTAATTTCAGGGCCTCACCGTCTCTTTTCTTTTCTTTTCCTTTTCCGTTCTAGTTTTCCTTTTTTCACTGGTGTCTAGTTTTTCCTAAATATAGACGTGCATGAATTTTATGATTCTCTTCTGGGGCGTTTATGGTGATTAAATACCAGAAATTTGTGAAGCCATTAGCAAAAATTAACAATCTTGGAATTTTCAGTAAGTGTTATGTGGATCTAGTTCTTCTTTAATAAACAGAGAGATTTTATGGGATATATGATATCAACATTGTTTCCCTAACGTTGTTTGTTGTTTCCTGTAAAAGGGTTCAAATTGATTTAGTTTGTCAAGCAAAGAGAGATGAAGAATTCGGTTTCGGAACAGAGTTTCTACATAGAAAGCGACGAGGACGACGAGGAGAAGGCAGCGGAGAAAAATGGTGAAAACGAAGATGGAAACGATTCTGATTCTTCCAATCATTCAAATGACAACGACAACACACGTCGGCAGAGCCAATCCATACTCACCTCTTGGCCTCAAAGTTACAGGTACTGTTCTCGATTCCCTGATATTTTTCTCAACTAGAAATTGTTTGTTTTGCCCACTAAGCCGTTCTGAATTTCCAAACTTGATGAATGGTGATATCTTTAGATTTATATTCATCGATTTGGATGGATCCAAACCATCTACTGGGAAAAATTTAAAGTTATATTTCCAGAGATAGGTCGTTTAGGATGAAAATAAAAATAGAATCATGGAATTGCAGATTGAAAGTTACTTATTGCTGCAATAATTTGTTGATCATGGTCAATCTGGAAGCTAGGATATAGTATTTCTCTTTCTTTAGTTCGTTTTTGGGACATTGTAATCAGCATAGGTACTTGAATGCCTCAGAGAATGAGATGTGAATGTTATCTGCATCCTGCACATGTCGATTCAATAAAAAAAATCAAGATCCAAGATTGGCAATATTTGTCCTATCTAATATCCTCATTAGCAGTGACCTCTGCCCTTGGATAAAGGTTGTTCCTTTTTCCTGACAGGCTGCTGGTGAAACCTGGCAGCTCTGAGGGTCCTTTTCTTCAGAAAACCATTGCGTGATGGGTAACACTAGGCCTGAAGTTTCTTTGCACTTGCTCACTGCTGGAATATAAGTTTCCAAATCAAATGCAGACTACTGAATTAAGTTTTAGGTTTTTATACTGAATTTACCAAAATTTTAACTTGTGTGGTTGTAGATCTTGGGCGAATAATTCATTAACATATTTGGGTCAGTTTATTAAATATGCCTCCAAGAGATTCAATTTTTTGAACTATTAGAGTTGCTTAAGTAACTCTCTAAATCCCTGTCAGCATCATTTTGATCATTCATTACTGGTATTCTTCAAACACAGAAGATTCAGATCTTCCTACCTGAAGTATTGAAGCGATTCTCGTTTTTTGCTCCTTTGATTTTGTGATAAAGCATTTTTTAATTATGTTCTTTGGGTTATATTCAAATCGAGGAAATAATATTTTGTGGTGTTTTAAATGCTTGTACCAGGCAGTCCATTGATTTATACAGTAGTGTACCATCTCCAAGTATTGCCTTCCTGGCGACGCCTTCGCTGTCACAGTTAGGCAGCTCATTTCTTGCCTCCTCACTGACAAGGAGACACACTCCTGAAATACTGCCTACTTTGCATAAACCTCTTATTGGAGATGAGCAGCTGCCACAAGAAAGACGGAGTTCCCACTCCCTGCTGCCTCCACTTCCAGAAAGGAGGCCTTCCATGCGAAAGGGATATTCTGAGAGGAAACCATCCAAGGTCTCACACGAAATTCCTTTAACTCGCCATAGTTCATATGGACAAGCTGTGGTAAATGGTAGGTGTTCAATTGAATTCTTCACTTCATTGAGGATGACCTTGGAAGCATTTATCAAAAGCAAAATCACAGTTAGAATCCTGCATATGAAAATTATGGTTTTTGCTTTAATTCCAACTGCTAAAATAAACATCTGTTTTGACTAATGTTATTGATTTGCTTCATATTATCCATTACCGTTGGTCCTAGTACCAGCAACAGTCCATAGCTATGTATATTGGAAAATCAGCCCTTGCTTGATTAGTAGCCTAAAACAGAATCAAACACTACAACTATCCTAAACTTCCATAAAAGCATCTAGAAGCATATGAAGGCTTAGATATTTAGTTTGCTTCTGCATTTGGATAGATTATGATCTTATATTACATCAACACATCTCAAAATGGTATTATCTCTTTGTTTGCTGCAGGCATTAATGTTCTTTGTGGTGTTGGGATTCTTTCTACCCCTTACGCCGTAAAACAAGGTGGATGGCTAGGAATGTCTATTCTGTTGCTCTTTGCCGTGCTCTCTTATTACACTGGTATTCTTCTACGTTACTGCTTGGATAGTCAACCTGGACTAGAGACCTACCCAGACATTGGCCAGGCAGCTTTCGGGACTGTAGGGCGTTTTGCTATATCTGTAAGTACTTTCTATGTAACATTCTCTGTCAGAGGATATGAACACATGAAAGACTTTTCCAATTCACATATGGAAAAGCCTGAAGATTCTACCTTACAAACTGATGATTACTGAGAATCTTATGTCTTGTGTTTTTCATATGCAGATAATCTTATATGTGGAATTATATGTAAGTTTCACACTCTTCTCAACTTGTATGCATTTTAAATTCAGATACCAGCTATATTATGGATCCTGTACGTTCTGTTCATGCAGGCTTGTTGTGTTGAATATATAATTCTGGAGGGCGATAATTTATCATCTTTGTTTCCTAATGCACACTTGAGTTTGGGAGTAATTGAGTTAAACTCACACCAGCTTTTTGCATTGCTCACTGCAATTACCGTTCTTCCTACTGTGTGGCTGAAAGACCTCAGTATTCTTAGTTACATATCAGGTGAATATATCTAGTTTGGTTATGGTCTTCTTGAAGAAAAATAAGAAATTTGAGTATGATAATCTTCAAATTTTCTTTCTTTAACTATCAACAATATAAGATTAGATATACAGAACCAAGGTGTGGAATGTGTCTGCTCCCATATGCTGCATTAGACGAATTTCCGGTAGTTCCCAAAGATTTACTGCCTACTCCTTGTGATCCACTTTTATGATCAGTCCCAAATGAAGACTGAAGTCATTTTCATTTAAAAACAGTCTCTATTATCATTACATGGAAATTACTACTTCAGGTTGTATGCTTTATGAATCTTTTTTTTTTTTTTTTTTTTTTTCCATTTTTCCTTCTTTGTGTTTAGCTGGAGGAGTGATCGCTTCAATATTAGTGGTCTTATGCTTATTCTGGATTGGCATTGTGGATCAAATTGGTTATCAACCCGATGGTACCTTAATAAATGTTTCAAGTCTGCCAGTAGCCATTGGTCTATGGGGTTACTGCTACTCAGGCCATGCTGTTTTTCCCAATATCTATACCTCAATGGCTCAACCAGGCCAGTATAATGCTGTTCTTTTAACCAGGTAAACTCAGATTTAAGAGTCATCCTTCATAGTGTCAAATGGATAGCTGGAACTGAGAAAAAGTGTGCACAAAATTGATATCATTTTCAAAAGATTTGGACATAATTCCCTCTATTTCATCTTTTGCCATCTATGCAATGCAGTTTTGGAATATGCACTGTGTTGTATGCTGGAGTTGCCGCATTCGGATACATTCTATTTGGAGACTCGACAAAATCGCAGTTTACCCTTAACCTGCCTCAAGATTTAGCTGCCTCTAAAATTGCAGTTTGGACAACGGTAGGTCATTTCTTTTCTGTCTTGTGTGTACCTGTTATTTTCACTTGAAGTGTTTTGGTGGTTGTATACTTGATTACTTCTCAAGTTCAGTTTAAAATTCAATCTTGAATTTCTTGTCAACCCAGTTTTTACTTGTCTGAGCTGGAACAATTGTTGTATTGATTCTTTTTCCTCTTTAAATTTTTTGCAGGTAGTGAATCCATTTACAAAATATCCTTTTGAGAGACAAGAAAAGCTCATTTGTTTGTCAGCATTGACTAACCTATGACCCCTTTTAATGGATTCTAACTTTGCATTAGCTAATATGATATAATATGCTTCTGAGGTAAACATTAGACGGTGAGAACTGTAATGAAAAAGATTTACGAAGCTAGACGAACAAAGTTAGATGTAGCGAATGAAATGTCAAACTAGGAGATGAAAGGTAGGCTTTGCCTGAATTGCACAATTAGAAAGTTTCAGTCTCCTTAACTAGAAACACATATGCTTTGACCATGACCCCAGTGGCCATGTGTCTGGAGGAGCTGATTCCTGCAAACCACAGCAAGTCTCACATGTACTCAGTCCTGATAAGAACAGCATTGGTCATCTCTACCTTGCTTGTGGGACTTTCTATTCCATTTTTCGGTAAGTTTTCCCTCAGTAAAACTTCATTCAGAACAACTTCTTGCTTCAGTTCCTACTACTACATTTGCTGCCCTTCTTCTTCGGCAAGTTCGGACAATCTGCCATTTCCAGATTAATTTTCCTTTATAATGATTTCATTTTGCCTTTGGTTTTCAGGTCTGGTGATGGCACTCATTGGATCTTTACTCACAATGCTAGTGGTTAGTCCCTTTCCACTGCAACTATTCATCTGTATTTCAATTTCTTTTCTTCTGTGATCTAATTTAACTATGTTTTTCTAGACCTTGATACTTCCTTGTGTTTGCTATCTTCGCATCCTGAAGGGGAAACTGAACCCATTCCAGGTTATTATTGGAAACCATTTTGTTTTAATCTCAAGTTATTTTGCGACACTGAAGGATTATTAATAAGGGTACTTTCATTCTCATTTTTCTGTGGTTTCCTTGATCATCTGTTTTGCAGCAATCAACCTGCATTTTGATCATAGCAGTTGGAACCATCTCGTCGGCTTTCGGAAGCTATTCAGCTGTCGCCAAAATCGTGGAGAATCTTACCAGTTAAAATATCCGATAAAATTTTGTTGTGGCCTTGCAGTAGAGATAGGTTTCCTTGGTACTTCTTGAGGAAGAGTTCCATCTTTTCCATGGGTGAAATGGGATTTTTGAATGATAGTTTCCCAGATTTGTGTCAATTGTCCCACAAATGTTCTTATGTGGTGCTGTTATAGTAGAATTAGGCTTGAGATGAGGGAAAAACATATGTTCATCTGCATTGCATATTGTTTACAACAACTTACTCAAGTTGGATAAAATATATGGATCCCCTCCTTCAATGCTTCGGTGTATAACCTCTGTCTTCAAATGTTCATCTCAACTCTTTTATCGTATTAAAATAAGGCTTAAATTCATTTTTGGTGCCTCATAACATGGGTCATTCCAGTTTTGATTTCCCATATATTTTAGTCATCAATTTTAGTCTCACTTAAATTTTTTTTTTACCAATTATGGTCGTTTTTAACGGAAAAGTTTAGAAGATAACGGATTAATTCATTTGATCGCTAGTCAAACTTTTTTTTTTTTTTCAAAATGATTTGTACAATGATGTTTTCAATCCATTTTATGACTAGGTTGCTCATGGATATTCAACCCATTTAGATCGACTCATAATCCAAAATGACGGTCGAAACCCTAAATGGGTTGAATATTCATGAGGATCCGAATTATAAAATTGGTTGAAAACATCACGGTACAAATCATTTTGAAGAAAAAATTATATTTGACTAGCAATCAAATGAAGTAATCCGTTATCTTCTAAATTTTTCAGTTAAAAGGGACATAATTGGTAAAAAAAATTTTAAGTGGGACTAAAATTGGTGACTAAAACATATAGGGAACTAAAACTGGAATAACTTATATTATAAGGTACCAAAAATAGATTTAAGCCTTAAAATAATAATCTTATTTAATTATCAATTCATTCTAATTTTTAAATTTATGATGAATTACCTTTAACTCCCATGTAATTTTATCAAATTACTAATTATGTTACGAGATTTTTGACAACTATTAACATTTCTTTAACTAAAGTTAAATATCAAAAAATATTAAAAAATAACAAAATTTGACAATATTTTATGAAAATGAGATTATAAAATTATGTTAATTTTATCTTTTAACATAATAATAATGTTTAATTTTCAAAATTTGAAAAGATATTTAATAGTTTCACCAACCAGAGAGGAAGTAAATATAATTCACCCTTAAATTTAATTAATACAAAATTATGTCCTATCCTATTAACATTGTCTCTATTTTGTTTTAATTTGATTTGGTAAAATAAATAACCTAATTCAATAAAAATAAATGATAGAAGAGTATAGAAAAATTGAGAATGAAAATTTGATTTTCTATCAAAATAATGAAAAAAATAATTAAAAAGTATATAAAATTGAAAAAAAAAATTTAATCCCCTAAAAATCAAAGAATGAATCGAAAAATTGAATTGAGCTTCATTCTCCATTATTTTCACCCCCTTCTTCTATCCCCATTGGCTACCAACCCGCCCTCTAAATTTACAAATCCCAACTTGCAATCCCACATAATGCAGTGATGTTGATCCATTCTCCAATAATTATTTTTTCTCCAGCTTTTCTACATTTTTGTTTCTTTCTCCTCAAATTCTCCACCAACTATTCCAGGGTTTAAGGATTCTCCTCAAAAAAATCCCCCTTTTCCAGCTCCTTTCTTGTTTAAAGGAACACACAGTAAACCATAAACACCCCTACAAGAATGTCCCACGTAATAAAATTGTGTTCCTCGTCCTTACAGATTCTGCGCAGAAGGGAATCTCGAAGGGTAGAGTTAAGCGTTTTTGGTTCCTCTCCAAATGCAATAATTCGATCAAAGAAGACTGGAAGAATACGTTTAATTGGTAGTGAGAACTTTCAAAGCAGCAATCTTTTGGCCTATAATAACAGTGAAGAAGGGTCTGTTCAATCCCTGGACAATTCCCCGATTTCAATTGAGCTGGGTTCTATTCTAAGCGAAACCCAGTTCGATCGTGTTATGGCTGAAGCTCAACAGCTTGAAGAACCTGTGGTTATTATATGGTATGTTAATCTCTCACCATTCACCAGCTTGTTCTGGATTACTTTTTGCTCTTCGTTTCTCTTGTGATTGATTCAAGTTTGTATTGGGTCTACTTCGGTGAGATAGATGTAATGTGGGAAATGATTGATCAATCAAATATCATGGAATCAATGAATGATCATAAAGCTAGATTTTTTATTAGTTTCTGACATTTCAATGTCAAATATTCGTGCTAGTTGCTTTTTCCGGTGCAATTTCTTGGTGTTTTTCTGTTTTCTTACGTTATAATAACATAGAATGTTTGCTTTTAGTGTAATAAAATGGGAGTTGTTGTCTTGTGAAAGCTTGTAAATTTTAACTATAACCAGTCTTAGGATTACTATTATTTGGATGCAAATTTTGCCGGAGAATGCTTGTTGGCGCTGAACTCAAATGTTAATTGCTTTCTGCATTGAATTTGTATATGTCCCAATATGCAGAGTTGCATTTTTCCTTGCCCTCGTGTTTTGCCTTATTTAGTCTGAAGTTTTCTGAGGTGGAAAACTAAACTTGAAGATCTCAGAATTTTATGCTGATTGCAGGATGGCAACCTGGTGCAGAAAATGCATATATTTGAAACCTAAACTGGAAAAATTAGCGGCCGAGTACTTTCCAAGGTTAGTTGAACCAATCTTATTCCTTTATCACTATCTGGTTTTTACATTTGGTGTATTTTCTAGTGCTGGCCAAAATTGTTGGATTTCAGCATTTTTTAGTATATTGAGGAAATTTTTGAGAAAAAATCCTATGTCCTTTGGAAGGTTTTGGTTGTTTTCTTCTCTTCTATTAATTGAAATGTTGATCCTAGAAATGTCTGATGTAACAGTTACAGATGTGTACTTAAGTTTTTCTGCACTGACCCTTTAAGAAGTTGCTTTTGATTTTTCTGGTGCCACTAATTGCTTCGAGCTGCTTGCCAGAAATGTCGTAATTTTGATGTAACGGAAATAGGTTGGCTTCTATGATTTTTTATGTTGCAAAGGTAAATTTTGCACAAGCATTTTTGGTCCACTCTCTTTGTTATTTTTCATACTTAAATTATTGACAGTTACATCATCATGAAAGGTGAGATCTAAAATTTCAATTTTTTCTGCAGTGACTTATGGCAATATATTTGTGCCTCTTCTTTAAAGTAGATTGGTACAATAATGGTGTGGTTTCTTTGCTGATGCAGAATACGCTTCTTTCATATCGATGTCAATAATGTTTCACACAAGCTTGTTGTTCGAGCTGGAGTTACTGTAAGTTTCTCTAATAATTGAAGTCCTTGATCACAGCTTTAAAAGGGTTTGGTATATCATTGCTTTCAAGAGTGAATTTGATTCCTTGCAGTATGAGTTGGATATAGGCATAGATTCATTCCTGTGCCTCAAGGACCCAATTGTTCTACAAGGATCAGTTAGAACTTAAAAGTAAAATTTTGTTTCAAATTGTTTCAATCCCTCTTTGTGAATAAATAAAAATCTTTGTACTTCGCACGTTTTTACCTCCTATTCTGAACCTTCTACAAGCAGGCACAAGTTCTTCATTGACAATGTTAGCATTAATGATCACAGAAACTTTATCCGAACAGTGATAGCCAAGTCTTGAGTATACTACTTTGTATACTTAAAAGAAAACAGTCGATTTTCTAGTTACTTTGCAGTATTTCCTTGGTGGACTTCCTATACTGTTTACCATTTTTTTTCTGTGCTTCAAGTTCATTCTAGGTACCTGAAGGAATTTCTAACTGTTACTTGTTTCTCCCTTTTCATGTCTCTTGTTACGTGACTTGCCAAAATCGCAGAAAATGCCTACGATACAGGTAAATCCACTTGAATCTATTAGAAACTTAAGACGCTCTTCAGATATTGCATTTTAAATTTGTAAATGATACGGAAGAAAACCTTGTAACAGCTATGGAAGGATGGCAAGAAACAGGAAGAGGTGATTGGAGGGCACAAAGCACATTTAGTAGTTAACGAGGTTCGCGAAATGATCGAAAATGAGTGTGCTTTGTGATTTAGTTGAAGATATCTCTTTGGTTAATCAAACATATAGGAAGAAAGCTGCAGATAAGGCAGTTCGTTTTGCCTGTTATAGGACATTATCAGTACACATGTCTTTGTACCCTTTTCTCTTTGGCTTCCCATCCAACATAGCCTTGTAAGTTTGTAAGTTGTAAATGGTGGGAAGAGGAGAGGAGGGGTGGAGGCCATCTCCCTTGTATTCTTTTCAGCAAAAACAGAACACCTCTTTCTTTGGAAATGTGAAGAGCTAGTTCAGTGGGATACACATTTTCAATGACAAATGGATAGTTCCATCATAATGTGTTTAATTTTATTTGGATGATACACATTTTCAATGACAACTCAATGTAAGGATTAATTCAAATTTTAAAAATTGATGAGTTACCATCACTTCGATTGCAATGGATGTCATCTCACTTCGATTACCTTTGTCAAAGCAAACAAGGTAACTATCTTCATCCCATAAGAGTTTAATTTTTCTATCTCTGAAACAAATCAGGTTTTCGAACCTCCTCAAACTTTAACGGATTTTCTTTGTATGCGTCTTTATAGATTGTCAAACCCTACTTAGAAAATCTCTTTTTCTTGTCGGAGAGATTGGAGGAAATGACTTCAATTACGCACTCGTCATAAACAAAACTATGGATGGGTTAAATGCTTTGATCCCAGAACTGGTTTAGAGCATTGCTGAAGCTGTTAGGAGAGTGATTATTTTTGGAACAACTAAAATTATTGTTTCCGGAAATTTTTCCATCAGTTGTCTTCCGATTTATCTTAGCAGCTTCCTGGTGGATGATCCACGAGCGTATGATGCAAACCAATGTTTGGCGGGATTGAACAGTTTAACAACTATGCACAATGATGTTTTGCAAGCGACGATTAATGAATTGAAGAAGGAATACCCGAGCACTGCCATTGTTTATGCCGACTATTACAATGCCTACTTACCAGTCCTAAACAATGCCGTGAGACTTGGATTTGAGGATAAATTTTCAGCTTGCTGTGGAGAGTCTCATAACTTCTCAATTGCTAAATTATGCGACATCCCCGGTGTTACTGTTTACCCAAATCCTAATAATATGAGTTGAGACGAAATTCACATGACTCAACAAGTTTATAGATTCATGGCTGGATATTTACTCAAATCTATCATTCATCAATTGCATTGTAATTAGCTTTTTAGTATGATACTTTTACTAAATGTAGTTAAGTTAAATTCTTTTTTTTTTTTTTTTAAAGAATGTAGTTTGGTTAATTATTAACTAGAGTTATTAATTTACTACGTTTGTTACGTTTAAAATTCTTCATTTTATATATTATCATGTGTTTTTCTTTTTCTACCCTTGAATTAATGTCAAAAGTTTATGGCATTGATTTATTAAATGTTTAAAATTAAATTTGTCACTAAATCTTAACGACTATTCTTATAATTTTTCTTTATTTATTTAGAGGCAAATTACTCATCCTATCCCAAATAAAAGAATTCGAATTATGGGACTGATCGCTGATAAGAATTGTTCATTAGAGAAATTAAAATGAATTTTTATTTATATTTAAAATTCTTTTAAGGTTAGCAAAAGAAGCACGCTTGGAACGTGCGTTAAATGAACGACAAGTGATAAGAGCCGTCGTGGCGGTGGCGGTGGCGGTCCCCAGCCCCATGCACGTACACACCTTAAGCACAACGAAAACCTATAAACATGCTAATACTAACATCTTACTACCAAATACCTCTGATCCAACAAATCAAATATCCCAACTTCCCCAAATTAATTCTACGTAATTACACATAAACCAGCAGTAAATCTGATTCCATAAACTTTTTTTTTTTTTTCTTTGCCAAAATAAAAGAGAGAACTTTACTAATAACAACCCAAATTCCACCTTATTGTGTGCTCATTTTCCTTAATTTCTTCCAAATAGATTGGATTTTTTCCCACATTTTTGGGTTTCCTTTTCTTCTCTGTTTGGGAAGATTTCCATTTCCATTTTGCTGTTCTGTCTTCCCAGAAATAGTACTCCACATCTTCCCCTTTCGTGCTGTTTCCTGGAATTCCCTTTTCTATTTTGACGTAGAAATAACCAAAAAATAGAAATATTTTATTCCCAACGTCCTCATTCAATTCTGTTCAATAAGATCAGGTTAGTGTTTCTTTCGTTTTTGACGTCCCTTTTCTTTTTGCTTTTTAATTTTTTATTATAGGGCTTTTGTAATCTGGACAGTATTTGTAATGGGGTGAGGACTATTGCCGCCATATGATGATTGATGCATGCACATGAATTATTAGATCGATTTGGGAGATTATTCTTCCTCTTGGTTTTTAAGTTCAAGAACCAGCTCTATTTCATTTTCTTTTGGCGCTTGGTTTTGATTCTTGCTATTTTCATTTTCGAGCATTAGTTTGTAATTTGTTATTATGGGGTTGTTAGATTTCGATCATTGGAATTGTTAGGTTAATTTTATTTTATTGGGATAGGGATTGAAGAGATGGTTAATGAGGGTTGGAAAGATAATATCTTGCTTTCAAGTGGGACTAATTCTGGTGGTGACAATGTGATGATGTTGAGAGGATCAAATTCAAAAGGGGATTTGCAGAACAACAATAGTCTAGCTGATGAGCTTGAGTTGTTGCTACTACAGAAAGAGCAACAACAGAGGCAGCGAAACCTCAATTTGTTTGGTGAGGGTGGGAGGGGTATTGGTATCCATAGGAGTGGGAGTGCTCCTCCAACAGTTGAGGGAGCTTTCAATGCTTATGGAAGTGTATTGATGAATCCGAATTTTGCAGTGCATGAAAACAGTGCTGCTACTGGTGGTGGTAATCTGGGGAATTTGACAGAAGAAGAAATTAGATCACACCCTGCATATTTGGCATATTATTATTCAAACGAGAATCTTAATCCCAGGTTGCCTCCACCATTACTATCAAGAGAAGACTGGCAAATTGCGCAGAGGGTTCAGGCAGGAGGGTCTTCCATTGGTGGATCTGGGGACATTCGGAATAAGAACTTGGTTGATGATGGCACCAACTCATTGATACTCTCAATGCAGTCTCGGTTGTCTCTACAGAAGGCAGACGAGGAGTTGATCGAATTGAGGAAGACAGCTGTCAGGAATATTTCCCGCAAAAATTCTACTGATTATCTTGAAGGAGGCTCTTCAGGTATGGTAGGGCTACCAAGAACCGGAATGGGAACAAGGAAGAAGAGTTTTGCAGATATAGTGCAGGTTCAGTTGTTTGCTTCCACAGAATGAACTGTTGTTTGATGTACATTACTCTTATTGTCTTGGTAGTTTTTTTTTTTTTTTTTACTTTCTTTGATATTCATTCTTTTGTCACAATGCATATTACCAGATTGAAATTTCAATATTGCAATTTGGCTCTCCTTCCATTGAGGGTAAAATGGTTACTATCTCATGGCTAGTTATTTATTTATTGAATTTCTTCCTCTTCTTGTTGCCATGACCTCAAGTTCCACATTTACGTTACCTAAGAAAAATTTAGGCGACTTCTGGCTCATTTCCTGTAGTTTGAAGTTGGTAATTGTATCTGTGGCATGAATCTTGGGATAGAAGGTTTATGATGATGATAGGAGGCAATCTACTAATGTTTGTGAAGCTTCTGCTTATGCTGTGAAAGTTTGTTGTTCATGTCTTCACTAAGTGTGGAGTTGTTGTCTGAATGTGTGAATCAGTCAAAGGAAGTATGAAGTATAGGATAGAGGATGAATAGTAGTTATCTAGGCCTCCATACAAGTTCAGGGTTCTGAATTCAGTGCCTACTCCAGTAAATAATCTGAACTACAGTTTTTCAAATAATAAGAAAGCTGATTCAGGGACTTGTTATATTTCCAGGATAAGTTAGATCAGATTGTTTGGCAGCAGAGTCCTTGACAAAATGAAAATTCACAAAATACAAGTTCTTATTTTTCCATTTTACTAGCTTCTGGATGCATCAGGTTTCTTTTTCTTAAAAGTGATTTGCTCTTTCATACGCTGACTGTGGATCTGTTGCCTGACAGTTCATCTTCAAACACTGTGTATTTGGTTTTTTCATTTTTGTTGCAAGTTATAATTCCTGTTTGATGTTTTTTTGTTCCCCAATGAGTTAGTAGTTATCAGCTATAACTATCGATTAATCTGCTCATCTTTTCGAACTGAATTGAGTCCTATTACAGGAAGGACATAACCAACCAGCAACCTCCTCTGGCCACCTCTCAGGCCCTTCAAGGCAAAACTCAATTGGTGATATCCTGGATACAAGTAATGTATCTGAAACCTCTTCCTTGGAGTTACAAAATAAAGCAGAATCCTTTGAGAGTTCACGTCAAGGGCAGCTTTCACCAGGCGCCTCTAGGAGTGCAGGTACGCCTGGCGCTTATGCATCAACGATGGCGGGGGGTTCAGCTTTGGTATCTCCTCCAGGGTTTCCTACTGTGGCTGGCCGAGTTTCCCTTGATGATAAGAAAAAAATTGTCGATGCAAGATTACATGATCTTTCATTGCATGACGCTGATATTTCTCATATTCTATCTTCTTTTGCTGGAAGTGAAGGTGCTCTATTACTACCTCCAACACAGATGGCTTTATTAAATAGTCATAAGCAGAACAAGCATCATTTAGTTGACAAATCTGGGGTTGATCAATTGTTTCCTGCTAGCAATTATAATGAGTTTGCTTGGGGAAACAGATTTGCGCCTCAATTTAATTCTCACAACTTCAATTTGGACAGAGAAGTGAACCTTCCAAGAAGATCAGCTTCTTTAGCAAATCTACAGTCTATAGTTAATCCTTCTGAGTTTGCAATGCTTGAGGATTCTAAAATCCAGTATCAAGGTAATTATTTCTCTGATACGAGCTTTCCTGGTCATGCATAATGTGTATATCTGGCTAAGCTGACATTAATAAATAAAAGAAGATGTAAAATCATTTACCATAATTCATGAGCATTTTTCTTTTCCTGTTTCAAGGGTTTTTATGGTAACCTTTTTGCTATAATATTTTAGTTTCACATTTGGGTACTCCAAACTTGAGTGGACCCAGGAGAAGTGGCAACCCAGGTCGCTCTAACCTTCAATCTCCAAATGCACATCAAGCCCATAAATTAGAGAAATCGCTGAATTACGCAATTCATGAAGCAGCAGTGCCAAGAAATCAGTCTCTAGGAAGAAGCTATGTTGGCTCTTCTCACCCTGATTTGCGTGAGTTGGAGAGAATGTACATTGAAGCATTACTTGCACAACAACAGCAGCAGCAGTTTCAGTTGTCCCTTGTGTGTAAATCTGGAAACTTGAACCACCAGTCTTGGAATACCCCAGTTGGCCAACATATGGTGTACGCTGGAAACATTATAGCGAATCAAGTTCATCCTATGATTGATTCCGGGGGCTATACTTACATGAATGAGCAGATTTCACAGATTCCAACTACCCTGAAGAAACAATTGGGAGGATCTCCTGGTTCACGGAGTCCGCGTAGTGTAACTAGTATTGAGGGGAAATTAGTTTCATCCGCATTAGAAGAACTGAAGAACAATAAGGGCAGGTCTCTTGAACTTTCAGATGTTACTGATCAGATTGTTGAATTCAGGTAGGCATCAAGTCTTGAGCTTTATTTTCCTCTTTCTGGTTTAGTTAGTTTCTTTAGTTTCTTCTCTGAGTTTTATCTCTTCACTTTATCTAGCATGGATCAATATGGAAGCCGATTTATTCAGCAGAAGCTAGAAACTGCCTCCACAGAGGAAAAGATTAAGATCTTTCCGAAGATTATACCCCATGCTCGAAGTTTAATGACGGATGTATTTGGAAATTATGTCATTCAGAAGGTAGTCCTCCCGTCATCCAGTAATGCTAATGGAAACTCCAAAATTAATGATCCATTTATTACTTGAAAATTGCAGTTTTTCGAACATGGCACAGAAAGTCAAAGAAAAGAATTAGCCAGTCAGATCATTGGTCATGTGTTACCTCTCAGTCTTCAAATGTACGGTTGCAGAGTAATTCAAAAGGTTTGGACTCTTTTCTGGTTCTTCCATTAACTCTTAAAGCTTTGGTATCTTTTAGACCAAGTGTCATTAACAACATCCTCTAATAATAGAAGTGCACATTTAACAGTCAACTTTCTCTGGGCTCTGGAACATGTATTTTTTCTGGAAATAAGAGCTGTGAATGTAATCAATGCTATTAGATCATCCTAGCACTGACTATGCATATATACTGTCTGCTTGTGTGGTTCTTTATGATTTGGCATCAACAGTTACTACCTGTAGTCATTTTTGAACAAACACAAGATCTGCTTGTGATCAATGATCTTTGGGGCTCTCAGAATAGTTTTTTAGGGGGAATGCGTGAATATTTTCTTTTCTTTTCTCTCCTTTTTTCTGGAAACTTTTCACAACTTCGAATTTCTGACCGCAGGCCTTGGAAGTGGTTGACATAGAGCAGCAAAAACAAATGGTGACAGAGCTCAATGGTTCAGTTATGAAATGTGTCCATGACCAGAATGGTAATCATGTTATCCAGAAGTGCATTGAATGTATCCCACAAGATCAGATTCAATTCATAATCTCATCCTTTTACGGTCAAGTTGTGACCTTATCCAGCCACGCTTATGGCTGCCGAGTCATTCAGGTTTGATTTCGTCATTTCATCTTTGCTTCAATCATAACGATTGCTTTCTGATGATATCTATCAACACCCATTCTTATTTTCAGAGGGTCCTGGAACACTGCACTGATCCAAATACTCAGCAAATCATCATGGATGAAATAATGAAATCAGTATGTACCCTGGCACAAGATCAGTACGGAAATTACGTAATTCAGGTGAACAGTGACCTTCCAGAGTAATTTGTCTGTTTCATGCATAGCTTGTGGTGGTTTTTCCTTAACAAGTGATCCTAGTTTGTCTTTTCAAATGTGGAAGTATTTGATCTCTAGAAGTCACAAGTAGTTTTTTGCGTATCTATAACACTCTCTCATGGTATTTTCTTACTTTTTGCTTGGTTTAGCATGTGTTGCAACATGGCAAACCTCATGAACGCTCTGAAATTATTGCCAAGCTTGCTGGGCAAATTGTGAAGATGAGTCAGCAGAAATTTGCTTCTAATGTCATTGAGAAGTGTTTATCTTTCGGCGGTCAAGAAGAACGCCAACTTCTGATTAATGAGATGCTCGGTTCCACAGACGAAAATGAACCATTACAGGTATAACGCAAAGTTTTTACCACAGATCCAACAAAAAAAATACTAATCTTTCCAACTTGGTTTGAATAGAAAAGCAGCCAGGAGGACTTGGCAGTCTATAATAACTATCAAGCAACTCTGAACAGCCTAGTGTTTGAATAATGTCCTTGGTTTCATATGAATATTTTGTGGAATCCCGGCGTTTTGGGTTTTATATTCCTTTCAATTATTCGCAAGATCTAAAAAGCTTATATTATTGATCACTATTACCGCCATTAGGGTGGGATTTCCTCTGCATGTCTTCTACTTGCTCAGTAGTTTGATTGTTTTTTCAATTCTTCTCTCTTGAGGAACTGAAGAAGAATGTCGTCATTCTCCCGGCTGCCAATTTTGGCACTTATGCAAGCTAATGCGAATTTTATACGAATTTCTCAGGCTATGATGAAAGATCCATTTGGAAACTATGTTGTGCAGAAGGTTCTTGAAACCTGTGATGATCAAAGGCGCGAGCTGATCGTCTCTCGCATTAAGGTGCACCTGAACACATTAAAAAAGTACACTTATGGGAAGCACATCGTTTCTCGCGTTGAAAAGCTCATTGCAACTGGAGGTGAATAAAATGACTCACTTTGTAGTTTCTCCAGTTTCTTGTACAGCTTACTATTTACTGAGCAACAATATGATGTTTTCAAATGCAGAAAAGCATATGGGAACATCCACTTGATTCTCCTGTGAAGGCAAATCTTGGTTTGGCCATAGAGAAAGAGATCCCTTGTGCAGCAGCTTAGAATGATGAATTGGTCAGTGAAGTGAATTATATTATAGCCTCCAGTTCTTGATCTTCTTCCCTTTTGTTTGGTCCAAGGTTATGGAATTGTAAATAGGTCATCTTTCAATCGGTTAAGGCCGGAATAAGAAAGAGTTTTCGCCCATCTTTTCCACAGAAGATTATCAACAGGTGTTTATACATTGTATATCCTCCATTAGATCTCTTCTGTAAATGGTATTTTTCACTTTTTCAGATTATTATGAAATGGTCGGGGCTTTGTTTCTGGTCAGCCGGAAAGCATTGGTTCTTTGATGAGACCCTAAATGCTAAGTTTACAGTGTTGTGAGAAAAATCACCCCTTTTGTTTCAACACCTCCATTAAATTGTTCAAAATTCCTCCATTAGTACAATTTAACAATTGTGCGTATGAGCATGGAAAAGAGAATGAGACAAACACAAATATAATTTAATTACTCAACTAAACAATCATTTAACCCACTAATTTAGATACTATTTTTTACATATCATTCTTTCTCAGGATAATTAAATTTCGACAAAAGAAAATTAAACGTATTTAAATTTCATAATGCAACAGGAATGACCAAAAATACCTTATTAAATTAAGTTCTACATTTCATCCATCATTCTAAGGTGCCCAGAACGTCAAGATTTGGAGGAAAGCGCAACAGAGAAGAATGCCAAGAAGGAGAAACGGTGTACTAAAAAATTTGGTCGATTCAGTAGTTAGAAAGTTAAGTCTACAATAAAGAATATAGCGCCTCTAAAGCGGCTGAAGAAAATGGTGCAACTTTTTATGTACGTAACCCACAAAATAGAAGTATGTACAGAAGATTAGTCACGGTAAAGCGCCATCGCCGGGGCTGAATTGCGCTTTCCTGATGTCGATTCTCTAATATCCGATCGATCTCACGTCATTCTCCGGCTCGCCATGGCTGGCTCTCATCATATGCTGAGAAAGGAGGAGAGGACTCAGCAGGGTTGAAAACCAACCACACCACTGTCTGAAATTTGGCTATATGCTGCGCTTATCGCGTCACGGATTCATCACATTCCACCACCACTTCTTCTTTTTCTTGGTTTCTAACACAGGAAACTCTGCAAATAACAGCATCACCATGGAAAACATTTCAGCCCGAGAAAGAATGAAGCAGAGAAGCTACAAGAATGGTGCTGTGGAGGCAGGGATTTGACACAGTTTTTCAGTTTTAACACTAGAATAACTGGAAATCTGAAGGTAGAAGGCATGTTTACCTCCCGGTGGATAGATGGAGTTATAGTGTACCTCTGCCCAAAAGCTCAAAGTTATTACTGCATAAAACATCAAGTTAATTACTTATTAGTATCAACAATAAACTTCATTGAGGAAGTCAGTCAAAACTCAAATTCAAGTAACCGTTGGATCCCAAAAGAAATCGAGATGGCAAATAAATGTTTAGATGTCTCAAACATTCTTTCTATTCCTCAATCGGACTATCATACTAAATAAAATCATAGCACAAATAGAAAGAAAGAACTTACTTCTGTTTGACTTCTGAGCTTGTGGAAGAATCTCTATGTAGCAGGTGTCTTTGAAGGATGTTATCACAAATATCCTAACACCATACTGTATCAGATGATAGCAGAACATGAGTAATAATCAAGCAATTATAAGCCAAAAAGAAACAGAAATTAAAAATGAATCAGAGAGATGAACATAAAACAGAACTATAGAGAGGAAAGCTTCATTTATTGATTCATCTCAAGATCAGCTCAAGTAACAGATATATATGAAAAGAGTTGGACCAGTCAGTAGAAACCACCACTTCTGACAAAATGGATATTATGTTTGAATGAAACTTTATGAAGGATAAACTCAATTGTGGATCCAACGACAACAAAAATTCCAAGGCAAAGAAAAACTAAATGGTAGGCTTCCACATTATTTGAACCTTCAGCATGAAACGAAGTACATAGCATGTACGGAACCTTTACAAAATCATATACTTAGAAGTTTTTCAATTTCTGGTTAACAATATTCGTTTGAACCCCAAAGAACCGTCAAACAAAGATATCAACGACCACCCAAGCTTATCTTAAAAGGTTCGCAAAAAGGCAACTGAAATTCCTGTCAAGTTCAATGTTATCTCCGGATAGTTTCAGTTCTAAGAGAGGTAGTCCAGTTATTAGAACTAAAAGACCAGATATACACTTAAGCAAAATAAAAACACCCTGGTAACTGAAAAGCAAATGCAACTGCCTGAAGCATAAGATTGCATCTCCCACCAAAACTACTGATCCTGGTCAAACATGTACAAGATGATTCAGCCATTCCTACAACTCAGAGACCATTATGTCTCTGAGAAACATTACCGTCCAGTTTCATAAAAGTAAAAATCCGCAAGGTCGTATTAAGATTCAAAAGACAGCTTATAAAATGCTAAATCTATCTCAATGTACTTAACCAGTATGTAATTGATCTGAGAAAAAACACAGATAGATTTAGATAAGGGATCTACCGAATCTGCTGCAGCCTGCAGCGTGACATGGTCACCCCATTCACCATTTCTGAAATATTAACCTCCAATTATTACAAAATATACTAAGAAAAACTAAAAGAAGCTTAAAATATACTTATCAAATGAAAAACTAAACATCAAGAAGAATGTGCAGAACGATATCATACTTGGTCATTCTCTTCAAGTACTCTTCATAAGCCATGGGAACATAACCCTCATACAACTCTGGATGGCATTGCAGCTGATGATTGGCAGATAGAGAGCATCAGCATTCGACAACTTATAAAATTATGAATGGAACTAAAATATTTATTTACTATGAACAGCTATATATACCACTGACAGACCTGGCGGACAATTTGTTGTCTAACAAATTTGTGATGATCAGGAGTACGATATATTTGATCCGACAACGATCGGAACTACAAGGTAATCAATGCAAGTGAAAAGTTAATTGCTGACTCAGAAATCCATATTTAAGTTTGAAAGCCATTTACTTGCAACAAAAGAAACACTCCATGAGAATGAAGATAGTGCGTGTAAGCAATAAAAGAAAAAATGATAAGATAACAATCTATATGAGATGCCAAGTTTACATTAAACATATTCTAGAATGAGAATACGAAAATTGAACAAAAGAGGATCAAAAAGTAACCTGACAATTGCCGTCTCCTGAAACTTTCAGCTCAGCCAAGTCATACAATTGTAATCTAGAGAAAGTGTAAAGAATCTAGCTGTCAGAGTTCAATGAAGAATAGAAAAAGTTTCTTCGCATAAAAAGGGTAGAAACTGGCAAAATAAAAGATTAAATGAAGGGAAATAGAGAGCCACTTTTGAAGGAACAGCATTTAATATACAAAAACAGAAAAGCAGATTGTCATCATCACATAAAGATCAAAATAGAGCTCATAATCCAACAAGGAGTGAGACTAACACCAGATGGGGGACAAGATACAAATAAAACAAATGAATTAATTAAAGATGATACCTTTTAAGAAGGTCAGAAAGAAATCTGATAGTTGATAAAGATCAGCATAAACCAAAAAAAAAAAAAAGAAAAAAGAAAATTCCCATGTAAAAGAGTATAAATTACAACCAAAATCCATGATTTTTCAGGTTTCATTTTCCTCCAAAAAATAGGAAATTAGTGAAGTACAAAAGAGAGAGTAACCAGAAAACATTTTAAAGGGAAAAAAAGATTAAAAAAAAAACCCCATAAGGCTGCATTGCAACTACATAAAATCGGAAGATGAGGTTATGAAAGGAGAACAACAGTAGAATACCTATCTAGTAGTCTCTGATGATCAGAAGTAGCTTCGTCAGCTGAAGGCATCTCTCCATTAATTCTAGGAACATGCTGTATTACCAGTGATGTGCAAAGAAAAGTCAATTACATTACTAGCAAAGTATCTAATATGACTGCAGGAAACAGGTGAAAAGCATTGGTCCACAGATGACGCATACCAAAGAATAACAGATACAAGTGATACATACAAAAGAAATTAACTGAAGATATGGACAACATTCAAAAGCAATCATAAATCAAAAGACCAAAGATACAAAATAAGGAGTTGATCTAAGCCATCAAATTCAACTGGGATGAAGCGGTTCTATTTCCTCTAAGACAGATAGTTTTAACAACTACAAATCGAATACATTGCTCACTAACTTCAGAATATCATGACACCAAATATCTTGTTGATGTCAAATAGAGCAACTTATGCAGTAAAAAAAAAAGTACTTACAGGAACTGGAGACATTTGATTCAACCTCTTGCCTACTTCTCCATCAAGAACAGAGTCATCTTCTATCTCAGGTGAACCTGGTTCGTCATCTTCTGACACAGCAGTTCCTCCAGGACTGAGGTGTAACTTAGATAATCCCACTTCATTAGCAATATCCCGAGCCTTTTGACAATCTAAAACTAAGATATACATCAGCTCAATGACTCTATCTATACTAGTGAAACTACCAGCAATACAGGAACATTGACCCTTCCCATACCAGAATTGTGAAGGCCTACCTGAAGAACCATACCAATCCTGTTCAAGAATAGGTACTTGTTGTTGCTCTTGCTCGGTTGAATATCCCGATGATTCAGCAGCTGCAACTCGAGAAAGTTCTTCTTGATAAGCGCGTGCAATTACCTCATCATTTTCACAGTATCCTTCATGGACATATGCAACTTGAGATAAGTCCCTATCATATCCAGTAATGGTTTGGGGAGAACCATTAGTACCAGGGGAGCAAACTTCAATAAGTTGATGAAGACCCCACCGAACAAGATTAGGATCATGGTCATATATAGCCATCTACCTGTCCGGGTTTCAAGTATCCCGGTCACAAAAGAAAAATTAGGCCCACTTTTTTCCTTTGAAATAATGCAAAAATTCATCTTCCTTCCATTTCTGCAGAAGAAGAAACTTTCTCCATTTTAGATTCTAGGTAAAATTCAGAAAAATCTACCTTTGTGTCTCACACCGACTATTTCTAAAATCTGTATGCTTCACAAGGTAAAGTTTCCAATCCACATGATTCACATATAGCAGACCCTAAATGGTGTGCAAAGGCTTAGGTAGACGGTGATGTTGTAATACGAAGAATTATGACAACATGGCCTCTTAAATTCAGAAAAGACTAGGTAATCTAATCATATACAGTGAGAATCATGCTGTGTTGCAATCCCACTGAGCACAGGAGAGTTCAAACTGCATCCCTACTCCACAAGTTTAGCAGAAGCCATAATTAATTACTGGTAAATTAATCAATCAAAACCTGACAAAGAAATCTAAGTGAAGCAACATGTGCAGAAAGAGCGAATTCCAAATCGTCTTGACATGTTGATGAAGAGAAGACCATTCTAACAATAAGTAAAGGCAGTCAAGCAAATATAACATAAAGATTAAAGAAGACAAAAAATACAAATAAAGCCCAGTAGCTAATTTATAGACCAAATTCAACCGAAGGAAGACCAACAACCTTATCCATTCGCAAGATATACAAACTTCCATCTGCGCCTTTCCCTATCCCTAAGAAAACCATCTTTTGTTCTTCTTTGGAAAGTTCAAATCAATCACAAGATCCAAAGGTACATATCCCACTCAAAAAACCCAAAAATTCAATAACACAGCCAACTTGTACATCCCCAACCAATTCCTACCACATAATATAAATTCAATCACATATTAAAACCCAAAAAAAAAAAATCAATTCTTTGGACAATCTATACCTCATCAAGTGCTCCAACTCCACAAAAACGAAACAAACAACACGTATGCTGAACTTCACCATGAATAAACTAGAATCCAATCCCATCCCACTCAAACACAACGCAAATAAAAAAGATATCTTTCCAACAATGCATCCGAAATCATTTTTTTTTTAAAAAAAAAAAACCAGATACCAACCTTAAAGTCGAAACCAAACTCAGGACGACCCAGAATCTTGTCAAGTCAGTGGGTGCAAGAATCAAAGATTTTTGCTTGATTGACAATATTTGATCATGCGTTGAAGGGGGCAAAAGGGAGAGGGCGACGCCGCCGTTTTTTGTGCAATGTTGGGCCAGCCAAGTACAGAAATTGAAAATAACTTGTAGGTTGAAAAACGCAACGGACGGCCGTAATTTGAGCGGAAGTGCGGGTAAATCAGCCGTCGGGTTGGAATGTATTGCACCACTTTTCTGAAAAACAGTTGTCTTCGTAGGATCCCAGGTGGATGTATGGATTTGGCCTTTGGGTATGGTACGATAGAGATAGATTCCTTACTTTTTAAGTAAGGACTTTTTGTTGCGGGTCACTGTGGTGACACGTACACATTTGGATTCTTTGGGACGATGGATGGAGCAGTTAATGTCACGTGTACGCATCTGCTTGGTCAGTCGTGGATGGAACATGCCACCTCCTGTCACCTTACTATATTCTACGTTTATCTGCTTGGTTATCGTATTCGGGTTAGCGTGTTGGCGTGTCGAGAAACCCCCAACCCAAACCCAACCCATTTAATTAATCGTGTCGAAAACTTCAACCCTAACCTTACCTGTTTATAATCGAGTCGACCCGAATCTAACCCACGTAACCCGTTTAGTTGTTAATAGGTAATTTTTCGGTCCAAGTTTTCGCCACATAAAAAGGTGACTGAATTTGTCAAAGAGACTAAAACATAAATGTTTATTTATAATCACACCATCTAAAATTTGAATATATCAAATTTAAATCCATCAATTTAAATTTACCCATAATATTTTTATACATGACATCAACATAAATTTCATCAATTGAAATTTTTCCTAATACAACCAAAATCCAATTCAATCCAACCAAAATAAATAAAATGCAAAGGTAATTAAAATTAAAAATTTTAAATAACAAAATACCACCATAGGAAGTCGTGTTGAATTTTTGATTTGAGAATTTAGAAGTTTCCTCAATTATTAAGGTTATAAAATTTAATTTTTTTAAAAATAATTTCTTAACGGTTTCACGTGTCAACCCGCCAACCCGTCGTGTCGACCTAAACCCAACCCGCTATTAAACGTGTCGACTCAAACCCGACCCATTTATTATACGTGTCGAAAATCTCAACCCTAACCCACTTTTTTTCGTATCGTGTTCGTGTCGGGTTATCGTGTCGTATCAGCAATTGCCAGCCCTAATCTACACCCTTCAATATCCGCTAAGTTTTTTCTGTTATATATGTGATTTGCGGTTCGGATCCTCTGTACCGTTGTACATTTTCTGCTCCTAATGGAAAATACTCACTATTTTTTAATTTATTTAATTTTTGTTTTGAAATATAATTTTTTTTTTTTAAGTATACACCCTAACCATAAAATCTATTAATTTAATTTTGGCATAACTCAAACTCAAGAGTACCATCTCTATTTGTCATTTAATAATGAACAATTTATAATTAACAAATCAAAATTATATTATTTCAAACCAAAAAAAAAAAAACAAATCAAAATTATATTAAAACTTTAAAATATCTTATTAAAAAATTTATTTTTTTAAATACAGCACCATATGAATTCAACGAATGAATGTCGTGTCACTCTTATCTTTTAAAAAAAGTCAATATATATTCAATCTCAAATCCACTAACTTAAATTTCTCCTACCAATAGTTATTACTACCATTTATTGAATCTATTGTGCCTCACCATCAATGACAAGAGGAGAGGCCAATTGTTTTCCTATAATATTCGCAAATTACAAGACATAATAGTAATACTTAATGTGTCCCTCACAATAATATATGAAAATAGGAAAAAATACACAATTGCTTTCGTATAATGATCATGTTAAATAATTGGTTTTACTTGTTTGAAACTTGATAAATTTGATCTAAATGTTTCTAAAATTGACACATTTGATTTAATTTAACATTTTTAAATAGGGTTTAACGTTTGACATATCAATCGTTAAGTCAAATGTATGTTGCTGCCACGTGCTAGTCAATCATCCACTACCATGCCACGTGGCATAATTATTAAAAATTTTAGAAAAATGTACAATTGGTTTTATATAATAACCATGTTACACAATTGGTCTTACACAATTGAAACTCTACAAATTTGGTCCTAAATATTTTTAAAATTGACACATTCGGTATAAGTTAATATTTTTTAATAAGATTTAACGGCTGATTCAGTAACCGTTGAATTTTTTATGTCACGGGGCACAAACGCGACTGTCACGGGGCATAAAGTATCATGTGGTAGTTAATCATTCGCCCACATGCCACGTGACAACCACCCCGTATGTGCACATGACACGTGTAGCATGTGTCGACATCGAATCAAATCAGGTAACCATACTTTTCCAGTTGACCCATGTTGACATTTTTTATTTTGCTTATATTAATATAAAATTATTTTTTTCATAATTTTAAATATTTATTAATACAAGTCAAATAATATTAGTCTAGTCAATTGATTTTATCCGAATTGAGACGAATTCAAATCTGACAAAAATAAACTAATTTGACTTAAAATGTGACAAATAAATACGGGTGTCTATCAAGTGACACATTTATGTCACGTGATATGTGGGCAGGCGATTTGCCACCACGTGGTACTTTATGCTACATGTCGCGTGACATAAAATTATTACATTGAAGTGATGCTAGGATGAGATCGGCGACGGCAACAGGCAGTCGAGAGGAGGAGGGCAAAATGGAGGGGGAGAAGGGGTGAACAATTAAGTTGTGAGAGTTTATTTTTGTGAAAAGAACTATAATCATAAAAAAAAAAAAAAAAAATTTAACTAAGACTAGTATTTGGTGAAAAAAAAAAAAAAAAAAAAACCAAAATTAGAATAACAAAAAAAAAGAAGAAAGGGTTTAGCCCTTAATAAAAGCTACCCGATAAACATTGAAGTAATGGGCTTTTTGGCATAGCCCAAGTTGAATCCCACTTTTACTCAACTGACCTGTCTTCGTCTTCCTTGCTTCACCTAGTCTAGGGCTTTACTGTAACCAAATAGAGCAGTTTAGCAGCGACAAAAATGGCTTCTACGTTTATGCAACAGTTTACGAGGAAGACGAAGGACGTGGCGAAGCGGTCGACGAAGAGGTACTTGGAGGAAGCGCTTTACAAAAACCTCCTCAAAGAAGGAAGCGAAGAAGAGAAAGTTAGGCAAAGATTGAACGAGTTTTTGAAGTCCCATAAAAGCGCATTCAAATGGGAGGTGGATCATTCCATCAAACTTCTTCGAGAACGCAAGCTATATGGCCCTGCACTCAAGGTTTTGATTTCTTTTTTAAGTTCCCCGTTTTTTTGTATTTGATTTGGAAAATGTAAGAAATGTTTTCTGGGCAGCGATCATTTTTTGTTTTTTTTTTTTTTTAAATTCAAGATTAGGATTGCATTTCTTTGACGATGTTTGAGCCTTCGGGTATCTATTCTATATATATTCTCATTTGGGTCATTCAAGTTTGCAACTTTAGGATCGTTGGTGAAATGTCAAATGAGGAAGTTGATTAATTTAACTTGCTTGATTGATGAACTACTATGCAATGCTAAATATGGTGGCAGATAATTTTTAGCTGGCTCTAATCCTGATTATATTGTCTTAAGCGTGACTCTGATTAGGAAATACTCGCCATGGGGAAAAAAAATGACGATATTGTGATATTCACTTTCCTGCATTTTGTGATCTTCATCAATTTCTGGTGAAGTATCTTCTTTCTGTCTTGAACTTTACTTTTGGGAAGTGTTCATGTTAAGTTTCTTCTTAGACATATGAGGCTTTTACACAATCTTTTATGGTTTACAGCTCTCGGAGAATATGAGAAAGAGAGGGATGAACAAGACAGTTAGTGATGAAGCAATACATATAGATTTGATTGCAAAAACTAGAGGCATTCACTTGGCAGAAATGTATTTTGTCTCACTTCCAGATACATCCAAGAATTATTTAATTTATGGCGCTCTTTTGAACTGTTACTGCAAAGAATTGATGGTTGAGAAAGCAGAGGCTTTAATGGAGAAGATGAAGGAGCTTAATTTAGAACTAAGCGCAATGCCTTATAATAGTATGATGACCCTCTATATGAAGATTGGTCAGCCTGAAAAAGTCTCAGCCTTGATCCAAGAAATGAAAGATGGTAACATCATGCCAGACTTGTTCACCTATAATATCTGGATGAGGGCTTTTGCTTCTGCCGATGACATTACTGGGGTTGAGAGGGTTGTTGACGAGATGAAGAGGGATGGCCGAGTTTCTGGGGATTGGACAACATACAGCAATTTAGCATCAATCTATGTTGATGCAGGCTTGTTTGATAAGGCAGAGAAGGCACTTGTGGAATTGGAGAAGAAAAATAACCGCCGACATCTAACTGCATATCAGTATTTAATCACATTATATGGCCGTACAGGAAATCTTCTTGAAGTTTATCGTGTCTGGCGCTCTTTGAGACTGGCATTTCGTAAAACTGCAAATATCAGCTATCTGAATATGATTCAAGTGTTGGTTAACCTTAATGATTTACCAGGTGCAGAAAAATGTTTCAGGGAGTGGGAATCTGGGCAACCAACTTATGATATTCGTATTGCCAACGTGCTTATAAGAGCTTATACTGAACAAGGTTTGTTGGAGAAGGCTGAAGAACTCAAGGAACGGGCTAGAAGATGTGGGGCTAAGGCTAATGCTAAAACTTGGGAAATTTTCCTTGACTATTATCTCAAGAATGGAGATATCAAATCAGCTGTGGACTGTATCCAGAATGCAATTTCAATTGGTAGAGGAGATGGTTCTGAGTGGATTCCTTCCTCAGCTGTTGTGGCAGAAATTATGAAACATTTTGAGCAAAGCAAGGATGTTGATGGTGCAGAAGGTTTCCTGGAGATTTTGAAACAGTCAGTAGAGGGACTAAATGGGGATGTGCTTGTGTCACTGATAAGAACATATGTGGCTGCAGGGAGAACAAGCCCGATTATGCGCCGCCGGATCAAGATGGAAAATGTGGAGTTGAGCGAGGAAGGTAAAAAGTTGCTCGATGTCATCTGTGTAGAGTGAGAGTTTTTCGCTGCTTATTTTCTGATGGAGTTTAGTTAGATGAGATTGGTCAAATGCTTCGCCAATTTAGCTTCTTTTGTTATACCACAGCCCAGATAACAGCTTTGTTACTCGCTATTTTACCAGAGTTTAGTATCTTTTCATCATTTGTCCTTTTTAAAACGGTGCCAGCCCAGGTGATTTGGACCTGTGGCAACCAATGGCGCTTGGCCTAGCGTTTCATTGGTGCGAGGCGATAATAACATGCAGCTGTTGGGAATGTGTTGTTGACTTGTTGTAACTAGGTATGTAGGACATCTTACATTTCTTTTCTCAGTTCAATAGCTACTGTGAAGGATTAAATTGAATTGAAAGTGGGAAAGTTTCTCATTTTTTGCCAAATGCAGATGATGGTGGTGTCAAATTCCATCTTTTCAATCTAGTAATACATGAAAGATTAGCTTCCATAGTTACATTGAAATGCGCTCTTATACTGCTGGGCTTCTTGTTTCCCTTGTGACCAGCTTGTTTTGGAACCATAATCTTAGGTCATGTTTGCAGTATTTCATTCAAAGCTTTCATGGGTTTTGCAGTATTTCTTGTTTACTCTTAGTTTAGTATGGAAGACACTTTTGGCAGTTCAAACATGAGAACTGCAACTCAAGCTTGCAATTTGCATTCCATAAAGTACAGTTTCTTTGGTGATTTACAAAAAAAAAAAAAAAAAAAAGCTGTTCATAAAATTTGCATCTTTATCTCTGACAACTTGTCAATTTGCTTTTACAAGCTTAGGCCTCCACATTTTCGAAACAAACCGTTTACTTCTCCCTGCAAAATGCTCAACAAATGTTTTCTTGAGTCCATCAGCCTTAAATTTCTCTTCAGAATCTTTCAGGCTGGAAGTTCTTGAACTAATGGGAGCTTCAGGACTTACAATGGCACTTTCTTCCACAACCTTGCTTATTTTCTCCAAAACTTCACTCATTCTGGGACGATTCTTCGGTTGTCTCACTAAGCATCTGTTGGCTACGGCTGCTAGCTTTTGAGCAGAATTCAGCGAATATTTCCCGTTTAGCCGAGGATCCAAGATCTGCTCAAACTTCTTGACGTCGCAGAGATGCGGCCTAACCCATTCCAGCAGTTTCTGCTCAGGTTTTGGTCGATTTCTATCCAGAGGACGTCTGCCCGTGATAAGTTCATAGAGAAAGACACCATAGCTCCAAACATCACTCTTGGAAGTAAGCCGTCCGGTTTGGATATATTCAGGAGCAGCATATCCTATAGTTCCTACCACCTTTGCCAATACAGAATCAGCAAAATGTACATGCAAATACAAAACAAAACTACATTCTTTTCTGAGAAAGTAGAGTATATAGTACCGCTGTAGAGACGTGGCTTAAACCATCCGAAGGGCCGAGTCGAGCCAATCCGAAATCCGAAAGCTTTGCATTCCAGTGCTCGTCCAAGAGAATATTAGATGACTTGAAGTCCCTGAAGATGATCTGTATTTGCCAAGAAAAGCAAGAATGTTTCTCATTCTGATAGATCATTCGCATCTGAAAATGTTCTACAGGTGATTATTATCAGGGAATTTAGAGTCTGGAAGAGAAAGAACAGCAGAAAACCTGAAAATCCATTCCTTCATGAAGGTATGCCAAACCTCGAGCAGCATCTTGTGCAACCCTCAATCTAGTTGCCCAAGGTAAAGGCACCTGGAATCGGCTGGATAGATGATCTTGAACACTCCCGTTGGGCAAGTATTCGTAAACCAGAAGGCGCTGCATCCCTCTTTCGTCGTCTTCAGCGCAATATCCATACAGTTTGACAAGATTTGGATGCTCCACAATGCCAAGAACATTCACCTCAGTAACCCATTCCTTGTGTCCCTGACAAGGCCCCAAAATGTTTCATTTCAGTCATAATCTGTATCTTGATTTAGCCAACAAAAAAAGAAACTATATGGACAAGAGAAGATCTCACCTGCAATCCCCTCCGGCTTAGCTGTTTGACAGCAATGTCAATTTTGTCGTCGGAATCGTCCTTAATAACACCTCTGTAAACGCCCCCAAAACCACCTTCTCCTAGCATGACGGATCGGCTGAAGTTCCTTGTAGCTGTCCTCAGCTCTGCAAATGTGAACTCCTTGAGGTTGCTCTGCCTGTGAGATAGGCTAGTGAATGAAATTCCAACAGAAGAACCCGTGCTGATGTCTGAAACATTTAGGGAATTATATTCAGACCCGGATCTCCTTGCATCTCGATCTGTTGAAGCTGAAGTAGATGACCGAACTGATACAGATTTTGGAGTCCTCGTCTCATCCTTTTTATCCGCGTTGGAGAAGGAGAAACACCTCATGTTCCTCGAAAATAAGCAGGTTTCCTACTGAAGAATTCTGCAAATCTGTTATCAGGAGACCTTTAAACAAGAAAGATTTGCTTATAAGAAATGGAGTTCATGCAAAAAAAACAGCTTCTTTGGTGAAGATTGAAGGAAATGGCATAAACAGAGGGCAAGTATTACACTATTCCTAATCATCTTCACAGAATCACAAGAAGAAAATGATCCAATTTAGTTAAACACATCCAGTTTGTGGATGATGACTGAAATCTGAATTACCAAACAAATTTAGACAAAAAGAATGAACTTCCTCTGTTTTTCACCTACTACAATTGCTACCTTTCTTGGATTGTTAAAATCTTCAAACTTTACCCAACATCAAGAACACGACATTTCTTAACAATGCTGACTGAACCCATTATATACAATCAAGAAAAACAATCATTCATGGCATACCTCTTGGAATATGGTGCTGAAGGCTGGCTAACATTCATTCATCAAGAAATTTCGAAACTTCTGGGATATTTTGATCATTTAAGAAGAACCCAGAAATTCCAAAGAAACGTTTGTATTAATTATCAGAAAAAAATCAATGAGAGTAGGAAGAGGATCCCATGATCTAAGGGGAAGTCAATACAAGGCAGCTGGAATTCAGCTCACCAACCACTGTATTATCCCATAGAAAAATTGACGACATTTTAATTAGTAATTGCAGAATATAAAGACACACAAGAAAGATAACAGCCTGAAAAGTTGGAAATCATTAATGGTGGCTGTATCCTTAAGGATTAGGACAGGGATTTAAGATAGTAGTACGTGGAAATTATGAGCTCACGGGTCGTACTCGGACAGAGAAAAAAAAAAGTACACTTTGTAGGGAGATATTGTAAGCAAGCAAGTAGTACAGTTGGGCATTCAAATGTTGAAGATCTTGGAATGGGGTTCACACTTTGATCTGGTTAACGTGGGTACAACGTCACATCTTCGTTCACCAATAAACTTTGCTCATCTGGCAGCAGGGGATTTTCCCAGGTGCTTGATCCTCCAAGCTTCCCGGGGTTTCAATCTTTTGTTGAACCTCACACATAAAATTTTCCTCGTATGAAGAATCTCGGAAAAAATTTATATATTTTTAAATTGATGAGGAATGATTTTGTTAATTACCTCAATGAAAACAAGGATTTTGCTACCATCCACTTTTTGTGGAACTAAATTGAGAAACGCGTAACTTAATGGGGGAAACCAAAATCCAAGTGTTCCGACAATTAACGTTATTTTTGGTTCAGGCAGCCGCCCATTGTGGTGAGTCACTGGTTTGAAGGAAAAAGGAATGTGACACTTATACATCAATAACGTCATCCATTTCAATCAGTAAATAGTAATTCAAAAATTGTATTATAAGATAATATATTAATAAATAACAAAATTATATTAGTTAGAGAGAAAAATGATGAGCATTTATAGGACCATAAATAAGCACTAAATAATCTGATCCTAATGATAAGAGGGTTATAACTGAGTGGTTAGCCCTTCTCGTTTCAAATCAATAAGAATTAATTTCGAGTAATTTAAGATTCAGCCTCATCTTTGGTGAAAAAAAAAAAAAAAAAAAGGCCTATCCTAATTATTCTTGTCAAAAGTGATGTACGAGCATGGCAAACAAAAGATCATATAATGATACAAACTACCTTGTTTAAAGTGAAAAATTATAGTACTATGTTTGAGATTTTATTTTAGTAATATTCATTACGTCTTACATTCGTAATAAATAAGAATATTTTAATAAAAATTAGAGAGCAAAATAATAATTCAAGCGGATGATAAATAAGAAAATGAGCATATTTAAAAATCTGCCTTCTATTGATGGCTAATTGATACATGTACAATATAGAAAACTGGCTGATTTAATCATGTAGAATATGGAAGTTCACGGATGGATGGCTAATTGATTCCTGAAGAAGATCGAAGCTGGCCAACTGATTTGTATACATTTTGACATGCTAAAAGTTTACACTCATACATCTTGGTCATTTTATTATATTCAGGGTTGAGGTTATCGGCGATAAATATACCTTCTGATCTAAAGAGCTAATAACAACGTTTAGTAGTTTACAAAAAAAAGAGCTAAATCATCGCATAAAAAAATAAATTTCACTTCTTTAAGACCCACAAAAAATGACCAAATATCTGACTCTCGCCCGAAACTCTTGACCCAACAACAAACTCATTGTTCACTCGAACAAAGTGACATCCCTGGTCAAATTCATCAGAATAGACATGAAATATCAAGAGGTTGGTGTTGTCTGGGAGCTTGTTAACGATGTGGAACCAAAAGAAATCTGCTGTTTGGACATAGTGAAATGACACAATGGAAAAGGTTATAAGGAAGAGTGATTTCAAGTGGATCTTACTATTTGTAGCACAAATTTACTATTTGTAGCACAAAAAAAAAAAATTAAATGACAAAAATGCCCTTAATGTATGAATAAGTAATATACTTCACAAAATTCAAAAAACATTTCAAAACATTCAAAACTCCCTCAAAAAATCTTACGAAAGCCTTCCAAATCATTCAAAAACGTTTAAAATCGTAGAAACAAATTGAAACGCATCGTTCGTTCAGCTTGGGATAGAGTCTACTTCAAAATTGACGCAAAAATGGTACGAATCTAATACTTTTGTATTGTTTTTATCATGCTGCCAAAAAAATCGCACATGTTTTGCAATTTTATTGGGGAAAATCGCCCATAATTGGCGAATGTGGTGTAAAAAATCGCCCAATGTTGGAGATTTTTTACCCAAAATTCGCCAATTATAGGCGATTTTTCGTTGGAAAATTGCCTGCTTCTTGCGATTTTCCAAGGCAAAATCGCAAAAAGCAGGCGATTTTTCCTGGAAAAATCGCACAATGCGTGCGATTTTTCAGAGAAAAATCGCACAATGGCTGCGATTTTTCTCTGGAAAATCGCCTGCATTGTGCGATTTTGCCATGAAAAATCGCCAATTGCAGGCGATTTTTCTGAAAAACCGTATTTGCATGCAATTTTTTCATGGAAATGTTGCACATTGTTCGCGTGATTTATTTAAAAAATACCTACTCACATTCGTGATTTTTTCATGGAAATATCGCACATTGTTTATGTAAGTACTTACTATTAGTTTGAATTTGATTAATGACGCAGGATCCAAATGGATTGCCCGACCTTCAGAGGGATTTGAGTCATGAGTTTAAGTGTCCTGGCTTTTTTCCTACTGAAGAAGCAGCATACACTTATTATTCAGACTTGGCTCTTTCATTTCGTTTCGAGCTGATTAAAGTAGGGAAAGGTAATAATGGTAAATCTGTCACATATCGTTGTAACAGATTTAGAGATCCGGTTGAACAAGGGCCTCCCCCACAACAGAGGAAGAACACCAAACGGCGAGGGTGTAAGTGTATGTTCAAATTATATTGCAAGGAGGTGATGGTTAATGGTTGGTGGGTCAAAGTTACACCAGGTGAAAAATTCATGCACAATCACACTGCTATAGTGTATCCAGAGGGGCACAGACAGCTCAGCCGGTTGAGTGATGATGCCAGACAGGTTGCTAGATCTTTGAACAATGCAAATATGAAGCCTAAGCTGATTCGGAATCACCTTGCTGAGACGCATCCTGGAGATAATGTTACAGTGAGGCAGGTAAACAATCTGAAATCTGCTGACAGGAAGGCAACATTTGAAGGTAGAAATATTGGGCAGCAGTTTGTGCATTACGCCGAGGAGAAGCATTATTATGTGAAAGTTTTGAAAGAAGATGGCACAGACGTGATCACACATGCATTCATAGCGCATCCAATGTCAATTCAGTTGTTGAACAGATATTATTGGGTGATTGTGGTGGATGCAACATACAAGACCAACAAGTACAAGATGCCACTCTTTGAAATAATTGGTATGACTCCTTCCAACAAGAATTTTAATATTGCTTGTGCCCTTTTGAGAGATGAGAAAAAAATTACTTATGATTGGGTGTTTGAGCAGTTGAGAGCGTTGTTGGATGTTGAAAATTGTCCTAGTGCTATTGTTTCTGATCGAGAGATGGGTTTGATGGATCCTATACGGGATCATTTTCCTAGATCACACCATCTGTTATGTTTGTGGCATATCGACCGTGATGTCGATAATCAGCTGAGAAGGCTTGTTGGTGAAGGTGACAGGAAAAAAGCAATAAAAAAGCTTTGGAAGGCAATTGTTAATTCGCCAACAGTGGAAGAGTATGAAATGTTACTAAAGCGGCTGAAGGACAGTTATTCTATGGTTGCGCCGTCTGTTGTTATATATTTGGAGAGGACATGGTTGGTGTACAAAGAGATGTTTTGTAGGGCTTGGACAAACAAAATTCTGCATTTTGGCAACACTAGTAGTAACAGAGTGGAGAGCACTCATGCTGCTCTTAAGGATTGGATGAATGCCGGCACCTACTCTCTTGACACGCTGTTTGGTGTGATTGACGACCATGTCAATTACCAGCTATCACAGATAAGGTAAATTTATTACATAGTTTAATTCCATACTTACTGTATTTATTTAAATTATGCCCTCATACCTTGATTACTTAACATGATTCAATACTTAATTTATTAATTTAATGCATGTACGTTTACTTGATTTATGTATTTTTTTAGGGAAACGCTTGAGGCATGCATTTCCAAGAAAGCAACCGCTATGATGTGTTTTCCTTATGAATTATTGAATGGTTATGTGTCGCACCATTGTTTGGAATTGATAAGTGAACAAGTTGAAAGGATTAGTAAGTTGGGCAATGACTTGTTTGAGCGATGTGGGTGTGTCTGCAAGACGACCCATGGGATTCCTTGTGCGTGTGAAATTTGGAAGTTGAAGGAATCGCGTGACACGATCACTATTGAAATGGTGCACGAGTTTTGGAAGAGATTGACGATTGAGCCATCCGAAGTGGGTTCGAACACTATTTCTGAGGAACTTAGGTATGATTTATATTAAGTATGTTATTTTACAATGTTTTGCTTATGTACATATATTTAACACATATTAAATTTTACTTTTTGCAATTAATTTTTTCAACAGATTCTTCCGCGAGGAACTCGTTCCTAGATTCGAGAACAGTCCACGCGTGGTTATGCGTGATCTTATCGTCAAGTGGAGCGCGTCGCTGAATCCTGACAACTCAAGTCTGTTTGAGCCAGCTATTTTGTCAACATCACGGGGTCGCCCAAGATTACATCCATCAGTGATGCGCGAGAGGAGTGCACGAGAGAAAGGTTCAAGACGCAGTGATGCATCTAGGAGATCTTCTCAGAGATCGTTGCACTTCGAGGAAGGTAATATACGTGTTTTTTTTTTTCAATTAGATGGATTGGTTACTTTAATTTTTCTGTAAGACTAAAAGTTACTATTACTTGTTTATATTCCAATTTACAGTTAGAGCGGATAGTGAAAGTATTCTCATGATTCCACATTATGTCCATCCTTTCTGCACTGGCATTACGGACGTAGAGGCAGATGACAATTGCGGATTTCGCGCTGTTGCATACGGTCTGTATGGCAATGAAAATGAATGGGAGACGGTCCGAACTGCGTCTGTTGGCGAGATTATTATGCATCAGGATACTTACATACCGCTCCTCCGTGCATATTTACCACAGGATCTTTTTGTAGCCGGCGCAGATCCTATTGCTTGGGCAACTGGTCGATTGAATCATTTTTCATCACCATGCCCCTTTGATGGCTGGATGATCACCCCAACGGACTTGTTTGCTATCGCCACTTATGCAAACGCATTGGTAATCCATCTCAGTCTCGCTCGCGGTTGTTGTTTCTCCATTTTACCTTTGAGGCAGTTACGGGGCAGGGGAAGACCATCTCGTCAGATAGCCATTGCACACGTTCGTGGTAATCATTTTGTTCATGTCCGTTTGACTGATGATTGTCCTGTACCTTCGTTGGCATTGTTGTGGAGACATCATTGCGATGAATCTATGGCTACGTTTGCAGCATCTGATGCATTTAAAAATAGGGTGGACCATTGGGACATGATTTGCGGACCATAGATTGGTTGTAGCTTTGAACTTTGATTTGAAGATTACATTGTTCTTTTTCATAATTGTCATTTATTTATTTTTTCAATTTCGATATCAAAAGAGCATTAAATACCAAACAACTTAAAAAGGATTAAGCATGTAAATAATAACATTACAAAATCGTCATAGCATCACAATCTAAACAAAACATACATATATACATTTACAGTAATCTGCTACAATCACCCAGCTAAATGCCATCGATCTAGCTCCTCCCTCAACGCTTCCTCCATTTCGTCCGTCTCCGGTAATCCATGATCTCTTATGACATGTACGGCTCGCTCAGTTAAATGTGTAAATCGGCTCACCCACTAAAAAGTCAACAAGATGAAATTAATTAGTAACTGTCTATATTCAAAACCATCTCGAAAAAATATTATTAAATAAAATTAAATATAAAAACAAGTTACATACATATTCTGTGTTGGTGCGGGGCGGAACTCCACCATCATCATCGGGGGGGCCATCGACGAACAGGTACGGGTGGGAGTGCTGGCGATACCATGTGATGTACTCAGGTGTGGTAGCGTCGGGATACTCTGAAAGCTGTAGGAGATCGGGCCGAATACTAGAGAACAGTGCGGACTGCCATACGCTCTTGGCGAACTCCAAATCGAATTCCACACTGTACCCACCACCATATGGCCTGTACGCCACCTTCGGTCGAAGGATGGCGCATGGGATATCCTGAACGAACCCCAACTGGCGCACGCACCTATCTGGCATGTACGGCTCAACCTCGTCGTCACATGCGATCAAACCCCTGTACGTGGTGATCGGGGTACGGAGATGGGGAAACTGACCGTGCGGTGTCCATGTCACCTGTAACATATTCAAGTGTGGTTAGATATTTATGAAATATTTACAATTTAACTAAAACTGTAATTATAAACTGTACAAATATAGTTTAACATACCTCCTCCGGTCGCAGGTGGTCAAGTGCATGGCGATACCTCCGGAGACGGGAACTGGTGCCCTGTCGAGGGCCAACACTCCACAAAGCAGCGCGCGGCGCGTGTGGATCGTCAGACATAGGCACGGAGTGCGGCCTGAACGCCGAAAAATGCTCGTATATCCATGCCTGAAGAAGTGTCAAACACCCTGCCATCCCGCTGCAGCTACCTCTACTAGCCTTACCTAAATGTCTATACAGGTAAGCTAGTGCAGAGGTGCCCCAAGCATACTGATGCACATTGTGCAACTGGCCCCTAAGCTGGACAACGTGCTGTGGCCTAATCCTATTGGAACTCTTGTCGACAAATAAAGTACATCCAATAGCCAGCCACAACCAACCCTCCAAATCAAGGGGCATGTGCATAGTGTGCGTCTCCAAAAGCGACCTCTTCTTGAACACGAACTCAGATAGTACCCCACCATCATTGTGGTTCATCTTCCAATCCCCATCACTCGCTGACACCTGCAGCACATCTCTACAAAGTCCCCACATCACACTCTTGTCAGTGCGATCAGCGACCAGCCTGCCGTCTACGGGGACACGTAGTATCTCCCACACATCGTGCAGAAGAATAGTCATCTCACCGACTGGGAGATGAAAGGTGTTCGTATCGGGCTGCCACCTCTCAACGAATGCACATATAAGCGGCGCATCAATGGCCGTGTGCATGATAGATGGCAGATGAGCCAAACCTGTCCCCCTCAACAAACTCCGACAGTCGTCAGGCATGGCGGCGAACCACCTAACAAGTGCTTCACATGACCCTGACCTATTGTGGCATCTCAACTGGGTCCTAGGTGGTAATGCCTCCTCACCATCCTCACCGTCCTGTCTATAACGATAGGCCACATGGCCTTTCCAACTAGGAATAACGGACCCATCAATAGGTCCACCAGTACACGGCTCGGTCACAAGCCAAGACGTGTCATTCCGCCCACGCTTATTTGCAACTAAATTCAATAAATTATTTAATATAAACAAATTTATGTAACAATAATAATTCAAATAGCAAAACGTAATACGATAAATAAATAAATATAAATGATATTCTTTGAAAATTCTAAACTGACCTCGTGGGCGCTTCTCAACGCGTCGGGGGAGCTGCTCATCTCCGCCAATGAAATGCTCCTCATCGCGTACTGGGGGTGAAGGAGGCCCATCTCCGCCAATGAAATGCTCCTCATCGCGTACTGGGGGTGAAGGAGGCTCATCTCCGCCAATGAAAGGCTGCTCCTCCCTGTCGCTCTCATCATCGACCAGCTCACGGAGTGGGACACCTCTGCCTGCTCTCTTCTTCCTATTAGAAACTGTGGGCCGTTGTCGCGGTAGTGTTTTCCCAGCAGCCTACAGCAAATTTCATAAAAATAACATTAAAAGTACGAATATAATTTTTTTGTGAAAAATCGCACCTAATGTGCGATTTTACACAAGAAAATCGCACATGAGGTGCGATTTTACCCCAGAAAAGTGCTATTTTCTTAAGGAAAATCGCACCTAAAGTGCGATAAGTGCGATTTTCTAAAGGAAAATCGCACCTGAAGTGCGATTTTCCTGGACAAAATCTCGATCTGGTGAGATTTTGTCCAGGAAAATCGCACATCAGGTGCGATTTTTCAGGACAAAATCTCACCAGATTGAGATTTTGTACTGAAAAATCGCACCTGATGTGCGATTTTTCAGTACAAAATCTCAATCTGGTGAGATTTTTACATAAAATTTCGCACAATAGCTGCGATTTCCTACGCGATTTCAAACAATTATGAACGAAATAATACGATTTTTACCTGAATGAATAAGCCTTTGCCCTTCCCGTGACCCCGTGGTGGTTGAGAGCCGCCTGCGTCCATTGTGCGATTTTTTCAAAAATTTTTTGAATGGTCTGAGAGAATTTTGCTTCGAAAATCTGAAATGAAGTTTGATTTTGTAAGGATTGCAAGGAACTTATAAGCGTACATATAGAAAAAAATCGCACTTACTTTCCAATTTTTCTATGAAAAATCGCACTTACTTTGCGATTTTTCAGCAAAAAATCGCACACAATGTGCGAAAGTGGGGCGAAAAATCGCCCCACTTATCCGATTTTCTGGGGGAAAATCGCTTAAGTGGGGCGATTTTTCCCCAGAAAATTGGATATGTGGGGCGATTTTTCGCCCCACTTTCGCACATTGTGTGCGATTTTTTGCTGAAAAATCGCATATTGGGTCCAATTTTTCGTAGTTTTATCGCAAATTACATCCAATTTTTCATCAAAACTTGGCATTTTCTGTTTTAAGGGCATTTTAGGCATTTTATCCAATTTTTTGTGCTACAAATAGCAAAAATGTGCTATGTTTAGCAGCCCAGATTTCAAGTTCATCTTGCAATTGCTTGACAGCCCCATATAAAAAAGATGTTGTGGTACAAATTTTTGCCAATCTTTTATAACCATCATTTACAAGGTACACTGTAATAGCTCTATAGATTTTGGTATTCTTTTAGGGGATCTTGCTAGCTATTTGAGCAAAATCAAAACAAGTATTCCTTATGTCCTAATATATATAAGTAAATGTTTTACGACACATATGGTACAATTTTAATTAATAATGTAAATAAAATTTTCTCACAATCGAAAAGTATAAATTTATGATAAAGCTTTAGTATAAAAATGTGATGTGGATATGATTTGTGAATATGGTAAATGTCCACATATATTATATCATGTATCATATCCAGATACATTATAGTTATTGTATCTTACTTTGTAATATGTCTACATATATTATTTATGTCGTGTCCAGTAAACATGACCACGAGACTTTTATCTGTGTAAATCATAGACGTAAAATGCACTTTTCTCTCAAGTTTGTTCCTACTTTTTCTTTAAACAACACTTTTATATTTTACGACAGTAATTGTAAAAAAACCAATAATTGAAAGTAACATACAACCAAACAATAATTGTAACACGAACACTTGGGTTGCTGGTTGTGAGCTTGGACTGCCAATCTTTTTTGTGAGGCTTTTCCTGTCCTAAAGGCATCACTTGCATTATACCTGAGTAGATAAAAAATCCAGTCCCTGAGGTGTTGGTTTTTTTTTCTTTTTTTTTCTTTTTTTTTCCACCAGTAATTGCATTTGATGATGGTTGACTGTCGGAGAAGCAATTAGTTTTTCTCTATTTGATCAACTAAATCAATTAAAATAAAATCAAACCTTTGTAATGAAATTAGAACTATTTTAACTTGAGGGACAAAATGTAATGAAAGGTTTATATTTAGAAACTATTGACACGATTAATTCAATAAAGATAATTACATGTGTAGAAAAATGATTTATTATTAAATTTTTTCATACCATTTAACTTTTTAAGAATTTTTTTAAATGCAAATGGTAAAAATTATGACTCCCGTATAGTAAAATTTTGATACCATTTATATTTTTCGTTCTTGTAATCCTACAAGCTTGAACCCTCCTCTTATTTTTATTTTTTATTTTTTTCCAAAGAGAGGAGGGTACATGTCTTTTATACTAGTATTAGATTACAACTGACCATTGATAGAGGACATTAATTGCATGTAATTATGGTTGTATTACAGTTGGTGGTTTGTCTTACCATTGCAAAATTCCAAAGCTAAACACGTAGCTGAAAAAGCAAGAAATACTACCTCATAACACCAATTAGTAAAGTCAAAAAATTCATTACAAAATTAGATTTTCGATATGTATGCTTCAAGTTCACAGACAAACCCTCCTCTTAACAATTCCCAAATAATTTGAACTAGATTATCTTTCATTCCTAAAACATTGAGCCTACCAAAACCACACAGTAGTTATATTGTACTAAGAGTAGTACATTGCAGTGTCATTTTTTGACAAATGACAGGGGATATTAGTTGAGGGGGGGAAAATGAGAAAAATTTAGGGAGCCCATTGTATTAAATTACTTATTCTCATTGACTAACACTACTATGAGTATGTACGGCTAGTTATATAATATAATTTACTACTAAAATACCATTCCATTGTTTCGTACCTACAAACGGTCATTCCTTTTAACTCAAATTAATCGACGCAGTGTTGCTCTTCCCCCACCCCCGAAAAAAAAACTTTGTGGAGAAAACATAATAGAAAATTGGAGTAGCAAAACCACAATAACATAGTATATTGCAAAATTCAATTTATTTCTATTAAAGAAAGAATGGTTGATGGAGAAGGAATTGTTTTATTTCTTCAATTCTTGAAGTTGTATACAATAATCAGGGGTGGGCATTTTGAGAGATCCAATCCGAACCGACCGCCCGCCCGCCCGCCCGCCCCGAACCTTGGATATGACATTTTGGAGCAATACTTTTATGAATCGGATTAATAAGGTTTAGATAATTTTTTGGATTGCTCCAAATCGATCCATACGATTCAAAACTACTCTACTCTATCCGATCGATCTACTGTTGGGTTTCTCCATTGTGGATCTGCATAAGAACAAAAAAGAGAAATAACGTTTTATAAGAACAATTATCGTCAATATACAGTACGAGTTGATAATATCTCAAAAAAGATCATCTAAAAACTCAAGTCATATTCAAGACTTTTAGAGCAGATTAAAAGCCCATTTTAATAGAGCAACAAAATTCAGAAACCCACATAAAGGTAGAACAAGCCTCACAGAACTTGAAGATGGACATGGAGCACAGTGCAGAGAATATGAAAAGCTGGCTGATTGATTCATGTAGTATTTGCAAATTCACGAATTGATGGCTAGAAGCTCACTAATTGATTTGTATACATTTTTACACGCTAAAAGTTTCCACTCATTCATCTTGGTCATTTTATTGTCTTCAGCATTGGGATTATCACTGATGAATATATCTTCTGATTTAAAAAACCAATAACAATATTTGGTATTTTTACCAAAAATAAAGAGCTAAATCATCATAGAAAAAAATGAATTTTAGTTCCATGATACCTCACCAAAAATGACCAAAGATCCCACTCTCCTCCCGAACTTTTGTCCCAAAACCGAACCCGAAGTCAGTGTTCACGGGAATAGCACGACAACCCAAGTCAAATTTATCATAATACACATGAAACATCAAGAGGTTGGTGATGTTTGGGAGCTTGTTAACTATGTGAAACTCATAGTAATCATCTACCGTTCGGACATTGTGAAATGGCAAAATGGAGAAGATTATTAGGAAGAGTGCTTTCAAGTTCATCTTCTTGCAATTGCTTGACAGGCATATGAAGAAAATGTTGTGTTACAAATTTTTGTCTTTCTTTTATAACTGTTGTTTACAAGGTCGGCTCTAATAGCCCTGCAGATTTTGGTAATGTGTTAGGCGATCAACATTTTGCTGGCTATTTTACCAAAATTCAAACAAAAATTATTTCCGTTCTAATGTAAATAACTTTTTTTTTACAACACATATGGTGTAATCTTAATTAATTCCTACAACATAATAAAATTTTCTGGCAACCCACTAGAATGGATTTATTATAAAGTTTTGGTTAGGAAAAACGACATTCATCTTAAAACATTCCTATTACTTTAATAAAAAATATTTTATTATTTAATGTGGCGATCTCCCTCAATGTCCATTATTCCCCCTCTTCTTTATTCAATGTTGTCCTATTATTTATCAAAAACACATTGTAATATATTGTAAAAAAAAAAACATTGCAATATAACCCTAGTACTATTATAATTTTGGAGAAAAACAAGCAAAACCAAAGCTTTGGCTAAATTACATATATCTCCTTGAACTTCGATAAAATTCTCAAAATAATCTTATTGATTCTTCAATATCACAAATACGTCAACTTAATTAACTCCACGATATTTAGACCATTAAATGGTCACAAATTTGCAATAAAATAATGCAACAAAACGTAGACTTTTTTCCCCATTATTTATTACTCTCTGCATTCTATAATAAGAAATATTTTAAAAATTTACTAAAATTTTAAAATAAAATGTGTTATAAAATTTCAATAAATATATATTTCATTTGTACCTTTTTGACTGTATTTATTAATAAAAAGTATTTTAAGAGCGGTAGAATTTAAGATAAATAAATTTATATTTATGACTAAGGGTGCGTTTGATGCAAAACAAAGACAATGAAGCAATCGGAATTTTATAACTCAATAATGATTAAAGGAATCTGATCGTCTTTGACTCGTTTAGTAAATTAGCAGGACATTCATTAAAAGAATTTGATTATTTCATTAAAGGAATTTGATCGCTTCATTAAAATAATTTGAATGACTTTGCCTTTACTTTCTAACCAAAAAAAGTAATAATCGAAATTATTTTGCCTCTGCCCCATTGTCTTTGCGTTGCATCAAACGCACCCTAAGGTTGTGTTTGACGTGCGGGAATGACTATGGAGCAATCGGCATTTGATTCTGATTGTTTTTCTTTTTCTTGTCAGTAAAGTAAATACAAAGACAATTTGATTAATATTAGAGATATTTATTAATTCATTTATAGATAATCTCATACTATATAATTATCTTTTAATACAAAAATAAACCATTTAAAAGCAATCTTATTATCCCTTAGTTTACCAAACAAGTCAATCAAATTATTTTAATGAATGTTCAATTAATCAAATACCGATTGCCTCATTCTCATTCCCATTTCCGCACCTCAAACACACCTAAAGTCAATTAAATAGACTGTATTTATTAAGAAAATTTATTATAAAAGCGGTAGAATTTAAGATTGATAAGTTTATATTTATGACTAAAGTCAATTAAATAACTTAAAGAAATATAATTAACAATTTTTTAATCTACTTTTATTATAGAATTGAAAGAATATTACATAGTTTGTCGTTTGTGAATTTAAATTTGATTTTGAGAGGGTTGAAAAGATTTACATAAAGGAGAAACCTAAAAAATTAAGCTTTAAAAAAAGCAAATTAATTTGTACCCAAAAAATAAACCTAACAATTAAAGTACATAGTTAAATAAAAATAATTCATATTAAAAAAATTTTGAATACTAAGAAAATAAATAAAATTAATTTTTTGATAGAATAAAAAATTCACAAATAATTATTGCTATTTTAACAAAAAGAAAAAGAAAAATTGCAAATGGCTGGAAGAAGAAAAAAAAAAAATATATATATATATATATATTTTAAAAAACAGTGACATGGTGGGCCGGCATTGGCCACAATGTCAGCTAGCGATGCTATATGGTGCAATAAAAGTACAAGGTGGGCTCCATTTGTGCGGGCCTAATCCAACATCGGAGAGGGATGAACATAATAATAAAAAAGAATCTCTTTTGTTAGGCAATAGCGCATATAAGCTGTTGAATTTTTCCAAGATGTTTCATTCCATATTCTTTAATCATCTCTGCCTTATTAAATTCGTAAAACAAAGCCCTAAGAACGTGTTTATTTCACAGAATAAAAATAAAGCAATCAATATTTAATATATTTAATTAGATTATCTTTGTATTTATTTTATTAAAATATAATAATTAAAAATAGTTTAACATTACTCGTTGTCCTAAAACAAACACATCTAAAGTATTTTTTTTTTCTAATGGAGCGATTTTGTACCATGTAAGTAACATCTATTATGGCTATGGGAATTTTGGAGATAGCTTATTGGGAAAAATTTGTGCTCATTTTTGTTTGCTGATCAAATACTTATTGCTTATTTACCTTATTTTTATTTTTTTTATTTTTGGTATAAGAAAAGAAACGTAAAGTCTATTAATTTATCTGTGACTTGAATACTCTCGACGACTCGATTCAAGACCTCCCTATTATGTTTCAAAAAACAATGATTGAATTTTTGACTATTTCAATAATAATCAAATTATTTTATCTCACATGGATCTTTCACCATCATACTCACCTCATTTTTTAAAATCCTAATTTCATCTCTATCTTCGGATACGGTCAAAATATTATAATTTTAAAATATACAAAAGAAAAAGAAAAATAGAAAAAAATATTACATTAATGATTGAGCAAAGAGTTGACTCGTTCTGGAATTTGGGACACAATATTCGCACAATATCGCACGAAATGTTCTCACCCTGTTCGCTTGTGATTGAATTTATTAAACTACCAAAAACTCAAGACCAACCTCCTCTGTCTCTGTGACATTAACATAAGACAGCTAACAGATCAAAATACTAACGCGACACCCGCAGGAAACCATGGCGAGTGTGCACGCATCTCCATGATTATTTGCCGGCTGCGAGTCGGAAGATGGACTCGTTAAGAAAGAGTCTTGAGAGTTTGGACATGTTACCGTATGGCCCACTTCTCCAGCTCCCACCATTTTTTCACCATTTGTAAAACCTACTAGTAGTAATGCCATTCATCTCTCTCCTCCATTTCGTCCTCCTAGTTGCTTGTCTTTCTTTCGCTTTTCTGGGTACTGGGTTTGACTTGGAATTTTTCAAAACACATTCTTTGTGAGGGGTTAACTCTGTAAGATGAGCACAAGCGGAGGGGGAAAACCCAGAAACCCGAATCTTGTTAGTGGGATTACTACATTTGCAGTTTTGGTTGGGGCATTTCTTCTACTGAGTTGTGTGCAGTGCCAGAACTTTGATGACTACACTTCTGGAACTGAAGAAAATTTCCCGGTTAACAACACGCAATTTCGCAACTATTTTACTCAAGTTGCTTATAGCAGACTTTCCAATCTCACCAGTTTTTTTCTCGATAGTCAAATTGTTCAAAATGCAAGCTTTTGTGTCAAGGATCCGTAAGTTGCAATTGTTTTTCATATATTTTAAATTTTCGTATTGTTAGATTTTATTTGATTTTGATTCCTGGGTTGGTTCGGATTGTAGGCAAGTTGAATGGGACAGGGCATTCAATTATTCGAAGAATTTGGATTTTGTGGCTAACTGCATTAGCAGGATCAAAGGTACATGGTCTATAATGAATTGGCTTCTCTTTGTTTCCAAGGAAATAGAATTAAAGTTGATAACCCACAATGGATTCCTTTCCTTCCCTTCATTTCTGTAACTTATTCATTTTAGCATGAAGATTCTGAAGGGAATGTGGCTAAAGTTGAATTATAATTTGATAGCTTAAGAACTGATGGGGTATTCTTAAAAATTTCTCAACTTTATATTCGATTTCAGTTAATTTGACATTCGCGTTTGGAGATTAGATCATGGAAAAGTTGCCTAATTCCATTCTTTTCAGTTAAGATAGTTACAACTGACGATTAGAATGGATTCAAAAAGCTGCATTCTCTTTCGTACATGCTGGTTATATTGAGGGGATACTTATGTTTTTCAAAAAAAATAATGACCTATTAACTAAGTTTGATAATGTCATGGTGAGTCAAAATTAAATTCTTGTGGAAATATATGTACTTTTAATTTAGTAGCATTGAATATTGTTTGGTACTCACTAGCCAAATTTAATGGTTACCTTTTGCATACTAAACTTTCTTTAGAAATTCTTCAGAAAGGTATTCTTTCTGTTCAAGAAAATTTAAAGCTTATATAAGGGAGTAAAAGTGGTTGGGCGCTAAGCTTAATCATCAAAGGCTTATCCCATCCGAGGGAGGATAAAAATTTATTTCAATGAAACCTTGACCACAAGACTCTTGTCTGTGTAAATCAGAGATGTAAAATGCACTTCTGTCTGTTGAAACCTAAAGATATTTCCTTTAAACCATCATTTTTATATTTTATAACTTGAATGCTATGCAGGTGATATCACTCAGCGAGTGTGCACAGCTGCTGAGATACGGGCTTACTTCAATAGCATTCAAGCTTCGAGTAGCATAAAACCAAACAATAATTGTAACAGGACCTCTTGGGTTGCAGGTTGTGAGCCTGGATGGGCATGTAATGTTAATTCAGACCAGCCAATTGATTTGAAAAATTCTCGCAGCATACCCGATAGAACTCTGGACTGCCAATCTTGTTGTGAAGGCTTTTTCTGTCCTAAAGGCATCACTTGCATGATACGTGAGTAAATAATAAAATCCAGTCTCTTAGGTGTTGGTAATTTTTTTTCCCAGTAATTGCATTTGAGATTTCTGTTAACAATTTAAGGTTTCGGGAAAGCGATATTAAAAGATCTCAAAAATATGTCTCTATTACTATGCACATCTCAACAAATGGATTGATATTAATTTTATGGTTCATGGCCTGTTGTTCCTTCGTTAACATTTTTATGACACTTTATAACATCTCCATACTTGTCTTTTGTGGTACATTTTGGAAGAAGTACTAGCTTTTTGAAAGTAGTGCTGGATATATTATTTTTGAGACTCTTATCAGAGTTGCATCCATGTCTGTCCTCTTGCTTGCGATTTAATCTTTGCTTGTTTTGGTATCCTAACTTCCCCTTCTTCTGTTAGGAAATGATTTATAATAAGCATGGACCATTTTAGGCCTGAAAACCAAATCTGAGTACTTTCTAGTGTATAAATTGAACAATAACTGCTTAGTTTATTTGATTTTATTTATTTTTTACATCGACTATGCAACATTATCTCTTCTCATATCAACATCTTCCATGATCTGTAGCTAAATCTATGCCTTATACTTGCATTACATGTTAGTAACGTAAAAACTGAAGGATAAAGTGACATAAGAGATGATTTCCCCTTTAAAGTTTCTTCTGAACAATGGATGGAATTATTGCACACATTATTCACGTTACATGTCAAGAGCAGTACACTATCTTTTTGAGCAAATTGGAAGTTAAGAATAGTTTGCCTTGCATGTTTGCTTGTGCCTTGGACTAGTCAAGTTTGATCAGGAAACATGCAGAAAACATCAGGTTTTGTGGTCATTCAGGTCTGCATAACCAACAATAATTTCTCTGTTTTCAATAATGATATTCATGGTCCAAATCTTCAAAGTACTTGTTTGCATGTCACAGTATCTCCTGCAAGAATGTTGTTGATAAATTATTCTGGTGTACCAACTACCAAATAGATTCCTTGCTTCTTTTCTAGCTTCAGACTGTAAATTTTTGTAAGTTGACTGCTGAAATGGGGAAAGGATCTCATATAATTTTTTTTTGTATGGGCAGCATGCCCATTAGGTTCATACTGTCCGCTTGCTACACTGAATAGATCTACTGGCATTTGTGAACCGTAAGTTCTGATTCTTGTGGCAATGACTTCAAGAGTTTTATGGTGTTGATTATTCATGGCCTTCATAGTAGGCTTATTGTATTCTCAGGTACCTTTACCAGTTACCACCTGGCCAGCTTGATCACACTTGTGGTGGGGCAGATAAATGGTCAGATGTTCGTGATAGTGCTACAATATTCTGTTCAGCGGGATCATACTGCCCAACAAGTATAGAACAAAACCCTTGCAGCCGCGGGTACTGTTTTTTCCCCTCAACAGCAATTTTACCAAATATTTGTTATAGCTGATGTGAAAAATAGTTGGAAAGCATGAAACTGTTGTAATGAGAGCAAAATGTTTTCATAACTAATTTACTATTCCACATTTATGTTAACAATTCAATTTCCTGTACTTGAAGAGTTTCCAAAAAGTTTGCTACCTGAATATTGTATTTAAGAGCTTATCCATGTTTCACATAAATTAGCAGAACTCTTTTCCTGTATGTGGAAATGTATGCCATAGGAAAATCATATTAATCATTCAAGGATGTTTGTAATAATAAGTTAGTTGGAGCAATTAATTTATGTGAACAAAATGACAGTTGGTTATCATTGACGCAAGTTTCTTATTTTAATTCCTTTAACATGCTACCATCATCTGTTGAATCCAGGAATTACTGTCCTAAAGGTTCCACAGCTGAGAAAGGTAAGTTGAGTGTATTGTTTGAGTTAAATAATATGAAGTTAGGATTTCTTTTTTAAAATAATAGTAATTTACTTTATAAATCAGTCCCCAAAAGAATAACTTCATAAAATAGTCAAGCAAGCGTTTATTTTGGATGATATACCTGGTGTCATGTTGGAAACTTGCAAAACTTGCAGGGTGTTTCAAGTTGACTACATGTAATCCCAACACGGCGACTCAAAATATTCATGCATATGGCGCATTACTAATAGTAAGTGATTCTATTTATGTTCTTAAATTTTTGCAGGGTATGTTTTCAATCTGGGGGGAGGGCAGTGCCAAGGTGTTTTCTTTCGCTTTTTTTTTTTTCTGTCAGCCACGGCTACATCTTCACCATGAATAGGGTGAAGTAGGGAATAGTTTATCTATGGAAAAAAGCAAATTTTCTGTACTGGAATTAATGCGAGAGCAACCGTGGATTAGCGCAACTGTGTTTTTGCTAATTAATGTTCCTTCTGATTTTCTGTTTAGGTAAATTGATGTATTTGAATCACATTCTATCTGTATTCATTTCTTAAGAAGTTCTAATTATATGGAAGTATCTTTTATATCCCTTAATTGGTATTCCTCATTGTGGACATCATTTTTCCTTGCTTTAATCATCTTTTAAAGTCCTTGTTATCTCTAGCTATGGCTACTACCACTATTAAATCTTCCTCTGCAACCTCAGGCTGGTTTGAGTACTGTTCTCCTGATTATATACAATTGTTCTGACCAAGTTATTACCACTCGAGAAAGGAGACTAGCCAAATCCAGGGAGGCAGCTGCTAGAAGTGTAAGAGAGAAGATTCAAGCACGTGCAAAGTGGAAAGCTGCAAAAGATGCAGCTAAAAAGCATGCAATTGGATTGCAAACTTCTGTATCTCAGAAGTTTTCTCGTAGGAAAGTCGGGTCAGGCAATGAAAAGGTTAAGATTTTGGGCAAAGCAGAAGTTGGAGAAGAAAATGATCTATATCCAACCAGTTATGATGACAATCCCAGTGTATCTGAGCAGTTGCCCGGTTCTTCTGAAAGTAAAAAACCAGAAGCAAGTGCTCTTATGAGAATGATGCATGAAATTGAAGATCGTTCTGATAATTTCTCAGGCTTCAGCATCGAAATTGGAAGCCAACATAACCAAGGAAAAGCAGAAAAAGAAAAACAAATACATACTCATAGCCAGATTTTCAAGTATGCTTATTCACAACTTGAGAAAGAGAAAGCTCTGCAGCAACAAAACAAGAACCTGACCTTTTCTGGAGTAATTTCAATGGCCACAAACACTGAAATTAAAAAGAGGCCTGCAATTGAAATTATTTTCAGAGACTTGACTGTTACTTTGAAAGGAAAGAACAAGGTTCTTTTGAGGTCTGTCACTGGAAAAATCATGCCTGGTCGTGTTGCAGCTGTTATGGGCCCATCGGGGGCTGGGAAAACAACTTTTCTATCTGCCTTGGCTGGAAAAACAGTTGGATGCACTATAAACGGATTGATACTTATAAATGGGAACAAGGAATCAATCCATTCATATAAGAAGATTGTTGGTTTTGTTCCACAGGATGATATTGTGCACGGAAATTTGACTGTGGAGGAGAACCTGTGGTTCAGCGCAAAATGCAGGTATCTTCATGTCAAATTCTCTTGACTGTTACCTTTCTGTGAATATCTTTGAACATAGACACATGGTACAAATGTTGTCAGCCAGTAATCGATGCAACAAGAGCAGCAAAGTTAGGATAAACCCTAATCAAAACCTTGTTGCTATCATAATTTTGTCCGTTCAGCCATTCCAAAACCGATGTTATGGTTGTGGAATTAGGCCAAGAATGCGAGAGTATTTGTAGCCTACAAACTTCTATTTTACTTCACTCATTTACTTTGATGCATCATGCAAGCTTAGCTATCTGTAGGTGGTCTATAACATTGCAGATTCACTGAAATACTAACTGATAATGTTTTAAAACCAATAGCTTTGACTTTATGCATTGAAATACTAAAAGACAGATCTAGAATGACTACCTAGACTTCGACTAGTTTAATTCGTTCATGCACAATACTAAAAGTTATCATGCCCATGAGCTTTCCAATTTTGTTTCTTATTGATATAGTTAGCAATATTATTTCACTGTTTAACTTTTCTTCACTGCTTAAAAATGTGAAGGCTGTCTGCTGACTTGCCTAAGCCAGATCAAGTTCTCACTGTTGAGAGAGTGATTGAGTCTCTGGGGTTACAGGCAGTACGTAACTCCTTGGTTGGAACAGTGGAAAAGAGGGGTATATCTGGAGGTCAGAGGAAACGGGTAAATGTTGGTTTAGAGTTAGTAATGGAACCTTCTCTTATGTTTCTAGATGAACCCACATCTGGATTAGATAGCTCCTCTTCCCAACTACTTCTTAGAGCTCTTCGACGGGAAGCTCTAGAAGGGGTAAATATCTGCATGGTTGTCCACCAACCAAGGTAATTAGTTCAAAATCCAAAATCATTTATATATTTTTTAATCTTGTTACTCTTTTCCATACATCATCCCTTCTATATTTATAAAGTTTGTCACATTTCTAAGAAATTCTTGTTGCATTAAATCATGGAACTCACAAAAGACAATTTGAGACTTGCAATACTGAGAAAAAAGAATGTTCCTTTAGAGCTGATGCTATACTTCCATAAGTCGTTTAGGACTGAAAGTATTGGATTCTAAAGTTTCAACATTTAAGCATTTTCTTTTACACTTTGACAACTCATGGAGCTCCTGAATTTGTTAATAATTTTTGTTCATCTTCTTGTACCAGCTACACCCTGTTTAAGATGTTTGATGACTTAGTATTACTAGCAAAAGGTGGTCTCATAGTCTATCACGGGTCAACTAGGAAAGTTGAGGAGTATTTCACCAGCCTTGGGATCAATGTCCCTGAACGAGTCAATCCTCCAGACTACTACATAGATGTTTTGGAGGGATTGGTCCACCCAAGCACAAGTTCTGTTTCAGGTCATGAGGAGCTTCCAGTTAGATGGATGCTCTACAATGGTTTCCCAGTACCCCCAGACTTGCAAAAGTACTCTACTGCCGTTTCTGCATCTCCAGTACATCAAGAGTATGCTATTCATCAACCATCTGCTTATGTAACAAATGAGGAACAATCGTTCGCAGGCGAAATGTGGCAAGATGTGATAAGTAATATGGAAAGGCGGCGGGATATTCTGCGTCACAATTTCTTGAAGTCAACAGATTTGTCAAACCGGAGAACTCCAAATGTTCTCTTGCAGTATAAGTTTTTCCTTGGGAGGTGCACATCCTTGATAGATATAAGATTAGATATATTCAATCTTGATTTATGATTTCATTAAAATTTTCATAACTGATTAAGTAGGTTCCCTTTTGACAATTTTCCAGGATTGGCAAGCAACGATTACGGGAAGCTAAAATTCAAGCAATAGATTACCTCATTCTGTTGCTTGCTGGTGCCAGCTTGGGTTCTATTGCAAAATCAAGTGATGAACAATTTGGCATGCCCGGATATATATACACAATTATTGCTGTTTGTAAGTTAAAAGGACCAATGATCTTTGAATCAATCAATATTGGATTTTCTCTCTTCTGGTTATGACAAATTCTAGTATAAGTTCCACTTATTCAGCACCAAAAGAAAATTTTCTTTCTAATACTTTTTTTATATTTTACCACCAGTAATATCTTTGAAGCAGATAAATTACAAACAATGCACACATGTTTGTTTTGTGATTATAATTGTCTGTTTAACTAATTGCAGCTCTTCTGTGTAAAATCGCGGCTTTGAGGTCCTTTTCACTGGACAAGCTACAATACTGGCGAGAAAGTGCTTCAGGCATTTCAAGCCTGGCCCATTTCATTGCCAAGGATACTATAGATAATTTTAACATAGCCTTCAAACCTTTGATCTATCTTTCAATGTTCTATTTCTTCAGTAATCCCAGATCTTCTTTTGCGGATAATTATGTAGTTCTTCTCTGCCTCGTGTATTGTGTGACGGGTATAGCATATGCATTGGCTATTTTTCTTGAACCTGGTTCTTCTCAACTGGTGAGTAGCAAAAATTTCATGTGGCTTGGTTGTTTTCTGTTCCAGAACTATTTGTTTCAGTGACCTGTTACTTTCTCCCCTGTGCAGTGTTCAGTGCTACTCCCTGTGATTTTTACTCTTATTGCGACTCAGACCAGAGACAGCAAGGTGGTGAAGACTATAGCCAACTTTTGTTATCCAAAGTGGGCTTTAGAAGCATTTGTTATTGCAAATGCAGAAAGGTACGCTGTTTCTCGCGAGTTTGTGCTTTCATTAAACTAGGTTCTCTTGTGTAAATGCTCTTATACGTGCAGCCAATCTCAGTTGTTTATCATCTGTTCTGTTGGATAACGAAGTCTTGCTGTGTTCGATAAGTTGCAGACATTCTTTAATACATGGGCATGACAGCAGCCTTATAAAGAACTAGTCAATCACGACTAATTAGTCTTTTGGTTTCAGGTACTATGGTGTTTGGATCATAACTCGCTGTGCTACCCTCCAAAAATTTAGTTATAGTCTGCATAATTGGCCACTCTGTATAGCTATTCTCATCCTCATCGGCTTAGGTACTCGTATAATCGCCTTCTTCGGCATGCTGGCTTTCCAGAGGAAGTGATTTTAATCTTGACCTGGCTTTGAGTTCATAGGTTCTGATTGCAGATAGGACTATCCGTTTATTGACTGGAACAGATAGGATAGTTCAGTTCATTTGATGTATAGGGAAATAGTATACTTTCCACTGTATAGTTAGTGGGTTTATCATGTTTCACTAATTTTATAGGACAAGTGAAGAGACCACACAGATCACAATGTAAACTGGTTTATTTTTTTTTTTCAAAAAAAGAACTCTATTCATTTCAGAAGAAAGAGTTGTAGAATTGCTCTTCTTTTAGCCTTTTAGGCAATATTTGTATTGAAAATTTTGGCAAATAATCAAATGATTGGGCCATTCTTAAATTTAGACATTCCAGGTGTCAAATGAGCGGGTTGGGTCATAATCCAATCTAACTTGTTAATTCACGGGTTATAATGAGTCAAATGACTCGCTGGTTGAGTTGATTCACAACCTTAGAATGATTTTCATTCATGTGTATTGGATCTACCGTTTCAAATTGAGTCGACCCATTAAATAAATTTTGAATTTCTATCTTTTTTTAATGTAAATTTACATGCATTCTTAGAATCACAGAAACTATTTCAACTCAATCAACCCGTCCCTTTTCATAAATTTTGAATTTTTACCATTCCAATACAAATTTATTTTTTCCATGTGTTTTGGGATAGAAGTTGTTTCCAAATGGTGGTAGATTATATTGTTTCAGAAAATGTAAAATAACACATCAAACCATACACCCGATGTTGGTTTGTCTGTCAGATGGCAAAGATAGAATTTTGAAACCGAAGGCTTATGCACCATCAGCTTAAAGAACAAATTAACGAATTGATTCAGTTTCATGCAAGCCAAGAAAACCAAATGGGACATTTTCTCAGCTCTAAAATCATATAATATCCCTTCTGATCTATTTGCAAGTTATCCTGCAGCACAAGAAACTGGATTCCATGTACACAGTTACTGATTTACTCTCTCTTCAATACACCAACAAACAGCATGTCTGAGAGTGTACAACTGTTACTCATATGGACTTCCATCTTAACTCCACATGTATCTGTCCATTCTTTGAATCAATTAAATGGTATTTTTCGTTTATTCGCCCGTTGTGCACGACATCACTCAGGTTAACATCCACATGACCTAAGGATTCCTATACACAACAATATGGTTCAGAATCCTAATCATCTATAACAACAACAATGGGAAGGGGCTCTAGTGATGAGACCATACCTTTGATTGAAATCCAAACTTTTTTCGCTTACTCATAACTTGTATATGAATCCTGTCAGATACGGGTGGCTCATCCAACATAAACTGGAACTCCTCGTTCCACTGTGGATTGCGAGTTCTCCTGATTATCTGAATAAATTAACAAGAACTGATGTATCAAAATTGGAAGTTTTTTAATCTAGATTTAGAAGTAATATTGCTTTGGCTTCATTCCTTAGACAATCCATACAAATAGGGGAGAAGTCACTTGGTTTAAAATACCTTTTTTTTTTTTTTTTTTTGGAAAGAAAAACATTTATGTACCATCTAGGAAGCTAAAATAAGCAACTCAAGGGACCTTACCCCCAGGAATAGCCAATATGTTATCTTAAGCTTTAATAAGTTTATTAAAAAGAGTAATGGTACACAGTAGTGATGAAATTATCAAAAGGATTCTCACCTTTGATTTCTTCTTTTCTCCTCTGAAAATCAATAAGACATACGGATTGTTATGGCGCGATCCCTCCACGTCCTCTGCTCCATATACTGTGACCATAAGTAGTCCTGCTCCACTGGAATCCTCGTTGCTAGACGGGCTATTAGTTCTGCTATTTGGCTTACTGTATCCATCCAGAGGCTCACTAAACAAAATTGTGTCTTCTCTGAAAGGAGCATACCTCAGTTCCAGTACAATCTGCCCTCTCGGCTTCTTCTTGTGAGAATCACGAGTTATGTCTGTACTCTTGAGCAGATCTAGTGTCAATTCCCTTGTCTCATTTGGATTTAGAAGCTTCAAAGGATACACTTGCATTCCAAGCTTATCGTGCGCCCCAACCTAAGCCATGTGATCAAAGAAAATAGTCTAATCATTTTCTGCTCCAGCTGAAGCAATAATCGGTTTCACTTCCACCTTCCCCTACATTTTTAACTTTTCAAGTCATCTCCACTCGCATCAGTTCAATCTTCTGTTACAATCACTGATGATGATGATGTATTACGAGATGTTGACATACCTTGTCCCAATCATAGACATCTATAAGAAGGATCTGAGACTGAGGGTCCTTCACAATCAGCTTAAAATTCTCATTCCACTCAGGGTATAAAGTTTTCTTCTTGATGGTTGTTTTCTTGGCAGGCAACCTATCACCATTTAGACTTAACTTGACATAAGGATCTGAAAGTCCTAGTAAATCCATCTTCAAGAGTTTCATAGCTCGTACTACTCTCACATGCAATATCCCTACTGGTTTCTTTGCAGCCACTCTGTAGAAGTATGCGAAAAAAAGAGGCACTATATTTAGTGGATGTTGCAAGAGTTGAAGAAAATACAAAAACAATGATTCACAAATTATGCATTGATTCGAAGCTAATAACTCTCTTTTCCGTGAGAAACTTACGTGGAGGCATCAAGAATTGGTATGTCAAGGAATTGAGGCCACATGTAGAGGCTTGATACTTGCTTTCTGATTGTATCCTGCAGATAGAAGAAATTTCCAAAGATATATGATGGCAATTTGTCAAGAGTAAAAGATAAACTATCAAACCACACTCTCTGATCCCTCTCCCAAGTTAGATAAACTATCAATCCACAATCTCTGACTCCCCACTCAAGTCCCAAACCATGCGAAAATCATTTAAGTGTCACCTGAACATATCGATAAAGACCAGGAATAGACATGATATCACCACCCAGTATTTTCAACCCAAAGTCTACCTGAGGCTGCACAATTAAGATCAATCATCAGACAATTAAAAGTTGCATCATATTTCAATTGACTAAAGTGATGCCATTAAACCATACGTTGTGCTTACTTTCTCCATTAGAGAGACCATTATATTTGTAAAACATGGAAATGTTGGAACAAGTGGTTTCAGCGTGATTCGTGGAGCAGCTAGTATTTGTAATTCCACCAGCTAAGGACAAGCAACATAAATCAAGTGAAAAACATAGCAATTAACTTCAGAGAGACCAAATAAATGGGCTGTCATCAGGGTCTTTTTCCAATGACGAAACTAACCTGGATTAAGATTCGGCAAGATAACAATTTTACCGCCACAATTATGTTTGGGTTTCCAGCCCATTTCATTGCTGGTTCCATGACAAGTTCATTTTCATTTGTCTCATAAATTTTAAGACCTGTCAAGACATTAATATTTAGTTAATGTGCATACACAAAATGATAATTTGGAGGAGTTGATATGAGATTTATCATCCTTAATAGTATAACTTTATAAATGTGTACTTCAACAGAGCTGCAGAACTGTAATATAGAAGAATTACAAGAGAGCTCGTGAAGCACAATAAAATTTCTCGAGAGAACTTAGAAAATAAGACAAGCTCACCATGAATTTTTGGTGGAAGAGTTCCAAGGTCTATTTTCTCAAGTTCGATTGATTCTATCTTACACATCCCTATATATTCTGCAAATATCGGCTGCGCAATGCTCCTAACGGTTTCATGAACTGCCTGCAAAACGAAGTAAACTAGCATTTACAATTTCTTAGCAGAAGCTACTCGTCTTAATAAGATGAACTTGCCTTATCAATGAAAGGCCACATGTCAAGGATAAATTTGTTTAACCAGTCTACCTGCATTATAACAACCAAGCCTCAGACTTCTCAGGAATTATCAAAACTTGGTCAAACAAAAGTTAAGCAAACACATTATGCTGATATGAAGCTGAGAAAGGAAAAACTTACTCTCTCATAATCAGGGTTCTTTACCCACCAAGGAATTTCAGCCATGAGATCCTCCATTTCAGTAGAATCAAAGTCATCCACAGTCCTGATTTCAGGAATCTGTAGTTTCAAATAGGTACACAAGCCCTTGTCAGTCTCATATCTGTGAATCTTTTCATCTTTCTCGCTCAGTTAAAGAATTCCAAAGGTGTTTTTCACATTCCAGTTTTCTAGTCAGTATCCATATATAAACTAAAGTTGAAATGCTTTTCATCAGCAAAATCTGAATAATTTGAACATATTATTAACCTATCTCAAGGAATCCATTGCAAAAAGGTAACCAGATTTCTTAAGTACAGGTATATAACCTGAGTAGGGAAGTAGCGATGTCAAACTACCGAGGAGCAACATTCAGAGACAGAGAACCCCCATTTGAGGATAACATTGGAGACAAGCTGATCAAGGCTAATTAGGTACATTGTATCAAACAGTCTTTATCATTAAGCAGAAGTTCAATCCAGAGTGACAGCCACCATCACAATGGTTCATGTTCTAATAAGGGGTTCATGCTCTAATAAGGGATTCCTGAAATGATGGCATTGAAAATTCGGGTTATTCTACTAAGATTGAAAGCTTTCTCCCATTACATATTTCATCGAACATTAATGCTAGCTTTGGAGAAAAGAAAGTTTCTTCAGATGTTTTGACTGTTAACCAAGTAGGATCAGGTTTAATTTGTGCAGCAGCTAACTCCACTATTTCATGCAATACCAATAAATTAGAAAAATTATCTGAATTCGTCATAGTTCCAGCAGACAATGATATTGAAAATAACAAGAAAAAACTGAAACTTCGATTAGAACTTCCAATTTAGCATTCCCAAGTACCATTTTTGGAGCAATCCAAGCTACTCAGATCAGCCAATAATAACAAGACATATGGACACCAAATACATGGACGGCAAAAAGAAAAGAACATTACAAGATTGAAGCGAATCAAATTGATCATAACATAAGGCAAAACACTGAACCCATGCCCCGTATGTCCGATCATGCAAAATTGAACAAATGAGCATACCCCGAAACCATACTGGAAAAAACCCTCCAGTTACAGAAAAGTGCACTGACAAAACAATTCTGACTCCTAAACCTCTGCGAATGGGTTTGATCACTTAAAAGAGATAATCATACTATGAAGAAAGTCTATATTACTCTGTTAGCAAAATTTGCAGGGCAAAACTCAAATAGCGGAAAAAACAAAGACAAGAACTTTATGATGTAAGAAACATATTCAATAGGCATAGTTTACAAAACTTGATCAGAAAATTAAATAATCACCTCAACATCTATGGGCTCGGAATAGATAAACAGGTAAAAACCAATTACAAAGCCAACGAGGGACCCAATTCCAAAACCAAGAACTCCCAACAAAGTGCTCAAAAATCCCATCAAATACAGATGGGAATAATCCAAGATAATCAAGAACACGAGGCCGTAAGCGAAGGCAGACGAAAAGGAACGAAAATGATGTACACAATGCAACGACGAAGGGAAGATATGGGAAGTGGAAAGTACATGAAACATTGAAGTCATCAAACAAAACAGAAAAAGATCAAATATTGATTTTGATGTGGGAATTTGAAAGGTTTTTCGATAGAATCTAAGAAGCAAATTGAAATTTTTGCCAGTGGAGTGTGAAGTCCCAAACGTAACGAATAAGAATGAAAACGAAACCGCCAAAATACAGAGCCAGGCCGATACGAAGCAATGACAGACTTCAAAAAAAGAAATAAAAAAACAAAAGATCGCTCTTTTCCAAAAACGAAGATAGTTCAAATCACAACGTTGCTAGTAGTATCAAGTATTGTTGGTCAATTTCAGCAAAAAAAAAAAAAAAAAAAGGTATTGTTGGTCAATTGGGTTTCTTTCTTTTGCTTTCATATCAAGTCGTGCTGCATGATTCAGTAGACGGTGAAGATTGACATGATCCCTGGAACCAAGGACAACTGGCTGGCTATTCTTTGGTTTTTCGTCATTATCAAACTCGTTTATTTCCCTATATATATTCAAATAAAAAAGATACTACTGTTGTATGTTGCGACATTTGTAGAAATTGGTTTTTTTTATTATTTTAATTTAATAAATAAAACTAGATTATGACTTTAATAATTATTAATAAAAAATATTTAATATATGTTTAATATTTTATATAATATAATTAAAATTTTGATGTTAAATTTTAATTATAAAATAATTAAAATGATTTTGGTGATAATATTAATTGTGTCATGTGAATTTATTTATTTTGACAAAAGAGCATAATAAATATAATTATTCTGTTATATGAATTTAACTTTGAATATATAAATTTAATAATAAAATTCGTTAATTCTTTTTACAAGGAAGGAGTTAAAACCTAAATGAATCTAATTTAAGTGTCAACCACTATATTATAATTCTTTTTTATAACCAATTTGACAAGAAATTTTTTATATTTTACCCTTGTTATTATTAGTTTTAAACGATTATAATTAAGATGACATTAGATAACTTGAATTTTAGATCAAAGATAAATAAACAAAAATAATTATTTATTTAAAAAAGGAATCGAACAGAAAAGAAACATTTTTTTATTTAAATTATCTCCCTCTGAATTTTACTTTTGCATATAATTATAAATAAATTATAAATTATTTATCTTATTAATAATAACTAGGATACTATCACATATCTACACAACTATGTTTTTTGAAACACAGAGAATAATTCTTTAACTTTACTTTTAAAAGTGCAGAATTTAATAATGCACTTGTTTTTAGCTTTTTGTTTCAAATAATTATATTTTATAATATTATATGAGTAATTCTTAAAATTAAAAAAATAATGAATATAATTTTCCAAACAAGAAGAATAAATTTAGAGTTTTTTTAAAAAAATTATTGAAATTGAAGTTGGATTAGAAACGAAATATGGACGGTGTTTAATTACGTTTCTTATTTTGGTTCTCTAATTAGTCTAATTTGAGGCCGTTGAGTTGTCAAGACAATGACCAACACATGGCAGGCTGACCATTAATTATGACGAAATAAATAAATTTGTGGCTCTAAAATAATTAAATCAACCCAAAAAAAAAAGAAAAAAGGAATGAATGTTACGTCAAACTCATAAAACAGGTTTGGATTTAATTCCTATACCCTCTAATTAATTTGGATAAAATTCAATCAAGACGTTCCTAGTAATTTCCATCTATTTGGATCTCCTGCTCTTCTCCTCTAAACTCAATCCTCAAAAAATATTTTTTTCCCAATATGGGAGATGGGAAAATAAATTTATTATTCGTTTTCATTTTTTTATTTTTAGTTTCGTTAATATGGGAATTATTCCTAATATTTATTTTCTTTTATCTTTCAGTAGATTCAGATATATTAGTAATGTATTGATCGCGATTTCAATGATGGTGTTCGTTGTTATAGCAGCAGTTTTATTGGTGAAGTTCGTTAGATTGGTAGCGACATCGTCGACGATGTTAGCTGATTTGGTCCAATAAGATTCAGTCATCATAAATCTAATTATTAATCTATGTTTTAGAGTTTTCATCAAAAAATTAATTATATATAAACACAAAAGTTATACTTTTAATTTGTGTTTATTTGGCTGTTGGACATTTTTTACTAAACTAATATATATTCTTTATTAAAAAAATAAGAGAAAAATATATTTGAAGAGAAAAAATGTAATTAAAAAAATAAAATGACATTGTCTTTCTAATTGAATAATGATTTATTTTTAATTTATATAAATAATTTTAAATATCGTATATAAAAATCTACAATGATGTATTTGAGGAGAAAAATATATATTTATTGTTTTTTCTTCCTTTTGGCCATTTTAATTAACTTTATTTTAAGTTTAGATTTGATTATTTTTTATAATTTACTATTTATAATATATTTTTTATTATCTATAACTCTATTTTCAAAATTTCCTATCCAAACCGTCCATCTAACATGAAAATGATATATCTATCGTAAGACTACAACAAAATGCCTATAGCGGACAAACCATGGAAAGGCACAACAAATTTAACAACAAACAATAATAAATAAATAATTCTAATATAAATGAACAAAACAATAACAATTTCCGAAAAAAAAGTTCATCATATTGGATTATGGCTCAATCACGATTGCACATGTTGAATTTTGACTTAATTTACAGTTTAAACATGTTGAATTATAACTCAATTCATGGTTACACACATTGAATTGTGGCTCAATTCATGGACGCACACATTGAATTGTCACGCAATCCATGGCTACACATGATGGATTGGATGCAATCCACAGTCGCCCATAAAAGTTTGTGGCTCGACCAATAGTCGCCCACGTTGGTTTGTCACTCAATCCACAGCTGTCCATATTAGTTTGTCACGCAACTCACGCACGTTCACGTTTGTTTGTAACTCAACATACGAACGCCCACATTGATTTTTTTATATATATAATATTGTAAGATAGTTATAATAACAAAAATTAATCATTTATCACTGAATTATTGATATCTCGAACTATAGTATCAAGTTAAAAACTTTATAAAATTTAACATAAATAAAATCAAACATTAAAAATGATAAATTATTATCATATCGAAAACATATTCAAATAGGAAACTTGTACGATTTTATCAAATTTTGTTAATTAAATAAACTATAATTAAGATCAAAACATTAAGAATGTAATTAACATTTTTAAACGTTAAAAATAAAATCAAACACAAAATCCAAATCCAACGACGATCCAAAATGATAATAAAGGAAGAAAACTAACAACGCACGAGAAAATATTAGTGAAACTTTAACATCATAGTATTAAACTTTATTAGTTGGCCAACCGAAGGGTACCAACAAAACAATAAAAAGACAATTGACTAAGTTGAAAATAGGTGAGAATGTAAAATTCTAGATTTTGCCTTTATTACAAGGTTACAACCGGAGCAATGTTAAAAATTATATCATACTCTATAATAAATATATTTTATTAGTATTTTCATATTATATTTAATATAGTATTTAATTATTTTTTATGTATTTTTATGTTGTAAGTGATGTATTTTTTGAGTCCGTTTACGGTGGTACTATAGGAGTAGGATGAATTTTACTCCTACTTACTGTAGCGCGCTACAGTAGCGCGCTACAGTGACGTGCTATAGTTTCGCGCTACAGTAACGCGCAACAGTTTTTTTTTTTTTTTTTTGACGCACAAACTTTTTAAAAAAAATACCTTTTTAAAAAAAATTTTTTTTTTTTTTAAAAAAATACTTTTTATAACAAGGGAAATCAGATCAGGATTATATAGACATCAGATGAGAGAATACAAGAGATCAGATCAACAGACTATAGATATCAGATCAAGAATATAAAAGAAATCATACAGTAGAACTAAAATATAATTAACAAGAGAGATCAGATCAGGATTATATAGACATCAGATCAGCGAATACTTGACATCAGATCAACAGACTATAGATATCAGATCCAAAATATAAAAGAAATCATACAGTAGAACTAAAACATACTTAAAAAGGGAGATCAGATCAACAGACTATAGACATCAGATCAGCGTATACTTGACATCAGATCAACAGACTATAGACATCAGATCAAGATTTTAAAAGAAATCACACAGCAGAACTAAAACATACTTAACAAAGGAGATCAGATCAGGATTATATAGACATCAGATCAACTCATACTTGACATCAGATCAACAGACTATAGACATCAGATCAAGATTTTAAAAGAAATCACACAGCAGAACTAAAACATACTTAACAAATGAGATCAGATCAGGATTATATAGACATCAGATCAACTCATACCTGACATCAGATCAACAGACTATAGACATCAGATCAAGATTTTAAAAGAAATCATACAGTAGAACTAAAACATACTTAAAAAGGGAGATCAGATCAACAGACTATAGACATCAGATCAGCGTATACTTGACATCAGATCAACAGACTATAGACATCAGATCAAGATTTTAAAAGAAATCACACAGCAGAACTAAAACATACTTAACACAGCAGAACTAAAACATACTTAACAAAGGAGATCAGATCAGGATTATATAGACATCAGATCAACTCATACTTAACATCAGATCAACAGACTATAGATATCAGATCAAAAATATAAAAGAAATCATACAGTAGAACTAAAATATACTTAACAAGGTAGATCAAATCATGATTATATAGACATCAAATCAACTCATACTTAACATCAGATCAACAGACTATAGATATCAGATCAAAAATATAAAAGAAATCATACAGTAGAACTAAAATATACTTAACAAGGTAGATCAAATCATGATTATATAGACATCAAATCACAAAATAGCAGACATCAGATCAACAGAATTTAGATATCAGATCAAAAATATAAAAGAAATCATATCATACAACAAAAACGTCCATAATATGTATCATAATAGCAAAAAATAACAAAAGAAATGAAGGTACTGTAGCGCGTTTACTGTAGCGCGCGAACTGTAGCGCGTTACTGTAGCGCGCGCGGAACTGTAGCGGGGTAGGAGTAAAATTCATGGTGGTCCTATAGGACCACCATATAAATTACCGGTCTTTAGCATCATCATTCGTCAAATTATATTTTACGATTAATAATACATACTCGTAATAGTGTTGACTAATAAAAATAAATAATTTAATACAATGGTTCATGAATATGTCTCTTTTTCTTACTTAATTAATACTCTCGTATAACAGAAATAATTTATAAATGATTTTAAATCATAAAATAAAAATTTATTAGGTAACTCGAATTAAGATCTCCCTCCTTTTGTTAGTGATGGTTGAACAAAACATTTTGGTTACTTGAGTTTTAATTGAAATTTCTTCTATCATAAAATGAATTTACTCATTACTACACTACTAAAATTATGTAGATTTAATTAATTTTGTGAGTTTGACATCCTGCATTTAAAATTATTTACACAAATTAAAAAAAATTATTGTTTAATTTTAAAAGATAATATTACTTTTACTTTTCTTTTATTATAACGTTTCTCCCAAAAAATTTATATCTTCTATTTTATTAGAATTCTATCCTTCATGTCAAATATTTATTAAAAAATTTCACTAATTTTTAAAAATATCTTTCATAAAAAAACTAAAAAGAGTAGATTAAATTTCATTAAAAAAAAGAGTATATTAAATTAGTATATAAACAATTAAATTTTTCATCGATACAAAAATATGCCTGTTGATAAATCCAGCACATTAACTTTTCAAACAAAATTTTATATTAATCCTATATTATCTCTTAAGATGAACGATGTTTTTTAAAAATAAAATAAAAAAACTTATGGCATTTATAACTGATGCTTCATTGACCAAGTTTTTCTGAATGTAAAGAGGTGGACTATTTAGAAGGTGAAATCTCATAGAAAGTTGGAGGCGAAACATAAGTCACCGCCCTTCCCCTTTTGTCTACAAATTCAGTAATTTATCTTCGTATGTTCCAATGAAACCCGCCCCTTTTGTGATCGTCCGTCCTCCTTCCATTTCAAAATATAACTCGTTTTTATTCATTAAAAAATTGATCAAAATATAAATCATTTATATACTTCTAAAGAAATAATTTATTATTTTTACTCTATTACCCTTATTTAATTTATAATTTTATTAAAACTCATTTTTGTCATCACTATTTCAAGTTATAATACTATTATCAAAAAAACATTAAATTAGGATATAACAAATTTAATCATTAAAAATTATAAAAATTTTTAAAAATTAATTACAGTTTATTTGTGTTTTTATCAAAACGATCTATATATTGAAATGGATGGAGTAACTAGGTGTGGAGCCTTCTTACAATCCGATTCACAAGCTCGTTTATGCTATGGGCCATGGTTACAATAGTAATGAAGATGTTGAAGCTAAAGAAGGTAATACGTTAGCAATGGGCGCGTAACGACCCATTTCCCTTTAAAATCAACATTTATTCGGAGACTTCGGGTGATCTGGGTAACCCATTTTAAGGTGAAGGAGGGTTTTGATTGGGCTTTAACCATAAACGTGGGGATCAGCGTACGTGGGCCGGTTCTGGTGGGCTCAGACAGATGCTGTATTCTTGGCCTTCGTCATCATCGTGTTTTGGAGATGAAAAACAAAATTAGTTAGAAATTATCTAGTGTCAATTAATAATAAAGTAGATTTATTAAACAGTACAACATATCTTTGATTACAAAAGATAATTTATGATGACATGAGGAAAATGAATTAGTGGTTGGTCTATTCACTTAGGACCAAAAGATCTTGTATTCAAATCATACTAGAGACACTTTAGAGTGTAGAGGCACTGAGTTTAACTATAGCAACAAAAAAAGAAATAAACAAAACAATATCATTAAAAGACCATAATCTATTGCTGAAGGGAATATTTGTGGATAATTTCACCTATTAAATGAAAATTAAAACAAAATATTGCTAAATTTAACTGGTGCGGGAAAATGAAGAATTTTTTTTGGCTCAGGATCCTCTGTGACACTTTTATGTGACACTCCCTGTGACAAATTCCAATTACTTTGTGTATATATTGTATTTTCGATTGATTTTCATTTAATACATAATCATTTACACTCTTATATTTTTTAACACAACGGGTTCACTTTTTTTGAGGGTTAGGGCATATTAAATTATTAAATATAATTTTTATTGTTAAAAAATTATCAAAAATATATAAAAAATAAAATAATTCTGAAAAAAATAAATTATAAAAATAAAAATAATCAATTAAAACTATATCTTGTGAATGGATATAAATGAACATAAAATATAATATATACATAAAGTAATTAAAATTTGTCATAAGAAGTGTCACATAGAAGTGTCACAGAGGATCCTGACCCATTTTTTAAGATGTGAGACAAAGAAATGGGGGAGAAGAATATTTCAGCCTCCGACATAGGGATGGAAAGTTTTCTTTGTGAGTTTGAACAATTAAATCTAAATTTTATATAAAAAATTAATTCCTACCTAATTAATTTGTCAATCATTATCAATTATTTTATCATTAAATTTATTTCTATATATAGTAAAGTTTCAATTTCCAAGTAATTAAGGATACTTTCTTAAAAATTGCTAATATTTAAATTCGCTAAAATTGCTAATATTTAAATTCGCTAAACTAACATTTTTAATTTATATGTAGCCGTGTAAGTGAAGGACAATATGAATGAGACGGGGAGGGAGTAGTGAAAACAAGGGTCATTAATAATAGGGTGTCGTTTGATGCAAGACAAAGGTAATGAGGTTAAACACAAAATAATTACGATTGTTTTTTTTTTTTGTTAGTAAAGTAAATGTAAAGGCAATTAAATTACTTTAATGAAGCGATCAAATTCCTTTAATGAAGCAATCAAATTTTTTTAATGAATATCTTGTTAATTTATCAAACGAGTCAAAGGCGATCAAATTTCTTTAATGATTATTGAGTTAATAAAATTTGGATTGTTTCATTACCTTTGTCTTGTATCAAACACACCCATAGTATTAAAAATTGGCCGTCAAACTCAATTTGATGTTTCAACATGCTAATGATCATACTAATTATTCCTTCCATTTTGAAATAATAGTTTTAATTTGTGAAAAAAATACTAAATTTTATTAATTCTCTAAAAATCTCTCAACATGATTGACAATGAAAAAAAATAGTCAAATAATATAACCTATCATTTGTTATAAACCCACAATTGTGTCCACTGTGAATAAATATATACAGATTTATCTAATAATAAAAATTATTTGATAGATATATCAAAGAGAAAATATGATGGATCTTATATAAAAGCCCGTGATTAAATTTTCTCAAACCACATACTAGGAATCCAAGAACAGACACATATAATGAATCCAGTGTAGTAACTAGTAATCTATCGGGTCAAGCTTATTGACAAAAGGATTTGAAGAGCACTTCTATTGGCATTCAAGGTTTATAGACCGACCACAAAACTCTGATTAATAAATGGAAGATACTGATTATTCATATTCAGATTGTACAGTAAGAGTTGAAAAAGGAAAATTACTCATTTTTAAAATCAGAATTCATAAGATTGACGTAAAAAAGGAAAAAACTCTTTTTACTAGTTCTCTTATAGTTGGATTCTCCGAAACTATAAGAATCATGATTAAATTCTCTAAAATCATTCCGTAAAAGTTAATTGATATCGTCGTTTTATAAAGTAAATTAACTTTGATTTTTGAACAATTCACATTTTCGATTCTTGAATAATTTATATTACTTTTACTTTTATTATAACATAAGATTTCACTTTTCTTTGAAAACGATACATGTCAACAATTATAATTTTATTTATGGATAATTATTCAATATCTTATTCATTCGCAACAAATATATTTTCTTCAATTGCCTTATAAAATAAAGATATCAAGGAACTTTCATATTCACAAAATTTAACCAATGTTCTTGATCTTGGAATATCATTGAAAAATAGAAATTCATAGTATCAAATGATTCTCTACAATTATTTTTAGTATGGAACAAGTCACCCAACCACTTAGAACTTGATTATAGTTCCTCCATTAATAATAAAAAAAAAATATGGATTTTTTGGAACCATCCTCGTGGTTGCAATAGTTAAGTTTTACAATGCAACTAATATATGGCGCTTCACCTTCTCTCCAACAATGTAATTAAAAAAAAAAAAATCTTTAATTCCGTCGGTTTCATAACTATAGGCATCAAATCTAAAACTATGATAAGAGTCGGTGGAGTTCTTTTACAAATAAAATACTACATGGATGGATTTATATGTGATGTACTCTTTTTCTTGGCAGGTATTTACTTATGACAGATTAAGCCGTCCACCTTAACTACATGGACAGAGATAAACTACTTTCAATTTGTCATAACTACCATCAATTTGTCATAGTCTAATGAAAGATAAATCTCAACTAAAAAATAATGATATAAAGATAGATAAAATTTATGTGAAAAAGACTTGTGGGGATAATCCACTTATTTCATTAGAAGAATAAAAACGAGAAAAAAAAAAAGAAAAAGATTCAGTTGTTTCTACGAGCAGATGCCGAAGAATTGAGATTTTCTTTTAGGGTTTTGGTGGAGTAGAGGGAATAGAGGTAAAGAGAAGGATGAGATGCATGGCGGACGTGTACTATGGCGAGAGAGGGCGTCCGTCCCTCGAAACGGTTATAATTTTCTCTAACAGTGGTATTCTGACAGAATTCCGACCAACGTCCGCCTTCCATGTCATTGTAATTTCGCCCTCTAAAAATTTAAAATCTGCGTCCGCCTCTGATAAAACGTATCTATTTATTGAATTAAAATCGTACCACAAACAAAATTATTATTTTGAAATTTAAGAGCTGAGAAAGGAATAATTTGTTGAGAATAATCAGGTTTTACAAAGGGACGAGAGCTTGTGGATATGGATTATATGTAGACACTTGGTACGTAAGTATCAAATCTTTGTAATGGAAACGATCATCATCATTATCACAGATTCCAGTGGCTGCCATACACATAAGGATAACCATGTTAATCATGACGTACGATCATTGGTTTCAAAGAATTGTTTTACGTACAATGCGTGTTCCCATATGATATGATCCCGAAATCTGCCGTTTTGTTTACAAATTAATCATTGGAACAAAACAAAGATCCGAATTTTTTATACATTCACATATAAAAACGGTTTTTTGATTCTTATGGAGTTGTTTGGTTATTAATGAATAAGTTTTATTTTGATGGTTATATATTCACATACTCTCTCTATTTTAATATACAGGTTATTTTGATAAAAATACAAATATTAATACTGTAATTAATTTTTAAAAATTTTCATAACTTTTAATGGTTAAACATGTTATACCCCTATTTAATGTATTTTTGATAATAGTGTTATAACTTGAAATAGTGATGACAAAAATGAGTTCTAATAAAATTATAGATTAAATAAGGGTAATAGAGTAAAAATAATAAATTATTTCCTTAGAAGTAGATAGGTGACTTATATTTTGACCGATTTTTTAATGAGTGAAAATTATTTATATTTTGAAATAGAGGGATTATAGTTTTATCATTGTACCTAATGTCAAGAAACTTCAACTTTGGCAGCTGCAAAACCACATGTGGAAACGGCCCAACAAAACGATTGTTGCGGACATCAAATTCGTCCAAAAGCTTCAATCCGGATATGCTCCTAGGAACTTGCTCAGCGTATTCAAGAGAAAAGCCGAGGGAGAGCTTCGTGTAGGGCAGAACCAGGCCGAGATCTGGTGGATCATGTATAAATTTTTTTATTAAATATTAAAAATAAAATTTATGAAATTTCTATACGATTATTAATATTTTGAAAATGATATAAAATAGTATATTATTAATAAAAAAATTATGAAACAATAATTTGATTAGTAAAATTACGGTGGCAGTAACATAGAGGTGATGCGTCTGTCGAGTACTCTAAAAATTATCGTATTCAAAAAAATTAGATTAAAATTACACTTACAAAAAATTTTTAATACAAGAATATCAATATAATAATTAACTAACAAGTTAAGGGGGATTTTTGATATTTTTCAAATCTCAAGGAGGTGTTTGATATATTACTAAATTTTAAGACGGTTTTTATATTAAAAAGTTACTCCAAATCGATTTATAGAAAAAATGTAATGGAATTTCTAGTAAAAGTACAATTTTTAATTATTTTTTTCTCACTTGTTCATTTACGCCCCTCAATATTATAATTTTTCGTGGGGTAATATCTAATTTTTTTGTAATATTAAAATATATTAAGGGTATTTTAGAATTTTTGAGGTGGGGCAATTTTTCTATGTAGCTCCGTCCATGGTTTCGTGGGTACTGATGATTTTCCGGTGGCGGTCAGATTTGGTGGGTTTTTCCGATGGCTGGGGAAGAAGCGGGAGTGGTGGCATGCGATGGAGTTGATTTGGTGATGGTGGCAGTCGACGGATGTACCTGTGGATGAGAGGCAGAAGAAGGGAGGAGAGAGAAAAATTAAAGTTAGTTTTTTTTTTTTTTTTGATTTTGAAGAAAAAGAAAAAAATAACATATAAAAAAATGAGTTCTGTTAAAGGTTGACGGAGCCATTTAACATAATAACCAAAACTAGAACAAAATAAAAAAGTTAAGGGCAGTTTATTAGAATTGATTGGAATTTAAATCGAAATAGGTATAATTAAGGTGAGAATGTGTATGAGTTTTGTGAATCTAATAAAACTGGTTGGTAAACTGTTTGGTTTGTTAAGTGAGAATGTGTTTAAAATTTTGTAAAATGTCTATTTGACCTTAATATATTAGGTTCAATGTCTATTTTGTTAATTTTAAAAAATGCTTTCATCTTTTTCATTTTTCTCGTCTCTCTCTTCCCCCTTCCTTCTCTCTCCGCGGCCACTTTTCCTTAAGAAAACCCTAGCCTAACCATCCCTCGTTTGTTCTCTTTCCCTCCCGATCGGCCAATATGACTTCATCGCCGGTCACCGCCACCATCCATCATCACCCGTCAATCGCAACCACCATCCTCCCATAATCACCTTCGTTTTTCCCTTCTCCCGATCTCTCTCTTTCTTCTCACCCTAGCAGTGTTGTTCCCTTTGCCCACTATTCCCTTTTCAAGCAGTGATAGCATTGCCGATTTTCCCTATACTCGTTGCTGCTCACTCCGTCAATTAACACCACCACCATGGATTTCTGTTGATGCCATAATTCATCCCTCTTCTCCTGCTGATTTTCTTTCCCAATTCTTCATCTCCCTAGCCCCTTTCTCTTCCCGAAAATCCCCAAGCCGCCAACACCCACTCCAATCGGAGGACAAGAAGACACCAATGGAAAAACGATCGAGGACAATATAAGGGAAAGGAAAAACAAGGGAGAAACCCACCAGGAATGGATTAAACCCAGGGAAGTTGAGTTTTATGAAACTCATAAAACAGGGGTTTTATACTCTTACCTGTCCCTCAAACAAACTCAGGAATGGGAGGGGTATGAGTATGAAACTCATTCCCAACCCCGAATAAACAGCTTTTTCGTGATTTTAAATTAACTTTTTTTGCAAAATTTAAATTTAAAAATAATATGATAATTAAATCTATAATTTATTCGTAAAAAAAAAAAAAAACTAGGAATAGAATATTTCAAGTGTTCATTTGTTACGTAGGAATAATTAATATAGATTCCCTAGGCAGTCCCACTGCATGTAAAACCAAAATAAACTTTCTTGTCCAAATTCAAAAATGGGTGAAAGATAAGTTCAAACGATTGGGGTACTTTTTTCATTAATTTACACGAACAAATATAATGACATTGACGCTACTCTTACTTACTTTTAATTTTTGTGGTCATTATCATTTTTAAATTAATTTTATTTTTTTTCTTTTTATCAAGAAAAAAAGTCATACTGTTAGAGGAATTGGTTGCCTCTCAACTACCCAATATAGAGATGGAAAGCTTGGTGTGGTGGTTGGTGCAAGCATGACTTGATGATAGCCATAACAACCCCAGAATGAATTTCATTTCTTCTTTTCCATATTTATCTCATCATTTCTTTTCCTTTATTACGTCATCAATTTCGGGAATTTTAGGTTTCATTTTTTGTAATAATAAAAAAATCGTTGGTCATAAAAAACCATCTTTTGTATAACTTGATAATGAAATTATGTTAAAAATATTTTACTCACATGTTTCTAACAGCGAGAGAGAGTGATTGTTTATCATCGAGAAAGAATGGTTTCTTTTAAATTGGCTATACCACATTTTTATCCCGTTTATTATGAACTTTTAACGAGTAATTAAGTGCATTTTATTACTGCATAATTAGTATCAAAATAATTTTTTTGAACAATAATAACAAATGTGATCCCAAAAAAAAAAAAAAGACAGAAGGTCCAGTGTAGTACGTGGTGTGAGGTGAGCATTAAGTTTGATTGGCCGTGCCACATTTTTTGGTGCTTGATAAATTTGTGTATATCTCATCCCGTTAAGTTTGATTAGGACTAATGTCAAATTTCAACATCGTTAGTTTCTAAAGTAATCTTTCTTTTTGTCTTAAAATGTGTCTTCTTTGTTACAAAAACCAAGTACATGCAAAAATTAATACTTTTTTAATTACTTTCATTTTAAAATAATATCTGATTTATTATACTGTTTTAATTTAGTGAATATCACGACTATTACTATGAGTTTGAGCGATCATATGTTATCCTAGGTTTTTTTTTTTTTTTTTTTGTGCAAAATGAGAGTTTTAAAGAAGTATTCAATTGATCACTATCACCTTTCTCTACTTTATCACCATTGGAAATTGATAATTGTCTATCCAATGAGACCCAAACCAACAAATATTTTTTCTTGGTTGTCATTTTTCTTTACCATAAATTAATAAACATAGACCATCTTGAGGCTACGCTTCACCCTAGCACTCTTCTTTAAAGTTTATGTAATCAATTATCAATTTTGGGGCCCATCATACGATATGCTACAATAACACTTAAAAAAAAATAGTTATATCTGTTTATCAAAAACTTTCAAATAGTATAAGGCAGTATTAATAAATAAAAAATCTAACAAGAGTGCTATAAGTCAGTGGTTGGCACTCCCCATTTAAGATCAATAAGGTTTGATTTCGATTCATCTAAATTTCGACCTCATTCTTTGTAAAAAAAAATTATATATATATATATATCTCTTGAAAACCTTATGATATTATTAGGTTTCTTTTTTATTTTTTTGTAACAATTTTTTTTTTACCAAAATGGAAGAAATAATTTGAAGAAATGTCAAGTTGATCGATCACCAAATCCCAAATTTTTGACCAAATAAATCCCCAAAATCAATTTGTGGACAAAAAAAAAATAAGAAATTTGGAAGTTGTGGCCTAAAAGAGGCCTCTCAAATTTTGAAAATCCGAATAGAGATGAAATCGGATTTTGGAAATCTGAATTCATCCAAATTTGGATTTTCATCGGATTTCCAAAATCCGAAATATCAATAACTTAATTAAATTTAAAATTAATTGAAAATTAATAAGGGAGATTAATTAGATTAATTATATTGATATGTGGCGTGGACGTAGTTCCAGCTGTGCAGGACGTAGTTGGAGTTTTACGGGACGTAGTTCCAACTGTGCAGGACGTAGTTGCAGCTTTACGGGACGAAGTTCCAGCTTTGCGGGACGTAGTTCCAACTGTGCAGAACGTAGTTGGAGTTTTGCGGGACGTAGTTCCAGCTGTGCAGGATGTAGTTACAGCTTTGCGGGACGTAATTCCAGCTTTGCATGACGTAATTGGAGTTTTGCGGGACGTAGTTCCAGATGTGCATGACGTAATTGCAGCTTCGGGGTGGGGCAGCGGCTGCGGCGGTCTGGCAGCGGAGGGCGTCGTTACGGTGTCAAAAATAAAATCAATCGGTTCGTTTTGTAGAGTTCAACAAGATGAATATGTTGGTGCTGTTGTATCACAAAAACACCGGCCGAAATTTCGTAATTCTACGAAAATTTAATGGAATTTTATTTTTGGGAAATGTACAAAACCCAAAAAAAAAAATAGATTGAAATGTATGGTTTTGTTCCTTGAGATGAGATGAATGTTTTGATCTGTTTAGATTTTTAAATGGATGTCCGGTTGGTCAGAATTGAAAAATCCAGCGAGGGAAATAAGAAATGGGTCAGCAATGGGAATTGGGAAGGAGAAGAAAGAAGAAAGAAGAAGAAAAAATGGGGTAGGGTTTTATAGTTCGGGTAGAATCCAGATTTTGCAAATCTGAATTTTGGCGGGATATGTCCCGCTGACGAAGCATTTCTGATTTTGGATTTTCAAAGTCCGAAATCGGATTGGGTGGATATCCGAATTAATAGTAATTCGGATTTCACAAATCCGAATGAATATTAATTTAGATTTGTGAAATTCGAATTAATTAAATTCAGAATTTTGTTTTAAGAATTAAATTGAATTCGAATTTTCTAAATCCGAATTCAATTTTAATTCAGATTTTTATTATACGAATAAAAAAAATCACAATTCTACATATTCCGTATACCAAAACATCAATAACTCATCAAAACACAAATATGAATTTTAAAATCACAATTCTACATATTTCATATATCAAAACATCAATAACTCATCAAAACACAAATATGAACTTCAAAATCACAATTCTACCTATTTCATATACCAAAACATCAATAACTCATCAAAACACAAATATGAACTTCAAAATCACAATTCTACCTATTTCATATACTAAAACATCAATAACTCATCAAAACACAAATATAAACTTCAAAATCACAATTATACATATTCCATATACCAAAACATCAATAACTCATCAAAACACAAATATGAACTTCAAAATCACAATTCTGCTTATTCCATATACTAAAACATCTATAACTCATCCAAACACCAAAATGAACTTATAATTTACAATTGTCCCTATTACATAAAATAAAAAATAATAACTCAACAAAACATCAAAAGATACATAAAATAATGTCATCAGCGTCATATAGTCTACCAAGCTTTGTTCGATCTGCTCTGGGATGTGAGACGGGACACCTTCTGGCTGCATGTGATCTACTTCCACATCGCATCCTGACTGTATTCATACAACTCCGCACCTACTCTATCAAAAAATAGATTAAATTCACATGAATGGATATAGACGTTTTTGGACGTGGTGATAGTTGTTTTTGACGTGGTGCTAGTTGTTCTGAGACGTGATGGATTGTCTTTGTGAAAAAAATCAGTTTAAATTCACACACATGGATGTAGACGTTTCTGAACGTGGTGCTAGTTGTTTTTGGATGTAATGCTAGTTGTTCTGAGACGTGATGGACTGTCTTTGTGAAAAAAATCAGTTTAAATTCACACACATGGATGTAGACGTTTCTGGACGTGACGCTAGTTGTTTTTAACGTGATGCTAGTTGTTCTGAGACGTGGTGGGCTGTCTTTGTGAAAAAAATCTTTTTAAATTCACATGCATGGATATATACATTTCTGGACGTTGTGCTAGTTGTTCTGAGACGTAGTGGGCTGTTTTTGTAAAAAAATAGTTTAAATTCACATGAATAGATGTAGACATTTCTGGACGTGGTGTTAGTTGTTTTTGACATAGTTCTAGTTGTTCTGAGACGTGGTGGACTGTCTTTGTGAAAAAAATCAGTTTAAATTCACACGCATGGATGTAGATGTTTATGGACGTGGTGCTAGTTATTTTTGACGTGGTGATAGTTGTTCTGAGACGTGGTGGGTTGTCTTTGTGAAAAAAATAACTTAAATTCACATGCATGGATGTAGACGTTTCTAGACGTGGTGCTAGTTATTTTTGACGTGGTGCTATTTTTTTTTTTAAGAATTCGGATTTTCAAAATCTGAATTCTTCTTGGATTAAGAACTCGGATTTGTGAAATCCGAATCTCTAATTGATTAAGAAACTCGGATTTCACAAATCCGAGAGGCTTAAATTTGGTCCACACCTTTTCAACTTTTATTATTTCTGTTCACACCCCCAAATTTTGTATTATTTTGGTCCGGCACCCACCAAATCCCTTAGACTTAAAACGTATTGATGATTTGGGAGTATGCTTTTGTACGTAGCAATATTGACGGGGGCAGCGATCTAATTGCTTATACTTTGCCTTATTAGATTGGTGTGACGGATGAACTAAAATTCCTTTCATACTACTAGTATTCCCCAACCTAAACCAAATTACTCCAAACATTATTACCTATTTTTGTTTTTTTTTTTTTTTAGTATTTCCAACTTGCATGCACAATATAGAAAGTTAAAAATTTATAGGAAAATTAATTATCACTCAAAGTAAATTAAAGAGCGAGCTCATGAGTTAAGACTACCTAAAATAATAAAAATAATTATTATTATAATAAAAATAATAATGTTTATATGCAATTTTAATCCTTCATAATAGGGGCAATTTCACTTTTGGTCCCTTTTATATTTTGAGTGGCAATATTATTCCTCATTTTTTAGCAAATTTAGTCATTTTTTATGAAAAAATTTAGAAGATAATGAATTAACTCATTTGATCGCTAGTCAAACCTAATTTTTTCTTCATCATGATTTGTATCATGATGTTTTTAATCAATTTTATGACTCGGTTTCTCATGAATGTTCAACCAATTTAGATCGACTCACAATTCAAAATGACGGTCAAAACCCTAAAAGAGTTGAACATTCATGAGAATACGAATTATAAAATTGGTTGAAAATATCATGGTGAAGAAAAATTAGATTTAATTAGCAATCAAATGAGTTAATTCGTTATCTTTAAAACTTTTTTGTAAAAAAGAACTAAAATTGCTAAAAAAAAAATGATGAGGATTAGTATTGCCACTCAAAACATAAGAAGGATTAAAAATGAAATTATCCCTATTATGAGGACCAAAATTGCATTTAAGCCTAATAATAATATAGAAATAGAATTTGGCTTAGGTAGGCTTTCCACGAAGTGTCAAGTGGGAAATGCACGACGAAAAGAGACCCAATAAGACTTATAGAGCATCAATGTGTAATACCACTATTAGAACCATAGTTTCCAACCAAGAAGAGATTCCTCTAGCTCAGACACGTCCATCTATAAATAATAAAAGAAGGTTTTTTTTTTTTTTTTAATCAAGAAGTTGCAGCCCTAATTAATATAAAAGTGCTATTAGATGGATATATTAATAAGGGTATTTGATTGCACTTGTTATCTAGAAAACTATGTTTTGTGTTCGAAATATAAACCCTTTATCACCATGTTATATCGGTAATTCCTACAAAAATATATCCACTTGAAAGTAATATAAGTTTTATTAGTTATCCTCATACTTTTTATCCTCTACCGCCTTTATTTGGACTAAAATACTTTTTCTACAATATAATTTTTCTTTCACATTTTTAATTAAAAGGACAATTTTATTAAAACCTATAAACTATCGCTCAAAAAATTGATGCGGTAACTAATAACATCCAAGTAATATTTATGTTTATGATTTAGACTTTTTCACCGGAATAAAATAGGTGTAATTATAATAAATTAATCTTATTTACTCTATCTGTAATCACTCCACAACAGCCCTATCACTCCAACAACTCTATCACTATAAAAATTCTTAATTACTCCAACAACCTATGATAAAATTGAAAGATTTTAGTAAGAAAGTTATTGGAATCTTCCATTAAATTAGAACTTTACTATTTTCTAAAGGTCAAATATTTCTGAATGGATGAAGTATTATTTTGGATGTCAAAATGATACGTACAAAATGACTTAGTTAATCAATAAGCAATGATTTAATTGACGTACGTACGTAACATTTTGTAGTTAGACAATTTCAACATTGAATTACTTTTCCAAAACAAGTAAACAACCATGAATTGATGAGGCAATAATAATAAAACAATTACTAGAATTTTGTACTTTCACCACACCATTTTATAATACTAAATTATAAATATATATATTAATATCTACAATCACATCAATTATTAACTTATTTATATCTAATAAAACACTACAAGAGTAATATTTTTATAACTATTTAATGTGTTATCAAATAAAATCCTATCATAACATTAGAAATAAGTGTTATAATAAAATTTTAATCAAAACACTAACAAGTGTAATTAAAATTTTATAAGTATATAAACACAATCTAAGTGTTATTTTATTTGTTAATATATTAACTTAAGATATTAATAGATTACTATGTATAGTGTAATTGTAATACATATATAATTATATTATTAAGTGTGAATTTTAAGCCGTCTGCTGCTATCCCACATTGAAAATTTAGGGAATAATTATGTGTTAACTGTAGTATTAAAAGAGAATGATTGAATTTGGATTATTATAGGCCAGAATTTCAACAGCCTTAGATTATAGATGTATTTTTCCTGAAGTTGCAATTGTATCAAATTAAATTTTAATAAATTATTTTTTATTATTTTAATTAAGTTTTTAAATAAATAAAATATAGTGTAATTTTATATAATTTTTCAATTATATAATATAATAACACATAATTTTATGATATTATGGTATTTGTATGAACACTTAAAATTGTCAGAATAGATTTTCTATCCAAACACTTTATTATGTATGTACATGTTAACATATATATATAGCCAATAACCGTGTCATGATAGATGATTTATCATTGCATATACTTGTGTTTATATATGTTAGTCTAACTCCACACTTTCAACGTATATGTTCACATTAAAAAGTGGTGTGTAATCTAATACACTTTTGGTCACACTGAAATAGATAACACAAAAAGTACGTGTCGTCATAAATAAAATATAATTAAATATTATATATTAAAACATTTTTAAGTGTTTTAAAAGTTCAAAATTCTAGTAATGAAATTAGAGGACAAACAAAAGTAGTCAGAAAAAACAAAACCATTGACTCCATTTGAATCCCCTTTTGTGTTTTTCGATTGAATTACGTAGAAAGTAGACGTGTTCAAAAGAAGTGTTAAAACTTCTGCAGATCTTCCCAGCATTTGTTGTCGCATCCCCCATGCCTGTTTTTTTCTTTCTTCTTTTCTTTGATAATGCCACCATGATTTATAATATTTTGGCTTGTTTAATTTGTTCTAACCCTAGTTTGAACGGCAGAAGAACACTTCAAGTACGTGCCAACTACTTCCTCCTATGTCGTATAACAAAAAGAGTTAAATTTATAACATTTTTGTAAGTTCATGATTGTAAATATTAAAAATTGTAACCTTTTCTAGGAATAATACTTAATCATATATAAGTCACCATGTAAATGGTTTCTGAATTCCCAAATGTGACTTTAAGGGAAGGAAATTTTTTCGAAAGTCCATGGTTGCACGTTAATTAATTGTGTTTGATGATGATATAGGAAGTGCTTTCTTTCTTCTTTTGAAATAGTAATATCTTGAAAGTTTATTTTATAAATTAAAGAGTTTAAGATCGAACTAAATGTCGATAAAATAGAGAGATTTTTCCAACTAATAATAACAAATAAACAGAAGGAACCACAAACAATGTATTTTGGAAACTCTATCCAAACTTTTGTCCAAACAGTAGCACAACAAACACTGTCTGCATTGTAAAATTCAATAGAAAAACTCAAGTTCTCAACAATCAAACACCATTAATGGAGTAACTTTTCTTCGCATTGACTAGAAAATCATGCAAAAACTTCCACAACTCAGCAAGGAAAAATTGTGGAAAGAAGGGAAGTTTCTTGCATGGAATTCAAGATGAACTTTATCAATATGAAATCTCGCGTCATATCGTTAGTATACTGATTGAATAACTTGTATATAAGTTTCATTCTCATATGATATTAATAATTTGAATTAACCATTTTCGATTAACGAAAACGAATATGAAAATTATTGTATCAGTTTATGAAGTTATGATGTTATAATTAATATGTGTGTATTAAAAGATATTTATGTTTAAAGTGGAAAATGGACTCTCAGTTTGGACTGAACTGATTGACTTGACTCTCAAAGGCCTTCAACATTTGGAAAAAAAATGAAAAGAAGAGGAGAAAGGGGAAAAAAAAAATGGGTGAGAAATGACGTGGTGCTTTCGTGAGTTCTTCCTTTTAATTTGTCATTAGAGATAGAGAAAGAGAGGGGGCAAGAGTCCTTCCTATCTCACCAACCACACCTTTATGTATTTATACTTTTTTTTTTTTTTTGAAATAATCTGTTCATACTTTTTAATTCGCTCTTCTTTTTATTATTTTTAAGTTTTATACCCTCTCCAATTTTTAAAATTGTTTATATAAAATAAGGATTAATTAGAGGAAGTAATATTTATTATTCTTGTGTTTTAAAACTTTGAATCATAAATAAATTTTTATTTTATATAACATGTCATACATAAAAATTATTTGTTATGGTATTAGTTTCATAACTTATACGTATCTGTTTGTACCAAAAAAAATATTAAAAAATTGTAATAAGAGGTTATAGGTAAGTGAGTGACAAGATTGTCTCGTTCTTTCTACTAAAAAATAATAATAATAAATTTTATGGTATGAAATCTTTAAAATAGTTTTAAAATATTACTATTATTATTACTCTACCAGATTTTTTTTTAATAAGATTTTTAAAGTCATGAACAAAGTCTAAAAATCTTTGCTTCAATAAAAAAGTCTAAAAAGGCTAAAAATCTTTTGCTTTTATTATAGTTTTTTTCTCCAAAATATTTCTTTCCTTTTTCTTTTATTAGAATTTTATTATTAAATAAAAATAATGTTAAACTATAATGCAAAAAAGTCACATATATCTTATTAAAAAAATACATATTTTTAAGAATATTTTATTTTTTTGAAACGTTTAAAAATATTTTATAAAAAATTAGAAATATTATTATTTTGTATATAAATTCCTCGTCAAGTAAGTTTGGGGGTGTGACACACTTACGCGAATTTGGGTAACGGCTACAGAGTTATCAGCAGCGCAATTAATAGAATACTAACTTAAAGGTAATACTAAATACCGTCGTTCTTTTTATATCAAAATAATTTTATTATTTTTTAATTTAAAAATAATAAAAATATTTTAATAAAAAATTAAAAATAATGAAAATTTTTGAAAAAATTAGAACAAAATAACAATTCAAACAGACAATTAAAAAAAAAAAAACTTATTTAAGAATCCACCAACGTATATCTACGATTTGAGTGTATGCTAATTCAAATAAGATTTTCTTTAATAGGTCAGGAGTAGATTCTATTACACTGCCATTCCCATGCATAATTACACGTGTCACTAATCTGAACCCTCAAACCACACGCTCACCCCATCCGACGGTCGTGTGCACATTTCAACTACCCAAATGCCTCACCCAACATCCCGTGCCCCCATTCCCTCTATTTAAACGACCAAAAGTGGCTCAACAAACTCAGGAAATTCAACCGAATCAACCTTTCCGATTTCCTAATCCCTCAAATTTTGATCGATCCATCAATAACCCTCACCTCCCAAAACCCAAAAAAAAATCCCTCCCAACCCAACAACCACCACCACCTCCACCATTTAATTTAATTCCTAGTGCATTTTTTGAGTGTCCCCGCCGGAGAAAAAGGAAATGGAGTTCGCCAACGGAAATGGAAATGCAAATTGTAATGCCCAAGCGGAGGAGTTTTGCACGCAGCGTGACCCGCTGAATTGGAACATGGCGGCGGAGTCGCTTAAGGGGAGCCATCTCGACGAAGTTAAGCGCATGATTGATGAGTTCAGAAAGCCGGTGATCCGGCTTGGCGGGGAGACGCTCACGATCTCGCAAGTGGCGGCAGTAGCGGCTGCCGACGCCGGGGTTAAGGTGGAGCTGTCGGAGGAAGCCAGAGCCGGCGTGAAGGCCAGCAGCGACTGGGTTATGGACAGCATGAATAGAGGTACGGATAGTTATGGCGTCACCACCGGATTTGGAGCGACGTCTCATCGGAGAACCAAACAAGGAGGAGCTCTTCAGAAGGAACTTATTAGGTGAATTATATTCTTAAATATAATACATTCAAACTCATGTTTTCGTCGTGAATTACCTCTTTTTCTTTTGTCTCCCTCTTTTTTCTGTCTTTGTCAAATACTTTTTGCTTGGGAAGTTAATTATATCGATTTTCTCTCTTAAAAAAAAAAAGAAAAGAAAAAATTTGCAAGTTATATGTATATATAATATACGTACTAGGCTATATATATAAAAGGTTTTTAAAAAATAAAAGAAATTTTGTTTTATAAAATGTTCAGATTTTCAATATGACCTTACAATAAATAATCTTTGTTCTAAAATAATAATTATATTTATACTATTATTTTAATAGTATAAATGTAACTGCTTAAAAAAAAATAGTTTGTAACTGTTGTTAAATATTCTTTTTTTTTTCCCTTATTCTACCTTTATTTTTGACTTTTGTACCTATCGTATAGATAGATATATTTACTCATAAACACAATTTAATCTGCTAATACTCGAATTAATGAACATGTTGAACACAAATAAGGCGAAAATTTATCATTATCTTATCTCATATGTTACTAGTCAAGATTAGAAAGTTGAAAAGGAAATAAATAAATACAAAAAGGAAAAAAAAATTCTCATTAATGAATAAGTAGAATATTTTTTTGATTCTGAAGAGATTTGTTTGTATCATTAAAATATAGGTGGAATGATCGCTAAATTATGGCGCTATTAATAAAACACTTACTTTAATGTTTCAATATCGTTTTAAGGCTAGAAAAAAATAAAGTTATTAGGAATTAATCAAATTATAGATTAATACTACTAGATTATGACCCCTCACACATGAGGGTGTAATAATTATTATTATTAATAAATATTTTAATAAAATAATATGTAAAAGAGTAATAATTGTTAATTTCATTCAAAATATATATAAAGAATTATTATGATTGTTGTGATTATGATTATGATTTCCAAATGAAATACTTAAGGATATAATCGTAATTCGAGTATATTAAGGAACAAGCGGAAAAAACCAAAATCAAATAGGAGTAGTTCTGTAACTTATTTAAGTGTTTTTTTTTTTTTTAAGTACAAACTTATTTAAATGTCTTTATCCTAGTTCTTGTTTAAATTAAAATTTTCGGAAAAAACGGGTGGTTTTAACTATTTTTGTTAGTAAATCTTTGGTGGAGGTCTGCCTCTTTTACAAGTGAAATGGACCATTTGATTTGAGCAGATATCTGCTTTGTCTGCTAACCAACGCGACTCTTAACTGCTTGTTAGATTTTGAATGCCAATCAATTTCTAGCAATAGACAATATTAATGTTGAACAGCTTGCTGAAGAATAAAGGGCATAAATGCTGAGATTTCTTGGAACAAGTCATTTTCACATTGTTGGGTCCCAATCCCAAGTTATGGAGCTTCTTACCCCTGTTTTTTATTTCCCCTGATCTAATTGATTGGTATAGTTTCTTCCAAATGGCACCATGAATTTGCTTTATCTTGTTTTAAGGTGGTGGAATGGAAATGAGTTTGATAAACATTAATTTTAGATATTTCGGTTCTATTTTATTTTATAATAAAATTTTGATAGCGACCCATTGATGAAACAAAATTAGACTAAGTATCAAAATAGTGGATATGAACTAGATAAATGGACATAAATGAGATAACTAATTCATTGACTAAGAATGTTATTGTAGTTATTGAATTGCTTATGACCTGAATGAAACCATCTTACTTTTCTTTTTCTGCAAATCTTGAATGTTGTTGCATCAGGTTCTTGAATGCTGGGATTTTTGGAAATGGGACTGAATCATGTCACACATTGCCTCATTCTGCCACAAGGGCCTCCATGCTTGTCAGGGTCAACACTCTACTTCAGGGATACTCTGGCATTAGATTTGAGATTTTGGAAGCCATAACCAGTTTACTCAACCATAACATCACCCCGTGTTTGCCCCTGCGTGGCACGATAACTGCCTCGGGCGATTTGGTTCCGCTGTCCTACATTGCTGGTTTGATAACAGGGCGACCCAATGCCAAGGCTGTTGGACCTGATGGACAGGTGGTTGATGCTTCTGAGGCGTTCCGCCTTGCTGGAATAGGCTCTGGATTTTTTGACCTACAGCCCAAAGAAGGCCTTGCTCTTGTCAATGGCACTGCAGTTGGTTCTGGCTTGGCCTCCATGGTTCTTTTTGAGGCTAACATCCTTGCAGTTCTTGCTGAAGTTTTGTCAGGACTTTTCGCTGAAGTTATGCAAGGAAAGCCGGAGTTTACAGACCATTTGACCCACAAATTGAAGCATCATCCTGGCCAAATTGAAGCTGCTGCTATCATGGAACACTTATTGGATGGAAGTTCTTTCGTGAAAGAAGCTCAAAAGATACATGAAATGGATCCTTTACAGAAGCCTAAACAAGATCGCTATGCCCTCCGAACATCGCCTCAATGGCTCGGTCCATTGATCGAGGTCATCCGGGCATCGACGAAATCAATTGAAAGAGAGATCAACTCTGTGAATGACAATCCCCTGATTGATGTTTCAAGGAACAAGGCCTTACATGGAGGGAACTTCCAAGGTACACCAATTGGAGTCTCAATGGATAATACTCGTCTAGCAATTGCCTCTATTGGGAAGCTCATGTTTGCACAACTTTCTGAGCTGGTTAATGACTTCTACAACAATGGACTCCCTTCAAACCTATCCGGGGGCCGAAATCCAAGCCTGGACTATGGATTCAAAGGTGCTGAAATTGCAATGGCTGCATATTGCTCCGAGCTTCAGTTCCTAGCAAATCCAGTTACAAATCATGTCCAAAGTGCAGAGCAACATAACCAAGATGTAAACTCACTAGGCCTGATCTCATCCAGGAAAACAGCGGAAGCCGTCGACATACTGAAGCTCATGTCCTCAACTTTTCTGGTTGCATTGTGCCAAGCAATTGATCTGAGGCACCTCGAGGAAAACTTAAAGGCCTCAGTGAAGAACACAGTCAGTTTAGTAGCCAAGAAAGTTCTGACAATGGGCTCAAACGGCGAACTCCACCCGTCCCGATTCTGCGAGAAAGATCTGCTCAAAGTGGTGGACAGGGAGCAGGTATTTGCCTACATTGATGATCCTTGCAGTGGAACCTACCCTCTAATGCAAAAGCTAAGACAAGTACTAGTGGAACACTCCTTGGCAAACGGCGAAAACGAAAAGGTAGCAACCACTTCAATCTTCCAAAAGATCAGTGCCTTTGAGGAAGAACTGAAGGGCATGTTACCCAAAGAAGTGGAGGGTGCCAGGTGCGAATTGGAGAATGGAAATCCTGCCATTGGTAACCGCATTAAGGATTGCAGGTCCTACCCACTGTACAAGTTTGTGAGGGGAGAATTGGGGGCAAGTTTCCTAACTGGGGAGAAGGTGACATCTCCAGGAGAAGAATTTGACAAGGTATTCACAGCCATGTGTGAGGGGAAGTTGATTGATCCATTGATGGATTGCTTGAAAGAGTGGAATGGTGCTCCTCTGCCAATATGCTAATAATATGCACAGATTATTGGTTGGTAGACTCAAACCAAAAAAAAAAAAAAAAAACTAAATTGTTTGATTTTTCTTCTCTAAATATCCATATTTTTCTTTAACATTTTGAGTGTATTAGTTCATTCAAGATGTTGTTAGTTTTACTAGTGTTCTCATCCTTGTATTTTATGCTATCTTTTTTTTACTAATCTTCTTCAGCTCCAAGAATTGTATAATGCAAACTATAGAAGCCTTTCACAGGAATTCGGTATATTGAACAAGTTTTGGATTATTAATTCTTCCACCCCCCATTGTTTCTGTAATTAAATATAACCCCAAGGTCGAAATTACAATAAGAGATGTACCACGAATCCATCGTCCTCTGTTCTACTCCTTCGCAATTAATGTTTCTTTAATTTTTTATTTTGGTTTTCTATAGTTTTACTTATTTTATATATATTTTTTGTTATTATCACTAATAATCTTTTCAATCTTATGTAGTAAAATTATATTAAAATATGTCATTTGACAAATCACACAACAATATTGGTTACATTGATTAAGGAATAAACAATGTAAATTTTGCTCTTCTCTCTCATTGGAAATATAAAATTTTAGTGATTGAAATATAAATTCATTTATTCAATAAAAGTAAAAAAATTAATTCTATTAGTATATTAAATCAATCATTTATATATATATTCTCTTAATTTTGTGCAAAAAAAACTATTAAAAATAAACAAAGGAGGGGAGATTTTCTATCAAGAAAAATAAATTTATTTAAATAATATATAATTTTTATTTTAAATAAAATATAATTCACATAAAATATTTAATATTTTTGTAAGTGTAATTTTTAATTATAAATTACATAAAAATAATATATAATTATATTAGTTTAGATATAAATATTAAAATAATATATATTAACAATAAAAACTAATATATTGAGAAAGAGTACTAGAATGTGAGAATATATTGGATAGAGTAAGATTTAGGTACAACCAAATTATTATTGAGATTGAGTAGGTCAATAAAATTCAATACTCCCTCTCTCTCAAATTAATAGACATTTTAGGGGTTAAAAGTTGTCTGTTATTAATTATCACTTTACCATTATCAAGATAATTTTTCTAGTTTTTCATGTTTTATTCTTCATCAAAATTTGTGAGTGTATTGAATCCTACCACTCAATTACTATTTTATTAATAATTTCCTCTCCAAGTTAAGGATAAAAGAAGAAAACTTACCAGATTAAATCATTAATAACTACTTTTTTTTGATAACAATAAAATTTTTAAAACGTATTAATTTGGGATGGAAGAAGTAACATTTTCTCTATTTCCCGGGCGGGGGATACATTAATACTATCTCCTTTAGTATGCTCTTATCCATTCGAATCCACTCCACCACCCTAATTAGGTTGCCAAATAACCGAGGTTGGTTTCCAATTTATACCATGCTTCTAAATGTAATTGTTTATTATGTTGTTATTTATAGTTATGAATTGTACGTAATTATATTTAAGAAATTTTAATTTATTAAGTAAATTGACATTAAATTGAATTATCAAATATTAATAATTAATTAAATCAAATATTGCATTAGTTTATCAAACGCACTCTAATTCTCATTTAATTTTGAATGAATGTATTTAGAAAGATTGTCTCCTATTTATGAGGATAATTATAATGTATCTTTTGACAAATGGTAATGGTTGACAAATGACAATGGAGCATTAGTTAAGGGAAGAAACAAGATAAATTCAAGAGGGTCAATACATTAAATGATTTATTTTTATTGGGTCAACACACCTAAAAATATTACTCCTAAGTGTAAAATATATTTTGCCAATCACGGCTGGCGGTAGTTACCATGAAGAGAAGATTTTAAGTTTTGGGTTAAGTTTATGGGTTTAGGCCCTAAACTTTAAGGGGGTTAGGTTTATATGGGGCTGGTCTTTGGAGCAAGAGAAGCAAGAAAAGGGAAACTCACACACCTAGGCTCTAGGTCCAAGATGCATCTTTAGACCAACTCCAACCATATGTCACTTTTCAATTTTTCTACTAAAATAGTGTATGGTGACCTTTTAATTCATAAGGTAAATTTGTATTGTATCGAGAGATAATCCATTCCATACGCTACATTTAGCGTATGAAAAAGCCCACTGCATTACTGTTGCAGTGGGCCTTTTGGATTTTTTAATATATTTTCAAATTCATTTCTTTTTTTTTTGTTAATTTTATTATTTCTTTTTTCTTCTTTTATTTTTTATAATTTATTCATTTTATTTTAATTTCAACACTAATAAAATTTTTTATTAACATAACTTTAATATTAATAATAAATATATGATTAAAATTTTTGTATTTAATTATAGAGTTTAAAATTCTCGAATTTTGACTGTCATTTTTATAAATAATGAAGTAAATATAAAATTATTTAACATTAAATTTTAGGGAAAAAATGAAATAAAATAGCATTAAAATTTATTACTTACTAAATACAATATTATTACAAACAATAATTAAAAAAAACACAAATTGGCATAAAATACATTCACTTGAACATAAACAAACTCATACAAACTTATTATCAAGTTACTAATAATAACTAAACTAACATATTCATTCGTCGTTATTATTGTCATCATCTAGCCCGCTTTCACTCCCACCAATGTTATTAAAGTCAACTCCAAATATAACATTTGATGAATATGGATCTTGATATGGATTTGGATATGGTTCTTGACTTGCTCTTGCATTAAGAATGTTGGTTTGATAGTCTATAATATAAGCACGACGATAAGGATCTTCAATTTGATTTGGGTCTTGAGACATAATTGCAAAATTCAATTTTCGGTTCTCCATCTCCATCTTCTTTTTCTTCATCTCCATCTCCATCTTATTATTGTGCCTAAGCCTCCTCCCTTCATTCATTTCTTGTGTACTTTCTTGTGCTTTCTTAAACATCTCCATAAGATTCATATTATATTATGTAAGATCATTGAAACGAGATGTATTTTATTCATCAACTTTTTTTTTTTATTTAGCCTTCTTCATTCCAATAGGTCTTTCGGATTAAGAGCCGTCTGCATCAAAACTAGATAAATTAAGAGAAAAACCAAAAAGTCCAGGTGATTCTGATACCTGTGTTTCTGGAAGAGTCGGATAATCTGATTCAAATATATTGTACTCAGAATTTTGGCTTTGGTAATTCTACCTTGCTATTTGCACATCATCATTGAATTTTTCAAAGTCCTTGAGAGTGTCCCAAACATGACCGAACTTAAACCCATTTTTAAAATCATAATCCTCCATCATCATCATCATCAATTTTGTCCGATTCATCTATAAGAAATATACATATTTATTAATTCAACGAATACAAAATATATGAAAATTTTAACTTAAAATTTTGTTATGTACTTACCGCATCTAATGGTGATATGCCACTTGGATGTAGGCGCTCGATTTGTTTCATGTATGCTAATAATTTTCGTACTGTTTTCTCGATAGATTGTCACCGTGATTGCAATGACCTCGTACTACGATTCTCCCAATCTTTGGCTTTGTTCTCATGATAAGTTCTGTCTACTCGTTTCCAAAAATTATCACCACTTTGATATCTTCCAACAGCAGGATCTTGCGAAATTTGCATATAAGCTATGCAAAGATTTAAATCTTCCATCGGGTTGTAGTTGCCAGCTCGTGATACTGCTTTTCTTTGAAGAAAACATGATTATTTCGTAAATAGAGTGTTAATGTAAGAAAATGAGTGAGAAATAGAATGCTTAGGTAACAAAGTGGGTGATTGTTATGTGTGAAACATTTCATATTTATAGACTTCATTTATGGCTTAGGTAATATAGATATCTTACCTTATCTTCACGTCATTTATTGTCTCAATATCAACCATTGTATTGATTTTATCATCATCATAACCGTCCAATATACTTCACTACAATCTGAACCGTAGGTTTTTATTTTCTCAAAATCTAGACCGTTAGATTTTAAGATAGCTTATCTTATCTTTACTTTATTTAGTGTCTGAATATCAACCGTTTGATTGATTTTATCATCATCATAACCGTCCAATAGATTTCACTACAATCTCAACCGTAGGTTTTTATTTTCTCAAAATCTAGACCGTTAGATTTTAAGATAACTTATCTTATCTTTACTTTATTTATTATCTCAATCTCAACCGTTGGATTAATTCTATCATCATCATAACCGTCTAATATATTTCATTACAATCTCAACTGTAGGTTTTTATTTCCTCAAAATCTAGACCTTTAGATTTTCAGATATCTTATCTTATCTTTACTTCATTTATTGTCTCAATCTCAACCGTTGGATTGATTTTATCATCATCATAACCGTCGAATATATTTAACTATAATCTTTATTTTATCAAAATTTCCCTATAAATGTCTAGCCATGCAAACTCAAATCCATACCAAATTTCTCATTTCACCTTATATTTTTCGAATTCATTTATTAAAAAAAAACTCCAAATTTGCAATCATGAATTATGATATTGGCAGCCCATCTAATATCAATTCCCAAATCAGTTCAGCACCTCAATCTTCATCGAGTTCGTCAAGTTCGGATGAGTTCAAACAAGAAATTCATGGATTGAAGTTACAACAAATGCTCATACTTCAGATGATGCAAGCATATAATGCAGAAATTGCGTATATTATTGAGCAAGAAAATAACCAAATGAGGCGTGGTGGCTCAGTTCGAGGACACAGAGTGATAAATTGTGATCGTGAAGGTGCGCATCTTAATTTAGTACTTGATTATTTCTCTCAAAATCCATTGTATGGTGACGTTGAGTTTCGCTGACGATTTCGCATGTCCATAAGTTTGTTTCTTCGTATTGTTACTGTTGTTAAAGATCCTGATAATTATTTTGAACAACGAAGAGATGGTTTAGGCAGGCTTGGATTATCAACTCTATAAAAACCAACAGCCGTATTTCGAATGTTAGCATTTGGTATCCCAGGAGATCTAACAGATGAGTATATTAAAATCGGTGAATCAACAGCAATGGAATGCTTGAAGAGATTCTGTAGTTTTGTTATTGAGGTCTTTTCAACGCAATATCTCCGATTGCCAAATGAGAATGATATTGCAAGACTTCATTATGTAAACGAGCAACGTGGTTTTCCAGGAATGTTAGGTAGTCTTGATTGTATGCATTGAAAGTGGAACAAATATTCGACAGCTTGGGTAGGACAATATACTGGGCGTTCGGGATCTCCGACAATAATTCTTGAAGTTATTGCCGATTATGATTTATGGATATGACACGCTTATTTTGGTATGTCCGGTTCTAATAATGATATCAATGTGTTAGAGTCATCTCTTTTACTTTATAATATGGCTCAAGGGATTGCTCCTCCTACTCATTATGTCATTAATGGAAAAGAGTATCATATGGGATACTATTTGGCTAACGGTATTTATCCGAAATGGTCTACAATTGTTCAAACAATTCGTAATCCATATCAAGAAAATCATAAGTACTTTGTAGAAAGACATGAGGCATGTAGAAAAGATGTGGAGCGTGCTTTTGGGGTCTTACAGTCTAAATTTGCAATTGTTACAAATCCGGCACGAATTTGGGATAAGAAGGTGTTGCATGATATCATGATTGCGTGCATTATCATGCACAATATGATAGTGGAAGATGAACGTGATCTAAATGCACCTATAAGAGATGCAAATGAAGCTCCAACGCCTGAGGTGCAAATGATACCAAATCGTAATAGTCGATTTGATCAATTTCTCACTCGGTACAGACAAGTCAAGGACAAAAATATACACTTTAAGTTAAGAAATGCCTTAATAGATCATTTATGGGCACGTCGTACTTACTTATCAAACTAATAAATGAGTTATGTTCATTTGAATGATATTGCTATGTTTCTTTTTTTTTTTTGGTAGTAATATCTTGTAAGCATGCAATTTGGTATTTTGTATATTTTAACATTTTTTTAATAAAATTTAATATTTCGTTTTACCTATTTTATTTCGTTATAAAATAAATCAATACAATTCATATATTCATTATTATTATTATATTTAATTTTATAGAAATTATTTTATTAATTAATATTAATTATTTTTTGAAGCAATTAATATTAATTATTTAAAAATATAATTTAAGATTAAATCACTAAATTTATAAATATAGATATATTTATAAAAAATATAAAGTAAATGAGTAAAAAAATTATAATGATATAATAATAAAAATTAAATAAAATTTGAATAAAATATTATTTTTAGGCAGGTTGGAGTGATTATGCCGTAAAATATTGTAGATACTGGATTTTATAGAGTAGATTGAAGTTTATGGTTGGAGATATTGTAATACCATCAACATTACGGGACATTCACGAGTCCGTTTACGGTGGTACTATAGGAGTAGGATGAATTTTACTCCTACTTGCTACAGTAAGCGCGCGCGCTACAGTAGCGCTACAGTGACGCGCTATAGTTTCGCGCTACAGTAACGCGCTACAATTTTTTTTTTTTTTTTTGACGCACAAACTTTTTAAAAAAAATACCTTTTTTATAAAAAATTCTTTTTTAAAAAAAAAATACCTTTTTTATAAAAAATTCTTTTTTAAAAAAAAAATACTTTTTTTAACAAGGGAAATCAGATCAGGATTATATAGACATCAGATGAGAGAATACAAGAGATCAGATCAACAGACTATAGATATCAGATCAAGAATATAAAAGAAATCATACAGTAGAACTAAAATATAATTAACAAGAGAGATCAGATCAGGATTATATAGACATCAGATCAGCGAATACTTGACATCAGATCAACAGACTATAGATATCAGATCAAGAATATAAAAGAAATCATACAGTAGAACTAAAACATACTTAAAAAGGGAGATCAGATCAACAGACTATAGACATCAGATCAGTGTATACTTGACATCAGATCAACAGACTATAGACATCAGATCAAGATTTTAAAAGAAATCACACAGCAGAACTAAAACATACTTAACAAAGGAGATCAGATCAGGATTATATAGACATCAGATCAACTCATACTTGACATCAGATCAACAGACTATAGACATCAGATCAAGATTTTAAAAGAAATCACACAGCAGAACTAAAACATACTTAACAAAGGAGATCAGATCAGGATTATATAGACATCAGATCAACTCATAACTGACATCAGATCAACAGACTATAGACATCAGATCAAGATTTTAAAAGAAATCATACAGTAGAACTAAAACATACTTAAAAAGGGAGATCAGATCAACAGACTATAGACATCAGATCAGCGTATACTTGACATCAGATCAACAGACTATAGACATCAGATCAAGATTTTAAAAGAAATCACACAGCAGAACTAAAACATACTTAACAAAGGAGATCAGATCAGGATTATATAGACATCAGATCAACTCATACTTAACATCAGATCAACAGACTATAGATATCAGATCAAAAATATAAAAGAAATCATACAGTAGAACTAAAATATACTTAACAAGGTAGATCAAATCATGATTATATAGACATCAGATCAACTCATACTTAACATCAGATCAACAGACTATAGATATCAGATCAAAAATATAAAAGAAATCATACAGTAGAACTAAAATATACTTAACAAAGTAGATCAAATCATGATTATATAGACATCAGATCACAAAATAGCAGACATCAGATCAACAGAATTTAGATATCAGATCAAAAATATAAAAGAAATCATATCATACAACAAAAACGTCCATAATATGTATCATAATAGCCAAAAATAACAAAAGAAACGAAGGTACTGTAGCGCGCGGAACTGTAGCGCGTTTACTGTAGCGCGCGCGCGGAACTGTAGCGCGCTACTGTAGCGGGGTAGGAGTAAAATTCATGGTGGTCCTATAGGACCACCATATAAATTACCGACATTCACCACTTGCGACATTTTTGGGCTTGAATTCCTTGGGCTTCCCTTTCATATCTTTTTAACAAAGAAAAATGAATTTATTTCATAAAAATAAATAATTTAAAATTAAAAAAAAAACTGGCTAATAATAGAATGGTTGCCTTGTTTAGTACTTCCCCACAAAAATAATTTCGTTTGAATAAAATATTTTTTTTATTTTAAATAAAGTATAATTTTATATTTTAATGATAAATTATATAAAATCATATAATCATCCACAAGTATTTATTCTAAAATACTAAAATGCTTATTTTACAATTTTGAAATCGGTGTTATTATTATATTAAAATTTTTAAAATCGGTGTTAATAAAGATGAAATTTATTTCACATAAGAGTTGTAATAAAATAAAAGTAAATATAATTTTATTTTTTAAATTAAAATATTTAAGTTGTGTAAATAACTTTAAATACATTATTAAAAAATAAGAGAGAGTAAAATTAATGTGTATAAAAGAATACAAGCATTTTTACCATAGTCCATTATATAAAATTATAAACCAATACAAATCAATTTAAACAAGAAAATTAGTATAATTTAATAATTAATTATTTTTATTTAAAATTAATAGATTCTGAATTTGATCGATTATTTTTTAAAAAAATACTAACCAATTAAACCTTACTATTAATAGAATATCAATTAGAGGTCAAAAGAGAGTCTACAAAGGGCCACTTAATTACTTGTGTTATATATGTGACGATGAAATTCCATCCTCAAACTTCCCCCAAAATAATGCTATCCTTAGCCATTTCCCAAAACTTAAAAACCGCACATTTTCTCGCTTATTTCTTCCCAACTCTGTCCAATTCTATAAATAATGGAACCAATAAAATCGATCCAAAAAAGTTAACCAAATTCTCAATAATCCATCTTCAATTATCATCCAAAGTACTTCATTAAATTTTCAATAAGAAATACTTGAAGAAATGGGTTCATCCAAGAGGCTAAGTTTGAGAGCCCTACTGGTTTGTGGGCTGGTTCTAATGCTTTGGGCCAACGTGATCGGAGTCGGAGCATTGTCGGACTGTGCAAAAGAATGCATGCCCACATGCATGCAGGTCGACGGCGCTACCATCGCCTCCTGCTCGTCGGCATGCGAGCAATACTGTCAACAAACTACCGGAAATCATCCCGGAAGTGGGTTTGGCTCCAAGTGAAGATGTTATAAAATCTTTATTCTCTATGTCAAGCAACCGGCCTGCTTGATAGACCAGCCGGAGATACACAACCATTTCTGTTTCTTTGGAAGCTGGAAAATGGGATAATTGAAAAAAAAAAAAAAATTCTTTTTTTATATATGTAGGATCCATCTCCATTCGAGGCTTTGAAGCGCCATGGAAGTGGCCACCTGCAGCTTGGATTTGAATAGGGTTCAGGAGTTTTTTCTTGTTTTTTTTTTGTCTTTAAATTTGGAGGTGCATAAATTTAGAGAACATGTCCATCCACCCCCCCCCCCCCCCCCCCCCACACACACCACAATAGAGGAGTTGCCTTGATTCCTATGCCCTGTTTCTCTCCGTTTTATGTGAAAGAACTAATTAATTCTATTTTTTTAATTAATGAATGTAATTTCTTATCATTAAGACGTTTCATTAGTATATACACCAAAAATTATAATATATACCAGACTGTATTTATAAATTTATAAACCGTTTAGTAGAATTGTGGTCAATCGGAATCGAAATAGATATAATAAAAATAAAAATATATATGAGTTTTGGAAATTTAATAAAACTATTTGGTTTGTTTGATAGATTTAGATATTATTATTATTATTATTTATGTTTATTTTGATGAGAGAATGTGTTTAGAGATTTAAAAAAAAATCAAATTTACCATTTGTATACTACTGTATAATAGATTGGGGTGAGTATTTTGACAATTAATTGGTCATTTTTTTTTTTTTATAGAAATCGAACTTGATGAATAGAGAAATGAATGTGCGTCCGTTTTGGTCAAGGATTTGATCGCGGGAAAAAATGTGCAATATTCTACTATATTTTGTTAAATATCTTTATAATACATTTGATGTACGAAATATTTTGGTTAACCATTAAAAAAATTAATAATAATTCCAATAAAATCTTTTGTAGCCCATACTATTTTTTGTGGATTTTTTTTTTTTCTCGAAATACTGCATTTTAGAACACGGAATTTTTCTGGAAAGGGGGTTTCGGTCCACGCACTTTCTAACTTGTGACACGTATTCAAATTTCCTTTTCTTTTTAAGTTTTAAAAAGTTATTATTTTGGGTTTCATAATTATAGCTATTTTTGTAAGTAAAAGAAAGAGTAACGTGATTTTATTAAAACTGGCTAATAACGAACTTTCAGTTACGTAAATCATTAAGAAAAATATTCCAATAATAATTTCTAAGCTGAATATTAATTTTGAGATTGAAATAAGTTACTCCTTTCTCCTTCATAATCATTAACACGATTTTAATTATGAGGTGAAAATGATGAAAATTTTTAATATTGAGTTGTTATATCACCGTTTGGATGAAATTTTCATTTCAAAATATGACTATGATTTGTATAAGATTAACTTAATAATATTTATAATTTGAAAAATAATTATAAATGAATTAATTTTATTGTTATATATATATATCGTCTTTTAAATTAGATTTAAGTGTGCTTGGTTGGAAGTTTTGAAGGGTGCAAAATGAGAATTGAGTGAAATAATAGAATTATTGAATATTGTTGTTTTTTTATTTATCGTGTTAGGTATTATCATTTTATTTTCACTTTTATTATTAAAAAGTTTTTATTATTTTTTAATTAAAAAATAATAAAAATATGATAATTTAAAATTAGATTTAAAAAATAGCATGTTTAATAGTAATACCAGCGAAATATATCCAAGGGACAAGTTGGTAATTTGCAGCAGTTGCGCATGCTATGATTTAGCCACGTAAGGAGGGAATTGGCGTAACCTGGCCGGCGGAGATAACTTACAAGACACTAGTATCCAAATCGGGACTTGGGTCAGTTGGATCCGACCCTAATAGGATAGGGTCCAACCCGTCTAAGTCCAACCAATTAATTAATCGTACGCCCCAGGAATTGTTTATTGCATATTCCACTGTACACCGAGGCGCATGCTAACAAAATCACGTTCCGAAACTCTACCTTACGCACTTCAAGATATTCCTAAATTTTGTTGCTCAAAGGGGAAATTCAACTCCCTTCTTCCCGTTGCAGCTCGTCAGAAGTGCTAAATTTCATGTACAGATTGGGATTCCAGGTTCTTTACTCCTACCAGTAGTATCGTTTCCTGTTGGATTTATTTTGTGCATTCCGTTTCTATTTCTTTGATTCATTTGCTAGGTATTAGTTAAGTTTCAATGGCGCCAAGAATCCCATTAGCATTCCCTTCAACTGGGTTTTTGGGGTGTTGAGTGATAATGTGTTAGTATGCGCTTATTTGTGCGTGAAATCAACTGCCAATATTTCTCCAGGGTTGTGGCTGGTGTTTTGATGCGTTAATTTCAAGGGTGGTTATGGTTTTGAATCTAGGGTTGTAAATGAGGGATGCGGATATACCCAAATGGCTTGAGGGCTTGCCATTGGCGCCCGAGTTTCGCCCAACTGACACTGAATTTGCAGACCCAATTGCATATATTTCAAAAATTGAGAGAGAAGCTAGTGCTTTTGGTATTTGTAAGGTGATTCCACCAATACCTAAGCCTTCCAAGAAATATGTTCTTTCTAACTTGAATAAGACACTTTCCAAGTGTCCTGAACTGGGTTCTGATGTAAATTTGAAAAAGTTTAATGATGAGGTTGAGGGGACTAGTGGTTCTGAGGTTAAGGCAGTTTTTACAACAAGGCAGCAAGAGTTGGGCCAGTGTGGAAAGAAGGCAAAGACAGTAGAGAGTCAGGTCATAGGAGCGCCAAAACAAGTATGGCAAAGTGGGGAAGTTTATACATTGGATCAGTTTGAAGCTAAGTCAAAGACTTTTGCTAAGAGTCAGTTTGGCATGGTGAAGGAGGTTTCCCCATTAGTTGTAGAGACGCTGTTCTGGAAATCGGCTTCTGAGAAGCCTATATATGTGGAATATGCGAATGATGTACCTGGTTCTGGATTTGGGGAACCAGAGGGTTCATTGCTATATTTTAATAAACGAAGGAGACGGAGGCGGAAAAGGGGGACCTTCGATAGAAACATTAAAAGAGATTCCTGTAGTGAGAATAACCCTGTAGAAAATAGTAGCAGTATTGTGAATAATAATATGGCAGATAAGGATGGAGATGTATCTAACTTGCTTACTCAGAAGTCTGAGGTAGCCACTACTCAGAAGTCTGAGGTAGCCACTTCTTCATCACCATTGTTATCTGATCAGTTTGAAACCATCTCTGAAGAACGTGTTTCAAGTCCTGGTAATGAGATGCATGGGACTGCTGGTTGGAAGCTTTCTAATAGTTCGTGGAATTTGCAAGTAGTAGCAAGATCACCTGGGTCACTCACGCGTTATATGCCAGATGATATACCTGGTGTTACTTCACCAATGGTTTATATTGGAATGCTCTTCAGCTGGTTTGCTTGGCATGTTGAAGATCATGAACTTCACAGTTTGAATTTCCTTCATATGGGCTCTCCAAAGACTTGGTATTCAGTGCCTGGAGATTTTGCATCCTCTTTCGAAGAGGTAATTCGTGTTCATGCTTATGGCAGAAGTACCAATCCTGTAGGTATGTACGTGCTTTCAACTTTACATTTTCTAATAGCCAGTAGGTTTTTCTAATGGCAAGTAAATGTTTATGGATGCCCTTAAGAACTAGTGTAACATTTGGAAAGAACCACTGATAGTGTATTTTACTTTGTCGTGGTTTTGTACTTTTCATTCTGTCAGGGATTTCGTATCTGTAACAACCTTTGAAATTCATTTAATAGTACTGTTTCTCATAGACTATCGCTTCTTCCCTCTTTGTCAAAGTACCGTATATTCTGTATTTTTGTGGAATTTAACATGTTTGATATTACTTTCATTGAGATTTTTCAATCAATTCTATGTTGACAGATCAATTTACCTTGTAGAAATTCTGAACTGCTTATGAGGATCCTTGCCATGGATTTTCATGAAGCATGGTTACTTGTTAACCCCTTTTCTTTGAAAAGATGAAAGTGCGATGAGTTTCTGATTGCTTGCAGTATCTTTTTTCTTTATTGTGAATACTGGATTGTTATACAGGATAAGAAATTGATTGTCTTGGAGATTATCTTTGAAAGTGCTTGAGCTTCTAGTTAGCAGAATTGTTCTAGATTGTTGGATGCTCTGCATGTATATTTCAAAAGATTAACTGACTTTTTTACTTTGTTAGATGCAAAAACGCCAAAGCAGTGATACTGATACCCATGTTCTTGTTCAGATATTGTAATGGCTTCTGGGTTATTGATTAACATATTGAAGAATGATATATTCTCATATTTTGCTTCAGGATTGCTATAACCTCATTTCGTCAGATCTTTTCTATTATTTGATACCGGGAGGTTAGAGATTGACTCAGATAGAGAATGATTCACGTTGCAATTTTCATCCACTAGGACCACCATTTAAATTTGTAGTTTCAGAAATTGTATATTTTAATCTTCCACCTTAAGTCTAATTTTATTGCTGTATAATTCTCACTTCATTTTTACCTTTAGCTTAAATAGTATAATTCTTTTTAAAATTCCAGACGCGCTGACTCGCCTTGGTGAAAAGACTACTCTAGTATCACCTGAAGTTATTGTTGCATCAGGAATACCATGTTGTAGGTGAGTATTTCTTCTGAACCATCTCTCTGTGTTGTTTGAAATTTCTTGGATAACAATTCCACCACTTCAAGTCGACCATTGAGGTTAATTATGGATAAACGGTATATATTATTTGCTGATGGATTGTCGTCCTTATTTTTGCTAGGTTAGTCCAGAATCCTGGTGAATTTGTTGTGACATTCCCTAGGGCCTACCATGTAGGGTTCAGCCATGGTATGATCTCCTTGCAGATACAATATATTAGAATTGGATTTCAATTCATAGATCATCTATCCCTCATTGATATTTGAAATCTGATCTCCCACTTTTATGATCTGAAACAAAATGGACATTCTGGTTCTAGGTTTTAATTGTGGAGAAGCTGCAAACTTCAGTACTCCCAGGTGGCTTACAGTAGCCAAAGAAGCTGCTGTGCGTAGAGCTGCTATGAATTACCTGCCTATGCTTTCTCATCAACAGCTGCTATATCTTTTGACAATGTCTTTCATATCAAGGTCATCTTTTATTCTTTTAGCAAATAAGTACATTAATTTTTTTAATTAGCAATTATGTTGTTGAATCATATTCAATGCAATTTCAACTTTCTTTTTAAATTTTTGTTGCTTACATCAATTTTGATAATGTTATCAACACCTGGGCCCAAGATATGGGTCATGTGGTTGGTATTCAGTGTCTACATTTCTAGCTTGTCCTTGCTTGAGCTGGAAAATGAATCAAGGAAGATGCATTCACTTCATACAGTTCTTTAGTTTTCAGCTTACTTAGCTTCTTTTGCTTCTGTCTCTCTTTCTTCATGACTCTTGAAGTAGCAGATATTGCTCACTGATATTATAGCGCAAGTCTGATAGAGTTACATTTTTGGGTGACAGGGTCCCCCGATCCCTACTTCCAGGAGGCAGAAGCTCTCGTCTTAAAGATCGGCAGAAAGAAGAGCGTGAGCTTGCAGTGAAGAAAGCATTTATAGATGATATCTTAAAGGAGAACCGTCTCTTGACCATGCTTCTTCAGAAAAATACCTCTTGTCGTGTGGTATTATGGAATCTGAATTTGCTGACTGCTTCAAATAAAGATTCTGAGTTATGTAGTCAAACTGATGGCGTTGAACCAAAACTAGGAGAAAACAGTCTTCCAGACAAGTACAACACCGAAGACCTCTATACACAGATGAGCCTATACATGGAAACTGTTTCTGACTTTTATTTGGATGATGCCGATGACTTGCAAAATGATTATCAAGTTGATTCTGGAACCTTACCCTGCGTTGCCTGTGGAATTCTTGGTTTCCCTTTTATGGCTGTTGTACAACCATCTGAGCAAGCATCATGGAATCTGTTGCCTGAGAATTGGGGTTTGGTTCCAGAAGTTGTAGTATCTCAACCTGTGGAATCAGAAGCCAGGGTTCTTAATATTGGGTCTGAGAGATCTACTTTAGGTAAGGCCCATACATAGCCTATGAAGTTCCACAATGAAGTAAATATGCTAAACAATAAACAGCAGAAAAGAAATAATGAAAAAGAACAATGGAAGTAATAACTAGAGAATCAATTACCTAACTGATTATAGTAATTGGATAATAGGGTGCTTTCTCTCGAGAGTCCTTAACCATTCATCTTTTACAGAACACACAATGGGTTCGTCTGCAACCAAGCAAGAGAGTAAGTGGAACCTTTCAAATGGATTTTTAAGACCTCGTTTATTCTGCTTGGAGCATGCAATTCAAACTGTGGAGCTGTTGCTCCCCAAAGGTGGGGCAAATGTTCTTGGAATATGCCATTCAGGTAAATATCGTCATTTAAGCACTTACATGTATGTACATGACAAATGCATTATCCTTATTTCTCAAGTAACCCAATCCTATGTTGTCACTCTGCTTCTCAGATGCATGGTAGTACCTTTCACTTCTCTTTCATATACTAATTTATTGCTCATGAATCTGATGAAGTAATTTTCTTTTTGTAATTTTGTAGATTTTGAGAAAATAAAAGCACACAGCGCAGTTGTTGCAGAGGAGATTAAGACACCTTTTACTTACAATGAGATTCAGTTACAAGCTGCATCACAGGAAGATCTGTACCTGATCGATCATGCAGTTGACTATCAAGAAAAGGATGAATGTGTGAAAGATTGGTCTTCGGAATTGAATGTCAATATGCAACATATTGTTAATATGAGAAAAAAGTTCCCATCCCTGAAAATGAAGCATGCATTGACATTAGATGGGTTGTTTTCTGATGCAGTTTTTACTGTAAATGCATTCAAGTGGGAATCCAGGAGATCACGCTCAAAGCGGAGTTCAAATGTTCCTGTCTTAAACAAGATTGATAAGGTAGATGAAGCTGTAGTGAAGTTGGACGGTGAAGTTACTTCAAAACAAGGTCGAGTATCCATCCAATACTATAGAAAAAGATACAAGTCTAAGCCTCGTGCCTTTGACAAAGCTAGTAAACTGGATTCTGATGAGAAGGATCCTGAAGACCTTTTAGTTGCTCATAAAGAAGTGTGTCGTGATAAAAAGCATAAGGATATGTCCGTGGACACTCTTATTCAAGTTGAAGATGTAGAAGAAATTTCTTCGGCAAAATGTATGATACAGTCTGACACAAATCTCTCTGTGTCAAAACTTGAAGATTCTGCTATTGATACCAACCTCGAAGGGGAAATGCTGGGTGGCTGTTCTGGAAATAGTAGATCAGAGAAGCAGATCGAGATTAACAGAAAATGTGATCCAACTGTGGCAGAATTGCATAACTTACCAAACAGTCTTACTGTGGAGAAAGCCTCCGAGAAGCCTGACACTGTGAGTTTTGGAAAATCCCCTCATTCACTTGCCATTTGTTTTAATGAAAATGAAAATTCTGAAGTTATGAAGGAGAAAAGTATTGTCTCTGAAGTTGGCTCCGAGAACAGGGTCTGTGATCCTGTAGAAACCATTGAATCTGGAAAAAGGTGTAATGTCCAGGCTGATGGTGATGTTTTAATAAAAGATGTAGACGTCCCTGCCAAATTATGTTGTTATGCTGATGACTCTTCTGGGGTGAAGAGTAATGAGCATTCAGAAATGAGTATTGTAGATAAATGCGGCATGCACGGTGAACTGGTAAATTGCTCAACTGCCAATTGTGAAGTCCTGCAAGAAATCCAGGCATCAGAGGGGGAAGAGGAGGAGAAGGCTATTTCTTGTGATGATCAGCTATCCAGCAAATATAACAATGCATTGGTGGATGAAGCTGAAAAAACTAGAGAGATGCTCAATAGTAATAAGCAGCAACAAAGTAGCAGCAGCGAGGGTTCATCTTCTTCTGAGAGCAAAGATTTGGATGATTCACTCTCTACCGAAGCACCATTCCAGTCCACTGAGAAATCTAGCAGCAAAAGAAAAAGAGTTGACGTGCTAAATGAAGATCCAACTGATTTGTTTGGCAGCTTCATCAGAAGTCCATGTGAAGGCTTAAGGCCAAGGGGCAAAACTGATCCTCCAGCAAATGTCATGGATAGTAAAAACCCTGCGGTGGATAAAAATGAAGCAAGAAAAGCGAAGAAGGATTCTCATCCTGCTGGTGTAGTCCTGAACAAGGGTCAGAAACTGCAAAAGAAGGGTTCTCACAGGTGCGATGTAGATGGCTGTCAAATGCGCTTCCAGACGAAGGGCGAGCTAGGCCTTCACTTGCGCAACCGTTGCCCTGTGAAAGGGTGTGGGAAGAAGTTCAACTCCCACAAATATGCAGTACTCCACCAGCGGGTTCACGACGATGATCGGCCGCTGAAATGTCCATGGAAGGGATGCACAATGACATTTAAGTGGGCTTGGGCAAGAACTGAACATATAAGAGTACATACAGGGGAGAGGCCGTACAAATGCAAGGTTGAGGGATGTGGGCTTACTTTCAGATTTGTATCAGACTTCAGCAGGCATAGAAGGAAAACTGGACATTATTTGAATTAACCAGGATGCCCCATTTAGGTTTGTTTTCTTTGTAAACTAGCCAGGCTAGGGTTAGAGAGATTGTTGGGGTCTTGGGGTGAAAAGTGCACCTCAAGAAGCATCTAAAAAACCAGAATGATAATGGTAGTTCAGCTTCAGAGTAGGCCGTAGATTTCATAGTACTTTTGTTTGTACATTGGTTGGCAGCAGCTGCATTATTGCTTTTGTCGCAGTGTGAAAATTCATTAAATTTTTCCAGGAAATTGAAACACGATGATGCTCATTAAGACGTTGCCCATATCTAGAATGTTATGCTTCATATTCATGATGCAGAATCTCTTAAGGTATCACTAAGTACGAATATGAAATTTCTAGAGAAGAAGTGATAGACTTTGTTAAATTTATTAATTCAACATGAGCACAGGTGAAGAAGTCTTGGATTATTTATATTAGACATAAGTGTTGTGAGTTAGTGATGTGACATTCAGACATCATAGCTTCTCTTAATGTATTGATCACCCATAGTTTATGAGAGGAAATTATGCGGCGGATTACCTTACGCTATGGGGAGAAAGGGCCAATGCATCTCTACGGATACAATTGAAGGTCTACCAAATCGTCTCCAAGGACTTCTACGGCTTGATGTTATGGGAATTCCCAGTTTGAGGTTAGTTAAATGATAAGATATAACATTTGTAATAATAAAGTGTTCTTTAAGAGTATTAGGGACTATTTAGTTAAGTATGAATAGATGTTGTTCACTGTTTCAAAAAGGATTTAGGTAAGTTTTCAACTGTCTACCGTCGTAAAATAATCTCGACGAATCTTTCGGAAGAAGGGTAGTCTTGTGTGCAAGCATAGCATTTTCTGTTGAACTTACCTTGAATTATGTTTGATGATTTGTCTCACCTCCCAATCTAATATATTTCACCTTGTATTAATAATAATTTGTTGAAATTTAGACTTAAGAATTCGCTTTTGAAACATACTTTTTCATTTCAAATTCTAATTAAAAAATAATCTAACTTAATCAAACTCCATTGACGGGTCGGCCGGCAAAATCAAACAACCGGTTGCCTCCACCTACAAGCACCTCTTCTCTTCCGCAGAAGGGACCAACTTTTAATTAGTCAAGCGGCTGTTAATGCACATTTGATTCTTCTATCTCTCTCGAGAGTTCAACCAGAAGACTCAACTGTGCCATTTGGCCCATTGCCATGGCAGCTTGGCACTTGGCACTTTCTTCCCAGAATCCCCTCCATTATCTTCTGAATTATACCCAGCCTTTTGTTCTTATATATACCACACCGTTTCTGGGTTTTGAAGTATTATCAAGGAAACCCAGAGAATTCAGAGCAATGGCAATGTTGCCTTTCTGTCTGTTCATCGTCTTCATCACCACCATAATGGCGCACTCAGCTGCAGCCATGCCCCAGTTTCAGGCTCATCAATATGTTGTCAATGTTGATGACTTCGGAGCTAAAGCCGATAAGAAAACCGATGATTCTCAGGTAGGTCGCACTACTCAACTAATTGAAGTAAATTTGTGAATATTGTATTGTATTAATTGAAGCTGAAGTAGATGATTTGGTGGGTGTATTTTGCAGGCATTTCTGGAAGCATGGGGGAAGGCATGCTCTACTAAGGGAAGCATTTTCTTGGTTCCAGCTAACAAAATGTACTATCTCAAGCCTCTCATATTTCAAGGTCCTTGCCAATCTCGTAATATTGCCAAGGTAATGCAATGCAGCATGCACTATTAAAAAACATAAAGTAAAATGAATATTTTTTTGAATTCTTATATCTCCCGATCAACTTATTAACATATTCAAGGACATTTAATAACCTCTACAGATACCACAGATTACGAACAACATCCAAGAGTTTGGATCAAATTCGCAAATTTAACTGATCTCAGTGTTGACGGTGGTGGAGTATTTCACGGGAATGGACATGTATGGTGATCTTTAAATTGTCATGTTAATATATCACGAGTAAGTATTCATTTTAATTTACTATTTCTTTCATTTCATACAAGTCATTTTTACTTGACACGGTAAAACGGAGCGAATATTTTACTATATTTGCTTTTAGAAAACAACAATTTTATTCATTCGATTGCTGGTTTTGCAGCCTTGCATTGATGCTCCAACGGTACGTTATCAAAACTCTTGATTTGTTTGAAGATAATTTAGATGACTAAATTTGAAATAATATAAAATTTTACTAGTTACCGCTCCAATTTTTATTTTTTGTATCGTCCCGATTTAGACTAAAAAAATCCCTTTCTTTCCCATTTGAAGTAAAATGAAAATTTTATCAAAATTAAGGCAGTAACTAGTAATAAGGATAATATATAACTGTGGGCTACAAGGCCATGTTAAGGAATAATATTCGCTCATGGATATTAATAAAGATACACAAGGCATAAAGCTTACGGAGAAGACCAAACAAAGAGCTTTACTTTTACAATATATCCTTATGCAATTTTTGTTACTTCTACTCCTGAGTTTGGCAACAACAATTAAAAATCAAAGATTTCTCCTTAATTTGCTCACTCAGTGTTGAAACCCGGTAGTGGAGAGATTCACCCTCCGCTTTAACTTATGTGGACGGTTTGTCTTCCCAAGGTACATTTTTCGACTGTCAATCGTTAGAGGAAGTGGACCTCATACTTCCATGCATCATCAATCTGCCTATCATCACCTCCTCCAGCAATGTGAAAGTCCTCCATATCAACAAAATCATGCTACAGAATCCCGCAGGAAATGACTCCAAGGAATTGGTGTTTGAATTCCCTGTCTAGGTAGAGCTCGAGATGATGACCTGCCTGCGGAAAAACGTCAAGGCAGACATACCTATTTCCAAATGTTGTGGTGTAAATATGATTTCAGCCGCAACAATTCCCGATTGGAAGTTTTCCATGTGAGCCTGCCGGAAAGCACCAGTCTCCTAACATTCAAATGACCAGATATAACATTAAAAAAAAAAAAAAAGAATATGCTCCTAATAATTTGATATAATTTGCATTTAAGATTAAATCTTTCATGATGAAAACTTCCCAAAATAGTCAAGACTGTTCGCCATACCTTCGACATATCTTCGACAATACACAAGTGCAGATAACCTCCTTTGTAGAGAGACAAAATAATATGCTTTCTAAAACATCCTACAACATAAAATCGATTGCCTTCGTAAGCATATTTGAAGATTCATCACCTTGAGGAGCCGCTATATAGCGCTAGATTAAATTTGACATGAAAAATCACAACAGTTAATTTTTTTTCAATTATAATTTAATAAAGAGTTGATTTGTAAACGACACACGACAATACACCAAATTGTTAAGATGGTATGATACTTAAATGTATGAGGTAATACATAAAAATCCGACCTAATTGAGCTTATATATACTAAAATTTGAGCAATATTTCTCGAACCCAAAAGAAAAACCCATATCATTTGATGTCCAACAAAAAAAAAAAAAAAAAACTTAGAGCAAGAAAAACTAGTGAATCTACTACATGAATCAAGAAATAATATGCATAAGGGGGGTTGGGTCAAAAGGAGCAAAAGTTTGGATAACAACATTTCTTAAACGCACAAAACCGTTGGAGATGAATGTGCTATTTCTTTTATGATGCGAATCCTATATGTATTAAGAAATCAAAACCTAATTGGTACAACAAACTGACCAGATTAATGAATGAACAAATAATCAAATTCATTCTGGTCTCTCTCGATTATCACGAAAGTTGATGCATAAAATATATGAACCCATAACCAAAAAAAAATTAAAAATAGATGATAACAAAACCAATAAATTTTTAAACATTAACAAGATCAATTAATTTTAACTATAGGAGATATAGAGATGAGGTAGTCATATATATAGGGTACCTTAAACTAAAGAGCCTAAGAACGAACCGCTAGCACTCCTCACAAAAATGGACTTGATCAAGGATTTTGTTCCTACACCAAAAAAAAAAAAAAGAAAAAATAGTAAGAATATAGCAAACCATACAATAACAAAACTTCCACAATCAGTCAGATCAAAGATCGGGCAAATAAGATTAGAAAATGCGATTAATTACTCTCTTAGATGAGCTCGAACGCTGGCTAGCGAAACTCCGGGCCTACAGGAGGAATTCTTCAGAAAGAAAAATGGGGGACTCTAGATGTGGATGGAAAATGCTTCTGATCAGATCTAAACTAATAAATTTAGTTTGTGCTTGCTACTATTGCAATACTACTCAGCAGAGACCGACTGGGGGTTGCATATATAGAGGGTAAAAATCGCTGACGACTTGACAATTCACCAAGGAGCTAAGTGTTTCGATTTCATCAATAACGCCATGTGTTCAAAGAGGAAGCTATGAATCAGCACGCACCGCTTGCAGTTCATCGCTCATGATCGAGCTGGCATATGTTCTCTCTCTCTCTCTCTCTCTCTCTCTCTCTCTCTCTCTCTCTCTCTCTCTCTCTCTTCTTTCTGTCACAATGTTTGGTGGACACATGGTATGCATGCAACAGATCAGCTTTCCTATTCAAACTCTCATTTTTATGACCGTTTGAACTGATAATATTGGATTGATGTTGATTAATACCACTATTGATCGCTAAATTAAGTAACTTCAATTCATTCGAATTACTAATTATAGTTCATATTGATTAATTAGTTTAGTTCAATCCTAACATGGTCAGAGACTAGCTAATCTCTTAAAAATCCAACTCAATTAGGTAACTAGTTCTTGGAACGATGGACCCGATGCAAATGAGAGGTATTTGATTTAAGTCTTCTAAGTTTGGAAAAAGACTGGATGCCAAATTTATCAACTTTCTGATGCTGAGGTTATGTTGCAGCACACAAATGATACATCACAAGTGAAATATGAGATTGAATGAGTTGCAAAGAAGCAATTAATCCTCATAGGTGTACAGTAAAATTATTTGGTGTTTATTGTTAGTTTAATTCAACAATATTGAACAATTTACAATAGTAAGTATATACACCATGAAAGTTTTTGGAGGAAATAGATTTTACCACTAGCGGAATTTCGAAAGAAATAGACTCTCAAAGTGTATCTTTATGAAAAACTCTTCTATTGGAGAGTCTACACAGATAATATAGCCAAAGAGATAGTACTGAGTAAAAAGTGAGGTAAAAAATAGCAATTCCAACAATCTAAAAGTTAAATTTCCAAAATTCAATACCAAATGTTCAAAATGGAACATCAAATTTTTCATTCCAATTTTCTACATTTCCAACTCCATATTATTTTAATCCAGTATGAAGAAATCAAAATATGAGTAAAAAAACATAAAATCGAGACAGGTCAAGAAACTCCAACGCTTCGGAGGACTCCATTTTGTTTTTGTCTTGTTATGCACATTATATCTTATGTTATATATTTGATTAAATAATTATATTTTTTTTAATATTTTAATATTATTATTATATTATTTTAATATCTTATGCAATCAATAAAATAATTTTAAATATTAATAATAATTGTAAATATTTATTTTTAAGAATTAGTAAAATAAATATGTAATATGAAAGTTTTTTTTTTTAATCATGTTAATTTAATTATAGATGAAAATGAAACTAATACCTAACTAACTAGAAGTTATATATCAAAACCTATTATTCTATATTTGGTGTGATTCGAACTCAAGATTCTATACTCATAAATGCCTCTGGTGATCTATTATTCTCAGTGTGAACTCGAATTCAAAATCGTTATACTGTTAAGTGTTTTGGACGTGACTCTTTATATGCTCACTTATTAAAATAAATTATCTATTAAAAATTTAGAGTAAAATGTTGATACCAAACAAATACATACAACCTATTTATTTATTTTATTAATATATATAACCCGTTTATTAGTACTTCACAAAAGGTAATTCCTACCTCTAAATAAACAAAAACAGCAGAAAAGGGGATCGAAACGAGAGAGGGACACGTGTCCAAAAAAGCTACTACTAAAATGCAATGCAAAACCCATAGAACATTTATAAATGAAATACGTACTACATTGGAATTTACTAAACCCTCGATTTGCTTCTTTCTTCCCCATCTCTCTTCCCCCAAAGCTCCAAGAAAAGCCACCGGAATAGTTGGTAATGGCAGCAGCAGCGGCACCGCCACCATCTCCCTCCCCGGCTGCAATACCCGAAACCATCGTTCCCGAAACAGCTCCACCCCGCCATCCCCTCTTCGCCCGCATTCGCTTAGCCACCATTTTCGATGTCCCTCACATCCACAAGCTCATCCACCAAATGGCTGTCTACGAGCGCCTAGTCGATCAGTTCGCCGCCACCGAAGCCTCTCTCGCCGCCACTCTGTTCCAGACCCAGAACCCACCTCAACCCTTCACTTCCTTCACGGTGTTCATCCTCGAAGTTTCCCCCAACCCTTTTCCACCCACCAGTCAAGAACAGAACCACAATTTCTCCCCAATCCTCAAAACCTTTCATTTGGAACTTCCCATTGAAGACCCGGAGAAGGAAGCTTTCCGCTCCGGAATCGGAGGCGACGTCTTTGTGGCCGGGTTTGTGCTGTTTTTCCCAAATTACTCTACGTTCCTGGCAAAACCCGGTTTTTACATCGAGGATTTGTTCGTGAGAGAGCCTTATCGGAAGAATGGGTTCGGGAAAATGCTGTTCAGCGCAGTGGCGGCGCAAGCGGCAAGGATGGGTTTCGGGAGGGTGGAATGGGTGGTTCTGGATTGGAATGTGAATGCCATAAAGTTCTATGAACAAATGGGGGCAAATATCTTGCCGGACTGGAGGATTTGTCGATTGACCGGAGACGCCCTTCAAGCTTATGCTCATCTGAACATTTGAACATCCGAAAAAAATTTATCCATCAATCGATCCATAGGCCTCGATCCTCATCTGGGATTTCCTGTTTTCTGAAATCTATTTTCTACCTTTCTTGAGTTTTTGCAATTCCATGGAAAGAGATGAGGCGGTGTTGTATTTTCTTCCTTTTCCTAAACTGCTTCAGTTGGATTAATTGCAATTTTACTGGTTTGCTTTCCTTTCCAGAGCCTCTACTATTATAATGGTGGGCAAACTGGATTTGTAATCAACTGGTTTGATCAGATCCAATAACCAAAATTTATTTTTTGCAAATTTATGAAGAATCGAGTGTTATTATCTTCTTGTTTGCCGTAATATAGTGGTAGAATCAAGCAGAGTTTATGTCAATATCAATGAGAGTGCCAAATATTAAGAAAAGAAGATGGATAATGCAGGAAAAGAACCACTAATATTGTATTGGAATAGCATAATGATCAAAAAATTTCGGGAAAGAAGTAATGATTTAATCCAAGTTTTTCTTAGATTGATTCTTGTAGTAATCCTTTGATTAAAGGTTGATTCCAAGAGTTGCCTAGAACTTGGAAAAAAAAAAAACAAAAAGAAGAAAAAAGAAAAACTTAGAATTTGGATTCTTGAAATCCAGAGCAGTCTTCTAGTAGGAATTAAGCATCATGGTGGTTGATTGAAGAAATAAAAGATTTTTATAAAACCAAGAAGATGCGTGAATGAATTAGAATGGTCTGGAGAGCACAAGCCAAACTATTGAAGTGTGATTTGGTTAAGGATTGTAGTACAAGATTGTGAGGTGTCGAACGTACAGGAAGTGATCTTTTAGATGGTGTCATTTGGTCGGGTGAATTGGATAGATAAAGAGTTTTGTGCAGCAACGTTGTCTCATTTCTCCTTCCCCGCCAAAAGTCCCCACTTTTGCTTTCTTGAAACAATAAAATCCGAGTCCAAATTTGCTTTCTTGAAACAATAAAACGACTACCCACATGATCGTGTTTGTCAAACAAGTCAAAGAAATTCATTTGAAGCTCAAAAAACAATATCATTTTGTCTTCAATTGACTCATTGGTCACTTATCCTCAACTGATCAAGATCAAGAACATCTGTCTTAATCTTATAAAGGTTTTAAGGTAGATAGAAAAGGACACTGCCAAGCTAATTTGAAAGGATCAAGAATGGAGGGTTTGCATTGTTTCCAAAATTATTAACATCATTTAGAATCAATTATAGTTCTCTCCCACTCGAATACCTGGGAGTTTTCAACATCTTTCGGTGAGAGAAAATGGGAAAATACAGATTTCTGTCCAAGTTTCTTGGATATTACCACTAGTAGCTTTTGGCAGGCATGTATTTCTTCCAGCTTCTCCATTTCCGAACGTTCCAAAGAAAGATCTCTCCATGGCTGGTAAAATGACCTGTGCAAAACACATTATCGCCCTTTATAGCAGTTCAAAGGAGAGCATATATACTAAACAAAACCCAGCTTTAATTCAATGTCAGTGTATTTCTTCCCTGGATTAAGAAACTTGGTGCAAGACTAGAAGTTAATTTTACATACCATCTCCAGGAAGGATTAGCTTCAACTGGGCTGTTTACTTTCTGGAAGAGCAATGCCGCAGGACCATCGCCACCAAGCAGAGATTCTAATTCTGCAAACATCACATTTAGTTTTATCAATGATTCCAGCAAAAGCAACACCAGCCAATTTTACCACTTTAAGAAAAACAAGTTAAAACAACTTCTTCCGACGTATTGAAACTTTGGAAAACTAAACAGTTTATATCGGTAGGTATTAAGAATTGAGCGGACCTGCAGAGGGAACCGAAAAGAGGAGGAGACAAAGTGCAGAGACAACAGATGGAAGTAATTTCCACTTTGTGCTCAATAGCTGCTGAAGGTAAAAAATAGATACAGCTAGTATCTCTTTGCAGCCTTTGTCATTTTGATTTCCAAACTTCCCACCGCAATCTATTAGAGATTGCAGAGTGTTCAGCTCCAATTTCAAAGAAGTGGAATTCGAATTTCTCAATATCCATGAAAGGTTTCCGATAATCACTGAAGCAGTCAACCATCTTAAAAGCTTTGATAGAAGATCTTCTTCAAGTTTTTCTGATATTTTAGGCAAATGGCACAATGATTCAGAGTCAGGCCCTTTCATTGAGCGCGACTGCATGGCAGTTGAAATCGCCCAGCTAACAAACTCAAGAAGCTTGTGTGGTTCCTGCAAACAACATTTCAAGAGGGTGTAACAAGAATAGAATAATGCAAGTAGATGCTTATTATGTTCCCTCCATAATTTAAATGAAAAGTGGTGTAGAAACTAAGCAAAGAAAACGTGTAGGGTACCATGTCAAAAATTGTTGTCGGAGGAGTACTCATAAGTATAGCTTTGAGTCCAATCTCTGCAGTAAAACAAAAGTTCGCACAGCAACATGCATCAACAGCTTCGTACAATTTGTATAAACCTTCAAAAGATAGGGTAAAATGCGGCTGATAGACTTTTCTCTTCTGTGAGAGCTTCAATGTTGTCATCAACACTTGTAGAATCAAGTCAGTAATTCTGATTTGTTTTCGGATAAATCTTGTGCCACCAACTAAGATTCTATATAGATGAGATGCAAGCTCCGCAAGTTGCTCAAGGGCATTCTTCTGCAACCACTCACTAGTACTTCTAGATGAAATAACATCATTCACAACCTGAATAGATGCGCACAGAAGTCATATGACACTGATTACCATTCAAAATTAAGAACTTCAACCAATTGTAAGAGATTTTCGCACAAGGGAAATGATAAGATCAGAAGGCTGTAATACATCTTATTGCCGAATGGGTAAATCAAGAAACATGAATGCTGAGCTTGTATTCAAATTCTACAGCATTTGATAAACTTGTCACCTAATTCTCTCTGTAAATCTATGCAAAATACCATTTGGAACTAAGACTATAGTTGATTTATTTTTCATCACAGAAGGAAAAGAACTGGTCATGGTCCAAGAAGGGTCAAGGAAGTAGGAACTTCAAGATAGATGCCAACCTTTTTTTCCTTCTTGGCAATTACTTTTCATCTAGATATACAGGGTTTGGGGGAAGAAGAGGGAGGGGAACGGAAGGGGTAGAAAGAGAGAGAAACTAGGAAAGTACTTTGATCAAGTACAAAAGAGGAGAAAAGACATCTATACCTCCAGCACCGCAGTTAACTTGTCAACCGGAGAGGTTCTCTGGTCTTTGAGTAGAGTTTCATGAAAAGATGAAACAATAGATGATAACCAAGGAATTATGCCACATTGTACAACCAACTTCCATGCTACTTTCTGTGTTCTTACAGACTTCTTCACCATCTGCAGTCAAAATCATTATTACTTAGTTGGGATGAAACAAAATATCTAATACTAAAAGTCAAAACCACGAAAGACTCCCAAGTAGAAGTCCCAAAAAGAGAGGAGAGCAATAGAAAAGTAAGGATGTGTAGACTATGTAAATAGGAACAAGGCTTATCCCAACAATGATCAACCTCTTCCTGTTGCTAACATATTGGTTGATCATAGCAATGAATGCATAATGCTGTCTTCCATTGAAGGATACAAACATAGTACGATGGATGATGGATCATGAGCACATGACTAAAACTGCTTATAGCTGAACCTGGGGGACTTACTCAACTGTCCTGCCCTTCAGCCAGAAGAATGCTGGTGCTACTTACCAAAGGGTTGTATCATTTATCATAAGTCTAGCATCTAAATTCTTCTCTATCAGTAAAAGCTATATATGTTTGCCTCTAAAAAGAATTCATCAGGCAGTAAAATATCCTAAATACCGGATTGGATTCTCAACAGCATCATGACATTCAACCAAAAACAGAAAACAGATAGAAAAGTCTGCAACAAAACGGAACTAAAACATCTAATTGTCCGAGTAATATCAGCCAGTTACAATACCAATAATGTCATCACACCTCAGCTGAGTGAGGTACACAGAGAGAGAGGTCAAGAAACAAAGACCAAAACATAATCAGGCATTGAAGCAGCTTTCATAAAAGATTCAGGAGATAAAAATACAACTTAATTATCTAGGAATAGTAATGATCACTTAACTAGCTTGAAAAGAATCTTGAACTGGACACAAAGATGTTAAGCAGGTTGCTGGAGTGAACCTCCACCGAAGAGTTTAGAAAGAAAGGCTTACCAGCGACGCATACAATTAATTACCTGAACAATCAATTCCTTTGACTCAACATCTGAAAGAGGAGAAACATAGAAATTCAAGAGGATCTCAAGAATTGAGTTCCTGACAAGTACTTGAGCATCAGCATCCATATCTAGAGCTGAGTTTAGAAGGCGAAGCATCCACAACCTCTCAGACTTGAAATTAACAGAACAATTCAAGAAAAACTCCTGGAACATAGGTATACCCTATAACCCAAAGGTATATAAATGAGAAATCCTGGCCCACTTTTCGAAAATTAAATAAAATGAAAAGGTTGAATGTTCTAATAGTTGGAAGTAGACAGATATAAAATGGAAGCAATACCTTCATATTAGCACCTGTCGACCGCATGAGAGCTTTAGTTATAACTGAATAATAATCATGAGAGGAATCCAACAATATAAAAGAAGCTTCTGCAACAAATACGGCAGTTACGGAAGGAATCCTCTGACAATCTTCATCAATACCATTTTGTAGGTATGACAATAACAGCCGGAGTCGCGTCACATCCTTGCTCTTCTCACATTTCTGAATGCAAATAGTTACAAATATTCATAGCACGACGAAAAAAAGAAATGCTAAAAATGCACTCCTTGCCCTCCCATTTATGCAAAAATGTTGAAACCTTGCTTGCATATTTTCATGTAAAAATGATATGAAAACTATCATCTACCAACAATTTAATAGATTGTCAGATCAGAAAATATCAAGACATGAAATCATCCTACACAAAATTTTTTGTTTTGCAGAGTAACTATCCTCAATGACTAATCTCCTTAAGGATCTGGTCTTAATGATAGCTTAATAGTAAATATCGTAATTTTCTGGCTGTCATGATCTGTCAAACAATCAGAAGTACAAATACATCTCCAGTATGAGCACCAGACAACTTTGATTATTCTACCACAGCCTGCTTTGGAATCACCAAGGATAAATAGTATAAGAAGGCACTACCTTCCTAAGAAAAATATATCAATTGGGAACACAAAATCTTCAACTTTTGGAATGAATGGCATAGTTCATTCAGGAACTTGGGATGCTAATTCGCTGATTGAAGATGTAATTCACTACTCGTACAACCCAAATTCACATTGCAATTTTCAATTATTAATAACTATATGAGAATTTCCATATTAAACAAAAGAAAAGTTCCACATACCTCAAGAGCGCTCTTGAATCTCACAATAGCCTCATAACCCAGCTTTCTTACATCAGCATCAGGTGAAGACAAAGTCATAAGCGTAACTGCAAGCAAACCTAAACTAACGAACTCCAAGGGCTCAATATACTCCATTGCAAGACCATGAATTGAGAATCGCAAGATGAAAAGTGGATCATAAACATGCATCTTCCCAGAAATTGCACTTTGCCTCTGCAACAAAATCATAAGATATATAGACACACAACATAATATATGTATATACATTTATATATACACATACAAGAGCTACTGCAAATTCTCAAATGCCCCCCCCCCCCCCCCCCCCCCCCCCCCCAAAAAACCAAAAAAAAGAAGTAAAGGATTAAAAAAAATTAGAATGGTAGGATGACAAGTGCCTCAGTCAGAAAGTACCTGACCAAAATTATCTGTTTCAAAGTTACTCGGACTTCGATCACTGGCAGATCTATTATAAGGATAACAAACAACTGTTCTCGAACATAATTTGGGGTCTATAGGAAGATTTTCTCTGAAACAGATTCTTCTCTGTTCGTCAATTACTTCATTATCATGCAAATGCGATGAAGATAAGCCATGCACCTGTTCCCGTTCTTTTCTAACTTTTAGAGCTCCAGAGCCCCATAGGTAATCCACTTCAGCAATACTCTCCGAAAGTGATTGATCAACAGCCATAACTTCATTCATGAGACTGTATATTTCTAGATCAATCTCACTCATGGTTGCACCATAAGAAATCAAAAGCAACAACACCAATTCTTTGAAATTTATGTCACTAAATGTTCCAAAATCAAAGTTCTCTTGCTGCCTTGTGATATGAATAAGTAATCTAAGCAACTTAACTAGTTCCAACTTCTTCAAGTAAGGCCTAAATGTTTGATAATTGTTCTTCCCATCAAATTTATATTCTTCCTTATAAGGAATGACAGATGACCTCATAATGATGGTTGTATTGGTAAAACTTGCATCAAACTGCAAACTAGATGATGTATGGTCAAAAAGAATGGTTGAAGAAAATTGGGAGTGAGCAAGTAGCAGCTGAAAAATTGAAACACATGAGAACTTCCCCTCAGGAAGTAAAGTGAGAATATTTCGAAGCATCTTCAATGTATTAGGATCCTCAAATCTATGAAGAAGAGAAGATTTGGCAAGTTGTTCAACAAAGGGAAAAGAATTCAATGCACCCAAACAATCACGCATCTCTGCCATCAATTCCAGTATATTCTTGGCAATGAAGATCTCTAAAAATCTAAAGACTCCACTAATTATGTCCTCTCCCAGTCCTGAGTTATCAACACTTGTATGAAACTTCTCAACAATACGTTGCCATGAACTTACCAACACACTCAAAAACCGGATTCTTGAAGAGGCCAATTCTGTTGTGTTTCCATTTGCCAATCCAGATTGAAACTGACACTGCTCAGGAGAAAACAGCACCCTACAAAATCGTACCTTTGCAACAATTCTATTCGCAAAGTTTAAAGGTAGCTCGAGTGAAGAAAAACTAAGATTGCTGATATCAAAGTCCAAAAAGTTAGCCGACACACTGGTATGTGGACAAATATAATCAAATAGGCTCAGTTTCTCCTTCATTTCCATCAAATGTCCACTCATATCAAAGCAGTGTTGCATAAGAACTACAGCTTTTCCAAGAAGACTGGAAGAGAAAAGGTTGAGAAATTCTTCCATAGATGAAGGCAAGCACTCAACTTTTGTCTCAAACATATCCTTTAAAGAAAAGCTATTCCAGTCAGAAAGACCCTGCAAAAGTATCCTCCAAAAAAAAGATGTCACATTTTTGGAAGGCTTATAAAGTTGCCCACCAAGTTTCAGAAAAGCAGAATCAATATACAGAAGGATGGTGGGCAGAAGCATGAATAACTCATCAACATTCTGAGGAAAATCCTTCACATTGACTCCAAATGGTAGATATTCACTCAATTGAGCAGAAACCCGATGTCCAAATGCACAAAGATGCAGGGAGCTCATTTCAGACGTAAGAAATAACAACTCAGCCTTAGTCTTAGTTATCTTGCGCATGCAATGAGAGACAAAATCAAGCGGAATACTTGATAGAAGTCTTGAACTGGACATAACAAAATGTAGGCTAGTCTTCCCCATATTTTTGTGATATTGAACCACCTTAACAGCTTTAAGTAAACATTGATCAGCAACATCTAGTTCCAGACGAGTGGCAATCTCAAATATGCATAAAAATATTTTCTCAAAAAGGCCAACATCAAAACTACTGCTGCATGCACCGGTCAATGAATCAAACAGAGTCTTTTTTGTTTTTGATAAAGACATATACTCCCAAAGGGAATCGAAAGCACAGGAAGCAACCTGCAAACCAACAAAGAGAGCACAACCTTGGGAAGAAAGTAAATCAGAGGTATCATTTCGATCAATTCTTGAAAACAACCAGTTCACCAACTCAAGTAGATCAAAGGGACATATGAATCCATTCAGATCGGCCAAAGCATGTAATGCTGGAATTAGATGTAACAAATCTTTTGTGGAATTCACACAATCTGCAAATCTCTCCTTGAATATAAGAATTATTTTCTGCACCAGTACCCTGAAAGCCTTTGAAATTCGACTAATAGCATGATCTACTTCCAATCCAGATATGGAGTCAAATGGCAAATTGAACAAGTGTTCAGAAGTTATTTTTAACAAGTTCAAAACAAGATGGTCCATTCTACTAATGCCCTTCTCAGTTAATTTGATAAAGTCTTCCCAGGGCCTGGTGAAACTATCATCTGTAAAATCAATTACAGCTGGCAGAGGGCATTCCAGAATCGCACTGATTAAAGGGTGGGAAAACATAACCTCTGCGACCTGTTGAACATAACAAACTGAAGAAAGTGTCCAAACACATGGGGAACCATCAGAACTCATTTGTGCAACCAATAATTGTTTGAGAATGTGCTCCGCAAGAAAAAATGAAGATTCACAAAGCTTCTCAAATTCACCAACTGGTTTGGTTCCGAAGCACATCCGCACTTGCAGTAAGTAAAACAATATGTGGCAAAAAGCAGAGATAGAGTGTTCAGAAGGTGCCACTGGGAGTTTATAAATAAGCAAATCCCACATCTTTGAATGGTCGAGGGATAATGAGTCATTAATGAAAAAGATGGATGGAAAGAGCATATGAAAAGGTGCAATCTTCAGAAACGTAGAGAATGCAGCTGAAGAAAATTCTGGGCCATCAACAAACTCATCAGTTACTACTTTCATTCCTCCTGCTTGAACTTCAGCTATAACACTTTCCAACCCAGCATAGCAAATTTCCGGCCACAACTTAAATAAGTCAAGAAACTGACTCGGTTCCAGAAAGAGTACTAGCTGCAAAAACGAAAAAGGAACTCCAAGTAATTTATTAGAAATAGATAGTGTTGATGGGAAATGCTGTAATATCTGAGTAGGCGAGGTGCATATCATTGAAAAGCAAAACCCCGTAGTAATACCAACTGGCCCAAAATGATTCTCACTCCCTAAAATTCCTTGAACTTCATGAAGAATATCAGAAAAGGAACCGCCGAATGAAGTACTGTTCACCTTGGTCCTATAGCTACCAAAGACTTCTTGGACCATAATGCTTCTAGCAAAGCATAACAAGCTATTCAACGGCCTCCATTCGCAATAATTGCTGCACAACTGGTCCATATTGTGAGAGACCTCAAGTCTTTCAGATAGTAAGAAATGAATGAGGGAAGATAGCAGTCCAGCTTCAACCTAACCAAATGTCAACTGCTTACTCTATGTTCAAAAGTTTAACAGCATAACTTTTCTCTTCAAACTTGTGATAATTATAAGCATAAGGATGAACAGGTTACCTGAGTTTCCAAAAGATGCTTCAATGTAGTAGCAACATACAAAGATATCATTGACTTCTCAGGTATTGTGAAGGAACCAGACTCGGAGCCAAGCAACCTTAGACATTTCTCAAGGGCACAAACTATAAGAGGGCTGAATTTTGGATACACATCTGAAAAAATATTACACCAACATCAAAATGTTATCAGTATCTTCTTTGTTAACAGTAGAGTGGAAAACCTGGAAAGGGAACTATTGTTTAATCCTTTCCTGCTACATTTATTTTCAAGCTCGTTTGGCATCAATTTCAAATTTAGTTCACAAGACATGGACCAATAGTAGTACATGAAAATTTCTTTGTAACCCCCATTAGATGAAGTAAACCCTTGTGGCCCAAATTTTAGTTCTCTAATTCCAAGTAGGATGAAAATGCCAAGTTTGATGATCAGTAAGTCTTACATTCAAATTATGCCTCAAATAGGAGAGCACGGCAGGGGGTAAGTGGGGAACACTATAGATCCTCTTAAAAAATAATAAAAAAAATAAAATAGGAGAGCATGGAAAACTGAAAAGATAATTATCTAATTCAGAAATAAATTTAACAATGTCAACTACGCTGATGAAACAAAAAGGTTACAAATCCAATTTCAATTACCTGTTGATTTCTCTAGGTTTTCGCCATAGCCCCTCAACAGATCCAAATACTTAAATAAGTTGTTTCCAGTAGTTGAAACAGCATCACATAAGAAAGAAATCACGACTGAAGACAACTTTTGAAATGCCTCAAGCTCTTCTTTTTTAACAGGAAGATAATCTCTCTTATAACCAGGAATAAATAAGAACCAAGTACAAATTTCCCTAGGGTTTATGTCAAATGCTCCAGTACTTAACATAGCTGCCCGTGCTAGAGTGTAAGCTTGATCCCTTATGTCCCTTATTGGAGAATACATAAACATATTAATAAACGAATGCAGGTACTTGTATATCAGCGGCTGAGTTTTCATTGAAATGTTACGCTGGCGTGTATCCACAACTTGATCTATCAGCAGGGACAATAAGGATTGCTGCAGACTTGATGGTAATGCCAAAGGATTAACAGGAAGAAGTTTAAAAAAATCAAATGAGCCTTCTGCAGTAGTTGGCAAAGTCCGCTGCATAAGGGAATGACAGCAACCAGTGTTAGCTACAAAGCTAAAATTAGATCGCTTTGGGGGAAGAGGCCCCATTAATCATATATCTCCATTTATATATTCAATGAACACAGGCAAGAACGTAGAATTGAAACTGAAAGAGCGTATGTGCCCCTACCTCCAATGCATGCTTCAAAATGCAAAAAGATAACTGAAGTACAAATATCATTAATTCAGAACCAGGCATAAGAACCTTAGATGCCTGGCAGAACCAGAAACCATTTTGGGACAGATCATTTCTGAGAAATAAAAGAAAGGAACAAATTTCTCAAAGCTGAAAGGAATACTGGTAAATGTGTGTGTTCTGGAAACTGTTAGTCCCACTAACACCATAAATTTGTTAATAGTTTCAGACAAGAAATCAAAAGCAGAGATCTTACATGATAGATTTTGAGAACATCAAGCAACTTCGAGTAAAAGAATGATTCTCCGTCATCAATGACAGTCCCTTCAGTTGAGCAGGATCGCCAACCCCAAATTTCCTGTACAGGATCCAAAATATCTGTTCCAGTGTCCAATTGATTGGTTTCATAGTCTTCCAGAACTCCATCATCCCAGGTCAAAGCATTAACAGGGGTGGTAGAAGTTACCCCACCCACAAGAATTTCAATGTCCTCATTCATGTTACTTCTCTTTAACTTCTTCCTCTCGATCAAATTAAGCTCTAAACCAACATCCACATCTGCAGGCCTTTTCATTCTTGACTGAAGACCCTTACAGTAGCCATTTAGTGAGGAAAGTAGTGATAATAGCACCTGCGGATCAGGAAGTACAAGCCGGACTGTGTTCTGAACATCTTGCTCAAGAGATACCCACTTATGCATTGCTTCACTAAGATTACTCGACATACCATTTAGAGCATCAATAAACGAATCGAGAAGCTTTAATTCCATTAATACAAGCCTCAGAGTTGCGTGTTTCACAAGAGGATCAGAGTGAAGCAACCCTTTATTAATAACCAGCCGGGTAAATGGACGCGGTCCTATGCACTTTATAATCTCCTGAACAACTGGACTGCCAAATGATGGAGGCTCCTGAAACTGAGAATTGATGAACTCAAAGGTAAGTCCATTACCGACTGAGGACAACACATCTGCAGCCAGAGAAACTGCAGAAAACCTGCAAGTACTTCAGTAACTGCACATGGAAGAGAAGACATATCCAAATTTCTCAAGGAATGAAAAGTTCTAACCAGTTAGGTGACGCAAGATCTTCAAGATTGTGAGGGAACTCATCCAAATATCCAGAGCCAAAGGCCGGCCTGCCTTTCACAACAGCCAAAAGCAGCTGTTTATGGTAGTCAACCTCTGTGGCCTTCAGTTTTTTCATAAGATCCAACAACCGTTTGAGATTACCCTTTAAAGGACTAGGCTTTCTCTCCAAATCTGGCATTAACCCATTACAAGGGTCCGTACACACTCTTAATAACACGCTATGCGCCACCTCCGCTGCCACTCCACCGTCCAACCTTCCTGAAATGCCGATCAATTGCTCCAATGTAGCACTTCCAAACAACACACTCCTAAGCCCCGGTGGCACCAATGACTCTGGAACAAGTACTCTATCACGTAGAGTCAGCAAAACGTAAACTACAATCTCCTCATCATCATTCCCCAGCCCACGAAGCACCCCCGAATACATATCCTTCTGCTGCAGAATCTCCCTGAACAACCGCGGATTCCCAACTTCAACAAAGGACATTGCGAACCCAACAAACTCCTCCCTTGTGAAATACCTCCTCTTCTCCTCATTCCTCTTAACTTTCCACTCGGAAAGCTTGGAAAAATTTGCTATTTTGAAATCAAAACGCTTGGCCACTTCCCATGCCAACCCCGACCCACGCCTAACTATAGAAGCCAACAACAAAAGAACAGCTTTCTGCCTTTTGGCCTCCTTACTGTTCAACTCCTTATACAAATCCCCCATTTTTTTCCCGACAATTACCCTCGCAAACTTATCTAAAGCACTACTAATAAACAAAATATCTTTATTCTTCCCATGAGGATGGCTAAAAAGAGTGGAAACTAATTTCAGCAAGTGGGAAAAACCTGGCTTGTCCAGTTGGACCTCCCAAGCTTGAAGAAACTCGGTAAAGTTTGAGGATGCTTTGATATAAGAGTCGATAAATTTATGCCCGGAATCGGATTTGATAACTTTAATGAATTCCTTTGAAGCATCGGAACTGAGTTTTGGTTGGGCGGACGTTAAGTTGCGAAGGAGCTCTATAAGCTTGGCATCATGAGGTACTACATCCACGAATACAACTTCTTTAACAGCTTCGTTCTTCTCCACTGGGTCGTCTTCGTCCGCCATAATCATAGCTTCGTTCGCACTGTCTTAGCTGCAATTCAATGGCGGACAGATTAGGACATAAACCCTAAACATAAAACCTTAAACCCTCTTGGAAATGGACTATAATGTAATTTCATTTCTTAAATCTAGCCTTGACTTTTCCAACTATTATTTTTCCTTTATTTTATTTACCGAAATAAAAACGTATTCTTCTGTTCAATAAAAAACTGTACTTATTTGAAAAATAAAAACAAAACATTGTACTTGTAGAGGAAAAATTTTTAATACAAACCAACCTATTTCATTTTGAAAAATCACAAATATATCAAAACCCAAATTATAATTCTGGTCCTTTATTATAATAGGAGTAATATGTTTTTTGGTCATTTATAATTTTATAGGGATAATTTTAATCTCTAACTTTTTTTTATTAAAAATTTTGATCCTTTTAAAGTTAACCAATGAGTTGATCAATTTTGATCGTTAATTAAAAATAATTAATAATAAAGACAAAATTTATCATTTTATTTTGATTTGATGACACGAAAATCCAATGATAAAATAAACGAATTTGAGAATAAAAAAGGCTACAGTGACAAGTACAAATGTCAAAGTTTGTGCGTCTAACCGTAGGCAAAGCCAAATCAATTCCAAAATGACATGCTTTAAATAAATAAAAATATTATTTGAAAATGCTAAGCTTTGATTGACCATAGGGTGAATTATAACAATTACTGTTATTTATTTGATTTATTATTTAATCTCTCGAATGGTATGTTTAAATACGCATTATTATATCATATAAGAACAAAAGAACATGTTATAAAAGTCTATACATATCTCCTTTATTAATTTTAAATATTTTTTTTTAAATTTACGAATTAAATAGTAATTTTAATTACAATTTTTATATTTAATTACAAAATTAATATTTCTATTTATAACTTATATTCATAGTAAAGAAAATAGTTAACACAAATAATAATTATGAATACAATGTTTCTACTTTTCCTGGTATGAAGCAGTTAGGTCGCATAACATAAAGATTGCAACCAATAAAAGTCATCAGCTTTGAGTCCATCAAACACGACCCAGCTATTCCCAAAGTCTAACTAGGGGTGTAAGCGGTTCGGCCGAGACCGGTTAAACTGGCTAAACTGTTCAAGTTTGGTCGGTTTGACTGGTTTCAAAATACTTAAAATTGTTACTGGTTTGAAAATTTTCAAACCGTAAGGTCTAGTTCGGTCGACAGTTTTAGCAGTAAAACTGGCCATTTAAACCGGACTGGACCGTATATATTTATTATATATTAATATTATATAATATATATTGTATAATAAATAAATATTTTATTATTTTCCCCCCACCCTAATATTCTCTTAGGCAATCCTCTTCTGCTATTTCTTTCTCAGCCAGCTGCTAGCCAAACGAACTCCATATTTCTCAGTCGAACGAACCTCCCATTTCTTTATTTCTTGCTCAACCAAAATGAATCTCGATATTCTCATGTTTTTTCTCAGCTTTGCTTCTTCTTCCGTTTCTCTCAGCGTGAAACTTCATCTTCTCTCATTACTTATTTCTTTGTTTGTCTTTATGCCCTTGATACCACTCCTCCTAATACCAGTTGAATCGGCCTCAATCCACAACAATAGATCTATTCCAGGTGATTATTCATATTTTTTATTTTCATTTTGAATGAATTTGTAAAAGGGGTGATTTTTGTTCATTTGTACTTCGTGATTCTGACGAAATGAATGCTTGGAATTAATGTGTTGACTGTGAGCTCTAAAGGAAAAAAATCAATTCAATCGAATTTGCATTAGGTTATCAGGAGTTACTTGTTGGATTATGGTGAACTTAAACTGAAAGTTTTTGTTAGTTTATTAATGCGTAAATACATCTCCCCAGTACACATGTAATGAAACTACGCATATTCTATGCCCACTAGCTTGTTTGAGGACTATATGAGACCCAAGAAACAATAATAATAAATAGAAAACATATTCATAGTATGTTTGCCTACTTTGATTAACGCATAGAAACGTGGGGATTGAAGGAATCTTATTTTGGCTAATTAATCTCTTGGACATAATTTTTACTGGTGAGCATTGTTGGTTATGAATGTAAATTTTCTGAATTTCGGTTAGGGGCTATCTCTACACTTAATATACAACAAAATGTTTATGCATAAAAATCATTAGCAAAGTCTCCATTTATTTTTCTTAAACAAAAACAATGAAAATTTTCCTTTCTTTGTTAGTTTTGTTCATAAAATGTCTTTAAAATATAGTATTTTCATGGATTAATAATTATCTTTTTTTTCCAACCATAGATCTCTCAACTATCATAGATGATGAGACTCATACAATTATTGATGTTTTACAAAATATAGAAGCTCCAATTATTCTATTTGTGTGTACTTGTTTTTTTGAAATAAAACGTAAATTTGTTTGAAACAGTCCAAATCGGTCGAACCAAACCGTCTAAATATGGTTTGGCCGACTTGGTTTGGCATATTTATTTGGCTGACTTGGTTTGAAATTTTATCAAACCGTAATTATTGGTTTAGCCGGTACTTTAGCTTTCAAACCGGTCAAACCGGCCGATTTGTCGCCAACCTACAATTTTTATTATTATTATTATTTTTTTACAAAGAAGTACTCGCTAATTAATTCTGGCCACGTGTCTCAACTGCGCCTAACCTCGACAATCATACTTAAGCCAACACCAAATCTCTTTTGGCAGTCTTCGTTATCTTGTTTCTGAAAAATTATAATATAGAGAGATAAATATAATTTGGATAAAAAAATTAGTAATATATTTGAGAGATATGAAATCTGAAGGCACTTTTTCTTATTTTTATTTTAAGGATTTTGCTATTACTCACCTCCTTATTGCTATTGTCTGTCTTTTTTTAACAATTTTACCCTTTTCATAATTTAAAAAATATATATTTCTTTTGGGGCACAATTTAAAAAAAAAATTTATTTCATTTCCATACCATTTTTTTCAGTCCTTCATGAATTATTAAAACTTAAAACTTAAAAGTCCTGGCTTCATGCCTGCCAGTCCGTGAATATTGCACGGAGCAGGCCCACTTATTTTATTTTTTAAAAAAGATTTTTTTCTCTTTTATTTTCTTTTTCTTTTATATATTTATATAATATATTACTATATATTAATCAATTATGTATTACAATTATATAAATTAATTAATTTAAATTATATAATATTAATGTAATTTATTTATTATTAGATACATTTATGACCATAGGTAAATTATAACAATCACTGTTACTCATTTGACTTATTATTTCATTTCACAACCGTATATCTAAACATACATTACTGATATAAGAACATAGGAAATAGTCAATCTAGTAATTCCAAGAACCCTTCACAAAATTGAATCTTTCATTAAATTCCCGTCAAACTTCCTTATTATTACTCGTATTATTTAAAAATATATATAATTAATTAATTATTTTAGTATGGCGGCTATGTACTGATGAATGCAATACATCATCAATTAATCTTTTATTAATTTAAAGTGTAAAGCAACAAATTGAATAATTTTGGATATATTTTTTCCATTTAAAATTATGTAGTCAAATATTAATTAACTTATTTTTTATTATAATTAAATTAATATTTGGATAGATAATTTTGGAAGACACTTTATGTATAAAATTAATGTCTTATCAATTTGCAATTTATTATAGTTAAACTCAAGCTAACGTTGGACATAGGTGGATTGTACATTGAAAAAAGAGAAGTACCTGAGGAAAAATTTGATGAAAACAAACAATATTGTGAATATTATAATAACTAGGCATGGGGGAAACCAAACAAACCGCACAATCATATTATAGCGGAGAAAATCCAATAAAGCCATAAAATTTAAACCCAGAGAAAAAGACGCCACTCAAAGCCTCCAAAAAATACCCCAATTTCCACGATTCATCGTATCATTTCTTCCCTTCCCGTCTTTACCATTTGTACACAGATTTTCTCACGTCAAAGCTTCCGCTATGGTGCGCCGCCTGCTGCTTCAGCACAAAGTAGTAAGTTCCAACGCCCACCAACACGAGAATCCAATTCTTATCCATTTTCTCCCATCTGAGAAACTTCAACATCTACAAACACAAATTCACATGAAATTTTCCACTTGATGCCCAGATAAATCCTTTTTTTTATTCTTTTTTTTTTTCTCCATGTGCAAATCGAAGAATCGATTAAGCAATGATGTGATACAGCCTGAGCCTTCCACCATGTTCAGACAGCGGCGGTCATCTTCTTCACAAAGAACAATCAAATCACCGAACTCGTCCTCTGAATCCTCAATCAGCAATTACAACTCCATACCCAGCACGGGATCCAGCTACTACAACAGGGATTCATGGGCGACGACGTCTACTTCTCCCTCCGGCCGCCACTTATCGCCCCTGTCCAAAATCCGGGAAAACCTCCCCGAGCAACCCCACATCTACGATATCTCTGAGATCTCCGCCGCCACTAATAAATTCTCCTTAAAGCCCTTTTCGTCGTCGTCGTCGTCAACCTCGTGGCGCTGTACTATTCGCGGCCAGGAGGTAATGTTAGTGCAGCGTAAGCTCCGCCGCCGCCTGATAAACCTAGCTGAGCTTGGGGAAAGGTTAGCATTGATATGTAGGAGTCACCATTCGAGCTTGGTTAAGCTCAAAGGAGCGTCAATATCTTCTGGGACTAGCAGTAATTACATTTATTTGGTATACGAATATATACAGGGTGGAAATCTCCGGGAATGTTTGAGGAATCCGAGGAACCTGGGCTATACTGTTCTTTCAAATTGGTTGTCTCGGGTTAAGATTGCCCATGACATTGCTCACGGGCTGGATTACATTCATCATTCGACTGGGTTGGGATATTTTGTGCATAATCATATCAAGAGCTCGAGTATTATCATCACGGAAAGTTTGGATCCGAAGATTTGTCATTTTGGCACGGCGGATCTTTGCGGGGAGATAAGATTGGATGAAACGGAAGAAGCTTTGGATTCTAAAAATAAGGGGAAAGTAGAGTTAAACAGATCAGGGAGTGGGAGAATGAAGTTAGAGGGGACAAGAGGGTATATGGCTCCGGAGTTCAAAATAACTGGGATGCCAACGGAGAAGACCGACGTTTATGCATTTGGGGTGGTGATATTGGAGTTGTTGTCCGGGCGGGAAGCCTTAAAATATAGGTTTGATGAGGAGTGGGGAGGCTATGTGAGGGAGTCGGTGATTGAGACGGCGAAGGAGGCGGTGGCGGAGGGTGGTGGTGGGGTGCGGAAGTGGGTGGATTCGAGGATGAAGGATTCGTACCCGGTGGAAGTTGTCACGAGGCTGGTTCGGTTGGGGCTTGAATGTGTGGATGAGGATCCGGATAAGAGGCCGGATATGGGTTGGGTTGTGGTTCGGGTTTCACAATGGTACTTGGAGTCGCAAACTTGGGTGGCGGAAATGGGTGGGTTGCCCACCGATTTCACGGTTTCTCTTGGCCCACGGTGACCGGAATGAAGCCACCATTAGCACTCACCACAATAGGTTACTTTTAATCTCTGACCTTTTTGTAAAATCAAATGGGGCATAGAACGTTGTTAAATATACCAAAGTACAGATTCGATTCTTGGCATTATTAATTGTTACAAGATGAGCATTTATTCATTTGGTTCGTGCATATATACATACATCTTTCAAATCTTGAATTTGAGGAATTTGGAATCACTCATTGTATAAATATTTATGGTTTTTGCATGGATGAAGATGCGCATTCCTCTGTGTGATTAGCTAGCAACTCGTATAAACATAATGAAAGAGGTATGATCCGATTGTTATGATGTGATTGTTATCCTTGAAGACATCACAGTCGTGTCAGTGTTTTAAATTTAGGTTATGGATGTGATTTATATTTGTTCAAAGGCTACAATGCAACGTTCATATGGTTGATTCATGATCATCTCTTGGTAGCCAAGAGAAAACTTAAAGGAAGGGGGGGGACCATATTTGGGTCTAGAAGTGTCTAGAAGTGAAGTGGTGGAATGTAAGATGAGAGTCCATTTTCAAGGTTTCATAGTCTAAGATTTCAATAGTTTTGTTGTGTGAAAGGGGGAATTGGAATTTGGAGGTGGTGGGTGGTGGGGTGACCTTCATTCGTTCAAATAATCACAAGGGTACTCATGTTCGGTAGTTAATGGTCTAGTTTTGAACAAAAGGGTTGATTATTCCGATAAATAACTAGCAGAATATCGAATAAATAGAATATAAATGCATTAAAAGTTGATTATTTGATAAGTAATTAATGGAACAAGTACTACAGGGAAGGTTTGATGAGCAAGCAAGATGGACGGCATGAATGGGGGTCTTTCCCGCTGTCCTATCTTGTCTGTCATGAATTCAGTAATTAGTTATATGAGTATATTCTTAACATATGAAAAAAATGATGAGAGATTCACTTTATATCAAATTAAGGGTAAATTTTCAAGTATAAATAGAGTAGGGCGGACATTATGTGATATCGATCTTCATTGAATAATTCAAAATTTCTTGTGAAATACTTCAATCTAATAATTAAGCAGTTTATATTAAACGACTGAATAAATTGAATAAAATTTGTGTACATTTTGACTTTCAGTTAATTTTTTTAAGTTAGACTTTCTAATGTTATGTAATAATGAAAATAAGTTATTTTTCCAAAAGAAAACCAAAACAAGAGTGGTGCATACATACTCATCGTGGCTTGTGATGCAGTGGGGACTCGACCTAGAGAAGAAGGTGTTGACCATCTGCCAATTGTGAGTTTGACATATGTTAAGTGTGTCACCCAATTTATATATGAAATTCTAGATAGTGATTTACCATTTTTTATTTTAAAAAACCAAGAAACTCATGTTGGAGAGAATTAAAAGGATAATTCAATATAGGAGTTATGAGATATTTTGAGAAGGAAAACAAAATGTAAAAAGCGTTTTCCTAGTATGATTTATTGTTAAATGTTTATAATTCACATATTTAATATTAAATTTTACTACTCACAATACATTTAGTCATATAAATAATTTTTTTATATTTAACAGTTCAATTACAATTATATTAATCCATATACTACGTGAATATCACGCGGATTAATTTAATCTACATAATAAAGTTTATGTCACATAAATTAATACAGTATTAGGTCCTATATATATATTTTATTCAAATTAAATGGTAAAAAAAAGTTCTCATATATTTTAAAGAATGTGTTAGTAAGATTCACAATGACGTATTATTCTAAATGACATAAAATTTATTATGTTACATCCGAGTCCCATTAGCATTGATGGTATATATGAATTTTGACTTGAGTTTGTGAACTCAATATAATACAAGTGTATTCTGAGTTGGTCAGCATTGTCATTAAGAAAAGAACTCAAATTCTTTGGTCTTTGAGAGTCTAGTTTATGGTGGTTACACGGTTTGACTGACATTACCACCGTACAATAATCGACATTAACAAAACCATAGTGTATAAACCACTACACTATGCCCCTTTTATGCCTGACAAAGATAACGTGACAAAAGTTGTGGGTTTTTTTATTAATAAAATAAAAGTAAAGTTAATTAAATTACTTTAATAAAGTGATCAAATTTTTTTAATAAATATTTTGTTAATTTATCAAATAAATTAAAAATAATTAAAATTTTTAATAATTATTAAATTTTAATTATTTTATTTCGATTATCGCCCATAAAACAGAAATTATAAAGGCTTAGTGAAAATCCTTCTTTTGGGCCAATTAAATTGCTTTACCATTTTGATACTTTCATACCAACAAACAGTCACTTTCTCATGAGCTCATCAGAGTGGCTCTGGATTAGACCAAAATAGTCCTGAACCTCTTTTTTTTTTTTTTTCTTTAAATATTTTCTCATTTTATTGTACTTTTTAAAAATCTTGATTTGAGTTTTTTTTTTTTTTAAATTATACCAAGATAAAATTTGACCAATAACCTATTTACCCTTCCCAACTTTAAAAGCATAACTTAAACCTCTTTATTCATCTAACCCTTTTGATTTGGATCAATACTTTTGATATTTTTTGAATTTTTCTACTTATTTTAATATGTAATTAATTTTTCTCCTAATTAAAGTCAATTTAAACTAAATTGACTTGTTTTAACATCCATCTATCTATTTAATATATTTTGAAATGAAAACTTATTTTTAACTAATTTGATCAATTTGACATAAGCGGACCAATTTAAACATGGTTCACTAATTTTTTTTTTAAAAAAACCTGACAATAAAATAAATGAGGAAAAAAAAAAAGGTGAGAAGAAGGAAAAACAACTTTTTACTCTAAAGGACACAAATAAAAAATAAAATTCCATAATATGTCAAACCGGGTCAATCATACTCAAATAGACCGACATAGTTAACAGTGGATTTGCCCGAAATAGAAACTGGTTGGGTCCGAAATTCAGTTACTCAAGATATCAAGGTTCAAAATGCAAATTCGGTGCTTATAATTTATCTCCGGCCACCGGCATACTGTACATTGTCGTGAAGGACAAGTAGAGAATAGTTTTGAGGTTTATTTTGGGGGGATTTTCTTTTTTAAATTTGCATTTTCATCAGAAATTTTCAATATGGCGGCTCGGCAACTACCTCGGCGAATCATCTCCTTCCTTGTCTCCAACCAGCCTTCCGCTCAGCCTCGCGTATTATCTCGCCGAGGTAACTCACTTCCCTCTTTTTCTTCCTACGGAGTTGCATATATTAATGTTTGATTGAGGTTCTTTTCAAGCCCTAGACTATGTTCGGAAAGGGGCATTCTTTTTTCTGGGTTACTGTTTTTTTTATTTTTTTTTTTTTTGTTTGAGGTCTAAATATTTGTTTATGGTCGGTGAATTATGATTTTGAATGGAACATTATTCGCCAAAATATGGTATTGCCTTAGGGATATTGAAGATTAGGGAATGAATGGGATGCTTTTAATTATAACTGCGTTGCCTTCGTGGTGATGATGATGAGAACGTGATATCTAGGGTTGGTAATTTGGTATTGCTGTTCAGGCTTTTAGAGTACGGTTTGATTTGGCGTATGGAGCTTAATATGCAGTGACATTTTGAGATGTAGTAATTGGAAATTTTCAGTTTTGCTTATTAGTATGTGCCCATTCATGTTGAAAACAAAATTCTCCCTCTGGTTTTGGAGAAGAAAAAAGCCTGTGTTTTTAGTTCATGCTGGATAGTGGATATGTGTTAAAGGTCTCTCTTTGCTGGGAAATCGAGCATGTGTATAGTTTTAGTTGGCTAAGAGTCTGAAACCTGGTAGATTGGTGTTCTCCAGCAATATTTTTTGTTGAGATCACTTTCTATGGGTAACGTTTCTGTTATTTGGTTTCTCATGCTTCAATGTCGTCGTAAGGAACTCAGTGGCAGCTCAAGTTCTGTTCAGATGCTCAGATTATTATGCTTAACTATATAACTGATGATATTGAACTCGTCATACACTGTTGTGAGCTATGATAATTGTCCATGCATTAACTTTCTTAGGATAGGAGAAACTATATGGGTTTTTATTAAATATATTAAGGTGTTCTTTTTTTAAAGTTGATAAATCAAGAGCAATGCAAGAAATTGGTGAGGTTTTATACTGTTAAGTTTTAAAAGCTGTTGTCTTTTCCTGGAAGACAAATTTTTACATAGATGGTCTTAAAAGTTCTATTTTGGAGTTGTCACTTTTTGATTTTACGAATGCGTGATTAAGGATGCTCTAATGGGCATCTCTGTTGTAAGAAGAGGACTGATGAAAGTTGGAATAGCTACTGATTGGTCTAAATGAGTTGTAGTCTACTTTGGTGAGAGAAATTGAGATGGCTGACATTTTCTCTTTAGATGTCTCAGGAGCAGGGTTCTTTCTAGTAAATGTTTTGTATGTAGGTTGCATTCAGTGTTCTTTTGATTGTAGTTCTGTATCTTGCTAATTTTATTACGATGAGATGACCCTTTTGTTCCATTTTGTTGAGATTGCTTTCATGCTCGCAAAAACTAATTTGTCGAAGGCTGCTGCAGAACCTGTCTCCCAAATTCTTCCCGCCACAAATTCAATCTTCCAGAGGGATGGACTTTGCAGGAGGGGTCTTCAGACGATTGCAGAAGCCAGCAAAGAATCTGTTGAAGATAGCAGCAATTCGAAGACAGATTCCAGCTCCACTAGTGCCATCTCAAGTCCTGTTACCGATGAGGGTTCCATGCAGCACAGGGTGACATCTAACCTGAAGATGTCCTCAACACACGATCTCGCAATGATTTTCACGTGCAAAGTTTGTGAGACCAGATCTGTGAAGACGCTTTCTAAAGTTTCGTACGAGAAAGGCATCGTGTTGGCTAGATGCAGTGGATGCAATAATGTACACCTTATTGCCGATAGGCTTGGTTGGTTTGGAGAACCTGGGAGCGTGGAGGAATTCCTAGCCAGTCGAGGGGAAGAAGTTAAAAAAGGATCCACTGATACCATAAATCTGACACTTGAAGATCTGGCTGGGAAGGAAAAGCTTGATGTCTGAAAACGTTGCACGCCAGAAGTTGAAATTTGTAGGTTGCAGTTAGGCAGGCAGATATAATTTCCTTCCCTTAGGCTTTCTTGGGAAACTTGTGTGCTTGCATCGACAAAGTGCCAGAAATTTTGAATTGTATCTGCCATGTTATGTTAATGCCAAAAAAAAGAACCAATTCGGGCCTTAAGCGAACAACAGGGCCATCAGGACGAGTCAATTCATTTTTTTTCGAGAAAGAGGCTGAAACCTAACTAAATCCTGACTATATATCTACGATAAAACATGCCTCTATTATTTAGAATTATTTTATCCTCGACAAGTTAGAATATAATGCAAAACCGAAATAAAGATGCAAATAAACCTAGCAACAACAGGACAGGGTAATGAATTTGGCGGTCCATAACCCAAAACTCTTTTAGTTAGGAAGCCTGTAAATGAATGAATATACGACCCAACAGTTGTTGCTGGGGGCAGCTGCAAAGTTGAATTGCATAATTAATTAGCAAGAAAAAGTTGTAAGTGAGGCCCTTTGATACATTTACTATTTTAGGGTTTTGAATAAGGATCTGAAAAAAGAATTTGAAAGTAGAGAATGATGACTGAAAAGCGATCCAACTACCTTAAAGAAAAGGTACGAACGTTCATGTGTGCGTTTTTCTAATTCTCCCAATCTTTTTCACGATATATGAGAGAGAGAGAGAGAGAGAGGCAAAGGCATGGGCCAATCAAAATAAGCTAATCTCAAGATAATGCGGCCTTTTTTTATTGAAGGCTCTGTTTGGTTTGCTTTTGATATATATATAGCTTCTACTTCCTTTCCTTCTTTTACAATCGCACTCTATTAACGTATACTCCCTCTATCTCCGTATATTAGTCCTTTTAGCGGATGTAATTTATCTTTTATTAATTGTCATGTTACTGTTATTTAATTAAAATTTTTAATTTTTTTATTTTACCCTCATCAAAATTTATGATTTTATTAAATTCTTAAAAATTATTTTAAAATTAATTTGAAAATTATCTCCCCGCTTGTCCTATCTGTCAGTCTCTTTTCTCTCAACCCCAACTTTTTAAAAAATATTTCTTCCTTATAAATAAATTTGTTACAAACTTTCATTTTTCTGTTTTTATTTTCGCTTTCCAATAAATGAAATTAACACAATCTTAGTTTATATTTTGTCATTCAGTAAATTCATATCTACAGGTAGAGTCTATTAGCATTATTATTTCTTTAGTAGATTCATATCTACTGGTAGTTAATGGTGGCGGTTTCATTGATGGTGTTCGTTGTTATAGCGACAAATCATTGGCATGATAGCGACGTTGTTGATGATGTTCGCTGGTTTGATACAAGAATATTCAGTAATTATAGATCTAATTATTAGATTTCTGGTTTGGTATTTTCATCAGAAAATTCTTGTTCGGATTAAAATTTTATACTTGTAAGTTTTGTTGCTGTATCTTCCATTTGTCAATCGTTGCTAGACGTTTTCAATAAATTAATATATATCTTTTATTCAAAAAAATTAAAGTTATTAGAAAAAAGAAAATTTCAATTTTGGAGAGGACCGCCTGCCTCAATACCTTCTTCAGACGCTACATATCCTTTTATTTTACGTTTTTGCTATGCTTACTTACTTTTTATATGACCACCAGTTTGATTTGAGAGACTTTGAAAATGAGAAAATCAGAATCAAAATGATTTCAAATATTTGATTTGAAGTATTGGAATGGAATAATGAGTTTTGATTATTAAATATTTGAGAATGATAAAATTAGACCTTCTGGTTTTGATCGTGCGTGATCATTTGGTTTTGCACATATTATATTAATAATTATTATTTTTCATTATATTATTAAGGCGGTTTTGGGCATATTTTGTTTGGGGCAATGGCTTAGGATCCTAATTTTAAAGGGGCCCAAATCTATTTATCTAACTATTATCTTCTTCATTCAAAATGACAAGAACGAATTGATCTAGTGGTAGACTTCTTCACTCAGGACTAGGACAAGGTGTTGTCATTCCATTATATATTTTACATTTTTTCCCCCAATTTTACATTATCAATTTTTATTACAATGCTATCAATAAAAAAAAAAACTTTTAGAGAAAATTAATGTTGATGTTGTCATTAATGATTTTGCAACTTGAAAGGCTCGTTGAACCTATATTATGTGATTTTAGCATGTTATGTATGAGAGGATGGTATATGAATTGTTCAAATAATTATTTATTTATTATTTTATTAGTTGAATTGTATATGTTTAAAAATAACGACTTATTTTATTACAATTATTCTGGTATATTTTTATTTTTTATACTACAACTTATTTTAGGGGCCCTAATCAACTATTTTACTTAGAGCCCCGAAAAATTCAGGATCGGAGCTGAATATTATATATTATAGATATTATTACATTTTGATTTTCATTCCACCAACAAACTAAATATAAAATATGATAATAATTTCAGACGCTTAAGTTCATACTCATTTCCGCTACTATCATATTCATCAGAATTCGATCCTAGACAACCAAATTGGTACTCATCAACAAATTATTATCCGATTCTGATTCCAATTCTGATTTCACACAATTCAACGTCACGTAACTTTTGAAAGGACTTGAGTTTTTCACCCAAATCAATCCAAGTCGTAAGCATTGAAGTTTTTCCTTCTAAAAAAGTTATAGAGAATTTTCCCTCATTTTCTTGTAAACTCAAACTCATAGCCTTTTAATGCACGAAAACAACTTTTCACCAGGGTCTTGTGAAATTAATTAGCATGGGTTATTTGCATTCAATATTATCATTAAGTTTTATCTTTATTATTTAATGTAGTTGGTATATAGCCTCTTCCAAAATTTTTTAAAAATATTTATTTATTGAACCATTTTAGTAGCAACCTAGTAGCAGCAGTCCTTAATGGTAATATTGATAAAATTAAACATTAAATATTTTTCCAAAAATTTAAACACTAATAAAAAAGAAGGAAAATATGTGAATTATAAATAAAAACTTTGGGAGCAATTAACTCTAACAAAACACCTGCTCTGTATGTATATATTACGCAAATCAAAACACACCTACAACATTTTTTTGAAAAAACCAAAACACAAACCATGCTTATTTCATATTAATAATAATAAAAAAAACTCATCTATTCCTCAATAATCATATTTATTGAACTAAAATAATACAATAAATATGACTATAATTCTGAAATCGCAAAAATTGAACAAACCCCAAAATAAGTATAATCACACGATTCACAATTGTTGTCGAAACTTGACAAAGAGTATAATTATATGTGTATTCAAAGCGACGTTGTTGCCACCATCTCAACAGTTCTCACTTTTCATCATCATCATCTGGTGGAGCCACCATCATTGAACTTGGAGCATTGATAAGCAGGCCTCGAAAGCTGTTCACCCGCACTAGCAGGGCACGCCGACGTTAGCCCCACCGCCGCCCCCACGGGTGGTGATGGTGGTGGTACCATGCAATTATAAGACAAGCAAACCGACACCGACTCCGGGAACTTCAATTCCGGCATTAATAATGGAAACTCTGTCAAGTAATTGTGCTGTAAATACAGCGTTTTTGTTCTCCCACTGTACAGGCTTTCCACGTACTCTTTCGGTACTTTTCCCGTGAACTTATTATTGTTCAGAAAAACAGTCTCCACTCCGGAAAACAACGGCAGCTCTCCGGTCAGCGTGTTGTGGCTGAGATCCACGATGGAGCCCGACCCGTATGATGATGATTCGGAGGTCCAGCTTGGGTGGACCCCGCCTGACAAATTGTTCCGTTGGAGAAGTATTGATGAGAGAGAGGGTCGGAGGAGTGACGTTGGGATGGGCCCACTGAATGTGTTCATGCTTAAGTCGAGGAACACTAACTCTGAGAGTGATTCGAGACCGTTGAGTGGACCCCACAGTTTGTTACCGGATAACGACAAGTAATGGAGTGACGGCGGCAATTGCACCCTCTTCCTGGTGTTGGGCGGCGGCGGCAGAAGCATCCCCGAGAACCCATTGTTTTTCAGGTCAAAATGCAGCAACTGTGGCGGTAACTGAGTCGGAATCTCCCCTGTAAGCCGGTTCGAGGACAGGATCAAGACTTTGAGCTCAGCCAAACTGGAAATGTCCGGCGGGATTGACCCGGAGAGCTGATTGTTGCTTAGATCGAGAGTGTGGAGATTTGGCAACGAGAATACGCCCGGCGGAATCGATCCCGTCAGGCGGTTGTTTGTAAGAGAAAGAACTCGGAGGTTTGTGAGACGACCCAGTTGGGGTGGAATGGAGCCCGTAACAATGCCGGCGTAAAGAACGAGTTGGTTGAGCTCAGTAAGATTTGAAATGGCAGCAGGAAGAGAGCCAGCAAGGCCAGGGGAGTCCGACAGGCCAGTCCCCAGAATGAGGGCGGTTACCCGTCGAGGAGCAGTGAGGAAGGGGGACGAACAAGTAACGCCGGCGAAAGTGGAGCAAGGATCCCGAGAAGAAAAGTCCCAGCTGGAGAAGAAGAGTCCGGTGGTGGTGGACGGAGGAGATAGGTGGCGAGATGCAGGGAGGTCGGTGAGGCTGTCTCTAATTAGTCGCAATGCGGCCAGATCGTCCTGGCTGAGTTGTTGTTCTTGACCCTGAATGTGGAGGAAGAGGAAGAAGAGAACAAGCAGTAGAAACAAAAGAGGAGAGGCCTTTCTTCTTGGCATTTTCTCTCCTTGTGTTGTGTGAGAGTAATCTAGTCCAGAGATAATAATATAGTCTTATCAACATATATAAAAGTGGGGAGTTGCCGGTAATTGTTTAAATACGGCTGTCGGCTTCCAATATTTTTGAAGGCGGGGCCTTTATAAATATTCTAAATTTTAAATTTTAGAAATTGAATTATAAAAATTTTAAAGTTGAATAATGGGTGACACGAGATTAGTGGTTGGTATGTTCAGTTAGAATTATGAGTTTTGAATTCAAGTTATATCGGAGCTAGATCACATCGTAGTTCGAGTCACACCAGGACATTTAGAAGCACAAAATTTTGAGTTCGAGTCACATCGAGAGTAGTAAATCACACTGAAAGCACTGAGGAGTATGGAGTTCCTACATTATTTTATTGATTTTATATGTACCATTAAATGATGTAAATCTTATAAATTTAATTTTAAAAATTAAACAAGATTATGATGGTTGTACATGCTATATTTGAATTATTATTTTTATATATTATTATAATAATAATATTAATAACATGTGATTATTTATACAAAAATTTTCTTAATATTCAAAAATTTTAATAGTTCATGGTAATATAAAATTATAATCATAATGTTAAAAGAGTTTATTAAAATATTAATAAAAATTTGAAGGATAGAAGTGGTAGTAAGTGTTGATTAGACAATTCGTATACCGTAGAACCAATTCCGGTGAGAACGACAGCGATTGCACACACTCAGTCACACAATTGCACAAGAACGATAGTTGTAAAACAATTTTGAATTTTTTGCAATGCAGTTTATCCAACGATAAACCTATATCTAAATTTTATAACTACGATACAATAAAACCCGAACCAACAAAATATTACAATGTTGAATTGAATCGTACTTGGGGTGCCTGTGCTTGGCTACCATTAAGCTATGCAAATTGAACACTATATTGCAGGCCCAAACTTTGAAATATAATATCCAATATATTTTTTATAATATTTAATCTATATAAATCTTCATGTTCATTCTGTTAACTTTCACTATTAATTATAAACAAAAGTCATACCGTCAAAAACTGCATTTGAAGATCGGAGGCAATTGCTTCTTGTTGGATTTGCTTCTTTAGCGTCAAAATCAAGAAAGTTATTTGCTATTTTTGACGGTAAAGTGCGATGGATTTTGTGTTGATAGAAACATTTATAGCTTTGAATTATTAATTTTATATTCTATTATTATAATAACATTAATAACATATGATTATTTATACAAAATTTTCATAATATTAAAAAATTTAATGGTTCATGGTAATATAAAATTATAATTATAATGTTAAAAGAGTTTATTAAAATATTAATTAAAAATTGAAGGATAGAAACGGTAGTAAGTGTGACAATTCGTGTATGGTAGTTCTAAAATTACATTGAAGGATAGTCTATTGATAAATGACATAATTATATTGGTTAGAGGAAAATAATAGAAATTTAAGGACCAACAATACTATATTAATTATAGACTCTATACAATGGACTATTTTGCATGGTAGTATTTGTCGTGTACTTTCAGTTATTGAAAACAGTGGCGGAACCAGAAAATTGTACATAAGGGGGCTAATTTTACACTTAATTTTGAGAGTAAAAAGGGAAAAAATACGTTAAAAAAAACTATCTGTTACGGCTAAGGAAGGAGGAGTTCTTTGCTGAAGAAGACTACTGAAGAAGAGGCTCCTCCTTTCATATCCATTCTTTTTTTTTTTTTTCTTTTTTTTCTCACTTACTCGTTTCGGTAGGCAACAGAATAAAAAAAGATAACAGAGCCAGAGCTACAACTTGCGAAGCAGCCTTCAATTTTTTGGCGTCCTGGGCCTCAAATTCCATATCTTCGGCAAGGGCTCGTCATCATCAAAAGCATCCAATAGCTTATGCCCTTCCTGAGCCTCGTCCTCCTCAGGTTTAACCTCCTCTTCACCTTGAACTTCCTCTGCCACTTAGCTGGTATTTGGTCGGATTTTAATCTGAATTTTAGACGACATGCTTTCTTTATTATCTACTCCACAACTTTCAACCTTTTATCCGATTTCCCTTCAATTGAATCCTCTTGATCGACGGAGGAGGAGGATATAAAAGTTTCATTATTCACACTGGAAGGAATCGAATTCCTCAATTGCCTCCTGTATTCAATTAAACGTTTTTCATTCTTAAACGAAAAGTCAGATTTCCCAGTAGCGGGACTGTCACAGATCGAAGTCTAGCTTGGCGGATTAGCATTTTGGTCATCGCTAACGCCAGGATGCATGGGAGACCGACGCACTTGCACCGCACCCGCCACCAACTCTCATAGGAGAACGAACCGGGGGCGGAGCCATGGAGGAGCTCTATGGCAGCTTCTACTTGAAAACAATCAAAAAAATTCACCCTACATTAGTAGGTTATTCCGGCGGCATGGAGGTGCTTAAGCACCTTCTGATTGAAAACCGCTTATATCATAGTCTATGAATTATCATGTAAGATAGTCCATAGTATAAAATATATAATCACTTTATTATTGTGAATCACTCTTATTATTTTTTCTCTAACCAATATAATTCTGTCATTTATTAATATGCTATCTTGTAATGTAGTGTTTGGACTATCATTTACGGATTCACTAAATACCTATTTTATACTCGAGTTTTGTTATTTGTTGTATGGGACACCCTACCAGCAATAGTGGTCGGTGTGGAATCAGGTCTGTTCTTGCGCCATAACCGCAACATGAGTTGTGTCGACGACTAGGAAGCTCATCAAAAAAGTAGCATGCTCCGTTGCTGGCTGCCTTGAAAGAGCCATCATAAAGTAAGGGTCTGTTTGATAAACTAATTCAGTACTTATTCTAAATAGATTAAGTACTTAATTGATTAAGGGTGTTTGATAACTCAACTTGTTTCTGACTTAATTAATTAAGAACTTTTTTAATTAAGTACTTAATAATTAAGTGCGTTTGATAACTATAATTCAAAGTCTTAAGAGATTAAGTGGGTCTGAATTGCAAGTACAATTGTTAGCCTAAAAATAAGTGATTGGTGAATCACTTATTGCTGAACTGAATTGCTTGCAAATTTTTTCTTATTTTCAATATTTATTATTCTTTTTAGTTTTTCTTTAAATAATTTTTATTTTATTAAATATTTTAAAAAAAATATTTTATCATTTAAATAAATAAAAAATATATTTATGACATGGATTTTTATTTTTTTATAATTTTAATTAATATGTGATATTTATTTAATTAATATTTTAGTTTAAAAATAATAATAACATTCTAATTTATTATTAAAAGTTTTAAAAATATTTTTATTAGTAGAATTTCACATTATTATGTGAAAAATTACACATCTTAAAAATTATGTTATATATTAGAAAAATATGTTTCTAATATTTTTTAAAAAATAAGGTGATTTAATTTAAAATTTAAATATATTTAATTTTATAAACTTATTTTATAATTCAGACTTCATAATTCATACTTCATAATTCAGTTTTCAGATTCAGACTTCAGATTCAGACATATTTTCTAATTTTATCAAACAGAACTAACTTAATGGATTCAGACTTCAGAATTCAGACTTCAGACTTCAGACTTCAGACCTCAGATTAAGTTTTATCGAACGGAGCCTAAGTATGCAACTCTAATTGCTATGGGCGGATGATAATGACACAAAAAGGGGTCGACCCTTTAATATCACCATTTTCATCCATTCTCTACAAAAACCGCACTTATGACTAGGACACAGACAATTTAATCTCCAACCACAAATTCAATGATATTTTTGATGTTCAACTAATTTAGTTTGCTTATAATAAGGTGCTAGTTAACAGGAGACTTTAAATTTTCAGGACGCAATAGCAGCGGCATAGAGAATGGACATCGACCGGAACTCGATTAGAATAATTCTACTAAAAAAATTTCGGTCGTTTTGGGGCGGGCGCCTTCCCTCGCCATACTATATAGCCGCCCTGCTAGTTAATTAACCTAAGGAAAAAAAAATACTCAAATTGTTACGTAAAAATAGTCTAATTTCAAAGATTATCGATAAAAATAAAAATGTATGTTGAGATTGAGATGTCCGGAAATATCTAGCTAATCTTACTCTTATCATGAATACAACCAATATACATATGGCATCTATATCCAGGGCCTATTAGTAAAGCTGAAAAGCATACGCATATAATCATATTAGAAAGATCTAGCCGGATGGAACAGGAGTTGATGGAAAAAGGAAACAGATGAGGCTTGCTTTTTGCAGGTACCTGATACGGTCTTTGATCAAAGATTACTCCATTAATCAAGAAGCCATGGTTGTGCTTGGGCAGCTATCCACTGTGCAGGCCAAGATGTCTCTATATTCACGGTAGATCCTGAATGAATCATAAACTTTGCCATCTCTGCTCTTTTTGTACTCAAACTCCAGATTCGAATGATCATATGCTGTCAACTTCACGAACCCGTGGTCGAAATCTCTGTATATACTCCATACAGTTTGGATCCCAGAAAATTCAGAAAGGGTTGCTCCAGCTCCCCCAGCAACCACATGTATTGTACCGTTTAGAGCGCCCTTGTAGAAATGCTTCTCATTATTTGTGCAGACATTCTGGGCAACCAAGATAAAAACAGGAGTGTTCTAGCATCAGACTGGCTCCAGTAATATTCGATTTGATTATAGTATATGAAACAGCATGCTCTACAAGGCCATTTACCTCGTAAACTGGACATGTTCTTTCGTAATTATGAACGTGGCCGAAAATGGCGATATCAACTTTGTACTTCTGCCAAAGTTTTTGAAGGCTTTCCCTTCCCATTGGTTCTGCAGATGTTCCCTGAGAAGCATACCATGCACTTGAAGAGTATCCCAGGACTCTATGTGCTAGGAAGATCAACCATGGCTGCTTTTGTCTATCAACTGATGCTAGGCAGTGCTCAATAAACTTGTATTGTTCTGTTCCTTCTCTCCAGTCATGTTCTGTGTCAGCTACGCAGAATCTGAACATCCCATAGTCTGTAGAATACCTGAAACAAATAAAATGAGCAAACTTGAGGAGAGATGCGCATGGAAGTCTCAAGAAATAAAAGCACTTGTAACCTTACCAGAACTTAGCTCTATTCTCTGCAGGAACATAAAACATAGTCTCAGCCAGGACGCCACATTCTCCTCCTGAATCGTTGGTATCGTAGAATGAACCTGTTCCGGGCCAATCACGCTCATGATTCCCACTGTATATCATCAATATCACTGTCAAAAAAAAAACAATAAAGCTAGATTCTTTAAGGAGCTTAGATAATAGGTAATAATATCACATCAGACCTAGCAATCATGTAAGGTACTCTCGACGCAACCGGCTCAACCTGAGAAGTAAATTGATCCCACTGGGAAAGGTATCCCATTGCATAAACTATATCTCCAATGTGGAACACTATATCAATATCCTTCAAATCATCAATGAGCTGCTTGGTTGTGTTGAGAGATCCAGGTTGAAAGGTGTTGTATTCATTTGAGCCATCAGCTTCATCCTGTTGTGCAGTAAACACAAGTGAATCATGATGTAATGGAATCCCTAGGAGTGTTTAGTAATGGTTACCATAGTAAATTTGGAATCTAAGCCATTTTTTGTCTAATAACTCAAATGCACAGATAAGAAAGCTTGGAACAAACCAGATGATGAAGTTGGTGAGCAGCTATAAGATATGGTCACCAAATGGTGAGAAGAAAATCATGTGATAATTTTTGAATTCCAAACCTTTCCCATATCACCAAAAATGACCACGCGTTGCAGTGAATCTTGACCAGGATGAGGCGATGCCCTGAACCGGTACATCTGACTCCAAATGTATGTGCCATTGAACAATTTATGTCCCAGCTTGTAGGTGTAGCTGCATATCCAAAATGAGGGAAATGATGAGTTTCATCTTGCACAAGTTAGGCAGTAATAACAACTGAAAGAAATGGTAAAGAACAGTAAAGAGAAGGAACTATTTGTAATATGTAAGTGCCTAATCACTAATGAAAATTCTAAGAATCCATGCTTACACTAAATTAGGCCATAACTCCTTTAGGAAGCCTGTGTGAATGAATCCAGGATCGCGCCACCCTACAGTTCTTGCCGGGGCACCTGCAAAGTTTAGCAGCAAAAAGTTGAAGTGAACTCCTTAAAACATTGACTATTTTAAGTATTTGTTAGTAGCCAGGGATGAAAAACAGACTGGGTGCTTAAAACTTGAAATGAATCTTTTTAAGTCCTTTCAAGTACACCCGATAGCCGCAGGCTTTACTATAGTCAATAATGATGCTTCATTTATCATTTTGAACTGACATTACATATTTTGATGGGAAAGAGAGGTGATAAGTTTTCAAGAGGGAAGATATCACACCGCACATGGTTTTCCGGTCAAAAGTTGAAGTCATGGCTAGAGAATTTCTCTGTTCTCCTCCTTCCAGGCCCCATTGGACGAGAGGTTCTGCATCTTTGAGTCCATAACCACTTGTCCAAGTGACAGTCATCTAGAGATTCATGGCAATTCAGCAGGCAACAATGCTCAACCTAAGGCAAGTGTAAGAGTACAGAAGAAGTGAACTTACTTCATTCCACTCCTTCCCTTGCGCTAAGCGTGGATAGACCGGCGCATTTGGATTTGCAAAGGCAACTGTGTTTGAAACAGCTACCAGCTTTGGCTGTTCTTGTTGAGGAAAAAGTTTCAACTGGTTACAACAAGATTAAAAGCAACTACCTACCCTAAAGATATCAACTTGTATCCTGCTAATTGTCCCAATTTTTCCTTAATATAGTCTAACAGAACACTTGTTAAGGAAAGTTGTTTATGCTAATTCTCTTAAACAACAAATTAAGAGACTGATCAATTCCCCAGAAAGTAACATATGAGGGATGCCGCGGTTGATAAAACCCGTTCAATCCAAGATAATGCACATCTATTTGCAGAATACATACATATTCAGGTAATTGAGGGTTAGAGAAAACATACTGCTAATAATCCACCAGAAAATAGTGCAAAAGAGAAATCTGATCTCTGGTTGATCAGCAGAAGCTTCAATGATCCTTTTCCAGTTCTTATGTAGTCAGGGTTGGAGTAGTTTGCATACTGGAACTGCATCACAACCAAACAAACAAAAATAGTTTTGAAGCAAATCATGTAAGGCATCCGCAGGACAAAGAATTCGTTCCAGTACAGCATTAAATAGCAAGAACAAACCTTGATTGGTGCTGTACATAGAAAAGGTAGAGAAGTTCTAGGACTGCCAGGGAGGCAAGTATCTGCGCTGCAGATTGTATCACTTCGATGATCAGTTTACTTGGTAGAGGAAATTAAATTTCATAACTTTTGAGTCCTTCATACAAGATTCAAATCTCTCCTACCTAAAATTTGCTGGAGAAAAGACTCCAATCCAATCATCAATTGATGGATTGTGAATGCTGAATTCTAATGTAATCCATTCTTTGTTTTGCCCCTGCAATAATAGGAGGAGGGCAGTTTCATTTTGATAAAAAAAGAACTTCATTCCTCAAAATCCTACGAACTCTCTGGAAACATTCAATGAATTTACACCTACATTTGCTCCAAGAACCAAAGGTGTGGCTCTAACATGAGCTTGATCATCGACAGCGAATACGGCACCATAGACATCGATTACTGAAAGTGGGTGAGTCCCATGAGATTGCACCCCTCCGAGGTTCAGAAGAGCAGCCAAAATTTCCAGCAAAATCAAGAAAGTTCGCATGGCAGTAGACAGTAGTCACCCCAGAATAACTGAGATCAATTCATGTCGATAACAAAATATCAGAATGGTCTCTTTCTTCCAGAACCGAAAAAGGGCTTCACAAAATTTAAATTTATACCTCAAAATGTCAGAAACTAACCGTAGGATCATACGGCCCACCTTATCGGCAGTCCCAGTTCAAGAGCTCGGTATCAGCTTCTCCTCTTGGCTGTTTAGCTGTAAGTGAAAAGGCTAAATTAATCATCGGTAACAGCTACATAAAATAAACATCAAAAGTGTGAAACAACATAATTCTATGGCGTAGTTTAGGATGAAGTCATAAACAAGAATTAGAAGAGCCAATCTCTGAGCTTACACAAAGAAGGAATGTAACCCAGAATTCACAGAAGCAATAGAAACATAGGTACCTTTCCACTGATATTGGCAAGAACTTGAGAAGAACTGGCCCTAGTCTCCCTTCCCAGTACTGAATTGAGTTGAAACAACTGCCTGTGAAGCAAAATGGGCATTCAGGGAGCGATCCCAGCTTTAACGTAGTACTGGGCTACTCATCCTATGATTGATTGCTGGAATATTCGGATGGGAAATTCGAACAAAAAGTGTCCCAATCAGAGTTCCTTGCACTTTGATGATAAAGGGTTGAAATCTTCTGCTAAATTATTTCGTGGCAACCTTGAAGATATATAGGAATAGGAGTGTCCTGCTAAAGGAACTGTTAATTAGGCTCCAAAATACAGTAATAATATCACAAACCAGACTACTCTATGGGGGACGTTTGGAGCGTTTTTTTAAGTAATTGAAATTTGATAATTCATCCATTAAATTATTTTAAAGATATAATAATTAAAATTATTTTATAATTATCTCATTTTTATTACTTTCAAACAAACACATCATATATATTTTATTTAATTTATTTATATATTAATATTAATTTTTTAAATACTAATCTCAATAAAAACCAAAATTATGGCCTTTTTTTAAGAAATATCACAAATGAGACCCAAACAACCCGAGAGTATTTTCTACAGCCTTCCCCTCCATTAAAGAAGCAGAATTACATAAACATACTCTTGTAGTTCCCACAGTGCAGTTTTGTAATTTTCATTTCGTGCTGTTGAGACTCAACTTACCAAGAACCCGTATCTGCAACCGCAAAATAATCTCCATCTTTGTTGTTGGTTCCACCTTCACAATTCCAAGAACTCAATGGCCATGGCTGTTAATCATTGCCTCTCATTCGAACCTCTCGTCCACCCTCTTTCACTTATGAAATTGAAACCAAGCTTTAGCTGCGGATTCGTCTCTCTTCCTACTACTAGAAAACTGCCCAGAAAATATTTTTTTGGTGAGTCTATTTTACGCAAAAAATTCAGGATGTATTCGTTTGATTTTGTTGATAAGGAGTTCGTATGTGATAAAAAAAGTTTAGTTCTTGATTTTCTTTAGTTTTCGTTCTTCGGATGGACGAATGGGGTAATCTTTTTGTGCTCCCTAATTTTTTTACGATTGTTAAATGGGTGCTGTTATTATTATTCTTGTTTTTCGCCTCATTTCTTTTCATCAGTGGAGTAATCTTTTTGTGCTCCCTAGTTTGGCGATTGATTATGATTGTTAAATGGGTGCTGTTATTATTATTCTTGTTTTTCGTTTAGTTTCTTTTCGTCAATGGAGTAATATCAAGAACTCAAAGTTTAGTTCTTTCAATTGTTAATTCAACTCAGAAATCAGATACTAGCATACCAGTCAAATTGTGGTTTCGAAAGTTGTTGTCCTGATGATGGTTTTAGCATTTCTATGTTATTACATGGTAACGTGTGATTCTATGCTTATACTGGAAAGGGCTTATGTTTAAGTAATAGTACTTTAACAGTAACCAAGAATGGAAAGAATGCAGTGAGCAAACTTGCTAGATAATTGGGGCCTTCTCTGACTCCTTCAATACAGAAGGGCATCAGGAAGATATGGTTATCTGAGGAGGTTGTCCCCTTCGTTTTTTTTTTTTTTGTCCATTTTCATTATCAGAATAGTTAATGCTGCAGCAATATCTGCAATCGAACTTGTGTTATCCTGAACATTTGTGTATCTTTCAATCAGAAATTCATGTAGCAACACATTTTTTTGGTACTCTTTCTTCTTTTTGGACGGGTGTTTTTGTACGCTATGCCATCAACCTTGTTACCATTTTGTTTATACTAAGCCAAAACTTAGCTTGTAATTTGCCACGGCACAGCCTTCGTAATTCAGACTTAGAGATTTGTATAAATGTGAAAGAACATTGGTTGCACATTACGGATTATCATATAGTGCTTGTTGTTGCTGACATTTACCTTCCTAAACTATTTCCTGCTCCTGCAGTGAGATCTGTAGCTGCTCCCACTGAAGTCACTTCGGGGTTTGATGAGATGGTTTCTGGAACACAGCGTAAATATTATATGTTAGGTGGTAAGGGAGGAGTTGGGAAAACAAGTTGTGCTGCATCACTCGCAGTTAAATTTGCAAATAATGGTCATCCCACTCTTGTGGTTTCAACTGATCCTGCACATTCGTTGAGTGATTCTTTTGCCCAGGTTTAAGTTTGTTCCTTGTAGATAAGTCTCCACAGATCTTATATAATTAGTTAAATACTCCTATTTCCTATTATTGTAGGATTTGACTGGAGGGTCATTGGTTCCAGTTGAAGGACCTTATTCTCCATTGTTTGCCCTTGAGGTGCGGAGCAAAACAAATTTCCATCCAGTGTTTCCTTTTGCTATTCGTTTGTCATATTTAATGAAGTGATTTGAAATAGAAGAATGAATTCATTTGAACTTCTGCTACAGATAAATCCAGAAAAAGCCAGAGAGGAATTTCGTAGTGCCAGTCAGAAAAATGGAGGGACTGGAATTAAGGACTTTATGGATGGCATGGGCCTTGGAGTACTAGCAGATCAGGTAAAATTGTTTCTTTGCTGGCATTTACTTTCTCTCGAACTAGAATGAAAATATGAAGCCTACTGTGACAAGTAGCTTAATATTTATGGTAGTTATACAAATCAAGAAGCTGATAAATTGTATATAAAGTTCAAAAGTAACATAGGTTGGTGGGTATTAAGATTTGGAAGTGAATTCTGGGCTGTACTCTTCACCTTTCAGTGTTGCGGCATGAATCCACTTTTAAGGCCACATGAAAATGTGTATAATCATCTTGCATAAAGAAAATGTTACAATCATCTATTTGTTTTGTAATGGACCTCTTTATTACTTGCCACATTTTGTTCTCAACAGTTTCTTTTGCTACAACTGTGCCTTAAACTGCTTTAAATATTGGCTCAAATGCCTTTGAGGAAAGGCTTAGGTCACTTGATCCTTCTTACCATCTACATTTATTGGACTCCCCTTCTTATAGCTTGGGGAACTGAAGCTGGGAGAGTTGCTGGACACACCTCCTCCAGGCCTGGATGAAGCTATTGCCATTTCAAAGGCATGTTCTGGCATATGATGTCTCTTTTTTAAATCTGCCTTTTTCTTGCCTCTCTTTATTTGCAAAAGACTTAAATTTCTCTAATTGTTGAATTTCTTGGCCAGGTTATGCAATTCCTAGAATCACAAGAATATAACATGTTCACGCGTATAGTGTTTGATACAGCTCCCACAGTAAGAAGCGCAAAGATGAAATATGTAATTATGTTACAGGTCCTTTTTTTAACTAACCTAGTTCCTGTTCATGACGTTCTTTACAGGGTCACACATTGCGGCTTCTATCCTTGCCCGACTTCTTGGATGCATCAATAGGAAAGATACTAAAGGTACAAGTGCTAATTTTTCTGGCAAAGAATTTTCTATCATGGCTAAGATTGCAAGTGCTACCTAGTGAATTTAACTACTGACTTCCCTGGACTTTATGTTACTCTTCTGAAACTTACCTTTAAGCAATTTATTGTGAATTTAATGTGAGGCCGTAGGGTGTTCATGCAATGTTCATGGAGTATTTCTATTTTTCACTTTTTGTAAATAACTGAGATTTTGAAATTGGTCAAAGGTCTGGGCTAGGTTCTTATGCCGCGCCACGTGATCCAACAGCCACCTTCATTACATTTCGCATTTGACATTATTCTTTTCAGGTTTCCTTACATAATACCTGCTAATTGTTTTTGCTTTATTGTGCAGAAACTAGATTTATGAGCTGCCTTCGCTCTGTCACCTTCCTTGTCAGAATTCTAGGTTTCAATGGACAGCTTAACTGTATATTAGCACCTAAACGTAGTTCAGATGAAATAATTATCAATTTGATTTTAGCAATAATGCTATGTCTTATTTTCAGTGAAAAAAGATGGTTTAAGAAGGTATGCATTTACTTGTAACTGCATACATTTGCAGTGGCATTATTAATCTATATGACAATCTGTAGTTTCTCATAGCTCAACATGGCTGTGTGCATCTATGTTTTAATTACTCACCATCGCAAGATTGTTTCCCTCTCCTCTAGCTTTAAAGTGTGCATAAACCATTGTCTATCACTTTTTGAACTCGTGTGTCAGCGCAAACTCTATCATCTACTTTATCCTTAATTTCTTTACCATATGATTACATCTGTTTTATGCCATCTTCAAAGACATACATTCTGAAACTTTTAAATATTTCCATTTTTGTATTTTCTTGTTCCTGATCATATCCTGCCGTGTGACAGCTAAGACAAAAAATATCTTCAGCTACTTCGGCAATCAAATCTGTCTTTGGTCAAGGTGACAACCAACAAAAAGAAGATAGTGTAAGCCTGTTGTTGTTCACTAGCTCTTAACATTCTTTTGTTGATTTTTGCTTCTGACATATGCTTTTTCCCTTCTCTTATCCCCCGTATGTAGACTGAAAAATTGGAACGCCTGAGGGAGAGAATGATTAAAGTGCGGGAGCTTTTCCGTGATACAAACTCAACAGAGTTTGTTATAGTAACAATACCCACGGTATAAGCCTTAGAAATAGTTTATGTACTTAATTTACTCTCTAATATTAGTTCACTTTCCCTGTCAATGTAATTATTATTCTCGTTGAGTGACTTCTGCACAATTATATAATATTCTCACATGAGGAATCATCTATTTTATGCTCCATGCATTTCAGCATGCCTTTGTGCCTATTACCCTACCCGGGTTGATATGCTTCTATATTTGCTTGCACTTTAGAAGAAATTCAACGGTTGAATGAGATTTATTAAATCCTTGTTATTGGAGAAGATATTTTGACAAGATGATTGTTGGTGCATGAATTTAAGTAGTGCGCATACTGAGCTATTTCCCTATTAATTTGCTTTATTGTTAGGTGATGGCAATCAGCGAATCATCGAGGTTGTGTGCTTCCTTGAAGAAGGAAGCTGTTCCTGTTAAGAGGCTAATTGTTAACCAAGTTATTCCACCATCTGCATCAGACTGCAAATTCTGTGCAATGAAAAGGAAGGTATGTGGATGTGCAATGTTTCCAATGGTAATTTGTTTTTGTAACAAACTTTGGTTTTTGGTGATGCTTACGGTCATTTAACTACACTCAGTTCACATGGAAATGGAGGATGGTTCAGTCATTTGAAAATGGTTTTGTGCTGCTGTCATATATTACCATATCAAATAATTGTGTACTAAAAAAGCAAAGGAATATGTCCCTGTCAGTTTCCTTTACTGATGTAGCCTCTTTCTCTTGGCCTCTATTGAGATGTTATAAAGAATTTCATACCGGATACAACACACAATGGAATTCTCTCAGAAAGATTATTTTCTTTACTTTAGGTTGTCTGAATGTTAATTAATTTGGTGGACCCTCAACGGGAGGCTTCAGGCTTAAAAAGGTTTTTAGCATTAGTCATGATATGAAACTAAATTCTGCAAATTGCTCGGCTGCTCAAGCACCGTCTGTGATTTTTAGTTGCTAACTCCTCGCAGTTGAAGGCTGTATTTAAGTTTGAAGCTGACCTGTAGAATGGTAGTTTTTCTACTCGTTTACTTTCTCTTTTAAAGATTGGTCTGCTTAGAACACATAAGTTTGACTGTAGGCAGTTTTTCCTCTTCGTTTATTAATTTTATCAAATGCTTACTACGTACAGGATCAAATGCGGTCTCTCAACATGATTAAAAGTGACCCAGAACTTTCGAATTTGATAGTGGTGGAAGCACCCCTTGTTGATGTAGAAATCAGAGGTGTCCCAGCTCTGCAATTTCTTGGTGACACTGTCTGGAAATAGATATTTGCTCTTGTGAGTAGCTGATTAGGTAAAGCCCTTTTCATTGCACAATTCATATGTATCTTTCCACTCCTGATCCAGAACTAAGTAGATATTTTTTTCAATTTATGTCTAATTTATTTGGCCAAAAAACACGCTACCCTCTTTTTTTCTGGACATTGTGCTTTTCTTATACGTCTGGTGTTGCCATCTTCTCCATCAGGTGAGTTGCTTTATCTGCTGGACCGAGATTGCAGGATGCGATTGTCCTAACGCCAAAAAACGCGAAACCTGAAACCTGTACATGATATAGATGAAATGAGAGCAGTTAATCAGAGTCATAAATGGTTAGTTAGGTTCCAGAGTTATACAGCAGAGATGAAGTTTTGAGGTGAAAGTGAATGAATACAAATGTAGTTCTGTTGTTATTTCTTCTTCTTCAAGTTTGTGAAAACCCCATTGTTGTGAATATAATGCATCATTCATGGTGGTACAAGTCTATACTGCAAACTTTTTTGTTCAGAAAGATGTACTCTTCTATCTGTAGAGTTTTTCCTTCATTTTCCAAAATTAGATGGAACTATATGTGGAACACAGAAATTGAAGGTTAGTTGGAGTGATTTGTATTTTGAGTGATGTTTTTATATTAGAAATTGAAAATGGAGAGAGTTGAAATTGCAATCCGTATATGGTAGTTATAAGATTACATTGGAAGATACTTTATTGATAAATGATAAGATTATATTAATTAGAGGGAGAAACGATAAATTATTAATATAATCTTGTCATTTGTCAGTGGATTATCTTGTTTGATAGATTTAGAATTATGATATAATTTGCCATAAACATGTTATTATTTGGATAAATTGTTAATATAATCTTGTCATTTGTCAGTGGACTATCTTGTTTGATAGATTTAGAACTATGATATAATTTACCTTAAACATGTTATTATTTGTTATTATTTGGCTATTAAGTAATTTTGAGTTTTAAACCAAACAGGCCCTAAACAACATTCTTATGTGTTTCATTCCAATTCTAAAGTTGCACAAAACTGGTTTATGTTTGTTTTGTAAATCCTGATAACAGTATTATAAATATATCTGTTTAATTACTACTTCCATTTCATAATAAAAAGAATTTTAAAAATTTTATACTTTTTCAAATAAAAGATATTATAACTTTCCAGAAATATTTTATTTCTTCTGATTTTTAAATAAAATATTTAAAGATATTAATATAAATTGTTAATTATTTAATTTGAAGGATAATGTTATTATTATTTTATTATTATAAATTTGTCTTAAAAATAGTTTTTTATCTATTTAAATTTTATTATTAAATATGGAGGTTATAATTAAAATAAAAGAATTGTATTAAAAGTCTAAAATATTCTATAATTCCTATCTTACAAAAAGAAATTGGAAGGGAGTGATTATTTTTTTAATTCTTACTTTTTTTTATCGGTATTTATTACAAAAAATTATTGTGAAATAGTAGAATTTAAAATGAATAAGATTATAATTATAGTTAGGATTGATTAAATATGTTTAAAGAATTAATTAAAATTTTAAAAAATCTTTTTATTATTACTAGCCACCATTGAAGCAAGTTCTTCTACTGCTGCTGCCAAATTATATTTGTAATAATCATATAATTTGAAAAGAGTATAGATTTTGTTTTTGTCTTCACTTTGTCTTTTATGCAATTTAACTCACCTTCATAAAACCCATTCCTGATAAAACTGCGTCGTATACCACTAATTTGAGATGGAGAACCTCTTGAATTTGAGTTGGGAGGACTTTCTATAAGTTTGCTACATAACGTGGTTATAATTTGTAGTTTTGCTAAACATTGGTGGTAATAATGTAATTAACATAAAAGATAATTGGGCTGAATTCGGGTGACAAACACAGCTCTTAAAAGGCCCAAATATACTTTTCTCCTTTCTATTTGGATGGCCCGGCCCGTCTCCTTTCCCCCTTCTTTTCTTTCTCCCCTTTGTTCTCCCTCCCCCTCTCACCTCCTCTCGAACCTAAAACCACAAGATTATAAGTTTTCATCCTTCCTACTTTCCCAAATCCTCTCCCCAGAGTCCATCGTCCTTCTTGAGTTTGAAAATTAAGAAAAGAACTTTTTTTTTTTTTTTCCGTTACAAATAATGCTACTAGAAGTAGATTATCGGGACATAATTTTACGTGATACCCTTAAAATATCAGGATTCAGCTCAACGGGGACCTCCACTAACTTTATGAATCCTTTAGGTTACGAGAAAGTTAACACAACAATCTGCTGCGAAATTACTCTTCATGTGTACGTGTTTGATCTGAGCTTACCATTTCCGTTTTAACAACTCTTGTATATTCAATACCAAGTTTCCATGCACGCCTTTACAACGCCCTAATCAAATCATCACCTCAACACTCGCACTATCTACTTCTAGCACAACTTTCCTTCCCCTGTCTCCCAAGCTACCTCCAGACCCTTTAGGAGTCCCCACAACCCCGCCCCATAATGCTACATAACCCAATATTCATCATAAATCCACCATTGCCCATGTGAATTTCTATCACTGATTGTTACCTTAAAATTTTCTAATGTATCGAGCTATATGAATAAGTATTAATTTTTCAAAATATATAAAATAGTGTTCCCTAAAAAAATCTTTTAACTTGTTTCCTTTTCCCAACATTGAACTTGAATTCTAGCTAATAAACCATAGCATTATAAATGAAGATAATTCTAGTGACAACATTGTGATCAAGCCATTCAAGTTTTCTTAGTCAAATTTTGCCCTTAAACTATTATTCTCAAAACCAAATTTTAAATTTAAGATCGTCCTAAGAAAATTTTACAAAATATTGCCACAAATATTTTTGATATTACTGTAATTCATGTGTAAAATAAACTTTGTGATATTAAACTAGCTCTATCTCAGAAATATGGAAGCTAGTAATTAAAAAATACAAAGGATAATAAGAAGAAGGAATGTAATTAGTGGCTCTTGGAAGTCGGGGGGTTTATGCCCTGAGAATAAACCCTAGCGAAAGCCAAGTCAGCTAAGACGAGAGTTAGTTTTTTTTTTTTTTTTTAATTTTTTTAGTACAAATAAAAAAGTCAAAATTTAAATAACTTAAACTCAAAATCTATTATTTTAAGTTGAAGTGTTACTGTTTACAACCATCAAGGGTACTTTGGTTTTTCAGTTTATATTCCCCCAAAAGAAGATTTCAAACAAAAACAAGTCAATGTATTCATGGATTTGAATCCAACCATAATTTATACTGCCTCCTTATTAAACTATATATACAATATTTTAATTTTAAAATAAAATAAGTATCAACAACTATTTTCTTAAATTATCTATAAATTTAATACGTTAGAATAATCAAATTAATAATTAATATCTATTTTTATTATTTAGCTTTATATATGACTCAATTTTTTTCACAAATTAATTTTTTTTAAAGTTATACTTACATGATATTCTTACGTTAAATCGTGCATATTTTTATTTAAATTATAACTAACTTTTAACAATATTTAAAAAAAAAAAATCAAGGAAGGCTATGGCAAAATCATCCTTAGAGTAATTTGTCACCTCATTTTATTGTCAAAAATATTTCAAATAAAATATCGATGGAAGAAGATATGATCTCTATACGTATCTAATGTTTTCTTCTAAATTCTGATTCTGTAGGAGGGGTAGATTAGAGTGACTAATTGATAATTAATGGCCAAAATTAATCTCGTACATGAGGACAATAACCTACAAAGTATGGGTCATTAATGATTGTCCCATGCAAATGCAAGAAACATCATTTAGGTTTCCCTAATGTAATGATCTCACTCACCGATCAAGTGGGGTGGCATCCACCATTGACATTCATAAATCTAGCTTTAAAAAAAAAAAAATTATTCTAGCTAATTATAAGACAGTTTTATTCTGACCCAAAACCCTAAAAGAGAAGGGGAAAAAAAAAAAAAAAAAGACTTTGGAGTTGACTACCCCGTAAAGTCTGGCAAAAAAAATGAAGACAGAAAAAAGGGGAAGATATGGAAAAGGGAATCCTATCCCCTATTCCATCTCTCCCTTCTCGTCCACAATATAGTTATGCACGATTCTCTCTTTCTTAGTGGAATCTTTATTCATTCCAACCACGGCTGCTCCCCTCAATAAAATATATATATATATATATATATCTGTTTCATATATAAATAGTTATATTATAGTATAACAAATAAAATTATTTTTTTAAGACGGTGAAGGTAATAACTTTAGGGTTTTTATTTTTAATAATCTCTTCCATAGATATGGATGCATTGGAGATGGATTATGAGAAATTTGTTGGATGGGAGGCATGTGTGGTCTCAAAAGGTGGAATGAAATTGAAAAGGGGTCACTTTATTTTGGTTACTAGTTGATGTTTTTTTGTGGGGGAAAGGGAATAACTTTTTTTTTTATTTTTTAAAAATTGCAGCTTAAAAAGATGGAGGGTATTTATTTCTATCTTTTAAAAGGTTGTCTTTTTGAGTGTAAAAAAGTTGGGAGGAAAATGCCTATAAAATTCTAGTACTTTTGTTTTGAGCTTACTTAGGTTAATTGGACACTAATTATATTAAATCAAGTTGATTAGCCAATTATTAATTATATAAGTATATATGCATGTTGGTTGTTAGTAAAAAAAAAAAAAAAAAAAAGAAGAGAAAAAAAGGGGAGAGAAGAAGGTGATTATGGTTTCAAATTTGTGTCATGTCTTGAATAATTAACATTCTTCCATTATTTTGATTTGCATGCATGGAGCTGAATCATCATATGTCTCCCATTAGTTACTCTTGATATGATGAAATAAGTGGACATTTGATCTTATTGCCACCCACTCAACTAATGGTCAACTGATGGGCTGGCTAGCTTGTATAATTCGTGTACGAAATAAAATATAATCCGATTTTTTTAAAAAAATAATAATATAATACAAAATTCGAGTATAATTTATTTATTTCGTGAGTAATATAAACTTGACTTCCTAGATATAAATTGCAATTTATAAAACTGTATTAGGTTTAACTTATATAAACTAGTAACACTCACATATAACATAAAAATTCTGGTGAAATAAAACACGATCCATGTACACGAAACTATGATATATAATTATACGAGGGGGACAAAAAAATAAAGGAAGAATAAATGCTGAAATGAAGAGAAGAGAATAAGAGAAGCGTCTATATAGAAAAAGCGGAAGAAAAGAGAAGGAAATTGGAGAAATAAAATGAGGAACCACGGCCAGAAAAACTCCAAGGGTATGTATTCCCCGCTTATTCCACAGTGAATCCGCCACTGTATGTATCTAATGATGTTGAAAATATTGTTAATTATATAAGATATGCATGCCCAGTTAGGTTTCCTTTCTTCTAATTCCAAAAGAAGTGATAAAAAGGGAACTTTTTGTTTGTTAAGCTATGTCTTAAACGAAAGGTCAATTATCTTTTGTGTGTACTTAATAATTGCCATTAAGCCAAGTGTTTGCCATGCCATTAGACTTTAATCCTTCAAATCAACTTTAAACAACTCCTAACTCAAGAGTACTGATGAGTTGAAGAACTGCTTCTCCGACAAAAATGTACAGTTTAGAAGCTGGATTTGGTGTCTTTAGCCTCTCGTTGATCCAGAAGAAAACTGTTGATGATACTCAAGAAGTTATGGAATCCACATCTTCCCAAAGTGGAAGGGTTTTGTTTGTTACAGCTTGGCCATGGGAATTTGCAGAAGGGATATAGTTAAAGTTGACATGCTTGTGTTGTTCACTCGAAAGGCCAGGTGGTGTCACCTCATGCTGGTATTAGGGTTTTGGTCGTGATGTTACCATCGTGACTTATCCACTAGAATTTTAATATTATATCAATAATTTACAGTATGAAAAGTGAAAGTATATTTTAAATCTTTAATAGTAAAATTACATCGACATAAAAGATGAACATCGACTCAAATAATACTAGTAAAAAAATTTTTGATCGTTTTGGAGACCGAATACCTTCTATTACCATCATATAATGTCACTCTGACCACACTTATAATTAATGTAAATAATCTAAGAGTATATATACTTATTTTTAACTAATATTAAGTTTGATGTCTGTATTGAATGCTAAATTTAACATCATTCGATATAAATTCTTGTATAAATAAAATTTAAATTTTTGATATCTAAAATTAACACGACAATATGTATTAAAGAATATTTTTAGTTTATCATGAACGGTTGGGGTGTGGATACATACACACATTATATTCTAGTGCCTAGTAGATATTAGTCAGCAGCTACTACAATAATATTCTCAATTTGGTTTTGCATATGCTGCTTCCGATCCAATCTCACAACCAAATATTTCTAACACCTTTCCCACTCATCATATCATTCATATATATAATATTTTTTATCTCACAAAAAAAAAATTAATTTTAAAAAATTATTATTATTATTATGAAATAAATAGATTATTTTATTAATTTATTGATAGTTAGATAATACAATTTTAGAAGCTTAATTTTGAAATTATTTTTATGGGAGGTAAATAATATAATATATCCATGGCAAGAAGGCCCAGTGCTTACTTGTTCTTCCTGCAGAAGCATTTATTCTTAAGAGAAATAAAGAAGAATCTGTCCATTTTTTTTTTTTCCCACAAAATGTTTTGCGACGACTTACAATATATATATATATATATATATATATAAATATATGAATGGCGTACTGAAGTGCATCCACATACATTAATCTTATTATTGTTTCCAAGAATCCCAAGATTTGGTACCATTTTGGACTTTTAAATATCACTAATTTTTTTATAATTCAGAAATAATAAATTTTAAAAAGGACTCTATTTAATAATTTTTTTCTTAAAATAATTATTGCCTGGACCCGTCCGTGGTACAATTGGCAATTGCGGTACTTTCCATCAGTATATATTTATACTTGTCAAATTAAATAATTAGCTATAATGTAATATATTTTGTGACGGACGTAAATTTTGAGAGTTAAATATTTTAATTTTGATTGAAAAATTTTGTTTGACCTATTAAAAATATAAATTATGTGAGAAGAGGGTTGTAGCCCACCAATTGGCACTCTCCGCTTAAAACTAATAAAAATATAAATTTATAAACAAACATGATTTCATATAATACGTAATAAAGTTTCATATTAATACAATCTTTCTTGTATGAAAACAAACAAAGAGCATGCATGTTATAACGATTTTATGATGTTAAAATTTATATAAGAGGGTTACTAGTTACCGCCTCACTTTTTAGGGCGATAGTTCATCGGTTTTGACAAAAGTGTCATTTTACATAAAAAGGAAAAGAAAAAAGGTATTGTAGGAGAAGCATTTTAGTCCAAATTGAGTCGGTAAAGGGAAAATACTGGATAGTAACTAGTAATTTCTGTTATGTAATTATTATTATATTCAAATATGATGAACATGAAGGTTATGACGAATTTATGTTGTTAAAATCTAAGAAAAATATTGAATAGAGTTACGATTTGAGGTGAATCAATCTTAACAATTTTAATTAATAAAAGATAGATGTGACCCTTCAATTTTTTGTAACATTATTATTCATGTATCTAAAATCTACAAATACAATTTATTGTTCGTTTTATGTTAGAGAATGACGAGAAACATAAATAACAAAATAGTGAATTGTCACTATGCATTTTGTGTTTTGACAAGTATGTATCAAAATCGTCTATAAATATTTATATTTTCTCAGTCAAAAATTTATAATATTAAAAATAATATTTCAATTTAAAGTCGACTTATTTTCAAAAAAAAAAAATTAAAGTCGACTTAACAACGAAGAATAGTAGTGGAAACAAACATATAATTCTAATTAAGAAACACGCAATCTACGCTAGGAATTAATGGTAATGATCCAAAAATAATAATAATAAAATAAAAGACAAGTATGAATACTTCACTTTTTTTGTTCTATGATTGCCTAAAAGTCTATGCTGACTTTTACTGTTTCGGAAATTTTCAATTATAACAATTCAAATATCGTTTTTAAATTAAAAAAAAAACAATTCAAATATCGTTTTCATTACCATTTAAGTAATTAAGACTCAGTCGTAATATTATTAGACCTAATTAAGGCAATTTTTTTCCTACAACTAGGTGTACAAGTAGGATGGTACCCATAGTAGTTTTTGTATATAAAACATGTCATTAAATGATGTTTCCCAATTTTCCTCTTCTTAAATTGAGGTCATTAATGATGTTTCCCATAGTAATTTTTACTATGTGTACAGATTTTTATAGTACACTTAGTTGTACTATATAAGTATTGCCTAATTAAGGGTACGTGATTATGAAATGGTAAAATTCATGTACCAATTCAATAATAATATTATTTTTGTTTTCAAATAATAATTATATTTATTATATTATTTTAATTTAATAAATAAAAATATTCTTTTATTACAATTGTAATATTTATTTTTTTCCTTTCTTGTTTGAAAAGTAATACACGCTTTCATATAAACAATCGGGATCAAAATAAATTTCGACTCAAAATTGAGGACCAAATTGGTATATTTTAGCCTAGAAACTTAAATATCAATTTTATTATTATTATTTATTGTGTTGAATTATCATTTTACTTTTCATTATCAAAATATTTGAAAATGCATTTTAATAATAAAAAAATACGATAAATTAAAAAAAATAACGGCATTTAATATCAGATAAAAAAAACATTGGAATGAGTTCATGAGAAACGATAGTCATTAGGGACCATTTTTTGGAATTTAGTTTTATCTTTATTCCATTGCAGGCCAATTGATAATAATATAAAATTACAATAAATATATTATAATTACGAGATGATGTATTAAATATGATTCACTCAATTATTATAAATATAATATTTATAATATATGTTGTGTGTCAAAAAATATAATCTAAAATTGTGTTTGATAAAGAGCAGTGAAAGGTAAGTTTTAAAATATTAAATAATAAGTTTTTCTTAAAAAAATAAAAAATCGTGACAAAAAAAAAGAGAAAATAAAAAGATTATGACTTAAATGACAAGAATTGTTTCATATTTGCTCCGATTTTTACTTTGGTAATGGTTTATAAAAAATTATTAAAGTTTTCCTAAAATTAAGGGATGTTTTTTTTTTAATATTGTCTTTTTTCAATTATCTAAATACTTATGTATTTTTTCTATATTAATATATGGGTGTTTGACGAGTTAAAACAAGGAAGAAGAAATACTAATTTCCACACATATATATAAACAACGTAACTCCGGCCAAGTGGGAGAGCTTCAATTTTTAACAATATATATATATATATATATATATATATATATATACATATATTGGCCTGCCAACCTTATATATACTTGGTTGTTTTGTCCAACAACGTTAAAAACTTGCCAACCTTATATATTAGGTGGTAGTTTTATAATTACATTTATCGTATTATTTTAATTTAATAAATAAAATTATTATTTTGAAACGAAATAAATATTAAAATATATACTCATCTCGATTAAATTTTAATATAAAAAGTTTTATTTTCTGTAATAAAGAAATTTTGTAATTTTTGTTTTTTAGATGTTATCAACAACGAATATTCTTAACAAATACAAAGAAGAAGGTAGTAGTTTAGTGATTGGTGTTATTCATTTAGAATAATGAGATCTTGAATTTAAGTTATTGTGAGAGGTGGAATAAAAAGAAAGAAAAAAAAAAAAAAAAGGAAGACTCTTAGCTTGTGTTAGAATTTAGTATAATAAAATAAATATTAGTGGTATTATATTGTAATTTATACTCATAATAAAAATAATAATAATAATGTTACCTGATATATTACATTAAAAAAATGTAATAAATATTTGATTTTCTTTTTTAATATTTCTAATGTATTACTCTTATTTAGACATTGGAATAAAATGATTAACTTTTTATTCTTCAAATTTATTATTTTTTGTTTTAAAGTTATATATTTGTATCGAGAATGTAACCGCATAAATACCGAGTATTTTATTATGTTTGTGGTGAGTTTCAATCCAACTCAAATTTAGACAAACGGATTTTATTTACTAGTAAAAAATATAATGTTTATTAAATTTCGATAATCTAACATAAATTACTTAATACTCAATTCGTCCCGATTTATCTATCACTTTAGGATTTTCACAATTTTTAAGAATCACATGTAATGAATCAGTTTGTTTCATAAAATATCTTTTTTATCCATAATTAAATAGATTTATTACTTTTACTAATGACCGTAATTAATATTTTAGTGTATGTAATTAATATTATTGGTTTGAATTTGTTAATATCAATAAAAGATTTAGAGTTCGATGATGGTTATAATATGAATAGTAATTCAATTTTATCTCGTTTGTTTAAAAGTATTAGATAAATTAGATTAAAAATTAAATCCTAAAGTGACAGATAAATCGGAACGAAATGAGTAACTTGTACATGAAGATTTGTTTATGTCATATAGTATTTGGTTTGAGAAATGAAGCGCCTGGATGCTCGCCAAATGTTGAAGCTTGGATCAGAACAATTCAAAAAAATAAAACCTAGGAATGGTCCAAGAGCAATGTTAATAACAAAAAGGGAAATTTAATTTAATCGGGTGGTTGGCCGACAAAATACAAAATCAAATGGTGATCAAATGTTAGACCATCTCATAGAGTTATGGACCAATTGCAAATGTCCTCTTGTGCCCAAATCTTTGACCGCTAAATGCCAACTGCCATACGACACCATTTTACGTCGTACTAATACAGTTGTCAACCCAAGTCTACTTTGTTACGCATTAAAAAACATGTATTTGGTTCGTCTTAAATTTTTATTTAAATATTATTATATTTAATTAGTACATTAATGTCTGAATAAATAATTTTAAATAAAAATATTAATTAATTAATGCCATAAATATCAAGAGACGGACTAGTATTAAATTAAAACCGACTTTCACGTTTGGAAAGAGCATAATTTTCTTACCTACCTTAAATGTACAGTAATGCACATCAAGTTTTGTAGACTGCATTAAATACATATTGTTAACTACCTTAAGATGCGAATAAGTATAGTGATGGTAAGGTGGTAAATAGGTCGGGTCAATTTTGAGTATAGTTTAACTTGAGTTAAACACGCCTTCATTTTATTTGGTTGGAGTTCGCTCAATTAAATGCATGCGCGGATTATTTACTTTTTTATTTTTTTACTCAAATTATCGATATTCTCTCGATATTTTTAATAGTTATATTTATCTTTTTGCTGAAGTTAAATATTAAAAAATTAAAAAATATAACATTTTTGGGCAAAATGAGTTTAGGTGATTGTAAATGTGAATTTCTTAAATAATTTTTTGACTAGGAAAAAATGTTTTAGTCAATGAGTGTAAATGTAATTGTTTCATCAAATCACAATAAAGATAAGATGTAATTCGTCCTGAATATATTTGAGCTCGAACTTGACTCAGTTTCGTAGCTATAAGTTTGAATTTGAAAATATATCAAGTTGGATTTGACTCAGATTAAACTCAATTTTAATGAGATAAAAATAAATAAATAATATATTTTTTACTATATAAAAATATATGTACATATAAATACACTAGGCTTAATTGCCTGTACGAATCAATGAACCAATATTGTTATGGCTCAATTTCAATCTCAAACAACAGTAATTTTCAGCTAAACTTTCATCGAGTCACTTCGAACTAGTCACAAACATTTTAACTCTAGTACAACCTTGGTGATCCGCGTTAAATAGGTTAGTTTAGTAGCTAAATTAGTTTGAATTGTTAAATTTGAGACTAAGTGTAAATCCAAATTGACTCATAAGTCCATGATCGATAAAACATTATCTCAATACATAAATATCTAAAATGACAAATCAAATACAACTATCTAACAAAAACAAACCTATCATTCCTCAAAATGCAAATAAATACAAATGAAACAAGATTACAATCGAGTATAAAATTAAAAGGGGAGTTATAAAATATTTAAAAAAAAAAAAAAGACATTTGAGGAATAAAAAGCTACTAGAAGCATAACAAACTAATTTTAGAATTGAAAAAAAAAAAAAAAAAAAAAGTCAACTAGACTGAGAGGCTTAGAGGTAAAGGAAAGCGGCCGAACAAGGAAAAAGATGATGCGCACGTGTGGGAGTACTTATCAACTCATGGGAATTAACTAAAATTTGCGTCATTAGGAAAAATCCCACCCATTTGACCCCAATTCCCATGCTTGTCCAACCAGGGGGGTTGTTGGGGCCCATACCCTTCATTCTTCTGACTCAGATATCCACAATCCAATTTTTATTTATTTATTCATTTTCTCTTCTCTTCAAAAAAAGCCACTTTCAATTATTTTATTTATTAGTCCATTCTTTTTTTGAAGCAATTTATTAGTCCATTCTAATTAAATAAAATTATTATTATTATTATTTTTTAAACCATGCTTGGTTTATTTAGATTGGATCTATCTAGCTTTGACATCATGAATTATGTGTGAATGGTTGGGTAAGCAGTGCCTAATTTTGAAAAAGTTATCGGTCAAGAATTGATTTTAAATGAAAAATACCAATAAATTACTTTCAATTTTTTTATTTATTTTATCACATACAAATATTTTATCTGAATACTCAAAAGAGAATCGGAGAAAAAACTAAAATAAATTTTGGATTTCTATATTTTTGAATTCTTAGAAACTTAAATTTATTATTATCTTTTTTTAAATTATATTTAATTCATAGTTATTCTTTATTTATAAATTATTTTCATATAAATGTCATATTTGGTCAAAATTGTATTATAATAATTTTAATAATAGCTATTATAACTTATTTACCGTCGTGCTCATAATTAACTGTGTACTCCCTCTATTTCAAAATATAAATCATTTTCACCCATTAGAAAACCAGTCAAAATATAAATCACTTGTCTACTTCTAAGAAACAATTCATTGTTTTTACTCTATTATCCTTATTTAACTTATAATTTCATTGAGACATGTTTTTGTCATGACTATTCAAAGTTATAGCATTATTATCAAAAATACATTGAATATGGGTATAACAGGTTTAACCATTAAAAGTTATGAGAATTTTTAAAAATTAATTATAACCTTAATATTTGTGTTTTGGTAAAAAATGACTTATATATTGAAATAAAAAAAGTAACATGACTTCTTGAGTAAAAAAAAAAAAAAATTTACCCTCATCCCAAAAAATAAGGGAAAAGAATCTCGAAAAAAAAAAGAGAATAATAATGAACAAAGGTCAAAACTCAAAAAACCTCATAATATTCCCAACTCAGCAAATAAACAACAAAACAAACAACAGGGTCAGACTCTCCTAATATTCAACTCTTTTTATGTCTCTCTCTCTTCTTTCTCTCTCCTCATTTCAATTTCTTTTTCTTGATTCATTCATTCACTTCACTAATGGCCGCAGGCCGCCAACAACAAAAACCAACTACAAGAAGAGTAAAGCAACAAACACCACCCTGCCCACCTCTCCTTTATCTCCTTCCTCAACAACCCATTCTCCCATTTTCATTACCCTTCTGAAAATTTTCTCCAAGTTCTGTTTTTTTTTCTTGGTTTTCGAGCTCCATAATTCCCACTTTCTTTCTAAAGAGGGAGTAAAAGGTGGAAATAAAGCTTCATACTTTTCGCTTTGTGGAGAAAAACCCCCATTTTTAAAGTGAGGGCTTTATTTTTTTTGTTTTCTTGGGTTGAATCTTGATAAGGTTTTTACTGCTTCTGGTTCTCTTGGTGTGAAGATGGTTAGTAAATGGTGGAAAGTCAAGGTGGCTCTTGGATTGAACATGTGTATTGTTGCTCCCAGAACTAGAAAAGATGACGAATTGTCTCCTCCGTCTTCTGAGAGGCTATCCGACGCCGCACTTCTGTCGCCGGTGACGGAAGGTAGCCTGCAAACTTCTCCCCCGCCTCCAGTGTCTAATGGTCTTGGGCTAAGGTGGTCTAAGAGCTTGAGCAGGTCTTCAAAGGTTCATTTCTTGACCTCCTTCTCCTTTTGAAAATATTTTTTTGGGCGATCGATTATTAAGTTTAATGTCTTGGTGAATTTGGAAATCTTGGGTTTCTTTTTCCGGTTCAAATTTGCTTGGTTGGGAGTTGGGATTAATGAGGAAAATTCAGATTTTTTTCTCGTCTTTTTATTTGAGCAGCGTATTTGCTTGTCAAGAACATTGTACAAAGTGGTGAATATGAATTGTGTAATTTGTTTAAAGAGCACATTAGTTGACGGATGGAACAATTTCGAGTCTATTTGCTTTTTATTGAGTTGATTTGAGATAAAATGGGAAAAGAAGATACAAGGTGGTTCTGAGATAATCAAGAAGCATCTTCTTCCCCCTGTTATACCAGATAAAAAATCTTCTGCAGTTTTTAGGCTCAACTGCTACCAGTTTTTTTCATTACTGCTATGTGCTGGAATATATGCAACTGGAGAAAAGAAGTGAATTGACTCTCTTGATGGTTGAAATTCTTTTGTCTCCTTGGTGCTTTTGAGAATCATTTGGAATTTTACCATTGTTTCGGCAAAACAACTTCTGCTTTTAATTCTGGATAACAGAATACAAATGAATTTGAAAAGAATGAAGCGTTTTCGGTTTATAATTTTGGTTATTTTTTGCTATTTCCAATTTGTTTTATGTCGAACCTGAGATCATCCTTTCAAAATTTTACAGTGAAATTCTTCTTTGAGTAATCTAGTCACTCTTGTATCATATTATATCTTTTGTTTTCCCTGATCCAATCGGGTGATATCCCCAGTTAACCCTAAAGTATTCTCCATTTATTTTGGTTGAATGCTTTATACTTCTCAAGTGCCATATCAGGAATCTTTTGGTGAATAGTAGTTTACGGTAAATAATTGGCATCTGTTTCATTGATTTGTGTTCATGCGTGTCAGCTTGCTAATGTTGTCAGTGTGCATCCTGCAAGTTGTGGTGGTTGAATCTTTATGTTGATATCATTATCTATATCTTTCTAAAAGTCTTTTCGTTTATTCATTTGATTTCTATTTTCTAACTGCATCTTATTGTTGGCTTACAGAACACATGTTCAATTTGTTTATCATCAATGAAAAGAGGAGATGGTCATGCGATATTTACTGCTGAATGTTCTCATTCGTTTCACTTCCATTGTATTGCTTCCAATGTGAAACATGGAAACCAAGTGTGCCCGGTTTGTAGAGCAAAATGGAATGAGATTCCCCTCCAGTTTCCTAGTTTGGATCCTCCGCCAGGAAGGGCTAGAGTTAACCCAGTGGATTGGTCTCAGAACAATGCATCTATGACTGTAGTCCGGCGATTACCTCCACCTCGTCCTAATCCTAATCGGTATAATGCTGTGCCTTTTCAGGCTCCTGAGCCTGCTGTTTTCAATGATGATGAATCTTTGGATCATCAATCTGGCCCTTCAGAGAGGGACTCTTCCAACAAGAGTTTTGCAGAAAACAAACTAAGAACTATGCAAGTTAAAACATACACTGAAGTTCCAGCTGTCCCTCAGTCCAGTGCTTCTGATAACTTCAGAATATTGATCAATCTCAAAGCTCCAGCTCCAAATTCTAGTGTCAACAGAGACCAGGAAAATTCAGCCCAAGTTTCCCAAACATCTCGTGTACCTGTTGACCTTGTTACCGTTCTGGATGTAAGTGGCAGCATGGCAGGTACGAAGCTTGCATTGTTAAAGCGGGCTATGGGGTTCGTGATTCAGAACCTTGGTCCCAATGACAGGCTTGCAGTTATTGCCTTCTCTTCAACAGCCCGACGGCTATTCCCACTTCGTAGGATGTCTGAATCAGGAAGGCAGCAAGCACTGCAAGCTGTTAACTCTTTAGTTGCAAATGGAGGGACAAATATTGCTGAAGGCTTGCGCAAGGGAGCAAAGGTGATGGAAGATCGTAGACATAAGAACCCTGTTGCCAGTATTATATTGTTATCTGATGGGCAAGATACATATACGGTCAATAACACATTGAACAGTCAGCAGCAGCCAAATTACCAACTTCTTCTTCCACTGTCAATCAACAATGGAAAGAGTTCTAATTTTAAGATTCCAGTGCATACTTTTGGGTTTGGGACAGACCATGATGCTTCATCAATGCACTCAATTTCTGAGATTTCTGGAGGAACCTTTTCTTTTATTGAGACAGAAAGCGTGATCCAGGATGCATTTGCTCAGTGCATCGGTGGCCTTTTGAGTGTTGTAGTCAAGGAGCTGCAGGTGAATGTTGAGTGTGTTGATTCAAGAGTCACTCTTAGTTCTTTAAAAGCTGGAAGTTATCCCAGCCAAGTAATGTCTAATGGACGATTGGGGAATATTAGTGTTGGAGATTTGTATGCTGACGAGGAGAGGGATTTTCTGATTACCGTTAATGTTCCAACTGAAATCTCAAGCAGTGAAACTTCATTATTGAAGGTGAGTTGTGTTTACAATGATCCTTTAACCAAAGAATTAGTGACTGTAAGAAGTGAAGAAGTTAGGATCAGGAGACCTGAAGTAGCCGGACAGCAAAATGCATCAATTGAAGTGGATAGGCAACAGAATAGGCTACAAGCAGCCGAGGCAATGGTCCTTGCAAGAACCACAGCTGAGAAAGGAGACCTGTCTGGTGCTGCATCAATCCTTGAAAACTGCCGTAAGATGTTATCTGAAACTGCATCAGCTCAGTCTCATGATCGGCTATGCCTTGCACTTGATGCTGAACTCAAGGAAATGCAGGAGAGACTCACTAGCAGACATGTGTATGAAGCATCTGGAAGGGCCTACATTCTTTCAGGACTAAGCTCACACTCATGGCAGAGAGCAACAGCACGGGGTGACTCTCTGGATGGTTCAACTCTTGTACATGCCTATCAAACCCCGTCAATGACCGAGATGCTGAATCGGTCTCAGGCTATGCTGCTGGGTAGTCCTTCAACCCAGAGGCTCCTTCGACCGACATTATCATCACTTCCAACTCCAAGATGACCGAGCAATACTGCATGGGAGATTCCTCTCACTTTCCTGGGGTGGAGAAAGAAATAACCTGGCCTTTCTTTCTTGTTATTACATCTATGCTTAGTTTTGTTTTGGGTGGGGTAAACTTTAGAGGCAAGAAACAGATTTGGATGTTAATGTGCAATAAAAAATTGGGGCGAAGGGTGGAAATAGAATGGGGTTAAGGCAAGGGGTCAAACCAACTAGGACTTTGAATATTGTTTTTGTTGTTTCTTTTTTTCTGCACTTGTGCTATCATTGGGGGTGATGTACATAAAGATGGTTTTTTGTATTAGAGAAGAAGGGGGGTATAACTCATAAGTTTGTAATTGTTGAAAATATGTGAACTGTGCACCTTATTCTATAAGAACGTGATTCTTTTCACAAAAGCAGCATCAGATATTACTATTTCTATATTTGTACATGTTATCCTTATGCAGGTTAGTATCGTTCCAATTTTACTCGGATGTCCTTGAAGGGACGTCTCAGACATTACTATTCTTGTTCTAACTTCTTCCAAGTGATTTGTTGCTGCATCCTCCAGTTGGATTTATCAGTTTACCTTATAGAAAGCTCTCAAAACCTTCCCTATATTCGCTTATCATATCACTATAAACACAATTGATATTTATATTCGAGTTTATCGCTATAAGCACGTTCTCTCTTGTGTGTAAGTGCATGTCTGTACTACAAGTTGTCACCTTCATGGCTCAAATAGAAACTCACAAATGCAGCATTGACCCAAAAGATCCCAGGTGGAAATTGGTCTTTTCTCATCACCATCAACATCACATCAATGGAGACGCAGCTTGCATTGTGTGGCACAGCAAATATTCTTACCACCACAAAATAGAAAGGCACTAATTTTAGCAGTATCTTTAATTTTCAGTTCCCCGATTGACTTTTTTTCATTTCAGGATAAAAAAGACGACCCCTTTTAGTGATCACCTTTTGTCCATTAGCTATGGTCCATAATAATCAAAAGCTTCAGCAACTGGGTACCATAGCTTTTGACTCTTTTCATCAATCTTTTTATGCAACCCTTTATTTTGTAGCGTCTTTTCGTTTGTGTAAAGAGATATGCTTTATACCTGTGTGGCATACATCAGCAGCATAGATGATAAGGAAAAAAAGCCCTGTTTGCTTATAGTCAACCAGCAATTCAAATTTTAGCCCTTTAATCATCTGGCTAATAAGCTTAGTGCAAACTTGCTGGTATCATTTGTTAACATTCAAAATTTGAATGATGCCAAAGTGGCTTACACAGAGTCTTACAGTTAATACTGAGTTTCAGTAGAAACAACCTTCTCACATTATACAATTGTGATCAAAATTGTACAGAAAGAGCCAAGTCAACTCTAAGTTTATGAAGAACTTTAGCTTTTCATATGTTCTCTTTAGGTTTTGGGATCTTTTTATACTCGTAGTTGTCGAGGTCAACCTTCGACTGCAAAGCCTGCAACATGGAGAAACATCGGTGAGGCAATCACGAAATGAATAGATGATAGAACAAGTTGTATACAAGATTTTACATGCCTTTAGTTCTTCATCCAGTGAAATCTTCTTAGGGTTATAAGCTCCAACTGGTCCTGTTCTTGATAGTGCTTTTCTTGTCTCAATGATCTCCCATTCTTGATCATCTTTCACTTTGGCAATATCCTTGCTGAATGAGAAATTAGAAGGGTTTCACTTTGGTTTCAAGAAATAAAGTTTTACAAGACAGCGGATACGCTTATACGGCCATCATCAAATCAATTTCGAAAATGACCTTACACTTAATTGACATTTTCAAGATCATAAAGCTCAAATTTGGTAAGCAATGACAACATAAAGCCTTTGGTAATTTCGATTAACCAGAAGAGTAGGAGCGTAAACTCGGTAACAATTGCGTCCGATAGGAAAGGACAACTACAATCCACTGTCCCCCAAACTCAAAATTCATAGAATGCCAATCCTATCATGGAAATTTTCAAAGAATAGCAGGTCTTATGATATTGATTAAGTCAAAGGAATTTTGTTGCATCCACAATTTCAAAGTACGAAACTAATCCATATAACGTCATACAAACAGCTATGCATGATTCCACAAAAAAAATGAGACATGAGAAGTGTATTGAGATAAGATGAACTCAGAAAGAAAAAGGAAATCTACAAATCAGACACAAGCTTTCATAAGAAGCTCCTCTCGTAGGACTTAAAAAATGCCTATTCTACAAGTTTTATCCGCATATCTCACATATATATCTGCTATGCTAATCATGTTGCCATTATAGTACAGCTTCAAATGTTTTTTTACTTCACAGACACTGATTAAACAACCGTGGGATTTAATAATGCCATCGAAAACAGAGCAAAAAGTTACTAATTTATGGGAGTTGGGCAAGAACTTGAAGAACATAAGCAACAAAGGCACCAACCTGCCTTGCAGCATATGGCCAAGACCGATTGTCCCAAGAACAGTGAGTGAGATCATAGGAAGGCCATATCGAATGAAAGGTGAGGTCCTGCCCATTCGTTTGAATCTTGAAGCTGAATTTTGAAGCTTGGAAGCAGATGAACCAGCAAAATCACTCCCTTTCTTAGATTGATCCATAGGCGCCTCAACAGTGGTCATTCCCTCTGATAGCCATCACAAAAACACTATCAGAATCCATATAATCACAGGTATCAGCATAAATTATACACGTAAAACCAAAAGTCCATGTTTCCAATAGCATGGTATCGTTTCATTAAGGGTCAGCCAAAGCCAGTTGTAAAAGAGCTGAACCCAAAAAAGTCACCAACTTGGGAAGAATAATACGCTCATAAAGCTCTCACTTATGGCAATTCAGGACCAGTACTTGAAACACACAAAAAAACCTTAACTCTAATTTCATCCCGATTTTGCTCACGAAAAAAGACTAAATTTTTATACTGTTCAATGCGTACTACGAATAAATCTCAAACAAGAAAGACTTGAGACGGAAAGAACAATTGCCTTGGATTATTGTTGAAAAGGGATACCGAGCGAACTAATTTAACTTGCCGGAAACGAGGATATGGAAGAAAATTCAGCGTTCAAACTGACAATATCGGACTTCTGGAGAACATGGCCGCCGCAGACGGCAGAGGAACAAGAAGAACCACCGGCGTGTCGTAGTGTGGAAATTATTTTTTTCGTTAAGAAAGCCAGAAATAAGATCAGCCCAAACTTTAGCCCATAAGAAAGTCTGAATTGCTATTCTAAGAAAGTCCTAAAAAAGCCCAACAGAAGTAAATTTCGTAGACCCGAATCAAAGCCCATAATAATAGTCATTTCTACGTCTCCCCTCACCGAGTCGTCGACTCTGCTCACTGCTCTGCTCTGCTCTGACTTGTAACAATGGAGAATGCGGGGGCGATTCTTCGGCTCTGCTTCACCTTCTCTGTGTTTTTCTCAGCCTTCTTCTTTTCCTACGTCAGATCGTCGTCTTCCTCGCCGCAGGAGTTGCAGATTCTTAGCGCCGAGCGTAGAGTAGGTCCCCAATTATCGTGTCTTATGTTTATACTAAAGAATAGATCACTTGATTTTGTCTTTTTTTTTTTTTTTTTTTGGCATTTGATTTATTTTGATCAATGCCTTATGCTTTCTGTTATCACTTGTAGCTGTAATTTCATATATCTGAAATGAATTTGTCAGTTCAGTAGTGAGTAATGCTTTTTGGGTTGATTGATTTGTGCAGGTTGACTTGAGCTCGCACATAATTAGGGTTTATTTGCAGCTTAAGGTGACCTTTCTTTCTACCCTTTCCTTACGCAAATGACGCTTCGAGTATTGGAGTCGAAGCATTTGTTTTTTCTTTTGTCAAATTAGAGTTCAGAGTAATTGGTCTGTTGATTACTTGATTACAGCGTTTGTGTGCATTTAACATAAAAACAGGTGTTTTATGATAAAATTTATCGTAATTTTGGTGGCAAATTATTCACTGAAGCTGTGGTTGTTCTAGATCAGATTCATGAAGTTCCCTTCCCCGTGTCAAAAGAATGGAGAAACAGAAATGAATCACTTACTTAGTATTCAACAGTTATTTGCACTTACCATTTCAATAGGTCTCGCTTGCTACCAAAAGATTTTGTTTTATATTTTGCATTGACTTTTCTTTGGGTACTCATCTGTGAATTGACCTTTTAGGTTGAAAACATTGGCACATCTCCAGCTTCTGAAGTTCTTGTTGCATTCCCATCTGAGCAAGTTGATCATTTGGCATGGATTCAAGCTGGAGCTGTTAGTGGAAAGAGGAAGAAGAAAACTTCTGTACTCCTAGATGTAAAACCAAGTAATAGACCAGACGGTCCCCATGGAGCTAAACACTACTCTGTAACGTTGATTAATAAATTGGGGGCTGGTGAATCTACAACGCTGGAAATACTTTATATACTCACTCATTCTCTTGAGCCGTTTCCTGTAGAGATTAGCCAGTCGGAGTCTCAGCTGGTCTATTACCATGACAGTGCATTGGTATTTTCACCTTACCAAATTAAAACTCAGGAAACTTCTTTTAAGACTCCAACCGGCAAGGTAGAATCATTCACTAGAGTCGAACCTTCTGATCGCTCGGGTACAGAAGTGAAATATGGACCATATGTTGATCGATCCTCCTTCTCATATGATCCTGTAAGAATCCATTTTGAGAACAATAATCCTTTTGCTGTTGTCGAGGAGCTTGTGCGTGAAATCGAGATATCGCATTGGGGGAATCTTCAGATCACCGAGCACTATAGATTGGCACATGCTGGTGCTCGGCAAAAAGGTGGTTTCTCAAGGTTAGTTGGTTATTAGTTGGATAGTTTGCTTTGTTTGTGTGCATAGAATTGAACTTGAGATTGTGTGAGTTATTTGTCCACGATTGTAGTTTCTTTAGCATGTATTTCAAGTTAGCAAAAAACTTGAAGGGCAGACTGTCCTTGTTAATTTAGATAGAAGGATCTGTTACACACATGCTGAAAACATCTGCTCCATCCATTTCACCGTTATGCATTATAACTGCTGTTTAAGGAAAAGACAAAAGTTTCCCTTTATGTTTGATGGACCTTGTGATTTTGCACCTTGCCAAACAATTGTGGCTGATTAACTAGTGACTGCAGTATACTGTTAGAATTGATATATTCCTTGAATTGAACCCTAAAATTTTATGTACACATAAGACGATGATCCTTTTGGTTCTTCACTCTTTGTATGCTTCTCATCTTGCCGAATATTCTTTTTGCAGGGTCGATTATCAATCTAGACAACATTTTGGTGGTTCGCCTTCATTTAAGCATCTTCTTGCAGAACTACCCCCTAGAGTTCATTCTGTTTACTATAGGGATGACATAGGGAATATCTCATCATCACGCTTGCGAATAGGTGTAAGGAAGGTATTTCTTCTATTTTTCGGCTTAATTAACCCTACTCTTGGGTAAAATATGTAGCTAAAATTCATTTTTATGTAACAAATAACAAATGTTGAGACCGATTAGAAGAATTGTTGCATTAGGGTTTGTGCTCCTTTGCTATGGAAAGAAAAATAACCATAAATCACGCATCTCTGAATATGCTATAGTGGATAGATGTTAACTCATCCATTTCCTAGCTATATAGTAATTAGGTCTTTGCTTGCTTTTAGGTTCAGATTTCCAGGTCTTTTTTAAATGGAATCTTGATAATATTTTAATTTGGTGAATTGATATACTGGTTATACACATCTCTTTTATATTCCATGTTTTCAAATTATTGTCACATGTTTGGATTTAGAAGCTAATATGCTCAACCTCTTGGTACAGTTTGCAGCTATAAATGAATTTAAGGAAGATGGTACAGGATTCTATCTTTTATTTTTTCATTTTCTTTTAAATCTGGTTTGGGCAAACAGTACATCACTGCTCAATTTGTGAACGAATTTGCAGCCAATGAATCTGTTCTTGCATTTTACTTCAGAGAACTACCCAGAAACTAGGATAGCTGAACTGTGGAACAATGAGAGTTAGAATTGCTATTCAAACACACTTACTTAGTAGAATTGTTGTTGTAACATATTAAAATATGCAAACTTCTTGTTGCTTCCTCCAATATCTACATACTATCAAAATTTATTGATTTTCCCACACTTATATGTGAAATGTTCATTTCCATGCAGTAAGTACTCTAATTTTACATTCTAATGACTCTATCCTGATTCCAAATAAATGCACTTTATTTACCAAAAAATATGTTTGACTTACATTAACTTTGCAGTCAGAGCTGTTGATAGAGCCGCGATATCCTCTGTTTGGGGGATGGAAAGCTACTTTTGCTATTGGATACGGGGTGCCGTTACAAGATTTCCTGTTTGAGTCTGCTGATGGTGCCCGTTACTTGAGTTACAGTTTTGGATGCCCCCTTGCTGAGACAATTGTTGACAAGTTGATCGTAAAAGTGTGTAACACTGTCAAAACAAATAGTTAAGGCATTTGCTCCTGTGTTTTGGTTATCTCTACTAAGTTATGCAATTATTGGTATTGCTGTGTAGGTGGTACTGCCTGAGGGATCTGAAGACCCATCCGTGGTGATTCCTTTTGATGTGGAGCAAAGTCTGGAGGTAAGGAGTCAGTGCCTCAGGGAGACATTTTTTCATTAGATGTTAACTAGATCTAGCTTATACATTAGAAACTTTAAGGGCAGAGAATATTGAACACGTTAACTTGAATATTACAATGCTTCTATAAAAAGTGTGGAAAACTTTAGCAGCATTTCTGTTTATCATTTTTAACTCTAAATTGTCAAAATTCCATCATTTAATGTAACTACGTCATTTGGTGTTCATTGGGTTATTGGTAATGAGTCAACAAAAAAGATGAAACAGGTAATATTGGCAGGGATGAAGATGTCCTTATGGTCTAAGTAACTAATTAAACCGACCAGATCCATCCAACGTCCCAAATGTTAAACTTGCTAGCTTTTTGCATTATTATGTAAGCATTTATGATGGGATTGTTCAAAATTTAACTTGATATCTCAATTATTGCAGAAGAAGCACTCATACCTTGATGTTGTTGGAAGGACTGTTGTTGTTATGGAGAAGAGAAATGTAGTTCCTGACCATAACTCTGCTTTCCAGGTGATTCCATTTTGTTTCGTTTTGTGATTCCTGGCATTTAGCTATCTGTGCATGTGCTTTGCTGCGTCTAGCATGATATTCATGTGTTTGATTTTTGATACAATTATGTTTTACTTTTTATGTTGGATTAAGTAATCGAGCCTATCAAGTTTTAAATGCTGCTGAACTGACGTTCTTGATTCGGGAAAGCGGATCAAACAGAAATATAGCAGTAACCATGCATGAGATGTTGAAAACTGAATCTTGTTATTATGCAGGTCCATTACAAGTTCAATCCAATTTTCATGCTTGCGGAGCCATTGATGCTAGTTTCTGCATTCTTCCTTGTGTTTGTGGCTAGCATTGCGTACCTGCACATGGACCTTGCCATACGCAAATCTTAATGGGGGCCGAACATTTGAGAGAATATGAACTTTGAGATATTTAACCTCTGTGTTGCAGATGAATTTTTGCAGCTAAAGTAAATGTTAGGCAGACATTTTTTTTAGCAGTTGAATTGATAATTAGTGCTATTATATGGTACTATCTGTTTTAAAGAATACATCAGTTAGACAAAAAAGAGTGAGTATTTAGGTCACTTGGGTAGAGGGAAAATACCAGTTTCTAGTTACTAGCACCATGAAGACATTTTTGTTATTGGATTTTTAAATTTTGTTAATGCCACTTTTCATCAGCCCATTATATTATTACGTTTTCCATTAGCGAAGAAATAAGGCAAATTATATCGTACATTTACGGGGTATTTTGCACAATGTTTTTTATCATTTAATGCGGAAGCTCTTTGAATGTTCATCGTTTTCTCCTTAGTTAATGTTGTCTTGTCATTTGTCAAATAAAACATTGCAATATAATTTTAATGCTAACAAACAAGATTGGTAAATTACTAAGTTTTCGATGTGATATGTCTCCAGTTACCTTTTAATTTTTTATGTGTCTCGATACAATCTACTATCCGATGTGATTCGAAATCAAACGTTCATATTCAAAGTTTGGTGGAAAGATGAACGCTTAAAGACACCAACTTTGCCTAACTACGGCCCTTAACCTTTAATTTTAAGTTAGGTTATATACGGCCCATTTTATTAACCTACTTCTACTCCCACAAGCTATTTATATAATTTGTTTATATTATTATAAATAAAAATTTCATTTCTAAATATTTTAATTAAATAGACACCGACTTGATTTATTCTCTTACAGTGAATATATGATCATACTTTGACTTTGGATCACGTCTTTGCCTTGTATATATAAATTTAGACACCAACTATAAAATATGAAACGTAAGATCTAAGTTGGCTTTTTTTTTTCTTTTTTTTTTTTCAAACAACAAGTTGGCTACTTGGTTCATGTCCATCTATTCACAGGAAGAGGCCATTCTTCGCAGTTTGGAAAGGTGAATTAGCAGAATTTTTATTTATAATTTTTAAATGTAAATTAAGCATGATCATATTAGTAGAAAAATAATTAAGATGAGTAAATGATTTTGGATTTTATAACAAAACGGGCATAATTTTTTGATTTGGTGGCCAAAGTGCCAATTGTTCTTTCTTGTAATTTAGTTTATCTCAATAGAATTGATTCTTCCCACACTATAAATTTCTTAATCATAAGTATCAAACAATTTTATGCAACCTATATTGGTACGCCCAAAGTATTATAGTTAAAGGAAGGATGAGAGAGAAAAGTTGGGATATTTCGATTAGTTTAAATTACATAATTTTTAATTATAATTTTATTTTTCATACTATTTTTAATATGAATAAAATTCTAATCGTATAATGAAAATATGCCATTTGGTTGTCTTCAAACTAACTTTTAGATTATTATTTTAATTATAACTACAGATAAGTTAAATATATAAATCACTAGAAATTGAGTAAATAATTTTAATTACGTACATCTTGTATATTCTACTATACTCTAGTAATGAAGTTGGCATTTTAATTTTTTTTTTTTAATTTTCATTTTCGCTTGTTTCCCTCCCTCCAATTGGCAAAGTCTTTATCAGTAAAATGAAGTTGGGATTTTTTTTTTTTTAATTTTTTCTTTTGACTATGTATTATATTTAGGAGTCACAGTGTTTCAAAAAAAATATTTAGAGTCACAGGGAGGAAAAATATAATTTGGAGAACATGTACCTTTACGTCTTATGTTGCAATATTTTTTATTAATTTAAAATTTATTAAAAATGAGAAATTTAAAAATAAAAATAGTGAGACTCAAAATTTAAAATATTTATTTAAAAAAATTCTCTTTTCAAAAAATATTTTACATAAAAGAAGAAAACAGAAAAAAATAAAAATAAACCGGAGAAGCTTTCTAGGCTAGCTAATACCCTTCCAAGTGGTTAACCAAATTAATAAGCCTTTAAGTTAATCCAATGGCTTAATGTTTGTGTTGCGTCTAGAGCCATTAAGAAAGTTGAAAGAACAAAATATTCAATTAAGAAATTAATAATACTTAGAATTGACCCCTCACTAATTAATAATTATTTAAATATGAGAGATGGATACAAACTACTCTGGATCTCACAATCCTTGTCCTTAATTACTACCCTAGTTAAGTAGATATATATCAACCCTGGCTAGATATGCTCACCCAACACTATAATTTTCTAATTTTTCTTCAGATTCATCAAATTTGACCCTTGCTAATTAAATATTCAAATTATTAATGTATATTACGTTGGATTTTAAAACTTTAAAAGGACGGAATTCGTTCGTATTTTATTTTTTAAAAAATAAATAAAGTTTACTCTCGAATTTTAAGTCAGTTGGTTAGATCTTTCTCTATTATTCAGTTTTCACCACGAAAAATACGCAATAAGAGGTATATTTACGAAAGATTCGTTGAGAATTTGTATCAGATTTGATATTATATATTAATAAAAATTAACCGTAAAATAGTTCACACATGTATACCACTCAGTCGAGATAAATATATTTAATAACACAGAACGAATAAACAAACGTTACTTTTTAAAATAAATTATAAAAAATATATTTAAAATTAGAGTAATATTTAAATAAAAATTTTGTTAATTTAAGTATTGGATCATTGTCAACTAGAAGCAAAAGGGCCAAACCTGGTGGAGGTGTGCTTGGCCTAACCGTGTAGTCAATAATGAAATTGAATCCGACACAGATAATATGGAGAAAATGTTGAAGAAAGTCACGCGGCTATTAGGCCTGCTTTGTTAGCACAATGAGAATGACCTAAATTGATTAAGGTTTTTGACCATGTTTAACGTTAATTACTCTTAACTTATTAAAAAGGTATATAAATAAAGAACCGAATGAGCATTTTCACCGTTGATTTTGGCAAAGTTGGAAGAAAGGAATCAAATTTAATCGATCAAATGGCATCCGAAACAAACATGACTTGGATCCAATAATTACGTCACAATAGTATCTTCAATGCTCATTATAAAAGCTGTACGAGTTTTTTTTTTTTTTTTATATATATTTAGTACTCCATCCCTTTCAAAATATAAGTCATTTTCTACCCATTAAAAATAAGTCAAAATATAAGTCACTTGTCTACTTCTAAGAAACAATTCATTCTTTTACTCTATTACCCTTATTTAATTTGTAATTTTATTAGGACTTATTTTTGTCATAACTATTTCAAGTTATAGCACTATTGTTAAAAATTCATTGAATAGGAGTATAACAGGTTTAACCATTAAAAGTTATGGGAATTTTTAAAAATTAATCACAGTCTTAATATTTGTATTTTGGTAAAAATGACCTATATATTGAAATGAATGGAGTATTCTGTAAATCTATCATAAAGTAATTCAAAAATAATAAATATAATTACTATATCATATAATCAGTCGGGACAAACAAGAACTATTGATTTACAGATCACAGTGAAAGTAAAGGAACCTCGAGTAATTCTATCATAAAGTAATTCAAAAATAATAAATACAATTACTATATCATATAATCAGCCGGGACCCACAAGAACTATCTTTATTTTTCATCAAAATTTGTTTTAATGAATCGAGAGTCTCATAAAAACGTTACACTACACTCGCATCTAATGTCAACCCCATCTGAACTAACTGATCGACCAAGATAACTTCCATCGAAACATTGTACAAGTCATTATATTATATAATCATTCAGAACACACAAAAACCATCTTTGTTATCTATTAAAACTTGTTTTAATGAATTGAGAATCCCATAAAAATGTCACACTACGCCTATAACCGACGTCAACCCTGAACTAGCTGATAGACCAACATATTAGTATCCATCGAGACACAGTATAAGTCACCATATTATATAATCAGTTGGGATACGCAACGACCATTTTTATCCGGTATATAATATATTGAACAACTAGGAGTATGTACTCTTAGTAGTGTTGGCTCAATGAAAATAACTCATTTAATGTATAGACCCCTGAATTTGCCTCATTTTCTCCCCTAACTAATGCTCCCCTATCATTTGTCAAAATTATACATTATATTATCTCCTAATTGTACTATCTAAGAATTATTTTTATCCTCTATCAAAACTTGTTTTAACAAATCAAAGTCTCATAAAAACGTCATACTATACCCACATTTGACGCGAACCACATCCGAACGAGCTGACCGACATAAATATTAGCTTCCCCCAAAACACAATACAACTACGAACTTTGGCTTCTCAAGTCAAGTCAGTTATGTGTTCCTTTTCTAGGCTAGCCAAACTTTGGGATTAAGATAATGATGATATTTATGGGTCTAATTACAATAATTACAGTAATCCAAAGCAATAGTATCACCTTCCCCACCTTTTGTCATTGCCTTAAAAGTTAAACCATCACTTAATTAATGTAATGTCATTATATGTACAATACACATTGTTTCTTCAATCAAGTCTTCTAAATGTTTTGTGCAATTACTAATTTGCCACTCTTCTCTTCTGTATACTTTTTCCCTTTTAATTAAAAAAAATTATTTATTAAACTGCTCCTTTTTGGATAAATTATATTATACTTTTAGATGACACATTGTAAGTGTCTTTACTAATTTTTATATAATAATTAAAATTACTTTGCAATGTAGCCTCACTGAAATAACAATTGTTTTGATTCTTGAAATATTTTTTTTATCTTGAAATTAAGATCATATTTTTAATAATTTTTTGAAGCAATATTTTTAATATTTTAAAATGTAAGAAATATAACTTTGATTTTGGATTGCATACATGGGTTTGAATCTTCCATTTTTTTAATTTAATTAGATAGTATTAAGTTTTAAAATTTGTCATAACTAATATTGTCCTACCATTTGTTAGGGAATAAATTTTAATATAATTTTACTATTACTATATAAAGATTTTTTATACAAATAATTATCTTGTACTGATTTATCTTCTAATCTAATTTTTAATATTTTTGAATTGTATTGTAATTCTATCTTCTCTTATTCACACAAATTATTAAAATATTTATCTTTTTTTCTTATTTATCTTATACTCAAATAAATATAAATTATTAATAATTCTTATATTTTTGTTCAAATCAATCTACATTATATATGTTTTCAAACAAAAATTTACATTATATATTTACCTTTTACAAATTAGGACTATTTTTTAACTATATTAAAATATTTTTTATGAATGATCTAGTAAATACCAAAGTTATTTTTTTAATTTTTATTTTTATTTTTTGTGTTAAGAAGATTCTATTTGCATAATTAGATAACAAAAATTTTCCCCAAAATATAATGGAAAAGAAAAGAAAATGAGAAACTACTGCCTTAGGAAGATAAGAAGGGCAAATAAGCAAAATCACACGCTTGCCACCTTTGTCTCCCTGGTCATCATCAAATACAAACATAATAATCAGTTATTTTTCCAACCAGGAGAAGAGAGGAAGAAAAACAAGGCAGTAGAAAAATTAAAATATAAAAATTTGCATTGCCATTTATCCCCAGAAAAATCCAAAAAGGGTTCTGGCATTCTGCAGTTTTGATTCTCTGGTTCCTCTTTTGGAATCAGAGGATCATCTTCTCTCTTCTCACCTTCCCATAACCTTCTCATTTACCTTCACTGTTGTTTCATCATCATTGGTTTCTTCTCCAAAGGAACCATTTTTTTATTGATTTGTTTTTTTTTTTTTTTCCTTTGAGATTTTACAATCTCGGAAGAATAAATTTTTGTTTGCAAAGATTTGAAGGAAACAGGGGAAGTTCTTTGATGGGCTTCGATGTTTTAATGCTGTTGTTATAATAAGAACCTGAGAGATTGATTCTGGAAGAACCAGTAAAGTTGTGATCTTTATTGAGTTTCTGGAAAATGGGGACCCTTGCAGAAACCGAAGGAAAAATGGAGGGGTGGCTTTATCTCATTCGTTTTAATCGCTTTGGTCTGCAATATTCACGTAAAAGATATTTCATTCTTGAAGATAACTGCCTTAAGAGTTTTAAATCCGTGCCCAATTCCGAGGCAGAGGTAGTCCAATTTCATGCTTATTTTGCTTCTTTTTTTTTTTTTTTTTTTTTTGCCTTTTCTCATGTTTGATCATGCATGGTGGTTCATTTAAGCCACTGCAAAGACCCTTTTGTGTGTGTGTGTTTTGGTTTCTTTTGCACTTTGAAAAATGAGGATGCATAATGACGGTATCATATTTCTCATGTTTGCTTTCGTTGGTGAGTTTTTGTCTTTATCTTCTTTCTCGTCTTTTAGACGGTGGAGAGCGGTCGACTGTAGTTGTTTTGATTGTTAATTTTTGGGCCTCAAAATTGCGAAGTTAATTTTGATTTTTTGGTGAAAAGCTGCATTGATGGAAGACGGGGGAAAGTTTTTCTTTCCAGTGGATTCTTGCTATTAGTATTTACTACCCTGATCGTTCAATGGAGTAGTTTAACCGCTTATTCAAGCCTTTTCCCAATAGATATCTCTAAAAAATTTGGCTTATTCTGTTGTTTCCTTTCAATTTATTTTCTCTGTTTCTTCTTCCCTCCTTTGATTATTTTTTCGAGTTTAGGCTGAAATAAAAATAGATGTTCCTTCTGCTGTTTCATTACTGATTCCCTATTTAGCCTTTGTTTACTCGGACATTACATGAATAGTTTGTTTACTTTACTTAAGTTTTTGTGTTTGTTTGATCAAATGGGAAACTACAAAAAGGTGAATTTTAGGTTCATTTTGTGGACACTCCTCTGGTTGGTTTGTAGTTGAGTCATTAATCTGGATTTGCTATAGTCATAATTTCCTCTCTTTTTTTTTTGTGGTATCAATTGCAAATTTTCCAAATGCTTGCAAATTTATGATAATTTGAATTAATGTAGAGTTCAAATCAATCTAATATGTGAACATTTTGAGACAGACATGGAGAAAATAAAATAGAAGGAGACGGATGTTTATTTTTTGTGGCTAAATAGTTAACTTTTATTGGGGGAGTATAAAACAGATAAAATTTAAATGGCTTGGACAAAACCAACAGAGATATCTCATGCTGACTGATGGACAAGAATGTGTCTGAAACTATGTCTTAACTCAGACTAGAGTCTGGAAATAAGTTGGCAGATCAGATGAAAAATTTTCATTCTTAGAAGTTTGTTAAAATAATGTGCATGGACCGGATACAGTTTTGGAATCCAACAATGGTCTCTAATCCTGCCTGTGGCACTTATAGGGTGTAGGTACTGTATTCCACATGAAAGTAAGGTTTCTGTCTTTTTCCACCTTTAATATGAAAGAGAAGCATCTTCCATGGGACTAATTGCACTGGAGAAAATGAGACTTACTTTGTATTATTGTTTTCTTAATGTGACAAATTGGCAGTACATTTTCCAGTAAGCTGCTAAATGTCCCCTACCTAAGCATCTCAATGATTGTCCGAACTTGAATTTGCTGACTTAGTTATTTTTTCGATTCAGTGGCCAAACTTCTGGAATTCTTGATGCTAGAGTGATTTTTATTTATCTCACTCTTTCTAACTTGCATAATGCATATCCACTTCTAGGAGCCAGTAAGATACGCAATAATTGACTCCTGCATTCGGGTGACGGATAATGGAAGGGAGAGCCATCACAGAAAAGTAAGCTCCATAATCTAGACTAACTAAGCTAACCGAGCCTAACTTGTTCTCGTTTATGCAATGATTGCATCATTTTTGTGCTTGCAGGTGTTCTTCATTTTCACCTTATACAATACTTCCAACCATAATGATCAGCTCAAGGTGTGTCAACTTCTGAATATCTCAGGATCGTATTTTTGCATTTCTTGATAGTATGTAAATTCTGTTCTATGTTTTGTTTACAGTTGGGAGCACTGAGTTCAGAAGAAGCTGCACAATGGATTCAATCTTTGCAAGAGGTTTCCCTAAACCCTGTTAAGGATTTATTAAATTCTTCGAAGAGAAAGTGGCAGCCCTTCAGGTAACTTACTCTTTTGCATTGAACTTACAAAAGTATTGTTTGTTTTAAGGTGTAAGTTTCGAAGTAACAAGTTCTAAATCTTTTGGTAGGTAGTCAACAATCCATAGTTACTCACAGATAGATGTAGAATCTTTTTCTCTGTTATTTATTAATCACGGCTATCTGGAATTTGTAATTAGATTGATTTCAACATTTTTGTTCTCAACAGTTGATTGAACTAAAATGTTTCACATGGCATTGACTGTTTGTATAAATTCAGTAGGTTGTCAAATTGTGTTATGCCAACTTATCATGTTGCATGACTGTCTCCTTTGTGTAAAGTTTCTCTTAGTGTTGGTTGTGGAAGAAAGTTTTGGTTGTGTTGTGTTTATCTAAACAGATACATGTATGACATCAGACATTTTATCAAGGTCTCTTTTGGCAGATTAAGTATTTCCAAGAGGGCTGCTCATAAAAGGTACCCAGACGGGACTTCTTTGTCATCAATGGGTGTGGATGCCATGACATCTGATGTCCTTGCACCTTCACCATGGAAAATATTTGGTTGTCAAAATGGTACGGCATGACATCTTTACTGCTGTTTCGAGCTTATACATGTGATATTAATGTGGTGTCATTTTTGCAGGGATAAGGCTATTTAAGGAAGCAAAAGAACGAGATCCTGGTGGAAAGGTTTGTTTCTCTTGACTTCAACCAATCATTGAATTTGCCATGGGAACATCTTTTGGCACTAAGAGATGTAATTCTTCTTGTAGGTTTGGGATGATCACCCAGCAATAATGTCAGTTGGAGTTGTAGATGGATCCTCAGAAGCCATTTTCCGCACAATAATGTCTCTTGGTCCATCACGATCAGAGTAAGAAAATGAACGAGTCCCAAATTTCGAAATTGTACTAAGCTGGAACTAGAATATAGTATCTGTATGTTCCAACTTTAAATGTTGAAGTTCCCTTTCTCTTTTTTGGCAGATGGGATTTTTGCTTTTACAGAGGCACTGTGGTTGAGCACCTTGATGGTCATACTGATATAGTTCACATGAAACTTTATAGTCATTGGCTTCCCTGGTCAGTATTGATACTTTAAGAGTGAACTATTACTTTAACACGCGTGTTTAACTCCTTGTACTTTTCAGGGGAATGAAACGAAGAGATATGCTGCTGCGACGTTATTGGAGAAGAGAGGATGATGGCACTTATGGTATTTTAAATTTGATGGACATGAAATTATTTTTAACATTATGCTGTCAGTATTCTGAATTATTTTCTTTCTGCTGTTTTTGTTACAGTAATTCTTTACCATTCTGTGGTTCATAGAAGGTGTCCGCCACAACCTGGATATGTCCGAGCCATCCTTAAAAGTAATGCATGCTTTAATTTGGAGAAAAACCATCATCATTTATTAACATGCATACTTGTATATTAAATTCAGTGTCTGCGTATCATTGTTTTGAGTTCCTGATCTTCTGAACCATAACCAATATGCACTTTTCCATGATGACTACTGCACTCGTCACTGCTCCAATTTGTAAATTTGATTTATACATGTTCTATTTTTCTCATTTTAATTCTTGAACTCATGCAGGCGGTGGATTTGTTATATCTCCACTGAACGAAGGAAAGGAATCAGTTGTAAAACACATGTTGGCCATTGATTGGAGGTTCTGGAAATCATACCTTCAAAAAGCATCTGCAAGATCCATCACTATCCGAATGCTTAGCAGAGTTTCAGGTACTTTTCATGTGTCATTAGGAGGAAATTCTCCATGCTCTTTCATGTGTAGCATCATTTAAATTTCTTCCAAATAGGAGCTCACATATTGAAAAAAAATTACCTCTATCCTTATGTGCTCCAGCTCTGAGAGAGTTATTTAGAACAAAGGCGGGAGATTTCTCCTTCGAACTTACATCAGGTGAGTTGACAAGTGAAATCAGCTTGCCTCAGATTGAAGATCAGATAAAGGAGAAAGTTCTTCTGAAAGGAATTGAGGTCGACAAAATGGAGAGTCAGCCACAGCATCCACTAACTGGATCTTCAACTCTTGTGGGATTAAATGATGCAGCTGATGAATTTTTTGATGTCCCTGAACCATCTGATGATGATGCAGAACATGGATGGGTTTTGAGCATGAGCCCAGAAATGCATTACACGGTACTTTCTTGCAAAAACTAAGGTGTTCTTTTAGTGATGAGTTGCGCTCATTCACACAGATATTCGCTGTTTTATATTATTTTGTTGTGCACTGCAAACAATGTTTCTTTTTAGTGTTACATACTTGTGAATTATCCCGGTATCGGTTGCTGCACTGATTCAATCTTCAGTTGATTTCCATAGCAGAGTTGCTTGTGTTTCTTTTTCAACCTTTTAGTGCAGAATTATGGATAAAACTTTCTTTTTGGTTACAAAGTTCTGCAAGATGCCATATTTTGTCAACTGATTCTGCTAATTAAAGAGTACAAAACTAATGTTTTCATCTGCTCAGGGTAAAATTCATAGTGAAGTAAACTAGAGTTAGCATGTGTTTCTCTTGAGTAACTTAGCTGACATAATTCTTTGACATTAACAGGAGGCACCCCAGTCAAAACTATCATCAGCTGCTAACTTTGTGAAAATCCTGCATGACATGGCAGGTTGGTCCTGATTACGGTGAATAATTTGGGCTGCAGTAAATGTTAAGAGTATATTTTGTTGTTCTAACATAAAATTGCACAATTAATTGCATGGCACAGTTCAGAAAAAGGGTTATGTAGACTTACAAGAAATGGCTAGGGAAGACAATGTAACATGCCAATTTGGAGCAACTCTTACAAAAGACACAAGTTTTAGCATGCCATGCACTTGGGCGGCTGGCGATCCTTCATCGTTTTTGATTCGTGGAAGTACTTATTTGGAAGACAACCAAAAGGTAAATTTATTCTCTTCTACAAGGCAATGGATATCACTCCATTGCTCCTCTGGAAGCTTTCTCAAATTCCCATTTCTTGCTCCATTAAATTGACACAACATCGGAGGGTTTCTTTGGAGTAGCTTATTTTATGAGTATCGCTATATCACCTCATCTTTTTGTTTTCACTGAATTGCTATATATGAAACCATCCTTGAACTCTACGTCTGAAAATCCCTACTTTTCATCAGGTTAAGGCAAAGAGTACATTGATGGAAATGGTGGCTGCAGATTGGATAAGATCTGATAACCGTGAAGACAATCTCGGTGGTCGTCCTGGAGGCATTGTTCAGGTTTCTTGTTGGATTATTCATCTGTTATTTTGAACCATGCCTTTCAGCAGAGTTAAAGAAACTTAAATGCATAAAGCATCAAAAAGTATAATGGTGGATGTAAGTATGCCTTCTTATACTCCCTTTTGAACTTGTAGAAATCCGCAGCTCAAGGTGGCCCAGAGTTTTTCTTCATCATTAACATACAGGTATTCTAATTGAGCAGTGTTTGTTTATTAGGTGAAGTTTGAGCTTACAATCATTGTGACATAGCATTTGTAATGAATCAGGTTCCTGGCGCGACTCAATATAATCTAGCGCTGTACTATATGACGAGAACTCCATTGAGCGAAACACCTTTGCTGGAAAGCTTTGTAAATGGAGATGATGCCTACAGGAATTCAAGGTTTAAACTCATCCCTTACATATCAAAGGTACGTCGACTAGGAAGCGAAAAGATTATTAGTTCGCTCATGCTACATAATCGTCTTCAATATCTTCGTCAGCTATAGAGATCGCCTTTGGCACGATGCGCATCTATTGTGGCATGACACTCATTTATTCTTTATGGTCATATCAGGGATCATGGATAGTAAAGCAGAGTGTTGGCAAGAAAGCATGTTTGGTGGGTCAAGCTCTTGAGGTGAATTATTTTCGAGGAGATAACTACCTAGAGGTGAATTATTTAAACTCTACCAAGATTTAAAACATTGTTCTTGATGTTTTTAGCCAGATTTCGGCTGCGTCATTGACTGCTGTTGAACTGTACATTTTCAGCTCGACGTCGATGTTGGTTCATCAACAGTGGCAAGGGGTGTGGTCAGCCTTGTGCTGGGGTACTTGAACAATCTTGTAATAGAAATGGCATTCTTGATCCAGGTAACAGCAAAATCCTCTGCATTTCTTAAAGGGTTTATCTCCATTCTTCATTTGGAACAAACTGAAATGAAAGCTTATCAAATTTCCATTGAACTGATCAAAGCTAGAAGCAAAAATTTTGATCAGAAGTGACTTTTTTTTGGCAGGCCAACACTCAAGAAGAGCTGCCAGAGGTTCTTCTTGGAACATGTAGGCTTAATCATCTAGACGTGACAAAATCGGTTTCAACTGACTCCATTGCTAACTAGAGGAGGCTTCTTGACCCCCCCTTTTTTGTCGTAAGTTAACTGATCAAGTACAGGAATGTCCAGCATTCAAAGGTTTTTTTGCTCTTTTTTTTTTTTTTTTTTTGGAAGGAAAAGAAAAGAGAAGCGAGCGAGAGAGAAAAGACAGAGAGAGGAGATAGAAAATATAGGAAAAACAGCATGAATGTGTATAGAGATTTACTCCTCTCTGAACTTTTCTCTCCAACATCTCTGGTGTATATTTCCATAGTTGTAATTTTTTTTTTTTTTTTTGTGAATTTTGGGGGGCAGGTTGGGGAGAGGACAGAGAGGTTGATATTCATTTTGTAAAGGGTTTACAAGACTGATTTGATGATGCCATCATTCTTTCCAATTTCATCTGATATATGGTAATTGAAGTTGTATGAATGACCCCAAAAAAAAATTATTATATTCGATTAAAAGTTTTAAATTAGATCAGTGTAAAAGGAATAAACTTAGGCCGATTGATTATGGGCTCATATCTCCTAGCCCAATAAGTCCACGTTCCAGTATACACATTGATGGATGGTGGGCTTAGCCCATAGAAAACAAAAAGTATGTGAGCTTGTGTGAATGGTTCCAAGTTCCGACATAATTACATAATATACAAATATAAATATATATTATAACATTAAATAAGCATATTATGAAAAATAATATCTCGACATTATAAAAACAACAAAATTTTACTTAAAACAAAAAAAAAAAAAAAAAAAAGAGAGAGAGAGAGGGAGACAGAACATGTGTAACATGGTTTATTTTGCTCCATGAATTTTGTAGATGATTTGAATTCATGAGTCAGATTCATTGCTCTTTATGGAGAGGCATTAAATGCAAGAGTGGGTTCTTTTCAGAAGGAAAGGAATTATAAAAGTTCAATTTTTTAAAAAAATATTTTTTTTATTTTAAAATAATAATTCTGTTTATTAAATCAAAATAATATAATAAATATGATAATACAGAAATAATAATAATAATAAATGGTGGATAGTTGAGGCAATAGTATTTGTTGGAATCGAATTAATGGATGTTGTTGCATGGGAACAAATAATATCACCTCATGCACACATTGTTTCCATGTAGTCCAATCTCTCACTCCTTCCATACTTATCATCTCTTACGTCGTCGTATTTGGTGTGTCACTTTTTATTCGATGGTTATATATAGTAAGGTTAGAGTTACATTATACTATACGGGAAGAAATAATGAATATTTGAAAAGTCATCGCATTAAATAATAAAAAATTATTTTTATTAAAATATTATGAACATAATGTTCTTCTTTATTTTATTTTTTAATAATAAAAAATAAAATTTTATATATTTTTAATTAATTTATTAATTCATACAGTTAATATTCCCATTCATCGTAATTAATTTTAATTATATTTTAAAATTTTCTAACGAGTATTAATTTTAATAAAATTATATATTATTTATTAATTTATACATTAAAAAAGTGAACATAACAAGAAACAAAAATATATTTACTAATAAAAAATAAAATAAATGCGGCTCAAAAATATATTAACTAAATATGATATAGGATATCCAAATAATATCAATCTTTGGTTTGATACACAAGTAAGTATATTTTTTTCCCAATGAATAAAGGCAAAGGGCAATTAAGTCACGAACGGACATAAATTGTACCACACGCAACACATCAATAAGATTTGTAACTACTAGACTTGTGAATTATAATTTATAGTATTCTCATTTTATATCTCATATCCTTCTTAATTATATTTGATGTATTTTTCTACTTTAAAAAGTTGTTTATTTTTATATAATATTTGATATATTTTTATGTGTTTGAAAGTGATGTATTTTTGTATCATATTTAATATATTTTTATGTTATTAATAATGTATTTGTCAATTATATTTTACGTAATATTTGTAATATTTGACGTAAATAATTGTAAAATTCAAAAAAAAACAAACAAACAAACGCAAAGCATCTACTTCATTTGGGCGTTATATACTTATATAGTACAACTAAGTGTACTATAAAAATCTGTACACATAGTAAAAATTACTATGGGAAACATCATTAATGACCTCAATTTAAGAAGAAAAAAATTAGAAAACATCATTTAATGACATGTTTTATATACAAAAACTACTATGGGTACCATCCTACTTGTACACCTAGTTGTAGGAAAAAAATTGCCGCCTATAACTGTGATCACAAATGAGATAAAAAAAAAAAATGTTTTCCACGTCACCATCGGCTAACTAATAAGTAAGTAGTAATACTATACTAGTAATCAATTAAATTGTGTGATTAAGTAACATTTTTTTATTTAATGTTATTATTAATGCGTAAGACATAATCAAGGCTCCTCGGGTCACCATCATATGTTGTCAAATTCCCACTACTTTGAGGACCAGCTCACATGTTATCAAATGACACCGTTTTTGAATTTCACATGCTATATAAATTTTAAAATAATTATTATAATTTTGTTCTATTGGACAACCCTCGATTTTGCATAATTTAAAAAGAAAATACAAAATGGGATGTAAAATAAAAACAAAGATAAATCAATTGGTGAAAGGTCAAGTATTTTTATTTAGTATAAAGAGAGAATCACGTCTTAAATGAGGAGTGTCAATCATTAAATTAAATTGTCTCTTTTTATTGAATATTTTTATTTCTTGATTTATATATTATTTTATATTTGTAGTTATAATTAATACGGGATAATTCTTTATAAATATGTAATCAACTACGCCTATTTATTATAAAAAATTATTATTATTATTATGGATGAAAGTAATATATTTTGGATTAATTAAATTATTTATTGATGTTATTAATCCTTTGCAGCTGAAGGCTTGCATTGCAAATATCGAGGCAGTGCAACGGAAAACGGTTGAGGAGGAGGCACGGGAGTCAAACTTTACCGCCACCGACGGACACGAGGTTTTTGTGAAGGCATGGGAGACTGAACCGACGATGACCTTCATTTCCCGGTGAAGCTTCAGCTATCAAGGGTTTGTCACCTAGTATACACGGTGACTCTGTCGGTGAGAATTTGTGTCGGCACGGACACGTCCGCATGTCCGTTCACCGGTGATTTTGCCATTAATTTAAGCCACGAAACTTACTTCAGAAAATTGAAAAGGAAGGGGGGAATAAAGGAAATTAAGGATCAACGTCATTTTCAGAAAAGAAAATTTAAGGATTCACGTCATTTTCTTCTTCTTCTTTTTTTTTTTTTTTTTTTTTCCCTTTTTTGAATCACAAGTCTTTAGGTGAAAATATTACTCCCTCCTTTCCAAAAAAAACAAAAATTTTGCTATTAAAAAAAAAATCTTGATTATTTTTTTTCTTTTACTTTGGAATTAAAATTGCATGGATTACTTTAGACCTTTTGTGAGGATTTCGATTGTCGGGGGATTATATGATTGAGTTTCAATATCCCATTTATCACCTAATTAAATTAAGATTCATTAGGCATTCTTATTTCTCATCTTTATTTTACTTAGTTACTTATTTGAATTATTTTTTAATAAAAAAAAGATAAAATAATTTAAGCGGGTCAAGACAAATAAAAAGAGTGAATAAAATAATTAAAAAATGACGAGACAAATAAAAAAGACGAGACAAATAAAAAAGACACAGAAAATAGTAATTGAGAATTTAGTTATTATTTTGTAAAAAATAATTTTAAATTTTTTTTTTGGTTATTTAATGAATAAAATCTTTAAATTCAGAATTAAATTTACAAATTGGAAGGGCAACTGTAACTTTTATTGTACTGTTTGATTCATTTCAAGTATGGAGGTCATATTGCTTTTGCGACTTCGTCCCAACATGCATGTGCGCTACATATGTAATGTCCATTTCCATAACTAAATTCCTTGTTCGCCCACATTAATGTCCATATTTTTTCATTTCTTTTTACCAAAATTATTTTTCATGAAATTTCACATTAAATTTTCATATGAAAGGTAACTCTACTAATAAGCATTTCTAACAACCAACTTAGTAAAAAAATTCCAGAATTTATATAATAAACGATGGTTTTGATTTAATCAAAGGTGGTAGAGTTGATCATTTAAGCTTTAGAAATGTAACTGTAAGAAATACAAAGAATTTTACTATTTTATAGTGTTATTCCACTCAAATTAATGTGATGTATAGCCATCCCCTAACCTTGTCAGGTAGTTCACACACACTATGGACTCCCACTCCTTCTGCATGGCTTTTTTTTAGCAAAAGCGAAGGATGTTTGAGGCATCTGACAAGGTTAGGCAATGACTGGACCATGATATTCGAGATGTTTCATATTTATGTAATTTAAGAATATAAATTTTTGAGTCTCCTTTATTATTAAAAAAAAAGTGATATCTGAATATAAGTTTAACTAACTCAATCACATTCTTTCAATAAATTCAAAAAAGAACTAATGTCACAATTCATATCATAAATTTATATCATTTTGATTCGTTACAAAAAAATACAAGAGCAGTGACGAGATATTCGGGAAAAAAAAGTGCCCATAGTAAAGCTCAATTTTTGCTTCTCACGGCAAAGAGATGTGTGGCCTTGCCCTATGACAATTTCACCATTGTACTACAGTCATTATTATTGTAATTAACGGAAATTAAATTCACAGTATATAAAAGAACATTGTAAATCATAATCACAATATGATTGTTCGTTAATTAATGAAATGACACCCAATTATGTGCGCATTGACTAAAAGTTGTCGCCATCTTATGCCCTACGAGCAATTTGATGGCATTTAGCTAGCAGCGCTAACAACAAATACTGTCGGTGTCGGTAATCGATCACTGCTGCAAAGCTGACATTTCAAATTTCAGAATAATTTCTTCAAATGCTGCGTTTCGATGGAGGTTTGGGAATGGGAAATAAGAATTATTTTGATTTTAAGTGTTGGGTTGAGATACGAGAATGGAAAAATAGGTTTGGTTGCTGAAAATTTGAGAATGATGAAACTTAATAATTTTATTGTGTGCGATTATATTACTCTGATATTTTGGTTGTTAACGAGTTAGATATGTGATCATTTTGATCTCGAATTTGTTTTCATACGCAGATTTATAATATTAATATTATTTTTATAATATTTTATTTATATATTATAATTGTAATATTATTACTTTTCAATTATGATTCCAATTCATCCAATAAGCAAAATATGAAAACGGTAACAATTTCACACATCTAAACTCATCCTCACTTCTTTCATTCAAATTTCAATTTCCTTCCATATTGTTCAACCAAACGCCAGATAAATTTTTCCACAAAAATAAAATAAAATATCAACATAATTAATTAAGAAAGCAATTAAAGTTAATGCACCCAATCTAATAGCCTTGGGTTTATTACATTTTGCTCCGTAGGTTTTGACAAACTACAAAATAAACCCTCACATTTTAAAAAATTACAACCCCTTTAACTCTTCGGTCAATTAACAATTATACTTTTGATTGCATAAGATGTAACAAAACTGATGATGAGTGCAAAAAATTTTAAGCCAAAATACAATTTTGATCACTTATAATAGGTTTTGTATCACTTTTAATCCATTTTAATTTTACAGAGACACTTTTAATCCCTTAACTTTTTTTATTAGGTGTTTTGGATCTTTTTAACGAGAAAGTTGGTCAACTAACGGGGTTGACCGTTAATTAAAGACCTATTTATATTTTAAAAAAAATTCAAGGATTTTTGTATAATTTTTTTTCTTCTGCTTCTTCTTCCACCACCACCACCCATTCTCCATGCCGCCGCCGTCGGGAAACTCAACGATCGACCCGATCGAGATCTCTTGATCGCGGGTTTCTCGACGGCGGTGGTGGTTCCCGGCAGCGGTGACAAAGAGAATGGGTGGTAATGGAGGAAGAAGAAATAGAAAAATTTATACGAAGATCCTTGAAATTTTCTTTTTACACAAATGGGTCCCCAATCAATGGTCAAACATGGTCAAATCCTTTGTTGACCATTTTTTCAGTTAAAAAGTACCTAAACACTTTGTAAAAAAAATTAGGGAATTAAAAGTGTCCCTGTAACATAAAAAATTACCAAAACTAGTACAAAACTTATTATAAGAGACCAAAATTGCATTTTGGCCAAATTTTAATGAATTGACTACTTATGTAATACTCGAGACAAACCAGATGAAATAGTCAATTTTATTGAAACTGCAACACTAGTATCAAAAGTAATTATAATTTATGTAATATTTAAGACAAATTAAAAATATAAAATAGCTAATTTCTTAAATATTCATGCTTACATCGCGAGTTTGTCACTTATCATGTAATTAAGGATGTAATTGTTAATTGACTAATCAGTAATAGAGTAATCATAATTTTTTGAAATATGAAAGTATACTTTGTAATTTGTCTAAACCTAAATGGGGAAAATGTAATTTAGCCAATAATTTTTTCAAACATTCGCAGAATTAGAATGTTTATAGCAAAATTTAAGGGCTAATTGAAACTGTGCCAAGTTTTGGAGTGAAGAATGATGATTTAAACATCCAAAATTCAACTCCTCCATGATGGCGCGTGGAAGATTAATTAGTTACCCACTACAAAAATAAATAAAGCCGCACAAATTATTAATAATAAAATACTGTTCAATCAAGTTAACGAAGGCATGAAACCATCAATAATACATCTTTGTTCTAGAAAAAAAAAAAATGTATATTGAATTAAAATAATAAAAATTTTTTAGATAAAAGTAGTATAATATTCAATATTTTACGATTATCAGTCATTATTAAATTACGTTCATATTTAAATTCAGTTGTCGACAAAATTATAGTGTTTTCAAGTCATATTTATGAAATTAACATGATATGAATATTTTGGGAGAAAATTAGGGTTAATACATGTCTTAGGATTCTTGCAAGAAATTGCTTCGTTTTCAAATCGAACTATAAATGATTTGTGAGTAAATGACAAAATTGCTCTATTGCTGTTTGGCCCAAAAAATCTTTTTTGAACTTCAATTTTTCTTTCTTTTACTTCAAATTTTTAACCGTGGTTTTTTCCCAATTTAAAATGATGGTTCACAAAATGATCCCTATCCATAGTAAAACCATATAATTATGTTGTTCATAGACTAATATTTATAATTTTGTTGTATTCAATAATTATTTTATCTTCCTATTATTGAAAGATTTTTAACAATGAGAAAAATGGCCAAAAACTGTGTATACATACGAAAAAAACAAAAACTTTTCCATGAGGTCTTCTTCGACTTAAATGAGAGTTTTATGTTACAAAATTTTTATTTTAATTTCTACAAAATGAAATTTATTTTCATGTGATTTGGTGAAATTATTAATATTTTTTTACGATTTTTAACAATTATATTTACTTTATGAATCACCTAAATTCAAAACAATCAAAATCAATAAATAAACAAATTACTAACGTTAATAGTGCGATTGAATCAAAAAATTATTTAAAAAGTTAATGTTAACAACCATTTTAATCTATTTTGGTAAAAAAAATCATTTAATTTTTCTTTCTTTTGGCATTTTTAATATTTAATTTTAATAAAATGGGTAGATGTAATTGCTACAAATTTACATAAGTCATTAATAATTTAACCAAGTCATATGAAAAATAAATGAAATTAGTCAATTTTACTTTTTATAAATTATAGGAAATAAAAATATAATTTGGGAACAGAGGATATATGCGGTGCCGCAAATGCACAAGGATAAATACATAAATGCACGTGATATTGTGGGAAGCATTTGGGTTTGGGGCAGTTGATTTTTGTTGGGCTGAAACAAACAAAATAATCAATCAATCAGACCCATGCCCAATTGGCCATGGTCCCGGTGACTACTACTCAGCTCTAATACTGGAGTAAATCATGCAATAATTCACTGGTTTTTTTCTTTTTTCTCATTTGTGGACTTTTGGACTACATTCCACGTATATGGTCTGGGCCCACAACACGGTCTTACATCACATTGTCTCTTTGTACGGCAGCTGTCCACTTTGACCCTACTTGTCATACTCCCTGGCCCCACCAAATCATAACGCACTCATCTCCAGTTTTTTTATTATACTTTTATTCTTTGTTATTCCAATTTTAGTCTCTTATATGTTTTAATCACTAATTTTAGTTTCATTTAAATTTTATTTGACAATTCTCATCCTTTTTAATGGAAAAGTTTAGAAGATAATGGATTAACTCATTTGATCGCTAGTCAAATCTAATTTTTTTTCAAAATAATTTATATCGTGATATTTTTAACTAATTTTATAATTCGGATCCTCATGAATGTTCAACTCATTTAGGATTTCGGCCGTCATTTTAGATTGTGAGTCGATCTAAATGTGTTGAAGATCCATGAGGAACCGAGTCATAAAATAGATTGAAAATATCATAGTACAAATTATTTTGGAAAACAAATTAGTTTGACTAGCGATCAAATTAGTTAATCCGTTATCTTCTAAACTTTTCCGTTAAAAGGGATCATAATTGGTAAAAAAATTTAAGTATGACTAAAATTGGTGACTAAAATATATAGAGAATCAAAACTAAAATAACTCATGTTATGAGAGAACAAAAATGGATTTAAGCCTATTTTTATTAAGTAATTTGGAATTTGAATTCATGTTTACTTTTAAATTTCTATACTTTAACTTTTTATATTATTGTTCATAGATTCTTTTTTTGTTTAAAAAATTCTATTAGAATTTTCTATATTCTATAATAATAATTTTTGAAAATAAAATACAAAAAATTTATTTATAAATTATATAATAATTATGTATAATTATATTAATTTAAATTTGAAAAGTAAAATTATATGTAATAATAATAATAATAATAATAATTTTCAAAAACAATTATTATTATATGACTAATCATGTAATTACGCAAATTATATGCTGCACCAACGGTACATGTACCTAGTTACTATTCATCACTCTCACTATAAGAAAGTGAGACTCACGCGCATCATCTTCTTGTTCTTCTTCTTCTTCAAAAATTATTTCTTCTTCTTCAAAAATTAATTCTTCTTATTCGTCGTACTCCATTTGAAATCGCATTTAATCAAATTTTCATCCAAACACAGATTTAAAGGAGATCGACGATTGTATTTTTTGACGAACAACACCAAATACAACTAAAAAATCACTTATTCCTCTTCAAAAATCTATTCGTCTTTTTCAAAAATAACTTATTCTTCTTAAAAAATACTACGTCATAAAGTATGAACTGCATTTGATGAATTTACGGAACCTTATTTTCACGATTTGATGTTGGGTAATGTATTAATAATGTTATATTCGTGTTTTCTTATTCAAATAATGTCCAATTACTTTGAAATATGATTTATAAATATTTTTCGTAAGGTATTGACACTTTCATGTGAAATGGGTTGCTTCTGATTACTTCCGGCTACTGGACGTGGTAGAAGGTGTTATGGGACGTAGCTGGACGTGGTGCTAGTTTTTTTAGATGTAGCTGGACGTGATGCTAATTGTTTTTGACGTGGTGCTAGTTGTTCTTGAAAGATTATCTGCTCGGGCCTAGCCAGAAATTCACTTTCGTGCTACGCATTCCAGAATCGAAATCTCTGGCCAGGCCTAGACGCTAGTACAATCGTTATTCTAACCCTTGCTTGAAATAACATAGTGCAGGATCTTGGTATGTACTTATTCGATTTATCACGCAACAAATAAATTCGTAATTAAAAGCGAAAACATAAGAATTACCTATTGAAGCGTTCACTCAGGTGATTCTCTTGTATGCATCAAGACTTTGTTCGTATGTTGTGTGGGCAATAATCCAACGAACAATTGATCAGCTAATCACCACAATCCACTCGCCAAAAAAATTCCAGCACCACGGCACCTGGCGCGTACAATCCACGCACCGCCCGGAGAGAAATAGAAGCCACACGCCGCCAATAAGCCTAAAAAATTCGGATTTTTGAGAGAGAAATTTTTCTCTCTCTAGAATTTTCTCTCTCTAAGTTTTCTTGTCTTGAAAACTTATGAATTGTGTATCTTGAATAGCTAATCCCTTGTCTATATATAGAGTTACAAGAGAGATCCTAAGTTGGTTTAGGATTGGTCTTCCTACTGGGTTTCTGTTTCCTTCAATCCTGTTCCTGGACTGATACACATCCAACTGATACAGGGATTCACTTATCCCCAATCCAGTTCCTGGTATGATTCACAACCAGCTGACACAAGGATTCACTTATCCGTAATCCAGTTCCTGGTATGATTCACAACCAACTGACACAATGATTAATTAATTACTTAATTAATTAAATCTACCTTTGTCAATAATCCGATACATAATTAATCGTATCACTAACGGATTAATTATGACACTATCATCCTACACCAGAATTGCTTTCGGAATAACTTAATTAATTTATTCTTGATCTCCCCATATCAAAGATATAGTGCTCGTTAATTTATTAATTTATTGATAAATTAATTAATTAACTTCTTTAATTCAGAGACTAGTACCACTCGACCTTTTTACTATATCGGACATAAGTCCACTAGCTGAGTTTGGTATAATAAACATAACGAGCTCATCTCGGGAGCACCATCATCCCGGACGCACCGGTACATGGTTTTCTTTCGACAAGCAGCAGCACACCAAGTAACTAAACACGCGCACCTAACCTACCGAGACTATTGACCACAATTGACCTTACCCATTGGCAGATCAAAATACACTATGTTTATTCTTCATGCCGCTCGAGTCTAGGGATTAAGAGATAGAATACTAAGAACGATTTGTGTATTAAATCAGTACAAGACAAATCATTCTAAATGGTCAAGTTCAATACGCCCCGGACATATCTATATGATTCAATCAGTTTAGACAAACCAATTATTCGAATCACATAATAACCTAAACTGACAGTTTATCCAAAACTGTCTCAGTTACGAACCTCATTTATATATTATGTCTTTCAACCAATGATGAGATATACTGTGTCACACAAGACACCTCATCATCTAACTACATAATATAAATAGACAAATAATGCATAACAAAATATAATCAAAACATAAATCGATATATCAACTGGGAAAAAGTACAATACAAGCATAGCTTATGTATTCAACTCCAACAGTTCTGAGACGTGGTGGACTGTCTTTGTGAAAAAAATCAGTTTAAATTCACACGCATGGATGTAGATGTTTATGGACATGGTGCTAGTTGTTTTTGATGTGGTGCTAGTTGTTCTGAGACGTGGTGTACTGCCTTTATGAAAAAAACTATTTTAATTCACACGCATGGATGTAGACATTTCTGGACGTGGTGCTAGTTGTTTTTGACGTTGTGCTAATTGTTTTGAGACGTGACGGACTGTCTTTATGAAAAAAATCAGTTTAAATTCACACGCATGGATGTAGACGTTTATGAACGTGGTGCTAGTTGTCTTTGTAAAAAAATAGCTTAAATTCACATGCATGAATGTAGACGTTTCTGGACGTGATGCTAGTTGTTTTGAGACGTGGTGCTAGTTGTCTTTGTGAAAAAAAATAGCTTAAACTCACATGTATGGATGTAGACATTTCTGGACGTGGTGCTAGTTGTTTTGAGACGTGGTGGACTATTTTTGTGAAAAAAATCAGTCTAAATTCACACGCATGGATGTAGACGTTTCTGGACATGGTGCTAGTTATTTTTAGACGTAGTGCTAGTTGTTCTGAGACGTGATGGACTATCTTTGTGAAAAAAAATAAGTTTAAATTCACACGCATGGATGAAGACGTTTCTGGACGTTGTGCTAGTTGTTTTTGACATGGTGCTGGTTGTTCTGAGACGTGGTGCTAGTTGTCTTTGTGAAAAAAATAGCTTAAATTCACATGCATGGATGTAGACGTTTATGGACGTGGTGCTAGTTGTTTTTGGACGTGGTGCTAGTTGGTTTTGGACGTGGTGCTAGTTGTTCTGAGACGTGGTGGGCTGTTTTTGTGAAAAAAATCAGTTTAAATTCACACGCATGGATGTAGACATTTCTGGACGTGGTGGTAGTTGTTCTGAGACGTGGTGAACTGTCTTTGAAAAAAAATCAGTTTAAATTCACACACATGGATGTTGACGTTTCTGGATGTGATTCTAGTTGTTTTTGACGTTGTGCTAGTTGTTCTGAGACGTGGTAGATTGTCTTTGTGAAATAAATCAGTTTAAATTCACACGCATGGATGTAGACGTTTTTGAATGTGGTGCCAGTTGTTTGAGACGTGGCGGACTCAGCGAATACTTGGTAGACTCAGCGAGGGGAAAAAACTATATTTAGTAAATGTACAGCTGCCATGTAAAAATTACTATGTATTTTAAGTGGGTACATGTACCCACGGTACAGAGTATAATTTCTGATGTACTTATAATGTATGTAAGTCAATAAATGCTGACAATAACAAGGAGCAACATAAACTAATAATGTTGAATTATTTAAATCCTGTATAAGGTTTGATTTTCTACCATTCATAATCATAATTTTTTAATTATTATTATAAAGAATATAAATAATGATGGTTCTTTTAGAAGAAATATCCTCGTTATGATTTTAACTTTCAATTTTTCAAAATAATAAAAATATTTTATCACTTATTAAAATATAAAATATATATCATTTTGAAAATTATACAAAATACTCAAAAAAAATTTAAATATGCAAAGGATATAGGTAAACTTCAAACTTAAATAATTCACCCTTTTAAACTTTTAGTAAGTCTAATAAAATAATAGATTTTCAAGTTCTGTTATCTAATAAGGTGGGATGTTTAATTACATTATATACTTGAAGTTATTATATCCGTTCTTTGACTGAAGGGTTTAGATGATAAGAATTAGAATTTATAGTTGTGAGGTGGGAGGTTCGAAATTCAGGTTATAAAAATAAAAAAATCATCGGTTCATTTTTAAGAAAACAAAGAAAAATAATTGATTAGATTACTTTAATAAGACGTTTTTTATTTTTATATATATTATGTAGCAATAATAAATGAGTTCAGAAAGATTGTTAAGAAAGTATTGAAGAAGGCAACTCTGAAAAAAAAAAAAAATCTATAAAACTGAAAAACTTCATATGAAAAAATATGAGAAATAATTTTTTTTTTTTCTTGTAATAACGAGTAGAGGGAGTACATAACGAGTAGAGGGAGTAATAAATAAAATATTTATTAACTTTATTAATTTAAATATTAAAGTGATTATTATTTATTTATAAAGGTCGTGAGAGATAGTAATATAGCTTAGAGAGGACAAAGGAATGTTAAAAATAGTAAGGCTCAAATCCCAAGGGAAAGTCACGTGACCTTTCTCCGGCTGCGGATGCACTGGAAGCACCACACACAGACCAGCAACGCCAAGCTGGCAATTCCGGGATGATTCCCAACCGTGTGGGCTCCATGGGTTAGATCGAACCACCGTTAGATCACCCACGTCATGGTAGAACGTGTGGGACAAATATCTACCGACGCCGCAACGTGATCAGTGGATCCCACAACATGGGCTTGTTACGACCCCTCACGCAGTCGGCACATGACTTCCCCGCTCTCTCCGCTTCATCGGTCACTCCCATTAATTTCCGTTTTCCCGTGGGCTTGCTAATCCACGGTCCCACTCAAAATTTTAACACTTTTTCAGCTATTATTAAATTTAGGGTTAAATTTATTTTTGTCTAAGAGTTATTTTAATTTTGGTCTATATTTTTTTTGTTATTAATATTAATTTATTAATTTTTTTTGATAACTATAATTTTTTTTAATAAAAATATTATTTCAATAGTAATTGACTAATTTTTTCGTCACCGCCACCACCTCATCACATCCGCCATGGTGATGGCGAAAGGGTAACGATGGGATGGTGGTAAATGGTGGCAACGATGGGACAGTGACAAGGTGGTGATGGTGACGATGGTCGCGACGATGGAAGGGTTAAAATGAATTATAAACTAAATGGGAACACTAAATATATATACATCCTAAACCTAAAAGTAAATTGTGGAGGATAAAATTGTCTAAAAAAAGAACAAAAAAATAAATAAATATGAAATAACAAGTTTGAGGAAGGTTAAGAAGTCAATTATTAGATGGAACCCATAGATATATACGTGACAACAAACATATACTACTAAAAACTAATGCTAAGGGAATATCTTACTCTTCCCACACCGATCCCAAGAATGCTTGTTTTTATTTTCATTTTCTATAATATCATTCCTCAAGTCTGGACTCCACACTTTAATTTTTTTTTAAAAAAAAAATAATTAAAAATCGTAAATTGTATTATGAGGAACATGGTGCTGAGTGTGCCCACTTAAAAGTCAGCAAATTAGCGGGAGTTCGTGACAACTAATGACCAACAACCTTACAAGATGCTCGTATCTGATTGACCAAAGCCTTTTAATATAAGTCATTAACGTTAATTATTTATGTTTTGTCGGCTGTAACATTGTGAAGTCAAAGACACTAAAAACCCACTCTAATTAATTAATCAAGCACGTCAACACATGGTGTTCCTAGAAATTACTACTCCTTCCCTTTCTTAATATATATATCAAAATTTTTACTCTATACCTATGTTAAGAAACCAATAATTTGTTACACACTTTCACTATTTTAAATATTATTTTTATTATATACTTATTTAATCCATTTATTGATAATATGTTTGGAAACAATTTTTTAAATTCATTTATTGGTGATAATAAAAGAGATTTGGATAGACTTTTTATTTTAATGAAAAATAGTTACTGTGGTAATTAATTAAGGATAAATAGATAAAAATAATTATTGATCTATTAAGGGTATAGTTTTTTATTTAATTAATAAATTAAACAACATATTTCGAGTGCGAAATTAATGAATTAGATAATACATGGAGTTTTCGTAATTTTTAAAATTTTCAAGAAATTTTCTTATTTTGACTAAAATTTAAGGAGAAAATGTAATTGACCCTAAAATTTTTACTTTGAAAAAAATGCATATTAGAGCATATTACTATTTACAAAAACAGTAGAATAAGATAATGGGATATAAAAAAAGAGATTGCAATATTAATATTTTGGTAAAAAGTCATCGAATGATATCCCTAGAAAAATTACTTCATTTTTTAGAAAGCTTTTATAACCAGAGGAAGTGTTATCTTATTTTATTTAAGTTGTTTTTGAAGCAGAATATTATATTTATTTATTTTTACATTTAAATATTAAGATAAGATCAAATTCAATCAGATTTCAAATTTTGATTCATAATAGTTGATATTCATATATAGACGATAAAAAATACTTAAAAATTTAATATCTGGATGATAATAAATCACATAAAATCATGATATTGGCACAAATTGAATTAATAATAATTATAAAAAATGAAAAATAAATGAAGTTGGTCAAACTCGATATGAAAACCCATGTTTTCTAATGTGTAGAAGATATTTTGAATGTTACTTCGTGTTGAAAATGAAAATGATATTCTGAAAATGTAAAAATTATTATTTTACAAAATATATTTAAATCAAATTACGATAGGTTGGAACATGCATATTTAGATTTTTATTTCAAAAATGCATATTTAGATTTAATTTAAATAGATTCAGGCGAGAAATTAAGCAATGAAATGCAGAAAAGAAGAACAAAAAGAATGTAAGAACGAAGATGAAGACTCAGATAGAAAGCACATGGAGTAACTATCCCGGAAGCATTTTCTCATTAATTGAAAATGTACTGTGTGCTTCCGTATATATACAAGAATCAGGCTGAACCAATTAATTTAAGAAAGAAGCTGAAAGATTTCCAGCTCACTCAACTAACTAATAGAATAAAAGAAAGGATCTTACTATTTGTAGCTCAAATTTACTATTTGTAGCTCAAATTTACTATTTGTAGCTCAAAAAAAAAAGTAAAATGATAAAATTGCCCTTAACATATGAATAAGGTATATACTTCATGCAATTCAAAATACATATCAAAACAGACAAAACTCCTTCAAAAATCAAACAAAACCATTCGAAATCATTCCAAAAAACGTTCAAAATCGTCGAAGCAAATTGTAACACATATTTTGGTTAATTTGGGACAGCGTCTACTCCAAAATATACGCAAATATGGTACGAATTTAATACTTTTGTATAGTTTTTTGCATACTGGTGTAAAAATCGCACATGTTTTGCGAAATTTGATGGAAAAATCGCATGTAATTGGCGAAGTATCAGGAAAAAATCGCCAAGCTTAGGTGATTTTTTGTGGAAAGTTCGCCAATTGCAGGTGAAATCCGGGGAAAAATTCGCCTACAATGTGCGAAATTTACTGCAAAATTCGCACACTGCATGCGAATTTTGCTGCAAAATTCGCACACTGCAGGCGAATTTTGCAGCAAAATTCGCATACTGCAGGCGAATTTTGCTACAAAATTCGCACACTGCAGGCGAATTTTGCAGCAAAATTCGCACATTGCATGCGAATTTTTCCCCAGATTTCACGTGCAATTAGCGAACTTTCCACAAAAAATCACATAAGCTGGGCGATTTTTTCCAGTCATTTTGCCAATTACAGGCGATTTTTCCTTCAAAACTTATATGTTTTAATTGTATATGTAATTACTTATTTTTTGTATTAATTTGATTAATGACGCAGGATCCAAATGGATTACCAGACATTCAGAGGGATTTGAGTCTTGAGTTTCAGTGTCCTGGTTTTTTTCCAACTGAAGAACAAGCATATACGTATTATTCGGAGTTGGCTCTTACATTTCGCTTCGAGCTGATTAAAGTGGGGAGGGGTAACAATGGAAACTCAGTCACATATCGTTGCAACAGATTCAGAGATCCGGTTGAACAAGGGTCTCTCCCACAAGAGAGGAAGAACACTAGCCGGCGAGGATGTAAGTGCAGGTTCAAGTTATATTGCAAGGTGGTGAAGGATAATGGTTGGTGGGTCAGAGTCACACCAAGTCCGAATTCAATGCACAATCACACTGCTATAGTGTATCCAGAGGGTCACAGGCAGCTTAGCCGCATGAGTGCTGGCGCAAGGGAGGTTGCTAGGACTTTGAACAATGCAAATATGAAGCCAAAATTGATTAGGAATCATCTTGCCGAGACGTATCCTGAAGATAATGTGACAGTGAGGCAGCTAAACAATCTTAAATCTGATGACAGGAGAGCAAAGTTCGAGGGTAGAAATATTGCGCAGCAATTTGTTCATTACGCCGAGGAGAAGCATTACTATGTACAAGTTTTGACAGAAGAGGGCACAGATGTTATCACACATGCATTCATAGCCCATCCAATTTCAATCCAGCTGTTGAATAGATATTATTGGGTGATTGTGGTGGACGCGACATACAAGACGAACAAGTACAGGATGCCACTCTTTCAGATTATAGGTATGACTCCTTCCAACAAGAATTTTAATATTGCATGTGCCCTTTTGAGAGATGAGAAAAGAATTAGTTATGATTGGGTTTTTGAACAATTGAGAGGGTTGTTGGATGTTGAAAATGTACCTAGCGTTATTGTTTCTGATCGCGAGATGAGTTTGATGGATCCTATAAGGGATCATTTTCCTGGATCACACCACCTGCTGTGTTTGTGGCATATCGACCGCGATGTTGATAATCAGTTGAGAAAGCTTGTTGGTGAGGGTGATAGGAAAAAAGCAATAAAAAAGCTTTGGAAGGGAATTGTTAATGCGGCAACAGTTGAAGAGTATGAAGTGTTACTGCAGCGGTTGAAGAATGGTTATTCTGTAGTGGCTGGATCTGTTGTTGTCTACTTGGAGAGGACTTGGCTGTCCTATAAAGAGATGTTTTGTAGGGCTTGGACAAACAAGATTCTGCACTTTGGCAATACTAGCAGTAACAGAGTTGAGAGTACGCATGCCGCACTGAAGGATTGGATGAATGCTGGCACACATTCACTTGACACGCTATTTGGGGTGATTGACGACCACGTCAATTACCAGTTATCACAGATAAGGTACGTTTATTAATTAGATTAATTCGCCTTTTTCGGAATTTATTTAATTTACGTACCTTTCACTTTATTGATGTAATTTTAGGGAAACCCTTGAGGCATGCATTTCCAAGAAAGCAACAGCTATGTTGTGTTTCCCGTATGAATTATTGAATGGCCATGTCTCTCACTATTGTTTGGAGTTAATCAGCGAACAAGTTGAAAAGATTACCAAGTTGGGGGATGACTTGTTCGAGAGATGTGGATGTGTCTGCAAGGCCACGCATGGGATTCCTTGTGCATGTGACATATGGAAGTTGAGGGAATCGCACGACACGATCACCGTTGAAATGGTGCACGATTTTTGGAGGCGGTTGACGATTGAGACATCTGAAGTAGATTCGAACACATTATCTGCAGAACTTCAGTAAGATTTACATTATGTATTTTATTTTATGATATTTTGATTCATTAACATACATTTATAAAAATAAATTTTAATTTGATGTAATTCATTGTTTTTAACAGATACTTTCGCCAGAAAATCGTGCCTCAATTCGAGAATAGTCCACGCGTGGTGCAGCGAGGTCTGATTGTCAAGATGAATGAGTCCCTCAATACTGACAATGCCAGTGTGTTCGAACCAGCCATTTTGTCAACATCAAGGGGTAGACCAAGATTACATGAATCCGTGCGGCGCGAGCAGAGCGCTCGCGAGAGAGGTTTAAGACGCAGTAATGCATCCAGGAGATCTTCTCAAAGATCGTTGCCATTCGATGAAGGTAATCTATGTTTTGTTCTTTTTGTGAATTTATATTGATTGGTTACTTTATTTTTTTTAAAAGACCAAAAATTACTATTACGTGTTTATATTCCAATTTGTAGTTAGAGCGGACAGTGAGAGTATCCCCATGATTCCACATTATGTCCATCCTTTCTGCAATGGCATTACGGACGTAGAGGCAGATGGCAATTGCGGATTTCGCGCCGTTGCACTCGGACTGCATGGCAATGAGAATGACTGGGAGACTGTACGAACTGCGTCGATTGGAGAGATTCTCATGCATCAGGATACTTACAGGCGCCTCCTCGGTGCATGTCTACCACAGCCTCTTGTTGAGGCCAACGCAGATCCTATTGCTTGGGCAATTTGTCGATTGAATCATTTTACATCACCATGCCCCTTTGCTGGCTGGATGATCACCCCAACGGATTTGTCCTGTACCTTCGTTGGCATTGTTGTAGAGGCATCACTGTGATGCGGCTATGGCTGGTTTTGCAGAAGAAGCTGAATTTTAAAATAGGCTGGACCATTGGGACTTGATTTGTGGACCATGATTTTTTGTAGCCATTGCAATTTGTTTTGAAAATTACATTATTCTGTTAATAATTATCATTTTTGTAGTTTCCCGATTTTAATTTCACAAGTGCACAAAAAAGGAGTAAACATGTTAAATATAACGCAACAAAATCCGCATAGTATCACAAACTAAATAGAATAACAATATAACATGGTAATGTACTACAATCAACCAGCCAAATGCCATCTATCTATCTCCTCCATCAACCTAGCCTCCATTTCTGCCGTCTCGGGTAACCCACCACGTCTGATGATCTGTAAGGCGTCCTCACCGTATTTTCGCCACCGCCGGACCCACTACAAAGACAATACATTGCAATGATTACGTGCACTTATTCGATAACAATATAACATTATACTTAATCAAATTGTGTAACGAAAAACACTTACATATTCAGTGTTGGTTCGCGGCGGAACTCCACCATCATCAGCTGGGGGTCCATCGATGAACAGGTATGGGTGGGAGTGCTGACGATACCATGTAAGGTAATCGTGGGTGACTGCGCCGGGAACGTCAGCAGGCTGCAAGTCATCGGGACGTATACAAGCCATACGCGGTGCCCGCCATATGCTCTTGGCGAACGCCAAGTCATAAACCACACTATACCCACCACTGTACGGCCGAAACGCCGTCTTCGGAAGGAGTATGTCGGCTGGGATATCCTGCACGTATCCCAACTGTCGGACGCACCTATCTGGCATGTACGGCTCGACCTCACCACCACATGCAATCAACCCCCTGTACGTGGTGATCGGGGTGCGTAAGTGCGGAAAATGACCGTATGGGGTCCATGTCACCTGTAATATATAAAATTAATATCATATATGTGCAGCAATTACATATTTACAATTTATCATAAACATTTATTACTAAAATCGGCAAATATATGTTGACATACCTCCTCCGGACGCAAGTGGTCAAGGGCATGCCGGTACCTCTGCAGACGGGAACTGCTGGCCTGTCGGGGTCCAGTGGTCCACAAAGCGGCGCGCGGGGTGTGTGGATCATCAGGCATCGGCACTGAATGCAGTCTAAACGCTGGGAAGTGCTCGTATATCCATGCCTGCAATAGGGTCATACAACCCGCCATCCCGCTGCAAGATCCTCTACTAGCCTTACCTAGATGTCTATACAAGTAGGCTAATGTAGAGGTACCCCAAGCATTCTGATGCACAGTCTGCAATTGTCCCCGAATATGCACAAGGTGTTGTGGTTTAATCCTATTGGCACTCTTGTCCACAAAAAGAGTAGAACCAATAGTCAACCACAACCAAGCCTCCAAAGCTCGCGGCATGTCCGTAACTAAAGCTGGCCCCCTCCTGAGCACGTAGTCAACTAGAACGCCACCATCGGTGTGGCTCGCCAACCAATCCGCGTCCCTCTCGGACACATAAAGCAAATCTGCGCATAGGCTCCATAGCACTGACTTGTCAGTGATGTCAGCAAGCATGGGACCATCCACAGGGATACGAAGTATCTCCCACACGTCGTGTAGGAGAATACTCATCTCACCGACAGGGAGATGAAACGTGTTCGTATCCGGCTGCCACCGCTCAATAAATGCAATAAGCAGTGGGGTATCGATGGACGTGTGCATAATGTACGGCAAGTGTGCTAAACCAGTGGAGCGCAACAAAAGCTGCCAGTCAGATGGCATCGAAGCCAACCAAGGTACCAGACGCTCACACACACCTGCCCTATTTTGGCATCTCAGTGTGGACCTAGGTGGTACGACCTCCTCACCCTCCTCTCCGTCCGGTCTATACCTATAGGCCACATGGCCCTTCCAACTAGGTATCACCGACCCATCTATAGGGCCACCCGTACACGCCTCGGTCACAATCCAAGACGTATCGCTCCGGCCACGCCTATTCGTAACTAATTTCAAAAAATATGGACTATAAATAAATAAACTTATTTAAAAAAACATAAAACAAATACATCCAATAATTTAATTGAAATAGCAACACACAATCATTTGAAATAGAAACACGTAATCATTATAATCAAATTACATAAATAATAAAAATTGAACAATGTAATTTATATAACACCATATTATCATATCATATAATCAAATTACACAAATAATTATCATCACGGATGCACTACAAAATTTAAATAATAGAAATCAAAACATATACATGCTATTAGTGCATTATATTTAAAACTTACCTCGTGAGGGCTCCTCAGCGCGTCCTGAGGGCGACGGAATCTCCTCACCGCGTCCTGAGGGCGACGGAATCTCCTCGCCGCCAGTAAAATGCTGCTCCTCCTGATCGGAGTCCTCGTCAACCAGTGTATGTGCAGGCACGCGTCGCGCTGCTTTCTTCATCCGAGCAGAAACAGTGGGCCGCTGTCGCGGGAGGGTTTTCCCCGCAACCTACAAGAAAGTGCAAATAATAAGTTAGAAACATGCAAAATATAAATAATATTTAAAAATAATACAAAACTAATGTAAAAAATTTTTACCAAAAAATTCGCACATGATGTGCGAATTGTTGGGTAAAATTCGCACATGAGGTGCGAATTGTGCACAACAATTCGCACATGATGTGCAAATTGTTATGTACAATTCGCACCTCATGTGCGAATTGTGCACAACAATTCGCACATCATGTGCGAATTGTTCTGTGCAAAACAATTCGCACGATGTGCGAATTGTACAGAACAATTCGCACATGATGTGCGAATTGTTGTGCACAATTCGCACCTCATGTGCGAATTGTACACAACAATTCGCACATCAGGTGCGAATTTTCTGGCGAAATTCAATAATTTAAACGAAATTTTACGCTTTTTACCTGTCCAAACAATCCTTTCCCCTTCCCGGTACGCTGTGGTGGTTGAGATCCGCCGGCGTCCATTACGTGCGATTTTTTTGGAAAATTTGTTTCGATGGTCTGAGAGAGTTTGGTTAGAAAATCTGAAATGACTTATGATTTTGTAAGGTTTGCAGACAAATATAAACCCAAAAACTTGGTCAAAATTCGCCTGTGTTTGGCGAATTTTCACTGAAAATTCGCACATAGTAGGTGAATTTTTCTCAGTTTTTCGCAAATTAGGTCCGATTTTTTATGTTTAGTTCGCACATTGGGTCCGATTTTTGCTTACATTTTCACATTTTCTATTTTAAGGGCATTTTTGTCATTTCATCAATTTTTTTGAGCTACAAATAGCAAAACTGAGCTACAAATAGCAGCCCAGTAAAAGAAAATGTAACTGCCCGTTAACTTATCAATACGTCATCGTTTCTATCCTATTAGTAAAGTCCCTTGTGGACAATTCTAAACTGCTGCCCCTTCCTTTATTTACCAACAACAATGCATCTTGCACATCGAGCAAACCTATTTGCTGAGCAAATGCAGAAGCATCTCTCTCTGAATGTTGTTGCTGTTTTTGCTTACTCAACAGTAGTACACTTACAGGTCAAAGCTAGTGATTTGTCACAAGAATGGTTGAATGCTTATATTACGACGGAGGTGAAATTTAATAGTTCGAATTCAAATTTTATATTTATTGGTAATGTCAAATGAATTGACATGAATAGGGTGGATTTGAACTCGATGTGAGTTAATATATTTATTCGAATTTCGTTCGACTTTTTAGTTTTAAATTTGAGTTTTAAGTCACTGAGTTCAAAAATATATCATATAAGAGTAGCTCGACCTCAAATTCAAACTCGAATTTGATATAATAATAAATAAAATAATAAATTTTTTTTATATTTTTTATTATATAAAAATATATATACACAATTGATTTAATTACTTCAAAATATCATTAAATTAATATTACTTAGACTCGAGTTCAACTTCAAATTTCCAACCTTAATGAAGATTTTGGGAATTGAGGTTTTGTAATATAGAAGCAAGACATTGGTGCACAAAACATTCCCAACAGTTTTATTAGTCAATTATCCGCTGCATTTCCATTCAATTAGGTGAAACTCATGACTCTTCGTTGATTAGGTTTAATTCCATTGCCCCATCTTTTAAAATCGAAAATGACATTTCTCAGCCACAGAATTTGAAATACCAAGCATAAGGGTCTAATTTGGGAATTCACACATTTCCTTTTATCATTTAATTACACAATATTAAATTGACGGTAAATAAAAAATAATAGTTGACCTAACTAAACAATATTACACCCCATTAAAATCAATAAATATTAAGTTCGAGTCATCCAAAATTTGACCTAACTAAACAAATAACACATATCATATTTCTTTATTAAAATAATAATATTTAAATAACATATAAATAAAAAATTTTCATTTCTATTTTTATATTTATTTATCAAATTTTCTTTTCTATTGTGCGTATGTGCATATATACTCAGAAGATGCAATTCCAGAAGAAAGAAACATAAATGGTATATATAGATATAGGATTATGAATATGCTAATGAAGCAATTATCATAAGGGTTTTGTTGAGCTACATGTGCCCATAACAACTTTGTTTCTTAACTTTGAAGGGAAGGAATCCAACTCCCATTCACAGCCATTATTCTTTGTATTTCAATTCTATTATAAATTTTTTTTCATCTCAAAAATATAAATAATTTTTTTATACAAAATTTAAAAAAAAATGTTTTGTAAGTAAAATTAGGGAGATAAGTGTTCGTACATCTCGCATTTGTACTTCAATCCTAAGACACAAATGCATTGCTTATTTCTATTTTTTTTAATTTCGTCACTATATTTATTTTTTGTTTATAACCGTGAAATTATAAACCCTAATCTTTACCACATTCTCAAACCCTCCCACCTATATTTATTTCTATTATACTTGTTATTATATGTAAATTTTTAAAAATTAATTTTAACATTACTTTAAAAAAAAATTCCGACAAAGTATATATCTTGTATCTATTAAAGTTTTTTTTTGCTAAATAAAAATAATTTAATATAAAAAAATTTAAAATTTGTGTATAAATAATCTAAAATATTTTATGAAAAGTTTTATATTATTAAAAAATATATTGCAGAAAGAAATGGGATAATATATCAGCCAGCCAAACATAGAAATCAAATTGGACACGTGGGAGGCTGGAATTGAGCCACGGTATGAATGGGATGGAAAACGGAGTAGTGCTGGTACTAGTGAAGTACTTTTGTAAAAGGGGGAATATTAGGAGTCATTTAGAAGGAAATGATTCAAAGAGTGTGATCCAAGTTACTCCGTGGTTACAAGGGGCCATGGTTTTTCCTGCATGAAAACTTCTACTCAATATTATTCAATGAATGTAAGCTCGATGCTACTTCTACATCCTCTCCCCCCTCCCCCCCCTTCTTGTCATAATTAATTTTACGTTTAATATGTTAATTGATACGATCAGAGATAAACACAGATTTTAATTTTTCGATGACGAAATTACAACAATATAGAGAGCGGATATCGATCAAACTCGGTCAAAATAACTCTATTAAGAAAAATTTTAACCGTTTCAGAAAGTAAACGCTCTCACTCACCATACTATACGTCCGCTCTTGGATACTATTATATATGTGTTTAATTTATATATAATTTATAATTAAAAATAAAATATACTAAAAATAATTTACGTATTATATTTTATATAATACGACTTTTCTTTTAGGACAGATTCAAATTTTAAAAGCAAATTTATTTATAAAATTTAAAATGTATTATAAATAAGATATTTTAACATAAACTGAAGCATTTTTCATTGACAAAGTGGCTAATTTTGGAGGAAGAAAAGAGTATATATTTTTAGATGGGAATGATGCATAGAGTACAACTCAAGTCAGTTAAAAGATGGTGGGAAAAGTTGGAGACAATCTAATGTGGTCAAGGGTTCCTTCTAGCCAGCCTTAATTTTTTTTTTTTAAATTTTCATACAAACTTTTAGCTGTTTAGTTACTTTGAAGATTTTTTTTTTTATTTTCTATAAAAGAAAAAAAAAAGATTATTGTGTCCCTATCTTTCTCAAAAGATATTTTTCAAACTGTTGATTAAATTGTTACCATTCCTATTTCAAAATAATAGTTATATTTATTAAATTAAAATAACATACTAAATATAATTATGATTAACACCATGCTATATTTTTGCATTAAATAATTATAGTTTGCCTTTATACTAATATTCATAGATTTATTATTAAAACTATAAAAGTAATCAAAATCTTATAATTTAATTGTTAGAATTCGATTTATGAAATATAAGGATTAATATAAAATTGGTGAATGATTCATAGGATTCTATTTGTTTCTTATCATTAATGATTCAATTTTTTAATTTGAGTAATTTAATTTCTAAAATTAAAATATTTTCATATGACGAAAAGAAAGAAGCATTTTTCGTGATATATTATTCCATGCAAGTTAGGCAATACTCTAATTATAAAATATTTGATAAGATATATTATTTTCAAATTTTTGTTATAAAATATTTAAAAATTTTCATATAAATTAAGGATAATTAAAATATAATATTAATTATATACTTTTATTGTAATTTTATTTATAAAATCATTTATATTTTATTTTATCAATATTTATCTTCAAATATAGATAATTTAAATTTAAAATACTACAATTTACATTTAAAATCTGTATATTTTATTCAAAAAATTTATCAACTTTTTTGAAAACATTTTAAATAAAAACATGAAGGTACGGAAGTACATCAGTTAATTTTTCATTCACATTGGTTAAAAATTTAAAAATGACGTAAACAATCCTACGTGTATCAATCTGATTGGATGGCGTGGCTCGCGTTGATAAATATGACACAACACACTATCACAATAACTTTATTTATACATTTTTCGTTTTTTCTTATAAACGAAGGAGCTTTTTTTTTTTTTTTTTTTTTCTAAGAAAAATTACTGTGTTTTATTGTTCTACGTTGGGGAGAACAACCGTTAACTTCCTTGAAATTTGCTATAGTCAGAGTTAACGGCGCTTAGACGTCGTATAAAAGTCATACGTATACGTCCTTTGTTTACATTCACCTTCTGGAATTCAGCATCCACGCGGTTAAGTTTCGTTTGTTTACCTTTCCCCAAACCCCCGATTTTCCTTGTTCTATTTTGTTAATCGATTTTATAAATGGTAGTACCTTTTTTTAAGCAATTATAAATAAAATTATTTATTCTTATCGTTTTATTGGATTCTTTATATTTACTAATTACGTTTTCCATGTTTTGCTACAACTAAAATCAAATTAAGCTTTTATTTTCTTTTTTTTAAATCCCAAAAATTATTTTACTTTTAACAATTTTAAAAATATCATTATGCTTCTTTCACGTGAACTTCAAATAATAAATATCTACTTCATGAGTTTTTCCCCACCAACTAAATTACTTTCTTTGATAATTTTTTTTAATCACGTTTTTTGTAAAATGTATACTATGCCTTTTTAATATTATGGTCATTATGCTCGCAATTGTCGTGCTTAGACTAAGGTGTTCACTTTTATTAATTAATGATAATGATAATAATGTCTCGAAAAAGAAATTACAGAACCTTCTACTAATAAGAAAGAATGTTAAAATCAATAATAAAGGAAAAATGAACATTAAATGGATAATTAATTATTCCTTTCTAATTTGGTATGAAAATTTTTCAACAAATTATTTTCGTTCCTTTCAAAACAATAGTAAATATTTTTTATCGCAAATTATATTATATACTTAGATATATATATATTATTACTATATTTAATAAGGTAACTAGAGTTAATTTATGTGTAATAGAAGTTAAAGATGGTTCTTGTGTGTTGATGGATTCATTGGAAATATTTTATGATAAAAATAATAATAAATTATACGATAGAATGTACTATTACTATTTTGGGATGAATGTAAATATTAGTTAATAATTATCTTAGTATTTCTTACAACCAAACACACCTTAAGAACATATACAAATACAGGCACAGATAAATCGTACGTATCTATGAATGTATTATCCTTTGAATAAATACGCGTACGCGTATAATCAATACTAATTTATGTCATCATCAATTTTGTAAAGTTTAAAAGAAACGGAGCGCGGTGGGAGTCGCGTGGGCCACTGCGTGACTGCGTGTAATTTACAGAGAGCAGAAGCAAGAAGAACTGGAAGAAGGAAAAGAAAAACAATAAAAAAACCAAAAAAAAAAGAAGAAAATTGGGGAAAATTGAAATTAAAAAAAAAAAAAAAGAATTGGAGGGTTGTGTGACAGAGGTGGTGGTGGTGGGATTGAATGAATTGAATTGAAGAAGACTTAAACATCACGACAGTGAAAGGATGAGTGTTAAAAGACAGCTAGCAATGAAGCAAGAACTTCACCTACCATAATACCCTCTCCCTTTACCCTCTTCCCTTTTTAGCCGTTGTTTTCTTTCCTCTTCTTTTTCTCTCCTCAAAACGTTTCTCCCCCTGTTTGTTCCCTTCTGATTTCTTCTCCCACAAACACATATAACTCATATTCTCCTCTCCTCTTCCCTGCCCTTCAAATATATATACAAACAGAGCAATTGGCTAAGCCACTGTTGTTGTACAAGAGGTATTGAGTGAGTTTCTGTGTGATGGAGGAATAATTTCAAAAGGGATTTTGATTTTGGTTCTTTTCCTTTGTTTGTTTTTGTGGGCTTCTGTTTTTTTGTGTTTCCATTTCTCCCCCTCTTCTGGGACTGTCTTGAATTTTGTGCCTCTGCACAAATTTAGTGTTCTGGAGTTATCTGTTACTGCTGAAGATTAAGGGAGGAAGCATTTAGGCGGGAGAGTTTGCAGTGTTTCAGGTTTCTTTCACTCGCATTTATCCTCTCTCTTCTTTCACTTTTCTTTTTCTCGGGCTCTGAAAGTTTTTTTTCCCCACTATAATATTTTCTTCTCTCAATTAGGGAGTTTCTTCAGGAATTTTTTGAAAATTTTCCTTGTCCTCTTTTTGTTCGTTTCGCTTTTAACACTATATGAATGTAAGTAGCTCTAACAAAATGTAAAGGTTGAGTCTTCATGGTTTCTTCAGCTTCAAATGAACAGAAATGCGCTTAATACGAGGGATTATTAAAGTTTCAAATTTCAATCTTGTTTCAATTCATCCCTTTCACTCCCCAAGAGAAGAAATGTGTTTTTGATAAGGGGCTCTTTCAGTTCATAGTCTGCATTGTTTTCTTTTTTAATTTTCAATATTTTTGCACTCTGTACAAAGCTGCTGTTTCTTCTTGGTTCCGAATCTTTCGAAGTCTTCATTTTTTTTTTTCTCCCCAAAAAAAAAGTATTCGGCGTAAAATTATGAAAAATTAATTGTGTCGGTGCATGTTCACATGCTCCCGGGTGTACAGATTAAGGATTGTGAGAATCTTATGTTAAAACTTCCTTTTTCTTTTTCTTCTTTTTTTGGTCGTAATTATTATACAAAGCTCCAAAAAAAACTGGTTTGAAAATTTCACCCTCCAATTCTGGCGAAACATCATTTACTCCACCAGCCCAGTGACTGGTGGCTGGTGGGGGTAGGCCCCTCCTCTGAAGTTTTCATTTTCAGACTTGATTTTCCCTTAACCAATTCTTTCATTTACATATTTGTTATGCTTAAATTTTGTCCAAAAATGTTTTCAGGTATAATTTTGGAAGATTGTAGGCTTGTGGGATAATGGGACCAAATTTCATGGACGATGCAGACTGTGGAAGCTTCTTTGACCACATTGATGATTTAATTGAATTCCCTCCTGAGAATGAGGGTGGCAATGGCCTTGTTGGCTCTGCTGCTGACTGCAAGAACTTTCCTAGCCTTTGGGATGAGGCATTGCCGGATTCGGACCCCCTTTTCTCCGGCAACGAAAATATATCCGCGGCAGACCTTTCTGCTGAGCTCTCTGTTCCGGTAATTATTGCTATTTCATGAATTCTGATGAGCCCTTTTTGATATAATCTGATCACAAGTGGTATTCAACTATGCCTTGAAACGTTTCCGGGTTGTTGGCATTATTGTTGTTCGTTGGAATGTGTGGATGTGTTATAGCGTATAGTGGTGGTCCTTTTACGTATGGTTGAGGGGGTTGCTTGAAAACTGATTAGTGGTATTAGCTGAGGTGCCAAACACTACTAAACAATGTTCATGGTACAAAGTGAATTTATGATTTTGTATAATTGATAGCCAGTAAATATGTAGTCCTGATGGTCCTTTCTGGGATTTATGTTGTGGGTCAGAGAGTCAATTATTGAGTGGTGATAGAATGATCTATATGGCTTGGGACCCTGTATTGATTTTTGCTAATCAACTGAATTATGAGCAGCAAGCAACTGTTGCAGAAAGTGGGTTGTCTTGGACTTTATATGAAGTTTATTTGTTGTTTAGTGATGGGTTGGTATTGTGTTTAAAGATTGAATGAATACGAGGAGCTCTGCTAAATTGTATCTAGAGAGGGATAGTTTGTGTTGCAAAAACTATCCTTTAAAATTTGAGTAGATTATTCTTTTGGCCGTGTTGCTTGGCAGGTGAAACAGAATTTAGCTGTTAGTTTCTTTGAAGCTGCATAAAAATGAAATGAGCTAAACTTTGAAATTCAAGAACCCGAAGTCTTTCTTGGATAATCATATATGCATGGCTAATTTGGGGGTACATAATGTTTTGCAGTTAAGTGTAACATTCTGTGCTTGATACACAGGATTTCCTTGTTTTTTTTTTTGTCTCCCCCTTCGTGAAAATGATGTTTTTGACTCGCTCTTGGATTGTGATGCTATCCTAACTGGTATTGGGGATTGATTTAGTTTCTTAACTTATCCTTTTCCAACTTGTTTTGCAGTATGAGGACATTGTTCAACTTGAATGGCTTTCCACATTTGTGGAGGATTCCTTTTCTTGTGGAGGGCTGACCCTCAGCAAAGATAGTTCATTTCTCAAGGCGAGTCCCTCAGGCCAGTTTCAAACTTCTAGTCCTGTTTCAGTGCTTGAGAGCAGCAGCAGCAGCAGCAGCAGCTCTTGCTCAGGGGGAAAGGCTATCCCTCTTAGTCCTAATCACCGTGGTCCACAGCGTGCCCGTAGCAAACGTCCACGCCCTGCAACTTTTAATCCTCGCCCAGCAATCCAACTCATCTCAGCGACTTCCTCCTTCACTGGGGCTCCACTGCCACCTTTTGTGGCTTCAGGGATTCGGTCGGAGTCAGAAAATGCTGCAGAGTCTGAACTTGTGAAAAAGCTTCCCAACCCATTTCCAGCAGGAGAGCAAAAGAAGAAAAAGAAAATCAAATTGACACTTCCTAGCTTGATGGAGATGAATCAGGATCAACCATCACAAGCAGTTAGGAAATGCCTGCATTGTGAGATAACTAAGACTCCTCAGTGGAGGGCAGGGCCAATGGGGCCAAAAACACTCTGTAACGCATGCGGTGTGCGTTATAAGTCGGGCCGGCTGTTTCCAGAATATCGTCCGGCTGCAAGTCCGACATTTGTTCCTGCTATTCATTCCAACTCTCATAAGAAGGTTCTTGAAATGAGGAACAAGGGCGACGAGAAAAACAGTGTAGTTGAAGCAGTGACAAAATCCTCAATAGCCAGCCAAAGAGATTTAGTTCCAGAGATTAAACCTTCAGGAGAATATATTTGAAGGGGTCAGAGAAATGTTTTCCCCTGGGGAGTCATATTAGTTCTCAGCCTCTTTGGTTTGGTTGTCATGCTGTTCTCTTACTTTTTTTCCATATCTTGGTTCATTGGTTCTTTGTACAGAGATGTAATTGGGGGGATAGGAGCTTTAGATGACAGTAATTTTAGCTATTAGGAGGAGGATAAGCCATAAGGAGGGTACTGCAAAGTGATAGACTTTAATGGAGATTAGGGCTAGGGCTCAGCTCTTTAGCATTGGTGATGTTTAGGTCCCTTGTAAGGTATAATAGGTATTGGGGGAGTCGCTGTTGTTTTTTCGTTCCGCCTTTCGTGTTTTTTTGCGTCTCTGTTGTTCATCCGTTCGTTCCCCTGCTTACTGGGAACCCTTTTTGCAGTTTATTTGTTAGTAGGAAAACTTTGAAATGAGACAGCTTTTGCATTCAAATCTTGAGTTCTTTACACTTTCTTTCTTCCCTCCCTTTGAATCTTGATACTCAGCCAGTCATGATCAGATGATGTTTTCAATACGGGGAAAAACCATTGGGATTAATCTTTTGAGCCAAAAATGTCATTCTGATAAGAACTAAACGGATTTGGAATGATCGTTAAACTATAACGACGGTATAATAAACGACACTATTATTGAAATTGATATGTAAGAGTGATATAAATCATTCAGGGGCGGACATATAGTATGATGAGGCAGGGGCGGACATATAGTATGATGAGGGAGCGCGTCTGTCTCTCAAAATTGATATGTAAAATTATTGTTGTTCGTTCGTGTCATCGTAATTTCGTCATTCAAAAATCTAAAATATGAATCCGTCTCTGAAATCATGATTCAATGGTACCTCAGATGCAGCATTGAATAGCGAGTGGGGACTAATAGTAGTAATGAAGAAGCAGGGTGGTACTATTTTGGCATCTCCAGCTTCTGGAGTCCAGATATACTTGGTGATTGATTTATCCAAGTGGTTCAGCTATTGTTTGAGTATATTAGTCAATTTATTCAGTGGGAGAAGCAGAGTAGCAGCTTGATTGGGTTGGGTTGGGATGGGGGTGTCAAGTCAATTATTATATGCATGTCAGGGACATAAACGACAAATTACTCTACAGCTCTTAGTGTTGTGTCTTGCCATTCAAATCAACCATTTTCTTTTCTCCAAGTTTTATGATGAATCATTGTATTGTAATTGTAATTGTACCACTTCATTTTCACTTTTACTGCTGTCATTTCTCTGCTGCTCTACTGTTAAACTTTCACCTTCAACATACCATAACTGTCGCACTGAGGGAAGCAGGATTTTGCTGCCGTGGTTTCTCAACTTATACACGATAAATAAATAAATAAAATTATATTATGTAAATAAATTTTAAATAAAATAAAATAAAAATATTAATAATATAATTTTATATTTAACATACGTAAATCCATCATTTTTTATTAAAATTTAAATTAACAGGTGACAATTATTGTCTTTGAGTGTCATACTCTGAAACCATTCCATAATAGTTTTTAGGACAAGGCAGGGAAGAAATTTAACTTAAAAATTGACAGAGAGAATGGGGGTAAAAAAACAAAAAGGGTTGCACTGTGCAGACTTAGGGGTAAAAAAAAACAGGGCTGCTTGGGAATAAAAAATGAATTGAGGCAAAAAAAAAAAAAAATCAATATACATTTATAAGGGTTTGGGGACAAAGGTTGTTCTACATTTAACCTTAGCCCATGAAAAAATCATGAAGAAATGTTGAAAGTGGCCAGTCAGTGAACATGGTTTTTTTTTTTTTTTTTTTTTTTTTTTTTTAAGGCCTAAGTAAAACGACTTTACTTAGACCTTTTTTAATTAAAAAAAATACTTAAGTAAAAGTCAATTTTTTTTTTTTAAAAAAAAAGCGAGGTTCGTTTCTCTGTCGTTTTGCCATCATTTTCTAACAGCTCAAGGAGAATTTAGAATATGTTGCCCAAAAAAAAAAAAAAAAAAACACATATCACTCCACTCAAAATATACAACAAATTATAGTATAATTTTATAATCATGTAAGATAATTCATTTTATAGAATTTATAATTTAAATGTCTATTATTTTATTTTTAATCTATATAATTTTATCATTTGTGAATGAGGATGATATTATAAGGAATTTATTAGTTCCATGAGTAAATAATTCCATGCATGTCAAAAGATTAGATTACGAACCTTTACAAATGCACAAATGGTCTTTTTTTTTTGGGTTTATTATATAATTTCTTAATATATTATATTCATTTTTATATAAAAATTAATATTATACTAATATAATTATAAAGATGTAAATGTATGAATTGATTGAGAAGATTAGGGGGAGAGAAAATAAATTGTATGAGGTGAAATAGGTAAGATATTCCATTGATAAGAAAATAATTATTTAAAATTTATAATGAGATTAGATAATAACAAAAATTTTGCCTAAAAAAAAGATAATAGCGAAAAATTAGGTAAAAGACGAATAAAAAACTTGTGATAAGGGAGTAAAAAAATTAGAGAAAGAGAGAATTATAGGATAAAAATATATGTAATAGACAAACATAAGTAAGCAATTTTTGTTCGAAATTTCTTTTAGATAACTTTCAAATTTCTCTCTTTAAGTTATAGATATATAACTTTTTTTCAAATTTTAATAAAAGCTATATATATATATATATATATGCGATTAAGACTTGCTTAAAAAAAAAAGGCGATTAAGACTTTGCATATTTAAAAAAAAAAAGGACAAATTTGCATATTGCCTAAAAAAAAAAAAAATTTAACAGGACATTTTATATCAAGATAATCCATTGTTATAGTCTATAATCAATTTAGTACTATGAGACTCTTAAATGCCTATTATTTCTTCCTCTGATCAATATAATATATTATTTGTTGATGCACTATCTTTAAATGTAATTATTCGATTACTATTTACGGATTGCATTACCAATGAGGGCTAGATACTTAACTCTTTACATAGCATTTAATGGTGTTGTTAGTAATAAAAATGGATGAAATTAAATGAACTTAGACTATTAATAACCGACTTTATTCCTAATACTACTATGATTATTGAAGGCGATTACTTGCGTGGAAGCAAAGCCAACAATAAGATGGAGTTGCGAATTGGTACAAAATTTTGTATGGCCCACATTAAAAGCCCTGATTCGAAGATGTTATCCTTCCGATCCAATCCAAAGTCTTCCAAATGCTATCGTCGGCCTTGCTCAAGTGATGAAGAATCAAGGTCCAATGGGTTTTCCTCGGGCCCATTACGTTTATACCTAGTTTGACCGGTATATATTGAAGTTACAGCCCACATGCCCAGAAGACATCAACAAAATAAGATCATGAATTTCATTAATGGGAAATTATCAAATTATTATATTTCTTGTTAATCAATTTTATTAACTGATCTTCTCATTTATGAAACTTTATTTTCTTAAAAAAGAAAATTCTAGATATTTTACTAGAAGAATTCATCTTGAGGTGGAATTAAGAATGAAATTCAACCAGGATTAAGCGTGTCGTGTTTGCTACGACCAAAATGTTTTAAGTGTCTTCTCTGACTTTGCTCAAATGACTTGCGAAAGGAATTGTGCAGATTCTGGTTGAGTAGGCTTTGGCGTCTTTTTGTAAAAAAAAAAATGTTTTAAGTGTTCGGGTATTTCATTTTCTCTCAAATTCTCTCTCTGCTTTTTTTTTTTCCCATAATTTTCAAACAAATTATTATCTTTTACTTATTTATTTCCTACTTATATTTTATTCTTATCATCCTATCCAATTTTTAATACTTTCAAATTGTATTGCAATTTTATCATCTCATTTTCATACAAATTATTATCTTTTTTTAATCTATCTTCTACCACACATAATATTATATTTTTCTTAAATAATATAAACGGTTGATAATTCATATATTTTCGTTATGTTTTTCTTTTTAAAATTGAGATTATTTTTTAATAATAATTATTACACATCATTGTGGATATGTCATAATCTAATATGATAATAATTTTTTAAAAATACACAAGCTTGTTAAAATTCTAATAAAAATAATATTTTAATTCAACTTAAATTTTAAACTTTAAATAAACGGGATATTAGTCCAAGTTAATAACTTTATATATTAAAACACAAATAGAACATAACAAAAAATAGAGAGAAAATATTTAATAATATGTTGACACATGAACAATTCAAGAGAAAAAAGATTTTTTTTTTTTTGAAATAAGAGAATTAGAATTTAATTTAAAACAAGTTGGGAATTAATAAATAGACTAAGAAGGAGAAAATATAACTGTCACTGTTTGTGGATTGTAGTATTTAATATTATTAGTATTGTACATATTAATTCTGATATTTCGTCATCGAATCAGAATTTTGGACTTAAAAAAAGACCCTAAAAATTGAATAGGCAATGGGTCAATTGAATATAAAATTTGAATAGCTCAACTGAATATAAAATTTTTCTTATTATAAAAATGATTAAGCATGGATTGTGGAGAGAGAATGTGTTTGGAAAAATAGGGATAATATATTCATTTTATTATAAAAATATTTTAAATTTAAAAGAAAATTAAATAAAATTAATCTTTTCTAATTACACATTTGGTGACAAATTATATCGTACACCTACGAGACATCTTGCATGTTGTTCCTAACAGTTTAATATAAAGAATATTTTATTATTTAATATAATAATATTTAAATTGTCATTGTTTCCCTTTCAACTAATGTTATTCTACCATTTATTCAATGACACATAGTAATATAATTCTAATATTACTATATAACGATTGCATACGAGTTATCTATCTATTGCGCTTATTTGATTAATACAGTATTTAGAGATTTATAAGGCAAAATAAATAACAATAATGAGAAAAAAAACCGACAGTGGCAAAATGGATGGCATTTGTATCCACTTCCAACTTAGCACCGACAAAATTATTGGCATTTTGCTCTAAAGGTCCAGCAAAAATTGATATTTACTATGGCAATTATGTGTCTTATTTATAATTGGTTAAATATTGGCACTTTGTTATGGTGATGAATTTGCTCATTCAATTCATTTGACTCAAATCAAATATTTTTTCAAAATAAAAAGTAATATTTTTATAATATAATAAAAATAAAATTTAAATATATTTAGAATTTTGTAAGTAAATGAATTGATTGATTAAAAGGATTGGGGAGAGGGAAGAAATTATATTATGTGAAATTAGGGATGATAGATAAGATATTGAATTGATCAGAAAATAATTATTTACAAAGTTAAAATGAGATCAAATAAGAGTTAAAATTTGGGTAAATGATAGATAAAAATAATAATTTACGAGGGGGTGAACAAATATAGAATGGAAGAATTGGAGGGAAAATAATATATTGAAGAAAAAATGTAAGTCATTTTTATTTTAGATTTTTCTCTAATTTTTTTAATAAGAATTATAGATTATGTTTTATTAAAAATAAAAAAATTACGTTCTCATCTATTCAAAAAGAATATTCGCTTGGCCTCATAATTTAAAAATGAATTTGTAATATTATTTATAATATTATAATTATGAACTTTTGAATGATGTTGGAAGGAGAAAATAGTACTAATGTCATAAATTTCAGAAAAGATGAAATGTTGTGTTGGTAGTAAGCAAACGAAAGTGTCGAGAAAATGACAACTACTCCTTTCTTCACCATTGTAATTATTGATTTCAATTATTTATATATAATAAATATATAATAAATATAAGTGAGATTATTTTTTACTTGTTTGATTACTTGAAACAAAAAATAACAAAAGTAAATATAATCGACCGAATTCCTCCTTTTACTTCTTAACTTACATGATATTAGCAGCTGCTTTCGACCATTATTTCCCCCACAATGATAGGTTCTTATGCGTTACTCATCCATCCGTTACTAGAAACATTATTTCCATCTTCACAAACTAAAAATTATGAGATTACCCTTTCATTCTCGGGTAACGGAGGGATCGTATCATTCAAACTCTTTTCGACTAAAGATAGACGTTTAAACCATTAGTCAGGCTCGATTCTAAGAAGGCTAAAGGAAAACAAAAGAAAGAAAGAAAGTTGAATTTGTATGGTTAGAAAAGAAGGGGGAAGAGATGAGATTTGGCATATTAATTTGTAGGCATTCCATGTGGTTTTATGAAAGTCGTCCTATATTGATATTGAGATGCCTGTCATTGGGGTCCAATCCCCCCCATTTGTTGCTTATATGTCTTTTGCCACTAATTTTCCCATCCCCTCCAAATTACGACACAATTCGTAGGTTCCTTTCAGCTTTTTGCAATAGACCCCTTCAGAATGTTTGACATATTTTATCCTTAAATTTCTTCATTTTTTCTTCTAGAGAAAAAAAAAAAAAAAAAAAAAACACGGCAAAACATGCCAAAGAGAATGAACATTTGAAAGACCCAATCGTTTAACATAAGTTTTTATGTTTTAAAAAAATAGTCATTTTAAAAAATATATATATATATAATGAAGCTCAAAATTCAATAATTAAATAAGATTAGACCTTATTTTTAATCCTTTACATTATGCTGAATAATTTTTTCTCCTTTCTTACATTTTAAAAATGTTATCTAAACTGTCCAATTGTATACATAAAAAAATTTAACATATAAGTCATGTTATGAAAATTTTTAATAGTTACATTAATATTTAAATTATTATATTATTTATTTAGAAATGTATTGTAAACTATAAATGAGTGAAATTGACATAATTTAGACTAAATCAACAATATGAACCAGAAAATACATCTTTTATGTGTAGGATTAAAAAAATTATTTAAAAAATTAAAGAACCAACAAATTATTTGACCAAATATAAAGAACAAAAAATATACTTAATCATTAAATAAAGGACTTATGTCTACAATTAACTCAAGTTTATATTTTTTTTCTTTGTCTAATACGTAACAAGTGTAGAATGCACCATTTGTAGCGTTCTACTATGTAGTATCAAATCCGTAATGCATCCAAAAATTAGTGAATCTTTCTAGAAATGTGGAGTTAATGCAGTCGCCTCAACAAAACATAAAAGCTTAAGCCCGATTCCATCCAATTCGGCAGTGGAATTCACTTAGAAATTGCAACTAAATTAGTTGAGTTTTTCTCGCTGGATAGGACGAGAAAAAGAAAGATCGTGATAGATTTACGATCAAATTCAAAGATCAATAATTTCTTTTAGGGGTTAGAACTCTTCTTTGATACGAAAATTCGAGTGGACCGGAGCCGAGGGAGACGAATAAGGAGAAATAAAGAAATTTGAGAGTGGAACATGAATTAATGTTAAATTAGTATGTCTAGGGATTGATAATATCCTCATAGCAACAACGAAAAAGAAATAGCAGAAAAGGATGGATGTGTTGAAGCTTTGATTGTGAATTTTCTTTTTGGGAAGTGAATGTGGTTTTGTTGGAGGACTTAATGTTCTTAAAATAGACTACCAAAACCATTTAAGCTTTGCGTTTTAGACAACGTAATAGGTCTTGATAGTGATCGTTTATTAATGGGATTGGAAACATTGATAAGTAAGAACCAACTACTCCATTTAATTATGTCATTCTACACAAGCAACTTAGGCACTCCCATATATACATTTTTCTGAGAAATTATACTATATTCTAGATATATCGTCCATTTATTTTTAAATATTATAATAAGTATATATATTTAGGGTATATAGTATAATTTGTGTATTTTTTTTTATTGTATCGATTGTATCTCATTTCATTGATATAAAAAGTGTGATTTGAATATATAGTTATAAATAAATTATAGGAATTGCTTCAGGTACGCCTGTTATAATTTTCACTACCGAATAACCAATTTGATCCCCATAAGAAATAACCAATAAACTAAAAGATGCAGTTAATATAATCAGAACCACATTTGTAACTCAATTTAATTCGCATGATTTTTTAAATTCACCAGTAAGATACACACGAAGTACATGAAAAATCGTCATTAGGATTGGAGAATATTATATATATTGCAAATATGTAAGAGTATTATATTAAGACGAAAATAATAATGGAAACAAAGTTGCAACTTTGAAACACACAATTTGATACCGATGTTCTAAAGAGGAACTTGGTAAATTTACGCAACGCCAAAATACTTAAAAGGAACTTCGTTCAAAGTTGATGGAGATTAATTAAGCTATGATCTTCATGACTATGGCTGTCGTGGAATGGTTAATTAAGAAGAGATTAGTTTAATGACCTTGGAAAGCACATGATGATTGACGATAATGCAGAAATTAATTTGTAATGAGTGGAAACAATACTAGTTTGAATGATGACTGATGACCGTTTCTTATAAACTAATCAACCATCCAAATTAAGAAACATTGGGTTTTGCTCAACAAATTTGGCATCAGCAAAGCATACTTAATTAGGTTTGTAAGTATGTAATTAACGTAAGTGAATCTTAATGCCGTAGAACTAAAACTATGCAAAAACAAAGGGATTAAGGTTAATGGTGTTGACAGCCATGTTTAATAATCCTTAATTAAACATGTTTATTGAAGACAATCGAACCGGCTTAGTACAAATGCCGGTGAAGAAAGCATCCCCAGAAATGGCGCAATTTTTATTTGGATTGTTACCTTAAAGATGAACAAATTTTGTTTGGTAATTCAAAGTCAGAATCAATGGCCGATCAATTTGGTTTTTTTGTTTTAGCCGCTTATGAATGTCGTATGTAAATTGATATTAATATGGTTGTCACCTTCAAATCCTTGTCCAGAATTATCTACATCATGTCTTGCTTTTATCTCCCATTTTGTATCATAATGTCAAATTAACAACAAAAACAACTTACACAATCTCTCTCTAATCCTTCTTTTTTTATTGGGAGTGTGAGCGGAAAACGTCAAATTATATTAGCCTCTATTATTATCGTATATTTTTATTATTATTTTTATATTATATTTGATGTATTTTTCAATTATATATAATTTTATGTAATATTTTATGTAATATTTTATTTTTTTGAAAGATGGTGTATTTTTATGTTAGAACTCGTGTATCCTTCATTTATATTTGATTTAATGTTTGTTAGTATTATATATATCAGGAGTATACTAAAAATGTGTGTTTATTTCACGCGAATGAAAATAAAACAATCATCATTTATTAAAGTAATTCGATTGTTTTTTACTTCTTTGGTAACTCAAAATATAACCTCTATAAACATAGAGAAGAATGATATTATCATAAGAAATAATCATATTACCTTAAGCGTGTGTTTGGCGCTCCGGAACGGAAATAAGATTGTATTTGACTTGTTTGATTTTTGTTTTAACCTAAGCTGTGTTAACAAATATCTCTAATATTAATTAGATTATCTTTGTCTTTGTTTTAGTGACAAAAGAAGTAACAATCGGAATCATTTGTCAATTGCTTCATTCTCATTCTCGCGCGCTACAGCCACTCTAATGTAATTGGTGAGTAAAGTGATCATCATATTGAATCGTTGAGTAATTAGATAGTGTTATCATTTACTTTTAATAACCAAAAGAGGTAGCAATCGAAAATATTTTGCCTTTGTTCCATTCATAAACACACGCCAAAAAAGTAACAATCAAAATTATTTTAGATTACTCCATTAGCATTATCGTGAAACAAACACATCCAATGGATCGTTGAGTAATTAGATAGTGTTATCATTTACTTTTAATAACCAAAAAAGGTAGCAATCGAAAATATTTTGCCTTTGTCCCATTCATAAACACAATCCAAAAAAGTAACAATCAAAAACATTTTAGATTACTCCATTATTATTATCGTGAAACAAACACATCCAATGGTACATTCTAAGAGTTGTCAAAAAAAGTTATTCTTATTTTATGACTATCGATACAGTTTTCGTTCTAAAAAAAAAAAAATATTGTATTCATCCTAAAATACTTTTTCCAAAAAAGTTTTTTTTTAAAAAAAACCTAATTCATTTGAATAATATTGAAAAGCCGCTAATATCACACTAATTCTACATTTACAATTTTACTAACTCGAACGAAAACTCTCATTCTTTGTATATGTCTTTGTATAGTATACAATGAAATATGTGTTTTTTTTACAAATTACGTATATTAGTTAGGAGACATTAGGGGTCACTATATTAAAGTATTTTTTATTATTGGTTGAATATGGTTAACCACATGTAATTTTAGTATTACAATATAATTTGGTTATTATACCAATATTGTTTTAATGGAAGGAGTTATATCTTTCTAAGATTATATGATTTATTTGATTATTTTGTCAAATCTTGGGGATGGTAGCTTGTAATTTATCCTGAAATTGTTGATCCGTCAAGCAAATACTATTGTATTTATAATTTAAAAATAATTAAGAAAAAAACAAAAATTTGGTGCCATTTTATGTAGGCTTAAAAAATTGCAAATTTGTTATGAATTTGTGATGGGGATAGTTTACTTGGTTCTCCACTTGCTTCATTGTCGCGTGACTCCCACCCACGCTTCCCACGCTGCAAACTGCAAAAAGTGAAAAGTGGTAAACAAATAGAACAGTCTCCATATCATTTTAAAAAAATATAATTTTGTTTTTGCTTATTTTTCTTTTAAAAACATTGTGTAACCATTTCACTACTGTCCAAACCCCAAAAGGTTATTTTTGTTCTTTTTCGAGCATGGCCCCACCATTTTTGGTTCTAAGAATGTCAAATGTGAACTAAGAGCATTATCTTTCATTTTTTTTATGTTCATAAACCAATTTTTATTTTTAATCTCTTCATAAAAACATTTTAAAACACCAAATTATTACACCAAAGTGATATATTATAGTTTTATGATTTATGTATTTTTTATTTATATTTGAGGTAATATTTATTATTATAATTATTAAAAATATACTGAGAAGTACAATATATGAATGACGGAATGTACAGTACAAAAGCCTTCATCTTATAATTGGCTTTTTTATTTTTTATTTTTTTGGTTGTGTCCTCTCAAACGTAAACCTCGTTAAAGCATCAAGACATATATGAATTTTGGTCGTAGTTTGTCCTAAGAAATTTGGTCCAGTCGTTGAAAATCATATTTATTATTAAAAGGTCGAACAAGAGTAAAACATTCTCGGTCTAAAAAAAGAGCACGAATGGACTCTCGAATCTCATTTTTAGCAATCACATCTCTACCACCAGTTTAAACCGATCTCAAAGCCAGCTCTAAATAGTCACAAGGAGTTATCTTCCTATTGCCCTCAACCAAGTGCACATTTAAGTCCCTGAGAAGCCACACAAAAATTGGAGAGAAATGCCTTAGCTTAGAAACCGCAATCTTGCCTCCAGAGGCTTGGACATAATATGCTTTGTCATTTCAGTAACGAGAGAGAGAGAGAGAGACCGGTTAGTGCAGCTTCATCAATACCACCCATCTGATTATAAATGAAACATGTTGGATAAGAGTACAGCCAAGGAGAATTATTCATGTCTATCTAATCCTTAATTTTTATCAAAAGTAATTATTAATGTGTCACATAAAATCTTAAGACATTAAGACGATCATTTTCATTGATATAATTTAAATAAAAATTTAATTGTATAAATGAAATAAAATGATAAGTAAGAGTGTAATACATCAACATTCATTAAAAAAAGAGTGAATTGTAAAAAATATCATCATACTTTGATAAAGTTTAGGTTTTGGTCACTAACTTTTAAATATTCAAAAAAGGTCACTAACTTTAGCATTTGAATTTTAGTTTTGGTCATTCCGTTAGAATGAACCGTTAAGTCCACTAACAATCCTATATTTGGAGGGTATTTTTGTCCATTCATTAATGCTGTACACATGCTGCTCGCGCTACAGTGCGCGCTACAGTAACGCGCTACAGTTATTTTTTTTTTAACGCATAGCCTTTTTTTTAAAAAAATATACTTTTTTTTAAAAAATACTTTTTAAAAAAAATAATAATTTACTAAAAATATCAAAAAATTTTATTTATAATTCCGCTCATCTATGCTACTTTATTTATAATTTTTATAAATTTTTGGTAGATTAAATTATAAATAAAGTAGCATAGATGAGCGGAATTATAAATAAAATTTTTTAGTATTTTTAGTAAATTATTTTTTTTTAAAAAGTATTTTTTTAAAAAAAGTATTTTTTTTAAAAAAAAGGCTATGCGTTAAAAAAAAATAACTGTAGCGCGTTACTGTAGCGCGTACTGTAGCGCGAGCAGCATGTGTACAACATTAATGAATGGACAAAAATACCCTCCAAATATAGGATTGTTAGTGGACTTAACGGTTCATTCTAACGGAATGACCAAAACTAAAATTCAAATGCTAAAGTTAGTGACCTTTTTTGAATATTTAAAAGTTAGTGACCAAAACCTAAACTTTACCAAAGTATGATGACCTTTTTTACAATTCACTCTTAAAAAAAATAACAACCAAGGGTATTTCTTAGGTTCTTAATAAACAAAGATGAACATTTTGTAGTGTAAAAATAATTTATACGATAATCAAGTTCAGCTATTCTTGTGTAAAAATAATTTATATAATCAAATTGAGTTAATCTCTGAGCAAATTCTGTTTGAGCTAAACTCAACTCGACTCGACTCGACTCTACTCATTTGCACTTCGAACTAAAATTATACTTTTTACTAAAAATTAAAATTATATTCAAAATAAAAAAATTTAGAAATATTTATGAATGGATATGTGTACTTTATAAAGTGCTTTAATTGAACATTAGGTTAGCTTTTGCAGTTTTATACAATTTCAATCTATGTTATTTTTTGAGAAAAAAGTATGATATTTGTTAACGGAGCGCTTTAGCTCATTGGATAGAGCGTCTGTTTCCTAAACAGAAAGTTATAGGTTCGACCTCTTCTTGACACGAGTACGAACTCATAATCATATATGTTATACATTTTAATTTAACTTTGATATCTATGTATTTTTTTTCATAATAATTTAATTTTTTACTGAAAATTTTATTGTACTTCCTCCTTTTTCTTTTAATATATATGTTATACATTTTACTCCTAACTTTGATATCAATGTATGTAATTTTTCATAACAATTTATTTTTTTTACTAAAATTTTATTGTGCTTCCTCCTATTAAAAATCATATTTATTAAATTATTCTAGTTTATTACATATTTTCTTTTGAAATAAAAGTAATATATTTTTATTTTTAGCAATACAAATTGTAAACACATAGAATTTATCCATTAAAAAAAATTAACCATAAAAGTGAACTCTTCCCGTTATATTGGAAGAAAAATAAATAAAAGCAATAATATAAATGAGAAAATATCTACCAACTAACTAGATTATTTTTTTAAAAAATACTCGTTTGTCTTATAATAATATCATATTTTAAAATTTTTTTCTCTCATTAAATTATTTTAATTTTTATCATTAATACGTATAAGTTTGTTTTTAAAATTTAAATTAATATGATTATAAAATTGTAAAAATGGTAGCGCGTTACTGTAGCGCGCACTGTAGCACGAGCAGCATGTGTACAACATTAATGAATAGACAAAAATACCCTCCAAATATAAGATTGTTAGTGGACTTAACGGTTCATTCTAACGGAATGACCAAAACTAAAATTCAAATGCTAAAGTTAGTGACCTTTTTTGAATATTTAAAAGTTAGTGACCAAAACCTAAACTTTACCAAAGTATGATGACCTTTTTTACAATTCACTCTAAATATTACTAATATATATAAATTTTACTATATAATTACAACTAAAAATGTAAAATTATAAATAGAAAAAATATAATAGTAACTTGTATTTTATCCAAACTACTCCCTTGGATTTTGGTGTAAAATATTTTAAAAGTGAAAAAAATTTAAAATAAATTCCAAAATTGATCACCATATTATAATCAGTTTCTGATTTTGGTCATCATACTTTGAAAATTACTTTTAAGGTAATCATATTTTGCTTTTCTTTTCAAAAATGGTCACTCCGTCAAGTTTGACCATTATCCCACTAACGGTCACTTTTTTAGGGTTATTTTCGTCTTTTTATTGACTCATTAAATTAAAAAAGAGTAAACTCTGAATTTGGTCATTATACTTTTCTAAAATTCCACTTTTGGTCATCTTACTTTCAAAATTATATTTTAGGTCATCATACTTTTATTTTTTATTCAATTTTAGTCATTCCGTCTAATGTTATGTTAAGTCTATAACGGTTATAATTTTTTGAGGGTAAAAACGAAAACACACACCTCATCATATACGTGGAATTTTTTTTATTAATTAATTTTTCGTATCTCCGTCGCCAACACCCACACCCTCACCTCATCATGCACGTAACCCTAAAAAGTTTTATTCTTCTTAAGGGTGTGGGTGTTGGCAGCGGAAATGTGAAAAATATAATTAATTAAAAAAAGAAATTTCACGTGCATGATGGAGTGTGTTTTTTCGTATTTACCCTCAAAAAATTATGACCGTTAGAGACTTAACAGAATATTTAGACGAAATGACAAAAATTGAATAAAAAATAAAAGTATGATGACCTCAAATATAATTTTTAAAGTAAGATGACCGAAAGCGAGATTTTAGAAAAGTATGATGACCGAATTCAGAATTTACTATTTTTTTAATCTAAGAAGTCAATGAAAAGACAAAAATAACCCTAAAAAAATTGACCGTTAGTGGGTTAACGGCCCAATTTGACGGAGTGACATTTTTTAAAAACAAAAATAAAGTATGATGATCTTCAAAATAGTTTTCAAAATATGATGACCAAAACAAAAAACTATCTATAGTAGGGTGAATAGTTTTGGAATTTACTCAAAATTTTATGAGATATTTTAAACTTTCAATGTAATTTTTATATTTTAATCTTAAACTTTCCAAATTTAACGATGGAGTTTAAATAAAAAAAAATAGATATATTTTGATAATATAAATATAATAAAAATAAATAAAATAATAGTATTTTTTTTTAAATTAAACAATAATCAATTTACGTACTCCCCGCTTAAGACGATAGATTTTGAGTTCGAGTCATCATTGTATCAAAAAATTTATAATTTGTTTGAATAATTTTAATTGAAAAATAAAATGTTATTATCACAACACAGATACACTTATATACAATAGTTTTATATTATATTACGAAATGTCTTTTGATACGACATCACAATATTGACAAAATACTATTTTTATTAAAGTATTAGGAATATCTCACACTGCGACTACAATATAAAATATAGAATGTGAGAGAGATAAGGTATTGTTGGACAAATGTTACAAATAATTAACGTGTATATATATATGCACTATTTTTATTTCCATATATAATAATATGTATATAGTTTTATTTTCAATTACTGATTTGTCATTATTTTATTTCCAAATATAGTAGGTAAATTATATCCTACTCTTAGATATCGCACGGTATTTTTAGCAGTATAAATTAAAACTACCTTGTAATGAGGACCTCCTGAATTGCCTAGTCTTTCTTCCCTATAACCAATATATTCCCCCATCTGTACTAAGGTCATCAAGCAATATAAACATAATATAATAATTGAATATAGTAATAAATATATAATAGTATAATTTGCGACAAAAAGGAAAAACAGAGGTGATGTTTTGTGTGGAACTAGTGTTGCGTTTATTTTTTATGTAAACTCTCTTTTAATTGATATAAACACATTATATAAACTCGTATTTTTAATAATACGATCAAATCTTTACTTTATATACGTATAAAACTTCATGAAACCATTGTATACATGATATAACCCCTTGTTATAGTGATATAAATACATACTCTAAATAATATAAATTTATGTTCTACTTCATATAAATTTGTGTTTTTAATAATATAATCAAATCTTTATTTTATATACATATAAAATTTCATAAATTATTGTACATATTATATAACTCTTGTTATATTGATATATAAAAAATAAAGCAACTCAAACCAGAGCGTGGGCGAGTTGATACCGCACAAAAAAAAGTTAACAATTATAACTGACACCCATTCAAACTAAAAAATTAATAAGACTACAATATAATTAGAATTGTACTCTCATATAATTTGCCGCCACCTCCGGTCGGCAGCGAAGCTTCAGGTGGGTGTGTTTGAGTCTCAAACGCTCTATCAGTAGTGTGTGACTCTTGTGTAAAATGTGTGTCTCTTGTCTCTGTCTGTCCCCATCAACATTCCTGTGCTCGCTCTCTCTCCTCATTTTCTTTGTTTAAAAACACCCCACCCCACCCACAACTCCACAAGCTCCACTTCTTCTGTCTTTTTTTTTTTTTTTTCCCCAACCCCCTTTTTTAGAACACCATCCCACTCCTACTCGTACTCCACCTCTTCAACATTCCTACTACGTCGGTTGCTGCTTATCTTATCAAAGATTTAATTATTACCACAACCCCTGGTACTTCCGGTGTCTGTGATTAAGTTCTGTAAACAAGTTTGGCTCTTTTGGGAGTCATTTCTAGAGGAGCCAAGAGAGGAATGATAGGTCACTATCTCAGAAAGCCAGTATCTTCGGTAATTCAAGTGAAATTAGAAACGACCCTTTCTCTTATATTGCGTGTTTCATTGTTGTTTCCGGTTTTTGTAATCTGTTGGGGGAAGTAAAGGGTTCGATCTTTATGTTTTATTTGGTAAAGGGCTATTAAGAAGATAAAAAATATGTCTCCTTTTAGCAGTTGCTGTTTAATTTTGCCTAGTTGTTTGGTTGGCACTTACTTTTTTGCTTATTGAAAAAAACTAGATCTTTTCTGGTTGCTCTTTATATTTGAGTAGTGCAGATCGTAATATTTGTGACTTACTGTTTTTTTTTTTACAGAGATTCGATTGAGGCGGAGGAGGAGAATAGCTCGTAAAAGGGTTTGTCTTTGCTTATGTTTTTTCCAAGAATTAGATTTGCCGAGGACAAATGATTACCGTCATGAATTCTTTGAATAGACCTTTGAACGAAGGGGAAAGATGCTTGGACCAGCAGCTATGGCATGCCTGTGCTGGCGGGATGGTCCAAATGTCACCGGTGAACTCTAAAGTCTTCTATTTCCCTCAAGGCCATGCCGAGCATGCTCAGAAGAAGGTGGATTTTGAGAATTTTTCCAGAATCCCACCACTTGTTCTGTGTAGAGTCTCATCTATCAAGTACATGGCGGACAGTGAGACTGATGAGGTTTATGCCAAAATAAAATTGGTTCCTTTGAGAGGAAACGAATGTGATGACGATGAAGATGATGGGGGATTTCCGTGTTTCGATAAAGATGGAGGACAGGAGAAATCCAATTCTTTTGCAAAGACATTGACCCAGTCTGATGCCAACAATGGTGGGGGTTTCTCTGTTCCTCGTTATTGTGCTGAGACTATATTTCCAAGGTTGGATTATTCAGCTGAGCCCCCTGTTCAGACTATTTTGGCCAAAGATGTTCATGGGGAGGTTTGGAAATTCAGGCATATCTACAGGGGGACACCAAGACGGCATCTTTTGACAACCGGGTGGAGTAATTTTGTGAACCAGAAGAAGCTTGTTGCTGGTGACTCAATTGTTTTTTTGAGAGCGGAAAATGGGGATCTCTGTCTTGGAATCAGAAGAGCTAAGAGGGGGCTTGGTGGTGGACCTGAGGTACCTTCTGGCTGGAATTCTGGACCTGGAAATTGCACTTCCTCCTGGTATGGCGGATTTCCAAGGCTGCTAGGTGAAGATGAAAGCAGGTTCTTGAGGAATAACGCCAAGTGTGGGAATGGAAACAATGATGTAGGTATGAGGGCAAGGGGTAAATTAAAGGCTGAATCTGTTGCTGAAGCAGCAAGTCTTGCCGCCAGTGGGCAGCCATTTGAGGTCATCTACTATCCGCGGGCAAGCACGCCGGAATTCGTTGTGAAGGCATCTGCAGTGAAGTCTGCAATGCGAATCCAGTGGTGTTCGGGGATGAGATTCAAGATGCCTTTTGAGACAGAAGACTCATCTCGGATTAGTTGGTTTATGGGTACCATATCCTCTGTTCAAGTTGATCATCCCATCCATTGGCCTAATTCTCCATGGCGCCTTCTCCAGGTACATAGCTCCTGTTAGACACTTGTTTGGAATCTGATTTTTAGAATTTAAACATACTTTCTTGTCCTGCTGGCAATAGAGCTTATCAACCATGTTCTTTAATCCTCTGCAATCGATTTGTTCTTCTTCTTAGTTAATCAAAGATAAGAACTTTGAGATCTTAGATCCCTGAATTTGGTTTAGTTAGTGCTTGTTTGCTCTTGAGTATATAACATTTCTGACCATAATAATTGGATGGTAATCTTAGATATAGCACAACTTCATTGACCCTTTTTGTAGCTGCTTGCTTCTATTTGGATGAATTTTCTGTGGTCTTGCACTAAATAGAGCAGTTGGGTTGAACGCTGAATGGTTCTTGGTTAAAAATGAACTTCAGGTTGCATGGGATGAACCAGATTTGCTCCAGAACGTGAAGCGAGTAAGTCCATGGTTGGTTGAACTGGTATCAACTATGCCGGCCATCCATCTTTCCCCATTTTCTCCACCAAGAAAGAAGTTGAGGCTTCCACAACCTCCAGAATATCCCCTTGTTGGCGGCCAACTTTCAATGTCATCACTACTTAGTAACCACCACCACCACCACCCCCTAAGCCCAAGCAGCCCCTTGTGTTGTTTACCCGACAACATTACGGCAGGCATACAGGGAGCCAGGCATACTCAATTCGGATTAACTTCGTTAGAACCACCACCGCAGTTCGACAAACTACAAGGAGGGCTCTTCCCTTTCAGACCTAAGCAGCTTGATCTTGCTGCCGCCCCACCGTCTAGAATCTCCGCCGGCGGTAGCTTCATGGGACATTCTGAATCTAAGGAGGATGTGTCTTGTGTATTAACCATGGGAAACTCTGTCCAAGAATTAAAAAGCAATGTTCATAAGAAACCCCCTATGTTCATTTTGTTCGGTCAGCCGATTTTAACCGAGCACCAGATTTCTCAGTCCTCCTCTCTGGAGACAGTTGGAAATAGTTCATCAGAGAGGAATCAAGAGAAAACTGCAAATTTATCTGGTGGTTCAGGATCAGCAATTCTTCAGAATGATCATCATCTAGAGAACTGCTCAGGTGAAGGTCTTCCATGGTATAAAGATCAGAGAAATGAGTTTGGATTGGAGACTGGTCACTGCAAGGTATTTATGGAATCGGAAGATGTAGGCAGGACACTGGACCTGAAAATTTTTGGCACTTATGAGGAGCTCTACAGAAAGCTGGCTGAAATGTTCGGCCTTGACCGATCAGAAATGTTGAGCAATGTGCTCTACCAGGATCTGACCGGCATCGTTAAACACACTGGAGATGAACCATTCAGGTGAAACATCAATAATTATGTTTTACAGGCTTTTTTTTTTTTTTTTTTTTTTTTTTTTGCTTGCATGTGAGATTTTTGGATGAAAACTGACATTTTCTCTCTTCTTTTATTCCAGTGAGTTCGTCAAAACTGCAAAAAGGATCACAATTCTGACTGACTCTGCCAGTGACAACATTGGGCGGTAGAGCAAGAAAGGAATTGATCAGATTCGGCCGAGCTACGGCCGATGTCTACGTCCACCCTCTCTAATAACTGTACAGCGAACTTGAAGCTATGATTCCCTCATTTTCGTCTTCCGAAAACATGTAATGGATCTTTTATGCCACTTCCTTTTTTCCAATACCTCAAAGAGGGATGTTGTAACAGAGGAAAGGAAGTTGTATAAAAGATCCCAAGCCATGGAATAAAGCCCACTTCAATTCAACCAGAACAAGACATGTAATATTATTCAGATGATTACGACATTCTGATAGTAGTTAAATCGCCTTGTAGCCAAGATTTGCAGTTAGTTTTAGCTCTTATTTTCCCTGTTTTCTGACACTGTAAATGGGATTGATTTGTCTAAAGTCTTTCCTTTCCAATCCAAGAGAAGAATCTTAATGAAAATGGTCTGCATTTTGTCCTCTTTCATCATCATCTCCCTTCTGCAAACACTCTTCCGATGTACTTTTTTGTTTTCAATCCAATCTAACTGGACCATAAAACTTCTTGCAACCCGGCAACACACAAATTCTGGGATTACCAGTTTTCCTTAATTAACAACTATGTTCAAGCATGAAAATTCTGGGATTGTTCCAACATCAAATCTCAATTGTCCATGTGATCTTGATCATCAAAGAAAACATCTTGGCAACAAAATTTCAAGTTTCTCAGAGGTAATCATTCTAGATCAGGGGCGGCACTACACGGTGATGAGGAGGGCGTCCGCCCCGAATTAGCTAGAATTTTTTTTAGTGGGTCATTATAACTAAACTCTGCCCTCCATGCCACTGTAATTTGGCCTTCTGAAAATTCAAAATCCCTTGTTCTGGAGTTGGATTAGTCCTGTCAGTAGTACAATGAAAAAGAAAACAATGGAAAAGGGATAGTACCTTCTGCAAGCTGGATGTCAGCTCAAATCCCAACTGCAATGTTTCTGCAACCAACAAACAATCCTGGTGTGGCGCCGCAACATTTGGGAAAATATTTCTACATTACTGCATTTGGGAAATCTTATATTCATAGGGTTGATCTGATCTGAACAATTGGGATTCGAAAATAGCTATAATAAATTATGCTGAAATAAATGTCTAACATCATTACTAGAATGCCAGATTATGTGAAGTTGTCGGTCAAACCCAGCATTACGATTACTTTTTTTTTTTTTTTAAATCATTAATTGGGTTTTTGAAAACTCTTGTTTTTTGTTTTCGGAAAAATGAATCTTGATCTCAACTACTAATCCCAAACAAAGATCTTGGAATCAGAAATAAGGAAACACATCTGTTGTTCCAAGGCTTTTGGCTTTCCTACATTAAAGTCTTTTTGTAGTTTACACATTTCCTTGTCAATTAATTTAGTAATAGTGCTAATTTCACAATCAATTCTTTTGTTTCATATTATGCATATATTTTATCTACAAGAATAAAATAGTAATTTTTGTCAAAAAAAGAATTACACCCAGGTTTTAATCCAATCCACGTAATATACTTATTCAGAATACAAAATCTAAAACTCTCACTCGATCGAGAATAAATTGATCTAAAAATCTATTACAACTGTCGTAATGATCACATATTTTATTATCTGAAAATGTTTCTACATAATAAGGTAAACAATTATGGTAAAATTTTCATGAATAAAATATATTTTTATAAATACCTACAAAATCATAGTAAAACGTAAAGAATGTGTAAAAGATCATAAAAGTACTCCCTCCATTTCAATATATAGGTCGTTTTGACTAAAACACAAATATTAAGACTGTAATTAATTTTTAAAAATTCACATAACTTTTAATGGTTAAACCTGTTATACTCATATTCAATATATTTTTTATAATAGTGTTATAACTTAGAATAGTCATGACAAAAACAAATTTCAATGAAATTAAAAATTAAATAAGAGTAATAAAGTAAAAACAATGAATTGTTTCTTAGAAATATACAAGTGACTTATATTTTGATCGATTTTCTAATGGGTGAAAACTGACTTATATTTTGAAATGGATGGAGTACTCCTTCCTTCCCAAATTAATAGACGTTTCAGAGATTTCACTGTTATCAAGAAAAAGTAGTAATTAATGATTTAATTAAGTAAATTTTTCTTTTTTATCTCAATTTGAAGAGGAAATTACTAATGAAATTTTTAATACACTCACAAATTTTGAAGAGGGACAAAACAAGAAAAAGTAACAAAATTACATTAATAATGATAAAATGTCAATGAATAAGAGACAACTTTCAACACTTAAAACGTCCATTAATTTGAGACGGAAGAAATAGTAACCGAAGATGAAATTTGCAGGCTTTTTGGGATACGTTAGAAACGTCAAACGTGGAACAGCGGCATATATTGTAAAGAAGAAAACACAATCCCGAGAAAAACAAGAACAACGGAAGGGTCACGTGAGGGAGTTCGTTGGTCAACTGGTTCCGCTGCCACCGTTGCGCCGTCTTGATGCTCGGACCTCCCTCCTCCTTCTCCTCCTCGTTCCCTTGTTTCCGCTTCCTCTGTCTTCTTTACTCCTCTTTTGCCCAAATGCCTGAGCTGTATAAAGTTTCAGAACTCGATGTCTAATTCATCAAACCATCATTCAATATATATATAAATAAAAATTTCCAATATACAGATTTAAAAATCATTTTTAATATTAATTTTAACATTAAAATAATATTTATCGGGATTGTTTCATTTCGAAAAACTTTTATCTCTTTTGTTTACATGTCTCTTCATTACGCTATACAGTTGAAATTTCTGACTTGATGTATGGGAATCAATCGGAGTCGTTACTCATGTCATGTTGGAGCATAATTGTTCAAATTTTCTAGTTTTTTTATTTTTAACCAAAAAAATATATAATTATAAGATGAACACTAGTCAAATTGTCACTTATAATCATTAATTAATTCATTAGATATTTTATAATAAAATCTACAACTCATATTAGGGACATATAATTATACCTTTGTGTTGTCATGTGACATCTATTTCAATTAAGATCCCGAAGCTGCTAGTACAATATAGTAAATTACGACTTTTTATTTGCCCATAATTAATTATTCAGTCTAATTAACAAGTCATTAGCTTTTTTTCTTTTTTTTTACCTCTTTTGACTTTCTATAATATAAACTGATGTGATATAAGTACACTCAAACTAATAAAATTAATAAAATACATCATAAAATTTAAAAATGTTAAAATGCAATTTTGATGTGACAAGCAAGAATGACACTTAATGATTGGTACTTCTCATTTAGAATCATCAAGGTCCTGAGTTCAAGTTATACGGAGGTGAATTAATAGGTTTTATATTTCTCTCTTTGTATCAAAAAAAAATAATTCAAAGTGTTTAAAATAAAATTCAAACGCACGATCTTAATTAAAGAAAATTAAATGATTAAACTCCAACTACACACTTTCTGGATAAACTACGTGTTAATTTCTACAACTAAGGAAAATTTGCATTATAAATGGATGAAAATCAAAGACAGGCAGACATGCATGCATGCATGGCGCTACCACGTGTGTGTGTGTGAAAGAGAGACCGAGGTGGTGCAACAATGGCGGACTAGACTCCCAGAAAACCAAGTTTATTTATTGAAGAGGGGATCCAAAACTTGGGTTAGGAGGAGGAGGAGGAAGAAGATATAATTAATTCAGTTTAAGAGTACTTGGATTGGATCGATCATGACTTTTGATCACAAAATTTCATGGCTTTTCTGACTCCGATAATTATTGATGATACTGCTCCCACTCTCTACTCTCTTCTCCTTCTTCTTAAAGTCTTCGTTTCTTCCGTGTGGCCGATGCTAGATCCAAGAATCCCAGAGAGATGTTCGCCACCTTCCCTTGTTAATGTACTCCCACAATCTCAAAATATAAGTCCTTTTCACCCATTAAAAAATTATTCAAAATATAAGTCACTTGTATACGTCTAAGAAACAATATATTATTTTTACTCTATTACCCTTATTTAATTTATAATTTCATTGGGGCTTGTTTTTGTCATGCCTATTTTAAGTTATAGCACTAATATCAAAAATACATTAAATATGGATATAACAGATTTAACCATTAAAAGTTATGGAATTTTTTAAAAATTAATTACAACCTTAATATTTGTGTTTTTATCAAAACGACTTATATATTGAAATGGATGGAATATTTATTAAGAAATCTTAAAATTTAAGACGGTGATATTTCTCAATTTTTGCAGGTTATTCTTGACAGGAGCCATGCCAATCTTTTCTGTATCGTTCTAATTTTCTCCTATGGATATTTTAGTTATGATTAGAAATATTTTATTACCTCTAAATTGAACAAATGTGGGAGTAATTAAAGAAAGGAAGTCAATGGTCAGCCCCTGGAAATCAGGTTCCCGTTGTGGAAGATTATGTCCAACTTGACCTTTCCGCGAACATTAATGTCCGAACCTTAATTAATTAACCCTTGACCAAAATATAAATATTAAAACTGTAATTAATTTTTAAAAATTCTCGTAAGTTAAATTTGTTATATATCTATTCAATGTATTTTTGACAATAATGCTATAAATTGGAATAGTCATGACAACAATAAATTTTACTAAAATTATAAATTAAATAAAAGTAATAAAGTAAAAACAATTAATTGTTTCTTATAAGTAGACAAATGACTTATATTTTGACCGATTTCCTAATGAGTGAAAACTACTTATAGTAGTGAATATATTAATTGTCTAACTAATCTTGGTTTGAAGATTGCATGAATTCAGAGAAGTTGGCGCTTTGTGCTCTGCGAATATTGTTGTCAATTTGGCAAATGGCATCCTAAGCATTCTTCTCTTTCCCTATTATCTCATTTGTTTTTGTTTTTTATCGGTTGTATTTAAAAAATATATATTTATACCATATTTTTAGTGGAATATATTTTACTAGGAATTTTTATTAGTTACCGTTTTAATTTGGACTAAAAACATCTTCTTTGTCCCTCTCTCTCCTTTTAAAGTAAAAAGACAAATTTATCAAAATTAAGATAATAATACTTGAGGTGGTAACTAGTAATGCGGAGAGAATACATGGATTATAATATCCATTATAACAAGTATAATTAGAGAATACATAATTTATAATATGAAAATACATTAAATATCACATAAAAATATATAACTTTTTAAACACATAAAAATACATCAAATATTATATGAGAATATACTACTCTTTAAATTATAAAATATATATAAATCTAATTAGAAAATACATCTTATATAATTTGAAAATACTATAGAGTATACCTCTAGTAGAGAATGATGTAATTTGCCTTCTTTTTCTACAGACAAACAAAAATTAACCTATAATTAGATATTTGTGTACATTTAATTAGAGGATAAAATAAATTATTATTTAACTCTTTTTAAAAATTATTATTTTCTTAATGTACGTGCAAAATCTACAAAATTTTATATTTTGAGATGGGGAAACACTAATTTCAATTATTTATAATAGGTTTCTTTTCCTTACTTATGTTTAACTCGTTAGGATCACATTAGCTTTTAAGTGGCATAGTCATTGTTCAGTTGGTTTCCATGTACTACATATAAATATATTATGATTAATACATAACTCATCGTTTAAGGTGAAAAACGTCTACAATTAATTAAAGATAATTTAGAAAATATAATTATAACTAAATTGAATTTCATAAATTCTGCTTTAAGCGGTCAAAGGATGAAACACATGGGATGGGGGAGTATATTTTAAATGCAAAAAAAAAATATAAAAAATTTTGATTGTTTTATTTTGACATTTTTGTTGCTCACATTCTCGTTTATTTACGGGCTAAAATGGAGTCATACGGCCCATTAAGCAGAACCCCATAATTTTGAATCTCTCTTTTTCGGTTAGCCCAATTGAACAGAACAGAATTGGGTGTCCAGTTTCGTTTAAATGAACAGCTCAAATTGGGCCTACACTTATTCAATTGACCAATCACGGACAATTTTTTACTATTTATAATTATATTTTCAAAGTTTACTATCTAAAATATACGTCTAATACAAAAAAAAAACTCAACATTCTTTCTTATGTCTTATTCTTCTTTTTCAAACTCCACCACCAACACACTACTCTCACATTCAATTTCACCTCCTCTATCGATTATTTTCAAGTTGTGGTTATAAAACATAGAACCTTAGCACCATATCATCATAAGTTCTTTCAATTGAATTAAGATAGTTATATTACACGAATTTTAAAATCTCAATAAACACTGATAATGAACCTCCGATATGGGAAAAATTTATGCACAAAAAGTTTAATTAAAGAACATTTGAATTCTGAAACAATTATTTTTACTTAGTGCATAACATATTCTCATAATAAGATAATAACATAATAGAATTTGTTCATAATTACACATATATTTATTTATTTTGCCAATTTTTTGGAATTATTTTTCTTCCCGTAGATATCACTTAACAATGCCCAAAACCACCATCAGGCAATTCACAGCCTTACCCAAATCCTAACCATGTCCTCGTCATCTTTCTTGTCTTCTCTGCAACAACAGTAGCAGGAAGAACTGCTATAAGAAATGCTGTATTTTTCACAAAAATAAGCCCTTTGATGAAGATGACAATGATGATTACGAGGATGAAAATCAAAATCATTGTTGCGATCATGCCCATGGAGACGGCTGTGATGGTGATGATACTAGTTCTAGTAATTTATCGGGGTTTCATTCGATTAACATAAATAGTTGTTCAAAAATTTTTTACAAAAAAAAAATTGATTATTTTTCTCTCCAATTTCTTCCTTTTTTTAATCTTTTTATTTTGCTAAAAAATACTGTATGTGTGAGAATTATTCTTATAATTGGTTATTATAGGATTAAATATGTTTAAAATAATTAAGATATTATTCATTTTGTTCCGATAAAAAAGTATATATTCATTTTGTTAAATTTTGATAAATTATTTAAAAATTAATAAAATAAGAATTTAAAAAAATTATTTAAAAAATTGAGTTACAAATAGTAAAAAATGGTTACAAATGGTAAGGCCATCTCCAACCCATCTTTAAAATGGGTTGGATCTTCAAAATTTGAAGATGGATGATCTCCAATCCATCTTCAAAATCATCTCTATATATAGAGATGCTACAGTACATCTCTATATATTTTTTTAAATATTTTATTTAGTGGGACCCGCTGAAATATTTATTTTATATATTTATTTTCTTTTTGTCATATGTTATTCATTATTTAATTTTTGTTATTGTAATTATTTTAATTTTTTATTAAAGTATTTAAAATAATTTTTCATTTAAAAATATTAAAATATAATTGATAGAGCATTGATAGAGTATTTGTGGGTGCAATATTCAAATAATGCTAGTTAATGTATCCTTATATTTTGTTTGTTATATTTTTATTACTAAATAATTTTTAATTTTTAAATTACTTTTTATTTAATTTATTAATCTCATTTATTAAATATATTATTTTTTAAAAATATATTAAGATTTAAGAGATTATTAAATATATTTATACAATAATAAAAATAATATAAAATGATTGTTGAAAGAAATTGTTTAAAATATTATTAAAACTGTAAAATATAGAGTTTTGGGTTGGAGATGAGTTAACTGTAAAATTATAAAATATAGAGATTTTGATACTGTAGCATCTGTAAAACTGTAAATTATAGAGTTTTGGGTTGTAGATGGCCTAATACCGTTGCGTTATCAACAGCCATACTCACAGCAGAGGTAGCAATCCAGATCAGATTAAGATGTTCTTATGGATGGCCCAATGTAATGGACTTAGACACAGCCCATGTTAGGGAACGGGCCGAATATATTTTACCTGCAATTCCGAACCCCGATTCATCCCGGTTCCGGGGTCCGATTTAACAACCCAAAAACTGGCCACCTAACTTCTGGAGACTCTCTTACGTCTGTCCTCGAAATTTCCAGTGTTTCTTCAATTCTTACTATGATACAGTTCGTTCCTATCTTTCTCCGCTTAGCTTCCCCTCGTGACAATCGCGCTTTCTAAACTCTCGACTACAGAGTTGTTGCAAATTATCTGAGCTTCCAATAGTACTGTTGGTTCATCGAAAATGGCAGGTACTGAAAATCCCAGGGAGTAATCGTTTTATTATTTTATTGTTTTCTAGTTCATTTTGAATGTTTCTTGTAAAGAGTTTCTTAAGGATATGTTAAGGAGCGTCAAATTCTATCTGGGATTTTAATTTTGTGAAATTTGAGCTCATCATAGGAACGAATTAAGGAATCAAGTGAATTATTTCAGAGGAATATCAAGAACAGTTCATTTTATGACACTATGGCTTGTACTATAGTTTGGTTTGCGTTTACATTTTCTCGAATTGCATTTTTTTTTTTTTTTCGTTTGGTATTGCAAGTGGGATGGATATGAGTTTATCTCCTAGTCCAATTCGAAAGTTCCCATTTATATGAAAAGCTTATAGATGATGCTGGTTAAAGGCGTGTTGTTTCTTATTTTCTGAAAAAAAAAAAATTTCTGGCCCTTTCTACCTGTCTAGTTTGGTTGGTCAAATTTTCCTTCAATTTCAAGAAAAGAGCAATATAGTTTATGTTTTTGGTCCAGGAAAGGAGAGATATGAATTTGTGAGATGTGTTGCTTAAAGCTTCTCAAAACTCAACTGTCACTTATTGTGTTCAATAGTTCTAGGATGCTAATAGTTGCAATGCAATTTGGTTTTGATAGGCTCCCTTGTTTCCACTTATGACTTATTTTCCTGGGATAACCGTCTTTCTATGAAATTCTGCATTTCTCATCAGCTGACTAATCCATAAGTGGTTTGATACTTGTTTTCCCTTGGTGATATCTTGCTCTTGACTGAATGATATGTATGTTTAGCTTGATTCTTAAAATCATGCATAACTAAGTAATTTGTTGAAAATAGTAAAAGGTTGGGTGAAGGTGATTAGGCATTAGTAAAATAATTGATCATAAAGGAACAAAAGTAAAATGTATGAATCGAATCCCTTGTCATAATAATATCTAATAGTATTTCAAATTCTTAATTTTCATGCAGCACTGTCAGGGAAGATTATCCATCATGCTCTGGTAGCAAAATGCTGCCAGCAGAATAAGCATTTCAGCACCCAATATCGACAAGACTGTTCTAACCTTAATAAACGCAACTTGCCTCCCTTCCTAGGAAGCAATTTGGCATGTAGTGGCATCTCTGCCATTAAGTTGCGTGGAGTTTCAAAATTTAACCGAGGAATTGTTTACTGCAACGGTCTGTTCTAGACTCTTGACTATTCAGGTCAATATCAGATTCAACCATGCACATATGAGAACCTTCAATAGCTTGAAACTATTTAGAATTTTTTCTTTTTTTGTAAGGCTTTTCACGTTAACTTTTTGGAAATTAGTTCTCCTTGAATGTGCTGTGATCCTTAATAGGCTCAATTAAGTTTATTATTCTAGAAGAAAATTTTGTTTTTCAGAGTAGTTTTACTTACAAATGAACTTTATTGCAGCTGGACTGTTGACTGTAGCAATTCAATCTGTTGAAAAATTTGATTTTCTTAAGCTTCAGAATGGGAGGTATTTGTTCATGCTTTCTATTCTTCTTTATAAACTTTTCATTGGGGTACCAATATTTAGAAGCTCCGCCAGGTGAACATGAAAATTGGTTGCGAAAGTATTCTTAAATACTGTCTGTTCACACAGTGATATTCGTGGTGTGGCTGTAGCTGGTGTTGAGGGGGAACCTGTTACGCTCACTGAACCAGTCACAGAAGCAATAGCTGCTGGGTTTTGTGCATGGTTACAGGAAAGAAAGAAGCCTAATGCTTCTAGACGACTGAGGGTATCTATTGGTCACGATTCCCGGATATCTGCACATACGTTACAGGTATATGTTATAAAATAATTTCAACCTAGTGCTTGCTTTAAAATCAAGAAGGCTCCACATTTTTTTGACCGTCTTCTTATTTTCAATATGATTTCTTTGTTGACCCCATAAACAGAAGCCTACCTTTGATTTAATGTGTATATTGGAATGAGCGGATGGAAACAATCTATACATTGTCAATAGGAAAATTTGTACATAGTGACTGAAATTTTGACTATTAAAATTCCAGGATGCAGTTTCTCGAGGAATTGCTCGTGGAGGCCTTGATATCATCCAATATGGGTATGTGATACTCCTATGTCTTGTTTTTGCATTCTTGGATGCAAATGTTGAATTTTGTTTGCTTCAAGGTTGGAGCTAGTAATTGAGTAGTAATTATCCCCTTGTAAACATGAGTATCAACTCACAACTTGGCCATTCTAGTTTTCTCCTTTTCCATTTTATTGTGTTATTTGCATTCAGACTATTTACGGGGTGCTGTTGCAGAAATGTATCATGCATGAATCATCAGTTGGGTTCCCCCCTGAACAGCCTTGTCATTCCTTAGTACTGTCAAAATCACAGAGAAGATGATAAATTGTCAGGAGCCTTTCTTTATTAGTTTACTTCAAATAATTTAGTGTGCAGGATTTCTGTTTCTTCATGATGGATGGTCTTGCTTTTTCTCTGGGTAGATAATTTGTCTGAAGGTTGGGTGCCTTGGGAGCCTTTGGCTATACTCTGAAAAAACCTGCATATTTGATCTTTGATTAGGCAAGAATAGTTGCAAAATTCTTAGTTTTCTTTAGATTTGCAAGAAATTCAATTTTCTTTGGAAGCATATTTGCTCTTTGATTCAGTGGCTTTGAGACTGAGCTTGCAATTACCATTTGTCTGGTAGATTGGCATCCACACCTGCAATGTTCAATTCTACTCTCACTGAAAACGAGGACTTTCTATGTCCAGCCGATGGTTCCATAATGATAACAGGTTAATGTGTTTTTGTGATTACATGTTTACTTTTAGCTGTAGCATACTCAAATTCAGTCATTTACTATTGAATTTGTTTGCATACAGCAAGCCATCTTCCCTACAACCGAAATGGGTTTAAGTTCTTTACCAATGCCGGAGGGCTTGGGAAGGCTGATATAAAGGAGATATTGGAGCTTGCTGCTAATATATACAAAACTTTTACTGGTGATGACTTGAAAGATGCTGAAAGGAAAGCTTCTCAATCAATAAAAAAAGTGGAGTACATGAACATTTATACCTCTAATCTAGTACAAGCTGTTCGTAAAGCTGCTGGAGGTGTTGGTAAAAAGTCTTGCTGCTCTGGACTTACTAGTTAATGTTGTGAACTCTGGTTTCAGAAAGAGAGGGATTAGCTAGTAGGTTACTTTTATCGGTCTTGCTGCTGTTGGAAATAGGCAGATTAGAATCACTTTCTTTTGAGGCTCATGGATATAGTTTGCAATTGCTGGAGTTCTAATGAAAATGAAATTCTATGACAATGTCATTTAATGACCTTTCTTACCTCTTATTGTGGTGAAACTGCTTATATGTTTGTTATCACATTCTCAGAGAAACCACTGGAGGGATTCCACATTGTTGTTGATGCAGGAAATGGAGCAGGGGGTTTCTTTGCAGTTAAGTATACAAATGGTTGTTTCCTCTTTCCTCCTGCTCTTCACATTAGACTAAACTAAAACACTCGGCAATTGTAAAGTGGAGGACATATTACTTATCATATTGAATGATATCTTACTTCTGAAAGTTTGAGATTCTAATTCCTCAAGATTTTTATTAAGTGAAGAATAGTCTTAATGGCTCGCAAGCCTTGGCACAATCCTTTGTGTTCTTCCCTCCCCCCCTCCCTTTCTTCTGAAGTCATTTGATCAATTCAGCCTGGGTTAATCTCTCCCCGGAAAACATTCTGAATGGAAACTGCTTACCCCAGGCTTCTTTCTTCAGATCTTTATGTTGAATTCCTGACTGAATTCATTCATGATCATGCGCTAGTTTCTTGTTAAGTTGACTTCATTAACTGAAGCATCATTTGATTTTCATTCTTTCAATCCTTTGGCATGTAATGTTTTACAAATGAGTTATATATGCAACTTTTCTCTTTTGAATTGACATTGAATTATTTATGGTTTATCAGGGAAAAGTACTTGAGCCTCTGGGAGCCATTACTTCTGGCAGTCAGTTCCTAGAGCCAGATGGTAGCGTTTTAACTCAAAGTCCCCTTGATCACATTTTCTCACTTTGTGCTAGCTGATTGTTAGAATGTGGTTTCAGGTATGTTTCCTAATCACATTCCTAATCCGGAGGATAAGGTAGCAATGGGGGCAATCACCAAGGCTGTCCTCGATAATAAGGCTGATCTGGGCATCATATTTGATACTGATGTTGATAGGTACTGGTTTATGATGTAGGATCTGCATGCATGAGATTCTTTTCCATTCTCTAACTACCAAATGCTTTTGACAGATCCGCTGCTGTAGATTCCTCTGGCCGTGAATTTAATCGAAACCGGTTGATTGCGTTGATGTCTGCTATTGTCCTGGAGGAGGTACTTTCATTTGAATACTTTTGGTACTATTATTTCTGTCTGAGGCTGAGTTTTTCTCTCTTTTTTATTCTTTTGACTAGCATCCAGGAACAACTATTGTTACCGACAGTGTGACTTCAGATGGGTTGACCACATTTATTGAAAAGAAATTAGGTGAGTTAAGTAAGCATGTTTTTCATGATTTCTTCTCACAACTAAGGGGCTCACATGGTTGTTTTCCTCAGGAGGAAAGCATCACCGATTCAAAAGAGGATACAAAAATGTCATTGATGAAGCTATTCGATTGGTATGATAAGTATTTCAAGACATATTGTGGAAATTACTTTCTAGTTTATGAAAGGTCCCAAATTTTTGATCAGGTTACATGAGCTGGGACTTCCAAGATGCACAGTTTGTTCATTTTATGCTTCATCCCGATTCAAAAGGAGAACCTATATCATTCTGTTATAGATATATTGATTGCTTATTTTCATCTACCAATAGGATATGGCTTTCTTCTCTCCTGATTTCATTTGTTTCTTCACTTTACCAATTTATATGAACTTTTAATCATCTTTAAAAAAATTATGAAAGATGTCATCGAGGGAGTGCAGGAACAAGATGATCCATAGTGAAATGATGTTTTCAGTGAGAAGAGCTTGAATGTTATTTCTTTTCCTTGGATCCTTTTAGTTCCTAAAAGCAGTTTGTTTGCCATTTCAAAATACTTTGCATGAATGCCAAATCTTTCTTGTACTAATCTTATGAAATGAAATCATTGAAAGAGACTTTGGAGCAAGTTACCACCAGGAGTAAGATGGAACTGGCACTAGGTAGAAATGGACTTAATACAAGTAGCGGGAGTTTTTGCTTATCATAAAGAATGCATCTTTAACCTTTTCAGAAGGTGTGTTAATCTGGATACTAAAACCGAAGATTTCTACTATACGAGTACCAAAGGAATGGAATCTGTTTCTTCATTGATTAAATGTATAAGAAACATATTCAGTGCTTTTTGTTTGTCATACTATGCTGCTACAAAATTTTTACAGAACTCTCTCGGTGAGGAGTCACATTTGGCTATTGAAACTAGTGGGCATGGAGCTCTGAAGGAGAATCACTGGCTTGATGATGGTGCATATCTCATGGTAATGTTTTTTAACATAAAGAAGTTTTAGAAATTGTGGATGGCATTAATTTAGGCAAAGAAAGCCTATTGGATTTCAAATCTCTTTCATGTGCAAATAGTGATGAGCATTGTAATTCATTTCAAGCACTTTTCTATCTTTAGTATACCCTGAGGACACATTCTTAAAATTTCTTTGCTCGCAGGTCAAGCTTTTGAACAAGCTTGCATCAGCTAAAGCTTCTGGGAAAGGTGGTGGCAGCAAAGTTCTGACTGACTTGGTTGAGGGTCTTGACGAACCAGCTTTTGCTGCTGAATTGAGATTGAAAATTGATCAGAACCATGCAGATCTTAAAGGAGGGTATGTATGCTACCCTTTTATTTACTTTACCCTATTTTGTTGGATTTATTAATCTGCTTATCTATCCAGGTCATTTCGGGAATATGGAGAAGCCGTTATAAAACACCTGGAGAATATAACTGATTCGAACCCTAAACTTCAAAAAGCCCCTGTTAACTATGAAGGCGTAAGTTCCATAACTTCTATTTGATTAACTTTCATGAGAATGTGCTCGTGTACACAGTACGGCCTTTGTCTGTTCACATCTTTGAAAATTGAAATGGCAAAATGCAGTCTACCATTATCCTGCCTTGTAATGAGAGTTTCATTTGAAGGCAAATGATGGTTTTGAATGTTTGGACTTTTCGACTAACATTTCTGAAGCTAGATCTACAACTCACTCGTACAACTTTTCTGTGTTAAAGGAATTATTTGACTATTCTTTAGTCCATGTAGTTCTTTCCCCAATTACTGGACTTCCATTTTCATGGTTTCGTTTGATATTCAACAAATGTTTCCTTTGATGGTAAGGAACCTAATATATGGACTAATGTTTGTACTCCTTGACTTTTTGCTTTGTTACTAGGTGAGAGTTTCTGGGCACGGTGGGTGGTTTCTTCTGAGACTCTCACTCCATGACCCGGTTCTGCCACTTAACATAGAGGTATGCAATCTGCTACTAGTTCATATGCTTGTAAATTTTTATTCTAATTATGACCAAAGTTCCCGATTGTAAAATTTGTAGGCGTCTAGCAAGGACGACGCCATGAACCTCGGCCATGATGTGCTGTCTGCAGTGAAAGAGTTTCCAGCTCTTGATACAACTGCCTTGAACAAATTCGTCCAAGCATAGCCGCGGTCTTTCCACCTGCACGACGCTCTTTGTTACCTGCCATATACACAGTGAACTTGGTTCCCCCTACTTCCCCTGTGCTGCTCTCCGATTGAACTGAAGGAAGCCGCGATTCTCCCATTCCTCGTGTTGAGGCCGCCATGTATGTATCCGTTTTATCATCAAAAAATGATAACTGTAGAACCGAAAACAAATGTGAGGAACATCTGTACAAATGGTTTCGTGTCGCGGTGAAGTTGTATTTGAGGGTATTAATAAGCTGCAGTTGTTGCTGGATTCTGGAAAAACCAGTGAAGTTTTGTTTCGACTTTCCTATCTTGAATAGCTAGAAATGATTTTGGAGCAGTTCAGAAGTACAATATAGTCATTTCTTGAATCATAGACTGTTCTACTTCCCCAAGCCAGTTATATCATATCTAAAAACTGAATTATTTTCGTGGGAGAATGCTTGGGTTATACAAGAGTTGCATGCACAGATTTACATCACAGCCAGGGTAATTACAGGCTGCTAAGAACATCTGAAGCTTGCATGTATGTAGGGGCGACATTACACAGTGGCGAGGGAGGGCACCCGCCCTTTAAAACAGCCGAAATTTTTCCTAGTAAGGTTATTTCGGCGAATATCCGCCCTCCATGTCAATGTCTGCATCCGCCCCTGCTATGTATGCATGTACAAGTAAAGCCATTACCTACAGAGTTCTTTTTTGAGGCTATAGTTACCAAATGAAAAGAGGGTTGTTTTCAAGAATGAGGAATTTCACTTGAGAAGCTTCATCATGAAGTAGAATTCAACATCTGGTGAAGTCCTGGGTTGGGGCCAGTTTGCTGCTTCTGGGATTTTGACACACTTGAAGCCCTGCCCTTTGTACAACTTTATAGCTCCAGGGTTGTTAAGATCACAATGCAAGGCAATAGCTCTGCATCCCCAACTTCTTGCTTGAGCCTCAGCTTTAGCCACAAGACGTTTCGCTATTCCCTTTCGCCGAAATCTTTCGCGCACCGCTACATTCGATATGTATGCAATACCTTTCCTAATAAGATGTCATAACATAATTTACCTTATGGGGAAACAGTCAGACCAAGAAATCTATGAAGTGGAAAAAAACATCCGAACGAGTCAAACTAAAACAAAAACAGTACAACAAACAATAAGACTATTGTCCCTAGGACGAAAAATCGTCAAAGCGCAACACAGTCCTGTATCCTTATGCAATAAGGGATAATAAAGAGCATCAATGACCAACTGCAAAATGCTAGTGCGACGGCGTAACAAGAACAGCAATTCAAGAAACATTGCAAGTCTTAACAGCTCCTTGGTTTGCTATGCTGGAATGGATAATAAACACAGCTAAGTAAAACATTTTAAGAAAAGCCCAGTTAAATTCCCTTTTGTCTTTAAGATTTTAAAGCATACCAACCTGCATTTAACTAATCTGCTAATCTTTGTTACAATTCAATGCTTCAATAACTCGGTTTCCTAAATTGCATATTCGATCAGTGGCATAAATAGCATAACCAGAAGCCTAAATTGGATCTAATTATGGGATATTAGACAGATTGTAATAGAATCAGAAAGCATAATCAACCCAAAGTAGTTACCTTCTCTGTCGCAAAGGTCCTTTTCTTGGAAGGAAATCTGCCACAGTATCTACAGTCAATATCCCAGTCACATACCCCTTCTGAAGGCTGAATTTCCCATCAAATCCACCAACTTTGAAATCTTCATTCCAGAAAAGGAGAGCACTTTCATCTGAACTACCAGTTACAGCAACTAGACAAGTCCTCTGGCATCCGCTAGGTAACGAAAACCCAAACAGCATTCCAACCAGCCTGTCGAATCTCAATGCGAAATCCAGAGGGAAGGAATATCCAGGAAAGAAGGAGCTACAATGAGTCTCAGCCACTTCCCAACAATCTTCCAACCTTGCCTCTCTGACAACAATCTCAGGAGACATACTTGGGTATAATTCAGCCAACTGACTGGCTCTAGATAGCCCTAGTGAACAAAAACACCACCATTCAATACAATTATGAACTGCCAAATAATCAAAATAGATGATGAATGGCAAGAAAGAGGTAGTCACATTACCCCAGTAAACCATAGTTCTAAGCCAATTATCGGCATATCACAGAATAAGTCACTAAACAATACAACCAAAGTAGGAAGTCATGCTGATATGTGACCAAAACACAGGCAACAGAAAATAAACACATGGTCGAACAACTCTTTACTCTTCTTCGCCAGAGTGAGAGGATAGCAACAACCTTTTAAAGGCTTCATGGGAGCATATCTAAATGTCTATTCTGATTATAGACCTGACTGTCATATCACATTCAATCATCATATTTCTTTCTGCATTTGGAAGGTAGTAATTCTGCTAAATGCATATCAAACAACATATTGCAATATAAGATCCACAAAATACAAGGGATCGTCACAGTTCACATGCAAAATGACCTAATGAAAATGAAAAACAATTTCACGCATGAATGAAGAGGCGAGGAATCACATGATCATTCATCATCTTCCCAGTTAAAACTTCTCAAACCTACCAACCAAATGCGTTTATTTGGATTCTCACTATAATCACTAATTTTTATCTCACAGAGTTCTAAGTTTAGCTTTTCAGGCACCTTAATTAGCTTGTCATGCAAACTTCAAAAAACAGACTTAAAGTAGAGATCCCTGTTATTGCAAAAACTTTCTCAAAAGATTGCGGAAGAGTTGCCAATAATGTTCCACTTCCCCCTTTCGTTTCTAAAGATACAGTAAAGACAATAACTTCAAGCAATGAAGCCAAATTATTGATATAAAAGGAAACAAGAAAGGATTACAACCAAATCCCTTATGCTATAGACTGATACTTTGATCAACATAAAAAACTCCCACCCAGAACTGTCAAAAGCTTGGACAGCAATCCAAAATGAAAGGCAACAACAAATACAGGCATAAAGTGAATCCTCAGAATTTTCCATATTTTTCCATTACAATCAATAAAGGTATAACCTTAAGAGTACTAACCAACAAACACCAAAGTCCAACTTCAGAAAATCAAATCTTGAAAACCCACATAGCATAGATAGCATATGTTCATTAAAAAAACATTGAGGGGATCACTTTACCTGAAGTATGCAGAGGAGATGAGGGTGGTGAGGTGGGAGTAGTTTGGGGAAGTGGGTCATGAAGAGGAACCCTAGATGGAAAAGAGGATTTAGAGCTGAAATTGAGGAGATTTAGAGATGAGTTTGAGGTCAAACTTAGGCTATTTACTGATATTGAGGAAGTCCCGGATACAGTTAAGGGTAGGATGCTCTGCATATTCTTTGGGAAGTCTGAAAATTACAGACAGATAATAATGTATCGGGAACAGATTCTTCTTGATGTAGACAATCACAAACGCAGACACCACCAACACATACACAGAGCACGCACTCACTCTCTTCTTTTCTCTTTGACAGTGGAGGAGTTGCGTGAGTGTGCGTGGGAAGTCAGAAAAAAGGAAGACTTGAAGAAGATTAACCAAGCAAATTGGAGGGTGAGAATCCGGTTTCTGTCTTTTTGTTTTGTTTCTTGTTTTTGTTTCGTAGTTGGTTAAAGAGGTAAAGAAGCAACAGGGTTATGCACGAGCTTGCTGACAACCAACAGTTCTAACGTTAGCCTTGTTTCAACCATGAGATTTGTGGATTCTTCATCATTTTCAGACCCCTTTTGTGGGTTTTTTTACTGAAACTGGTAGATACAATATGCTGAGATTTGTGTGCTTCCTGCTTAACAAGTTTGGCTAGAGTTTACTGTTTACCTATTTCTTACTGTTCTTATGTATGACATGACACTCTGAATCGGATGCATAGGGAAGGTAGTGTTAAGATTAACAGTGTCCGTTCACTGGTTAGGAGAACATTGTGAAAATGGAGTTTAGATTCACTAACTATCATTTACGAATTGATTGATTTAATCTGGAGGATAGGTTTTATTTAATTAAAATATTTATTTTTTCCGACATACAAAATATAGAAGAAAGGATTTAACTTTTGTATTTTGTCATTTTTATGAGAAAGATACGAAAAAAATATGACACGTCGTAATTTCGTTAAGAAGATTATCCTCAAATTTTATTTTAGTTTGAGTCCAAGAATGTGGTTAACAGTACTTTTATTTTAGTTTCCATTTTATACCTTTTATCTTGAAATTTCCTCAGTTAAGCAAAGGTCAATACTCAATAACTTTAATTTATTACCAATTCTTTCTCTTAACCTCATATTATCATTAGATAAATGGGTTCTAATATGCCCAAATTAGGAATAAGTGCAATTAACTACTATAAAGGAGCAAAGGGAGGGAAAAAGAATAGAAGCATGCGTATTGAAAACCAGGCCAAAACATTCATCAGCCTAATAAGTCAATAACATAGATTTAAAGCAATTTATAGTAGACTTACATTACAACCTTGGACAACCCACAAATGAGAGCAAGATTTGAGACAACCTAAGCTCAAACAATAATTTTACAAGGTTTCCTGAATCCAGTTCATATGATTTTCAACTCAGTATTAACCGACTGTTCTTTTCTCCATCTCTACAGGGCTAAAGAACATCCTCGTACCTGATTCTTTGCACCTTTATAAATTTAATTTCAAGAACTAAAACAGCAATCCTCCCTTGAAAATGCCAACTTCTTTCCTGCAAGCTGGGAAGCCGGCGAAAAATTTGAAATTGTGTTACCTAGAAATCAACAGGGAGACTGCTTAAGAAAGCTAAAGTGTGGGGAGATGTTGATTTTCCAAACACCGAACACCAAGAAGGAAGCCTTGTGAGAACATCCTGTGTTTCTGGAGTCACCCTGTCGACGTCTGTCCTCAGCTTTAGAAGAGGAAGCTTGCTTGTACTATCCTCATTGCTGGTGCGATTTTTGTTCGTCCAGAAAAGCGTCAGGTCGAATTTGGTGGGCGCTTTCTTTCCTCCTGAAAACTGAATGATGTGCCAACCGTCTGCGCTGCTCTTGCCACCAACTGGAACAAGTTCTGAACCCTCTGCATCTGCTGACACAAAAAACAAGAACACTGAATGTTAATTAAGAGTATATGGAGGTGAACTGTAACTGCCACAGCCCACAATCATTAAATCAATCTGCGCGCTACTGTGGGAGATTAACTAGGGAGATGAGTCGGGAAAATGTGCATAGAATTTAAGATACATGTGTACTACCTTTCACCAGGAAATCTTCAATTTCTTCCATATTGATTGCAAGAGACCATCGCGTGGAAACTTTAGCATCTAACGAGACTCTAGTAATTCTGTTTTCATCCTTCGTATCATGTTCAACATGAATTGAAGGTACATCAGATTCGTCCCAGCCAATTCCAGAATCCTTGTCAATCCAACAGCTGTATTTGACTGAAAAAGTAACGAAATCAGGCTGCTTTTCCTTGCCACAAACCATTCCTTTCCCAATCAATCCAGCCTCCTTGATCAAGTTTCCAGGAGTTAATGAAAACATGGAAATGTACGAGTCTACTTCTTTTTCTCCAGTGGATTTTCCTGTTGTGTCCACAACATGCACAACCTGGAACAGAAGAAATGATCATATTTACTCAGAAGCAGGCATTGGAAAAATAAAAAAGGTGTATTGGAAATGTAAAAATGTGACTGAAAATTGGGAAAAAAACTCGAAACATGTTTTGGATAACAAATAATACAAGCAAATTTTAATGACTGCTATTACTCACATTCACAGCTCTGGCAGTATCTTCAGTAAACGGTTGAACAAGACCTAAGGATACTGCAGCAATTGAAATGACTAAGAGAATAACCGTTGTAACCATAAGTGGCACTTTTGCACCTACAAAGTAGATATCGAACTTTCATTAGTCAGCTAGTTGCAAAATCAAAACATTATCTTTTCATGACCATAATTACAAGAGCTCGAACTAAATAAAACTTATAGCAGTAGTACCAGAAACATCTGCATAATAAACGAGTGTTCAACCATTTATTCTCTGCCCTTTCCAAATATATTTTTATGCACTAGAACAAATGCTTATGAGATTATAAGTATATCCCAGTGCTAATTCCAAGTCCTAATGTATTTAAGCGGTTCTATACTCTTTGAAGTATACAACCAAGAAGTAATATTCATGGCTAGCTGCAACCAAATGAAAGACTAGGAGCCAAAACCTGAGATGTGAATATAGGACAGAAGATACACCAATGTCAAGCACACAATTGCAACGACTAGTACGGCAATTATGACATTTGCCATCCACTGAGGGTTGCTCCCGGGATATCTGCAGCCAAACAAAGAATTTCCATCAATCTAATGAATGGAGAGAAATGTATGTAATTGTGAAACATAAAGGCAATGTAGTATAGGTAGTGCTGACAGCCTGACACTGCATAGTGATTCAGCTAAATATTCATAGGTACTCCAAGCAAGAATAGAAATGAGTAAGAAAGAAAGAATTAGCTGGAAATCTCATGGAATCCAGGTAAGAAAGCTCTTTCTGAACAATGATAAGATCAGAAGCAATGAAAGAATCGGCTTCACATGCTCCTGGGTTATTTACCTTGTTTTAGAAACAATTTAATTAAGCAACCTTTTGTTTTCCTTATGGTGCATCTTTTATGATACAATCTAGATAATTTTGATTGTGCCATGTCTAGAGAATGAACTAAAACATCCCAAATTTGGATGTCTAATAAATGCAGACATGCGCTTTACAAAAAAATATACTGACATCTTACAAACTAATTGCCATTAGGATAATGTGAATTTAATTTGTGACAGCCATGAACAAGGTCCTGCTCTAGCATACTAATAGTCAACTCCTGGAAAATTTCAAATGATGGAAACGTGTCAAATGTTAGCAGCTCAATGACGAAAAGAAAATTTATATCTGAATCCTACACAGAGAACTACTGTTCAGTTCATTGCATATGATAAAAAGATACAATTTAAAGAAGGATTTATTTCCAATTTATGTACAACCATTGACATTATCAGACCCAAAGAAAAGATAATCAAAAAAGAAAGAAAAAAATAATACATTTCCTCTTCGTGATAGTATACCTTTCAAATCGAACTGCAGTTCCAATCATTGTACCAGTCAATCGTATGGCCATGCCAGAAGATAAGAGAAAAGGCACCGTCAAGCCAACCAACAAAGTCAGAGTTTTCAGTGGTTTAGGCAACCGAGCTGGAGATAAAGTAGCTTCAAGCAATCCATCTGTCATTCCAGATCATGTATTAGATAAAGTGTGGATAGCTCGACAACCTTAGTGTTCAAACATCAAAAGATATCCTACAGCAAGATGCAGTGAGGGCCACTTGCCAAAGCACAAAAAATTTCTCATGACAGTGATATATCTAAAAAGCAACATTTTGACACTCTTCCAGCCATTTTCTAAGAGGTTTTGCTGCTTCACATGCTTTTTTCCAGGACATTATTATCACTAGCAGGAAGTTTAGTTAATATGCTTACATGCAAATGCAGGGAAGACCAGCCAAGCGAGAGCCAAATAAGTGGATCCAATCGTATAATAGTTTCCCAGTATGAGCAGTATAAGCCACTGCATTAAACCAGCCTTAAAGAGCCATCTTTCAGCATCTAACTTAGCAAGATCAGCTTGAACAGAAGAAGAAAGGTTTTGATATCTTTCTGAATAAATAGAAGATAAATATTTGGAAAGAATCATATAACCCAGATGTTGGCCAGTGAATGCTCCTAGCAGAGCGGGTCCACCAAACAAACCGCCCACCAGCCATGGTGTTGAAATATATGGAACCGGTGAGGAAGATACAAGGGGAAGACCTAAGGCAACAAGAGCAGCAAAACTAATAGAACATATCCACATGAGTATAATACTCAAACATGACAGAGCTAGTGCGATAATTCCTGGAGCACCACCCATCATCAGTGATGTAACCCATATTAAAAGTGACTGCATTATGGTGGAGTTGTAGAACATGTTGGCTAATCGTTGATGGAATGTGATCATGTATGTTCCCTGAAATATCAAAACACATTTAAGTTTAAAAGTAAAATACCATAAATATACAACAAGACATTGACATAATCTATTATGTGAGCAAGATATCAACAAATAAAATATAGCAAAAGAAAACAAAAACTATATATGTGTTTGGAAGGTACCAAAATGTCAAAATATATGGCATTGTCCCCTGTTGAAGTTCCTTCTTCATCCATTGCCTTGCCTTTAGGAAGATTAGGGGAGGCAGCAGCCCGAAGCAGAAACGCATGCATATTTTCTCCAAGATGTTGAAGAGAACCAGGTTTCAAAAGCTTTAATTTGTCATTCTGCATGAAAAGGGTATGTATTGGTAGGAAAAACAATTCTTTAAAATACAGTTAAATATCTAGCTCAGGTTACCCTACAGAAAAATTTAAAGCTTTGAGATTGGCAATAATTATAAAGGACGTTATCATAATAGGTTACTTACAATGACAGGAATGATTAAGTTTCTTTTTTCTTATTTCAAATTTGCTGCTAGTCTTCAAATTTTTTGTTCTCCTAATTATTTCAACGTGGATAAGCTTTTTAACAAGGTATGATTCAAACCACAAACTGAGCAGTAAAAGGTTGATCTGGCTAGAGATGTATTCATGTCTTTTCAGATTATTAAGGTGACAATTAACTTTACTTGGTAAGCGTTAAGTTGTCTTTATAAGAATAATAATCAGCAGCTACCTAATTTTATCAAGGGAAGAACTATAGTAGTACGTGCTGCACTGATCTGATTTTAAGAACCAAAAAAGTCCAGAAATTTAAGACAAATAATGATTCTTAAAGAAACACGGTCTCCAATGCCTGGAAATAAATGCATAAATTTAAAAAATCCAGCAAATCACATAAGAAAAAATGTCCATTTGTTCAATAGGTTACCTTTGTGTGGTATATAGCAGTGTTCTCAGCAAATGCAAAGTCAAGCCCAGAAAGTCCAGCAACCTCCTTATATACTTGAAAATCAGTAGCAGACTTTATTGCCCCAGAAGAAAAGAGATCCTGCAAAACTAAAGTATATTAAAACTGTAAGTTTCTATCTGGATTGTAAGGCACTATGACTTGTAAAGCAGAGAAAGAAACTATATGGCACATCATATAATACACCAACAGACCTGGGCAACAATCTGGGCAGATGGATACCTGGCTGCTGCTGCAAAGTTCTCAATTGCCCAAGGATGAGGACCAGCCTATAATAAAAAAAACCTAAGTAAGTTCATATGGAAAATGAAAAAAAAAAAAAAAAAGTCGAGAGTTATCACAAACAAGTTTAACAAGTAGATCAGGGCAAACAATGCATCACCTTTGAACATTTTGGCACAGTTTGGAGGCAACAGTAAGATAATATTCTAATAAAGAAAAAAGTCAACTAGAATCAGGAGCATTAAAAGCATAAGATAGGCTCAGTCACTTTACATATCTACTGGCATTATCAGCCTTGATCCTTGTCAGGACCAGTAGCCTTAGAGCAACTTTTTGAAACTAAAACCAGAACATAACACATCAATCAAAGTAAGACATTAAAGTTTGCGGCTTTCTTAAATTCATATAGCATCATCAGCAATGCAGAAGCAATTAAATTTATCAATTACATTGAAGAATGGAATAACAGCTCAGAGACTGTGACTTGGATTTACATTTATACCTGGAAAATGCCGGACTTCCCGCCAATTCCCATTGCCTCTAAGTCAATAGCTATTCGAACAGTATCACTCCAGGGGTGCTGCCACAACAGAAGGAAACTCAACCATTTTAAGAAAATATCCACTGAACTTCTGATAATTAAATATAAATTTAACTCCAGAACAAAATTTTCCTTAAATTCTTCTGTCAAGTTAACCATTTACAGCTATTCTAAGTCTGCATAGAACCTTTTTTTGTGAGAAAAAAAGAGCTCAGAGCAACTGAACACAATTTTTGCAGAACCTAAATTTGCAACGGTTTCCTGCTGAGTCAAGTTCTAGTAAGAAAGTTCCAGGATCAATGCAGAACTTGAATAACTAATTCTATGTAGAACACATATGTGACCACAATAATAAACAAGTAGAAGAAGGCAAAAGTAGAGAATTATAGAACATACTGATTATAATGAAGAAAATAAGCACTTTTTCAGCTATAAGTGAACATAGAGAAAAGGATAATCTGCAAAATAATGTAAACCAATACCCGCGAACTGGTACTCTAATAAGGTAAGAAACCTGAGTTATGAAGCTGTGAGCACCATTGAGTCCTTCCTCCTCCCCAGTATTAAATAGAAAAATAACAGCGTGCTTAAATCCATGAGCCGATTGAGAAATCGCTCGTGCAAGCTCCAACATGACAGAGACACAAGAACTGCAATCTCCAGCTCCTTCCCTAGATTTCAAATGTCAGGGAAGAATGAGATGAGACGAGAATACCTTTTTCTCCAGCTTCCACAGAGGAGAAAATTCTTTCCAAATAAACAAAAACATGTTTTGTAGAGTATAAAATTTGACAAGGTAACATACCCCGCAAAAACTGTATCAACATGAGATGAGATGAGAATAGCATTTTCTCCAGCTTCCGCAACATATTTAGGCAAGATTCTCAATACAATATGATTCATATCGGAATAAACAAGAGTTTTGCCCTTAAAAAGGCCACTGACAAGACGATTAGCACCATGATTGGTATGAAAAAAGTCAACTTCCACATCAACTTCCCAATGAGAACTCTTCTTGATGGACTCTGATTCTGACAGTACATACTGAAGAAAAGGCATGCATTATAATGGCGACAAAAGAAAAAGAACAACATTCATTGACAAAAAAAATGATTTTACAAAATTGGCTATATCAAAGCACATTATACGCATAACAATACATAAGACCATGATCATCCCCATATAGTTCAAAAGCTAATGCTCAGTCAAACTATCAACTGAAGGACATGCCTTGGAGGCACATCTACACCACATGTAAGTATATAAGGAGGTAAGTATTAGTTTTATCAATCAAGGAAATGCTGTGTACATGTATCTAAGCATAGTAAAGTTACAACATCCTCAGTCCATAAATAATCAAGATCACAATAAGATATATTATCCGTCTAAAGAATAATCAACTAATTACAAGCGTTTAATATTCCTCAAAGTCAAAGAATATCTAGCATATGATTGAGGCAGGAAAGAGTATTAAACTCAGGAGTTTTGCAATATATTCATCATGTTATCCGAATCTTAAAAATATAACAAGGCTAGAGAACTGCAAAAAGGACATAATCATCAAAATTAACTTTGCACAGGGAACTAGACAAGTAGTACCTTCAAAGCCCTATCAAGAGCATCAGAACCAACAGGATGAGGACCCAATTCAGTTAATGCTTTAGCATGCTTCAATGCCTCAACCTCAGAAAATCCCCTCTTCCCCACCTGGGCAGCTGTCAAAGGAGGCGGAAGATTCTCAAATTGGTAGTGATAAACAGCCCAACTCCCATTTATAATCAACACAAATAACGCAAGTATCACCCATGGTGACCTCTTAGCAACCACTACAACAGTATCACTGATCTTGGGTCCATTTTTATCACTTGTTTCACCGCTGCTAGATGGGTTCGATTTAGCAGCAGAACTAACAGGCCTCTGTCTCATTTTCCCTTCTCAATAGTGCAAAAAACTCATTCAACCACAAAACTTTACCTGCTAATATGGCACCAGAAACATAAAAATCATTACTTTATGACATAAATTTGCTTTCAGGGAATCCGAAGCTCGAAAATTCATGTTCTTTTTATCCAAACTTTGCAGGGAAATAAAAAAGGTAAAAAGGGCGGTCCAATTCTTACTCGTACATGAATTGGGATGCAAGAAAACAGACAGATACAGATACGACAGAAAATACAGAATCAATCAAAATGCTAACAGAAGAAAAGAAAACCAGAGAGGAGTTTATGTAATGCTTGCCTAGTTCATATAAGGCTGGATGGATCAAACTGGAAGGGATAAGTGAGAAGAAGAATCAAGGAGAAAGAAACGAAAGCAGTGACGCGAGTCTTGAGGGAGCAGAACAGAAGTATGGGTCTGAGCGTCTTTGCAAGTAAATTAGTTAGTACTACTTGATGATGCTGAAGTCAATGGCGGCTAAACGCTGCCGTTTCATGAGTATGAACGAACTACATATGGGTTAAGTCTCCTTGTACAGTTATACCAGGGGTATCATTTTCCTCGGTTCGTATATAAATAAAAAAGGAATTTTAATATTTTTAAAAAATTAATAATGCATTATTTTTATATAAAAATAATTTATTTCCATAAGTATTTATCTTCATTAGATGAAAATAATTCAATATTCGAATTCCTATGACTTTATTAATTTTAAAAAATTATAAATAATCTACTATATTTTTATATTGTGTGTTTGATGCGCGGCAAAACAATCGAAATTTTATAATTCAATAATCATTAAAAGAATATGATTGGCTTTGACTTGTTTAGTAAATTAGTAAAATATTTATTAAAAGAATTTGATAGTTTCATTAAAAGAATTTAATTATTTCATTAAAGTAATTTGATTATTTTTTACTTTACTAACAAAAAAAAAAGTAATCATAATTATTTTGCCTTTGTCAATCGCCCTTTGTCTTGCATCAAATGGACCTTTTAAAGGTAACAATCGAAATTATTTTATCTTTACTTCATTGCCCTTACATTTCATCAAACACACCTAGGGTTGCGTTTCATCAAACACATTGATGCAAAATAATTGTGATTGCAACTTTTTTTGGTTAGTAAAGTAAAAACAAAGACAATCAAATTACTTTAATGAAGCGATCAAATTCCTTTAATGAAACAATCAAATTTTTTTAATAAATGTCCTGCTAATTTACCAAACGAGTCAAAGGTGACCAGATTCCTTTAATGATTATTAAATTATAAAATTTTAATTGTTTCATTCTTTTGTATTAAATGCAACCCTAAAATTAAACTATTGATATGCACGTTAATCGAAATTGATAAACCATCCAAACCACCAACACTCCCTAAAAGATTCTCAGTATATTCTTTTTTTAATATAAAATATATAAATTATTCACACAAATTAAATATTTATTATTATTTTTTGAAGCATATTATTATTTTATTTGAAATACAATATAATCTTTAATTTTTCTTTGCTGTCACCTAAAGCTTTTCCCTTTTTATACCATTAAATATGAATAATTTATAAATAAAACAATTAAAAGTTACAATGAAAGTGAAAAATAGATTATTAAAAAAAACCCACTCACTGTTTAAAATATATTAAATCAAAAAAATCAGAAAGATTATATATTAAAAAAAAAACCATGCGGCAAAATAAGTTTTTTTTTTTTTTAACTCAGCGTCAGGTATTTGTTTTGCTGGCAGGGTTCGTGTTTGCCACGCCCCTTTAATTTCGTCACTAAATGCCAGAAGGGTTCCATTAATAACGTCATAGATGGCCATAAATTACCTATATTAAAATTCATTTAATTTTAAAAAATACAAAAAAATAACTTCGGCCCCGATCACTTGGCCTCTCTTGCTCTATCCAAGTCAAGGGAGTTGCATAAATTTTTGAGCCCCGGGATAGATTCGACGTTAGATTAATCAGACATTTAGAGGATGTTCTAGGTTCGTTCAATAAATTGTAAAAGCCCCGGGATAGATTCGACGTTAGATTAATCAGACATTTAGAGGATGTTCTAGGTTCGTTCAATAAATTGTAAAATTACTTAACAATAATACTTACTAAATACTATAGATTTTTATTCATAGATGACCAACCCGGCCATAAATAACCTATATTAAAATCTAGTTTTAAAAAAAACACGAAAGTAACTTCATCCCAGATCACTTTTTTTGAGTCCCAAACAAGTTTGACGTTAGATTAATTAGACATTTAGAAGGTGTTCTACGTCTCGTTCAATAAATTATAAAATTGCTTGTCAAAAAAGAGGAAAAAATAATATTGCTTACTAAACCATATAGATTTTCATTAGTTCATCCAAAATCACTCGTAAAAATACAAAAGGAAACACACCAACCTTAAAAACTTACTAAATTACGAAAATTCAGAAAATCAAAACATGAATACATGAATGGGAGGATGATCATCAGATTACTACGATCGCCAAACATAAACTTATTTTTTTTTTTTATTTGAATGATGAACAGCACACACATTCATCGAAAAGCCTCCCATTCTTCTTCATCAAATCAGTTATGATCATCATCATCCTTATCATCATCAACGTCGTCACGATGAACTCTACGGTTTCTGCGAAGGGCATCATTCTCGCAAGCAAGCTGAATCACAGTCTTCTTCAGCTTCACGTTTTCCTCCATGAGGACAGTCTTTTCAGCAAGCAACATCTCCCTCACCACCCCAAGCTCACGCTTCCTCTCCTTCTCGCGTTCCCTGCCATGAAAAAACAACCGGTCAAGCCACAAAATTCGATCTTTTTTCGAGATCGATAGCGTTAGTAAATCTTTAAGTCGGTTATAGTAACGGTTAACAAAATTTATGACAAATACAAAAGCTGATGACCGAAAAAACAGTTTCAAATTCTGATGACTAAAAATTGAATTTCATTACGTTACGATGACCAATTTTAGATTTTACTTTAAAATATACCTGCGGTTCTGAAACCAGGTCTGGATCTGAGCGTCATCGAGGTGGAGGCGGTCGTCACGGAGGAGCTCTTGCCTCTGGGAGGCGGAGGGGGAGGGGCAGTGGGCAAAGAAGGCTTCGAGGATGGCGGCTTGGTCATGGGTAAGGGAGGAGGCCATTTTTTTTTTCGAAATGAGGAGAAGAAGAAGATGGGATTGTTGTTGTTGAGGAGGGGTTGGGTGCGGTATTTAAAGTGGATTTTGGGTGGCTTAGTGAACTCCGTCAGAGGCGTCCAACGCTAGCATGCTGCTTAGTGTTAAAATTAGAGGGTACACTTAACAAACCCCATGCAGAACCATTTCTAATTTCTTTGGCTTTACTCTAATTTGCCAACTGGTTCTTGGCCTTATTACCCCTATATTTGACTTCACCGATCACAACTCTAGTTTTTTTTTTTTCAAATAATAATAAAAAATTTTAGTGGAATCTTACCTACGGTCCAATTTTTTTATTATTTATTGCTATCTGAATTATCATTTTATCTCTCTTTTCATCAATAATAAAGGCATTTTAATAAAAATAAGGCGATAAATAAAAAAATATGACCGTATTGAGTACGAAAAATTATATCGTACACCTAGGGCGTGAAGCATTATATCCGTAGTACTTTAATAGAAAAAATCTTTTGTTAGGCGATAGTTTATTTCTCCTCTAACCAATATTGTCATGTCATTTATTAAAAGACATATTGCAATGTGATACTACTAATACCACTATATAACAATTAATTTAAGACTACCTAAAATTTATCTTTTGAAATTTAAAATAATATTAATAAAAACTAATTCTAAACATTGTTTTAACATTTAAAATACTTTTTACTAATATATACGATTATATTTGATTCGTAATGAAAATGTGCTAGTATTCTAAAATAATTTTGGTATATTATAATTTACATTAATAAAGAGTTTTTTTTTTTTTTTTAAGAGAAGAAATATAATTTTTTGAGATAAGAACCTGTGCAGCGCACGTGAATTATGATTTCCAAAGGTAAAGTGAAGAAAACATGTGGAAATCGATTAGACATTTGTAATAGGTAGGAAGAGTTCATTGAAGAAAAAAGGTAAAAAGAAAAACTCAGAAAGTTGTGTTTTATATTTCTGTGTTAATTAGGTCTACTTCTTAATTAATATATATTTTTGTATTTTAACTAATAGTGTTTGATATTTTTAAAGCAAAATTACAAATCAAAGCAAAGCAAAAACGTAGAGGAGGAGTTTAGCTGTTAACTTTTATTATTTTAGTTAATTTTTTATATACATTGAAGTTCAAATGTGCACAATTAACTCTTGTGTAGTTTATATAGTCTCATACTTACCGTTAAAATTATTTATTGTCCAATTTATCATAATACAATATCATATTTACAATTAAAATTATTTATTATCCAATTTATTATATTTAATTCTTATTGCAAAACCCACTTATCATCGTTGCAACGTGATTATAACAATTTTAGTACTTTGCTTTGGTATGAATAGTTGAAGAGATTATGGTTTCATGTCTCTATAAGTTAGATTCATAACTTGGAACTACTTATTATTATGTTGTTTATTCTCTTTGATATTCATTATCAAAACTACTTGTGGTCGGAATTTTTGGAACCCACGTAGAAAATTTAACACAACAGTTAATACTACTGAATAATCTTGCAGGTTTTATGTAATTTATAATGTGATTATAACCATTTTAGTATTTGTATGGATTTTTGAAGAAAATGTTGTCGAGTGTCTCATTAGTATGGAAGCATATTTAATAAGTTGGATTAAGAACTTGGAACAACTTATTATGCCGTTTATCATGAATAACACCTATTATCTGTCAAAACCAATTATTATTCAATGTGTCTTGTCTAACATTTACTGTCAAAATAGTTATTATTCAACTTATCATGTCGGACACTCGTTGTGAAGAATTTTCAAAACCTACCGTGTAAGTTAAGTACTACGCTTACTAAATAACCTCACACGTCGTGTATGATCTAAACGCACTTGTAATCATTTTAAATCTTTGGTTTCATACAAACAGTTTTAAAAAATACGGTCTTGTTTCTTATTAGTATGGAAACGAATTTCGTAACTTGTTTATTGGTGCAAACTATCTTGTTTGACATTCACTGTCAAAACCGTTTATTATTAAACTTATGGAAACATATTCATAAGTTGGAATAAGAACTTTGATCTCCTTATTATACAGTTTATCATGTCTAACACCCATTGTCTGTGAAAACTAACTATTATTCAACTTGTATTGTCTACACTTACCGTCAAAATAGTTATTATTCAACTTATCATGTTTGACACTTGTTGTGAAGAATTTTCAAAATCTACCGTGTAAGTTAAGTAATACGCCTATACTACTAAATAACCTCACATGTGGTGTATGATCTTGATACACTTGTAATCTTTTTAAATCCTTGGTTTCGTACAGACAGTTTTAAAAAATGTGGTCTTTGTTGGTGTATGTCCTTTTAAGGGCTATAGACATTATTTTTTATCAATTATTAAATGAGTAATTTCATCATTATATATTCTTGTGCATAATTACATGATGAAATTATCCCTGTATTTAAATACTAGCCTTATGACGATAGCCTTAAGGAAAGTTATGGTTGTAAAATCATTAAGGCAAAACATGTGTTATAAAATACAAAACAATTCCCAGTCGGTTATTGATGTGGGAACATCAATATGACAAGACAATTATATGTTTTAGAGATAGTCATGTTTTACTGGCTATGATATGGTGACATCGACTAAAAGACATAGACTGCATATGTTAAATAACATATCATTGGAACGATCCACCTAAAGAAACACTCTATCGACAATGAAAGATCATGAGTGATTCTTTTGAGCAAGACTCATATTGGAATTCTTAGATCAGAAATCATTACACGCTCTTGGATGATGAGTGGTATGCTTTGACATACACCTAACGAGGCCGTAGCAAGTTGTCAAGTATGGATGGGTATGATTGAGTATGCTATAAGTCATGCTAAGATATGTAAGGGGTATTACTAGTTACTACCCCAATTTTGACAAAATTGTCCTTTTACTTTAAAGGGGAGGGGGAAGAGAGAGGGTAGAGGAGGGGGTATTTTAGTCCAAATTAGGTCAGTAGAGGGTAAAAACTAGGATAATAACTAGTAAAATTTATATGTAAGTGAAGTGATATGACTATTGCTCTCTTAATTTAGAGAAGATATCATCAGCCACTTGATGGTGAGATTGAGCACGTGCATGGCCATGCCCAAAGGGAATGATAAAGAGTTATCATTCATTTGATTAATTTCAGTATCACAAAGAGATCACGAAATTTTTTAGCAATATAAGGATGATTACATCTATGCCTTATGCTAATAATGATATCATTGATAGAAGAGCATATGTGATTTGCTTATATGGTTGTGTTGAATCACCGTTCGACCATTCATTCTAATTCGATTGTCATTATGTCTTGTTAGAAATCACTAATGATTTACTGACTCTTTAATGTGATTGAATTGTTCATTGTCAACATAAGAATATACCTACAGGATCGCATATAAAGAATTCAATGAAACGATTTTATGTTGTCACTCTAATACCATATTAGTATAATTGTTATACTTGAAAGGGTATTTCTTAACTAATAGTTTTAATTAAGCATAATTAGATTCTTTTAGATATTAATTAAATATCTAAGAGAAATTTGCAATTGGGTGGAAATTGATGGACGAAATTTGTAAGACAAAATTTCAGCACTATTTGGCAAAAAATCCCACATTGAATTTTCTTTTGTTTTGTTACTCTAAGTTGTTCTATAAATAGAACTCTTATTCAGCTATAATCACTTGATTGTCTTCATTAAACAAGACATGATTTTTGGCTATTGAGAGAACAAACAAAAGTCGAAACATTTCTTTCAAAATTCAAAACTTTTGCGACTTCAAGAGTCTAGCAACTCATCGTGAAGAGTTCGTGTGCTTGACGGTAGAGAAGTCAGTCTCCTGTCTCATTAGTGTGAAAACGAATTTCGTAACTTGGAAACTATTTATTGGTGCAACTTACCTTATTTAACATCCACTGTTAAAACCGTTTATTATTCAACTTATGAAAACATATTCCATAAGTTTTCCATAAGTTTGAATAAGAACTTGGAACTATTTATTGTGTAGTTTATCATGTCTAACACCCATTGTATGTCAAAAATCAATTATTACTCAACTTGTATTGTTTACCGTTAAAATAGTTATTATTCAACTTATCATATCTCACACTCGTTGTGAAGAATTTTCAAAACCTACCATGTAAGTTAAGTAATACGCCTATACTACTGAATAACCTCACACATGGTGAATGATCTCGATGCACTTGTAGTAATTTTAAATCCCTGGTTCCGTACATACAGTTTTTTTTAAAAAAGGTGGTCTTGTGTCTCATTAGTATGAAACGAATTTCGTAATTTAGAAACTATTTATTGGTGCAACATTCATCATCCACTGTCAAACCCTTTTCTTATTCAACTTATGGAAATATATTCCATAAGTTGGAATAAGAACTTGGAACTACTTATTGTGTAGTTTATCATGTCTAACACTCATTGTTTGTGAAAGCCAATTATTATCCAATTTGTATTGTCTAACATTTACTGTCCAAATAGTTATTATTCAACTTATCATGTCTGACACTCGTTGTGAAGAATTTTCAAAACCTACCGTGTAAGTTAAGTAATACGCCTATACTACTAAATAACCTCACACGTAGTGTATGATTTCGATGCACTTGCAATCATTTTAAATCCTTGATTCCGTACATATAGTTTAAAAAAAAAAAAGGTGATCTTGTGTCTTATTATTATGAAAACGAATTTCGTGAATTGAAAACTATTTTTCCCCCTTAATAGGATTAAATTATTGAAGAAAATAAAAATAAGTAAAACTAAAATTGAGTGAAATACTGATAGGGAGGAAATTTCTTTTTTTTTTTTTTTGAAGCAAGGGAAATTCCTTAAATTATTTTAATAAAAATTACAAAAAAATAATAATTTAATATTTACAGATGCTATCAACAAAACATGGGGCATAGGTACCAGTTCGTATATCATACTCCTAGGAGTAAATGTACTGTTACTACTCCTAGCAAAAAAAAAAAAGGGCAAAAAATGAGGCCAACTTCAACTACCACCACGTCTGAACCCTCAGTTTACATAAGTAGTTCAGAACCCTCAGTTTACATAAGTAGTTCAGCACCCTCAGTTTACATAAGTAGTTCAGCACCCTCAGTTTACATAAGTAGTTCAGCACCCTCAGTTTACATATGTAGTTCAGCACCCTCAGTTTACATAAATAGTTCAGAACCCTCAGTTTACATAAGTAGTTCAGCACCATCAGTTTTACATAAGTAGTTCAGAAACCTCAGTTTACATAAGTAGTTCAGCACCCTCAGTTTACATAAGTAGTTCAGCACCCTCAATTTACATAAGTAGTTCAGAACCCTCAGTTTACAAAAGTAGTTCAGAACCCTCAGTTTACATAAGTAGTTCAGAACCCTCAGTTTACATAAGTAGTTCAGAACCCTCAGTTTACATAAGTAGTTCAGAACCCTCAGTTTATATAAGTAGTTCAGCACCCTCAGTTACATAAGTAGTTCAGCACCCTCAGTTTACATAAGTAGTTCAGAACCCTCAGTTTACATAAGTAGTTCAAAACCCTCAATTTACATAACGAGTTCAGAATAAGGCTAGAGTCGAAGGAAGGAGGCTCCGACCGACAACTGGAGGAAGGGGGAAACCGTCGTGCAGTGGTCCGGTGGCGACGCGATTTTTTCGGTCACCAAAATGCAAATATTCTGGGTGGCTTTTGAAGCTCTGAAGGAGAGGAGTCCATGCAAGGTGTGGGTAGCCCAAGAAGACACCGGAGAACACCGGTTCGAGGCGGGAAAGTGGCGGTCTAGGGTTTCCAAAAACCAACCTCACTCCAACTCTTTCAAAATGCAAATATAATGGAGGGGTTTTGTTCTAGGGACCATGGAGGATCTTTTAGTGATGAGAACCGACCCAAATCTTGGCCGGAAAGGGATGAATTGGTGGCGAATGGTCGGCGGGAAAAGGAGATTCGCGGAGAGAGAAAACAGACACGAAATAGAAAAACGAAGACATGGTTTTTGTTCTATGGAGTGTGGGGAACATTTTCATGGGTTAGGACGGCCGAGAACGGTCGCCAGTTGGCCGGAACGGGGGCGGCCGTGAAGAACCGGCGGGGAGGTGATGTAGCGGGGAGAGAGAAAAAGAAAAAAGAAAAATGAATAGAAGAAATAAGCAGGGGGTGCGGAAGAGAGAAATGGGGGGGAGGGGAAGAGAGAGAGAAGGGAGAGTGTGTGAGTGTGTGTGAGGAGTAAATCGACCGGTTTACTACTAGGGGGTTTACTACTAGGAGTAAACCGACCGATTTACATAATATAATTTGCCGCATAGGTACCTTGTTAAATCTTAGGGTGCCATAAATTTCAATTGGACTATATTATTAGGCTTATGTTTATTTGGGCTTTTGTTTGAAAATCCGGATCCGGAGTCCATATTGCAATTCGTTTCAACCCATAGAAGTATAACCGGCTCGTCTGTCTCGGTTCTTCTTTTTCGGGTTCGACCGGAGCATGAACACCCGGCTCAGAGTCTACAAATTTGGGCTCCTTGACTCCATCGAGACTTGAAAATTCTTCTTCAATGGAAAGTAATCACATAAGTTAGGGTTCAGACTATCAGTTTTTCTTTTGATTCTTTCGATCAGGGAAAATTTATTAGAAAATGTCGGGAGGGCTTCACCGATCTTCCAGCGCTCCTTCCAAGAATGCTCTGCCTCCTCAAGAACTCCTTGACGATCTCTGCAGGTAAGCATTTACTGAGATTGACGAAGTAATTTTGCTTTGTTATCTGGGCTGGGCAGGAGATTTGAACTGAGTCCACAGTTGAGGTTTTTTTTTTTTTTTTTTTTCTTTTTCCCCCTCTCTCTCGGGTTTAGTTGAAATTCTGATTTCCTTATTCTTGAACTTTTTAGAGCGGAAGAAAGGATTTTTTTTCTTGCTGCATTATGCGATTTATTAGAATTAATAGGTGCGGCACTGATGCTGGTGGGAAACAAGTGAGTGAAAGGCAGATTGGGACCGAGTTTGAACTGGAAAAGATGGATTCTTGTGCTAGAGACTTTTTGGGACAAAACAATATAGAGAATCATTAGAGACCCTTTGGATGTGCTTCTTCTACTTCTAGTCAGTGCTCAGTTTAGATTAGGGATAAACTAACAAGTGGAGGACAAAGAAATGTGTTTAGTATAATTTATTAATTCAGCTTAATATGTCCAAGTCCACTGAATTTCATCTTCTCTGAAACTTGTCTCTGTAAAATGCTGCCTATCTGAATTAGTTTTCTGCCTGTTAATCTACTTGCCTTTGGTTGCAGCCGTTTTGTTCTGAATGTGCCAAAAGAAGACCAGCAGTCATTTGAGAGGATTTTATTTCTTGTAGAATATGCTCATTGGTTTTATGAGGACAACTCCGTGGAAAAGAATCCTTCGTTGAAATCATTCACTTTGAAGGAATTTACTTCTTTAAGTATCCTTTTCCATGTATCTTTAGATTACTCTAATCCACTAGCTGTTATTTGAATGATGGTTTTATAATTGGCCGGAACTTGTTCCACCTGAACTTTACATTTTGCACAAAGCGGTGTTTAGATCTTCCTTTTCTAAGGCATAAGGGTATTGACTTGTTGCTGTAAACAAACATGTTATTGTTTGCATTCAGTCCCTCATAGAAGAGTGTGTGCTTGACCAAATTTATCTAGTGGGGCAACCTTGAGATATCATTCTATATTGGCTGTGGCAGATTATGGACTTTTAAGCTATCTGTACTGTGACCAGACCAAAAGTCAAGCATCTTCTAGATATTATTCTGTGTCTTTTGTTATTCTTTTGAATGTCTATTTTCCTTAATCTACTGCAGTGTTCAATAGTTGCGATGTCTTAAAGCCTTATGTAGCACATATAGATGATATATTCAAGGACTTCACCTCATACAAGGTTCGAGTTCCTGTAACTGGGGCCATCATCTTGGATGAATCTTTTGAAAGGGTGAGTACTCAAATAAATAGCACTTGGTATTTTTTGTCAGTTCTTGATTAGTGATTTCTGAATAGTTTTTGGACATGGTAAGCTTGATTTTTAATCTGAATATGCATGTTTGTGTTGCTTAAATGTTTTTAGTTTCAGTACTTTTTTATGCTTCGAGGTGGCTCAAATTTTTGAATTTTTAATTCGTTTATTTGCTGTGGTGTGAGGATAATAACGTAAGCAGTTAGAAAATAGCTGCAGAACTCCTTTTGCATGATGGTCCCGTAAATAGAGCAAATTGTTTAGCTCTTTTGAATCATTAATTCTGATTTATTATTGGGTGCCACCAGTTTGTTCAGATGATAATGTTTTAATTGGACTTATGAAAGTCTTTTACATAAAATCAGTAGCAATTTGATAGCAGATCATCATTTTTGCCCAATCATTTTCTTTGATTGATCAGGAATTGTTGTTAAAGTGTAGATTAGTGTTTCTTTGCCTAGCATGCTAGGAGCTTCATTTTTTTGTTATGGCACTTTTCGGGCACATAGACGAAATCTATAAACACTCTCTCGATGTGCTGTTTAAGTGCCAGTGAGAGAGTAATTGAATTAATGAAGCATTTGTTTTATTCATAAGAAAAAGAAGTTTGTTCTTTTATCAGAAACAACTGCTACTTTCTACTTTGGGATAAGAAGCATTTGTTTTATTCATGACTGATTTGATCATGTGGGTTCACAGTGCTTACTAGTTAAGGGCTGGAAAGGAACGAGCTGGAGTTTTCCTCGTGGGAAAAAGAGTAAAGATGAGGAAGACCATACATGTGCCATCAGAGAAGTATGTTTCTTTGCTCCCTTGTATTATTACAATCTTTTGAATCAATTTTCCTATCCCAGTGATCTTGTTTTGCCATATTTGGGTCATTACTCTTTGTGTGGCATGTTTTGTTTATTCGATCCCTTGTATTATTACAAGCTTTTGAATCAATTTTCCTATCCCAGTGATCTTGTTTTGCCATATTTGGATCATTACTCTTTTTGTAATTTGTTTTGCATGGGTTAGAGATGCTTTCATGCATGTTCACTGTCAAATATGAAGAATCTCTGAATTCCAAACGGAAGTCTTCGGTATCCAAACACTGATTGTCTTTTGATAGTTGGAACGTAGGGCAGTCTTTAGGAAGCCTTAGGGCAGACTTTGTTGTTTTATTTTTAAAATTTTTAATCTTTAATACGAGCAGTATCATGATTGACATTGTTTCTACCAGTAAAATCTTTTGGACCATTTTTAGTGTTCCTTTTAAATAGTTATCTGTTTATTTAAAGAGAGAACCATATGTGTGGGTTGATCTATGTTTCTTGCAACCTTACATTATTGCCTAATCCACTGTCATTTTGATCATGAAATTGGGACCTTGATTCTTGATATCGATCTCAACTTAACAATATAATGAGGTGTATTAGGTCCCACCTGCAGATTAAGTCACTTATTTTTTTAAATGGATCTGCTGTCTCAATTTTGAGCATTACTTTTCTCAATCGATCAAAGCATTTAAGGCAATCTCCTTGAAGTTACCTGCGTTTTTATGGTGCATATTTGATAACTTCTAAACTTTCATTTTCCATCTTGCGTGCAGGTCCTCGAGGAAACAGGTTTTGATGTCTCTGAGCTCCTTAACAAAGATGACTATATTGAAATGATATTTGGACCACAAAGGGTGCGGCTATATATAGTTGCTGGAGTAAAAGATGATACATCTTTTGCTCCCCTTACCAAAAAGGAGATTAGTGTAAGTTTTACTGCCATATTAGTTACATATCTTTTGCTGATATCTCACATTACATATGAATGTGACACTGGTTTCTTGGCATTTTATGTGCATGATATTAAGTTTTGTAAGTTTTATTCCTTAACATCTTGTTGACGTTTGTGTCATAACCTAAGAAATGAGAAAATCAAAGGAGAGCAGAAACACATAAAAGACCATGTCCCTTTGTTCTGACCACATTATGTAAGAAAAACTGGGACTGGAGTTTTGTTTTGCTCCCTGGTTGAAAGCATTCTATTTTGCTGGGGAACATTAAGTTTTTACTCTTTGAATGCAACGAAAGGATTTGTTGATTTCAGCCGTTGTAAATCTTTGTTCTCAGACTTGAAATAGTAACTTGAGCAAATTCTATACTTTGTTATGTGCCTTGAGACTAAGGAGATTATGTATTTATTACTATAGTCAAGAGGTGCTTCGGATTTTCATACAGTAGTCAACAAGTAGTCTTTTTTCTTTGACTGTGACCGATTTTGTCTGTGGATATGCGCCTTTGCATGATAGTGTTAGAACATGTTACTAAGGAATAAGATTGGTAGTCTGTTGGATGGAATGAATTGAATTATGAGGCATTGATTTTGGAAGCAAATTATGTTGATTGTCTTTTGGTGTTCTCCTGGAAGGAAATAGCATGGCAACGAGTCGAGGAACTCCTCCCAGCAAATGATGATGTCATATCCCGTAGCATCACTGGTCTAAAGCTGTACATGGTTGCTCCATTTCTAACGTAAGTGGATTCTGAACATACCTTGGAAGAAGAAGTGGTTTTTAGGTTAGTTTTCATTCTTAAAAATGAACACTTTTTCAGATCTCTAAAACATTGGACTTCAACGCATCAACCTCCATTGCCACCCAGATCCGATAGGCCTTTGAAAGGTTCTCCCCTCTCTATCTATCCGTTATTTCTTCTCTTATAGAATTAAGTTTTGTTGTTGCCTACAAAAGGGAAAAAAATAGAGAAACTGCATCTTTTTCTCTTTTAAGAAGTTCATAATGCTTGCTGCAACTATGAGTTGACGATGCATTTATCTTTGATTGGAAGGAATCACCGTGTGGAAGGCGAAGACGAGTTCTACCGGCAGCAGCAGCAGCACTATGGCAGCAGAGAATCAAGTTAACAAGGTGGCCGCCACCTCAGATGGCCCTGGCAGGAGCTTCAGAAACTTCCGGTTCGATACTAGTTCGATATTTCAAGCAATGGACGCCGCCTTCACATGATTTTCGATATTTGGAGCAATGGACGCCGCCTTCACATGACTAGGCGTCGTCTCGTAATGTTGACCTGACACCCCAACCCACTGTGTTGTGTATATTTCTCACAATGTGCAGATTGGTGTTTTGCTAAACGTACAAAGTAGAGCTTGTGCATAAAGCGTCGTTGTTTTAGTCTGTTTTCTTTGGGTAGGAGTCGTAGCTTTTGACATATTCGGCAAACTACTGCCCTAGAGGACTAGGAAGAAAAGTTTGGTAGGTTTTACCTTCTTTGTCCTATGAAAACTTATACCTATTTCCTATGACCTTTTCAGTTTCATATGCATTCTTACAACTCAAAGCCACTGTTGCCCAGATTGTTTCAATGTCTTAGGTTATTCTCCTAGAAGATGCATAATTTATGAACGACAATGATGCAGAATTTAAACACACACACAGGGAATGATGCCAAATTGATCAATAGGTTTTTAAGATTATCCAAAGTTTAATAATTAATTCAAGCAAACGGTAATCCTAGACAGCAGGAAATTAAGAACAAGAAATTTAAACCTACTTAGCGCTCATATAAGTATATCGATATGGTGATCCCTGAATAACTTGTGCCGGACTTCAAAGCTATTTCAACGCCCTCAGACAGACTCCATTGCCTCCAAATTTTCCTGGTTTTCTGCAGAGTTCAAACCCCCCTTTTCTTCTAAGGTGCAGCTGGAGAAATTGCTGGAACTTTTGGGACTGGTAAATCAATTCGAACTGGTAAAACTTCAGGCTTAGGTGGGATGGTAGAGCTTGAAGGGATGTCAACTAAAATAGCTGTAGTATTAGACAGATGATGAGGCTCCTCAACTTTACCTATAATCGACTTGGCCCTTGGTGGTGGATACTCTGGTTGAGTTTGGAGAACTCTAGAACCCAATTCGTCGAACTTGGGAGTTGGCGGCTTAGGAAATGGTGGCTCTTCTATGTGAGCTGGCGAATCCAACAAAGATAGCTGCTCCAACCGAACTGCTGGAGGTGGAGCGCAATGACCTGGCGTTGCCGGCCTTAGGCAAACAGGTGGGGCCACGTTTGAAGATGCAGGAGGCCTCATCATCAGAATAGACTGAGAAGGTGGTGGTGGTGGAAGAGGTGGTGAAGAGAAAACAGGAACTGCATTCCGAACTGTCACAGGTTGCGCAATTCTATGGTGAGGACCAAAGTGCCGGATAGGAATGTAGGGCGCTGCTCCAGCTGCTGGAAACTTTGGCTTCACCCAGTGGTTCTCCGCTGATAGCGATAAATAATCATTAACAGCAGTACCACCCTGAGTTGTTGTTTTAGGGGAGATCAGGGCCTCATTTACGGTTGCCATCATCTGTTTGCTTTGAGGAGTTGTCTTTGAGTTTAACAAACCAGTATTCCCGGTGGAATAGACAGCTCTGTTGCGGGCCTGTCTTGGACATATAAAGGGAAGAATCTTCGATGATGTAGCAGGAGGCTGTACTGTGCTTGGAGCCTTCGCATTCTGTGTAGGAAATCTAATTGGGAATTTTTCTCTCGCCAACCTTGCGTGAATGAGGTACTTCTGCAGAGCTCGTGCTACCGTAACATGCTCTTGCTCGTCGTTTTTCGCCTTTTCTTGTAATGCATTCTCTGGTTGTTGTTGCACAACTACAAAGAAAACAGTAGGCATTTCAACCAGAATTCAAAAGCAGCAAGAGTAGCCAATAACAATTATTCTGTAATGAGCGCATGGTAAATGGAGAAATATATTAAAAGGAACCAGAAAGTCAGCAGTTCAGAAAGCAACGCCATTTTGAATTACATGATTCTTGCCTACATTGTATTTTCCAGACTTAAGAAACCGAGGGAGCAAATAACAAGAAGGGAATAAGACTCGGGCTTTATTTATGGCATTTTCCCTTAAAAAGTGTTATTGAATTTCCATTTGTGTTTCCCTTAAGAAAATAAGAAGGCAGAAAAAATATCATATTATCTAATATGTAGCTTGCTTTTTGAAGAACATGCCTTTTTCTTCTCCTTAAAGACTAGTTGCCACTTACACCAACTTCCAGAGTCATGGCCAAAGTGTGAATTTTTCACACAAAACCTCTCAGTCCCGGAGAATTGCCATGATCCTTTATCCTCTAAAAGTAACAGTGAAACTTCGGGGGGATTTTATCACACAGCAAATATCAGATTTAGACAACTTACTCAATTTCAGAGATGTCCAAGCAGCCATGGCTGCATTCTTTTCAGCTTGCTTCTTGTTCTTAGCTGGCTCACCGGTGAATATTATTCCTGCCAGCTCTACAGTGCATGTAAACACAGGTAAGTGACCCAAGCCTGATCTAAAAGTTTCATACACTGGCAATGATGCTCCTACTCTTTGTGAAACCTCCTGCAGGAGGTTCTTATATACACCTGTCTCATCCTGCAAGTTGTGAACCAAAAAGACTCGAAACATTATCACACAAACATTTTGAAAGCAATTGCAAAATAATGACGCAACATAAATTTGTGCCCCCAACCGAATTTAACGAAACATCTCCTTCCCACCTCACCTATTCCACCTTTAGAAAGGCTTGCAGGAATGTGGCAACACAATCCACAAAAAGCAAATGCTACATATCAAGAACATGAACGATCAAAGCAAGTTTCATCGCATTAACTTTTAACAATCACTGGAATGTCCAGGCAGCAATAAAATTATTCTTTAAAAAAATTGCTAATCCCAAGGTCCATGAAGCTTTATTTTTCCATGTCAACATTAGTTATATGTATGTATATTTTGACCTAAATAAGAGTGTTTTGACAAAACAAGATGACAACATATGAACCATAATGCCAAGCTTCATATAATCAGATAGAAGCTTAGATGTTGTTGGCTGAAAAAAGCAACTTGCAAAGAGAACAAACAAAAAAACTCAATCCCTATATAAATATGCCGTTCAATAATCAAACTGAATAGCTTATCATCCTACATCAAATGTAAGGCAATTTAAAGAAATGCTGATAGTAAAGCTGATTACTGAGAATGTAAAGCAGGAGAAAGTTATTCTTTGCAAATCAGTTTCAGATGATGCTTTTCTACAAACTTCCATATCGACAAACCCTCTAAAAAGCAAGGGGAAAAAAGGTCAGTTATTAATCTTCTTTGCATTCCTGGAAGCCAACCCCATCAAATTTATTTATGGACATCATAACTGAAATTGGAAATCATGGCAAGATATCAAACTAGATTTAGATGTAACTAGAAGAAGTTATACTTCGGAGTTTCCAAAACCAAGCTTAGTTACAACATCCTAAGTGGTAACACAAATGAAGACTAGGGCAAGTAAACATAGTTGACTGCCTAGCCATCCAAAATATCATTGGAGAAGGAGCAACTAGCACAAGCAATTGGTTTAGCACATGATTATTGCCATAAACGAAAATTCAATGGAGAAGGAGAAAAAGAAAAAAAAGTAATTTTGCACTGTCTCCATGTAGTTTGAACAGCAACAGATTTTGTTCTTTTTACCCTTACATAGAAATGTCCAAATAAACCAAGAAATTTAGGAATTGCATATAAAATTTTCCCAAATTAATTCCTCTCCAAAAATTAAAAGCACAAATGTAACCCACCAGGAAAAAAAAAAAAAATCATGCACCAGCAAATTTATAATGTGGCATTAGGCCACATGCATACGAGGCCAAATCAACAAAAGACCAAATTTCAGTACCAAGGAATGAAAGATAATCTCATACTGCAGTCACCTAAAATGCCCAACTAAGAATAACGTATGAACATGGAAGTTTTGAATCTTCTATCAGCTTTTATTTTTTTCAATTTGGGCAGAGTTTACAGAAATACAATACCATGCTAATACAAACTTAAAGACTGGCATGGGTAACAATCTGGAACTAACGGTGACGAAAGGCTTCTAGAAGCTCACCAAAATTTTATCAACCAGCGTCCCGCCGGGTCCACGGCTAGCCAAGGCTTTCAAAGCAACCTCTGCGGCAGATTGCTCAGCATCACGACGAGTGGAGTAAAATTTGGGGCTCGCAAAGTGTTCACCGTTAAAGTTAACTACAGCCTTAAAGTGAGGAGCATGATCTGGACCTTCTTTTATGACATCAAATGAAGGCAAACTAAGGCAGCTCCTTTGAGCAAGTATTATAAGTTTGCTCTTATACATTTCGTACCTAGGCAAAATAGTCTGAAACAAGAGGCTGTGGCTATATATATATATATATATATATATATATATATATATAGATATAAAGAGAGAGAGAGAGAGCTGAAGCACCAAAACTGAAGGGAAAGCGTGTATGATTATAAAGGTTGAAAATGAGATTACCAATCTAACGCAAGGAGTCTAGAGGACAAGCGCGGTGCATAGCTGTATACATTTATTTTTCATCAGAAGCATTCAAGTCTATGAATAAAAATACTAAATTTGGTTGAGTACGCACATGTTTTATAACCATTTATTTTCAGGCATCTGTAACGGAGGTTTGACCGAATAATCCATTTTAGGAATATTTTAAATTTGACTCACAAGCAATAAACGGAAAATGCCCACATTAATTGTTTAGAGAATCTTCCCTAAGCACAGCTATTTACTTCTTTTAATCTCTATCTGCAGTATATCATATCTAATTATGTTGGGAATCCAGTAGCAATAACTTTTAATTATAGAGGAAATGGAATGTAGAACCATATGCAGTTTATTTTGGTGAAGCACTATAATGTGGTTTTCATTGTATTAGATTTTTACAGCCAACATAATGGCCCAGTCTTTTTCTCATGGTAATGGTGCGGGTTATGTTCTCAGTAAGCTACCAGACAGTTATTCGTCCAGATATCCAAATTTTTGTTCTGCCTTCATGGTAATTATAACTGCATATTTACCAGAGAAACATTATTTTTTTATGAATGAACAGCACACATGGAAGACTCCAAAAATATGCCCATTTTCCGCACAAGATTTCCAGCTCCTAAAGTGTAAAAAGTATAAAACAAGCAGTTTGCATACATCTTGTAAATATTTCTTGTGCTTTTCAGTTGTCCAAACCAGCTGCCAATTTACCCCCTATGAATCCATGAAGCAAAAGTAGGCTTCAAGTAAAACGATAGGCTTTCCGACAAAGGAAAAATACTATGCATAACTACTCGAATCAAAGTTATATTTATGGAAAATCCAGAAGCATCTCTCGTAAGCTAAGTAGTTCACATATTCAATCCTAAATGATGAATGGAACATACCAAATATCTTTCCACTAGATTCAAAGTGGCAATTGCTTTCCAATATACAGAGAATGACCAGAAACATTCCTCCAGTACCACATTTAGGACATTACTCACCGCTGATATTTTCTAGAAAAGTATAACCTAACTAACTGTGAGTATGCAAATGGTAAGTGTTACCATTCCCAATGAGAAACATACATAATGGTAGTGCTGCTCATTAATACGCTGTAGCTTAGACAACGAAAGGATAGGTCTTATAGATGGCTCAAATGAATCTAGTTATACTAGCCACTTGAACTCAATGCACAACTTAAGAGGTATACACAGCATCACTCAACCTAATACATACTGGCCCAACCTCAAACACAGACTAAAAAAACCTTTCAAATAATGGAAGCAAACGAAGCAGTATGTTCATCACTATGAGATCCCCAAGTGAAATTGGAAGTTTATTAAGGAGATCCTTAAACTTTGAAAAACCATTCCAATTCAAAAACTTCCATGATCAGTAAATTTCCACCACCACAAGTGCATATAGGACAAAATCATAGGTTTTGGCGCATTTGGGACCTTCGATTTGAAAGAAATTCAACAATGACCAAATCCTCCATTTTAAGGTATGAAACTTACAACTAAACAGAGGTACTATATACTTGCTTGCAATGTCACTTGTTATGTTGGACCCTAGGAATTTTCAAAAGATCCGCCATTCAACGAAAAGCACTCTAACATAAGCTAGTGTCCCAATGAGATTAAATTAACAAATGTCCTAAACCAGTGACAATGGTACAGATTGCTCGCTAACTCCCGCGTCTCTACACTCAATAAACGGTTATATCAAACCAATTGTCTTCTATGGCTCCGGAAACAAACTATTGTAACTCAATTGTCAGCTGACCAAGCAGGAACAGCGATAAAAGCAACACCTACAGGGAACCACTGAGATATGTGACTCAGGGAAGCCCGTACACCAATCGGCAACTCCAAGTTTAAATGAACACATGCACGAAATAACCATTGCTATTTGCGAGGATTGTAAAAATATTTAAACTATGCCCAAATTAGCAGAAAAATCAAACCTTTATAGTTAATTAGGGAATGACTCTTTACCAAGTTAACATTATCTCCAGACTGAAAGCAAAATCAGAAAAAGAAGGTAAATGTGCTTGACTATTTCATTTAATCAAGATTTCCAGAGGCGTTCACACAAAAATTCATTCAGAATGTACACAGTATTCAAGTGAAATGAACACAAATTGCATATTCCACATTTTCACTGAATTTCCGAAGCTCAAAAGCCACTTCAAAAGGTCAATATAGCAACAATCACTAACCACAACACACACAGAAAAAATTCATAATAAACATAAACCCTAACCACTGGACTAAACAAAAACAAATAAATAAACATGGAAAACTTACCAGAATTCTGGCAGCTAGGGAGTTGGAAGGTCCACGGCTAGCAAGTGCGTTGAGAGCCATCTCGGCAGCGGAGTGCTCCGCCTGGCGAAGAGTGGTACAGTACTGTGGACTCTCAAACGTCTCGCCATTAAAGTTAACGGTGGCTTTGAAACGCGGCGCGTGATCCGGACCTTCTCTTATGCAACTATACGACGGCAAATTAAAGCAGCTCCGTTGTGCCAGCTCCTGCAGCTGGTTCTTATACATTTCTAACCCCCTCCCCCAAGAAGAAGAAGATGAAAACTAAAATTCAAAAAAAAAAAAAAATCAACAAATTTCCTCCAAAATATTTCCTCAAATTTCGCTCAAGATAAACTCAGTCCGAGTTTAGATCATTGGATAAAGAAGTGGAGAAAATAAGATCGAAGCGTTCTGGAGCACCGTTTCAACATAATGTGTGTTTGTGTGTGTAGGATCAGTAGAGAAAACGAAGTAAAACAATGAGTTTGAACTCAGTGACTCGGTGAGCTGAGGAAAAAATAAAAATAAAGCATGCTTTTTTCCGGGTCCTCTCTTCTTTTCTTTTCTTTAACTGAACTTAAGAAACACCGAAACATGGAGAAAAGTACAGTGTTTATATTGTTGGTATTATTAAATTCCGGGTTCTAGGGGACGTTATAAGAAGCGACCGCTTACGATATGAGCCTCTAAATTAACCGTTGGATTAAAATGTTTTCGGCTGTGGAGAACATCTGGACGGTGGATTTTTGGGGAGCTCAGGAGAATGACGTGGGCATGGCTGCAGGAGATGTTAGTTGGGAGATTAGTAGTTTGAGTTTTAATGAAGCTTCCTAGATAGTTAAAAAAAAGAGCAGGGCTTTCACTGGGGAACTGTAATTAAGCTGGTAATTATAGATTATCCTGTTAGTGTCAATTATTTATGGTGCATTTGATAAAATTATTTTGAGGTCTGAATTCTGAATTAAATAAGTGATAAATACTTAAACTTCAATGACTGAGAATGTTAAGTATTCAATCTTAAGTGATACTCCCTCCATTTCAATATATGGGTCGTTTTGACCAAAACACAAATATTAAGGTTGTAATTAATTTTTGAAAATTTTCATAACTTTTAATGGTTAAACATGTTACACCCCTATTAAATGCATTTTTGATAATAGTGCTATAACTTAAAATAGTCATGTCAAAAACACGTTTCAATCAAATTGTAAATTAAATAAGGGTAATAAAGTAAAAACAATTAATTATTTCCTAGAAGTAGACAATTGACTTATATTTTTATCGGTTTCCTAATGTGTGAAAACGACTTATATTTTAAAATGGAGGGAGTAAGGGGGAATCACTTAATTAAAATCATAAATATAAACTAAATCATTCAGAAGAATTATTTAATTCAAACATGTCAATATAACTTATCAAACACACCAATTTGATAATTACTAAATCTATTTAGATTAAATACTTAAATTTTTTTTATCAAGCACACCCTTAATTACATAATCTCAATAGATTTTCTTCTCTTTTTCTTTTTTTCTTAATTTTAAAGGGAATTCAATGAACCACTTTAATTCTTTTATAAATTGAAAAAATACAAGAATAGTCCCTAAATATAGCCTAATAGCAAATTTAGTCATAAATATGTGGTAATCAACAAATTTACTTATAAAAGTTGTTATTCACAACACATTTAATCATAGTAATAGGTTTTTTAGATACTTAATGGCTGAATTGCAATTATATTAATACCTAAATCACGTCAATATCACGTAGATTAATTTAATTCACGTGACAAATTTTATAGCACATGGATTAATATGTTATCATAGGCAAATACATTTATATATATAAAAAAATTATTATGACTAAATGTATTATGAATAGAAAATTTTATGACTAAATTTATCGATTACTAAACATTTATAATTAAATTTGACACGTGTCATACTTAGAGACTATTTTTATAATTTTATTCATTTAAAAATTTACATATTCTCGATCTTTTTAAAAAAATTAAAAAATCATATAATATAAAATAAATATTTCAATTTGAAAATCAAAATAAAATTTCCATTGATAATTCTATTTTCATATTAAAAATTTAAAAATAATATTAAAAATAAAAGTATTAATAGGCGACAAAAGTAGTAGGAATTAAGTAAAAATAATGGGGGGAAAATAGGGAAATGGGTGGGATGAGCTATGAGCTCCATAGGCCATCCCAATCGAGTTAATGGCTTTGTCACATAAGGTTGGGTAATCAGTCTGCCATTGACACGACTCACAACTATATCACATAATTAACAATTCACAATGTCCATGGATTATAAGATATTTTAAATTAATTTTTATTATATTTAAATTTTATAATTAAATAAGGATGATTTTAAATTTATTAAAATATCAGAAGATTATTTTCAAAAATATAAAAATGTAAATATGTATACAAAAATTTAAAAAAAAAGGAACACGATCTTTGTATGTGTATTGCATAAATCACATGAAATGAAAGGCGTCTTGAAGAGTCAAACTCAGAACCTCATGATTGTAAGTGAAGAAGTCAACCACCAAACCAACTCCTTCTTGTATACACTTCAAATATGCAAAAAAAAATAAAAATAAAAACCCCCAAATAAATAATACCAGACCGCTAATTCTATTGTCCAAAAAGACAAAGAGAAAAATGTCCAAAGCCAAGGCCCAAAACTATTATATTTGGATGTGACTTGTTATTTGTCTAACAAATTTATTATTTGTCTAACAAAAAGTATGGCAAAATTATATTTATGTCCTTTGAACTAAAAGGCTTCAAAATTTCATAAACAAAAAGGGTAAAAAACGCAATGAATTAGCGTTGGGTATAGCAAAAAACGTCAAAACATGACTTTTATCCATGGCTCGCTCGTTAATTTATAGCTTTTTTTACATGATGAATATCAAAAGTGTAGCGTTTTTGACATGCTGAATATGAAAAGTGTAGCATTTTTGACATGCTGTATGTGAAATTTGTAGCGTTTTTGACATGCTGAATATGAAAAATATAGCGTTTTTGACATGCTAGATATGAATAATGTAGCATTTTTGACATGCTGTATGAGAAATTTGTAGTGTTTTTTACAAGTTGTGAAATAATAATTTAATGAGTAAATTCCAAAATTGGTCACTATACTATAGTCACTTTCTGGTTTTGGTCATCATACTTTGAAAACTATTTTTAAGCTAACCATACTTTATTTTTCTTTTCAAAAATGGCCACTCCGTCAAGTTTGACCATTAACCCACTAACGGTCAACTTTTTTTAGGGTTATTTTTGTCTTTTCATTAACTCATTAAATTAAAAAAAGAGTAAACTCTGAATTTGGTCATCATACTTTTCTAAAATTCCATTTTTGGTCATCTTACTTTATAAATTATATTTGAAGTCATCATACTTTTATTTTTTATTTAATTTTGGTAATTCCGTCTAAATATTTCATTAAGTCTCAAACAGCCATAATTTTTTAGCGTAAATACAAAAAAAAATCCCATCATGCATGTGAAATTTTTTTATTTATTAATTATTTTTTCGCATCTCCGCCGCCAACACCCACACCCTCACCCTCATCATACACATGACTTTAAAAAGTTTTATTCTTCTTAAAGGTGTGGTTTAGGGCTATTAATTCATGTCAGTGTGTCGGTTGAAAGAGAAAATTATATTTTTGCCACCGGCCCTAACCCGAACCCGAACGGGTTGGAAAACCCCAACCCGAACCTGACATGATTTTTACCAGGTCAACCCGAAACTGACATAGTCAACCCGTTGATTAACCTACCAACCAGAGCCAAATGGATTGACCGGGTCAGGTTAGTGTCGACCAACCCTAACTCGACCCGCAAACTCGATTTTTTTTCACACAATAATTTTTTAAAAATATTTCGGGTCATCATGTCAACCCGTTGACCCGGCGGCCCTAACCCGAACCCGAACGGGTTGGAAAACCACAACCCGAACATGACCTAATTTTTACCCAAAACCGATATAGTCAACCCGTTGATTAACTCACCAACCAGAGCCAAATGGATTGACCGGGTCGGGTCGCAAACTCGATTTTTTCACACAATAATTTTTTAAAAATATTTCGGGTAATCATGTCAACCCGTTGACCCGGTGTGTTGACCTAATTTTGACCTGAAAATTTTGGACCGACACGAACCTGACCTGAAAATTTTTCGGGTCCAAAATTTCAACCCTAACCCTACCCATTTAGTGCCGATTTCGTATTCAATTTTCGTGTCGTGTCATAAATTACCAACCCTACTGTGGGTGTTCGTGGCGAAGATACAAAAAATAATTAATAAAAAAAGAAATTCCACGTGTATGATGGGGTGTATTTTTCTGTATTTACCCTCAAAAAATTATGGCCGTTAGAGACTTAACGAAAAATTTAGACGGAATGAACAAAATTGAATAAAAAATAAAAGTATGATGACATCAAATATAATTTTAAAGTAAGATGATCAAAAATGGAATTTTAAAAAAATATGATGACCAAATTCAGAGTTTACTATTTTTTTTAATTTAATGAGTTAATGAAAAGACAAAAATAACCCTAAAAAAAGTTGATCGTTAGTGGGTTAACAGTCAAACTTGACGGAGTGACCATTTTTGGAAAGAAAAGTAAAGTATGATGACATTAAAAATAGTTTTCAAAGTAAGATGACCAAAACCAGAAAGTGATTATATTATAGTGACCAATTTTGGAATTTACTCTAATTTAATCGCGTTTATATTATTTTTAATATAATATTGTGAGTGGTTTAATTATTTATATAAACTTTCTTTATTTTTATTTTTTTCCTAAATGTAAAAATTTTCTAACTTGATAATTATTGGATCAATAATAGAATACGGTAGAAAATGTAATGAATTGGCATTAACAAACAGACAATCACAAATTGACAAATGAACATGATGAAAAACTAGTAAAAATAAGAAAAGCCATTTTCATGTTGGGCATGGAAATGACAATGTAGAGTACAACTCCACACGTACACCTTACATATGATTGACATACATATATCATGTCCTTGCTAATGCAATGTCTTACCTTTGGATGCGACATGAGGCGACACAATACTTGAAATGCAGATATCGATAGCTCACGTTGATGGGAATCATTATGTACGTGTAGATGTAGTCCAATTTAGCCCTATACAATCGTTGCACCTCGTTTGGCAATTTCAACGTAATCCTAATACTATAGGACAATGGGCTCATAATTTGAGGAGGTTTAGGTATTGGTTATGGGTAAATCGTCGTGATGCATATGAATTTTAGTTTTATGTGACATTTTTATGATTGATATTACATTAACCATTCATGTAATTTGACTTTTATTTGAAGTTGTGTACTAATTTTGCTTTTATTTTTATGTTGTGCACCAATTGATATCATGGATGTAGACGTTTATGGTCGTAGTGCTAGTTGTTTCGGACGTGGTGCTAGTTGTTTCGGACGTGGTGCTAGTTGTTCTGGACGTAGTTCAAGTTGTTCTGAGACGTGATGCATGTTGTTCTGGACGTGATGCATGTTGTTTTGAACGTGGTGCTAGTTGTTTTAGACGTGGTTCTAGTTGTTCTAGACGTGGTGCTAGTTGTTATGAGAAATGAATTTGACAAATGTGTGAAATGAATTTGACAAAATATTAAAATGTTGAAGGAATTTTTACCCGAATATACATTGGACCTTTACCCGCGCCATGACCTCTCGAAGATTCACCACCTCCCGCGTCAATTTCGCTAATTTCGTCTGGATTGTGTAAAAGATTTTGTGTTTTTCAAATTTTTTAAGGGTTCTTGCGTTTGATTTGGGCAAAATATGGATTGTGCTGGGTTCGTTTTGTTTTTTTAACCATTAAAGTCAATAACGTTACATTTTAACGAGCGAGACATACCTTACTCGCTACTCTTTAGCGTTTGGACTCCTCTATTGCTACATTTTAGCATTTTGGTTTCAGTCAAACGCCACACTTTAACGTTTACATTCCATAATAACGTCATGGTTTGGCGTTTTTGCCATGGTATTGTTTTATACTTTAGCATTTTTTTGGTTTATTTTCATCACGGTTTAGCGTTTCTTGCCCTTTACATTCGCAATTCGTAACGTTTTCTACCTAAATTTACCAACAAATTAGTATTTTATAACTTTCAAGGTTATTTTGAATATTTTTTATTATACAAATAGGAATTCAGGATTTTGATCAAACTAAAATTCTCCACCCGTCCCAAAAATCTATTGGGCTTTGGCGATATTGTGTGGGCCTGATCGAAATACCGCAAGAGAGCCTTCCCGCTTTTTCGAAACTAACGCCGTTAGGGTTTAAGTCTTAAACCCCTGAATAATCCGACCAATTGCTAGAGCAGAGGATTTCAAACCGATGGGGAAGCTAGGTAAGAAAGCCAGGAAATTCGCGAAGAAGAATCTCCAGTCGGTGCTTCGGCAGAGAAGGAAACATAAGGCCTTTATATCCAAGAAGAAATCCTACTCCAGTAAATGTTCCATCTTTCCCTTTGTATACATGCACCGCTGAATTTCTCTTGGAAGCAATTTGAATTGGAACCTAATTTTCAAGTATAGAAGTGATTATGTTTATTTGGAGCTTGAAATGTATCGTGATATCGATGTGTTAAGCATATGGTTTAAGCTGCATGTGCTTATTTTGGGTGTCCATTTCATTACAGTTTGATTCATCCACGAAATTACTGCACCAATTTGAACTAGTTTAATTTGAACTAGTTTTGGAATTTATGGAAGAATAAGACTATTGCTTTAATGGAATAATGTGGTGATTTGAAGGTGAAGATATTAAAGATTAGTGAAAGACACACATTAGTAGAAGAGTTTCATGTGTTTTGAAAGAAAATGTTAACCCTTTCTGTGTTTGATTCAGAAAATGATGAGAGTGACGTGGAAGACCAAGTTGTTGATACAACGGGGCACTCTAGTGGAAGGTAACAAGGTGAACTTGATCGACTACCAGCACATATTTGCTTGATCAACTTAAACTGTACCCCTTTTTTTGGGATCAACATAATTTGGAGCATGCTTGATACCTTCTCCTTCTCTTTATATTTGTCAAGTTTGGTACTGTTTTTGACTTATTGTCTTTATTTTTTCCTGGAGGAAGTACATTGCAATTGATGTCATGAAAATTATTTTCTGCTTTCAAGAGTGAGATATGGGTCTCCATTATCTTCTCTATTAGCATGCTGCTCCCTGGGACCGAAATTCAGAATTCAATTGGGAGGTGTTTGTTTTGGATTCTTTCATTTCTTTCCCACTGGTACTGAAAATTCAAGTATAAGGAGATTCTTACCTTTGGAAACCAAACAATGATTTTACCTATGATAATGTTAGAATTTCAAGTGTCAGAAGTTGATATCTTGATTAGGGTGGATCACCATTATTAATTTAGACAATGTATTAACTATCAGCGTATAGTTGGCTTCTCTTTTGCTCGTGTCTCTTTCGTTTTTGAATTTATATTTTTCAAGTTGTTATGTTGGGTAATGTGGTGCTTTAACTTACCCTATTGCTAAATGTGCTAAGGCCTAATTTGTGAGACCAGAGAAGAAGGAAATGGAAAAAAAAAAAAACCTTTAGTTCCGTAGACAAGGATAAGGGATACCTTTTCTTCTTGTTTGCTTAATCATTTACTCTCACGATTTAAATTATAAACTCCACTTCATACCTGTCTCTTTTCTGTTATTATTGATCCAGTGTGGTTTCTACCGGTTTGAGATGCTAATAAATAAACAAGTTTTGATTTTCCTTCACTGTTAACAGGCGTAATGATGTTGAGGATGTTGGAAATACTGCTCTTGATGCCGTGTTCAGAAAAGATGACTCAGATATTTTTGCTGAAATCTCAGATAGTGATGGGTACCTCTCAGAGGTCATTTTCATGAGTCCTCATCTTCAGTCTATCTCACATATATATAACTACTGATCAACATGATTCCTTTAAATTAGGACTCCAGCGTTCAACAGATTGCAGGAAGTGTAGTTGGAGATTTATCAGAGGGTATAATATTTTATAACTAAAAATAAGTTCTTCTAGGGTGTAATTTTCCTACTTTTAACTATCGTCACTCTCAAGTTTAGACGTCGCATTCCTAATCATCTTGATTATCATTTACAGATGTTGGAGGTAACAGTGCATTGTTGGTGCAAAATAAAGAAATTCACAAGGAGCTTGCTGCTCAAAAGAAGAAACTGGACCGATTGCTGAAGAAGGTTGTTGCTGGCTTGGATCTCTATGAATTTTTTTCCTAGAATTCTTTTGTTAGAGGTGTTTCGCCTCTTCAGGTTAACAGTGTTTAGAATTTATATGATTAATAATATCTTACCAAAAAGAGTTATGAAGAGTCAACCTGAAAGAACAAGTTTGCATTAGCTGGTGCAAAATTGCAAAAGTAGGAAGAGAGAGGTACTACCTTGTCAAATATATTACGTTGTCAGCTTATTTTTGTCTTTGAAAATTTTCTGATTTTTTATGATAGTTTAAGGAGCATTGAAATGTTCTTATTGATTGAGTATAAGGGATCATACTGCTCCAGTCAATTCAGAGAGAATTTTTTTCTTTTCCTATATTTAACTGTACCTTCTGTGTTTCAGCACAGTTAGTAGGATTTCTGGATTCTGTATGAAACTCTATCTGTATGCTCGTTATTGCTAATGATTGTTTCTATACTGAACTTGCACACCGAATTTTCTGATTTACTCCTGAGAAAAGGCTTAGTAGTTGTTATGGTGTAAAACCTTGAGAATGAAATTTTCCAGCTTGGCTCCTTAGAAATCATTTCCCCTTAATTCTCGAGTAAATAAGAAGGCTCAGAGGTACCCACCCAGGAGCTTTTAGTAGTCCTATATTTTGAGCTATCCTAAAGGCAATGCATTCTCTTCACCCAATTTTTTCCTCACCTACATAAGGGTCGACCTTTCTCATTTTCTATGCTGATGTAGTTCACTTGTATTTTCAGGATTCAGGTTTCAGTCAGTTCCTGCAAAGTTACAGAGATACAGAAAATTTGCAGAATAATGACAACATGGTAGGGTATTGTTTGTGGTGATTTATAGTAAAAACAGTGAGTTTCATTAAATAATTGCTTTTATTTCTACTAATCATCTTATAACAGTTCCTGATCTTGCACGTATATCTTATAATTTATCTTACCATAAACTCTTGATACGGATCCATTATTGTTCCAGATAGTTATAGTCTAACAAAAGGTTTCTGTCTACTTTGAAATGAAAATAGTTAAATATAGATGTGTCCGCTACTTCTGGATGACAGGTCCAAATTTTGAAGGCGAAAATGGTCACTTACTGTAGTGTTTTCGTTTACCACTGAGATACATCTTTGTGTTTGACTAATCATCTAATTGAGAAACTAAGGGGAAGCTTTTACCATCGATGGGATTGAAAGTTTTTGGTGTCTTGGCTGGTTGATTTTCTTCTGAGTCACAGCTATCAACTGACATAAAGCTTTCCTCTGTAGCAGTTCTCTGATGAAGATGAAAATGAAAGTGATGCTGCTGAAGGCAAGGGCAAGTTTCTAACTAGCCTGATGATCATTTCGTGGTGCCAGCTGGTTAAGGAAGAGAATAGCATCCCTGCTCTTACTTGTCTACTTAATGCTTATCGAGCAGCTTGCCACTATGGAGCTGAGTCATCAGGTCATCAAATTCAAAACAGTGAGACCTTCTGCCGAATAATTGTGTTTGTGCTTTCTGAGGCTGATAATATTTTTAGGAGCCAACTGCAGTTATCTCCCACTAATTGCAAGAAGGGAACCTTAAATGAGCTGAAGAACACTTCACAATGGAAAATTTTACAGCCACTTGTTAAGTCTTACTTCAGGAGTACACTGTTTTTGTTGAACCAAGTTGCTGACTCTGACATTCTGGGATTTGTTTTGGACCAACTCAAAGCTTCTCTGATTTTCTTTACGTTTTTCCCATCGCTTCTTCACAGGCTGATTAAGGTGACTGTCCTTTATGTACATGAAAGAAAGGTTCTTAATTGCTGTTTAAAGACATTTGATTTCTTTGTGCATTATCAGAGTTCAGTTTGAAGGATTAAATTTTTTTCATTGTTAGTGTTGTTATTGCTTACATGTTTTTGGGTGCATAAGTAGTGTATCTTTTTTTTCTCTGTATCTTCTTAGTTCTTTTGTGAATTGCTTTGCGGAAATTCTATTTCATTACTTCGGGCTAACCAATAGATGCAATTGAAGCAGACTACAGTCAATTTGTGGGCAACTGGTGGTGAGGTTCTGTCCTCAGCTTCCTTTCTTATCATACGGGATGTGGCTGCTGTGTTTGGTGATGATTACCTGGACACCTGCATAGCTAAAACTTTTGTGGCTTATACAGCTCAGAGCAGGGTTTCTGAAAATGTTAATACAAGACACACACAGTTTTTGTCAGATAGCATTGTTGAGATTTGCTCTTTGGATGTACCCAAATCATCTTCGAAGGTCCAAGCTTCTATTTCTCAACTTTCCAAGATACTGCAATGGGGAATCCAAACAAAAAAGAAGGTATGCTGAGGTTGGTTTAAGTTCATTTTAATGTATCATTGGATACTCTTGTTGAATTCATTTTGTTGCCGTAGTATGGTGAGCTTCATTGTAATAGACAGGTTTCTTATTCTGTGTTCAGGAAGCACTCAAAACAGTATGCAGTTGGGAGTATGTGAACTGTATTGATCTTTGGGTTAAGTTCATAACGGTCAATATACAAGACTATGATATTCAGCCTCTTCTATTTAGAACCATTCAGCTTGTAAATGGCATTGCCTGCATGTTTACTGGAGCAAGATATCTGCCTCTGAGAATCAAGTGCATCCAGTGGCTTAATAATCTCTCAACTTCAAGTGGCGTATTTGTTCCAATTGCATCATATGTTTTGGATATGTTAGAGAATAAAATTGCCAAAGAAGGTGGAAAGTCTGAACCTACCATAGTGTTGTCCGGTATCCTTAAGGTTGGTGGATATTGAATCCTTGTTTGCACCTACTATAATGCCCACATGGTTTACTTATATACTGGGACTCTGTTTCCAACCAGTTCTTCTAATTGTTTCTGATTGTAATTTATCGGAAATTGCAGTTACCAAAAAGTTATTTAAAATCACAAGCCTTCCAAGAGGAATGTCTTTTGTCAGCTATTGAGCAGCTCTCTGTTCACTTTGCTCATTGGAGTTATCACATTTCTTTCCCGGAGTTAGCAACTATTCCCCTTATTTGTCTAAGGAAGTTCCACGAGAATACCTTGAATGAAGGTCTCCGGCGTATAGTCAAGCGTTTGATTGACCAGGTTGTGGTTTTTATTCTTTGTTTTTGTATGCTTTTTATATTTCCTCATTTTGGGATGACATGAATTCTCAGTCCAAAATTAGCGAGTAGTTTGTTGACGTCATTCGTTTCTGTATTCTTTTTAGCTTTGCCTTTATTTTTCAGCACAAGTAGAATTTCAAAATTGTTGTTTTTGTTTTTTCCTTCTTTGCTTGTTACTTTTGGGGGCAACAATAACCGTGGTGCTTTGAAGTTGCTTCCATTTTTCTGTTCATTCAGATGTGCCTGTTAATGTCCCCAAATGTTTCAGTTTTTCATCAAAGGGAAAGGTTATTTGGCTAGCCTGAACTGACAAGCAATTGCGACCTCATTTACCAATTTTCCGCCACCCCTCTACTTCTATCATATCCGAATTGAGGATTGAAGAGAGCGTGCCGTCTAATTGTTATAAAAGCTTGGGACTTAATATTAACAATTTTTTTGTTTGACTTTTTGGTTCTAAGAGACGGACTGTTGAATTGGCTGGTATAATGCTCTGTCACCTTTGTTCTTATTATTTTCTCTGAAACTGCAGGTTGAGCACAATGTAGACTTTGTTCAGAAAAGAAGAGATGAGGTGGCTTTTTCACCTAACGATCATCAATCTGTTGAACTGTTTCTCCAGGTTAATTTCCCTCTTGATCAGTCGACGAACTTTGTTTTCTGCACTTCAATCGACAGGCCGAAAATTCCTTGCCTTTTCCTGAACATTCATTGAGTGGTTGATGTCTGATTTTAAAATGTATTGATTCGCAGCTTGAAAAGTCGGGGAAGGATGCTCCATTTGTTCAATATTACAAAAGCATACTAGAAAAGGCTGCTCTAAAAACTCTGCGCAAGAAAGAAAAAATAAGGTACCTGTGTCTTTCCTCATATTCTTTGATGAGCCAGAACCAATATTTATTGCTTATGAATTATAATTAATTCCAGGGCATCTCCCATCATTTGTTTTAGTCATTAAATATGGACAACCATGGAAAATGGTGTTCGTATAGTGGTGGTTATCTAGATATTTGCGATCTCTGAGTGTTGCATGTAGAAATGTAAGCCCATATGAAACCTAGTGCTTGCTGATTAGCCTGTGACTATAAATATTCTGATTTGTATATGCCACGTGATGCAAAAAGAATCTGTGGAGTTGGAAGGTGACAAGAGTTGGAACAAAAAAATGAACCAAAAAGTATTTAGTAGAGTTTTGTGTTCTTTGCTTTGGAGTGGAGGTATCGGTTTAGAATAGGTTGAATACACTTAAGACCGATTAGCAACTGAATGGAGGTTATCACCTTAATTGATGTACTAATTTGCACACCAGATCCCCTGTTCTCATTTAATGTGTTCCAATCCTGTTCATCTTTCACATGATTAGTGGCTCTCGCTTCCCGTGGGACAGGTTAATGGGAACGGGGGATCTAAACTAACTAATTTGATGCAGTAGTTAGCAGAGTAGGGCAAGCTCAAATTTCTGTTGTACGTACTATTTTTGGCGTTCTCCCACTCTACTTTCCCATGTTGAGCTTGCATATCATCCTCCAGAAAAGAGTTTAGTCTATCCTTGACACCAATTGTTGCCATCTGCATTCATTTTTCCCTTATGTGCAACCTTATTCTTTTATCCCATTTAGTCTAGAAATGGTGGCTGCTAATCAGTAATCACCATTACGTTGCTTCTTAACTCACAAAGCAACAAACTTTGCTGCAGCATGCCAAAACAGAAAATGTCCAAGTTGAAAAGAAGACAAGTGACAGAAAGTTCGGTGAATGGAAGTTTCGGCTCTGATTCAACCGGCGAGATCGTCATGGTCAATGGCACGGCAAGTTCAGAAAGGAAACTAAAGCGAGCTAGACAAGTGTAAAGATTGTAATAACAATTTTTTTGGGTTTTATGTCCAAGGCAAAATATATCTATTCTTGTAAAATTTTGACTCTTGTTTCAGGTTGTGGGGCTAAAATTTGTTATAGTTCTTTTACTGTGGCCCGTTTGAGATTGTTAACAGATCCCGCATTGTTATCTTCTAAAACAGGGGCTAGTGTTAAAAATTCGAGCAGGATTATTGCTGTTGTTGATGGCTTTTGTATTGTATCACTGTTCATTATCAGAGTCTTGAACCATTTTTTTTAAAGTTTGAAGACGGGAAGAGAATACTAAAAATTGACGCAGATTTGACTTTGTGCTAGCTTGCGGTCGCAGCAATGGGTCATAGTTAGCATTGTTCATTCAGCATTGTTATGCTTTGATCAAATCGTTTGATTAGCTGAGATTAGGCTAAAATAAGACGTAAAAAGTGCTAAATGCCAAGAACAATTTCACCTAATGTAAAGAATGCTGCCAAAATTTTTTGCTGCTTTTTGATCTAAATCAATGCCTAACTAGACAATATTCTATATCTATATTCAGCAAAATCATACTACAGTACGGCAACAAAGAGCCAGATGAACGATCTCATCTTGAAAACGGCGGATTAATTTTGAAGTTTGAAGTGTGAACCAAGAACAACTAGCATAGATGGTCAAAATTGGCAGTGTCATCACACGTCACGTCATAAAAAGAAAAGTCAGTCTATAGTTTCACACATTCAAACTCGAGGAATTAACAATGCTGCCGGCCGGCCGCTGGCTGTGTGACGGTCTTAGTATGACGTTGTCGTTGGTGAGGTGGTCGCAGCAGTCGCCGCTGGTGCCACAACTCAACGCTCTGAGCACAGCCCAGATTCCGTTACTCCTGTTTATGCATACATCACTACTTGGATTACTATTTTGATCATTATTGTGAAATGATGAGCTTCGTCTCCGGCTGCTGCTGCTGCCGCCGCTGCCGCTGCGAGTCTGCCTAATTTTCATGTCTCTCAACTCCATTTTCGTTCTGTACTTCGTTATCCCAAAGAAGAGTAAGTACCACCTCGGCCATGCCGCGAACAATGTCGACATTTTGTGAACCGGCCGCAGGGTGTCTTGCTTTTTGAAGCTCTGTTTTGGTGCAGATTTTGAGGGTTCTTTAGTCAATGGTTTATATCTGCCGGGAGAAACAATCTGGGACGATGATCGCTCCTCCTTGTGATCTTTTCCGGCGCATCTGGAACCTTTTTGTTGAGTACTTGTTCTTCTGCGGGATGAAGAAAAGTAATTCCATCTCCATCTGAAGATGCCACTCTTGATCTTCTTCTTCTTGTGATTTCTAAATTTGTTGCCCTCCATTGCCTTTTCCGAGGTGGGCTCTTTGTAGGAAATGAGTTTGCCACAAAAGATGATGTCTTGTGGTGGCGGATTAGTATCTGATAAAGAACTCTGATTACCAGAACCTATGCTCCATTGATGACTAAAGAACTCAAAACATGAGTCTTCTTCTTCTTGTTTTTCCAGGGAGGATGATTTGAAGCTTGAATTCTGAGATGATTCCCTCGAGGAGGAGGATTCTCCCCACATATCTGAATCACTGTTCATTGAGAATTCACAAAAAGAAAGCGTCTCTAGCTCTTCTTCCTCATCATCTTCATCTCTTAGCATCCCATGCACCTCTGCTTCATCAATTTTTTCTACAAGGAGGGAATCGTGAAGGAAAATCATCTTTCTTTTCGCAATCCTCAGCGCTCAAGCAATCAATAATGCTGGTAACTATGAATAAGATGAAGAAGAAATGAAAGAGAGAAATGAAACACTGGAATTGGACTTTGATATTTTGGTGATTAGAAGAAGGGTTTCTTGTTTATATAGTTTTATTTCTAATTGTTAAATTGTGATAATTTTATTTTTAAATATAATAATAGATATATATCTAAAGTATATATAGTATAATTTGCATATAATGACTGTTTTCTAAGATATATACCATACAAAATGACAGAAGAGTATCAATAGTATAATGAATTTTTTTTAGAAAAAAAAAAGAAAAAAGAAAAAGGACTGGATTGAAGAAAAAGATGGTTTCTAGAAGAGTAGGAAAAGACAATAGAATAGAGGTGTTGGGAAGGTTGATAACATTTTCTTGAGGAAATTAGGCCATCTAGATGTAATGAAGCAAAGCAGGCTTCGGGAAATAAGGCTGAAAAGTTTGTGATTTGGATTTAATAATGGACTAAATATTCCTTTCTTTTGCAGCCACCTTGTTATGCCCTTTTAATCCATTCATATGACTGGAAATTGGAGAAAATGAAAGAATAGTTGCTATAATATAATTTAATGTTAAATTTAGTTTAAATGTTTGGTAATTAATACATTTAGGAAAAAAAAATAATTTTGGTCTAACGTGTTTAGGCCCTTAAAAATATCTATGACGTTTGAAATTTTACATATTTTTTGTCCAATATATGAATTAAAATTGTATAAAATTTTAAACGTAATGAGTATTTTTGGGTGGCTTAAATATGTTAGACCAAAAGAGTAAATTTATCAAATATGTTGGACAAAATTACATTTTATTCAATAAATTTAGTCGTAAACTTTAGTATTCACGACACATTTAGTTATAGGAACAGTTTTTTTTAGTATTTGACAGTTGAATTGTAATTCTGTCAATCTCTATGTCATGTGGACGCCCCATACCACAGGGAAAGTTGACGGAATTGCAATTCAACCGTTAAGTGCCTTAAAAAATCTTATTACAACTTAAATGTCTAGTGAACAGCAAAATTTAGAACTAAATTTATTAGGAAAAAATGCAATATTAGTCAAACAAGTTTGACCATTTCACTCTTTTGATTCAATATGTTTGGCCTTTGTCAAAAATATCCATTACATTTACATTTTTAAACGATTTTAATCCATTAAACTGCTACAACAGGTTTTTTTATTAGTAAATGTAAGTCAAAGGTAAAAAGGATCATTTTAAAAAGGCTTAAATTCATTTTTGGTCCCCCAAAATAGGAGTTATTATGATTTTGGTTACTCTATTTATTTCGACACTAATACTAGTCCCACTTAATTTCTTTTTTTTTTTTGGCAAGTATAAATATTTTTTACAAAAATACCCTTTAACTAACGATTGACTAACCCTTTGACTAACGATTGACTAATTCGCTGACACCGCCGCCCCACCACTACCTCGATGTCCCCGTCCCCACCCTACCGCCGGGGGTGGGGTGGTGGTAGTGGCACCGACAAGGTGGTGGTGGTGGCGGCGGAGGGTTAGTCAACCGTTAGTCAAAGGGTATTTATGTAAAAAATGAATATAATTACAAAAAAATAAAAAAATAAATAGGACTAGTTTGATGACGAAATAAAAAGAGGGATCAAAGCTGGAATAACTCCTATTATGGGGGACAAAAAATGGATTTAAGTATTTTTAAAATGACTATTTTTACCTTTAACTTGCTTTGACTAATACAAAAACCTGTTGTAACAAGCTAATGGATCAAAATCGCTTAAAAATGTAAACATAATGGGTAGTTTTGGAAGAGGTCAAAAATGTTGGATAAAAAGAGTGAAATGACCAAATATATTGGACTAAAATTACATTTTTTTCCAAATTTATTACCTACTAAACGTTTAATACTAAATTTAACATCAACTCATACTATAGAAACTTTCTTACCATTTCTCCCTATAAATATTTGGC